>OX392481.1:4512500-6912500 GCA_947623365.1 Achlya flavicornis
ACCTAGTCACTGAATATTCTAGGCCATGTTTTTGTTTATACGACCAAGTCGGACAGCAAGCATATGGTAAGCGGTTACCGTACCAATATGGACGCTGCAATACGTGAGGCATCACACAACATACATTCATTCACAGACAGGAATACAACATAAATTCTTTTCTATAGTTTAAATAAAATAGCAAGACTTTTATTGTTGATAACAATGTTTCTAAGGGTTTGACGTTATTCTGTGTATTTTTTTTTGTTATAAGTACTGCTGTTGAGAATATGTTATAATATTAATAACAATTATTAATATTATAACATATCAAAATAATAGAACCTTTTTCTTCTTTAAAAAAAAATTCTACATGTCATTAAGTTGTGTTATTATATGTTCATTTTTTATACTAGTAACGATTTGTTAAATTATATGATGTGTTTATCAGTGAGGATCTTTAAATGGCTCCCACATTTTGTATACTAATATATGTACACAATGTTGTAAGCTGTTGGTCCTCCAACTAAAAATAAATAAAGTTATTTGGCTGAGGTATTCTGTAAGGTGAATGTACTTCCCCCGTCGAGCTGCTCTTTAAGCGATAAACCCTATGCTCTACCTCTCTCCAACTTTCAGAGGAGATATGTTAAATAATATAGTTTTTCTAAGTAGGTACTTTGTTTAAACTGTTTTAATTATTATTTTTACTCATTCCTAACCTCACTGTTTGTTTGTGATTATTTTTACTCATCGAACAACTAGCCCAAAGAAGCGCAATGACGTTAATTTTGCTTACAGTCTATTCCGCCAATTTCCCACAATCGACAATGCGCTCTGATTGGCTAATTCAGGGACACATGCGCTCTGATTGGCCAAGTCAAGAACACAAGATGCAGTGATTGGTCTTAACTGTTCAAAATCACTGATTAGTTTCGGAATCGGATTGCTCGGTATAGCTACTCTAAGGGATTGTTCCTCAATTTTTTTACTCTTCTATACATTTCATTATTACAAAATTCTGTTAAAATAATGAACCCTTATTCTATATTATAGTTTTTTGTTATTATATTTAATAGAATCTGCATCTAATCACATTTATTTATTTATATAAAGAGCGTAGAAATTAATATTAGTAATAGGGGGGAAAAGTGGAATAAAATTAAATGAAAAGGGGGATTTCTAGACTTTTTTATATTAGGGTTCAGTTTTCCCCCCTGAGGGGGATTCTCTCAGGGGGGATTTTAGGAATAAGCCCGTCGGGCGTGGTCAGTACTTGGATGGGTGACCGCCTGGGAACACCACGTGCCGTTGGCTTTTTGCATCGTTTTATAAGATTGGCTGGAAATATTTTAATAGGCGGTCTGTGGAAAAAAACTATTTATTTTAATGCAAACTGATTGACGTCACAATATGGATTAAGGTGGTACAATTGAGTTGTGAAGTCGCCAACGTCCATACCACGTTGAAAACACCGGTTCTCGTCCGATCACCGAAGTTAAGCAACGTCGGGCGTGGTCAGTACTTGGATGGGTGACCGCCTGGGAACACCACGTGCCGTTGGCTTTTTGCATCTTTTTATAAGATTGGCTGGAAATATTTTAATAGGCAGTCTGTGGAAAAAAACTATTTATTTTTATGCAAACTGATTGACGTCACAATATGGATTAAGGTGGTATAATTGAGTTGTGAAGTCGCCAACGTCCATACCACGTTGAAAACACCGGCTCTCGTCCGATCACCGAAGTTAAGCAACGTCGGGCGTGGTCAGTACTTGGATGGGTGACCGCCTGGGAACACCACGTGCCGTTGGCTTTTTGCATCTTTTTATAAGATTGACTGGAAATATTTTAATAGGCAGTCTGTGGAAAAAAACTATTTATTTTTATGCAAACTGATTGACGTCACAATATGGATTAAGGTGGTATAATTGAGTTGTGAAGTTGCCAACGTCCATACCACGTTGAAAACACCGGTTCTCGTCCGATCACCGAAGTTAAGCAACGTCGGGCGTGGTCAGTACTTGGATGGGTGACCGCCTGGGAACACCACGTGCCGTTGGCTTTTTGCATCGTTTTATAAGATTGGCTGGAAATATTTTAATAGGCGGTCTGTGGAAAAAAACTATTTATTTTTATGCAAACTGATTGACGTCACAATATGGATTAAGGTGGTACAATTGAGTTGTGAAGTCGCCAACGTCCATACCACGTTGAAAACACCGGTTCTCGTCCGATCACCGTAGTTAAGCAACGTCGGGCGTGGTCAGTACTTGGATGGGTGACCGCCTGGGAACACCACGTGCCGTTGGCTTTTTGCATCTTTTTATAAGATTGGCTGGAAATATTTTAATAGGCAGTCTGTGGAAAAAAACTATTTATTTTTATGCAAACTGATTGACGTCACAATATGGATTAAGGTGGTATAATTGAGTTGTGAAATCGCCAACGTCCATACCACGTTGAAAACACCGGTTCTCGTCCGATCACCGAAGTTAAGCAACGTCGGGCGTGGTCAGTACTTGGATGGGTGACCGCCTGGGAACACCAAGTGCCGTTGGCTTTTTGCTACTTTTTATAAGATTAGTTGTAAATATTTTCAATAGGCAGTCTGTGGAAAAAAACTATTTATTTTTATGCAAACTGATTGAAGTCACAATATGGATTAAGGTGGTATAATTGAGTTGTGAAGTCGCCAACGTCCATACCACGTTGAAAACACCGGTTCTCGTCCGATCACAGAAGTTAAGCAACGTCGGGCGTGGTCAGTACTTGGATGGGTGACCGCCTGGGAACACCACGTGCCGTTGGCTTTTTGCTACTTTTTATAAGATTAGTTGTAAATATTTTCAATTGGCGTGCTGTAGAAAGAAGCTTTTTATTTTTATGCATTGAGGCTAGGGTTGGGTTTCTTCCCGGGAATAAACCCAACTTCGAGTAAATTTCCAATTTAGTGGGAAAGAACCCGGGAATTTTCCCATTGGGTGGGAAAATACTCAAATGGTCATATTTAGTAGAATTTGCGTATATAGCGAGAAATACCTTTACGAAATCGTTTGAATAACATTTAACATGATTTCTATTAGGGTCATACTCATATCATAAAATAAAAAAACAATAAAAAAAAAAAAGTTGCGTTGTTTTAAAAAAATGCGAAGTTTTGGGGTGTAAGGGTTGTGGTGGACAGTCGGTGGACAGTCGGACAGACGGTCTCGTGCAGAAAGAACACGTGTGCACATGTACGACGCTTATATAGCCCGTCCCGGGTCCCGAGGGAGGTTGCAAGCGTCCATAGGATACGGTAACCGCTTGTTGGTAAGCGGGCCGTATGCTTGTTTGCTACCTAGGTAGTATAAAAAAAAGTGTGATAACTTCCTCCAAGGTCCGCGTAGGTCCCCGCGTAGGTGATGTAGGTACATACAACAGCGAGTATGATTAAAATAACAATCAAAAGCATCAACAAATATTTTTTGTCTAAAAAACCTCACGTGATTAATGGACGGCCCCTAATATGGAATTTATTGAAAAATTGATTTTTTTAAAATACATGTTTTATCTTGCGTCTGTGTTATACAGTGTGTTCTAAGAAGTAGTGTCGATCGGAGGTCCAGAGGTAGGGCGCAATTTTTTGTAGATTTCGACTTTTGGCCAATTGTTCATGTTTTGTAACCAAATTCTAACAAAATTTTTGGATCATAGTGACTTAAATATTTGAGACTAGCATTAGCCCGCGACTTCGTCCGCGTAGATTATTTCTTTTTTCTAGATATGAATCATTGTAACAATATAGAGCTTTGTTCATGGCTATAGCCCGCCACTACGTGTGATATTTGACAAAAGTTCAGGAAGATTGAGAGCTTACATGCGAACATGCCACATAAAACTGAAACAGTCCTGCCCGATTTGAAGAAGAAGATCTGAAAATCTACCGGCAGAAATATGCATACATACACTATCCGATTAGCTGAAGAAGAAATATGTTTTTTTTGGGAGGTGTCGAGATCGGGATTATTTATATAAAATTACGCCATGAGACCTATCCACAAATTCCTCAACCATTTCATGACAGCTGAGATATTTGCTCATGGCACACGGACAGACAGACGAATACACCTATATCCACAAGTTCCTCAATAATTTCCTGACAGCTGAGATGTTTCTGTCTGTCTGTTAGTCTGAGGAGAGAATTTGCCTCCTTATGTGTGTACCGCTTGTACAACGGACAGTTCTCTGAAGAATTGTTTGACTTGATGCCCACGGGCTACCTTCTACCATCGCAACTCTCGCCATCGACGGGGAGTCCATACTCATATATTGGAACCGAAATGGTTTCTACTGTGCGGTTTCAAAGGAGTTTTCTAGCGCGTAAACTCAGGCTGTGGAATGAGCTCCCCGCCATGGCGCCAGGGTGTGAAGATATTTCTGTATATATGGTCGGCAATGCACGAGTGATACATACGGTGACCGCTTACCATCAGGCCGGCCGTATGCTTGTTTGACACCTTAGTATTAAATTTAAATAATAATAATAAATTAAAAATTACCCGTAGAAGACAGACAGACAGACGGATCGACACGGGCGAAGATCTATCTAAAAGTTCCTCAACCAGACAGCTGAGAATTTTTCTCGTGGCAGACAGACAGATTGATGGGCGGCAGTAGGCTTCTTAATAACATGATACACGTGTACATTATTTTACTTGAATACAAAATTATGTGAATGAACAGCTTAAATACAAAATTTAATCCCCCTGTTCACTCATTAATGGATCAAATTCCAACAACACCGATATTCTTTGCGTTAGTTTCCAAATTTTAATTATATTCCAAGCTTATATAATAAATTTAGTATACTTCCATACACAACTTCATCCCTTTTTTACCCCTTCGGGGTCGGAATTATAGAAAACGCTGAGGCACATATAAATTAATTTTCAATCATCAACCTAAACACAAAATTTGAAGGTCCTAACTTCCAAACTGATGGACTTTCATACAAACTCGCATCCCCTATTTTACCCCCATAGGGGTGTTATATTGAAAAATCCTTCGTTAGTGGATACCTACACTTTATAATTATAAATTTAGTGATGTTTACTATGGAAATGAAAGATTTTCGTTTACAACTTAATCCCCCTTTTCCCTCTTCGGGGGTGGAATTATCACAAACGCTGTGACAACTTTACTTTAATTTTCAATCGTCAGTCTAAACACAAAATTTGAAGATCCTATTTTCAAAACTGACAGACTTCCATACAAAATTTCATGGCCTATTTTACCCCCTTAGGGGTGGAATTTCCAAAAATCTTCTTTACTGGATACCTACACTGTATAATAATAAATTTAGTGAAGTTTATCGTGAAATTGAAGGCAACTTCATTCCCCTTTTTCCCCTTTCGGGTGTGGAATTATCATAAATGCTGAGATAACTTTACATTAATTTTCAATCGTCAGCGTAAATACAAAATTTGAAGATCCTAACTTCAAAACTGACGGACTTGCATACAAACTGTCATCCCCTATTTTACCCTCTTAAGGGTGGAATTTCCAAAAATCCTTCCTTAGTGGATGCCTCCACTGTATAAGGTATCTGTGTGCAAAATTTCAAATCTCTAGGTCCAGCGGTTTGGGCTGTGCGCTGATATATCAACAATCAGTTTATCATTTTATATATTAAGATTCATTCAGATTTATTTATCTAAATCAACTGAATAGTCGTGATTTGATGATTAATAAACATGAAAAATAGTCATAACTCGAAAACTACCAAACATCGCTGAACAAACATACATGGGGGTGATTCGGGTAGCAGTGCTCTATCTCAGGACTTACGATTGACACTACTTCTATACCCATTATATACCAGTATATAATACCCAGTATAGGATACCCAGTATAGGATACCCAGTATATAATAGCTAAAAACTATCATGTCTGATAATTTCTTATAATTTTATAATTAATGTATGTACCTTTTATTAATTCTAGTTAAAACGCAAAGAAGACTATCATCTTGAGCTACTGGCTAAGGAGTGGTCCAAGAAACGTGTGGAACTAGAATGCAAGCTTACTAAAGGTATCGAGCAGTGCCGCAACCTCGCAGCCGACTTGAGTCGAGCGACAGACGACTTTCGACTTAGAGGCTATAGAAATACGGAGAGGGAGAAGAAGGTACTTTGTAACATGTTTATGGACAGCAGAGTTATCATAATATCAAATTATAAAAACGTTTCTAAGATTTTTCTTCTAATATTCTGTGAAATTCTCTTACAACACACGGCTATTTCATCCCAAACTAAGCAGAGCTTGTACTAGAAACCAAATAACTGACATACTACATATACTACTTTTTGTTTGTAAATATATACATTAATTACACCCAGACTCCTGAGTCCTGTCTGTCCTGTATGTCCTGACATATAGATATGTTCATGCACACAAATGCATGTCCTAGGTGGGAATTGAACCCACGGCGTGCGGCGTGATGGTTGGAATCTTAAACAACTAATGTTGACATTTGAAATGTATGACTTTTAGATATTTATTACGCATGCACAAACTTTTAACAATGCGAAAAAAATGTTCTACTAATATTAACAAAACTTGTCTGGGTGTAACAGTCTAAATCCAATAACACGTTTGTTGATGTGAAAATACATAAAAGGTAATATCCTACAGTTACTAGACGCGAAGAAGGCGCTTGAAGCGCACTACACAGCAAAATACCAGGAGTTGAGGGAGGCGTCACAGAAAATGGAAGACGACATGAATCACCGGCTCAAATTGAAGGATATGACTATTAAGGAGGTGCAGCTTCAAGTGCAACAGCTCGAGAAACAGGTCGACGTGTTGAAGGTGACCCTTGACCTCCGTCTTCATACATCGTATAGACTGAACAACTTTTTGACTTTGTACCATCGCACATCGTCTCATGAACGTACGTTACAGTAATAACCAAATGATAAGGCGCGTCGTGAATGTTCGTTCGCACAGAAAAGAAAGTATGGCCCCGAAGATTCACGAAAGAATGCTTAAAATTTACAATCGACCTTAGATCACTACTATAAGGTTCATAATACAGTGCAGCTGTTAGTTCCGTCTGTCTCACTCGCAAGTCACGCCCCTCCGCACACATGGCGGCAGCTGCCAACCAATAGCATTTCCCGCGCTTTGAAAATGTTTCTTCTGCGCAGGTACATCGGTAAGCCATATCAGTTGGGTACTACTGTGCGTACTTATATTAGTAACTAAACTTGAATTTTTAATTAGAGTCCAAAAAGGTAAACAATGGTGTTACCATCGTAGAAAAACTATTGTTAAACTGTCGATTATCGATTTTAGTGAAAAAAAATAGTTAGAATTTATTTTTATCTCTATTCTAAAACTTTTCAAACGACTAAACACACTGAATCAAAAAGATTTGTAAATAGCTGTAACATACACTTTATTTTAAAGAAAACAGTTTTTTCTGCCGAAAAATATTTATGGTACTCGCAACACCAACGAGGTCCATAACATTTTGATCCATTTTTAGGGTTCCGTAGCCAAATGGCAAAAAACGGAACCCTTATAGATTCGTCATGTCTGTCTGTCTGTCTGTCTGTCTGTCTGTCTGTCTGTCTGTCTGTCTGTCCGTGTATGTCACAGCCATTTATTTCCGAAACTATAAGAACTATAATGTTGAAACTTGGTAAGTAGATGTATTCTGTGAACCGCATTAAGATTTTTACACAAAAATAGAAAAAAAACAATAAATTTTGGGGGTTCCCCATACTTAGAACTGAAACTCAAATTTTTTTTTTTCATCAAACCCATAAGTGTGGGGTGTCTATGGATAGGTCTTCAAAAATGATATTGAGGTTTCTATTATCATTTTTTTCTAAACTGAATTGTTTGCGCGAGAGACACTTCCAAAGTGGTAAAATGTGTGTCCCCCCCCCTGTAACTTCTAAAATAAGAGAATGATAAATCTATAAAAAATATATGATGTACATTACGGTGCAAACTTCCACTGAAAATTGGTTTGAACGAGATCTAGTAAGTAGTTTTTTTTAATAGGTCATAAATTGAAATTAATATCAAATACTCAGGTCTATACTACCATTTACTTATATACCTACAGGTTTGTACGGAACCCTCGGTGCGCGAGTCTGACTCGCACTTGGCCGGTTTTATGCCAACATTTTGCCGACTTCATTATTTGGTTTGAGCTGTTATGAAACTTATCTGCCATTGGCATTTCATTGTTGAATTTTTGTTTTCTGTTATTGTTAAGTTCAGTGGTGAAGATTTCTCTTGCAACCCTATAATACTTTTTTTTCGTCAAGACCAATGTCACGTCACGTGTATTCCTTGTTTAACATAGGTGCCTACAAAAATATTAGAACCCCAGAGATCGTCTATAATGATTTATGGGATAAACATGCAGCAAAAAAAAATCTACTCAGACTTATAATGTCAAAAAATGTTTTCAACACCTGGAATCTCACTTTGACAGTGACTGACAGTGACGTTTCTTTGTTTACCTTTTTGGACTCTAATTAAAAATTCGAGTATAGGTGACCCCGAACGGTCGGTTTTTTTGCGCGGAACCCTAATTATCTTTCTCAAACAAATTAGCCTAAGTTACTCCTTATACATCAGCTTTCTACCAGTGAAAGTCCCTTCAAAATCGGATCAGCTATTTCGGATTATAGACGAAACAAAAAAAGAATTATAACAATTTGTAATGTATGTGAGTATGTAAGTATGGAACGGTTCGGGTGGAATCTTGCAAGTCGAATTTCTCCCACTTCCAGTGGTCGGATTGACTTGATATTTGGTATACATTAGTATATTGGACGTAACGTCAACAAAAAGTACAGTCACCAAAAAAAAAATTGTGTTAAAAAAAAAAATTCAACAAAAATCTTATTGTGATTACTGTGTAAATTTTTATTTATGTGTATAATACTTGTTTTTTTAGAACAACTTGAAGAACAATGAAAAGGAAGCTGAAAATAGATATTCAGGATTAACTAAAGATCAGACTGCAAGTCTTATACAAGAATTGGTAAATATCTTTTGTTATTCATTCAACGAACTTAACATTCACAGGAATTGTATTCATATCTAAAGGTGCAATCTCAGATAGGACGGGCCAGCTGGCGCGGTTGGTTAAGACTCTGGTCAAGATTCCACCTATCGCGTCGCTGGTCGTGGGTTCGATTCCCACACAGGACATGCATGAACATATCTGTATGTCCTGAGTCTGGGTGTAATTATATGTATATTAAGTATGTATTTACAAACAAAAAGAAGTATATGTATTATATCAGTTATCTGGTTTCCATAGTACAAGCTCTGCTTAGTTTGGGATCAGATGACTGTGTGTGAGGAATGTCCCAGGATATTTATTTATTTATTTTTTTAGGAGATATAACGGTAAACGATGTATAAATGGCGCCATAAGCCCATATCAAGTGAAGAAAAGTTATACAAAATGTCATATTATCACCTACTTGCTGTTCCCCGCGGGTTCACTCGCGTTGCCGGGATATTAAGTATAAGATGGAAGCTACATTATCCCCGAGTATTATAGTATAATACTCGGGGATAATGCAGCTTAGGAAGCTGTATTATCCCCGTAGTATAGTGAAAGAATTTTTCGAATCCGACCGGTAGTTCCAGTGATTAGCCTGTTTAAACAAACAAAAAAACTCTTCCGCTTTATTATATTAGTATAGATGTAGCTTTTTGCATTTATTTCATGAAATTTTCCTCTTTCCAGTCTATAGAAAGTTTATAACTTTATTTTTATTCAAAGGTCATGGCGTCATAAGATTTTTCTTCGATATTAACTCCCTTATTAATAAATATAAGGTGTAAGTCAAGTATAGTAAGTAATACTTACCTAGGTTTTATAAATATATCCGTCACTTTCTAATGTCATATAAACAAAAAGGGCAGGGCTATCTTAATACCTGGGTTGTTCCAAACAATTACATAGGGACTGATTTACACCTTATTTATTAATAAGGGGGTTAGATTTTAGGGCTTGCCAACTATCTATCGATTACTATGACCGCTGTCACTGTTATCACTTCTTAATGATTTAAATTATCTGGTAAGCATTGCTGATGGCTTGATAGACTGTCTTGAGCTATATTTAAAAATCTTACTGTAATTAACTACCAAACAAACATGAAACCAAACAATTCAATGGATTCAGATGGTATAATTGAGTAGCGAGATCGCCAACGTCCATACCACGTTGAAAACACCGGTTCTCGTCCGATCACCGAAGTTAAGCAACGTCGGGCGTGGTCAGTACTTGGATGGGTGACCGCCTGGGAACACCACGTGCCGTTGGCTTTTTGCAACTTTTTATAAGATTAGTTGGAAATATTTCAGTAGGTATTATGTAGAATCAAACTGTTTATTTTTATGCAAACTTTATGACGTCACAATATGGCTTTAGGTGGTATAATTGGGTAATGAAGTCGCCAACATCCATACCACGTTGAAAACTCCGCCTGAACACACCGTGACCGCCTGGGAACACCACGTGCCGTTGGCTTTTTGCATCTTTTTATAAGATTGGCTGGAAATATTTCAATAGTCTAGTCTGTGGAAAAAAACTAATATTTATTTTTATGCAAACTGTTTGACGTCACAGTATGGATTAAGCTGGTATAATTGAGTTGTGAAGTCGCCAACGTCCATACCACGTTGAAAACACCGGTTCTCGTCCGATCACCGAAGTCAAGCAACGTCGGGCGTGGTTAGTACTTGGATGGGTGACCGCCTGGGAACACCACGTGCCGTTGGCTTTTTGCATCTTTTTATAAGATTGGCTGGAAATATTTCAATAGGCTAGTCTGTGGAAAAAAACTATTTATTTTTATGCAAACTATGACGTCACAATATGGATTAAGGTGGTATAATTGAGTAGTGAAGTCGCCAACGTCCATACCACGTTGAAAACACCGGTTCTCGTCTGATCACCGAAGTAAAGCAACGTCGGGCGCGGTCAGTACTTGGATGGGTGACCGCCTGGGAACACCACGTGCCGTTGGCTTTTTGCATCTTTTTATAAGATTGGCTGGAAATATTTCAATAGGCAGCCTGTGGAAAAAAACTAATATTTATTTTTACCCGACTGACCCGGAAGGAGGGTTATGTTTTTCGAGTGTATGTATGTATGTATGTAGGTATGTATGTATGTATGTATGTATGTATGTCTATTTCTTTGGCACGCTCTGCAGCCTAAACGGCTTGATGGATTTAAGCATATGAGGTGTCGTTAGATTCGTCTGAACTGTGGGAGTGTCATAGGGTATATTATTTTTATATGGCGTCTACGGATAAAAAAGAGGGGGGGTATTAAAAACAAAAATTACGTTATTGTAACAATATGGGTATCAAATGAAAGCTTGTAAACAGCCCTTTCCATATATGTATATATTGTAATACTTTTATTCTACCGTTTTGACGTAAACTGCAAAAAACCATGTTTAATGCAAGGACAGTAGGTAGGTACTATGAGCGGTTACCGTACGTAGCTCACAGAGTTGCGATGGTTGTTAGCGTTACTTTACCGTACCGCTCGTTTACTTAATAATACTTACAACTAATTCTGTATAAAACTAAAAAGTCTGAAATAAATTAAATTATTAAAAGAAACAAAAAACCCGACTGCGTAAAACAAAAATTAACTGAAAAGAGAAAAACAAGCTCTTTCATCTATAGAATTTTGAATATAACTTGAATTGTATAAGGTATTGCAGTCGGAGATAAACAAATATTACAAAAAAAACACATATTTAGGTTATTGGTTTGTCCCCGAATGCAATACCTTATACAATTCAAGTTATATTCAAAATTCTATAGATGAAAGAGCTTGTTTTTCTCTTTTCAGTTAATTTTTGTTTTACGCAGTCGGGTTTTTTGTTTCTTTTAATAATTTAATTTTTATGCAAGCTGATTGACGTCACGATATGGATTGAGGTGGTATAATTGAGTTGTGAAGTCGCCAACGTCCATACCACGTTGAAAACACCGGTTCTCGTCCGATCACCGAAGTTAAGCAACGTCGGGCGTGGTCAGTACTTGGATGGGTGACCGCCTGGGAACACCACGTGCCGTTGGCTTTTTGCATGTACATATTTCAAAGATGGACAATCAATGCTTCGTATCGTACACTCACATTTTTGATTTTCGCATTAAAATAAAAATTTATAATTTTATTTCAGCGTTGTCTAGAGGAGAAGCTAGATGGCGCCGTACAATCAAAGGCATTCTTCAAGGAGCAGTGGGGCCGCGCCGTGCGAGAGTTACATCTGATGAAATTGAGTACCCGCAAGCAGATGTTGACGCAGCTGCAGCAAGATCGGAGGCAGTTGGGCGAGATGGGGTCAGTTGAAGCCAATTAGTAAAGTATTTTTCGAGGCATCACTCACGCGTTACCGACATTTCTCCCCTCTCTAAAGAACTCTGGCGGGGCGACCTTATTTACGCGCAGGAACACAACATAAAGTTATTTGGCTGTGGTATTCTGTAAGGTGGAGGTACTTCCCCACTCGCGTTGCTCTTTGAGCGAATAAACGCTATGCCTCTCTCTCCTGACTGTCGGAATGACCGACGCTGTTGCTAACTTACAAAATATCTTTCAGATTGGATACAATAGACGACCAAGAGGAGGACAATATAAGAGATCCAGTCGATTTGAAGAAGTTGAAGGATGATTTCTACGTAGACATATTGGCTAACACAGCTGCTTTGGAAGCACATTCGCTCATCAGTTAGTACAAGCCCTATAATATTGGAATACCGCTTAATGTTGATGGTCCGTGCGCGGCGGTGTCTTGACCCTACGCTTTGTTGGAGTATCGCTTCGTAAAAATAATTACACATATAAAATTCTGATACAATCAGCAGATTAATTAAATATTGAATATTTTTTAAATAAGAAAATTAATATTAGACTGCTTGCTATTACGAATAAGCACTTCCAATACATATGCATTTTTCCTGATAGTAATTTTCTATTTCTGCTCAGTTTGTGATCAGATAGCATAGCCGTGAAGAATGTCCAAGAGTATTTATCATTATTCATTTAATATTTCTTTTTATTATTTTAGGTACATCAGGGCCTGATGGATTGGAGATGTACGATGATATAAAGTAAGTAATCAGATAACGTGGGTATTTTAGTATTTTGCATTTCGGCATAAACGAGGAGAGAGAGTAGAGCCATGTCTGGTCAATCACATACATTTTATAATTAGTGTAGAATTCACACGTAAAGATGTCGCTACAGACATCGTATGGACGGATTGAAAATTAATTCTTAGTCAAAACGCTATTAAATCACTTTTTATTGAGATTTATTGCAAAGGAATACAATTTGATAATAATAATTTTATTTAATTATTTGTTTAAACTCGTATTTGCAATATTTGCAATTTATTTAATTTTATTTAAATCTTTCGACCTTACATAGATGGCCTTACCGTCGATTATTTTTATTTCTTTTTATCGTCTAGGACCGAAACAATCAAATAATAATAAAATAAATCTAATATTAACCTGTTTCTAATAAGCAGAGACTTCAACGGTAAATAAATATAGTCTAAATATTTTGAAATCTACAACGATTATTTTTAAAAGTACAATGGGCAGTTTCGTACCAATTGTATTTCATTTGTTTTTATGGGCTTAAGTCTGTATCTAGCTAGTGCAGAAAAACGTATAGTGGTTCCATTTATTCAACAAAATATCAAATAAGAACAATTATTAAGTCTTTTATGGTCAAAAGGATTAAAGCCATTCGTAAATCACCGACCCTGGTCACAAAATTTATGGAGAATCGGATGAGTAATTTGACCTGTAGTGGAGAACAGCCGGTTATCTGGACATACATACGAAAGCATTTTTGTCCAAGCTGAATCGGAGACTCTTCGCTTGCTCGGTATTAAAGTGATTTTTAAAACATATAGAAGATTAAGAAATTGCTATCTTGACCTATTTTTAATCTTTCCCTAATCAGGGCCGGCAAAAGCCTATATAGCGCCGGGTCAGGCCTCTGTCACTTGCCTATATCTACCGCGATAAGCATCTAATGCTCGCTTCGAGCTGGGCTCAACTAAACTGTCGGGGCCGCCACGCGCTTGCGAGCACACTGTACGCAATTGTGTCGGAGCCAAAATCAGAATGCGTGATTATTTGTTTTCTTGTGCGATGTTAACCTAGGAAATATATTTATTTATCAATTATCACTGCACTTTGTTATAATGGAGAACCGTAACACTAATAATTTGAGTTTAACGGCTGTCGCAATTAACGTTGTTGGTTTTTAAATTACTGCAAGATTCTGAAGTGTAAGACAGTAAGTACATATATTTTGTTAATTTTACACGGTGTTTTATCAGTATCCTAATTAATTAGGTGTAGTTGATATAGGTAGGTAACCCTGACGGTCGTAAGGTCATTTCGGTAAAATATAAATACAAAGGCATTGCGTTTTAATCTGCGTGGCGTTAAGGTGTAATTAAGAATTAACTTAGTGCTCTGCAAATATTGTAGGCTATTAAAATGGCGGCAATCCCTCAAGATCAAAAGTGTGCAATTTCTGTACGTTAGTTCTATTATTTATTGTGCCCGGGTGCAAGCAATACCCTGGCGCCCTCAAGTAGGCGCACGAACAAAATAGAATACTAACAGTTATATAATCACCAGAGTGATCGGAAATTCTGCAGTTTCATGCAAGGTCTTTTGGAAATTTCGCAGGGTTCCCAATTAAAAAAAAACAACTTTCGCTCAAACAAATGCATATGTAATGAAATTAGACGCAAACGGCGCGAGCGGGGCCACAGGCGGGGCGCATGCGCGATGTTCGTCATTTCGCATTTATACGAACCGTCACAACCAACTTCATACGCATGCAAGGCTTCATTATCTCAAATATCTCATACTGTTGTGCTATATAAACCAACAATAGTTATATCTCATTATGGATAGTTTTTCATAGGTTAGAAAGAGATACACTCGCTGGCAACGAAGCCCGGTTGCAAGCCCACGCGTGCGAGCGAGACGCCTTGACTGACCGTGCGAGGTGGTGCGAGGCGGGTCGTACACAGATATAGATATACCGTACCTACCTAGTTTTAAACCGAATGGTGTGTATATAAGGCGCCTAAAACTACAGTAACATATCTCTCGGCATGCCCTATTCTGAAACCCTAGGCATGCCACTGCATCGAGAGTCAAGGTGAGGCATTGGCAGTGAGCCTAGATGTAGCGAAGGCGTTCGATCGGGTCTGGCACAGGGGTCTTCTAAGGAAGTTACCATCATACGGGCTTCTCGAGGGATTATGCAAATGGGTTGCCAGCTTTCTGTCCAGCAGAAGCATAAGAGCCGTCGTCGACGGTAGCTACTCTAATAGCATGGACATGAATGCCGGCAAGGCTCTGTGCTGTCCCCAACACTGTTCCTTCTGCATAGCAATGAATAGACAGCATATCATTCATTGCTATGCGGACGACAGTACAGGGGACGCTCATTATACGGGCCGTGCAAATCGTTCCGAGGTGGAGGAAAGCCGCGAACGGCTGGTGTCTGAAATCGAGAGTACACTAACTTGTGTCTCCGATTGGGTTCGACTAAACCTAGTCCATTTCAACCCCACCAAGACTCAAGCCTGCGCGTTCACCACTAAGAAAATCCCATGGTCTGTGGCTCCACAGTTCCAGAACACTTCCTTGAACATCAGTCAAAGCATTGGGATTCTTGGCGTCGACATTTCTAGCGACGTTTTGTTCCGAAGTCACTTGGAAAACAAGATTAAGCTGGCATCCAAAAGCTTGGAGTGCTCAACAGAGCGAGGCAGTACTTCACATCGGGGCAAAGGCTGCATCTTTATAAGTCGCAAGTCCGGCCTCATATGGAGTATTGTTGCCATATGTGGGCGGGGGCACCTGGATACCAGCTTGGGCCTTTAGACTCGGTTCAGCGACGTGCCGCTAGAAATGTCGACGATCCCGAGGTCACGAACGGTTACGAGCCTCTCAGTTTGAGGAGAGACTTTGCCTTATGTGTGTTCTACCGCTTGTACAACGGGGAGTGTTCCAAGGAATTGTTCGACTTGATGACCACGGCAACCTTCCACCATCGCAACTTTCGCCATCGACGGGGAGTCCATCCTCACACATTGAAACCTATCCTTATATATATCCTTGAGCCGTTCTATGTATTAAATACAATGGGCGTCAAATCAAGTCAAATCAGTGTGTTGTTTCCCAGAAATAGATCTTTATAAGCGACACTATGAGACGGACTAATAATACAGGTTTTTTTTTTCATATCAACGAGTACCAAGTATACAGTTTTATTTTTTATTAAAATCGGCCTTGGGGCTCCTTTCAGCATTTGTCGCTATGCCCTATACTTTAGGATTCAGCCAACCAGGCAAAAAATGGTAAAATGTTAAAGGATATAATTAGGTAAGCATTATTTAAACTTTTTAACTTTCACGCCTTTTAAATTAAAAACTTCAAACAATAAAAAAATGTTTATACCATAGAATTGGAAATGTTAAGAAAAAATAAAAAGTGCCCATCGTCCTTTAAAATACTGTTCTATAAAAAGTGACATCTGTTGTCATTTCCTGACAAAACTAACATTGCTGTAGTGACATACGTGGCAAGACTAGCAAATAGTACCTTTGACTCACCACCGGCGCTGTACTTGCGCGAGTTACGGTGGTAACTTTTGAAGTATGGGCGCTGACCCTCTGTTGTACGTAGTATTTATCTACTCTGAGGTAGAGCATAGCGTTTATTCGCTCAAAGAGCAGCTCGACTGGGGAAGTACCTCCACCTTACAGAATACCGCAGCCAAATAACTTTGTGTTGTGTAAAGTTGTGTTCCTGCGTGTAAGGTCGCCAGAGCTCATAGGGAGGGGGGAAAGGTCGGTAACGCTTGAGCGATGCTTCTGGTGTTGCAAGCGTCCATATGGTTGCGGTAACCGCTTACCATCGCGTGGGCCGTATGTTTGTTTACCGACTAAGTTGTATAAAAAAAAAAATTAAAAAAAAACTTTGTTACAACTAAATCATTACTAAAGACACTCATTGGTCAAAAGATATTACTTATAGATGTGTTAGAAAAGAATATCCGAATTTGTAGCGGAAATGACAAGGCATTTCCGCTACAAATTTTCAGTAGTTTAGTCTTTCACGCAAAACTACTGAACGAATTTTGATGAAATTTGCCACACAGATATCTACTGAAAACTAGTTGTTTATTGTTTGTTTTCTGTTTCAGGAATAGCAACCCAATGAACGAGAGACTGAACGAGTTGATATCCCAACGCGACAGACTGGTCCAAAAGGACAACCCTGATGAGGAGCTGGTCAAACAACTCAACCACGAAATAAGAAGTTTGCTGCTCAATTGTGGAACATAGTCATTAATTTTGTTTATTTGTAGGAGTTTCTTAATTCAAAGATAAGATAGGCAGCCTATTGTCTTTTTTGTATGTGCAACGAATAAATTTTAACTTTTATGTTCCCTGCAAATGTCATTTCTTTGGTGAAAATGGAGTGGATTGCCATAATGATTAAATATAAGAGAGCCATTTCTCTTAATTGACGGTCACAGACGTCTGCTCAGTTAAACGGTATGCCTATAAGTGGGAAACACCATTTTACCAAAATTTATGTTTTTGCACAACCTATGCACACGATATCATGTTCTCGATTGCTCGATTGTGACTTCGGTTATATAACTCATATTATTATGTACTTTCTTGTGTATAGATATAGCATTTAATGTATTGTAATTGTTGTCTTGTTTTAGAGATGATATAATGTTATTAGTATGCGAAATGTCACGAAACATTACAGAAGTGGTCATATAAGCATTTTTTTAAATATATTTTCAATTAAACTTTCGGATATATTTATGATTTAAATAATATCGACAGAAAACGCGGATTATTTATTTTTTATGACGAAAAACGCATGAAATTATCACTGATCCAATAACATTTTGTATTTAGTTTGTAATATCATGGAATAAGTTTCATCATCACTTGTTATGATTTTTGTATTTGACTTTATGCATATTAAATGTGCATTTCAAAATTAATGTGAGTTTTATTTGACTAGGTATAATTTGAAAAAAAGCTTACCCGAGGCTCAGTTTTATACAAACCTACTACCGCTTGTACAAGCGGTAGAACACAGCGCACACACACACATAAGGAGGCAAAGTCAAGCTGGTATCCAGGTGCTCCCGCCCATAGAGTAGTAGTAGTAGTACTCCATTTGAGGCCGGACCTGCGACTTATAAAGTTGCAGCCTTAGCCCCACTGTGAAGTACTGCCTCGCTCTGTTGACCACTCCAAGCTTTTTGGATGCCAGCTTAACCTTGTCTTCTAAGTGAGTTCGGAACAAAACGTCGCTAGAAATGTCGACCCCAAGGATCCCGATGCTTTGACTGATGTTAAAGGAGGTATTCTGGAATTGTGGAGCCACAGACCATGGGGTTTTCTTAGCGGTGAACGCGCAGGCTTGAGTCTTGGTGGGGTGGAAATGGAGTTTAGTAGATCGGAGACACTAGTTAGTGTACTCTCGATTTCAGACACCAGCCGTTCGCGGCTTTCCTCCACCTCGGAACGAGGGATATTTGCACGGCCCGTATAATGAGCGTCCGCAATGAATGCCGTCAATAGACAGCATATCATTGATATGCAGAAGGAACAGTGTTGCGGACAGCACAGAGCCTTGCGGGACGCCGGCATTTATGTCCATGCTATCGGAGCAGCTACCGTCGACGACGGTTCTTATGCATCTGCTGGACAGAAAGCTGGCGACCCATTTGCATAACCCCTCGGGAAGCCCGTATGCTGATAACTTCGTGAGAAGACCCCTGTGCCAGAACCGATCGAACGCCTTCGCCACATCTAGGCTCACTGCCAATACCTCAACTTGACTCTCGATGGTGAGTGACCAACGGTGCGTGAGATACACAAGGAGGTCACCAGCTGAGCGACTGTGGCGGAAGCACAGGCGGAAGCCATATTGACGGTCGCTCAACAACTCGTGATCCTCCAGGTATCTCAAAAGCTGCGTGTTGATCACTCGCTCCATGACTTTGGAGAGAAGGGATCTCTCCAAAGTCATGGAGCGAGTGATCAACAGTTGATGGCGATAGGCCTGTAATTCGTCGGGTCTGATCTGTCGCCCTTATTGGGCACTGGATGCGCGTGTATATAGTAATACTGATATATCTACTGTGGTAATACTGTGCCCGAGGGACCGTTTAAACATCAGTACCGAGGCGGGAAATTGAACTTTCAACCTGCGTTATTTTTAACGTTACGAATAGTTATTGGAACATGACTTCTCCCTTCTCCTATACGTGTTCGCACGCTGACGCTTTTACTCCCGACGTACAAAAGCGTCAGCGTGCGGACACGTATAGTAGAAGTTATATGTCTGTGAGTAGATTAAGAATTTCCTAAGAAGTCATAAGTTCTAATTATAACGTTAAAAATGACGCGCGTTGAAAAGCGTTCGTGCAGACGTAGGCTAAGAGTAAAAATCATTCTGAAGTTATTTCGAATTGATTCTAGGCGATTTTTCTTTTCTCAGCTCTATTGCAGATTGACGTAGGTATTTGAATGAAAATGAATGACGTATGTTCTTGTTCGTTCAGTTCATTCATTCGTGCGTTTGATTGAAAGGTTTGCTTGCGAATCATTTGACGTATAATTTTATTTATTCGCAATTTGTCTTGATCGACCGAATAATTAATTTAAGTTTGATGCTCTTTAATCTTGTGAAAATAATCCCCTGAAGTTTCTTGGGTCAGACCAATAAGAATAAAATTACATGCTTTTCAATTCGTGTTGAAGTCATGGCTAAAACAAAGGTAACTGGAGCTACTAGCAGGCTGAAACAAGACTATCTTAGGCTGAAAAACGATCCTGTACCATATGTGACTGCAGAGCCGGTGCCTTCTAATATCCTAGAGTGGCATTATGTAGTGAAGGGCCCAGAAAAAAGTCCTTACGAAGGTGGTTACTACCATGGGAAAATCATATTCCCAAGAGAGTTTCCCTTCAAACCACCGTCTATCTACATGATCACACCGAACGGTAGGTTCAAGACCAACACGAGACTGTGCCTTAGCATCACCGACTTCCATCCTGACACATGGAATCCAGCATGGTCAATTTCGACAATTCTCACAGGTTTGTTGAGTTTTATGCTGGAAAAAACACCAACACTCGGCTCTATAGAAACGTCTGACTACCAAAAACGATGTTTGGCGGCCGAGTCGCTGGAGATAAATATAAAAAACAAAATGTTCTGTGAGCTGTTTCCGGAATATGTGGAGGAGATTGAGCTTCTGCTGAAGCAAAGGCAGGAGGCCATGCTACACACTGACAACACAAATGCAAACAGTGAAAGTGAAGTGATAACTGAACAGCAATCCAACTTGTACTACATTTTGACAAACATGTTTGTGTTGGTAGGCTTTGTTTTCCTTGCATACATGGTCAAATATGTTTTAGTTTCCATATCCAATGACTAGGCAATTAAACTTGTTGTGTATTAAATGTAAATATTGTAATTTATTTTGTAAATACATTATTCCATTAGAAGCAAATTCCACAATGGTTAGTTGCGCTAAGTATGAATCCACTACAGTGTGAATCTTAAACTTAGCACAAATTACTTTTGTGCCAATTGCAATATGATGACTGTGTAACAGTAAATAAGGTTTGTTTTGAAATAGTCTAAACTAAATTTGATTCATTTAAGTTCATCAATGGTAAGCTAGGATTAAAATTATTCAATGCACTTGTGTAAGAAATGCTTATTATTGTTACCATGCATTGAATTGAGGCAAAATTTGATTTAAATTGATTGCACAGAGCAAGCTTATCAAAGAAATCAATTTGTAACTAAGCATGTATCGCATTGTAAAGATTACAGAAGTTGTCTTTTTTGTAGTGATATCCAATTGATCTTTTAGAAATGTAACTTTGTAATGTTAATGCTTGTGATTGATGAAGTCTGCTTGTGGAAGCCACTTATGCACTGTATGGATCCTGTTGAATTGAGATTACACAGAAGTATTAAACCTGTAAATCTATTTCCCATTCTAATTGTTAAATGAATACCCTAGAGTCTTTAGTCGCCTTAAATAGTTTGTTATACTGTTACTAACTATTATGCTATGTTTAAACTAATAACCACTCTTACTGCTGTACTCCGACATAAATTAAATGTAATGGTTTGATATATCTAGACCAGCATTTCCCATTAGCTGAGATGTGACCCGGGCCATCAAAATACCAGGTCTCAACATTCCCGCCTTGTTTTAAAAATAATACCTGCTATCGATTGATGCTGCATCCTAAAAATCTTAAAAATATTTCATTGATATTACATTGTAGTATTAATAAAACATTTTTACTATTAGTAAATGTGTATTATTTTACATAATGGAACCAGCTTTATTTTAAATGTATTAAGTTGGTCACGAAGGGGCAGTGTGAAAATTACCGGGCCATAGCAGAACAATGTTTGGGAATCACTGATCTAGACCTGTCCCTTTCTATAGCTATACAATAAACAAAGATAAAGATATTTTAATCTGCCATTACATTCTAATTGACATATCTGAGTATGGCAGTTAATCACAATTCTTAAAGTTTGTGATCTAATTGTGTTTATCTCTTGACCTATTCTATATTCTAATGCATTTAATGTATGTTTTGTATTGACATTGAATTGTATATTTTTAAAATAGATGACTGTGTTAGGCTCAGTATCCACAAAAGCGGAGAAGAGATGTATTTTCTTCCAACCCAGCATCATCTCTTCTCCAAATTAATGAATACCAGGCCTTAACAAAGAAAAAAAAGATAGGACTTATTGGAAAATATGTGGTCATAGAGTGAAGGTATAATCAGACTACACATCCTGATTAATTTTAATATTATTTTCAGGATCCTCATGTATTTTTTTGGTATCCCACTATCACTACTACTCCTTTGCCAGATTTTCATTTGGTGTTTGCTAACCAATAAAATACATTCAGTAATATTCATATAAATACACCAGCTACCTACCTAGATAATGGTTACTTTACTATATTATGAATTTGTGAGGATGTGATTTGATAATAAATATCTTTGCTACATCTACCTATTTCAATTTATTTCTAAATGTCATGTTATAGTGCTGAATATATTTTACAATACAAATGACTGTATATTAATGGAAACAATGTTTTTTTTTCTGAATATTGAATGGGAACATTAAACCCTTGATTTTCGCAACTGCTAGTTGTTAGTAAATCAGTAAAATTTTATTTTTATATAAATATTGTTGTTTCATTATGTGGGATGGAAACATTGAAATTAAATAAGCAATATGTATGATGAATGATTTTTATTACATAAATTTACATTATATATCAGTATCAAGTTTCCCTATCTATACAATGCCACAAATTATATCAATAAATATAACTGTTATTGTACTATCAAAAAACAAGCGATAAAATATTCACCAGTACGAACATTAGTTAGTTTCATTTACAATACATAATGTAACTTAAAAAGATTCTATTTACTGGTTCATAAACATATTTCCTTTAAAATACTACATAATTAAATAAAATCCATAACCAATGTAATAACTCAGAGTAGATAAATACTACGTACGTAATAAGAAGAGACAGTGCTAGACTCTAGTCAAAACAACATATTTTCAAATACACTTCCATTTAACCACACAGTGCCAGAAGTACTAGTGGCAAAATAATCTTTATATTTTATTATCAAAAGCTATTCTTAATGGCTACTACTAAATATAACTTAAATACTTAATAGCATAAGAACATACATAAAAGGATAATATAAAATAGGTACCAATATATTAAAATTGGAATCAAAACTTCTACAGAACATCATACAGTACTGCAATGAAACTCAAGTATTTATTATATTTAATTTTCTTCCTTGTCGTCTTCTTCATCATCATCCCAATCACTTACTAAGCTTTTGATTTTATCATCCTTTATTGGCTCTAATTGATCTGCTATTATAACATTACCAGTCTCTTCAGGAGCATTATTAGTTACTTCACTTGTTGGCTGTGTACCCTCATCATTAACACTATCTGCAGAGATATCTTCTTGGGAATCATTGTCATCCCAATCATTCAGAATGGAAGAAATTTTTTGATTTGAAATATCAATATTGCCATTGGTTTGTACCATCTCCTGGTCTTTTTCTATATCTTGAGTGCTTGGCAATTTCTCTTGTAAATTAGTAGTTTCTTCAATTTCAACTGGATGCACAATTACCTCAGCCAACTGTTTATCAACTTCTTGTTGAATATTTTCGATTGATTCTTCTATTTCCGGGAGTTCATCTGTAATAATGGATTCATTTTGTTCAATATTTTCTACAATATTATCATGCGTTTCATGTTTTTCATCTGGTGACGTCATTTCATTCTCATTATTTTGTGTTTGTATCTCAGTAGTGTTAACTTCTTGTGGAGCACTCTCAGTCTCATCTTCTGACCACTCTGAAGTTAAGCTTTGAATTTTTTCCACAGTTTCTTTTGGTAGGCTTTCTTTATCAATAATAGGAACTGAAGTAGTTTCAGAAATACCACCATTTTCAGGAACCTCACAAGGTTCAACTTCAATATCTGTTGTGTATTGTATATTTTCAGGAATTGGGGCAATTGGAACATTTATTTCTTCAAGATGGTCATCTTTCTCTTCTGTTTTCTCCAAGCTTGATATTTGTTCTGTTATACATTCAGATTCTAATTGTTCATTGGTATTGTTTGTGTCGGGATTCTCAATAAAAGCTTTATCTTGAGGGTTTATTTCACTTTGCTCCTGTGGTTTCTCAGTCTCATCAATATTTTCTATTTCTTTCTCTTTTTCAATAATTATTTCTGATGGGGTATCAATGTCCATGGCTGTTGAGGAAGTATTTATTGACTCATCATTCTGTGGTACAGAACAGTCAGTACTCTGTACATCTTCAGTTATTATATCAATTGGTTGACTTAAAGTGTTCTCAATCATATTGTCTTGCTCAGATACAGAGTTTTGAACTATCGGGATTAGTTGTACTTCAGGAAGTTCATTTAACTCTGTATTTGTTTCATTTTCTACTAGAGGTACTTCTTGTTCAATAACAGCATGCAGTTCTGGTTCTGAAGTTACTTGCAAATGTTGATTTTCATCATGCTGAGGTACATTACTTTGCCAAACCTCTTGTGTATCTAAAACATGTGCACTCATAACTGGTGTAGATGTCGTAACAGTTTCATAATTTTGTGTTATAATAGATGAAGATTGTACAAACTGTGATCCAATATCTTGTGGTGTTATAAGTTGGTACTGTTTATTTTGATCAACATGATGACTGTATACAACTACAATATTAGAACTATCTGAAGCAACAGTTTCTGTAACATTCAGAGGATAATCTTCCTGAATAATCATCATATTATTTGACTGAGTATTATTTAATTCCATTGTTCTGGAATCCAAAGAAGCAGTGTGCGGAGCAGTAAGCACAGTTAATGTTTTATTTGCATCTCCATTATCAAATATTATGGGATGATTAGATGCCATTAATGCCTTATATTCTTCTTCATTTGACACAACAATTTGTATTGGTTGATTTAAGTTTGTTGAATTTTTTATTAACATATTTGGTTGTTGAATATTCCCCTCAGCAATAGAAGTTTGAATATTAGCATATTCCATAGCTGTTGTAGGTGCTAATGTTTGGGGAATAGGTTCATGAGCTGTTTCAATCATATCAGATATGATATATTCTTCATTTGCTTGAGCCATCTCTTGCTTAGGAATTAGTTGATGATCTCTGACAATGTATTCACTATTATCTATCATCACTATATCCTCATTTTCTTGATTATTATCGGGAGAATTGCTACCTTCATTTTGAAGGTACTCAGTATGTGTAGTTGGCATATTATTTTGAACAACTTTAGTCATTTGCATAGGTTTTGATATGCTGAAATCGGCGTTTAAAATCTTTTGTTTTGATGGTGTTTCTTGTAGTTTTCTTGAAACAAGATGTATGTTTCCATCAGGCTTCTGCTGAATTTGGTATTGCATATCAATTTCTTCATACTCATTATCACATCTTTCAAAACTAACAGGTAATTCATATTTAAAGTCAATTTTTTGTTTAATCACTTCTTTCTCCTCATCTGAATCTTCAATGATACCATCTTTCCTGGCTACATTTTTGTGATTTGTTTTTAAGTGGGCATAAAGGTTAGTCTGACGCAAGAATACCTTTAGACAATAAACACATTGTAAGTTTGTTTTTCTTTCAGCACTATATTTATGGCCAGTTTTCTGAATGTGTTTAAGAATTTGTTGAGATGTACCAAATGTTTCATCACATACATTACAGCGGAAGTTTCTGGCTTCTGAGTGAGACATTTTATGTTTTATAAGCAATGCTTCAGTCAAACCAATATAATCACATTGATTGCACTTTGGGAAGTGATATGTAGGAGGTGGTTCAATACCATGCTTGGTATAAAGGTGATGTAACAAACAATTTCGTTTCAATGATTTCAACCCACAATATTCACACATATTTATAACAGGTTTTTCATCATGTATATCTACCAAATGGCGACGGAATTTGTAATATGAAGTAAAATGTAGAGCTTTTCCAGGCGTTCCACAAATGAGACAAATCCAGGGACCCCTAACATTTTCTGCACCCATCGCAATTAACTTAGCTGCTTCTTTAGAATCTAAGACGTCAGTTTCATAGGTAAAGTCTGCTTCTACTGCTTCAGTTTTTGGTTTTATTAGTTTTTCTTTAATATGTGTCTGCTTCTTAGGTTTACTTGGAGTATTAAGAATTTTTAATTTGATATTCTTATTACTTTTAACTAAATGAGGATATTTTTTAAGCACTTCACTTATAATCTTAGCATGATCTAAATTTGTTGCTGTTTTGTTATCTTTACTTTCAATTGTGACATTAGGACCTTCATTATCTAAAATTTGATCAAAAAGTTGATTTGAGACCTTGGGTGCTTCATTTTTAATGTAGTTACTTGGAAATAATTCCGTTTCATCATTCAAGTTTTCAGTTATACTGTCTTCGAAAATGTTATTGCCTTTGGAGACTTTCTTACATTCTACAATGTCAACAGTTGACATCCCGCTATATTTTTTCTTACATTCCACAATATTAACAGTTGGTGTTCCACTATATTTCTTACCACCTAATGATTCTACAAACAATCCAGAGCGTTTTGATGTATATTGTTTCATTTCAGGGTGGATCATTAAAGGACTTGAAGTATATGATATGCTGGTAAAAGAACTATCAAAGACATTATCTGTATCCAACTCTTCTGGTAGTTCATATCTGGTTGGTCTTGGATCTCCCATTACTGATTTTTTGGTATATAATTGTGAATCAAATAGAAGAGGTGAAGGTGCATTGGAAACCTGATATGTTTTCTTAGAGTCTGTTTTCTTCGGAGGAGGATACACATTCTTATCTCTATATACTATTACTTTATCATCAAATGCTTTAGAATGAGATCTCTTACCACTTGTGGACGCCATTGGTGTTACTTGTTTTGTACTCTTATGAATATCTGTGTTTTTGGACATCCGCTTGCTATAGCTATGTGCCGGGGTGGACTTGGGTGCAACACTGCGGTGTGAATCAAGTAGTTTAGTTAAGACAGGCATATTCATAATGAGGGATGTTTGATATAATTTCTCTAGCAAATCCGTTTTAAACTCCAGCTGCCCTGTGTACATGAAGTTCACAATTGGCACAACTACATCAGCTTGCAGATCTTCGGGCATAACCAAACAATCCTCGTACATTTCGCATGTTCGCTCTAATAGCTCGAAGTACTCCGTGCAGGCGTTGAGGACGAGCCTGTGCACTTTTAACTGAGCATTATCATGAAATTGAAGAGTCAAATCACAGTAATCGGTGCGATTGAAGAAATGCTTCAACCTCTGGAGGAAATAAATCCCCCAGTTGTCAACTTTCACTTGCTTGACGTCCGACATAGTGATTCGATTTTAGTGCATCATATTTTAGGTTATCGTTGCAGTATCTCTGCGGCTGAAAACAACAATTGGAAAACATTTTACCAGTGATAATATACATGTAAACATTATTTTTATAATATTGTAACGATCGATCGGCAGTCGGCACATAGGTACGACAGTTCTCATGGTTTTATGATAGGATAGCGTCAGCGCGCTATTGTGTTTTCACACGATTTTATACTTGAATTTTCCGCCACATTATGCACACAAAACATATGTTTTATTTAGAAAAACTTACCGATAAAAGTCCAAACAGAATAGTTTAGTATAAAGCACTTTTCATCAACCACAAATTCACAATCATCATCACAAAATTACTGCACCAAATTTGTCATAAGTTGACACGGTGAACGTAAGATGGCGGTGTTGTATACCAAGCAGTTCAGCAACCCAATTTTACACTCCGAGACGCGCACTTGCAACTAAAGTCAAGTCAAATATGCATTTAATTAATATTACAAATGGTTTTATGATACATTTTGAAATGAGTCATGAAATAATTTATTAAAATTATGCCTAACTCGTAAGTAATTATATTTTAACAGTCGTAAATAAAAAAAGTCTATAAATAGTATAAAACTTGACCGCGCGCTATGTGCTAGTGTCGCCCTCTAAGTCTTACTATTGATTAGGCGTGTTTTCATTTTACGCAGCGGGAAGTGGAACGTCAAGTTACATCAAAAATATTCCTACTTTGGTATTTGAGTATTCATAGGTAGTTAATATAGGACAGTAGATGGCTCTGTAAACAGTACTAATATAAATCCCCATATTATACTAGGTACCTATTTTCTCAGAGTATATAAATACTACGTACAACTATTATTAACCGAGCAATATAGATAATAGATAGATAGATGACTCAATTCATTACTGTACAATGGGCGGTCTTATCGCTAAAGAGCGATCTTTTCCAGACAATATTTGGATGGAGAGGAATTTAGGTATACCTATACCAATTACACAGTATATACATATCCCACCAAAAACATTTTCATGTATTTAGTTGCCAAGACGAGACCATATGGCTCGCACTGTCAAAAAGTTATCTGATCTCCTGTAGCGAAACGGCCAAGCCACATATTTTGACTAAGGTGTAGAGTTTGTGAAGTTAGGGCTTGTAGAGTTAGGGCTTGTAGAGTTATAAGCTTGGCTCTACATGAGATCTGATAACTTTTTGACAGTGCGAGCCATATGGTCTCGTCTTGGCCACATTTTAGATGAAAATGTTTTTGGTGGGATTCCACTTCTTTTGTTAGTTTGCTTATGCCATTTTTTTCTGTAATTTATTTTTTGGTAAAAGTTCCAAGTATTATATTTTTTTTGTTGTTTGTATGCTAATACGAGCTTACATACCAAGTTTTAACTTTCTAGGCCTTCAGGAAGTAGGTACCCTAAGAGTTTTGATGATCATCAGTGAGTCAGTGACGAAATCGGAGTTTTTAGCTATCAATAAAATCAAAAGTAGGCATCATATCTCGAGAATTTTGTTTATCTGGTATAATCCATACCCAAATTATGAGGGTTCAAAAAAAACGACGAATCGCTTCGAGAAATGGTAGGTACCTAGTTCCCTTGCGCTTCGCTTGGCTCGCCTTGGCGGGGGGTACCCCTCCTGTGCCCACAGATATACGATATTTTATTACCTATATATTTTGACATCTTGAAAACGGCTGTAACGATTACGATGTAATTTGCTATATGGTGGTTTTTGGGTTGAAAAATCGATCTAGCTATGACGATCATAGGTCATAGGGTCTCATCTCTGTGAAACCGAGTTACTAAGTAACTCAACTTTGATATGAAATGAAAAGTAGGCGCACGCAACAAAAAAAAAACGCGGAAAAAATAACATGTTTAATTTTTTTATTTTCCCGGCATAATTATAAGTAACAGACATTTGTATAACGGACAAGGCTCATGCCCTTAGAGTTATAAGCTTGGCTTTACATGATGATGAGATCTGATAACTTTTTGACAGTTTGACAGTCTCGTGTTGTAATTTTTTTTTGTTATAAAAGTTCCAAGATTTGGATGTTTTTTGTTGTTTGTTGTTTTTTGTTGTTTAAAAAAACAATCTTTCACACCAAATTTCATTTGTAGGACCGGTAACTCAGAAAAAGTTCTGGATTTTTTTAAATTAAAAGCTTGCATTTGGCTTCAGACAGACTCACTCTGATATGAGCCATATAGAAGCCGGGGATGTTGCCTTTACCAACTTCGCCTCGCCGACGAGTCTCCGCTCCCGAATCAAGCGCATCCATCCCAAAGACGCACAGACGTAAAATATGTTCAGACTGAAAACGGCTCGCGATAAAAGTGAAGTAACAACGTAAATCACGTATACGTGTACACTTCTCACTCACACATTTATATGCATAAAAACTCTACTCAGCCTTGTGGCTCAGCCCCAACATTTCATTGCTCACATGAGCATCTATGTATAGGCAACGATATCTTGTATAGGCTTCAGTTTGCTACAGGCAGCAATCCATCTGAACTTTTTCGTTCGTGCCCAGAGGTGACAGCCGTACTCCACGCGCGACCGGACTTTTTTTTTTTATACGACGAAGTCGCTAAACAAGCATACGGCCCGCCTGATGGTAAGCGGTTACCGTAGCTATATGGACGCTTGCAACACACTAAGCATCGCTTACGCGTTACCGACCTTTCCCCCCTCCCCAATGAGCTCTGCCGACCTTACTCACGCGCAGGAACACAACTTTACACCACATAAAGTTATTTGGTTGCGGTATTTTGTAAGGTGGAGGTACTTCCCCAGTCGAGCTGCTCTTTGAGCGAATAAACGTTATGCTCTACCTCTCTTAAAGTTAGAGTTGCAGCAACTGCTCTGGCGTGAAGAACCGTTTAAGCGTGGTTTCTGCTTTTAACTCAATAGAGTTGCCCTACCGTATGTTGAAAGTTTTGCCATACCTACTTGGAAAAACTTTCAACTTTTTTTTCTACGTTCGGTGTTTTCCGGCAGATGCACTTGAGAGCCAGCTCTAAGTAATATTAGGTATATTAGTCAGGCACTGGCCGCGTTATTTTTGGTGTCGTACATAGAAGGCTTAATTTTAATAAATAGTAGGCTGGCCCGCGGTTTCACCTCCGTTCGCGAGGAATCTATTGTTTTTGATAAAAAGTAAAACGAGTGCCCAGAACTTATTTTCTTCTTAGTCGTGCACTCTTGGCAGAGTGGTCGAGCAATGTTCCTCCATTTTTGTCTATTTGTGGCGTTTCGGGAACATTCGGTTATGGTACATTGCGTGGCAGATTTTATGAGGTCAAGCCACCTGGTTGGAGACCGACCACGTGAACGTTTGCCTTCAACTCGACCTTGGATGACCAACCTCACCATAGAATTATGTTTACGAGTGACGTGTCCGAAAAATTTTAGGATTCGTATCTGAACAATCGACGAAAGTCTTTGTTTCATCCGGAGTTCTTTTAATATGGAGACGTTGGTACGATGCGCAGTCCAGCTTATTCTCAGTATTCGTCGCCAGCACCACTTTCCAAGGCATCGATTTTTCTTCGGACTTATTTTATCTGTGTGTAACTTCAATTGCAGCGCTCGTGGTGTAGCATGATAAGCCGTTCTTAATCGATCGGTAAGAAGCTACCACCGTCGTGGTCGGTACCTGGATGGGTGCCACCTCGTGGTATTTCAAATTTAGCGTTTCCTTGCTTCGAAGGCACGTAAACCAGTTGGTCTCGGTTATCACTTAATTGTGATAGTCGGGCCTTCTACGCGGCTTGAAAACTCCAACAGTAGGTTGACCCTTAGCAGGTTGATCCGCAGTGGGCACGTGTGGTGGAGTATCTGCCTATTCCCTTTCAACCTGATTTGTGAAAGGAGGCCGCTGTGCTCAGCAGTGGGACATGGGACATTATAGGCTGATGATAATGATGTGTCAAATTCATCTAAAAATATTTTGAATTCATGCTCATTTCTGTATTTTAAGTAAATTTGTATTTTGGAAATGTCTCATTCTTCCATGCTCAAGCCGTTATGTCTTAGTCAGAAAGGATCTTCACGAATTTGAACATTTACCAAACCCGCTCCAGCTCAGTCCCAGCTCGCAGCAGCTCGTCTCTTATTAATTTGGCTGATACATCAATCCAGAACATTTGAATAACGATGTTTTAACTATTATATAGAACTTATTTGATTCTAGTTGTTCGCTGCTGTTTCAACCCCGTCCCCGGGATAAAAATTAGGCGTTTAATACTCGGGGATAAAGTAACTTGTTTTTTTTTTTAATTAAATGGGCTTGCTTTTGGCCACTGACCCACCCATAAGGGGTGATGACGAAGCCTAAGATGAAACACGCTTACCCAGAAGAAACATATTCACTCTGGCCTTGAAAGTTCCTAGATTGTAAGCGTCAGGAAACACAGACGCCGGAATTAATTTCCACTTCCTTGCTGTCCTCATTATAAATGAGGATGCAAAACGCTGTGTCCGTATTTTCGGTATGTCAACAACGTACGGGTGAAAATTTACAATAGGTTTACAATAGGTTGTAAAAGATTTTTTCAAATCCGATAGTCCGGTATCGATCCGGTAGTTCCAGAGATTAGCCCGTTTAAACAAACAAACAAAAAAAACTCTACCGCTTTCTTAGTATAGATAGATATAAGATACAGATAGATTATAATTTCGACTTCATACCGCTACTGGTTCTTGATATGTTGGACATTAAAGTGATTCAATAAGGTTTCCGTTTTTTCCTTCAACCTTCTGAGTTTATAAACCTAGTACCTATCTACCCTAAAAACAGTTTTTTGGATGAAAACTTCAAATACAAAATGCAACCGAAATGTAAGTGAACTAAGTGTGGAAACGTTTTTGACTGATCAGTAGGTACCTACATACCTGCAAAATAGCAAACCTATACCAAATTACTAGTAGTTTTGCAGCGAAGATAGCCCAGACGGTTCTAGGTTCGAATCCTACAATGAGATTGAGCTTTCGGTGAAGGAAAACATCGTATAACCATAGCAATGGTGATAGGGTACTTTGTAGCCTACCTACTCACTTATGTGGCTACCACCCTCATGTTAAAAATCTGTCGCCAAGCACCTTACGTTGTGTTTCGGACTTGATAACTCTTGTGAAAATTTACTGCATTTTTTTTTTATATTATATTGATTCCTTTCGGTATTTACTTCACGGTAAGCGCAAGCTCGCAGCAGATCAGATCGCGCGGCAGGTCACCTATGCGCTGGACCAACCAATTGAAATCCGCAGTAGGAAATAGCGCATCCGACTGCACCAGGAAGTCTGTCAACAGAAAGAGATGGCAGGAGATCGTGTGGAGAGCCGTGTTCGACTCTATACCACCGATGTGGAAGCCTCAAAATCACCACGACTGGTCTACCAAGAGCGAAACGACAGAGAAGAAGCGCAAGCTGTATGTATGAATCGAACCCACGTCCTTCGTCAAAGCATTCGCCGTCGCTAAAAAAGTCTTTACCGCAAAAAAAGAAACCATCTTTCTCACAATAATTGAGTAATTGACAGTCCCATCTACACGTACAAACTTTGATACAAAAGCAACTAGCGAGCTTTGTGGGGATTTGCCCACTTATCTCTCTGACCACTCTATTCCTTGATAAGGCAAGAAAAGAAGTGCTTAAATGAAGCTGATTTGCCAGCAAGCGTCCCGCCCAGCGGCGGCCCCGCCTACACCGACTGGGCGGCCGTAACAAAACTCCAAGTTTTCCAGCCAGTGTACTGTTGACCAGCAAAGAGGAAGCATTGCCGAATTCTCCGTCACAGTTTTACGCGCGTACAGATTTTCTTTGTTCGGATTAATATTGAGGTGAGTGTATTTAATTTATTTGGACCTTATTTGCTATGTTAAAATGTGTTAAACAATATCCAAAAAGGTTTAATTTTAATATTGTTCTTAATCAAATGTAGTTAAGACTGCTAAAAGTTTTTTGTAAAAGAGATACTGTCCCTTGAATTGCGGTTAAAAAATAACAATTGATTTTGTTTTCCTCGCCCGCGCGGATCGCCAAACAGTCAAAGCATAAATTCATTTTTATAGCAGGTGAAATAATGTAATATACCTTACTATTATAGTTTAAACAACTAGATATTATCATCGTATCATCATACCTTTTCCACTAGTGTTAACTTACACTAAAAAGCAGGATTAAATAATTACTTAAGGCAAATACATGCACATAAAAAAGGCAATCTAATGGTGCGTCGATGCTTGGCGAACCGAGCACGAGCGGAGCCACGAACGAGCACACTGCGAGCACGATTCGCGTAGCGTGGACGGGCTTGCGAGCCTCGATTGGCAGTTTTTACACGAACAAAGGGATTCGCATCGTGCTCGTCGTAGGCTCGTTGTAGGTTCGTTCGTGGCTCGGCTCGTGCTCGATTCGCGTAGCATGGACGCACCATAACGTTATCAGTAACTTAATAATGACAACAGAAATAAAGCTATACCTTCTGATTGGTTCAACGGGCATCAAGCCAAATTATATTATTTTTTTTACTCTAGATTTATGTTTGACCACTACCACACCATGGTCAGTAATACCACAGATAATACTGGCCGAAGGTGATAAGCCGGCGACGCCTAGAAAAGAACTCTCTAGTTCAACCAGCACACCGGTTGGCGAAAGATAAGGATTGTTGCTATCTGGCGGATTGTATCATAGTACGAGGTTATCTAGCGATGTTTTCATTCCCAACGCCCATGGTCTTTGTAAGAGATATTAGACACGACCGTCACCACGTCATTAGACTACGCTGCGCTATCGTAACCAAATGATATAGAATCTACTTTGTAAAATAAACAAAACTGACTGCTTAAAAAGATATGATGATGATCAATACTCGATACTCGTTTATTGAATGCCCGATATAGATTGATCATGAAGTGCTTCAAGAGATTGATAGGCTACATTTGAGAAGTAGCTACTTAATACTTCAGGTCATCATCATCAGATCCAGCTTGACTCATTCGCAAAAAATATAAACTAGATCATTACAGCTAAAATCAAACCTAAATAATAATACAAAATATTAAAACAGCGGGATTTATGTATATTTTTTTTATTAAAATGTGTACCGCCGTCGATAAATGTCGCGCAAAATGCCGTGAAAAAAAACTGCCTCCTCCTTTTGAAGTTGGTTAAAAAGGGAGGGAAATGTACAATTAAATTATAAAGTGACAGCTGCGGTGAGCCGTCGCTTTGGTTCCGCGGCTAGCGAACACAGAGTGGTCGGGATTCGATTACCGAGCAGGGATCCTGCAAAAATATATGCCTATTGCAACGAGTTGCTGTCTGCACCATCTAAAATCTTATCAATTCAAACTCAAAAACTGTTAGGTACAGTTGGCTCTACCATTGCACTGGTTCGGAATACAATTTTTCTCGAGCAGATTTCAGATTTCACCCTTTGCTCTTGCGCCACATTTTTACGGCAGCAAACAGCAAACAAAAAAAAGTAATTCCCTGTATTTAGAAAGAGAATACTCCTATAATAAAGAGAATGCATGAAACTCATTATTTTACGTTTTAATATTTGTTCATTTACTTTTTCATACGAATGTCACGTCAGGGGGATACAAGTGCAGAGAGAAGTTACTAAAGTACTTAAGCATCTTTTACAACCTACAATCAATGTATTCTTATCTTCCATGTAATGCTTCAACTTATACTCGTCGGCTTTGACATAAAAAATCGGACATATTTAGGAAATAAATTATTGATGATACTCTCTCTAATAGAGAGCGATAATTGCATAGAAAAAGCTTGCATCAAACCTATATAGAGACTCTAGACGATAGAAGAAAGTCAAAAGATAATAGATAGGAAGGCATCTGATATTCTTACTTCTTTATATAATAGGTACTACGCGCTTTTAAAAACTGGTAAATAAATAAACGAGCTGCATAATGGCAGCTCGTCCTTTGTCATGTCCATCAAATACTTATTGCAAAGTGAGGCTACTTTCAAAATGAAACAGGACTCTTTTGCGTTTATTTCCCGTAGTCTCCGCTACTTTTTTTTAATTTTTTCAACGTCCATAGCGTTTCCGTCTCCGCTTCTCATTTTACAATTAAGCTTTTTGTATCTGGCTGAAACGTGAGACTGAATTGTTTTCATATTTTAAAAAGTATGACTGTAACTTTTCATCGACTTAAAAAAATAAAACAAATTAGGATTCTCAATTCGTTCTCAATCAGCGATCCTACCATAAAAATGGATTGATCTTTGATTAAGGATATAAGGATACATCCAGATTGAGCGTCGAAGCTGTGCACGCGTCGAAAAAAATAAAAAATAAAAAAATTGCAAAATAACGTTTAATATTTAAATTTCTCCCGATTTTAGTTGAAATATTTCAACAACTGCTATCATTGTGAACGTCACTATGACAAGCAGAATGACGCAGAGGGAGCGTAAAACGTAGCTGTTACGCGCAGCAGCCTAAAAAGTTGACCTGTTTTATATATTCGTGTAGTATTGCGACGTTCTTTCTAGGTATATTTATTTCTATGGGATTGATTATTAAAATTTTGGTAGAATCTGATGGTGGTTCTCTCAAAGTTCTTCAAAAATTGTGTGAAGAGATTTTTGCTGGATGGGCTACGCGTGAGTGATCCCCAGTCTTGCAAGCGTCCATAGGCTACGGTTACCACTTACTAAAGCTTGTTTGCTGCCTTAATGGTATAAAAATCGACATTTCTATGGAATCCTAATCACACAGTCAGTTTTCTACATCGTTATTTTATGCTTTTTAGTATAGGTCGGTTAACTAAAGCTGGCACGTTTCAACACATTTACACCGTCTCTCTCGCGCAAAGTCAAGCTTATGAGTATGAAGGAGACAGTTATTGTTTTGCTTTTGCTACTGCTCATAAATATAGAGTGGTCTATTTTTGCATTCGTCCATTAGACTTGACTGATTGCAAATTTATGAGTACTGTGAACGTGCCAGCTTTCGTTAACCGACCTGTACATTATATTATAACGTCAAATACGCCGTCCTCTTCCTAGGCGATGATTACTAGTTGTGACGTTGATCTCGGCAAACGTCGTCGTGGGTACAAATCTGTCAATGAAAACTTGACCTTTCGGTGAAAGAAAAGTAGAAAACATCGCGAAGAAACCATAGGACTCTGCATTCTCCTTCTTACTGCCAACAGCAGCCACTACACTCCTTTGCTACTCATACTATCACAATCCATCCATCTCTTCAATCTTTCTCGTCCCATGTTCAATTTACCAGTACATTAAAATATATAAAATCAAATCACTATAGGACTTTCCACATGCGATCTCCCAACAGTATACATTATAACAAAAGATAAAAATTAGAGCGGACAGTATGCAAATGAAGCCCACGAGTAAAATGCTAATTTCCGTGGGAGAGACCGTCAAACTTTTTAATCTTATGTGACGTCACCACCTCCCCCACCCCAGCCCCCACACGACAATGTTGTCAGAGGGATGATTGAAAGCTCCTCATTTGTGTTTTTATTACTTTTTAATTTTTCCCATTTTCTCGAGTGGTCGCGCTTTGGAACGTTCTTTTTTGGTCGATATTTTTTAATAATTATCAAAGGTGTTTTGTAGACGAGTACAGTCGGCGACAACAGAGCTACTGAAGGTTACTAAAGACGTCGAATGCAATGGTGACGTTCGAATCTAAAAATTAAAGATAATATCTTGCGGAAACCATAGCATGGTGGTAGGGTACTTTGTAGCTTGCCTACCTACCACCCTTTATTTGTAAATCGATCACCAAGCAACGGTGAGTTCTAGTCCAGCAGCTGGACTGGAGAGGCAATTCTCTTTTAAGATTTGTGTTTTTGCTAGTAAGTAGGCCTTATCAGATTGCGATCGAAAATCAACCCTATGCACTAATAAAAAAATGCATATTAATCGCAACCAACCAACTTAAATCTACGTCTATAACTCTACATAATACCTGTTTGTTACCGACATCATAAAAAACCCTATAATTCTATTAGCCCTCTCAACGGAGCGCAATGAATGCACCCCAGATTTCGGCTGCACCCCCTACCCACCCTTGCAGCGACCCTGTCACTGTTGATATGTCAATCATCGAACAACCATTATACACTTGAAACTGTAATCTGACCTTTATTATGTTGTTAGTAAGGTGTATTAACACCGCAAGGATATAGTTGTAGGGATCATATGTAACTTTATATCGGATACAGATGCCAGTGACAAGCTTTGTTCGCACTGAGATGTATTGTTGTCTGCGGAGGGACAATACAATAAGAGATTTTAATAAAGAAACGTGTAATCGAGACGTGAACAGAATCATTTTGTGCCTCTGAATTTGCATTCGGAAAAGTCAAGAGAATCTCTGTAATATGTTGGTAAGTCAGTTTAGCGAAGTAGGTGCCTAATAATTAGCTATTTCCATACTTTAGGCGTAGTATTCAAATCGGGAAGTAATTTTTTCGGTACTTCTATTCGGAACAATAAGTACGCTTTTGCAATTTCTGAAAAAACTGTATTGGATTGATTATAAATCCCTTTTTAGCGCAACCGTAGTGGTACAGAGATAGCATCTGGTCAAATGTGGTTTTTTAATTGCGTTTGTATGCTACTCAACTCAAAACGGTGTAATCTGAATGAATTCAGATGTTGATGGCTTATTTATATTATGATAGGCTAAAATAAAACATTAGATATTTTCTCGGGAACGGGCAAAACTCCGATACGCTAGGCGCTGATCCGGTGTGGCGTAAGTTCTATGTGCGTTCTCTTGATCGCCGCGGCTGTGTGCAATTATCAAAAGCGCCGCATATGAACGCGGAACGCAGAAATCTGCAGAATCTAGACCTCTCGCTGAGGGACCGGTGCCAAAATAAAAGGTTGTATTTTTTTTTTATGTTCTTCTTCTTCTTATTTTTAATTTTGGCAACCAAACCCAAATTAGGGCTCATTTCTGCCAGAGTCGAGTTATATTATAGTTCCCAGTCACAATAAATCACTTCACATTATAGTCCTCAGTCAGTCACCGTCCATAAAAGTCATGTTTTAGTACAATGGTGGTCATTGTGCTAAAACTCTTCACGGACATTTTGAGACAACTTGAAAAGTCACGATACACTTAATTCATTTCATTTCACTTCACTGGTGCACATGGATGATCTTTATTGGGTAAAATACCACCAAAAATACACAATAAAACTCAAAATACACAAATTTATGAAAATAAAAATGAAAACGCTACGTCACTCTGCAAGTTCTCGCCAAAAAGTCCTTTTTTTATGTTATTCGTAAATCCTAACTAATATTATAAATGCGAAAGTGAGTTTGTTTGTTTATTTGTTTGTTTGTTGCGCCTTCACACCTCAACGACTCAACGGATCATCATGAAATTTGGCATGTAGATAGCCTATGGTATGCTATGGTATGGAAAAGGACATAGGCTACTTTTTATCCCGGAAACGCGGGTGAAACCGCCGGGGACAGCTAGTTCCTAATATTCTAAAACAATCAAAACTGTTATTGTTGACTGTACTGAGGGTAAATTACCAAATCGTTGACAGTTTGGCATTTTTGTCGCGTCCGCAATAATACCGCGACGAATCGCGCTCGTTACGGGCATCACGCTCTGTGACTCGACATTTATCCGGCATATTGTCCCCTTCGTAGTTATTCAATGTAAATGTATGTGGAAGGACATTTAGGGCAAATAAATGAAAGTTTTTCAATTTATGAGACAGTGTCCTTATAAGTTTGACATGATTGAAGAGCAACCAACTCTTTGAACTAGAATCAAAAACATGACAGTGTAATAAGATGCTAGAATGCGACCGCTGAGAAAATGCATCTTTGACACAATGGGCTAATCACGGAAAGGGCTAATCCGATTATGGTGTATTCACGTGAAGGTTCAGTATTTATAAGGCATAACTCTGAAATCGGATTGTGGTTTCAGTGATAACTTAGCCCGTTTGATATTTACAGCTTTCAGAAAAGTATTCATTCGGCGGCCATTTCTATTTTAAATGACCATTCAACAATCTCTCAATATTAATACGTCGTAGGTACTTCAATCCTTTAATAAGATACAAAAATGCCTGGCTGTGTTCCGGGGTGTGTGGGGGTGTGTGTAGTTGTGTTGTGTGTGCTCTTGACAGCAAGATGTTTTCTAACAGGCTTTATAACGGTCGGCAACACATTGGCAGCCCCCATAGCTAATGTTCATACTAACCATAAGGTTGACCACATACATGATAGACAGCTAACTGACATAAAGAGAATGCAATAGCTTATGGACTTTGTTCTGTTGATGGATCATTACTTGTATTTATCAAATCTTAAGCTAATATATACAAACTTGATCTCACTATCACATCTCATCTCACTAGTCCCATATCTCAAGTCGCTTAGGTGTTTAATTGCTTGTGTCTCAATCATACGTAAGCGGTTGAATGGATTTATATGAAATTTGGCACACAGAAAGATAAGATATAAAAAGTACCTATCCAGAACATATTCTGGATAGGTACTTTTTATCTCGCAAAACAATAGATCCGTCGGGAACGCGGGTAAACCGTGAGGTGGACACTAGTTTAAAATATATTAGGCAAAGAAACATTGTTCTGGGTATTCCCATACATTAAACAATACAATTTGACACCGCGACATTCACTCCTCTATAATTTGCCGTCACATGGGCCACCCCATGGGGTGGACTGTACCTCGTACGTTTAATATGAGGTTACCATCTAATATCATTAGAGTAACAAGAGGGGTTACTGCGCACCCCCTATAATTTTTGCCGGTTTTGTTCTTTAACCGATAATTTCATTTAGCGCACTGGTTCTCAAGATGTTTTGGTGGTTTTCATTTTGGATTAATGACGAAAGTTAAAAAAATACGAAAATATTCTCGAAAAAAAAAAAACTGTGTCGCTGAGAGTCGGCCACCTCGCTGTATTTTATTAGTCGGCCATTACACGGGTAAATGTGAAACGAAAAAATATTAAAATACAGCATGTCTTGTAGTGAAATGGTGTAAAAACCGTAGTGACCGGAGAAAAAAAAAGAAATCAAGTTTCATAGATAAATTAATAATTCAATCACTTAGTTCAAACACACATAAATAGCAGCCGCCATTCGTTGCCTCAGTTTGGTCTTAGCGAGAGTACTGTCCGACCTAGTCTGTGGGATTATTTGCGCTAGTGACGGATCTACCTAGCTGGTTGCGGTTGACTGGCAGTGAGGCCGACATAGTTATAAATAACAACAAAGATCAGTATCGCAATTGCATAATTCACATCTGCATAACTAACGCGTTTGCGTATTTCTAAGAGAATTTGTACGAAAAACGTAAACGCGTTAGTTACGTTAGTTCTTTGCAAGTTTTACACTCGGGGTACTGAGTTCGGTATTCTGCTCAATATAACATCAAAAAACGATCCTATAAACAAATTGTCGAGGCATATACACGTTTGAATGTTTTTTTAAACAAAATATTTCACGAAACACAAGTTAAATAGTTGATGTCGCTACGACACCGCTGAAGTTTTGTTACGAGAATCGAGCCACTGGCTGATTCATGTCAGTAACACTTTTCTGTCACTCGCTCCGTGACAACATCAAATTTTTCAACAAAAAAAAGATCCAACAAAAAAACTTTGAGATTTACTGGTCAAATACAACGTAGTGTCGGAGTCGGATTCATTTGATAGTGTAATTGTGTGGTCGAGGCATAAATTTTTTATAGGTTCAAATTACCGATGCATGTTTTTAGTGTATTTTTTCAGTTCAACTTTCGTGCGGCGGAATATGGTTTTAAATTAAACATAACTATGGTTTTAGGCAGATGGTAAAGGTCCAGTCGGGGTCTGTAATAAATTAAGTATGTATGTATATTAAAAAGTTACACACTGACTTCCAAACGTTTTTAAAACGAAGCCATTTTTAAATGAATCCTCGTCAACAAACGACAAATTAACAAGTGCCTGTTTTAAAAACAATTAGACAATAATAAAACGGATCCGTATCGGGGGATCTTGACAGGCATTAATTAGCATTGAAACCGCCAAGAAACCGACTGGCATTAATTCATTCCCCCTTTTTGATTGCGGCTCCCCCTGGCGAGATGTCTTTTTAAACAAATAAAACTTTGATTTCAGGTGCTTTGATCAATATGCTGCTTCGGGGTGGGTTTTGATGTCTTACAAGATTCAATTTCATTTATTTTTATCATTTGTTGTTTTAACATAAGGGTTGATAAAGGATGTACATATTTATGTACATATCATCTGATTCAAGTCTCATGTTAGGTATGATTGTAATTCATTTGATAAATAGTTAAAGAAATACAGTAGGTATATAAAAATGAGAAACTAATTATGCTCTTTTTATCATAAAACGTGCTTGGTTGTTCAGTAGTAATATAAATAAATAAATATCCTGGGACATTCCTCACACATTGCACGGTCATCTGATCCCAAACTAAGCAGAGCTTGTACTATGGAAACCAGATAACTGATATAATAAATATAAAGAAACAAAGAAAAATCATTTATTCTGAAATAACACAACACAATTATATAAAGCAGCCAAAAGATGTTAAAAAAAGAAACAAACAATAGAGAAAAAAAAAATACAATAATTGTGTTGTGTGACATCAGAAATGGACAGCGACTCAGTTGCAAACTGTAAGCCCAGTACACGTACCGGACTACAGCACTGATTTTCAGTCGTTGCCATAAGTGACGTCACGAACAACTACTACTTATTGTTTGTAAATAAATACATAATTGCACCCAGTCTCAGGATATAAAGACATGTTCATGCCCACAAATGCATGTCCTATGTGGGAATCGAACCCACGCCAACTGCGCGAACTGGCCGTATATTATTTTCCTTTTTATTTCAAAATGAGCATGTCATATTTAGTCTGATCTGTCAAGCTGAGTAAATAGCAGTTACACCATTCCTCCAACAGAAAAACTTTAACTAACTTAGGTATATAACAAAATAACTATATCCTTTGTACGGCAACCGGATATATCCCAATATAAAATGGCCGCCACTCCGCCATATTGTTTAGCGGGGATTAATGGCGGTATATCCGTCGCGAGAAAAGAATAACGCTAATTAATCAAAAGTCTTCTTCGGTGATTTCCATGGAGATTTTCCATGGGACCACCCGCCAAGTTTACTTACTAATGGCTTCTTTTGTGTTACGACAATTTGAGTATTGAATTTTTGTTTGGTGTCTCGTATTACGTTTTTATTATGGACCTCCCTCGGTTTGCGGTTTGTAATCCCTCTGTGATTAATGTTTGCTCGGTTGTTAAAATTGGCTTCGAGTTTTAAGCCTTTCTTTGCTATCCTGTTTCTATGCCATTTTATTGTCATGCTGATTGAAGATTTCTTATTTTTAGGGTTCCGAACCTCAACAGGAAAAACTTAACCCTTATAGTATCACTTTGTTGTCTGTCCATCCGCCCGTCTGTCTGTCAGACCATGGTCAGACCCTGTTACCCGTTACTGCGAATTCTTCTAAGCATTGTAACATTTCGCGACATATTGTCTCATCAGTATTGCTCATCCATTGGTCATCGAGGATCGGATCGCTCGGTATTACTACTCTAACTAAGGGTTTGCCCTTAGAGTAGTAATACCGAGCAATCCGATTCCGAAACTAATCAGTGATTTGTCACTGATTTTTAACAGTAAGGACCAATCACTGCATCGTGTGTTCTTAACTTGGCCAATCAGAGCACATGAGTCCTTGTATTAGCCAATCAGAGCGCATTGTCGATGGCGGCAAATTGGCGGAATAGATTGCAAGCAAAATCGACGTCATTACGCTTCTTTGGATTAATTGTTCGATGCCATTGGTTTAGTATGACCGCTTCGGTCGCGTATGAGTACCTAATCGTCGCTGGCTGGTTGATAGTTAGTATCCTGAAAAAAGTACGCTACGCTAAAATATTTATTAACTCTATCGTAAACTGAGAAAATGGTGATCTTTTACAGAAACTTGAACCAAAACTTTAGCTTTAGGTAATATTATAATAACCACCTGCCTCCAACCTGCCTCACATACATTTTCTATGATTTATTGAACATCGCAAGTAAACAAAGTCGCTGTTATATTGCCTTCGTACCTCGCATATGATGTCTGGCAACTTACATCTTGGGCCAGGCTTTTATTAATAAAACACGGAGATTTATGCGGCCAAGTTTTTAATATTTATGGCTTGGCAATAAATTCTTGGCGACGACTCGGAGGGATGGGGTTTATTATTTCCTCGTTGGGGTGGTTAAGAATCAACAAGTAGGAAAGGATTATTACTTGTTTTTATTGTAAGACAGAGTTGAAATTTAGATTTAAATATTTTGGAAAGGCGTTGGATTTGCTAGTATATTTAACAAGTATAATAGTAGCAATGCGTGTTTTTTTTTTTATAAAAATGTAATCCTGTCTATGTAATCTTTACAGAATCATTTTGACAATTATTCTGAAAGATTCCATTTATCTTTCACGTAGTTCAAATGTCGATTTTACCTTTCTTAGTTTATTATTATAAGATATTTAGTATAGTTTTATTTAGAATTCTCAATTAAGTAAAAATTAAATAATAATATATAATAATAATAAACAAAAAATGAAAAAAAAAATGTCAATGCTTTTCAAATATTTGCCTAAAAACGTAATTAGTACCTCAGAGTACATAATATACTTTGTACATGTAGTAATAAACCTTTAACATTATTTAAAAGAATTAGGTCGGCAACGGCCGAGTGACACCCCTGGTGTTGCAAGCGTCCATAGGCTACGGTAACTGCTTACCATCAGGCGGGCCAAATGCTTGTTTACCACCTCAGTGGTATAAAAAAAAACTTTTTTTAAATTATGTATGTGTGCTTTTCTAAACCATAACTTTGCAATATCTGCAGACATATGTGCTATTACTTGGCTGAAGTACCTCTATCTAAACTTCATAGGTACTTCTATTCTTATCATACCCTATAACATAAATCTTACATCATATGTCAACCATCTTGGACGGCCGCGGGCACTTACAAATTATCTTAGGACGGTCCCATTACATTAATATCTTTAGACGTCTGCCACTGACTTACAATCACGTTATTAGCTGTAGACAAAGAAGGGGGTGGGGGGTTGAAAGGAGAGAGGGGGAGACGGATTAAGATTTACTCGGGATATTTGAAGATGAGATTTGAAGGCATTCGGTATTGTCATTTCTCAACCATTGTTTGAATGCGCGGCTAATTTCACTAAAAGACGGATTTCTGTTCTACGAATTGAATTTTATGAGAGACTTCATATTTTTTATGGTTTGTATAAAGATTATTATGATATTGAGTATAACGGGCGGTTGGTGTGGTTCGAGAGATACCCTGCCCGCCTGACACACCACAGTTTGACTTTTGAGAGTGGCAGGGCGTATCGTTTATTCACTCAAAGAGCAGCTCGACTGGGGAAGTACCTCCACCTTACAGAATACCGCAGCCATATAACTTTATGATTTGTTCCTGCGAGTGAATAAGGTTGCCAGAGCTCATTGGGGATAGAAAGGGTTGGTAACGCGTGAGTGATGCCGGTAACCGCTTACCATCAGGCGAGCCGTATCGTATGCCTGTTTACTGAAATGGTCATGTAAAATAAGTTTGTATTTATTTGTAGATAAAAGAAACTTACATAGATCTAAAAGGGGTATCTTTCAAAGATTGCTACGGACATGTTACGGAATAAATTGATACATTCAATAGCCCATTAAATAAGACACAAACTACAATGTACCTATCTGACTATAAAACCACATAGATAAAGCAAATCAATCGACAAGCGTATAAATTGATATAGTGCTACGATGCTACGATCGAGCTACGGATTCGTAGCAGTGGCGTAGCTCGATTTGTATCTCGATTCGATGGATGGATTTATCTCACAATATTTTAATTATTATCATGAAAGAATTTAAATGCTACTTTCATTGAAAAATATATTGCAAATTCTGATTTAATCGTAGTTAATTATAAATAACAAAATAATGTTATATCAATCGCGCCTTTTGATGTAAATTGATTATATTATAACTATAAATAATTCAAACGATTTATTTATGCTATGGCATTATGACATGGTTACAAAATAACGGTACATACATCAACTTTGACAATGATATCAGAATGGACATGGTAACGATAAAAATTTATCAATACAAATAAATATTTGGTTGATTATTTTCTTTTTTTCTTGGTCTGAGATTATTTGTTAGTGATTTTAGTAACTAACATAAAGACATCATGGAACCAAACTCAAAAAAATTTATGTCATCAAAAATGATATAAATACAACGGGTTGCACTGCCGGCTAGCTAGAGAATATTATAAGAATTTGAACATAACCCCAGTATAAATACAGTTTAATTTGCAACTACTCTTCCTCCGTCTTACGAATTTTCGATCAGGTGACGTGACATCTGACGCGAGTTTAACATTTTTTACCAATCCCAAAAAAGTACACAGCGTCGCTAAAGAAGTTTTCACTTCAAAAAAAATTTCAATATAATTTTCAAATTCAAATATCCCCGGCCACATCTAAATGATAATATCATCCCCATTTCTCTTATATCCTGAACCCGCGGTTATAAAAGAGACTACCCACTGTCACTCATTATGATTATTGTCGCACTGTGTGAGCGGGCGGCGCTCACTCGTTATATCAAATAGGTGCAGTGTGTAGGGTGCGTGCGTACTATGTCACATTTTTCTGCCTTTTGCGTATTTTTGTGAATAAACTGTTGTACAGTTGATACAAAATGTTGAGAGCATTGTTTCATGCTTTTGGGTTGCAATTAATTTTGTTTTAGTGAATAACTTTTTTTTTTATCTATTGACCTCTTGTTTACACTGGAAGGAGATTAGATAACTCATGAAACAGAACGATTTTTCTTCTACGATTACGTAATTTTTACTAGTTAATAAAAAAACTACAAACAAAAATTGGTAGGTTGTTCAATTTGATAAGTTTTGTAAAACTTTTAAAATAATAGGAACAAAATTGGTTCTTATTTTAGAGTTTTACTAAATCAGACAAATCCAATGGGTATTTTATTAATTTACGGATAAATTGTAATGACTACTGTCTTCTAAAATACATACATAACCCAGCGACTAACTGCCAGTTTCTAAAAGCCCAATCTAAAATCAAACGAACGATATATGGAATTGATAGTGACAGGTATAATTTCACAATAGATTAACATTGATCAAGCTTGAAGTAAAGCTGGTATATACAAACCTACAACTAGACTAGATAAAGTCGTAAAGGCTGGTCCACACGGACGCGTCATCCGGCTCCAGTAAACAATAAAGCTTTCAGTCTGTTTCCCGCATCCCGCGCCTCCCGCGCCCGCCGCGCCGACCGCGCCATTGTCACAGGATCTGCCGGGAATCATTGTCAATGCAACGGTTTTAGAATTCCGTAGTATGGAAAATACTTATTGTGAGATTTTGCTAATTAAAATTATTCATAAAAAAGATGCCAACGTAAGTTGTAGAGATCAGCGATCAAGTCACTTTGACCTGTCAACTGTCACTTGAAAAGTGCGGTAGCAAATAGGTAGATCCGTGGTTTGCATGGAAGATTATTTTGCTTATTTTTTGTTATACATTACGTAGGTATAAAAACTGAGAACAGTTTTTATATTTATAGGTGTATCAAAGAAATAGCATATACAAGGTTACTTAGCGATTGAATTTGATCTCAGTATTATAAAATCTATTGAAGTTTTAATTACGTTCATAATAATTTCTGTTTTTTTTTGAGCTACCTATGACGTCATGGGCGTACCTAGTATTTTTAGGTGATAGGTATTTAAAAATGCCTTTAATTTGCTGATCTTCTTTCAATAATATATTCTTTTTCTGCGATTCATCGATACTGCATTGTTTCGCGCGGTCATTTTTAATTAACTAAATTATACTTATTATTTTATTTATTTTTAATAAGACAAAAAAGGGTAGATGCCTCGTCTTGCCCCACCGTGGGTACGCCCATGTATTTCGTCACATTTTTATTTTTATCGTATTAGTAGTCTAGATAAACAGAAACATGTATAATAATTATAGAGTACATTTTAGAGCATAGTTTTAACAAAGGCTTACATTACGTTTTATGAAGCCAGCGCAGGAGATGGATAAGTCCCCCCAAAGTAAACTGAGACTCAATTTCGTTCTCACAGTGTTTGCTCATTAGATTTAGCAGATTTATCCCGCAGACGGTTACGTATCTGAATACGTTGTTCTAATGCTTGTTTGGGGACTAAATTGCACAGATGAATTAAGTATATGGCTTTTAAATAATATTTAACGTATCTATGTTATAAGCTTTTATTGTGTGTGTATGGTGTCTGTAATCGAAACTTGCTTGTAAAATTTGACCCATTTCCCAGTGTCCGATTAAGCTGAAAGGTATACAGTTATATTGGATAACACTGCAAGTACAGACAGTAAAAAGTACAGTCACAACAAAAAGCTTGTATTAAAAACTAAATTTTTAACAAAACCTTATTTTATTGAAGCTAGGTCACTGCGATTTCACCCGCGTTCCCGGGATTGAAAATAGCTATGTCCCTCTCCATTCTATAGTCTATATGCATGCCAAAATTTCATGATGATCCGTTGAGTAGTTGAGGCGTAAGGGCGTAACAAACAAACAAAGAAACAAACTGACTTTCGCATTTACAATATTAGTTATATATATACGATATACGGTACAGGCAGGTTAAGTATGGTCATTTTAGCTTATTTTGTATACTAAATAATAGATTGTGTATTTAGAAAAACAGACTTTTGAAGCAATAAAAGCAAAGCAATTCAAAAAATATGCATCGATTGGACCCAATTATATTTTTATGCCTTTTGCTGTCGAGACCTTGGGACCATGGGGGTCAGAAGATCGCCATTTTGCTCGCACCTTGTCTTCAAAATTGATGGAGACCTTCGGAGACCAGTGGGCGGGGAGCTTTTTCCGCCAACGCGTCAGCTTGGCTATCCAAAGAGGAAACGCTGCCAGCCTTCTGGGAACCTTGCCGTTAATCGGAAGCAGCGGCAGGCTTGAGGAAATTTGATTTAGATTGTATTTTGTAAATATAGATTGTATTTTGTAAATATAGATTGTATTTTGTACATATTTGTTGTTAATAAATAGTTTTTTGTTGAGCCTGTAAATAAAACAGTTTTCAGATGTCACTTTTGAAGCAATTATATTTGCAACCTGCAGCAATGCAGCTATTCCTGTAAATTGGATTAGAGATTTGATAACGTTCTACTCGTTAATAGAGGACTTGTAATAGTAGGATATGGATACCACCGAGAACAAGCCGTGGTATAAGCATGTATAATAACAATATAATAATACAATACTCCTAGAACTATTGAGTTTCAAATCTAATATCGATAACTATCAAACTCGTATGCATCATAGCTACAGTCTATAGGCTCAGCTTCATCAGACTGGCCTCATTTCTATCCCAATCTGTTTCCTATTTTCTGGTATATATTGAGTGTCACTCGGGGAGTATCGTGTTTCGACAACGAACACGCAAACCCACTCACAGCGTATTTAAATACGAACGAAAATCACTCCCGGCACCGACACGGTCTCGATACGTGATCGAATGGTAATAGGATATGTGCCATTTTGCATTTAGATACTGCTTTAAAAAAAAAGAGGTGTTGGGATGTGCATCTTTAAAATTAGGGTTGTGATTAAATTTAATAAAATAAAATTTTAAGTATATGTCGTTTAACTATTATTGAGGTTAAAATCTATCTATATATATAAAAATCAATGCCACTTTTCGTTGTAATTTTATAACTCAAGAACAGGCTCACCTATCCAAACCAAATGTTTAGGCTTTGTTCGGACTATTTAGTAGATGGTTTAAGTGAAGTTTGCACAAAATCGGTCGAGCGGTACTTCATTAATCACATTTTTTGTAACAAATTAATTCAATAAATGGCGGATCATTTTTTAATGGGGATTTTGTTGTCAGGGTAGGGTAGGGTAGGGTAGGGTAGGGTGGGGTAGGGTAGAACCATAGGGTAGGGTAGCACCACGCGAACGAAGTCGCGCCGGGCAGTAAGCTAGTAATTACATAATAAATAACATTAGGAAAAAAAAATATTAAGAGGCATGATCCCAAACTAAGTGGAGCTTATACCAGATAAACAAGATATTATATTTCCTAAGTACAGAAGTACAAAAATAATACCTATATAAACGGAGAAACTGACTGATTTACAGAATATGTACCGCAAACTTGCGGACTTGAACATTTTAATTTTGAACAGGTTCCTAGCAGTGTAACGTAGCAATTCACCAAGGAAAAGCTTTTCAAAATTCCACCCCTAAGGGAAACCGCCTAGTCGTAATCACTACATAGTATAAAATGAAGACGCTTTCCACGTCCACGTAACGGATTTTGATGCGGTTTTCACTATGAGTTAGATAATTTTCCCAGCAAAGTTTATATATATAAAACATATGTTAAATATACATAACATATAAAAAAAAACAATAAACACAATTCTAGTGTGTTAGTTCTATGTGTTTCGTAAACACATAGAACTTTTGGCGCTTTCTTTGCTAACGCTGAATGAACTTTAAGAGATATATCAAAATGATGTAGTACGGAATTGTGTATCTTAAATATATCCTATGGAAAACCTACAGTAACCATTTTTAAGCGATTGAGATTAATTTTTTTAATGGGTTATACTTTCGATGCTATGTTGACCCATATAATATTAATCCTTATCTAATTATATAATTTAGTTACGACGGGCATTTAATGTAGATAAAGCTATTTACAGAAAATCATCATCATTTATATTTTAAAAGATATCACAGATTTAAAATTAGCAAGAAACAGTATTCGCGATAAAGACCGGGCGGGTCGAGGAGGGCACGGGCGCGCAAATCGCTCGACACCACATTACGACCAAAGACTACTATTGTATACTGGAAAATTACGACACTGCACCCGTGCGAAGCCGGGGCGGTTCGCTAGTGTATAATAAAACGACATACTGTAATGGTGCGTCCATGCTACGCGAAGCGAGTACGAGCCGAGCCTCGATAGAACAGGATTCGTTTGTTGCTCACGATTTTAAGCGTGGACGTACTTAACGAGCCTTCAACGAGCCTACAACGAGCGCGATGCGAATCCCTGTGTTCGTGAAAAAACTGACAATCGGGCGGAGCGCAGTCGAGCACGCTACGAAAGCTCGTTCGAGGCTCGCAAGCCCGTCCACGCTACGCGAATCGTGCTCGCAGTGTGCTCGTTCGAGGCTCGGCTCGTGCTCGGTTCGCCAAGCATGGACGCACCATAATACAATCTGACGGTAACTGGTAACAGTGGCTCCGCTACGTTGTCTACGGCGTAGCTCCGTAGCTCTGTCGTAGCACGTACCTTTATTGCCTACGATACAAAGAAAACGCGCTACGCGGCACTGAATAAAGCATTCTTGAAGTGTGAAACTTGTTCTAGATGGACGTGGCATATTATTATACAATACTAGTTATCCCCTGCGGTTCCATCTGCGTTCCCGGGATCGAAAGTACTCGAAGAAAAAGTAGCTATTTTGTCAGAGACTGAAGGTACATTCGATTACAATGAGATATATCCATTTAATGTTACAAAATTATGTATCCTGTTGGATGCAATAGTTAACTATTAGTACAAGCTTAACTTTATACATTTCAGTGGAAATATGGTGGTATACATAATTATTTCACTTAGTATGATAACATAACAAACCAGGTTGCATGTATACCATATGTGTCACATACAACGGAAGCTAACTATTTTATCCAAGAGGATACATAATTTTGTAACATTAAATGGATAGATCTCATTGTAATAGACTGTACCTATAAGTAAAAAAAAAACATTCCTCTTTTGAATAGATATGGAATTTTGTGGACCAACTAAGTGTTTATTAAAAATACTTTTCTGGCGCAATTTATTAAAGATTGCAAACGTAATTTTTTTACTCCATGTGTCATTGTGGTCGGTTGCATTTTTGTGTATTTTTTTTTAAGACTGCAGCGGCAGGTTCCTCACGTAAAGCCTCCCATATACATAAAGCAGAGTGATCTTCTCAACTCCATGGCAGTACTTTGACGGAATGTAAACGACAGCGTGGCATTGTGTAGCGATACGATAACGCTTTTATTATTATTGCGCTCCGTCGAGGGAGGGAATAAAAGACTGCTTCAATGATAATATTTGACAATATTACGGTAAAAGCAGCATATTTCACGAGGTAAAATATACGATGAAAGATTTTGTAGATAATTTGATTTTTAAATAAGTACTTAACATTCGTACAGTACAGATTCGCCAAGCGTTGGTATCCAAGAAATTGTAAACAAATGATTTACCTACTGATACTTAAGGGGGCCCTTCATGGCCAACGCAACTTCAACGCAAGCATAGCCTAAAAGCTTCTACTTTCATCCAACGTAATGTTTGACTGCGAAAAAAGAGAGACAGCACCAGACCCGTCGGATATCAGTCGGTAAATTCCACTGATCACTCGCGGTCGCTTCGCTAGATCGTCATTCATGATTCCGCATAACAAAAACAACAAGTTTGTGAAAAAAAAGTTAGTTGTTTAGAATCTCCAATATATTTGCAAGCCTGGTATCTAGATGTCTTCTTTACTTTTTCAATTTATAGGTACATTAGATATGGCCAAAGTTCAGGTAAAATTTGTGCAAATCGCTGTATTTCGGAGGCTTTTACTGAATTTGTTTAACACTTTTTTATTTTTGCTACACGGCTAGATATAGTGCACAAGATACCAATTTGTTTAAAACATCTAACTAAACATCTTCTTATCCAAAAAGGTAAAATTGGAACCCTCATGGTACCACACCGTCCGTCCGTCTGTCTGTCCGTCGGTCACAGCGGTATATTTCAGGAACCACTAAACCTTGATTTGCAATTTGGAACAGTTTGTAATATTGCTTACTCATTATTGAAAATGAAAATATTTAAAAAATACTTTGTTAACTCAAATTACGTTAATCTTATTAATTTAAGATCTTCATTAATACGAAGCCTAACTCGTTAATGCTTTGATTAATTAAGGAGAAGGCGCCTCAATATCTTTAATAATACATAGTACATACAATTAGGGTGTGATTTTAACTCGCGTGTTTGGGGGAGTGTGTTAATTGTAACGACACATAATTAATTAAACATCAATAAACGATGTAGGTATGTGTAGCTTTAACTGTGTAAGATGTTAATTATTTGTTGCATGTGTAGCTTTATATTTTTTCAACACACTCGCTCGTAAAGTGACATTTATTGCACCGTGTTTAGTATCTTAATTCAGCTCTTAATTCCGCACAGTTTCATGATAGGTATAATCAACCAAGCATTCTTAATTTAAACGGGTAAAATAGTTTGACAGAAATCACTCAAAAATAATAATACTTGCGCGCTATATTTATTAACATGTGCCGAAAAACGTCGTATGGCACGCGTGTGCATTGATTATTATATTACACTCTCGTCTCACTTATCTCGGCTTAATACCGCCTCGAGTGTTAATAACAACTATACACATATGTATCATAATGTACTATTATAAAGGAAATGGTATGAATTAGGTTATTATTAATAAATTAGTTAATTGTATTATTAAATAAATTATTTGTTATTAGTTTAATTTGGGATCAGATGACCGTGTGTGAGGAATGTCCCAGGATTTAATTCCACTGATAAAGCTATTTATAATAGCGTATCTCAGGTACGTATTTTAAATCGCAGGACGCTAGGTAACTTTTACTAACATAGTCATTCTATTTTATTTTCTTATGCCAACATTAAGGCGCTGCACAGACGTGTGTTTTGTGTCGGACACAAGCTACCAATGAATATTTGATTTCTATACAACCAGTATCAGCTTTTCCCTGCGTAGATTTGTGTCCAGTTGCTTCCACTTTACACATAATCGTTGACGATCAAAAAGTGTTCGGTGTCGGTAACTGGAATCTAAAAGTCGTCAGTTGAAGACACAAGCGACATTAAAAAAATCCTTACAATTGTATTGAAACTGACTGAAAACAAGCGGTGACTGTGTCCGATCGCCGCCACCGGACACACGTTTGTGCAGCCCCTTAATGATACTTCTAGACTACGTCATCAATTTCCACGCGACAACACAAATTCCCTCAAACGAGATACAATCGTTCATTCAAGCGTCATTACATTCACTCATTCGTTCTTTTGGTACATTCATCGAGTAACGATATCGAGAGATGGATCTGGTTAGGAAATTGCCAGCATTCGGCTTTCTGGCTGAGTTGGCCGGTTGATTAGCGGACCGTGGTTCCGGGTTCGATTATTGCTTACACTCACGAGTGCATCATATTTTTTATGTCTTGTTATAACGGTATTTGTTGTTATGTTATCGTTTTTCTTTCTATACTGGGTGTAACGGAAAGGGTTTATTCATTAAAGTGATCCATTTTTTTTGTACTAGGCGCACATATCGCGGAAGAGAAAATTTTATACTTCCCGGCACGACTTCGTTCGCGTGGTGTCCTAGCCTATACCCTAACCTACGACTACTCTTTTGTACAAAATACAATCTATATTTACAAAATATAATCTATATATAGAAAATTTCCTCAAGCCTGCCGCTGCTTCCGATTAACGGCAAGGTTCCCAGAAGGCTGGCAGCGTTTCCTCTTTGGATAGCCTACTAATACTACTCCTTTTTATTTATTTTTTTCTTTTTTTACGTGGGGAAATCCTCGTGGATACCCGGGCACTCCGGGGGAAGCGGCCGGGTTATGTCAGACTCCTACTGACTAAAACCCCACGGTGTTCCTACGTGTCGCTGCCGGCTGGATATACGGGGGCGCCGAAGCATTCGTCCGCGTATCCAGCAGCGACGGCCTGATCGGAGGCCTCCTCTTCGTCGACGGCAGAGACCGGAGCTCTTGTCTCCGCCGTCTCCTCCTGAGTAGCGAGCGGAAACACACGCTCCACTACTCGGGCCCGATGTTGATGGGCGGCAGACTACCTACGACTACCCCTACCCTACCCTATCTAAACCATCCAGAGCGCCACTCAAACGCATACAAAAAAAACATTCAAATCGGTCCAGCCGTTTAGGAGGAATTCAGTGACATACACACGTACAGTAGATTTTTTTATATAAAGATTAGCAAGTGACGCAAAATGATAAATTATTTGAATGAAACTTGGCGGCAAAAATTTGAATGAATAATAGAAGTAAGAATTTTTGAGTAATTAATTTATTTTGAGATGAAACTTTTTATAGGTAGTCGGTATCTGATGTAGTCTTCACCCCTTTTGGATGTACATATACCCTTTTTGTGGTCATTTAAATATTCGTAATGCTATAATACTTCTGCAAAAAATCTGTCTTACTACGTTCCTTAAATTGTTGTGAAGGAGAATTTAATAACAATAAAATTAAGCGACGATCAGTAGACTGCAATAAATCATACCTCTGAAAGTACACTCAGTTGGATAATCGGGTACGTTTTAAAGCCGTCATCGGCTTAGCGCCTCCCTACACCCTCCTCCCAGCCAGAGGCACTTCACGTGCGTTTTGACGCGATTATCATACCCCGACGGTATCTGAGCGCAATATTGTTTGTGGTAACGGATTTAAGCTGTCTCTTGGATGTGCCAATGTGTCTTATTTATATAGTGTATTAAAAAACGTTTTATTTTTAAATAAACTATGTGTAGAGGTCTTCACAGAGTATTCTTCATAGAAGACAGTACCGTCTTAAGTAAATTGTACAATTTACTTAGCTCGTCTAGGCCGCATATACCAAGTTTGTTGATGAAATGAAATTTATGAAATTTTAAAGTGTTTATGAGTAAGGCAGTCCATGCCTATAGTTCAGACTTAGCGTGGTTGGGCTATTGAAGATGTGAAAAATAAGAAAATTTACTTTTCATCCTCGATCTTTCATAAATAATCAACATAGGTTTATTTTGACTTTACATAACCATACAATTGATATTTTTTACCAAACTTATTTTTTTTGTAATATTATATTGAGCACACCAACGCTATAAAAATTGCCATATCCAATAACTCACAGCTCTACGACGACTCTTTTACCACCCTGTCGCCGCCGACGCGGTTTTTGAATCTGCTTCCTTTGTGACGGTTTTAATATGGAAATTAACGTTCGCTGCCGTGTGACAAGGTACACCTCACCAACCATATTATTTACCGTTTAATAATTTCTCTCTTCCATATTATGTATAATTATGCAAAGGAATAAAGTCGAAATCGCAGTGAATTTATTATTTTGGTTGCAAAAACTGTTTTGTAAATATTCGTTCGTTCCGTAGATTGATCGTCGAATCGTCGCTAAAAATTAACGAGTCCGACCGTTGGAAGCCCTCTTAATTGTTTTTTTGTATGTCCTTTAAACTTTTTTATTGATAGAGCGATATACGAAGGATAGAGCGTTACGGTTTTACAAACAATTGATTAGGTGATCAATTAATTGGTAGCCACGAATTATTTAGGTTTGAAAAATTTATTTAATTATTACATTAAATGAAAAATTAAGATATTGATAACTAGCTACGTCCTGCGGTCTCGATATAACAGGCATACGATCTGGGGGCCTACCACAAGCTCTTAAAACAAGGTTAAAATAACCTTATTTTGCGTTTTCGTACCATGACATCCTTAAAAATAAGCTTATTATAGGCATAAAACAATATTGTTTTGTTAGCAGGTTTGATGACGTCACCTCTAATCGTTCATTCAAATCGTACCATGATGTGTCTTTTGACAACTAGCATTATGGTTTTTATGTCAATTGCATATATCAATCAAAATATAACATTATATACGCGACGAATTATCCAAATTTATGATAAAAATATCTATTATTATAGTGATATAAAGTCAGTAGATCGTATTTATTTAACTTATCGAATTAATTGTGTATCTCTAGCCTTCTAGCTTTCGCCATCTAGCATTTCAAGATGGCAAATGAATATGAACTATTTGTGTTTTTGGAAGCAAATACCAAAGAAGCCAATAATAGATACACGAAAGCGACGTGGTATGCATCTATGCTACGTGAGGAATCAACACTTTCGCATGCAATGGACCAAAATGCCATTTGCTATCGAAACCATACGACCGTATGGGTTTGAAGCTCACCGAGTGGCTCGCATATTGTCACCAAAATAATCGAGGCCTCGGGCGGGGAGCTTTTTCGCGCATTAGCTTGGCTAGCCTGTTGGGAACCTTGCCGATAATCTACGGCAGCCTAGAGGAAAATTGATATACGAGTGCTAGATTGTATTTAATTTATTTGTTGTAAATATTTAATATCGTATAGATTAAGCTTTACTGTGATTGTACTGTATTCATAAACGTTTATATACCTAAATACACATAATGTTTCATTGTATGACCTGCAACTACAGTAGCATTCCTGACAAAAGGTAATAAATAAAAATATGTGTTGATTCCTGTGGTAAATTCTTTATTTATATGATTTAAAGACAATAGGTACCTGCCTAGACTATAGGTATTAAGACTGAAGTGCCATACATAAATATAAACCTACCTAGGTATATATTTATGTATGAACTTTGTCTCAGTTTTTGTAATGACCAAGAAGTGCTCCATTGCTTTGCTAGTTGAGGATTAGGTACCTATTTCTCTCCAGCACATTTCTTAGAGTAGTTACTTTGAATTCCGGCGAATTCTTCACTGCAAAATGAATAAAATAATACTTGAATTACTTCTGTTTGTAACCATGCCATATTAAATTTCATTCACTGAATATCACTATTGAACGGCGGCCCCTTGCCTTGTTTTCATATTGACCTAAGTAATATTAATTCAAGTAATATAAAAGTCGATATACATAAAACAAATATTTGTATTATTTCAAAATATGTAGTGCAACAGGGCACATTGAGTTTCAAAATTCGTGCGTCACAATTGACAAGTATTTTTTTTGTCCCGTTCCATCCTATAGGGCCATCATCTTCTCTCACAAAATAACCTTATTGCCAGACTGTTTTGTTTTCACCTTATAATAATATTACTTTGATTCGTACCATGAGCCCAATCGTTCAACATTGATATAACATTGCTAAGTGCCGAGAAAGAATGAATGATTTGTAAGAATTTGTCTATGGCTTGCTACAACCTGATAAAAGATAAAAAGAAATAACGATATATTAACTGTATAGTGCCATTTCTTTCACACGTTGGACCGAAATGATTTGAGGTTCTTCATCTTTTAGCAAAGTATTAAATTAAACTAATTGTAAAGTATAAGTAACTAAAAGAATAAAATATTTTCGAGTAATTTCTATAAAATGCATACAAATATTTTAAAATGTTATTATGAAGAGTAAGGAAATTAATTGAAAAAATATATAGACTGCCGACTCTAGATTATCAAATGAAATGAATCGGAACAAAATATTTACCTGTCATTCTTGTCATACTCAAATGTCTTATAAAGATATCCAAGATATTTAGTTATTAAATATATTTGTTTATGTAATTTAATAACAAACAAAGTGCAATCAATATGGAAACATCTTAATAGTATATTCGACAGTAATATTCAGTGCATGAAATTTAAGATGTCATGGTTATAAACATTTGTAAGTTGCACAAATGTTGCAATTCATTTTGTAGAGTTGTAGCCGAAGAGTTCGCCAGAGATCCAGTCAGCAGGTAGAAATGGTTAAATACAAACAGACCAAAAATACCGCCTTCAATCGATATCTACAAGCGAAGGAGTACTCTCAAAAAAGTGTACGTAGATATGGAGAGGCTGGTCTAAAGTGAAGTCTAAGAATCTATAAATGCTGAAATAAAGTTTGAATCTGTATCTGCAAGATTGTTTAATGCCATACTTATATTGTGTATAATTATCTTACTCTCATTAAACTTATGCGAATAAAGAATGTAGGTACATAATACTTTCGTGTTTTTATTCATTGTGTTATTGACGGGAATCCTACTGTAGTTGCAGGTCTTGGAATTAAACATATTATGTGTATGTAGGTATATAAATATTTGCCGCTGTTGTCGATCATCGACAAGGTTCCAGGTTCAAGCTCGTTATTGGCAGTGTTTCCTCTTTGGATAGCCAAGCTAATGCGTTGTCACAAAAAGCTCCCCACCAACCGGTTTGCCGAGGTTTTGATGATAATGTGTGAGCAAATCAGCGAGCTTCAGACCCCCACGGTTCTATCCACAGCCACAAAGGCTACAGAAAGTTAGGTCCAATGGATGTGTATTTTAGAATTTCCCGCACGGTTACATCTGCTCTGCAACAGTATAGCAGATTGTTGTGAGTTGAGTTTTCAATACTTAATTAATATTTTACTCCATTAGATGGTTAAAATGATTATCTTTATAGATTATTATAAGTCTGTCGTCTGTCCGTCTGTTGACAATAATATATTCCATCCAGGCTAATGTAGGTTACGACCAATTTTAGAAAATTTGCCAGAGAATCTAGGTAGTTTTGATTCCAGGAACACAGGGCCTACTCTGTGTACTAACACTGCAGGAAAGTTAACTTTATGGATTAATCTGGGGTTATTCGATGTACGTTGGTTATAATGAAAACAGGATATTAATAGTGGGTGGTACCTAAATGAAAAGTCACTAAATATATAAACACGCTATTTAAAGCTCCGCTTTATCTAAATAAATCTTAAGGCTAAGGGTCGAGGGATCGATATTACTAACGTAGATGCATAGTTGTGTAGTGAACGACAAGTGCAATTAAAAACTTTATAAACAATCGGTTATATTATTTTGGGATGATATCTAATCTCGCAATCCCGATATATTCATTCTATAAGTAAATAAATTCGATATAATTACTTTATATGACACTATAATAGATTTTTATAACATAAATTTGGAAAACAATGTTATTTTCAGCTTGTAAATACAACGTATATAAGATTGCTAAATTTGACATTAAAACAATAATGTTAATTGTCAAAAGCTTATAAAAAATAGCTCATGGTACGAATTGAATGAACCATTATGGTAAATAAACAAGGTTGTTTTCATGCATAAAATAAGCTTGTTTTAGGGACATCATGGTACGAAAAGAAGAATAAGGTTATTTGAAAGAGCGAGAGAGTATGGATGAGTGACAGAGATGAGAATTGTTAAGAGAGAGAAAGTTGCTTAGGCCCATAGCGTTATTTCTTTTCATCTTTAATGAGCCCATAGACAAATTCTCAAAAATCATTCGTTCTTAGCAGGAATATAACAATCATATAACAATAGTGTTTGGTAGAGGTCATGGTACGAATATAAATAAGGTTATTATATGCTGGAAACAAAACAGTATTGCAATAAGGTTGTTTTGTAAAAGATGGGGGTAGGCCCCCAGCTCTTGTCTAACTTCATGACACCAGAGAGAGCCATAACGCTACTCATGTGGATAAAAATAAGGTCACCAAAAACTCGATATCGATAAAATTATCGTACGTAATTACGACATAATTTTTGTAAGGTACAAGTACATTTTATTATGAGCATAGTCAGGCAGGGTGTATGTAGGCAATGCGAGGGTGGCTGCCGTACCGCGCCCGTCATGTTTACCCATCGTCGCGTACGTAAGATTTCATCCCGCTTCACGCTCCGTATCAACTGTTTGAATAGAGATACGCCACTCTGAATTTATTGTGAACAACCATCGCTGCCACCCTCCCACCCACTCTTTATTGTCACACAAATCCGATGTATCGCTTTCACTTCAAACTCGGTGATATGTTAATGTGACATTTAATTCCTATCACCGGGGATCCTTTATTAATGTGTGCGTAACTGCCTTTTGATGTAGATTCAATCAATTGGTAGCTCGAATTTATGTAAAAATATTTTGCGGGTCTTGTTTAGATTGTTAGTTAAAAATCTTTTTATTTTAGATTTAGATTGACTATTTTATAAAAAAAAAATGTGGCTACCAATTTTTATTGATAGCGAAAAAGGAACCGATCAAACAACAAAATAAACTACGCGGGAATATTTCACGTCAATGTAAAAAAAAAACATCTAACCAAATTCGAAGCGGGCTATCCGAATACGGATGTATCGGCGTCATTCGAATATTGGCAATAAAACAGCGATGAGCTGAAAAATCGATGTCGACAGACGAACCGACATTGCGAATGTATCACATCACTATACACATAACTGTGGATGGACCGAGTTATTTTGAATTTAAAAATAGAACGTATATAGAGAGCATTTTTATTTGATCAAAATTTTCCACTTGCTGTCCTCCGCGTTATCCTTCGACGCCTTCCTGGATAAAATGAAGCAAAAATACAGCTGAAAATCTATGTTAAATTATTAATGATAGCAAGCAATACAATAACAATAAAACTTATATTTCCCATAATGATATCCCGTATCTCGCGATGTTACATAATAAAATCTCATCTCTGTTGAGTACAAGTGCAGTACTTAGGCATAATGGCGTCAGACGCATTGTTCGTGGACGGAGAGCCCGCGATAATCACCGCCCGAGTGTCTCTCCTACATAGTACCTTAAACAGCTTTTACACTTGACGGGACGACCACGAGACGGCTTACTTGTAAGGTGTACAACTGCTTCATATACTAGTTCAGTAATTAAACATATCTAACCATTATGAATCGTTCGGGGTGAAGCATGATTAGCCGTTCTTAATCGATCGGCAAAGTTAAGCTACCACCGTCGTGGTCGGTACCTACCTGGATGGGTGACCGCTTAGTGGTATTTCAAATCGAGCGTTTCCGTGCTTCGGAATGCACGTAAAGCCGTTGGTCCCGGTTATCACTTAATTGTGATACTCGTTAAGCTAGTTGGAGGCCTACTAGGCGGCATGAAAACTCCAACAGTAGGTTGACCACGGATCCACAGCGGGCACGCGTGGTGCAGTATCTGCCCATTCCCTTTCACCCTAATTTGTGAAGGTAATAAGATATGATACCATAAGAGAGGTAGAGCATAGTGTTTATTCGCTCAAAGAGCAGCTCGACTGGGGAAGTACCTCCACCTTACAGAATACCGCAGCCAAATAACTTTATGTTGTGTAAAGTTGGGGAGGGGGGAAAGGTCGGTAACGCGTGAGCGATGCTTCTTGTGTTGCAAGCGTCCATATGGCTACGGTAACCGCTTAACATCAGGCGGGCCGTATGCTTGTTTACCGATTTAGTCGTATAAAAAAAAGAAAAGGGAACCCTGTGCTCAGCAGTGGGACTTTATAGGCTAATGATGATGATGATGAACCATAATTTAAAAACGGCAGCTTAATGCCATGCTTATCCCTAATAGCCAACTTTACCGACATTTATTTTGGCCGATATAACGGTGCGTCCATATGGCTACGGTAACCGCTTACCATCAGGCGGCCGTATGCTTGTATGTATACCGACATAGTCGTATCCAGAAACAAAACGGAATTTGAATTTTGGCTTTACTTTATGGTGCGTCCATCCTTAGCGAACCGAGTCACGAACGAACCTACAACAAGCACGACGCGGATCCCTTTATTCGTGAAAAAATTGACAATCGCGCTCGTTCGAGGCTCGCGAACCCTTCCACGCTACGCGAATCGTTCTCGGCTCGTGCTCGGTTCGCCAAGCATGGACGCACCATAAAGTAGAGCCAAAATTCAAAAACTTTTTTTTTTTGGATACTACTATGTCGGTATTCATACACGGCCTGCATGATGGTAAGCGGTTACCGTAGCCATATGGATACTTGCAACACACGAAGCATCGCTCACGCGTTACCGACCTTTCCCCCTCCCTGGCGACCTTACTCACGCGCAGGAACACCTTTACACAACATAAAGTTATTTGGCTGCGGTATTCTGTAAGGAGGTACTTCCTCAGTCGAGCTGATCTATGAACGAATAAACGCTACGCTCTACCTCTCTCAAAAGATGAGCTGTACTTATCTAATGATAAAGCTTATAGCTCCTTTAGGTTAGGTATAAGCTATACGTTCTCGTAATAATTCACGCGTAGCTATCAAGGAATCAATATCAATCATCATTCAGGATTTATTATAAAACACACTGAATGTGTAAATGTCTCAAAGCACCCCATTCACTCTTGCATCCCATCTCGTTCGTATTGAGATTCCGATTCCCCCGAGGGTTGATGCTCGCTCATTTACAGATTGATTCCGATTGTGACGACATGAATATTTTGTTGCAGGAAATGAGTTCGGTGCAAGAAGAAAAACCCCCTTCAGACAACCCTCAGAAAACTCACGTGAGAGAGTTACGCAACACTGAACTGGTTTCAAGACTCCTAGCAGCCACACCACCCTATCTCTACAGCGCTTTACCGCTGCAACCACATGCCTTCTTCTTCAGTGAAATGCTGAGATCGTTTGTCAACGCTAGGCACGGGTGCAGACCGCCACACTACCATCGTCGCTTCAAGCGCCGAACGCACAAATACTTCGCTGAAAATGAAAACGATTGGCGACGGGATTGGCCGAAACCAGAAGAGGACAAAAAAGAGCCAGAGACACGCCCTGAAGTTCCTTTAGAGTTGACAGTGGAAAAACATTCGAGGGTTCGTGAACCATCGCCGAGGAGATTGTCCCCTAAAGTGGAGCAGACTAAGTCGAGTGGTAGCCCTGGCCCACCGAGTCGCCAGTCATCGTTTGTTGACGTCGGCACTGAAGAGCTACCTAAACCATCGCCTTGTGTCGGGAGGACTCCTCTAGACACCACTTCAGTACCTCAATCAAACCTGATACTTCCTCCTCCGCCCCCTATGTGGTATCCGCCACTTTACAATCCCCAATTTGGAGTAGATCCTCTAAATTTTTTCATTGACTTGCGTGTGTCTGGTCACATTTATGATAGAAAACGTGCTCTAGCTGAAGGAATCGACGCGAATGTGGGTCAGGAAGTGCGACCAGAGGACTCTGGATTAGACAAGCGGCTGGGAAGAGATTTTGCTCAGAGACCTCGGCATGTGTCGGCTTTTTCCGTACCAGTACGTTCCGGGAACGTGTCAGTCGATGGGCCGAGCAAATATTTTGACACCGGCTCAAATGGGTCATCGGGTAAAGTCAATGGTACTTCGTACATAATGAGGAATCTTAAAAGCGTGTATGAGAATCTTCACTCTTCTCGAGATGTTAAAGAACATTCTAAGATGAGCACCGATGAAGACAATAAAGCTGAATCATCAGATGTAGAAGATGATATAATAGATTAAGATTGCTACTCGTATTTTGATGTCAAAAATAATATCCTTTAGATATAAAATTCTGTCGAAGATAATTTATGTGCCATTGATTTACCTTTACCCATCCTTTACCGTTTTATTTTTCAAATCATAACAAAAAAACAATGCTAAAATAGAGTATTTTGTAATGAATACAACTTAGGTATTTTGTTTGTAGCCGAACAGCTGAGACAAGACACTGCTTCAAGGATATCGGGTGCGAAAATATAGATAGATAGATAACTCTTTATTGTACACCAAAACCAAAAACAACATCATAACAAAAGTACTTAAAATTAATTACTGTACAATGGGCGGTCTTATCTCTAAGAAGCGATCTACACATACATTACCTTTATTGACAAGAAGATTTTGCCGGCCCAAAATTATGCCTTAGCACCCCACGGTCATATCGGCGAGCAAGCTCTGAACCGTGGAAAATACATTCCCTAGTATTTCATACACAACTTTGCAATTTTGGTTTCTTATACCTCTATGCCTCTATGATTAAAATACCTGTCAAATCGTGCACTTAAGGTTCAAATTTATTCCAATTATCAACTGTTTGACAGGTATTTTGAGCATAGAGGGATTTAGAAAACTCCTTGTTACTTAATTGACTATATAGTGATTATATGTACCTAGATACTATAATAAATGTAAATAATGTTATTATAATTTATTTAAAAGTACCTGTTGATTTTACTTACCAATGTATCTCATCTAGTCTATACATAACGTACTTATGTAAAATTATATAGGTACCTATTATAAGAATTAATGTATTTACCTACTTTTATTTATTATCGTGTGGATTCCTAACTCAATTTGTTGTACCTAATTATAATACTAAATTTACTATCAGATTTGTTTTATTAAAAATACCAACCCACCAAACATCTTAAAAGTTTATTTGATTTTAATAAGTAGCGATAGCCGACAAATTCTTTTGAGATTTTTCTTAAACCAATTAATTTTGTCAGTCGCTTCCATGTCGATTCATTAAAAAGCTGGACGAGTGCAATTCGGACTGGAGGGTTCCGTAGATACAATAAATACTTACCTACCAAAATTATTTATACGGACTTATAGTACGGGATCTCGTTTAATTTTAAAATACGATTTCGAAAATTCGCTAAAATCACCGCACGTAATTTATGGACGGCCCTTGACTTGCGAGCCTCGAACATATAGTATAGTGTATTATCTATGGCCTCGAACGAGCGGTCGGTTCGCGCTCGACTGCGCTCCGCGTTCGTGTTGTAGGCTAGTTGTACGTCCCAAAGGTACGTCCACACTTGAAATCGCGAGTAGTTCTAACGAATTCTGTTCGTTCGTGGCTCGGCTCGTGCTCGGTTCGCGTAGCATGGACGCAGCATTATGAATCAGGGTAACGATTTATTCTGAGTTAGGTACTTATTAGGTACCTAGCAAGGAATTTATATATTAACGTATAGGTTAAGAATAATAGGCCGAAAGGTAGGAAGGAAAAAAAAAGGTATTCCTATAGAACAATGGACGGAGATATTGCAATTTATATGCAATTTAAAGGCCACTAGATGGCAGTACTGCTTTTCTATTTTCATTAAACTCAAGTTTACTAGTAGTTGCGTAGTATTTATATACTCTGAGCTAGTAGGTAGTATTGGCAAGTATTTTGTCTTATGTGATTCATGTCTCAATTTTATTGAGATGGATTGCTAAGAGATGGCGCTATAATGAAAATGGCGATTCTCGTATGGGGGACTCAGTTTTTTTTAATGGGACTTTTTCTTTCCATAGGGTTTTATAGAGTTTTCTTGGCCGGCCTATAATTTAGCCTTAGCACCCTTACGCGGATAAATCGGCTAGCAAGCTCTCAACCGGGGTTATGATTACGACGTAACTACGCATGAGGGCGCCCCAGTTGGGGCCAAACCTCGGCTCAAGCAATTTTTACACTATCCTATTTTTAAGTTCCTAACTAGGAAATAGGAAAGTGTAATCTCAGTTAGAACGGTTAGTGTCCTATGTAGTGAGATAGGAAGGTCCCGACCGCTCTACTTCCTTAAATAGGAAAGTGTAATCGCATCGCTTCGATTTAGGACGTTTAGGGATGTAACATCGTTCTTCAAAACGTCGATGTTTTGAAATAATATATAATATAATATCAAAAATAAGTCCTTATAAAAAGGATTTGGTTGCCAAAATTAAAACTACTTTTATCCTATTTAAGTAGGAAGCCGCTTATTAAGCCCATCACAGACGTAGTTATAATGTATGTTAATATAAATCATATCAAGGCATATTAGGATTTATATTTTCAATACTAATCTTGGAGTGACCGCACACGCAGATTAAATTAAATGGACATAAAGGAGCTCATTTGTGTTCAATAAAATTTTAAGTAGTGTGATCGGTTTCAGATAATAAAAAATTTTACATCACATCGGAAGAACATCGACGTAAGCATCGTTATATTATACCGATGTTTTTTTTAAATCGATGTTTGTCTAAAGTATTCTTAAACTTAATATCGATGTTTTTAAGAACGAGGTTATAGTGTAGTGTAATACTAGCCGGATTATTCATATTAGGATTATCCTTCTGGGGCCAAAATCACCCTAAATTGAATAAATGGTTTTGGGGGTTACCCCCCCCCCCCCTAGAACCGTCGGTCTTACACCAATATTAAATATGCAATAAAATAACTGAATCTGAATAAGATAACATACAAAATATTTAAAATATTAAAAAAACATTTATGGGATTTTTTACGGATGGTTAACTTATCGTGTTTTGATTTTTCAGCTAGCAACCCTGTTTAGATCCATATTACCATTTGGCAACACCTCAGCAATATGACATAATTTAATAGTGTTGACACATAAGAAAATATGAGCCTTCGCTTTATACTTGACTATTTTATTGTAATTATTTTTAAATACTAGTTTATTCAATTGTAAACTATTAATTCATCAAAATTATAGATGTCTGTCTGTACAATATTTTAAATAAAATTTTCCAATTTATTATAATTTATTACAAAAAACTAAGAAACTATAAAACTATTGTTTGTGGCAACATCAGTCACCACGCGATTTTCGTGAGTCTCTTTGAAATTCGTCGATTTTCTCGAAGGAATAATTTGATTCACGAATAAATTTCGCATATAAAACCACAAATATGTACGGCCAACAACCAATCTTAGTTCTGAGTAAGTTAATCACATTTCAAATGAAATAATAATGTGAAAAAACGGATTTTTTTATTCAACAGTGATTCACTATTTCAGGCCAAAATACAAAACGTGACTCCGGCCGGAAAGTTCAACTTGAGAATATTAGCGCTGGAAAGGTATTTATGGGTCTAAAATATGTAGAATAGTTCATTTTCGATGATTAACTTAATTATCGGTACTAAATGTTTGTATGTTGTGTTTATTTTAGACAATAGCAGACGTTATTCGAACATGCCTTGGACCCCAGGCTATGTTGAAAATGCTCATGGATCCGATGGGCGGGATCGTGATGACCAACGACGGTAATGCCATCCTCAGAGAGATCACTGTGCAGCACCCAGCAGCAAAAACCATGATAGAAATTGCGAGGACACAAGATGAAGAGGTTAGAATTCTATTTACCAAAAAAAATATTTGGTCTTAACTATTTTCTTAGCTTGTAGATTCTAAGATTCGTCATGATAACCATGAAATTATTCAAAATTACTTACAGGTTATAATTTATTACAAAATTCATGGTGCCCAATTTGTTGAAACACCCACACAGATTTCCTTTGTGCGATATGTACTGAGTACATACTGACTGTCCCAGGATATTTAATTATTTATCTACTGAGATAAATAAATATCTTGGGATATTCTTCACACACTGCTATCTGATCCCAAACTAAGCAGACTTGTCTTATGGAAACTAGACAACTGACTGATATACTACTTTTTGTTTGTAAATACTTAATATACATAGGTAGATGGTACAATATGTACAATTTTAACTTTACTACAAGTTGAAATATAATATAATATTATTTATTTGAAACAACAAGACCTTTTTAATACATACATATAGCATACAAAATATGCTTTATGAAAATCAAATAAATTTGCAAAAAATACCATTTTAGTATTAGTATTAGCTATGGTGGGTTACCTCCCGTAACTCGTTGGTTCTCACATGGGATGCGCAGTTTATGATAATTGTTGTCATTGATATTTTTTTACAGCGATTCAAAAGATTAATTCATTAGGTACTGAACAAATATATTTATAATTTCAATCAATTTCAACATTTCACAGGTTGGAGATGGCACCACCTCAGTTATTGTCCTCGCTGGGGAGATGCTGGCTGTAGCAGAGCAGTTTCTGGCACAGAACATCCACCCAACAGTAATCATAAGAGAGTACAGACAAGCTCTTGAGGATGCCGTCAAACTTCTGCAGGATAAGATCTCAGTACCCATTGATTTGAATGATAGAGATAAGCTGAAGGAAGTGGTAAGTTATAAGATTTATAACTTAATCTTTATCTGCTTGTTTGCCTTCTAGGTGTTATAAAAGTTGGCAACATATTGGCAATTTCTTTTGTATTGATATTGTTAGAGTATGTAGGCACTTACTATAAGGGTGGAATTCTTGTGTGCTTTTCAGCATTTTGACATAAAAGCATCGAATAATTTAAAGTAGTCATTGTAATAGGGTTCAAATTACACATTGCACTTGTGCAGTGTCTGAACAAGCGCGCGGCGTGACGTCTGCATGCACATCATGTCTCTCGCGCGCGGTCATGCTTATGAGTATGAAGGAGACAGTTATTGTTTTGCTTTAGCATCTGCTTATAAATATAAAGTGGTCTTCTTTGCATTTGTCCATTAGAAATAACTGACTGGTTAGAAGCAATAATGTAATAAAACATGTGTGCATATGTGTGAGTCCTGTGAATGTGCCAGCTTTAGTAAGCCAACTTGTAGGTTAATACTAGAAAAGTCTCTGGTAATGAAAAACAAGTTATTCCAATTCCTGGTTATTAAGTCTGATGAGAGCTCTCTCCTCATTTTGTCTTATGTGGTGACTGGTGTTTCCCATGTAAAGTAAAACCAACCCTACACCTTAGTGTAGGGTTGGTTTTACTGTAAAAAATTGTACTATAAGATTAGCTCACTTCAATCAATCCTTGACATACATTTGTTAAACTCTTGTGGTACAATCAATTCATCTGAAGTCTTTTGCTGACAGTAGATAATAAAAATATAGTTAATAGCAGTTACTATTCTACATGTTAGTTACTTAGCTGTATATTATTCTTACAGATCCGCTCCTGCGTTGGCACAAAGTACATTGGGCGCTGGTCTGACCTGGCTGTAGATATTGCTCTCGATGCGGTCAACACTGTCACCATCAATGAGAATGGAAGAGTTGAAGTTGATATTAAAAAGTTAGGCATTTTTTTTTACATATTGTAACATGTAGTATTAAAAGGAAGTATTTCCACAACATACAGTCTACAGTAGAGACCACTTTAAACCTGTGCAACTGTGCGTGGTAAGTTGAGACTGGCATGGTGATGTTACAGTCGCATGCTTGTATACTACAAGTCATGAAGCATGGCTCCCGTATTGTATGGGTAGCGGGATTATTGCTTCATGCTATAACTATAATACGGGCGCCATCAGAGATGGGGAAGCAGGCGAGGGAAAACACACGTCAGCTACTGTGAATAAATATTTTGTATGACCAGTACCGCCTCTTGTGGACACTTGGAAGCATTTCAAACAAAATGTATAGTGTAGAAAACTCATGGTAGAGGCACAGGTCTCTACTTATCGAGCACAGGTAGTACGTTCGCACACACACATTATGTGTTGCTTTCTTTCTTTCCCATCAGCTATCAAAGCGATTCTTTGAATGATGAAACCTACCCATTGTCATTTCAATTTATTGACTCATACTTGTTTAACTTTGTAGCTATGCAAAAATCGAGAAGATCCCAGGTGGCACTATCGAAGAGTCCCGTGTACTGAACGGCGTGATGATCAACAAGGACGTGACTCACGCCAAGATGCGGAGGTTCATCGAGAACCCTCGCATCATTCTGCTGGACTGCCCCCTCGAGTACAAGAAGGGAGAGAGCCAGACCAATATCGAGATTGTTGGGGAACAGGTACATAACCTTTTTGTATCTTTACTAAATAGTAAGGATTAATATGGTTGCTACATCATATGCATTGGCAAAAATTTACATGATTTACCACAAAATCTTTATATATAAAATTCTACTGTATGTGTGTTTGTCATTGAATTCCTCCTAAACGGCTGGACCGATTTGAATGAATTTTTTTGTATGCGTTTGGGGGGCGCCCTGGATGGTTTAGATTCACAAATCATCCCGGCAGATGGCGCTGCAGTCGGTATCTAGGTTATTTTATCGAGCCACTGGATGGTTTAGATAGGGTAGGGTAGGGTAGGGTAGCACCACGCGAACGAAGTCGCGCCGGGCAGCTAGTTTAGGTATAATATTCTTAAATATGGCAAGCAAACATCTTAAGTAATTTTTTTTACATCAATTTTAAGTGCCTATGAAACCTAAGTGAAGTGCCCATTGTTGAATAACTCCCTATTGATTTCTAATGTTGTGTTTATGGTATGTGTGTAGGACTTCACAAAACTGCTGCAACTTGAAGAGGAGCATGTGCAACGTCAGTGCGACGACATCATCGCTCTGAAGCCGGACATTGTGTTCACTGAGAAGGGAGTCTCCGATCTGGCACAACACTACCTTGTCAAGGCTGGCATTACTGCTATTCGAAGGTTAATCCCTAGCTTAATCTGTGGTTTCACTCATATTATTAAAAAAATATTATGATTCACCTAAATTTATCAAGCTTCAAGATGTAACCCGCTTGATATTAACCTCATACACAAAACATCTGCATTGCATTTTAATAAACTGTAATGTTGAAATCACTGTACTAATCATCTTGCCATCCCGCATAGGTCTGCCGATACGCCGCTAAACACATTGTGGTAACTTATACATAGAAAATACTCGTGCCTCGGGGTTTCACCTGCGTTCCCGGGATAAAAAGTAGTCTATGCCTCACCATACCATAGGCTATCTGCCTTTAAGTTTCTTCGCGTTTGGTGCATAGGTTTTAGTCGTGAAATATTACCAGAGTTATTTTCGCATTTATAATATTACTTTTACCATCATAACTCTGTACATCGTTGGGGAAGCCATGCACACACATTGGAACCAAAATCGTTTCGTACTATGCGGTCTCAAAGGAGTTTCACACCAAGGCTGATCAGGCTGTGGATGAGCTTCCTGTGGATTTCAGCATGAGATTTTTCAAAAAGGGTGTGTCGAGATTTTTGCATGCGAGTGATACCCCTGGTGTTGCAAGCGTCAATAGGTTACGGTGACCACTTACCATCAGGTGGGCCGTATGCTTGTTAGCTACCTGAGTAGTATTAAAAGAAACGATGGTAGAATTGTTTTTTTAATGGCACATTATATGACTCGCATTATATTGTATGTACAACAGACTGCGTAAGACAGACAACAACCGTCTCGCTCGCGCGTGCGGCGCCACCATCGTGAACCGCACCGAGGAGCTGAGGGAAAGCGACGTGGGCACCCAAGCCGGCCGGTTCGAGATCAAGAAGATCGGCGACGAGTACTTCACCTTCGTCACTGACTGCAAGAACCCTAAGGTGACTATCATGACCATTAAGCAAGGAGCTAGATTACGAAAAAAAACTATTTTTTAATACAGTTGCTCAAAAAGTGGCGTATTGCAGGGATGTATAGCGTTCGGGTCGTATAAAATATATATATGTATATATATTATTATTATTTTATTTCTCATTTTTCAATTATAACTTTTATCAGAAATAAATGATTAGTTAGTTGAGTTTATTGTGTTTTTATTATTTTATTAAATTGCTTCATTTTTTCGCAACTGTATTAAAAATTGTCGTTCAGTACACGTGCGGAACCATCATTGTAACTTGTCGGAACTCTTTGCAATGACAGGCTTTCCGCACTCGTAATGAAATATACTATCTTACGTCCTTTACATTTTCAAAAAATATTAGACAATTTTTTTTTCATTTGAGTTGCAATGCTTCTTATCAACTCTGCTCGAGGACGCACCTCACTGTGACTTGTTTGTGACAGCGATGGTACGATTGAGGAATGAATGGAAAAGAATGTTAGAACGATGAATGTAATATATTAATGTGATAATGTATTTTGTTTTTGTAGCGTGATAATGTATTTTGGATATTTATTAATGCTGTTAAGCTGCAAAAAAAAAAACTCAATTAAACAAAAGAATACGAAGATATCGTGTTTTGAAGTACCGCGTGAAGTCACGTTGTGGTACACTTTTTTACTCAAAAGTGACGTCCCGAGCCCCCACTGTATATTATATTGAGCACGCGCTTTATCTTTGTACATTTTCAACGATTTGGTAAAGCAAAAATAGTTGTCCAATATTTTATGATAAATCTAACTGACTAATTAGATTTATTTTACCTATAAACTATCCATATTTGACATTTGAATGATAGGTACAGTAAGGGGCACGAGTAGTGAGCACAGATTGACACCTACGCGGTAGTTAATTTTCGGTTTGTTTGGCGGAATGAAACAGGGGGGAGCGCCGAGCTGCACACGATTCGTCAGTCGATGCTCGTAGTCTATTGGATTCTCGCGTGTCATTTGGCTACTGTGATTTGGCCAGAAGTATACATGTGCGAGCTTGCCCCCACTACTGCCTATCTGTGCTCACCATTCGTGGCTCGTACTGTACAGGAATTTGGCTTGATAAGTTAAGCATATAACAAGCAATTTGGTCTTTCTTACTGTTGCTTGGTCTTATCAAGCAAAAGTAATGGTTTAATTATTTTGTAATTTCCATTTTTTTATATCATAATAATTATATAATTCACAGGCGTGCACAATCTTACTTCGCGGAGCATCAAAGGACATTTTGAATGAAATCGAGAGGAATCTACAGGATGCACTACACGTCGCCAAGAATTTGGTATGCTTATTGCATTACTTACTACATATTTGTATACATGTTGTTTAGCTGTCTTTTCAATACTTCTTACATACATTCTCGGTTGCCATTCCGAATGGTACAAACGTTAAACTAGCTGTCTCCAGCGGTTTCACTCGCGCTCCCGGGATAAAATATAGCCTATGTCCTTCTCCATTACATAGCCTATCTGCATGCAAAATTTCATGATGATCCGTTGAGTATTTGAGGCGTGAAGGCGTAACAAACAAACAAACTCACTTTCGCATTTATAATATTAGTTAGGCTTTTGCTGTGTTAAAAGCAATAGAATATTGTTGAATTTCTGAGAAGGAAAACATCGTGAGGAAACTTAATCTCGTTGGTATCGCTCAACAACCTCATTGATAATTTGTTGCCAAACATTATCAGTGTTTTTTGCAACTGGACGCGAGATCCTCTCTTCTTGGTTTCGTGTACTTGCCACATATCATGGATTCTTCATCATCATCAACCCATAATGCCCCACTGGGGAATGGCCAAATACTCCGTCGCGCATGCCCACTGCGGATCGGTGCTCGGTAGGCTAGTGGTCAACTTACTGTTCGAGTTGTCCACCCGAATAGGAGGCCTGCAACTAGATTAACGACTATCACAATTAAGTGATAGCCGGGACCAATGTTTATACATGCATTCATACATGAAGCACGGAAAACGCTCGAGATGTAATACCACTAGACAGTGACCCATATTGATACCATCCTCACCGGTGATCGTTTAACATTGTTGATGTTAAACAATCAATTTCAGGGTCGGCAACGCGCGAGTGATACCCCTGGTGTTTCAAGCGTCCATAGGCTACGGTAACTGCTTACCATCAGGCGGGCCGTATGCTTGTTTGCCACCTTAGTGGTATAAAAAAAATATATGTAAGAATGGCTAATCAATCTCCGCGAGCGCTTCCATGGACTATCATGGATTGGTTGTGGTCAAATAAAAGTTTATTTACTTGTGTTTCTGTGAACTGTAGACCTCACCAGTTTCGATAATTATATGTAATTTTTTTGTCGATTCAGTTTTTGGGTAATGGGCTCCGCCATTTTGAAAATATTACAAAACCCGCCTTGACAAAAAAAAACTAATTACCGAACTTGCTCACAAAATTTTACGAGAAAATGTCGAGAAATGTGACCTGTAGAGGAGAACAGCCGGACAGACATACGAAAGCATTTTCTTCCAAGCAGAGGGTCTACTACGAAAAACGATACACGATAGTCCGATCATCGTTGTCAAATATTAACCAATACAATTGCAGCAAAACTGACGAGACGTAAATTGTATGTAGTTCTATTGGCTAATTGATTGACAACGATGATCGGACTATCGTGTATCGTTTTTCGTAGTAGACCCTCTGGAACGGAGAGAACGCTCGGTCAATAAGAAATAACGTATTTGTGTGTTGCGAAATAATGAAAACGTGTTTGTTTGCAGGTGTTGAACCCGCGACTGGTGGCGGGTGGTGGAGCGGTAGAGATGGCGGTGTCGCAGGCGCTGGCCGGGAACGCGGCCCACAACACGCCCTACCGCGCGGTCGCACATGCACTCGGTATTACTGCACTACCGGCACCGACACCGACACGACGGTTCACGTCTTAGGGGATCACCCCCTTAGGGGAAAGGGTCCTAAGTGCACCCATCATCACCCTATATTGTCTCACTCCGAGCACAGGCCTCCTTTCATGGGATATAGATACTCCTCCACGCTTTTACCCACTGCATATAGGGGTTGAATTTATGCAAGAATCAATACTTCTTGCATAAATTCAACCCCTATATGGTGATATGTAGCATCATTAGCCCGTGGAGTGCGCCTCGAAATATTTGCCTTAGACTTAACAGCAAAAGTAATAGACCAATAGTGGCAGTCCACTATTGTCCATAAAAGTAATTTTTTACTACAATGGTGGTCATTATACTAAAACTCTTCACGGACTTTTTGTGACAACTTGAAAATTCACGATACACATAATTCATTTCATTTCACTTCACTGGTGCACATGGATTGATCTTTATTGGATAAAATACCACCGATAATATGCAATAAAACTCAAAATACACGAATTTATGAAAATAATAATTGGACTGTTTTAAAAAAACTTAAAGCGACTTCAAACTACACTAAAAAGTAATAAAATCCTGATCTGATGACAATGGGACCAAACGGGAAGTGTACCCCAGACAAAAAAATAATTTTCCAAATCATAAATGACGGAGTTATTATGAGGTAACAAACATAAAAAAAAAATAAAAAAAAATACAGCCGAATTGAGAATCTCCTCCTTTTTTTTTGAAGTCGGTTAAAAATGATAACGCAACGTCACTCTCCAAGTTCCCGCCAAAAAGTCTCCTCTAGTTATTAATAAGTCGTTATTGGTACGCAGAAATAATTCCGCGCACGCTGGCCCAGAACTGCGGCGCGAACACGATCCGCACGCTGACCGCGCTGCGCGCGCGCCACGCCGCCGCCGGGGGTGCCGGGGGTGGCGCAGGCTCGCACTCCGCCGGCATCGACGGGGAGACCGGCGAGATCGTCGACATGGCCGTCAAGGGCATCTGGGAACCGCTCGCCGTTAAACTGCAGGTACTTATACCACCGGATCTACACTCATCATATTAATATAATCAAATAACTTTAAAAAGAAAAGTAAAAGAGAATTTATTAGAGAAGCAGTCTGGTTGCTTAAGAAAGAAATGATATAAATAAATAAATAAATAAATATCCTGGGACATTCCTCACACACGGTCATCTGATCCCAAACTAAGCAAAGCTTGTACTATGGAAACCAGATAACTGATATAATACATATACTACTTTTTATTTGTAAATACATACTTAATATACATAATTACACCCAGACTCAGGACATACAGACATGTTCATGCACACAAATGCATGTCCTGTGTGGGAATCGAACCCACGACCTGCGGCGCTATAGGTTAAGACTCCACGTCTTAACCAACTGCGCCAACGGGCCCGACATAATATACCTATTATGTTTCTTTCATAAGTTACTGGACTAGTACCTAGAATATGTGTATAGTGCATGTGATTGTTAAGTAATAACACCAACCAACAAAACTGTGAAAGAGTGCACGCCTACAAACTGCAATAGTTTGGGCGACTATTAAAATTAAGAAAACATGTAAAGGTATTTTTGGAAAAAAAAAAAAAATATGCATTTCCAGCTCCCGGAATACAAATTTGCATAGGCTATCTATGTGCCAAATTTCATCGCAGACGATTCGGAGATTGAGCTATTTTCGCATGTATATAACGTGTAACAGAAAAGTATATGTATCCGAAACGGGTGAAAACTAAATCAGGTATAAACTATGTATAAAATTTTTCAACTCAAAATAAATTACTCAAAAATTCATACCAAATTTTTGCTTCCTAGTAAATAAATAAATAAATGTCCTGGGAAATTCCTCACACACGGTCATCTGATCCCAAACTAAGCAGAGCTTGTACTATGGAAACCAGAAAACTGATATAATACATATACTACTTTTTGCTTGTAAATACATACTTAATTACACCCAGACATAGGACATACAGACATGTTCATGCACACAAATGCATGTCCTGTGTGGGAATCGAACCCACAACCTGCAGCGCGATATATAAATAATTTCGCGTTGTATAAATAAAAATCCTTTGCCAGTATGGCGGAGCAACATTTGAGAACAAGTGTGTATTTTTTTTTTTGAAAATTCATCTAAATTTAACCAGGCGACGCCGGGCACGAAACAGCTAGTTTATAATATTTGAAGGTATTTTTCAAGTCGCTTAATGTGGCATTAAATCATACTGCCCAATGGAAAACGTTTACCGTAGCGGCTACGATACGGTACGAGACTAGGCGTAGCCTATAGACGCTCGCAAAACTAGGGGCAGGTTTAATTCTGCATTGAAATTCTTTCAGGTATACAAAACAGCGGTTGAGACAGCGATACTGCTCCTCCGGATTGACGATATTGTGTCCGGATCCAAGAAGAAGGGAGGAAACGAGCCCGCGGCGCCCTCACAGATGGCCATGCAAGAATAAACCTTATCTAGTTGTTATTAATAATAAAATTAATGTTGTACGCGAGAACAAAATCTTTCACAATTTGAAAGTCATAGTGTCGAAAATACCGGCTATTTTCACCCTACGGACTGAAACTATTATCTCAATCAAAGTTTATTGCTGGATAGTCCATAATCCACATAAAAATGGATTCTGTAAGACAGTATAGTTGATATAAGAGGTACTAAAATAAAAAAAACGACATCTTTCGTAGGCGGTTTGGCATTCCGGTAGTTATAGCTTCCATCCGCTTACACACTTCTTGTAATTGTAGTTACTTACTATGCATTTGGACGATTTTGTTCCCGAATACGTTTACACCGTATTAAAAACAAGCTTGAATGTATCTTGATCTAGTGTGTTGTTTATGTAAAGATTTTAAAGTATTTGAATTATATGAAGGAAGGTCACAAATAAATAAAAAAAACGGCCAAGTGCGAGTCGGACTCGGACACGGAGGGCTCCGTACAATAATAATAATATTATTAACTAGCTCATATTTACTATGGAAAGAACAACAATAAAAAGAGATCCCTAACAATGGTGTAAAACATATTTGCATAGATTATTATTACTTACTTTCAATACCAAAGTAATCTACTGTTTTTACTAGTAGCTAGGCGATTTAAATTTATTAAGCATGCTTCTACGGATAAAACATGTTTATTATTCCGTGGATTTTATCTACGAAACCCATTTGAACGAACCAAATGTTTACAATCTGAATTTCCTAAAAACACTTTACATAAACAATATACTATAGTTTCTGATATGAGCTCACAATTAGCTTTCGCGTAATTTTAGTGCTAATGATGCCTTATTTATATCTATAAACGTTCTGAAGGAACTCTTATTTCATTGTAATACAGTTTAGTTTCGGTTGTAACAATAATGTTTATTTATATTACACGTTTCTTATAATCCTCACATGAGTTGCATTTAATTTTTCAATTCGCTAAATTTAAAGTGAACAATAAAAGTATTAAAGTTTTATAATTATATGTATATCTAACTAATTTTGTTGTTTTATTTAATCAAATTATTAGAAATGTAGATAAGAGAGATTATACTACTATATAGCAACATAAAGATTTCATTGATATTTTTGTTCACGCTTAACTCTTTGAGATTTACGCACATAAATTTTATAGAGATATTCAAAAACATTATAAAAAAGTATGTTTGTTTGGAATGTAAATAACCAATTTACATTCCAAACAGACCTTTGGTCATAATCCCGTGACAAAAAAAAAACTATTATTTTCCTCCCCCGCGCGGATCGCCAAACGCCAAAGGAGAAGTCATTAGGAAGTATTTCCATATCTCTCTAAATGTAAGACCACAGACAGAGAAGTAAATAAATATCTTTTGTGGTAAGGTGCAGTGAAAGAATAGGATGTATCTAAACTTCTCTATTTCTTCTTTTTCTGTATTTCAAGTACAAAATAGAGTAATTCCGACAGAATGATTGAAGATGTACTTGTAATCTTGTGTCCTTTTAATCTGTGAAAAATCCGTGACGTACTTTTTTGTGTGCCGCAGACGCCTTCGCACAAAAAGTCTATCGCCTGCGCTGCACCATATACATACAAATCGAGGTGTTCAAAGGTCAAAAGGGGTATATTCGCCAAATAATTAAAAGCAAAGTGTTATCACAGTAGATGAGCACTGAGCGTAGTTTTATTTTGCGACAGGCGTCACGCATACACGTTCACATTGTTATACAAACGATATTTATAATGGATACAGTTATTTGAAACCGTTTCCATTTACATAAAATTGTATAAGTATAGTATCTTTTGGAATAAATGTCAGCCTGTGATTTAAGTCAGACCTAATGTGGGACTGACTGATATTTTGTTTACAAATTAGTGGTAATTAGTAAACTCGTTTTCAGCTTATAAATATTGAAGATGTAACTTTGAGCAGATACACTCGTCTAGTAAGCATTTAGTTGTATATATTGAGATACTACTTAGAATTACTCTTCAATATATTTTTCTGTTTTCATAATAAATACGAATAGAATGCGGTAAGGAACGGCGTGGGAACGGCACACTTTTTATTGTGCATAGCAACACCTAAAATGTAATTTTAGATGTTTATTTATGAAAGCTAGGGCTCTAAAAGGGCTAATTCAGTAACTTTATATTTTTCGTATAGAATAGCTCTGCTGACAGTTTGAGAAATTACTTTTACTGTAGTTTGCGTATTGGGAGTTCTTTTGCTATTCTACCAACCGAGTTGGCCACGAGCTTTTCGTTTGACGTGACAACATGTAAAGTGGAAATGTATATCGATTGTGTCCACAAACAATAAGGTCATAGTGCGTGACGGGTGACCGGCGGGAGCTCGCCGTCATTGCACTGGACATTGTGCCTGGAGCAGCTTGCGCTTGCGCCGGTCAGCTTGGGATTATGTGCAGGTATGTTGTTTATTTATATCTATATTTAAAACTTTGAATAATTGATGATTTGCCTTATTTAGATGGTTATTCAACGTCAAAGCCAATTATTAAATTTAGGACCTAGTATTATAATATTTAGGGCACTTTACAGGCACTTAGTAGGGTACTAGTAGGGCGTAGGGCTATTATTAGGGGATGCAGATAAATTAGGTATTGTTTATAGGAATTAGCGCTTTGTCCCTTTCGGTGCCAGCACAGTCCTTTCAACCCTCACAAAGCCTCAACCTCTTATAAGCCTTTTTCATGAAGGGTGTTTAGAGATCATTGCAGAGTCTGGGCAACGCGTGAGTAGCCGCTGGTATTGCAAGCGTATATAGTTTACGGTAACCGCTTACCGTCAGGCCGGCCGATAGGTTGGACATCAGTTTTTGGAAACGTTTCATGTCTCTTTTACTCGTCGACGATTTTGATTGTAGCTTAGATTCCTGGGCAGACACTTCTTAGTTTCATACGTACCTATCGATGTTGGTAACTGCTACTATCATTTCTGTTGAAGTCAGTACCGTCGGCACGATTGTATATTGCTATTGGTAAATTCAACTGTATGTAACGTTCATAAGTGCCTTACCAGGGCCTAAACTGAATAAATGACTTTGATTTATTCAAAAGTATGGTGCTATGTTCCAATCTCTATTGCACCTGCGAGAAAGACTAATGCCTTTCGTGCCTGTAGCACTACAATAAGATCGGGGAGAGCGATGCATGCAAGCCAAGTGTTATGATGTCTTCGAGCTTCCTGGTATCTCCTGTAATAAATTTAAAATATGGTCGTATTATGTAACTTTGTTGCAATAAGTTTCAATCACTCTCGATTTGAAACCGGATCAATATAGCGAAGAAGAATAACGCGTGAGTGATACCTCGTGAGTTGCAAGCATTCATAGGGCAACGGTAAAAGCTTACCACCAGGCGGGCCGTACCCATGCTTGTTTTCCGACTAAGTAGGTAGTAAGTATAAAAAAAGCTCTTTATTGTTTATGGAACCATTTTCCGAATAGAGAGGTTGATTCGATCTGAATTTGATTGCAACGATGTTACGTAATCTCTGCACTGGGGATTATTTTTTAGCTTCATAATGTTGTTATCTGGCATGAATTGCCAACTTAACGTTTAGTGGCAGTTTTACTAACGAACTAGGTTTTCACACAGTAGATAATTAATTAACTAAATAATAAGGGATCAACCAAGATGATAAGGGTAAGATGGGACTGAGTACTAGTATGACGGATAGAAGAGACGAATGGACGAAGCGTACATATTGCGCCGACCCCAAATGATTGGGAACAGGGCAGGCAGATGATGATGATGATGATGATGAGATCAATCGCCTGTTTATAAGTAGGATACTTATGTCAATTAGAACAGCTCACTTGTTAAGAAACAAGTTCTTCAATGACATTTTAGACCTACACGGGCTATTGTTAACATTCTTATTAATCTAGGGCGTATTGTGTTGTCTATTTAAAACGAAAATATTGTTTCCGTTAATTGAATAGGTACCCGTTTATTAGTAAATGGTGCGATTCTAATCGTGAGCATGATGTGTGTAGGTATATAGTTTATGTTTTTTTTTCTCAATGGCGTCATACGGCTTGTTTATTTTGCCAATTTTCAGTTAAATTATAAGTTCTAGTCACAATAAATCACTTTCACATAGTACTCAGTCAGTCACCGTCCATAAAAGTCATGTTTCAGTACAATGTTGGTCATTGTATGAAAACTTTTCACGGACTTCTTGAGACAACTTGAAAAATCACGATACCCATAATTAATTTCATTTCACATCACTGGTGCACATGGATTGATCTTTATTGGATAAAATACCACCGTTAATATGCAATAAATAATACACGAATTTATGAAAATAAAAATGAAAACGCAACGTCACTGTGCAAGTTCCCGCCAAAAAGTCCCCAAGTTTTTATTGTTTGCACAGAAGAAAATTATGCTAAGCCCAAGGCTAAGCCTACGTTCGCACAGGCAAGCGGCTTGCTTAGTGCCTAGCGAGTCGCCTAGAGACGAACGTTCTAAAATGTTCGCGACCGTTCGCACCACGGAAAAGAGAATACACATTATATTTCTTTTCTCTGTGGTTCGCACTGCGCGCTTGCCGCCTAGCTAGTAGCTTAGCGTGTTTCCTAGGAAACAAACATGTTGCCACAAGGCGCGAGGCATTTATGAAGAAAAATCAGATGAAATATTAATTACATCAGTTTTTAAAAGATAACCTCTGTGGAATCCTGCTGAACTCCATAAAAATGCAGTTGTCTTAAATAAACTATAACTTATTTATCTCATGAACCCAACATGATGGATAAGGCCGTGAAATTGTATATTTTAAAGAGAAATTTTCTGTTATTAGCAGTTTTAGAGCTATTTTTGAAAGTGACATCTCGTCAACGTACTGGCAAACAAGAAAATGACCAAGGCACCTAGCGACCTATTAAGAAATATTATTGTATCCAGTCTTAACAAAAAATATTTATTTAAACGGCATGACGTCATAACAAGGATTAACGTGGTATAATCGAGTTGTTAAGTTGCCAACGACTATCATCATCATCATCATCAGCCTATAATGTCCCACTGCTGAGCACAGGCCTCCGGTCACAATTAAGTGATAACCGGGACCAACGGCTTCACGTGCCTTCCGAAGCACGGAAACGCTCGATTTGAAATACCACTAAACGGCCACCCATCCAGGTACCGACCACGACAGACATAGCTTAACTTTGCCGATCGATTAAGAACGGCTAATCATGCTGCACAACGAGCGCTTCCAACGTCCATACCACGTTGAAAACACTTGTTCTCGTCCGATCACCGAAGTTAAGCAACGTCGGGCGTGATCAGTACTTGGATGGGTGACGGCCTGGGAACACCACGTGCCGTTGGCTTTTTGCATCTATTAAGAAATATTATTGTATCCAGTCTAAAAAAAAAGTATTTATTTAAACGGCATGACGTCATAACATGGATTAAGGTGGTATAATTGAGTTGTTAAGTTGCCAACGTCCATACCACGTTGAAAACACCGGTTCTCGTCCGTTCACCGAAGTTTAGCAACAGTACTTGGATGGGTGACCGCCTGGGAACACCACGTGCCGTTGGCTTTTTGCTACTTTTTATAAGATTGGCTGGAAATATTTCAGTAGGCAGACTTTATTTTTATGCAAACTTTATGACGTCACAATATTATGGATTAAGGTGGTATAATTGAGGTGTGAAGTCGCCGCCGGCTCTCGTCCGATCACCGAAGTTAAGCAACGTCGGGCGTGGTCAGTACTTGGATGGGTGACCACCTGGGAACACCATATTCCGAGGCGAATTTCAGTAATTGCAATTTTAACTTCCGAAAACTTTTCGATGCATCGAATTGACATTTCCGTAAAGAAACATCAAAAATATTCGAATTCGGAAATTAAAAAAGCAATTGCGGAATATCTCTTCGGTAGTTTTTGAATCCGTTTCCGATATCGAATCAGAGCGTTTTAAAATAGCCCTGCTGGAGTAGAAACTATTTTATTCAATGTAATGGTATTACTTCATGACATAGAATGTAAAATTGAGTTGCACTCTACAGTCGCTAACGCGGCAACTGTTTTACATAGCTTGTTGCAGTATGAGGCACGAGTCTTGAGCAAAAATTGACACCTGCGCAGTAAATATTTCGGTCTGTTTGGCGGAATGAAGAAGGGGGGAGCGCCGAGCTGCACACGATTGGTTCGTCAGTCGATGCTCGTCGTCTATTGGATTCTTGCGTGTCATTTGGCTTCTGTGATTTGGCCAAAAGTGTGCATGTGCGAGCTTGCCCCCACTACTGCCTATTTGTGCTCAGGACTCGTGCCTCATACTCTACAATTTATCGTCTTATTAATGATGCTGAAAACTAATGTTTATTTCAGTAACTTAAAGGCTCTATGAGGGTCATTATCATCATCATCAGCCTATAATGTCCCACTGCTGAGTACAGGCCTCCTTTCACAAATGAGGGTGAAAGGGAATGGGCAGATACTCCACCACGCGTGCCCACTGCGGATCGGTGGAGGTAGGCTAGTGGTTAACCTACTGTTGGAATTTTTCAAGCCGCCTAGGAGGCATCTAACTAGCTTAACGACTATCACAATTCATTGATAACTGGGACCAACGGCTTTACGTTCGTTCCGAAGCACGGAATGTCCTCTTCTCCTGTTCCTTTCCTCATAACTTGCTAATATTATTTAAAAAAAAACGCGTTTACGCGTTCTGTGTTGTAGTTTAAATCAAAGAAGCCGTATACTTTTATGGTTATACCCCGTTACCGTTGTATAAATACTAAATACATGAAGAGAAAAAAAAACCCTTTTCAACCGTATTGCGCGCACAGAGATATGTGAGATTAGGCATACTTATAGCACCTTATTACAAAACATGGTTTAAAGATAAACCAGGTTTTAAAATAGCCTCGTCCCTTTTTATTATATGACGTTAGAAAGTGACCAAATGACAGTAAAACCTGGCTTTACTTTAAACCATGTTTTGTAATAAGGGGGCTAAAGTTTATATGGAGAAGAAAGCATTCTTTTTTCAAACTAATTTTTTATGTATTACGGTCGATTTTCGACCATATACTTACCTACTTTCAGGATTGCTGTAGGCTTCGAGAGTCCTAAACATTGTACATAAGGGCTAATGTTATATGACCCCACCTCACTTGCAAGTGGGTCAGTATTCACCATGCTTAGGTACTTCAATGGGGCATTATCGGACTATAGGATAACGGTAACCGTCGGTAAATAGACAATTGTCAATAGTGTTGTACCGCTAGCTGGACCGGAACGGACGTCTGTCTGTTAGTCACACTATCGCCTTATTTATGGCGTGGGAGTTTTGAGGATCAATGGATTAGAGTTATAAATTTCATCAAGACATTCAACGGAGCTGCGGCATTGCACTGCAATGAAAGGGAAGAGGGAAACGTCATCGGAAAGATGCCTCGTAGACTTTCTGCAAGACATAAGAAAACCAAAAAAAAATACGGGTCTCTTTGCCGGTCCTAAAATCTGCCGCCCTAGGCTCAAACCTACTCAGCCTGGGTAAATCCGCCCCTGAGAATATGTGGGTATATCAGTTATCGGGAGTTTCGCGATCAGATAGTCAAAGAAACGTCCGCAATTATTATCTAAGTCCCATATTTATTTATTTATTTATTTATAAGCCATTTAATCCATGAATATTAGATACAGGTTCAATATATAAAAAAGCACACTAATTATGAAACTAATTTATCTCATGGCCCCACTTTGGGTATAGGCCTCCTCCAACTGTCTCCATCTTTCTCTATCTTTGGCTAACTTCATCCAGTCCTTGCCTGCCGTTTTTTGGATATCGTCAATCCAACGATCTTTGGGTCTGCCTCTTGCTCTTTTCCCTCCTGGACCTGACCATGTTGTGACATGTTTTGTCCATCTTCCATCTGAAATGCGGGCGACATGCCCCGCCCATTTCCATTTCAAGCGCTGTGCGTGTTGTTCTGCGTCTATTACTTTAGTTTTCTGTCTTATTGTAATATTCTTTTGTCTGTCGATAAGCTTGATGCCTAGGATACTCCTCTCCATAGCGCGCTGACACGTTCGAATTTTATTTTTGGTGTTTTTATTATAGATCCATGTTTGAGCGCCGTATGTCAAGCAAGGCAGCAAACACGAATCCATGACTGTTTTCTTTAGTTTTACTGGAAGTTTCGATTTTAATATTTCTTTACAACTCCAGTATTTCTTCCATGTCATGTTAATTCTCCGGTCTAATTCGTCGGTATGCCTTGAGTTCTTGAATGAAATTTGTTTCCCCAGGTAGATATAATTCTCAACATATTCAACAGGTTTTTGGTTGATTATGATAGGGTATTGTATACTGTTTGTACTTACTTTCGTTTTTGAGGTATTCAATAGTAAGCCAATATTTCCGCTGACAGTACTCAGTTCTTCTAGCATTTCTTCTAGCTGTTTTGAAGTTCTTGAAAAAAGAATTATATCGTCCGCAAACCTGAGGTTACTAAGATATTTTCCATCTATGTATATTCCTTTTCTATCCCAATTTAGATCTTGCATAATATATTGTAAGACAGCTATGAAAATTTTGGGTGACAGTGGGTCCCCTTGTTTCACGCCTCTGCGGATGTTGAATTTTGGGCCTAGTCTGTCTAGCTTTACACGGCTTTTACTTTTTCTGTATATATCCTTGATTATGTTGGTATATATATTTGGGATATCCTGATGTTTTAGAGCTTGCCAAATACTCTCATGCGATATAGAGTCAAACGCTTTTGCGTAGTCAACATAGGCAAGATAGAGAGGGTGTTTAAACTCCTGATATTTTTCCACTATTTGTTCTACGGTGTATATATGATCAATGGTAGAGTATCCTTGTCTAAAGCCTGCCTGTTCCATTGGTTGACTGTTTTCTATTGTTGGCTCTATTCTTTTTTCCAGACACATTGCAAACACCTTGTATATTGTGGGCAGTAGGCTGATTGGTCTATAGTTGTTAATGTCTGCTGGGTCACCTTTTTTATATATAAGAATTATTCTTGATTCGGCCCAGTTTTTAGGAATTTCTTGTGTTTCGAGTATTTTATTGAATAAAGTAATAAGATGGCCGATCAGTAAATGCTTTCCAATATTCAAGGCTTCATTAGGGATATTGTCTGGGCCTGGGCTTTTTTCTTTTTTCAGACCTCCTAGTTTTTTCAGTATTTCTTCCATAATACCTAGGTATAATTATTATAATGTAACATTACATAACCTTCATATAAAATTTAGGTAGAATGTGTCGCGAGGTCACGGTGCCCAACCATTGATATATAACTAAACTAGATAGATATTCACGCTTCGGCTCACAACCGCTTCCGTTTGATTTCATCATGTTTCCGTCACTCACCCGTTTTGTGCGGTCAGTGTACTTGGAAAATACGTATTTCGTACTCGTTTATACTTAATTAGATTGATAGATATCAATCAACATTTGGGATCAAAAAGGTACTGCTTGAAAGGATTTTTCTACTTTGGTTTTGTAAGGTTTGATCATTTATCAAGTTGTATATTTTGAATAAAAAAAAAAAACATTCCATTTACAGTTTTATTTTAAGCTATTGCATAGCTTCTATCGCGGGCCTTGAGCGTGGAGACCGAATCCAGAGATTCCGTAACGAAAATAACCTAACACCCCCCACTCCGACCGGCACAGCGGTGATACTTTTTAGTTTTGCCATCTATCGATGAATAGCAGAACTTTTAATGACTTTTTGGAATATCAAGCTTGTCTCTTTAGTTCAGCAACCCGCCTCTAGGTGGCATTGATGCAATAGCTTTACCGCGGCAGTCTCCGAGTGCCACACGTTTTTTTTTTTCAGAAATTGGTGATATCATTCCGAAAATCTTGTACTTAGTAGGTACTCAAGTCACTCATTTGCCTATTAAAAGTCAAATGGGCGAGTAGCCTAGTCTTTTCTTTGCAACTGGTGTACATTTTTTGTCAGCGCCGTAATTATGAAGTTAATTCTATAATTTTAAAATTGTTTTTAGATTACAGCCAGCACCATAGATCGTCATGATGTTCTCAAGAGTGATTTTCGTTTGGTGCAGCATCGTCGTGCCGGCTTCATATGCTTTGGAAATTAAACATCAACTGGAACTGGAAAAGCATGCTGAGGTAGGTCTATGTGTATTTTTATCTGTGATTTTTCCCGTAGTACCTATAACTTATGAGTACATCGCGTCCGGCTTGAAAATATAAGATTCTTGCGTCCGACCAATGCGTCGACCTTGCGTATCAAGTAGGTTAGTCAAGTATCGAAAACTTATAGAATATCTGAAACGAAACAGCCACAGTCTTATTTCAGATATTCATTTTCAAACAAAAAAAATTTTTTACATAAGGAACTTCCTTCTAATTTTTGAATGTGTGTTTGTATAGTCGATGACCATTATCTAGTAAATAAAAGGCGGACACAAGAACCATATTTTACCTCAATATGAAGCCAGCTTTATCTAAAACCGCATTGTAATACCTAGTAAATCTCTTAGACAATCTTGTTTCTATCAATCGTGACCACTAGCGCAGTTTATTTAATTTTAATAATAAACTTGTAGTTAGGGTTGCCACGTGATTAATATGTCGGAATTTTGGGTTGACTTTTAAATACATAATGGCAGAAATTGTGTATATGTGTGTGTGAGGCCATGTATTTACAAGACCGACGGCTTCCTATTACTTGCGTCACTTAAGAACACAGACCGTTCCGTCTTAAATTTTTTCTTGGAGCTAGAAACTAGAAATGAGTTGGCGAGCAACGAGAAGCGAGGTAGTTTTTGGGTCGGCAACGCGCGAGTGATACCCCTGGTGTTGCAAGCGTCCATAGGCTACGGTAACTGCTTACCATCAGGCGGGCCATATGATTGTTTACCACCTTAGTTGTATAAAAAAAAAAAGTTTTTTTTTGCTGGGCTATGAGCAAATGTGCGATTGCTATGGGCGATTAATTGCTTGTATACATACGTACTAAGCGTTTGTAATTTTTTTTTATGGGTCGGTGGTTTGGTATCTCTTTTAGTTAGGTACACGGAATTATATGGAAGCTGTTCATTTCTGGAGGGCGCAAAATAATAATCTCTTTATTGTCAGCTTACTTGGCCCATAGATATATAGATATACTAGCTGTCCCCCGCGGTTTTACCTGCGTTCCCGTGGTACAAAGTGGCCTTCTCCATACCATAGGCTATCTGCATGCCAAAATTCCTGATGATCCGTTGAGTAGCTGAGGCGTGAAGCGTAACAAACAAACAAACTCACTATCGCATTTATTGTATTACTTAGGATTAGGATACCTTACAAATGAACTTAAATATATAGGATAAACCATATTAAAATAGTTTGTGTTAGTATAAAAGCCTAAGCCTGTGCTCGTGAAAAGCAAATCACTGCGATTGTGTGAAAGTCAGTCGCTTACTCGTAAGTCGTAGGTGGAGGGACATGTGCCTTAAAATCCCTTGCTGTATCCCGCTGCCTATCATCGCAATAAATCCAGAGAAGTAGATGAAAATTTGCAAGTCCAGTTAAAAGTTTGTGTGGCAACCCTAGTGTAGTTATAGTGAGCTAGTGGCCACCTGCTCACGGTTCCTGACTCATTGTTTACACCATCAGGCAGGTCACCGCTCATTCCACCTAGTTTTTAAACCTCCATGGCTGCGATGGAAAGCGTTCTGTAAATGTTAGTAGCTATGAGATGAAATTGAATGTTTGTTTGAGAACGTAATCTTCCATATTCTAATATTAAAATGTTACATATCTAAACAGCCCTATACTAGTGGCTCTATGAGCTAATTTCCAAAAACCGAATCGACCATATAATTACCGAACCTGGGCCCCTAGAAAAGATGGTTGTCGACATTGGTCATCGTCAGTAAACGATCAACCTTTGTATGGGATTAATGTTCAATTTAACGCACCGTATTGGAAAACAGCAAATTAACATAACAAAGAGGAAAAATTAAAAAAAAAAAAAAAAAATGTTACGACTGTCAGATACGACCCTCAAAGGTACGAAAATTTTGTTTGTATGGTTACCTTTTCATTTTATCATCCAAAACTAAATTGAACGCTAGGACCCGCTTCAATAAATAAAAGTATTATTCAATCGAAACAGAAAACAATTATTCGCGATTCTAATTTTATTTATACCAAATGAAAATTAGAATCATTGCGTGCATACGAGTATGATCAATAACACGCTCATATAATTTGTGTCCTTGCGTCAGAAACCTAAAAACTCACGCAGATTATTTTCAAGGATTTCCTAATGGCATTTGTGACTCATCGTCAATTATAGCCAATGATGATATATACAAAATTCAAATGATTTATTGAAATATTCAGCACATCTTACTCACATAGCAGCACTTGAGAGCCAGTTTCATGTGCTTACCACGTTTGGCCCCTTATTTTAATACCTTTACTAATGCCTTACTTCATGTATTTTTATTCTTCCTATTTTCAGGTCAATATGGAGTCTGAATCAGCAAGAGGCCGTCGAGGAGTCATTGAAGAAGAAAAATACTACAACATCCACTCAGACAATAGAGGCGAAAGCAACATGAACATGAATCCACCAGTGCCATGGATGCCTGGTCCTTTGCCTCCTGAGGACGACCCCACCACTAAAATATCCATCACTAATGACGTTAAAGAGGTCCTGCCACTTTATCAGACAACTGAGAGCATAACCGATAAGCCTACAGGTCGAGGAGCTAGAGCATCCAATGAAAACTGGATTAAACTTCCTTATCCAGGTCATGATGATAACCAGCGAGACGATATCCTTACACCCCCACAACCTTCCGGAGATTTGATCAACTCCAGAATGCCAAGAGTCAATTTCGTCACCCAAAACAAAGCGTTAGAAACATCAGAATCCCGAAACGATAAGGAATCTATTCAAAGAGCGACGAGGACGGATAATATTCGAACTGAATTCGTAAGGCCAGAAGATGATGACAGAGTGAAGTACAAGCCGGTGTACCCGAGACAAGCGGTGTACCAACCGGAGGAGTCTAGAAGATTCTACGATGATCGATATCGATTTACACCTGAAGATTTATACAGGCGCGATCCGTATTATGATTTATACGACCGAAGTCGCTATTACCCGGGCTATGTACCGACGAGAATCGACAGATACGATGATTCATACGATAATTACGTACCGAGGAAGCCGAAAAGAATTATCTATTACGCCCATCTGCCAGAAGTGGTCCGGACGCCACCGAGCGTTGATTTAAGGTATAGATACTCTGTGGATCCGTACAGGCGGTACGATGACGATTACTCAAGGACTGGAAGGTACGACTATAGATTTAGGAATAGGTATCCATATGCTCCATTGAGAAAAGAAGACAGGAATTACAGGGATCTCGCAGGAGCTGGTACCGTTAATAAAGATAAGAAAGTTGAAGAGAAAGTTACTCCAACACCTATTCTGCCTAAGAAGGAGGATCAGTACAAGCCTACACCTACAAACAATAGGAATGTTAATAATAAGAATTTAATAAACAGTCACCAATATCATGAAAGTGTTGATACTTATAACGATCCGTTGATACATAAAGGTTTTCAAAACATAGTTAGACCTGAGGATGGGTATCTAAGATTCGAGGAACCTCTGTTTCAAGGTGCTATCGATGACCCGTATCAAAGGAAATACTAAATAAGTACAGTTAGTGACATAATTGGCTCGATTTTCAAATAAATTGAAAATTAGCCACTAATGCATTTAAAATAACAGAAAGCGTCGGCCTAGTATTTATTCATAGTGATTTTAATTCGTAACAATAATGCAGATATCGCAAACTGTTTGTGTAAGTTATCGCTAATAAACGTAATAACAAAGTATCTTGTTTTAATTATTGTAAGGGTGGCGACTCGCGACAAATTGTACAAGCAATAAATCGAGCGTTTAATTTAAAACACGGGAGGGTGAAGATGAATTTCATTAAGAATTAATTAATGTCATTCTTGAACCGTTTTTGTTTTTCGACGCGAATAAAAAACATCTGTCGGGGATGGTCGGGCGCGACGTGTTTTCTTGAGGTAATTAAGCAATAAATTTTGTGGCTGGCAACATCTCGAGGTGGGGGCCAATTACATTGCGCATTTAAGAAAATGAATGTTCTCAGCGAGTAAGCGTTGCTCCAAAACCGACGTGACTAATTACAATTGAGGGCTTAGAAAAATCCTACGACGTGACAGCTTGTAATCAAGGGGATAGATTTGGTTTTTTCTAAGTTTTTTAATAGGGAGGGCCAGAAGCGGTTGCGGATTAATGGGGCGGCGATAAATTACTCGGTAATTAAATGTCTTGTCCGGGACTTAAGGCAAGGGCTTCAAGTTGAAACCTTGAGGGCCTGATGTTGCCCCCATAAATCATTTTGGCGAGGTTCGGCGTTGAGTTCTGTTCTTCGAGAACAAGTTACGTATATTTAAAATACTATGATTCTTTTGATTACATAGATCATAATTTTCTGTGCTCACACGAACTTATTTTGTCAGCTAATTTATCTACATGTTCGACTTTCAAATATTTTTAACTATTGTACCTACTCAAGTATTTTGATCTTGAATTTCCAAATATTTTCAACGATCTGCCGTACGTACGTGGAATGTCAATAGATTTATGTTATTATACGTAAAGCACTGAACGGTAAATAAATAAATACTTTCTTGTTTATATTTTTCATACCAATAACAATATATTTTATTTGGTTGATTATAATTATACCGAAGGAAAAAAAGGCTTATAAAAATTATTAAATAAAAGATCCATTCATAGAAATGCGCGCAAAACGAGACCGTACGATAGCATTAAATAAATACCAATCAATCGTAGCCAAAAATAATGTTTGTACAGATATTAATAAGTGTAAACAGACGGCCTCAAAGAGTCGGCCACAATCGGCCTCTGATGAGGTGAATTATTTATACAGTCCTCTGCTGGGGTGACCACAATATTGATCACCTTTCTATCATTTATTTGTGAAAGTATCGGACGTAATGAATGTACTTGTGTTGTCAAGTGTATATTACCGTTTGTTGTACCTCAAAATAGCATAGATTTTTTTCTGTTTGATTTATGTTATGATGCTGTAAGTGTATTTAACAAGTATGTAGTATGTATGAAGCGCTCGTGGTGTAGCATGATAAGCCTTTTTTAATCGATCGGCAAGTTAAGCTACCACCATCGTGGTCGGTACCTAGTGGTATTTCAAATCGATCGTTTCCGTGCTTCGGAAGGCACGTAAAGCCGTTGGTCCCGGTTATCACTTAATTGTGATAGTCGTTAAGCTAGTTGGAGGCCTTCTAGGCGGCTTGAAAACTCGAACAGTAGGTTGACCACTAGCCTACCTCCACCGATCCGCAGTGGGCACGCGTGGTGGAGTATCTGCCCATTCCCTTTCACCCTGATGTGTGAAAGGAGGCCTGTGCTCAGCAGTGGGACGTTATGGGCTGATGATGATGATGTATTAATGATTAGTTTTCGATACTGTTGCGTTAGTTTAAGAGAGGTAGAGCAAAGAGTTTATTCGTTCAAAGTGCAGCTCGACTGGCGAAGTACCTCCTACCTTACAGAATATCGCAGACAAATAACTTTACGTTGTGTTCCTGCGCGTAATGTCGCCAGAGCTCTTCGAGGAGGGTGATGCTGATGCCTCTTGTGTTGCATGCAAGCGTCCATAGGTAGCTACTTATCACCAGGAGGGCCGTATGTTTGCTATACAACCCTAGAAGGGAACGGGCTCTCAAGTGCTGCTGCGGGAACGCACCAGGTTGAGACTTTCCACTTGCCGTTCAGGTCAGGACATCTCCGTGCTAAGGTTTCCTCGAGATGTTTTCCATCACAAAAAGCTCAGGAACACAAGACTACGGTATTGGACGTCACTGCCCAAGAGTCACGGTGAGTTATGATTCGCTTTAAGTTCCCTGTTCTGTTTACCTGTTCTTATTGAAACACAGCAAGAGCTCTACCACGCGTCTTTGGTAACCATAACGATCGTTAATGAATTTCATCCAATCAAGGGCAACCAATGGTCTTTTTCGTACCGCGTCATTAGATGAAAGATAAGACACGCGATAGCCGGGTCTTGGGTTCTACAATCAAACATTTCCCAGCTGTCCCAGGAAGTATGGCTACCCTACAATCAAAGGGTTAGTTTTGTGCGACAGATGCGCACCCCAGCAAGTTGCACAACATTACATAATTCCAAACACTAGTTGTGTCTGGAGGCGGTTCATTACGGAAACTGGCAGGAAGCATCACGCTGTGTTTAGCAAATCTAATCTTGGTAACTTGCCGCTAATTGGAGATCTTGTTTGAGGCAAAGGTTAGTGTTGTCTATTGTTACTAGAGGAAGTAAAAATTATTCACTTCAGTAATAATATTTGCGAGAGATTTAATACAAACTTTATTTGCGCTTCAAAAACTTGGTGTTGTTACGGATGTTGCTAATACTTTTGCGCTTCGATTTAAAAATTGTTCTTCGTGTTTTATAAATAACTAGCTGCCCGGCGCGACTTCGTTCGCGTGGTGCTACCCTACCCTGTGGTGCTACCCTAACTTACCCTACCCTACCGTACCCTATCTAAACCATCCAGGGCGTTACCCAAACGCATACAAAAAAGTTCAACTGTACCTACATTGTCACTGAACTCCTCCTAAACGGCTGGATCGATTTGAATGAATATGCGGATTCCATTAGGCAGATGGAGCTGCAGTCGGTATCTGGGTTATATTATCGACTGTGCCATCTGGGTTATATTATCGGCAGTGCCATCTGCCGGGCTGATTTGTGAATGTAAACCATCCAGGGCGCCACCCAAACGCATACAAAAAAAATAATTCAAATCGTTCCAGCCGTTTAGGAGGAATTCAGTGACATACACACGTACAGTAGAATTTTATATATAAAGATAGAAGAAAGGGTAAGGGTGACTTGGTATTGTATCAGTATTATACATTAAAATACCTTTATTTACCTAATACTCCTTATTTACATTACATACCTATGCGGTATTTAGCCTGCTCTAAATCCATAGATTTATAGATATAATATTTTTTCTTTCTTTCTTTCAAAATAGGTACGGTTTTTTTTGCGTTATTTCCTAAATGGAACTCTAATTATTTTTCTAACATAAAATAGCCTAAGTTACTCCTTATAACATCAGCTACCTGCCAGAGAAAGTGCCGTCAAAATCAGTCCAGCCGTTTCAGAGATCAGCCGGACAAAAATTAAATAAATGTACCGTGATACCGTGTATAGTTTCATATGCATTTAGTAAAAAGCTTTATTTTTACATTACGAACAGACATTTCAATTATATTTATAGATAGATATTCGATAATTTAGCCATAGACTTGAATTTAATTGAAATCCATAGATTTAGAGATGGTATAAAAACTAGAAGTACACGCGTCAATACTAAACATGTTATTATTTTAAGGGTAACCATTAACCCTTAAAATAATAACATGTAACAACCCTCCACGGCTCCCAGTGCAATCTCATAAACGTTGTATCGGTCGTAAAGACCCGAAACTAATGAGGTAATATGGTAAGTAGCGGGCAGAGACAAACGTCGTATGGTAGGTAGGCGACATCACGACACCGTAACTATTAACATGTCAATAACAATTTGCTGAATTGCTTTTATGTTGTACTTGATATGGGACCCGCAGGGAAAGGGGTGAGATTAGGGTTGACACTTCTATAATATTACAGGTATTCCTGAAATAATGAACTTGGTACAAGGTAGCTCATTCACATAATCTAATCGTATTATCTATACTAATATAATACAGCTGAAGAGTTTTTTTGGTTGTTTGTTTAAACACACTAATCTCTGGAATCACCAGTCGGATTCGAAAAAATCTTTCACTAATAGTGGATTATCACTTCTTTCACATCAATTCTTTCACTAATACATTATCACCGCGAGTTATAGGCAACTTTTTATCTCGGGAATGCTTGCACAGTGAAATCGCTTACAAGCACACCTCCCCAATGAGTGCTGGCGTCATTGGCTGGCGCTGGCGACGTTACTCACGCGCAGGAACACAAAATAAAGTTACTTGGCTGCGGTATTCTGTAAGGTCGTACTTCCCCAGTCGAGCTGCTTATTGAGCGAATAAACGCTATGCTCTACCTCTCCAAAACCTTCTGCCATTACTGAGAAAATTTTATCAGTACTTTTCTCATGGGCTTGTAATTTAAATACCTTGAAAATCAAATCAGCATTTCGATATTCCTTTAATGATACACATTCCACAAAACATTGAGGTGACAGCCCTGCAAAGTCAAACAGTTCCAAAGTCAAGGGTCGACCGTCTGTCCCGGGATCCCGGGACGCCTGTCCCGTAACTGGGAAATTGATAATTTTCTCCCTACCCTTAATAACGTAACCATTACATTAGTTATTCATTAAACTGGAGATATGATCCCGGTCCGGCACTATTAATATTTATGTACATTGTCCCTCCGCTGTCCCATACTTTAAATTAATTTGAGAATTGTTCGGAATCCCGGAAACATGTTAAATAGTCATGATTGTTTAGCCGGTATTACAATAGTTGTAGGGTCTTTAATGCAAATAACTTTAAACGATATATTTAGTAGGTATCTATATTTAAATCTGTATACTTTTACCCCCTTACTCATAAAATGTTATTTAACTAATATACTGTTTAAAGGGTCATGTAAATAACGTCACTATATTGTCATTGTCAAACAATATGACATTATTTACGTGACCATTTAATCAGTATATTAGTTAAATAGCGCTTTATGAGTAAGGGGGTTAGTAATTAGGGGAAAGTGGTGGATTCTAACAAGGATATCTTCTTAAAAAAAACTTTTATAAACGATACGGTACATATCAGGGGCTCTACCGCGTAACTTTGGTGGTAATCGTAACGAACACCATTAATTATTTCATCCAATGACGCGCACGCGGTATGACGCGACGATGACCATTCGTGGGCCCTGATTGTATGAAATTTATGAATGGTGTTCGTTACGATTACCACCAAAGTTACGCGGTAGAGCCCCAGGGACCGTTCTCGCAGGACCATCTGATTCTAAACTAATCAGAGTTATTTAATTAAATCCAGACTAAAAGCAAACATACACACTAATGTCTGTCCTGGATGGAAATCGAACCCACGATCTATGGCGTGACAGGATATCTTACCAACTACGCCAATCAATTGTTATTGTTTGCAAATTTACCTCAAATTTAAATCATTTAAGATTATCCACGAAAGAAAAAGGCCAATCGCATGCGTCACCCAATAAATAAAGCGCGACATTGGCGACAATGTATCGGCTGCTTCTTAGAACGGGAATCGAACCCGCTATATCTCATCTTTCACGGAACTTACTCATTTAACTTTATGTGACACTTTATTAGAGCCTTAAAATGGCGTCTGGCTACACAAAGGAGTTATTTGGGTTCTAAGAAGAATCTCTGTCGTCTGATTATTAAAAGAATAATTTGCATGTTTTGTGTATAATTTATTTGATATTTATTGCGTGTTTTAGCGATGAGACATCGTTTTAAGAAAGTGATACCTACTTAAGGAAACAGCGTGGAGTATGGATGCCTTGGGATGAGGAAGATTGAACACAACTCTTGTTTTGAGAATCTTTAACAAAAAACGTAAATATTTTTATGACAAAAACTGAAAATATTTCGCTCGGAATATTAAACACCAACATGACACATGATGAAAATACTTAGGACGTGTTTAGGATGAGTAATAAAAACAACTTGGTCGTACAAGGATTAGCTAGATGGACTTGTACGGCTTTTCCACTCGTACGCGAACTATTCGGTAAACGCTGAGGGGTCGCAGATTCTGTTGCCGCACATATATTGTCTGTGGTTGTCGCTTTGGTTGTTAATGCAAACTTGAAGTCTCTTATAGAACAATACTCACTTTGCGGCCGGCGGCGCCGCGGATGCACCCACGTCCTATTGGGGTACAATAGTTAGGGATTGAATTTCGAAAAACCCTTCCCAGTGCATGCGAAACCCAATAAGAAGTAGGTTGGTACCAGGCAAACATTAAGTTAGTAGGCTTTATAGTTCCTGAAATTTCGTGATTGATCAGTGAATTATAGTTAGTGTTTAAATATATAGGTTTATAGAATACTGTTGATTTGATAATAATTAGAGAGATTGTGGTAAAGCATGAACAGTGATACGGGTATGAATGATCAACGCAGCCGCACGCAACACGAACTGCGCGTTCATAGTTTAAACAACTAAATACTTACATACAGGGTTATTTTGAAACCTCTAGCCAATTTTTCAAGGGTAATGTACTCATTATTATGATCAACTTTTTCTATGGGACATCTGAAATTTCGAAAAAAATATACTAAATTTTCATACATTTTGATCGTGAAGTGTCACTTTTGTAAGAAAAAAAATACAAGAGTTTTTTTTTGGCGATTATTTTTTATGTAGTAAATATTGTACGGAATCCTCCGTGTGCGATTCCGACTCGTACTTGGCCGGTTTTTTATCGATACTTTTACCGAGATCAAATGAAAAGGAACTCTTATCCTCATTTTTTCTTACAGTAAACTAGTGTACGATGTATGTATGAATGCATCTATACGCAAACTGCTGACGCTTTTCACAATTTTGACTCTATCACTCTATTATTATTCTATAGAGATAGAATAATAATAGAGATTCTCTATCTTTTAACCTTTATTCAGCAGATACACTGGATAATATCACTCTTCCGTATTTATTTCAATAAGATTAAAACAAAAACACCATATAATCACAATGGGCCATCACGCACGGCTCTACTTGGTTTCCCGTGTCGCGGCGATGTCGCGGCGATACCGCGCCGATACCGCGCTGATATACGCGCGCAGTCGGCAGCCGGCGCGCGCGCGACAAAGAGCGCCCGCCATTAACCGATATGACACGACTATAAAGTAACCCCGCCGTGGGACGATGACGCGGGACTATTGTGGGATTGTGCTCCACTTGAACACTGCTGGTTTTAATATCAACTGAGTAGGTTTGATAAACAAATTTTGCCGGAGTCTTCTCAGTTTAAGCTGTGGTTTAAGTGTATTTCGAACTGGTGGTAAATTCAACTGTATGTACCAATTTAACGTTCATAAGTTTTTGATTTTGATTTTGACGTAGAGCTTACCTGCAACAACAAGGGTATAACTAGCGTGTTGACGACTCTGCAAAAATCCCTAATAGCTGTGCCGGCAGTGGAGGGAAGGGACAAAACTTGGACAAAACGCAGTCTCAGTGTCGTGTGGCACTTCTTCGATGGTCCCCGCACACTGCTAGCACAGCGCTTCCTAATGGAACAAAAGTAAAAAAAAAACGATGTAGAGCACTTTTCCAACCATTTATAAACAGCTCAATATTTTGTGGCATACACACATTACGGGCGATCATTTCGCATTATATTACGCTCGCGCGATGTGTCCGACGCGTTTTTTCGTGAACCGGGTATCGAACCCGGGACCGTGTCGATGAGACCCCACTATCATAAATACTCTAGACACCGGCCACTCATAACGTATCAATTGTCTTTATGGTGGTTATTGTTATTATTTATTACCAACATTAGCATGTCGTGTGATTTTATCTTGATATTAAAAGTTTGTTTGTGGATGTTGGTATAGTACTTAATGCTTCTTCATGTGTTTTAGTATATCATAAGTACTAGTACTACACTCAATTAAATAGATGGTCTTATTGATTTAATTGTGCTATGTAATATACTAGGTCAAACAAAATATTAAAAAAGCGGGCAAGTGCGAGTCGGACTCGCCCATGAAGGGTTCCGTAGCAGCAAGTAACATAATATAAAAGTTCTTGTAGTTCGTTGTAACATTGATCGATGTTATAATAATAGTGGAATTTGAGTTGATTGAATGAAAGGTAAATTGCGGTTTACGATTTATGGCGTACCTATTAAAAAAATCTACTTACTAGATCTCGTTCAAACCAATTTTCGGTGGATGTTTGCATGGTCATGTACTTACATCATATATTTTTTTTAGTTTTATCATTCTCTTATTTTAGAAGTTGGGGACACACATTTTACCACTTTGGAAGTGTCTCTCGCGCAAACTATTCAGTTAAAAAAAATATATTAAACTTATCAATATCATTTTTGAAGACCTATGCATAGATAGGTATCCACACGTATGAGTTTGATGAAAACATTTTTTTGTGTTTCAGTTCTAAGTATGGGGAACTCCCAAAATTTTATTGTTTTTTTTTCTATTTTTGTGTGAAAATCTTAATGCGGTTCACAGAATACATCTACTTACCAAGTTTCAACAGTTCTTATAGTTGTGACATACGGACGGACAAACAGACAGACATGACGGGTTCCGTTTTTTGCCATTTGGCTACGGAAACCTAAAAACCGACCAACTGCGAGTCGGACTCGCACACGGAGGGTTCCGTACAATAATAATAATATAATGTTACGCATTAATAAGCATAAGTTTGTAATACCTAATGCATGCGTGTTTTGCATAAATGACATGATATCCATTTTTGTTATATTAAAAATTATATAATTTTCTTATAAATAAGGTATTTTTTTTCCAGGACAATTTTGACATTTAAGACTATGTGATTTTCGTCGTCGATGCTAAAATCCTATTCCCAACTTGTCTGTCTTCGTCAACAGTCCACACCACATGTCTGACCCAAAAAAGTATTTACAACATATATAAAGCAGTTCAAAGGAAATATTACACCCTAGTAAGTAGCGAGAAAATATAAATCAGCAAAAGTTCCAACTCGTTCAAGTTCCGCGACCGCATCGCTGTCAGTGGGAGCGTGTTGGCAAACTCACCAACATGTTGGCAAAGTTACCAATACGCTGGTTAAGTTTAGCAGGTGGGTTATATAGGGTTGTCACAGGCATTGTTGTTGACAAAATGTGGAATGGAATTAAATAAGGTGGGCTTGTAGCTTTCTCTCTTGTCAGTCTCTTGTTAGCGTTTATTCTTGAATATATTTGCTTTACGAAACTTTCGTTGGTTTACTACAAATTATTTCTTGTTTAATGAGGTCCATAGATAGGGATAATTTTAATAATGGATGGAACTGCTGTGGGTCTTATAATGTGTATAATATTGTGTGATAAATAAATTCTAATTATTTCTTTCTTTGTTTTTCTCCAGTGAAATTATTAAAGCTGACTCCTATTGTTATTATTTGATATATGTGTGTACTCTGATTATTTACTGTTATATGGTGTAAACAATAAAATAATATAGGTATTGATTTGTATTCTAAACTAGCTTTCTCCTGCGGTTTCACCCACGTTCCCGGGATAAATAGACATAAAAATAGATAATATGATATGTATTTATTGATATGTTCTATGGGATGATCGGTTAAGTAGTAAAGGCGTGAAAGTGTAACAAACAAACTCACATTCAGGATGGCTGGAACATGAATATATCACAATGTAAACTAAGAAAGTTTATTCCAGGCATTTATTAAAAACAGTAACCAAAATAGAAATTGCCAACCCTAACCAAAGGTGAGTTAGGCGAAAAACTTGTGAAATACGAGTGGCTCCCCCACGGGCGATGCGTCATGTTCGGCTGCTTGATATTCAGTGTGAGTGGGCCTTTATACCGCTGTTTATGTGGACCAGACGATTGTAACGCTAAATCTTGGCATTATGTGCCCTTATGCAGATTTAGAGGATTTAATAAACGAAGGGTTTTTGAAATAAAATCTACTGAGTATTCATGAAAACTACAGAAAGAATCAACGTTTTCAGTATTTGCAGGAATACTATAACCGGCAAAGTTTTTGCCACTAAACGTAAATTGCACAGAAACCAAATTGTATAGCTCTCTTTGGTGGTGCGGGGACCGGGCGAATAATCTATGAGTACATTTATGTTACTCGCCAGCAGTGTACCACCACTACGCTAAAATTGTGCCAAGAAGTTTGCCGGGATACTAACTACACTTTGAAGCGATGGCTCAGTGGTGGTGCCGTTAAATATCGTGACGGAGGTTTTGGATTCGAATCCTGATGAGCTTGAGCTCTCGGTGAAGGAAAACAGTTTTAGGAAACCATAACACAGGGTACTTTGATGTGCTAGCCTGGCCCTTAACTTGAAAATCTATCGTCAAGCACCTAGCGGTGTGAGCTGGCACTTGCACTTGAGAGCCAGTTGCTTTGTAAAGGTCAGCAAAACGTTGGCAATCCTATGGTATTGCCAGAGGCTACAGTAACCACTTATCAGCAGATTGACCCCCTTCATGCTTGTCAGCCTTCTTCAGTTTTGTCAGCCTGGTCTTCTTTACATAACATACATAATTTTAACTAAGAGTGGTAGAGTATAGCATTTTTTTGCTCGACTGTGTTCTGGCACGTGAGGAGGTTGCCAGAGCTCATTGGGGAGGGGAGATTGGTCGGTAACGCGTGAGTGATGCCCTGGGTGTTGCAAACGTCGATAGGGTTACAGTGACCGCTTACCATCAGATGGGCCGTATGCTTATTTGCCGACTTAGTTGTATAAAACGTTATCAAATTTAAATTTTCTCAATCTCACATCAATAAAAGCCATTTGACATCCATTTTTCATCGATAAACTAACCAATAACAGAACAAAGCAATCGATTCCTTGCCCAATTACAATAAGAACTAAAATAAAACGAAGTTACTGAAGTACCGCCATTTGACTTACAACACGGTTCAAAGAAATGTAGCTCTTACATCTTTGTAAAAAGAGTTATAGAGAGTGTAAAAGTATTTTGTAAGGAGTAGGGTGGCAATAAATTACCTAGTTGTCGGAATCTAGGAGTATTGGTATCGGTCGCGACTGATAAAAGTCCTCTTTCGCACGACCGACTTGTGATCTTTTATTGGTGATGTAGTCTGACTATCGATGAAAATAACTGTTGTAGATTAGCTATTTTACAATTTGTTATCATCTTAATGAATCTCAGCTTGTTTTGAGAGTTATTGCTGAGTTTATTGCCAGGTCTAATACTGTTATTACCGGTATTAGAGCCAGGGGCTCTACCGCGTATCTTTCATCCAATCAGAGCCCACGGATGGTCATCGTTGTACCGCGTAATTGGATGAAATCATGAATGGTGTTTGTTACCACCAAAGATATATTTTAAGGCGATGATAGCTCAGTGGTAGTGACGCCGGATACCGAGACGAAGGTCCCGAGTTCGAATCCTACAATGAGCTTGAGCTTTCGGTGAAGGAAAACATCGTGAGGAAACCATAGCACGGTGGTAGGGTACTTTGTAGTACCCGTCTGGCTGGCTACCACCCTCAAGTTGAAAATCTGTCGCCAAGCACCTATCGGTGTGTTCCGTCAGCTGCACTTGAGAGCCAGTTCCTTCTAGGCTTTGTGTGCTTACCACCTTCGACCACATCATCACTTACCATAGTGAGATTGTGGTCAAACACAGGCCTATACACAGTAAAAAAAAAAAAAAAAGTGTAATAAGTGCCAGAGAAGGCTATTTTAATATAATAATTTTGAATTGATTTATTACGTCCTTTCCATGAAAATATTGAAATATAATTTCATCATTAAATACATTTTCAACACACTCGCTCGTAAAGTGTCAATTATTACACAATTGAAGTCTGTATTTTTCCTCGCAAGTGTGTTGAAAAATGTCGTATGACACTCGTGTGCATTGATTTATTATACTGACGGCTACCTTATCTTAATACCGCCTCGACTGTTAATAATGACTGGGGAATGGGGGGGGACTGTTCTTAGGGTAATTTTAGTTATATACATGTTATTATATGTTGCAGGTAAATGCTTTTCTTGTATGTATTTTTAATAATGGTAAGTATAATAATCTGTAAAGAGCGTGTCTCGCCATCAAACTTAAAAGTTTGGCGAGTATTGTAGGTCATAGTTATTTATGTACTTATCATTTATTTTCAACAAAAAAAAAAAAAAAAAATTACACACTTGTATCATAATAATGTACTATAATATATCGTGGAATATTTACAACTATCGATATGATTGTCCCATCACTAAGCCCTTAGTGTTCGGGGCACGTCCTGGTCAGCTGTGGGCCTTTTGTCTGTTTTCTTTTTAATTACCTCCAATAAATACTCGCTCATGGGTCGTGGAGACTGTTTAAGATGAGGGGGAGTTCAGTGCCTCTGCTTAGTGATCGATTTAGGAGCCTTATCGTGGTGTGAAGTTGTTGTTTCACGAGTAACTTAGATAACAAGAATAGGTCCGTCAATGAACTCTACCTGTCAACTGTCAGTAAAGTAAATAACTTGAAAAGTAAAGTTTACGAGGACAGTTACTCAATGTTAGGTTTGTTTGCCTATACTACTTTATTGCAGTTTATATACTTTTAAAACATAAAATCCACTGCATTTTTAGCTATGACATCATATATTGGCGGAATGTCAGTCTCATTTTTATTAAGGAATATTTTCTATTTATTGCATTGTAAGTTAGGTTCCATTTTTTTTTTTTTTTAATAAAATTTTAATTCACACCAAAATGCACAGGAGGCTATGGGCTCTCTAAACTAAAACTAAATAAAAATTATAAAGACAATGGGGCCGATTCTGTTGGCACAAACTAAACTATTCTTAACTAAAATTTAGTTAAGTCCTGTCAAATCGACGTTTCCTATTCAGTTGGCGTACGATTAAACTAAATTTTAGTTTGACAGCACTAATATCGTTTTAGTTACTCAATTTAGTTAAGTGTGCAATTTTTCTATTCTGTTGGTCACGTTTTACGTCAAATTATGTCTAAAATTAGAAATGTCAAACTAAAATTAGTCGTCACCTAATTAGATGTGGATTAAATATAGTCTTAGAGAAATAGTGTTGGAAAGTGGATATTTTGATTTGGATTATTCATAATTCTAAATATTTGCATAGAATAAGGACAAAGCAAGTTAGGGATATGTTACATACGTACACTGGACTACAAAATTATGTGAAAATCGTAGTTTTATTTTAATTGTTTTCACTTCCAATGATATACCAATATAGTGCCACAAGCTTATTTGGCCCGGTGAGAGAGTCGCTGTTATCAAATTTGGTGGAGCAAACAACCAATGAACGTAGAGTTCATATTCTCTTTGATCAATGGCGATTGACATTTTGAAATGACTGATGAATTCCTCTTTTGACCACCGGGTCATATAAGTTTGTAGGACTATAAGTAGACTGTAAAATGGGTTTCAATGAAATCACAAATTCACAAAGAATGGACAAAAAAAATGGACTTAAAACTTACATTATAACTCGACACTGGCAGAAATAAGTCCTAATTTGGATTTGATTGCCAAACTTACAACTAAGAATAAGAAACAACGAAAACTCGACCACCATACAGTCGAAATCGACAAGACCGAATATTCAAAGATATAACATCATATGAAAAGGCTGTATGGTTGAATAACCCTTGCCTATCATTTTAAGGATTAAAAAACTACATACTAGGTACTAAACTCGCCAGGTTAAAAATATATTTATTATGCCTGTATACCACAGGTAATCAAGATATTCAACTGACTTTTTTACGCGTTATTGGAAAATAACACAAATATATACTCATTTCTGGACATAATTATATATTTTTTAATGATATTTATGAACTAAATGTTTATTTTTAATTATTTTTCCATTAAAATGTATATCATTCGTTCATTATTTTTATTTGATGGTAACACCCATCAGTTCAATTTAGGAGCTGTCAAAATCAAAATTAATCCTGTCATTTCTAAATTTAAATTTAGTTCGATGTGACAACAGAATAGCGTTTAGAAAACCCTTAACTAAAATAAGTAAAATTTTAATTTAGTTTAGTTTAGTCTGATGCACAACAGAATCGGCACCATTATATACATGGAAATAATTATAAATAAAAGGTTAGGTAGGTTAGGTTCCAATTTAAACTTTTGACAACTTTTGAATTGACCCTGTGCGTGTGTTTCCTGTTTTTAAACCTCCAGCGAACAAAACAAAGCAAATCTGTCAAGCACTTTTTGAGTTTTAGAGAGACTTAAGGCGAGGTTATCCGACGAGCTGTATTTTACGCAACCTCGTACCCCGCCATTTGAGCGCGCTACGTATTCATCTATCACCTAATTGTGTTTTTTTACTATTATTTCAACATGGAAGTCGTGTTCTTCCAGTTTTCCATAACGTGCGTCCAGAAAGCGAAAGATGTTCCTATAAAAAACTTATTTCCCATTAGCGTCAGTGACATGGAAATAGAGTTATAAAAGAATAATCGAATTGGAACTCCAACATTATTGATTATTATTGTTGACACTTACAAATAACTTCCTGAATATTTCACACATTCAGACCAATTTTTCCACCCTCAAAACCATTAAGTTGCCAATAAAACGACACGACTAAATGTAAATCTCATAAAGTAGCAACACCAGGTTGCGGCTTGCGACGGCCATTACAAAAAAAAATAAAGTGTCCCATCAAAAGGGCAGGGTCGTATTTGGAGAACATTTGTAATTCTGGTGCGATCTCAACGAGTCCCAAGTGCTGTGGGTGGAACGGGCGTTTGTGTTTTATTGATATTTTAGCGTCGGAATGATTTTCGTAGCGACTGTACGACTCTCCCGGGGCGCGACCGTTAGTATTGATGGCCGGTCACGGTGACGTACTTGGAGGAGAAAAAAAACAAAATATTTTTCTGATATTATTTTAAGGTAGCTTGTAAAGGTTTTGTGAGTTTACGAAGACTTTTAACCTGAGTTTAATCAATTTATGAATAATAAATTGATGTTTGTTATTAACGATATTCAACAAATCATTATTATAGGATCGTTCGTTAGTTATCGTGATTTTCGATTAAAAGTACAAATTCATTTCTAATGTAGATATTAAAATCGTCGTTTTTCTGTTTGTAACGTATGCATGACAATTTATCGAAATGTTGTGCGTAGGACAGTTTCAGTTTTCTAAAGTCATCAGTGTTTGAAGCACGTCAGATATTAACAATTTTTTATTTTTCATTTACTTATTAAATGCTAAAATTCCTAAGCTCTCTCACTCTCAGTCCATCCCTGTAGTGTACCAACGTAGGACATTCCAGTGATAGAAGAGCGCCATATCACCGAATCATCCTGTACATCAGAGCCTGAAACATTCAGCCTAACGACATAAGGAGCGTTTCACTAAAACACGGTTATGATTCAACCGGCTTTTACCGTTTATTGCTATAAATAAAAGTATTTTACGGATCCGAGCGAAGATTTAGAGCATTTTTTGTGGATTTTTTTTGCTATTTATTTTGAATTGTAGAGAATTTATTGCCACAAAATAATTATAAGATAAAACGTTCAGCGATTTCAGATTTTTTTGGGAGACTTGGTAGATAAAAAAATCTTATATATCTAAATCTAAACCAATTTTGTTTGTTTGTTTGTTACACCTTCACGCCTCAACTACTCTACGGATTATCATGAGATTTGGCATGTAGATATCCTATGGTATGGAGAAGGACATGGGCTACTTTTTATCCCGGGAACGTGGGTGAAACCGCGGGGGACAGCTAGTATCTAATAAACCTATTCAGATATAATTAAGGTTGTTTCTCTTCGTATTTGTATTGGGCAGTTAAAAATTCATTTTAGTACGTATTTTATCAATTAAATAATAAATAAATATACAAAATTCACAATCTTGGTATAGAACTATATAAAATATCCTCAAGGCTGCCGATCACTGGCACAGTTCCCAGCAGGCTAGCAGTATTTCCTCTTTTGATGGCCAAGTATTGGTGAAAAAAGCTCTCGGCCCGCCTGAATCCGACGCTTCGAAGAGTTTTGAAACGTAAAATTTTTGTGCGATAAATTACTGATACTGATTTTATTCGCATAACAAAATCCAATAATGTTGCTCAAATGTCTATGGAAAAATGTCCGTAAGATGTCAACGTAAACATTAATTTGCCTTGCTCTATTTATTGGATAAAAACATTTGTAAGTAAAAAGAAGTACGTAAATATTTGCTCGCTGTCAAACTAATACGAATGCTTTCTGTATTGCAAAAGCGCAAAACAACATTTGTCGCAGTAACATATTTCGCAAGGGATATAAAGGTAAAAAAGATAAAATACCTCAACGCGACACGAGCTTCGACGGATAATGGCAACATCGTAAATCGTAATTCGATAACACCACACCGTACCGAGGAATATTCGAAATATTGTCACCCTACTACAGCTTTAGTGTCAACGCATCCAATGTTACTTTTGTTGCTAACGCTTTTGAATTTTGGTTCACTATGCAGTAATGTATGGAGACAGTATTATGATATTATAATGTCTAGTGACACGGCAAATTTCTGATCTTGTATTATTCATATGGCAAAAGTATGAGAGGTATGATAATAATGAGGTATAATGTTTATAAATTCCTTTCCATCCTAAGGTTGTCTGGAAGAGATCGCTCTTTAGCGATAAGACCGCCCATTGTACAGTTATTAATATTATGTTCTTTTCTTTCTGTTTTTGTTAACTGTTTTTCTGGTGTACAATAAAGAGTTATCTATCTATCTAAATGATATTTGGAGAGTACTACTCACTTTGTTCAGAAAGAGCCTTTCCACCAAATCGCAGATTATATAAGAAAGAAAGATAGAAAGAAAGAAAAAAGATTTAATTGACAGCACTTGAAATATAACAAAAAAAATAAACACAAAATAACAACAAATGTAAAAATAAGATTAAATAACTAGGTACACAACAATGCTGCATTAAAATGGAAGGTAGATCCCCATTAACAAAAGGAAAAAATAAAATAAAAAATACATTTGTCGCTGTAAATTCGGATGGTGTGCTGTCAAAAAGGAGACAGCTCAGCATATGCTGCTGAAATCAACAGCGCTGATTTTTAGCTGACTCCTCTAGTGACCACGTGTATATCCTTTAGTTCTATTATCTGAAAGCAAAGTTTTATACTTCAAGTAAGTTAGGTACGGCAAAGGCAGGCTTTGAATCCTTTGATGAGCTTTTGCTTTCGTTGAAAGGTAAAATCACACGGTGGCAGGGTATTTTGTGGCTCATAGCACGGTGGTAGAACCCTAGAAAAGTCGGTTGTCTCTACCGGTGTATTTTTTCAGATGCGCTTGATAACTATATAGATCTATAACTTTGTGTGCTTTCTTTTTCTTTTTTTTTTTTGTATAATTTTAGTTTCGGTCATATCATCATTGAGATTGTGGTCAAATCCAAAGTAAAATAACTATCAAAAATTAAAATCTGGTGCCCAGTGCAGTAGCTACCTAATTCTCTCTTAACTTCTTAAAACGTTTAACTTGTAAATGAAAATGGGTTTTAGTAAGAGTTTACCCATAAGCGAGCTTTGGAAAAGTGTGCTTATGAAGTTTTTTTTTTTTTAATAATATATCACTATCTAACAAAACCTGTCCATATAGCACGATGGAAACTCAACAGCGTTTCTCTCTTACAAAACAGCTGGACAATGTCGGCAAACAAAGCAGCGTATGAACCACAGTACCCGCTCGGTATTGTCACCGGTAAAGATAAAGCCCGTTGTCGCGTTATCTCGCCCTGAGTGGGCATCCTTGTCGGACACCGCGCGATGCTTTACGTTGCGCCCGCGCAACAGCCGCGCATCGATTTATGTGCCCCCGCTTGCGTAGATTAGCCTGATAGATGCGCGCGATTCCGTACCGCTCGGCTTGTACGTGTTAAGAAAAAGGGGTTTTATTGGGTGTCATACGGTTTTAGTTGTAGTTTTGTTAGTTTTATCGTGGAGAGTTGGGTGATTGTTTTGGTATAGTCTCTGTTGCCAGGATCTTCTATATTATAAAATAAACTGTAGCTGATTCTATTCTAAACTAATTATAATCACATCACGTCTCTTTCTTACAAATATTATTGAAAAAGTATAACTTTAAAACCGTCAAATTAGTCTTTGCAAAGACTGCATTTTTTTTTAAAACAAATCAATTGTACCTCCTCATTTGACAGGAATAAATTTCTTACATCCTTTTCTTATGTTATTTGCTGAAAGAGATGTAGTGAGACTAAATTAGTGTCTAGTTGTAAATAACAGAATCAGCAGCAGTGTCTGATTGATAGAAGCACGTACTTCGCAAAATGTACGGTCTATCACTTTGAGATTTTGCACGTAGATCCTTTATAATAAATATTATTATTATTTATCTCATCTAAGTGGGTTGCCGGTGGTGGAATGCTAAAATATTAAGAAGAAATTAAGGATTTATGCATCTGCGTTCGGTTCAACATAATATTCAGCCCAAGGACGTCCAGTTACTCTGAAACAGAATGTCTGACAGTTGGCACGTGGTTGCCACTCTTTTCTCCATTGGTTCTTCTAGCGATATGTTTTGGCCTATCTATTGTTATTTCTACGAGCTATTCCATATTTGAAAATGTCTACATTCAGACCCTGTTGCTGTCTTTGATTTTTCATCAAGGAGCAGGTGCGTCCAGGCTACGCGAACCTAGCACGAGCCGAGCACACGTGGAACACGGATTCGCGTTACGTGGACGGGCGAACCTACGAGCCTCGAATGAGCGATCAGCTCGCGCTTGACTGTGATCCGCCAATTGTCAGTTTTTTGACGAACACAGGGATTCGCATCGCGCTTGTTGTACGTCCGTACTAGAAATCGCGAGCAACGAACGAATAGAGGCTTGGCTTGTGCTCAGTTCGCGTAGCATAGATGCATCATTATATCTACAGACCTTAACGTGATTTTTAGCTTTATCCGGAGGTTTCCGCACTTATCAATAAATAATGTTGACGTAGATAAAAGAAAATGGGACCATAAGTAAGCTGTTCCTTAAAGAAATCTATAATTTAACATAACTTATTAGTAGTTTTGTCCTTAATTGTACCCTATTTTCTCTTTAGGTGTACCTACCTATTCTGAAAACAAAGTGTCGTAATTAGTCAATAGGGGAGGACAGGGCAACTCCTAACAAGTTATTTGGCGCTGCCATTCCACAACAGTGTTTATTATCCCTACTGTCCCCAACTAATTTATAGGGCCCTTAGCGCCCTTTGGCCCAGAGATGGATCACCTAATTTAACATTAAGGCTACCTTAAGGTACTTATTGTAGATGGACACACATAATTTACCTTTCTGAGACATTTATTTCTTAGCACCTATACTGTTTGTACCTGGGTAGTTTTGTCTATCGTATCATAGGCCTTAAGATTTACGTATCTTTTGATTGCCGTGAGAGTAAAGCAATGTGTTTCGCAATCCATACGATAAACAATCGATTATTGTTTTATGTTTGATCGATTCAGTTGTTTTGGGGAGGGATATGTTTTTTTTTTAACTTAAAAGGATACCCTGTAGTTATAGTGCTTTGTGATTGCTACATTTCTAACAAGCGACCCGCCCCGGCTTCGCACGGGTAGCAGAGTAGTTTTATCCACAGTGCATGATTTTTTCCGACATCTTCAACAATCATCATCATATTTCAGCCAAATTATAAAAAAAACCATAATAAATTATAAAGGTACAAAGAAAGAAATACAAGAAAGAAATACATTTATTTATACCAACAGAACGCACAGAATACAAAAAATAGGTACTTAAAAATAAATAAATAGGTAACAATAATATTGGAAAATAAAACAGTAGAAACAAACAATAAGCAAACAATAATAATAATAATAATAAGGGACATAAAGCGGGCTGTGAAGGAGCGCTTCTTCTGTCGCCTGACAAAAGTACTGAACAGTCTTTTGTCAGGTGGTAACAAGGTGCGCGCCTTCAACGCCTGGGTGATGCCCCTGCTCACGTACTCCTTTGGCATACTAAGGTGGACTCAAACTGAGCTGGACGCCCTGGATAGGAGGGTCCGTCTCCTGCTCACAACACATCGCATGCTACACCCACGCTCGTCTGTTATGAGACTGTACATCCCGCGTAAGTGTGGAGGCCGTGGCTTTTTAAACGCCAAGAACCTCCACAACCGCGAGGTGTACAGTCTTAGGAAGTATTTCCTTGACAACGAGTGTGGGATGCATCGCGATGTGGTGGCAGTAGACAGAGGCCTCACCCCGCTGTCCTTGGCAAACGAGAACTGGCGCAGGCCAAAGGTGCTAAGCACCGAGGACCGCAGGGACGTATGGAAGAGTAAGGAGCTTCACGGGCGGTTCTACAGGGCCCTAACAGGGCCCGATGTAGATCTGCTCGCGTCGGTGAACTGGCTACGTTTCGGTGACCTCTTTGGGGAAACCGAAGGTTTTGCCTGTGCAATTGCGGACGAAGTTATCAAGACGAATAACTACCGGAAATATATCCTGAAGGACGGTACGGTCGACATCTGTCGAGCATGCCGCCGTCCCGGAGAGTCACTCAGGCATATTGTTTCCGGTTGTTCTCATCTTGCAAACGGCGAGTACTTGCACAGACATAACCTAGTAGCCAGAATCATCCACCAGCAACTTGCTCTTCAATACGGCCTTGTAGAGTCCGAAATGCCGTACTATAAGTACGCACCTGCGCCAGTTCTCGAAAATTGTCGTGCCACGCTCTATTGGGATCGATCTGTCATCACGGACAGGACTATTGTAGCCAATAAGCCTGATATCGTGCTGACAGATCGATTGAAGCGCCGGGCAGTGCTCGTTGACATCACCATCCCCCATGACGAGAACCTCGTGAAGGCCGAGAAGGACAAGCTCAGCAAGTACCTTGACTTGGCTCACGAGGTGACTGCCATGTGGGATGTTGATTCGACGATCATTGTCCCGATAGTTGTTTCGGCGAACGGTCTCATAGCGAAGAGTCTCGACCAACATCTTGAGAGGCTCTCGCTGGATGGCTGGATCAAGGGTCAGATACAGAAGGCGGTACTCCTGGACACGGCGCGCATCGTCAGGAGATTCCTCTCTCTGCAGCCCTAACCACCGGTAGCTTGGGCCCTTCCCCGCTGCCGGCGGCACACTAGGATTAGGTTTTTTATAACATTTTTAGATTTTGTAAAGATATTGTAAAAAAAATAATCATATATATACATAGGATTAGGTTTTTTATAATATTTTTGAATTTTATTTTTACTAATGTTATAAAAAAAGTAATTTTAAGGACCTAAAGAAATAAAGAGAATAATAATAATAATCTGTGCGTCGCGGATTAAAAAAAGGCCCCGACTCAGTATAAAGTTGTGGGAACTACCCACAACACTGGTATTCTGCCGGCACGATAGTTCCACATGAAAATCCTTTCAATAGTTTTGAGTTTATCGCGTTCAGACAGACGCGGACTTTGTTTTATAATATGTAAGGATAGTATTAGTAGATTTGAAAGTTTGTGTCCATTTTTATTAACTCAATTAGGGAACAAAAAAAAGTTCCATCGTTGTTTGGTGTTTTGTTTAGAAGGAATCTTCAAAAATATATCGCAAATAATTTTGTCACCACCTCATAATAAATATAGTGTTTATTTATCGTTGACGCGGGACAAAGGGCCCTTGTAATTACTTGGAAGGACATCGGGACTCCCCGCGGGACTTTTGTAAATGATGGCTTGTGATCACGCACTTTTACGTACTCTACTTGTTTTTGTTGCTGCACGGTGATATGTATAGATCTAAATATGTGTCTACGCTATGCGAACAGACACGAGTCGAGCACACGTGGAGCACGAATTCGCGTAGCGTAGACGGAGCGAGGCTTGAACGAGCGTTCGGCTCGCGCACGATTGCGCTCCGCCAATTGTCAGTTTTTTGTCGAACACAGGGATTCGCATCTCGCTCGTGTTGTAGGCTCTTTGAACGTCCACACTTGACATCGCGAGCGACGAACGAAGAGCGGCTCGGTTCGCGTAGCGTAGACCACCACAACACCACCATTATTATTAGGTAGATATATAGGTATATAAAGGACCAAGCCAGACTGGTTGAGAGATAAACACAGATCATGAACGGCTGGTTGAAGATTGAAAAATTCGCGGTTGAACGTTGAAAATTGAAAATTGAAAAGGTCGCGGGTGAAATAGCGGCAAAAAAGCTGGAGCTAAAAGGAAGCTCGAGCATAAATTTTTCCGAATACTGTATATTCATTTCTCATGCAATTCATCAATTTCTTTTTATACAATGAAATCGGTAAACAAACATACGGCCCGCCTGATGGTAAGCGGTTACCGTCGCTACATGGACGCTTGCAACACACGACGAGGCAACATGCACGCGTTGATTTAAAAATTTGCCTTATTTGTTTGTAAATTTTATGTACGAAATGAGTCGATACAATGTTTAGTCACAAGTAATAAACAACAAACAAGCAGCAAATATATCTTATAGTAGGTATAGTAACGTTGCATAGTGGTTATTGTGGGCTGGAGGGGGTCAGGAGTGGGGAGGGGAGGGGGTCAGAGGGGTTCAGAGGACCACAAGACACGTAACGACGTCTTCACATTAATTATCTTGCCGACTGCCCACCGTGCACCGCAGTGATTCGCACAAGTTCGCAATCTTTACTCAAGTTTTGTTTTGTTTTATTAGTTAGTTATGGGCGTGGATGATGTTTCATGGCAGCATGTATTTGGCTGCCTATAGGTCATGTAACTTTGTCATTGATCATTTATGTGGCGAAGAAATACACGCAGTTTTGCAAACAATTATTCTTGAATACTGCTGGTAATACTAAGTCAATAAGGTAAGGTAATACCTTAATCTAATACATTCACGAAATTCGAATCCCACATTTAAAACATATACGGTCTTATTACAAAACGTGGACTAAATTTCGTACCTGGATTAAACATGGTAATAAACCATGTACTAAAATATTTCGTATTACAAAACGTAGACTATCTCAAATTCGTGGATTAATTATGGTACTAAAGATAAACCAACAGCACCCCTAGTTTGTCTTTGGACTATCGCACGACAGAGGACTAAAGTCACTAGCAAACCTAGCAAACGTCAAATTGCACAGTGAGGTTAAGTTTTATTGTTTTACTTTTGTTTTCTGATTACAAGAAGACTGGATAATATTGATTTAATTTATTGATCTAGATGATATGGACGATTTAGATTTATTAGGGGTGCCCCGGCGACCTTTAAGACTTCGTTATTGGCTGAACCCTTTTGTTGAGTTGTGTGACGAAGAATTTCGATATAAATACACGTTCACGAAGCGTTTCGGCTTAAAAATAGTGGACCTGGTAAAAGCTGAAATATCCCAGGATCCCCGAGAATGCCGAATACCCCCTGAAATTCAAGTGGCTTGCCCATAACGGAGCTGGGCTCGCATTGCTCGCAATGAAGTAAGTGCTTTATAAACCTTGTCTAATAATAGCAAAACAATATGCAATATAACTTTCTAATGTATTATTATTGTTTTACTCATAGATTCAAGACAACACAGCCGATTTGCACGGTGTGTCTCAGCCAGTTGTCAGCCAAATATATGTAAGAAAGTAGCAGGAACCATTGCACAGATGTCACACAGGTTCATCACGCATCAAAAAGATAGATGCTGATGGGGGCAGTTATATATTAACAGAAAAGGATATCCATCTATAAATGTGCAGGTATATAATTTGAAATTTGAACTTTCTTGAATCATTTTGTAATGTGAAATAAAACAAGCATTTATTTTTAGGTGGTCTGCGATGCTGATCTCAGAATAATGGATGTAGTAACCAGGTGGCATGGCAGTGTATGTACATGATTCCAGAATATTCCGGGAATGTAGACTGAAACAGTGATTTGCAAATAAAAGTAGCGGCTGGTGCTTTCTCTGGAATATTACTGGGTGACAGTGGCTATCCTTGCACCCCATATTTATTTACACCAGTTCTGAACCCTACAACACCTGCAGAATAAAGGTATAACCAGTCTCACATGCGTCCAAGGAACACAGTGGAGAGATGTTACGGGTTATGGAAACAATGTTTCCGCTGCCTACTAAGAGGCATGTGTTGTGATATTTAAAGTGCCAAAAAAAACTATAGTAGCATGTGCAGTTCTTCATAATATAGCCATTGACATGAGAGAGGAGATATTTTCTGGTTAAAATGATAGCAGCCTGACACTATCCGCTAGAGAAACATTTTCACAATCAAGAGTTGAAAACACAGTTCGTGGAAGGCAGTTCATTGAAACTTATATTCATTGATTATATATATTTATTTATAAAATTAAGTTACAGTACTTAGCACTTTTATTATTTTCAATTTTGAAATTTATATACTAATATCATTTCTAACATTCTCACATTATGTTTTGTAAAATTAAGACATTTCATTGATTATTATTTATTACTGTTGTGGTTGACCTGAAAAAAAAAAGAGATATTAGTTTATTTTTATGAAAGCTGCTCTTGTTTTGCATAGGTTTATTTAATTTGGTTTGAATTTGTTTTACTAACATTTTATTCATTAGTGTGTTTCTTGCTTTCTATTTCTAATAAATCTATTTCTAAATCCAGTTTTTTCATTCTTGATTCTGCAATTATATTATAAGAATGTTCAATCTCCAACTTTTGTAAAGTCTCCTATGTTTTATCCATACCATAGGCTGTCTGCATGCCAAATTTCATCGAGATTGGTTCATTACTTTTTGAGAGATGCTTGAACAAACAAACATCATTTTTAAAAGCAAGCTGTCTCCTGCGGTTTCACCCTGAGATTCCATACATAATTATAAACATGAAAGTAACTTGTGTCTGTTAACTTTTCACACCTAAACTGCTGGACAGGTATAGAGAGGGACATGGGCTACTTTTTACCCTAGGACCAGGAGAAACCATGGGGACTAGTAATTATATGTACTTACATGTGTTGAGAACCTTTTTTAGTTTTCTTTGATCGAATTCTATATCAATTTGTTCTGGCCTGCTTGTCACTAAGAATATAATATATTTTGATAATATATCCTAGAATGGTTGAAATTAGAGTTATCATAAAGAATGTTATGTGTATCGCACAGTTTTAACATCAAAACAAACTTTCTCTTCGGCGTTCCAATTTTCACCCCTTCCTTTCTTCTGATCATCTATTGTAGAGTTTTTATTATAAAATAAGCACTTTTCATTTAACTTTTTGTTGCTTAATGTTAGTAGTAGCAGTTTCGTATTTATAATACGCGCGCGAACTTCATTTATTCCGTTACGCGCAAGAGTTGTTGCTAATATGTAATATTCACGGGTAATATTACATTATTATACGTGAAAACAACGCCAAAAACAAAATTATAGTTGATAATTTAGTTGCACCAGCAAAATCTTTTCAAAAATCAATATTTGAATTTATATCTTAATAGTATATACTATTTTAAATTTTAATAATTTATAGAATAAATCAGCTATGTAGATAAATGGAACGGTGCGAACGAATGATGTCAAATTCAATGAATGTTTTCTATAGATAATCTGTGGATATTATTTAATCATGGACTAGCTTGTGGTACTAACACATCCTCCGTTAGTCTGCGATTTGTAATAAGATCGAATTTTAGTCATAGGACCAACGTTAGTACCGTAACAATCCAAGACTTGTAAGTTATGGTTTAAACCAGGATGAAGATCGTTTTTTGTAATAAGACCGATAGTCTTTATACAAAACTGCGTGGTTCTCTGGGGCGTCAGTTATGAAGACATTTCTTCTTATACCTATGTCAATGATCTCAGGATTTTTACATTTTCATAGTAACTATTTAAATTCCAAGCTATTTCAAATATAAAATTAGTATGGATCTATTGGGTCGGCAACGCGCGAGTGATACAACTGGTATTGCAAGCGTCCATAGACTACGGTAAACTGCTTACCATCAGGCGGGCCGTATGCTTGTATGCAACCTATGTGGTATAAAAAAAGAAATAAAAAAAAATACGGGATTTAAGTCCCTCTACGACCAAAATTTTTAAAGAAAAAATCTAAAACAAGACATCTAAAAAACTCATAATTTTATTACTGCTCATTATAATAATATTACAAACAAAAATTCCATGTCGTCCGTAAAGAAAAATTGCTAAAATTTCATCTTGACGGCTATAAAGGAGCGGAAATTATACGAATTATCGGATTATGATGGTAATTTTAGGTGAGAGGCGATATTAGGCGGTTCCAAGAGTCGTCGCGAGTCGCGTCGTGTATGTTGTCGATAGGCCGCTGTGACGAGGTGCCCAATGCCATCCATAATGAGCCCCAGTCGGACCACGGGCGCGGGACATTTGCGTCATTATTCATCCTGCCTTTAGGGTTGCTACTTGTGAAATAATAGATTGGAAATTGTAGAAAGCGAAAGCGATACGCTGTATCTACAATTATTTAAGGTCTGTACCTACTTTGTTAATTGATTTACAAGAAGGGATAATTTAGTAATAAGGGAGGTAGTAGACGATTAAGCCTGCTTGACCGACAGCATACTTATAGAAATGCAATGCCTATCAATTACATACAAAAACGTCATTAAAAATATTTTGCAGCACAACTCAAATTATTGAGTTTAGTAAGCACAAGACTAGACACAAGCTGCAACTAAAATAATATCTATGATAGCTCGAGCTGGATTGATATAGCTGGCTGGATATACTACTTATTACTACTGAGAAAAAGCTTGTCACAGAGCAAAACTTAATAGTACAATAAAATGTCCTGAAATATGTAACGACTTGAACGTGCATTAAATTGAAAACAGATCCAGTTGACAACCCTACAGCCTTAAGCGGTGTCAAGAGTGACCGTTCGTAAATTATTTGTTCAAATTTAGAACGGGATCGGTTAAACGTTTCGGGGCACCAATAAGTAATATGAACACCAAACTGGTTGGACCTTCCCCTCTTCCCTCCCAAACATCGAACTTATATGATAAAAGAGTGGATAGATAGAGCTTTAGGGGTCGATTTAAGTTGGTTGTTTTATAATGGCGTATCGCAATTACTTGGACGGTCCGTTCAGTGACAAATGCTTATGAGTTTGTCACTTGTACAGTGCCACGGGGGATACAAGTTTTGTTCCAGTACCCGCCTGGGGGCGCACGAGATGAGTTTGGTGAATTAAGTTTAATGATCCAACTTTAAATGAATGGTTTTGCAATATTTCAAGGGGCATTGTTAGTGGAATGTCAACGAATCATTATAAAGGGTTATAATGAACAATGAGCGTATGAGTTTTCATGTTTTTTACAATGGGTAAAAATAAGCTTATGGGTAGAAAAAGAAAAAAGTGGAAATATTATGGGACTATAATAGTATGCGTTATAATGTAGGTCTTTATGATGTGCCATCAAATTTAAAAGAGCTTAAACACTAACTGAGAAATACAGCGCAGCCTAAATCGAACCTAGAGATTTATATGGAGGAAATATACCTTGAGTACCCTAAGTGCACTAAGAAGGTTTTTTTTTTAAACTACTTAGGTAGCAAACAAGCATACGGCCCGCCTGATGGTAAGCGGTCACCGTAGCCTATGGACGCTTGCAACACCAAGCTCCTTTGAGACCGCACAGTTCGAAACAATTCTGGTTTTAATGTGTGAGGATCTCTCGCCATCGACAGGGAGTCCCTGTTGCGATGGTGGATGGTAGCCGTGGGCATCATCTTAAACAATTCTTCAGAACACTGCCTGTTGTACAAGCGGTAGAACACACATAAGGAGGCAAAGTCTCTCCTCAGACTAAAGAAAGAAAAAATGCTAAACTGTACAAGAGATTGAAGTAGGGAACAAAATTATCATCTAAGTTGAAAGGAAAATATAAACGTTACTAAATATTAGAAGCAGGAATATTCTCAGCTGCACTTTCCAAGTTCACACACGAGAACTCTTAAACTAATCAACAACCAGCAAACATGATGTATATGCAAGGTGAGGAGTATACAGGATGTTTATGTTCGCGCTCTGGACGCAGTTTGTGCGAACAACGAAATAGGTCCATAAACTGGTTGTTGTGCCGAATGCCGAATGACATTACTGAGTACGTGCTTGGGTTGTGTTGGCCTATGAAACAAGCGGGGTAACTATCATTATGTAGAACTAGGCTCTATTCACACGTACCACAACCACACTGCAACCACAATCACACCACGTGGGCGGGCGCGCAGCTGTATGACAATTAATTCACGCGGACCACATTTAGCCATCACTATCGACCGCGTGTGTGATACCGACCACACCGCAGCCACGTCTCTACCACAACGCAACCACCAGCAACACCATGAACTAGCGGTTTTTTAATGGAGTACAGCATGGGGTTCTTCAAAAAGGGTGTGAAGAGATTTCTTCAGGGTCAGCAACGCGCGAGTGATACCCCTGGTGTTGCAAGTGTCCATAGGCTACGATAACCGCTTACCACCAGGCGGGAAGTATGCTTGTTTGCCACCTTGGGTATAAAAAAAACGTAGGTCGCAACCGTAAGAAGCCGCAGCGACATTATTCACACGAAACCACAGCTTGACCAAATTTGGTCGCGACGCTGTGGTGTGGTTGCGGCACGTGTGAATAGACACACAAAAACACTTGCTACCGTACCGTGGCTTTCTGGGTTTTGTTTTTCAAGGAAAGCAATCTTTTTTTGCTTGCTTTAAAAAAATCTTTTTTTCCAATCCGCTCAGATATTATGGAGTTGAGTGGTTAAAAAAATACACACACAAAGACACACATTCGAATTTATAATATTAGTAGGAAGTAGGATATGATAAGATAGTGGTTAGTAAGTAGGATACCTAGTGTTTTTTTAAATGCGTGAGCGTCCGCTCCAAAAAACGATGTATTCGTCGTTAGATTAAATAAAATGTCAGGAAATCTGATGAGACGTGTTTTTTTAGTTCTATTGATTAGTATTTTAAAACGACGATATGTAACATTGTTTTCTTTTGTTTAAAATCGACTTTCTAATATATCGGCAATATTAGCCATGTGCTTGTGCGTGGTATATATTTTGGAAACATTGCCTGCAAAAGTCCACAACGCCCGCTGTTTGCGTAGCCGCAGATAAGCAAGTCCAGTGTAAGAGCGTCGTTACGGAGCAGCAATCATTCTCTCGTGAGGAGCTCCCAACTATCGCACGTAATTAACCAATGTCCGCCGGTCCCCATTCACAAGGACACAGGGAATCTGGACAAGACTTCAATAAGGGTGAAAATAGAAATCAAAGAAGTCAATGAAATAGTATATTATTACGATAAGTACATTTTTGCATGGCGTAAAAAGACTGACTGCACAGGTATGACTTAAGGCACGAGTATCGTATAACATTTTATAACACGTGTGTAAAAAACGCCCTTATTGCACGTTTATCCACGGAAAAGCGTGTAATAAGTGCGGGCTTTATACACGCAGTGCTATAAAAATATTATGGTGCAAATATTATTATATAACTGGTAGTAACTTCAGCAGAATGTACCTTCATAAGTGCCCTACTAGGGCCTAAATGGAATAAATGGTTTTGACTTTGACAGGCCATACGGCCTGCCTGGGCGTAAGAGTTACCGTAGCTCATCGAGGAAAATCCTTTGAGAGTAGTAATATAATTCCGCAATACAGTGTTTTTGCAAGTTTTTGTAAGGTACTCACTGCATCGTGTTTTTGACTTGACCAATAAGTACGCATGTGTCCTTGATTAAGCCAATCAGAGTGGTAGGAAATTGTCGGCAGTTCAAAATGAATGTTATTGCGCTTTAATAATTGGGTACTAAAGAATCGATCAACTTAAAAAGGCAAACAATCCAACCATGCCCTATCCAGCAGACACATCTCCCTGCAAGTAGTCGTTCGCGCCCTGCCAATATGCTAGCTTCATTAGCCGCTCTCACAAACGACCTCCTCGGGTCAGGGGACAGGACTGTTGTACACTTATTGTGTATTTTTGGTCACCCCGACGTGATGGAATGGTGTCTAATTTTGCACAACGCTAAATGAGGATATGAAGACATTCGCACTAAAGAGATTTGGTGATGGTATTGGGCTTTGAATTTTATTAGATTTTGTACCTACTTTGATTTGAGCTATAATAATTAGTTTCTTTTGTTTAATCATATTATTATGTAGATTATATTTTTAGTAAATTTTAGGATTGATCGATTTGCTGAGAGAAAAACAAAGAGATCTTTCATAATTTCACTGAAGATATTTTAAGAACTTTTGTAACCATTTTGTAGTTGAGACACAAAATAAAGCTTACAATATTGCTTGCCGTATCTCTCAGGATGATTTTTTAAAATGGTGGTAATCTTTGCTTGTATAAGTAATATCACTTTATTTAAACTAAAAAAAGGCTTCGAGGCTGTTAACTTCAATGAGCATTCGGTACGTAAGTCGGTACTATACAGGATGTTTTTGTTTTTCTAGTTAGTATGGGCAACTTCTGTACTACAGGACTTAGAGTAAAACGCTGAAAGGAACCCCGAGCTGAATTTTGAAGAAAATAAAAATGCCATGAAAATTTATAAAAAAAAGGAGATACGGAATTTTTTCAAAAATTTTGCTTGCCCATTGCCCAGAGGATTGAAGGGAAGTCAGCATTCACTTTTCTGTTCTTATTTGAATGGAGTGTCATTATTAATTCAAAGGTTGATTTATTTTGTACCATTTTAGTTTGTGACCTTTTTATTGAGGACAACTTTTAAATTAAAAGATTTATATTTTTTTCTTTAAATTTATTGGTTATCATTTTCATGGGAAGTAACGTTTCTTTGGTATTGCTTCTAAGAATAACGCTGTATATTTTCAACCATAGACATATAAAAAAATCAAGACGGAGTGTCAACTTATAAGAAAGTGAAGCAAAAAATTTCCTACGTGTGCGTGAGTAAAATCAGTACTCAGTACTGGCCCAAGCAGGCGCAAATGGTACTGAGCCTTATTGTCACTGTCAACGTCTCAATACGGAATGACAACCGATCGGCTTCCTATGGTGTGTAAGTGTGTGTGAGGCCATGTATTTACGAGAACGCCGGCTTCCTATTACTTGCGTCACTTAAGAACACAGACCGTTCCGTCTTAAATTTTTTCTTGGCCTGTGTTTTCAACAATAAGAAAGGCTGTAAGTTACCGCCATCAATAAAACGTTAAATAGCATGTGTGGAAACATCTCAGTAAGTAGCAGACAAATAAATCTATGCGGAATTAGTCGGGCGATTTATCTCACGCAATGTGTGATCCACGCTCCGTTTGTTTGTATCCGTGCGTGTGCGCTCGAGCGGAAGCGGAAATGACGCGCGGTCGCCATTGCCGCCGGATGTCGCGACGCTAGCGCCACTGAGGGTGGATTAGTTCACGTATCAATAAACTGGACGATGTCAAAATTGTGATGTGGGTTTTGGAGATGTCTGTGAATGCGATGATAATTTTATAAATATGGTTCTTGCTAGGAATACAAATCATGGTAGTTGGAAATAATTTTATATGGGTTGGGTTTCTGGGTTAGAATGCAACCGCGTCCGCGGAAGAAAGCTCCTTTGAGCCCGCACGGTTCGAAACAATTCTGGTTTCAATGTGTGAGGATGGATTCCCCGTCGATGGCGTGAGTTGCGATGGTGGTAGGGCAACAAGTCGAACAATTCCTTAGAACACTCTCCGTTGTACAAGCGGTAGAACGTGGCTAGAACACACATAAGGAGGCAAAGTCTCTCCTCAGACTAAGGGGCTCTAAACCGCTTGTGAGCTCGGGATCGTCAACAATTCTGATGGCACGTCGCTAAACCGAGTCTAAAGGCCCGAACTGGTATCCAGGTGTTCCCGCCCATAGATGACAACAGTACTCCATATGAGGCTGGACCTGCGACTTATAAAGTTGTAGTCTTGATTGTGGCTATATACATCGTAACTAATATTATAAATGCGAAAGTGAGTTTGTTTGTTTGTTACGCCTTCACGCCTCAACTTCTCAACGGATCATCTAAAATTTGGCACGCAGATAGCCTATGGTATGGAGAAGGACATAGGCTATCTATTTTTATCCCGGGAACGCAGGTGAAACCGCGGGGAAAGCTAGTATTTTTATAAAACACAAAAAGAATCTTCGAAATTCAAAAATTAACTGTCAACATTAATTTCAAACTTTCGTCAGATATCAACAACATTTTTAACGACAGACGAGCAAAATTAAAATTAATTTATGCCCACAAAGGCGCGGCTCGCAAAGAATTCCCGTGTAACAAACAACAAAGACAAAGTTCTCTGTTATTTCAACAGAATATTATCACGAGTGAAATATTAGCTGAGTTTAAAAGTTTTTCCCTGCAAATACCGACGTTTCGCGGCTCCCACGACGTTTGCGGGATACCGGAGATACGTTTGACGGGGGAAAAGAAGTCCTTTAATGTTAGAATTGTTGATACTTGCGTAAAGGTTAACGTATTTGATGCTCAGAAAAAAGTGCAAGGACACTTGAGTGGAAGCCTGAAAGAGGTATGAATGTTTTATAAATTTTAATAAATTAATTTTAATAAAATTACGGTGAATTTGGACAGAACTTGTTTATTGGAAAGGTGATAAATAAAATATCATAATAATATTTATTGGCTTTACTTGTTTTTGTTTTAGGCTAATAAAATTAGAAATTTAGCATTATGTAGGTAGTTAGTTATTTTTAGCAGTACCTACGGTAACTTTGTTTTCTAAGCAAGATATTTAAACGATGATAGAATCAAAAGAATTTTCCGCTTTTTATCAGATCCCGTTTGAAGATAATAGTCAATAATACGAGTTCAGCCGTGAGGTAAGGTGAGCGAATATTGGATATTAGGTCTGTGCTCCTGTGGGAAGCCGCGGGAAACAAGGCCTCCTGTCGCGATGATGAATCCATAGACGCGATGTGATATCTAACTCGCTTTTTACCCAACAAATAATGTGTAACCCATTACAAACATTCATTTGAATTTCAACTTTATTTCAACGCCATAAGAATCTAAAAAGAAAATCAAACGATAAATGTATCTTTGTTAAATTGTATATCTGTATTTTAATATCGCGGACACAAAGTCGAATTTATCGCAATTTGTTCGTTTATACCGAGTCGTTGTCGTCGCATTAATAAATTTATGATCAATTTTCGGGTTTGTATGAAATTAATGTTCTGTCTCAGGTTTTTTATACTTTTTAATTTCGATTTTGTTTATGACATGATGGGACACAACAAGGAAAAATATTTTAGGAGAGCTTATACCTTCTACCAAACTACAGACGTACTGAAAACATCTCTAGACAATAATTTGTTCCTTTAAAATAAAAAACCGGCCGAGTGCGAGTCAGACTCGCGCACCGAGGGTTCCTTACGAACCTGTAGGTATATAAGTAAATAGTATAGACCTGAGTATTTGATATGAATTTCAATTTATGACGTATTAAAAAAATCTACTTACTAGATCTCGTTCAAACCAATTTTCGGTGGAAGTTTGCATCGTAATGTACATTATATATTTTTTTTTAGTTTTATCATTCTCTTATTTTAGAAGTTACAGGGGGGGGGACTCATTTTACCACTTTGGAAGTGTCTCTCACGCAAACTATTCAGTTTAGAAAAAAATGATATTAGAAACCTCAATATAATTTTGAAGACCTATCCATAGACACCCACACCTATGGGTTTTATTAAAAAAAAAGAAAAAAAATGAGTTTCAGTTCTAAGAATGGGGAACCCCCAAAATTTATTGTTTTTTTTTATTTTTGTGTCAAAATCTTAATGCGGTTCACAGAATACATCTACTTACCAAGTTTCAACATTATAGTTCTTATAGTTTCGGAAAAAAGTGGCTGTGACATACGGACGGACAGACAGACAGACATGACGAATCTATAAGGGTTCCGTTTTTTGCCTTTTGGCTACGGAACCCTAAAAAATTGCGTCAAAAATCCTGGTTGATTGTAAGATATTTTTTTACCAGATTGAAAAGCTAACTTGTTCATAAAGGAGGCATAGACAAACAGCCACTTTTTTTAAATTCCATTTTCAAATTCCTCCCGCGTCTTTCACTGACCTATCGACTTACGCACACGATTTACGGTTCTCCATCACAAGAGTATCTTGACCTAACAGAGGTTAATCTAGCGTATGTGACACGTCCCTTGGACATGAAATTCAATTGAAAACTTCCGGATTTTTCCGGATCCGTCGAGGGGAATGCCTTTAAGTGATGTTTGTTGAATGGTTTCCGTAAGATTAGGCACGGTCGCCACTCGTTTTTTTTTATTGAAAATACAAGAAAAATGGTTTGTTTTGCTGACAAGACAAATTATATTTTTTTAAATGAATAAGATTTAGGTATAATATGGATATAATATGTATAATTTTTGTGAGAGAAATAAATAAATATTATTATTATTATTATTCCGTTTATTCATTTTATATACATGTCGGAGTCAGCGACAGCCAAGCGATACAAAGACCACAATTAGGGTTCAGTGGTATCAGGATTCAGTGGTATCAGGATTCAGTGGGCGCAGTGCAGGCAATAAAACAACCTTATACCATCGCTTCGTAAAAGTCCCGTATGAGGAGAAGAAGCGACGCAACAAACTCCTCACGGGCCCAATGTGTTTATTGTCGTAATATTACAATTACATAATCACTCCACTTCACTTCACACAATTGTACATTCTTAAATAAGTATAGGCTTAAGAACCGGGTGTCACAACGATTGCACTGAGATGTGTACAGCTCGAGAGCTTGTGATAAACTAACTGTCCCAAAAGCAATATGCATCCCCATACAAACTTTGTTATTCACGTTATATTCAAATCAGTATTCTTACTTTTTACGCATACCCTCATTAAATCTGTTATTTACGATAAAGTCAAATCAGTGTTGCTACTATTTCACCCAACCCTTGTACCACGATAATATCATAATACAACTGAGTCCGACCAACTATCTAACTCTCCGACACGGCCATCCTGCGAATCACACGTCCTCGTGTGAAAAGCTCTACCAGATGTACCTGAAACCAAAGAAGTTCAGCACAGTAAATGATAATTTCGCTCGGCCATTCCTGCCTAAACTTGATAGCCATTTTTGTTATTAATCGCTTCAGTTTAATCATTACACTAACGCTTACTCATACTAACCAATGATACAGTTCCAATCTCTTAACTTATCACATCAATTCAAGACACACTAAAGTAAACACAGGTAAGGAGTAAGCACAGTTTAGACAATCCAAATGTAACGATTACTAAAATCAACAGCCCTACAGCTCCACCAAGCACGTTTACTACCTACGCACTTACCTAAGGGAGACAGTTTTAACTTTATAGTCTTCTAGGCAAGAATAGACTGTAGTACATCACCCTAAGCCATTGCTTATAGAATATTCGCGGACTACTCACGAAAATCGATGATCTCCGCACTGTATTGTGTTCTGGAAACAGCCACCACGCCGTTAATAGTGTAAGTGGCTTCCAATGGCCTCCACGCCTTCCAGATAACCACCATGCCTTCTGGACAGCTCCGTCTATATGACCAACTCGCTTCATTTAGACAGGCTTTCACGCCTTCTAGATTACTACTAAATCTGGCAAAGAGCATACGGCCTCCCGGATGGTAGCCGGTTACCGCAGCCCTTGGACGCGTGTAACACCAGGGGTATCACACGCGTGCGTACCGACTCTGCAGAAATCTCTTCTAGATCACCACAAATTCTGGCAAAAAGCATACGGCCTCCCGGATGCTAGCCGGTTACCGCAGCCTTTGGACACTTGCAACACCAGGGGTCACTCGCGTCTGCCGACTCTGTGTAAATCTCTTCACCTATCCTTCCAGATAGCCACCTAGCCTAGTCAGATAACACCGTCTAAATGGCCACCTCGCCTCATTTAGACAACACCGTGTAAATGGCCAACTCACCGTTCAGACCCCTAACAGAACCATAAGTCATTTTAGCCTTCTTTTTCTTTTTAATCTTGCTTTATCGAGTTTGCGTTAGCACTTTGCACTATCTATCAATAGACCAGTGACAGCAAAATAGAATAGTGAAAGAGAGACAAGTTAAATAACGAACACTATTTTGTAGCGAACTAATCGATTCACTTCACGGACAACTTAAGTTTACTTAAGAGATACCAATTTCTATCAGGCTATGTCTACATAATAGCTAATAGTAAGGTCAACTTTACACCGGCTGATAGAATTTCACTCCAAAATTAACTACACTACCTAATTGGCATTAGTTTAAACCTATCGTGAGATTATATGACGTAAGAGATTTAAATATTGTGTGATTTTAACGACCTAGAAACATTGAGGCATTACATAGCCTTACATGACCTTCACTATGAGAATAAAATGTCAGGGACATAAACAAAGGACATTGCTAACCGCATATGGAACCAGCACAGTACATCGCTATCAAGGGACTCACTCAACTCCTAGTAAGTTGCTTACACTATACTTTTAACCATCATAGTTTATTTCTACCTACATTTTTCAATTCCGAAATCGTCACGAAATCAAAACGCTATTTCACGATAATAAAATCAATTACAATAATCTTGCTAAAACAATATTGATGAGTACCGCATCAAAGTCTCATTTGCGTAACTTAAACAAGGGTAATAATAAAGCAAACCGTCACGTCACACTAACAATACATCTTGTTAACGTTTCAACACAAACTGGGATATTAAACCACGCAGCCTAGGTGCGGCTCATCTTATTAAGTATCACGCTAGTATTTCAATAAGCAATAACAACTCAAATCATTAGGTGCCTATTTTATCTGACTATCCGATTATGGCTATAATCTAGCTCCCATAATCTCTATGACTGCTAAACACTAATAGTTCCGTAACGATAACTATACCCGTGATTATCTCCGTGACCAAAACGCAAAATAATAATTTGAGACTCAAGAAGACACGCACTTAAATCCAATTAAAACGCTAACCAACTATATTCTCAACAACAATGGGTACTTGTACCTAAGGTACCTTCGTATTCCATTAGCAAACAACATGAAATCGACTCACAGAAAATAGTCATCTGTTCTGCCTGGTTGCTGATGCAGCACAGGTCCACCCGACGCTGGTTGCTACCGTTGCTCACTGCACCGGTGTTGTTACCAACCGCGCTGCCGTTGCCACGACTGCTTTTGACTGCAGTGAAGTTGCAGACACGAGGGCAGTTATTCGCAAAGTAGCCAGCATCACCATATCTGTAACATTTAACACAACACAGCATTTGGTTCCAGCTTAGACAATAAAATAATGTTAGAAGTAAAGGAACGATCACATGACCTGTTTTTCCCACACTTGAAGCACTGCAGACAACCGCGCAGCATGGAATGACCACCATCTAGCTATTATCATGTCGCGTATAAGCACGCGCATCTCATGATTCATTTAGTTACACTATTACGATGCCACCAAACTTTATTCAGTCTTCATTCTTGACGTCATCCCTCGCTTGTCACAAGCCACTATTTGACATGTGTTCGGGGTTCTCAAGCACGTGGCAGTCCTCAAAGTATGAAGAAACAATTCAAGTATGGTTTTAATTGCCTGTCTTTATCCCACGCCTGATGTCGGAGTCAGCGACAGCCAAGCGATACAAAGACCACAATTAGGGTTCAGTGGTATCAGGATTCAGTGGTATCAGGATTCAGTGGGCGCAGTGCAGGCAATAAAACAACCTTATACCATCGCTTCGTAAAAGTCCCGTATGAGGAGAAGAAGCGACGCAACAAACTCCTCACGGGCCCAATGTGTTTATTGTCGTAATATTACAATTACATAATCACTCCACTTCACTTCACACAATTGTACATTCTTAAATAAGTATAGGCTTAAGAACCGGGTGTAACAACGATTGCACTGAGATGTGTACAGCTCGAGAGCTTGTGATAAACTAACTGTCCCAAAAGCAATATGCATCCCCATACAAACTTTGTTATTCACGTTATATTCAAATCAGTATTCTTACTTTTTACGCATACCCTCATTAAATCTGTTATTTACGATAAAGTCAAATCAGTGTTGCTACTATTTCACCCAACCCTTGTACCACGATAATATCATAATACAACTGAGTCCGACCAACTATCTAACTCTCCGACATACATATTAAATACATTTTTAAATATTTTTATAAAAATCATGACTTACAAGAAACATTTAAAAATATAAAAAATAGTGTTCCGCCGGTGTCGGGAGCAGGGTCCAAGCTACCGGTGGTTAGGGTTATTATTATTATTATTATAATTATTATAGTTAGAATATTATAAAAAGATGTTCACTATTTTTATCTAGACGTGTATATATTACGTAGGTATAGGTATATATATTTTGAAAATCTATCGCCAAGTACAGTCTGTATAGTCCTACAAACTTATCTGCCCCGGTGGTCAAAAGAGGAACTAACGACGCCATTTCGAAATGTCAATCGCATTTATACAAAGATAATTAAACACTACGTTCATTGGTTGTTTCAAAGAAATTGGACTAAGGTTGTTTGCTCCACCAAATGCGATAGCAGCGACTGTCTCATCGGGCCAGATAAGCTGGTCGATAACAGAAGACATTGGCAATCCCCCTATCTTACTATGGTAGCTACGAATCACCAGGTAGACCGTGTCGTCGTCCTGCTTGTCGGCAAGAAAAAAAATCGAAAATGTACGCAGATCCATTATGAATTATTCAAGCTCTTATATCTTTTTTTTTTTTTTTTTTATTCTTTTTTTTTTGTAAGGGCTTTGAATCGCATTGCGATTATGTCAGCCCTATTGATAACAAATAGATTTCACAACAAACAAAAAAATATTCTAACAATTAACAACATCAAAAATCATTTTATAAACAGCAATAGCTGCGTCGCACAACGGTGCAGCCAGAATGCTTTGGAATACACCAATATCTAATGCTTACCAAAAAAAATATAATAAGTATTCCATTGAAATAAAGTTTTTTAAATTGCTTAGTGAGAATGTCCCGAATAAAACTTCCCTCAATAAAATCTTTAGAATGTGTGTCACGAACACGGCTGAGGCCACATATCACCGTAAAACGAGGGGGTCAGATATCGGAAGAGGATTTAAAGTTATACCAATACTCACTCACACACCGATACCGCTGTAATGGAAGAGCTATTTGTCGTTTTTATTTATTTAACAAGGAATTTATGTCCAGAGTTCAATCAATTGAGGAATCTTCCATTTTAGAAGGAGAGCTATTCTAGATTCAAAAAGATTGCTAGAATATGTACACATGAATATAAAATACGGTTAATCAAAGCATGATATTTATGTAACATAGATAGGTAAAGCGCGCGACAGACGGGCATTTTTGATTTGGCAAAAAGGCAAAAATATTGCCCTCTCCAATTTCACAGAGAGCCCCTACAAAAGATCACTCACGTTAACTATGAATGGCCGAAAACAAGCCCGCCATAGACCCGAATGGAAATTAAAAAGAAAACATTTGGGAAACGGAAATAGGAATTGAATTTAAGTACATTTTAAATTCCGAACCCCTGGCTTTGACTGGCCGAAATAATAGAATCCCCGTGTTCCAAATACGAAACGCTTTTTTGATCTCTTTCGCGTGTTGCATCCCCTTAACGGCCGAGGCATTTGCGCGCCACGCGACTAAATGGATTATTTCCTTCGTGTGTTCTTTTTTTTTAAACAATTTGGCTCTTTTTAGTGCCATTGCTAGGGCGTTCCTTTGTACTTTAACTACCAGTTTATGAAAACCTCTGTTGGTGACATTTTCTCTTATTCCAAGGAGGTCTTATTATATTGGGAGGTTGAGCAAAAGAGGAAACAAAACGTTGACAAGGACAGGGTGTGATTGAATTAAGGAGGGTTGACTTTATGTTCGTGGTGCAATTTGGAAATTGACTTCGGGAATCTGTTTACGGGTTGCGGTTTAGGTTTTGTTTGTAGCATTGGGTGTCAATTTTTTTCGTCTATCGAATTTGAATGTAAAATTGGCTGCCATTTCGCGGATTAGAAAGGTTTGGGCACTGGTGTGTGTGCTAATAAAACACTCGTTTATTGAGTAGTATAAAGCGGATGTTTTTATTTTATTTAGTAAATGGCATTGAAATACTTTCATAGTGCCATTTAAGTAAACTTTAAGGTAGGGTCGGTATCCCTCGGAAAACCGGTGAAACCGTGGGGCGCAACTAGTAAATATATAGATTTTCAACATATAATATGCATACTTGTAAGTCCCTAAGTAATTAATCAAATTCTTAATTGACTAAAAAAACTTTTTATATTTCGAGCTCTTGTAATACAAATCTTCTTTATGTGCCGTTTTGTTATTGACCACGATCTCACCATGCTAAGTGCATATGTGGTCAAACGTGTTCAATGGTGGCACGCGCAGCCTTGAAGTGAACTAACTCTCAAGGGTAGTTGCTGGAAGTCACCAGAAGGTGCTTGGTGACAGATTTGAATGCTGATGCAGATATCTCAGTGCAACCGACCGTATGAATGTCATGGGTCACCCATCAGCCGACTGTCAATTCGTTACTTAACGAGCCGAGTGCGCGAACATTAATTTCGAAGTTCCACCGAAGCTCACGGAACTAAATCGTTTTACTATCGCATCCCGCCCTCCGTTGACGGATCATTCATCATTGCAAATCGTGCCTTCTTACTATTTCTTAGGGGTTGTATTACTCGACGATTTTAATTGAGACGCTCGTACTTACGTCTAAACTATCTATCTATATTGTTAATTACACCGATCCGATTCTGAAATTTCATTCACTAATGGGATATTGTCCCCAATAGGTTATCGACTAGACTTTCATCCCGGGAACGCGTTATAGGGCGTTAACCAGAGGGATAATGTGATAGGCTAGCGGCCTATAACATTCTATTTAGTCCGTTATTTACATTATCAAACAATATTAGACACGTATTTTTTCTTTTGTTAATCAAACGAAAAATGACGAAGATATGGTGTGTTGAAGTTCCGCGTGACGTATTAAACTTTGACGCGCTTCATCTTTGTGTTTTTTTTTTATTTTATAAAGCAAATAATGCGTGTCCAATATTTTTTGATAATGTAAATGACGGACTAATTCGAATTATAATTTTGATACTTTATTTTACTATTTTGTATTTTACTTAAGTAACATTATGTAACTTGTAAAGACTAGAGCCTGAGATACAGACAAGCCCTATAGTTTAGAACTCGGAGCTTACCACTAAACTTTAAACATGTGTTTAAGCAATAAATTACTTTTATTATCAACTACCTGTTCCTGGCCGGCGTCGCCCGCGTGAAATTTTGGTTACATTATTGAGAGTTTTCCATATTTTTTTTTAAATAATGTTTTTCCTATCTTACTCAGTGATTTTTAAAATTGAGCCAATAGTTGTTGAGTTTATTCATTACAAACAAAAAACCAAATTTCTTTCTTTATTATTAGTGTACATGTAGATGTAGATACTTAATTAAGACACACACACAGACTAAGACAGTTGAATTAATAATTTATACAGCTATCAACTACTCTTCTGTGTAAGCAAGCAAATACAACGAGATCAAATAAATATCTCGAGACATATTATTTTATATGTTAGGATCACAGATTACATAATAAGGCAGATGGAGCGCGCGGAACACGGGAGTGAGGCCAAAAAAGCAAATACAAATTGAAAAAAACGTACCTGGTATTAGCTTTTGAATGTGTATTTGCTTTGTTTAACAAACTTTATGTAACAAAAAACACTTCTTTATTAATAAAATGTGGTTAAAAAAGGCAAATACAAACTGGAAAACGAGTACCAGGTATCAGATTTTCAATTTGTATTTGCTTTGTTGGCTTCACTTTCGTGTTCCGCGCGCTCCATCTGCCTTATTCTGTAATCTGTGGTTAGGATGATCTAAACATTATGTAGTCGGCGCAATAAATGGTTTAATCGTGAGATATGAATATACATAATCTATGTTTGAAGTTGTCTATTTACAGTTTACTAGTGACATATTTGTAGTTGTATTTGTGTCGCTACTTTACCCTTGTTTTGGTAAGTTGTTGATTAAAAATGTGACGTTTTGCTTTTGGTGTTATGTTGTATTAAATAATGTTATTTTTCTTTGTCTGGCTATTGTTCATTTATTCAGATCCCTTGATACTTTAAACTAAATATAGAAAATTTTCCTCGAGTCTTTCGCTGCTACCGATAAAATAAACGACAAGGTTTTCAACAGGCTGGCAGCGTTTCCTCTTTCGTTTATAATTTAAGTTATTTAAATCTTATTATATGTTTGTTTCCTCATAACTCCGTCATTTATTAACCGATTTGGAAAATATTTTTTTTGTTTGGAGGGGTACAATTCCCGTTTGGTTCCATTGTCATCAGATCAGGATTAGTATACTTCTTAGTGTACTTTGAAGTCGGTTTCGCATCGCGCTCGTTGTAGCCTCGTTGAAGGCTCGTTAAGTACGTCCACGCTTGAAATCGCGAGCAACGAAAGAATCCTGTTCGTTCGAGGCTCGGCTCGTGCCCGCTTCGCGTAGCATGGACGCACCATTATATTTTACCAAAACTGTTCAACATGGTTTTTTATTCCACGGCCACAGCGCGGGCGTGAAGTTAGCGAGGTTGCTAACTTGGCAGTGCTATAATGGACTTAAGTCACGACTGTCATATTACTATTTTATAGCACGTGTAACGTAAACCCGCACTTAAGTCACGCTTCTCTGTGTAATAATGGACTACTAACGGAGAATAACCGCGGAGACTACATGCGGGTTTAGGTCACGCAGTGCTATAAATATTATGTATAAATTATATTTGATGTATAAGGATAGTAATAAACATCATTTTCACCTTCAAACCATTTGTGGATTTATTGGTTCTTTGGAATATTTATAATAACATTTTATATTAAAGTTAGAAGATACAATTTGCCCATTTATTCTTGAACCTTTCTTGATACCAATTTTACCAATACATAATCTATAAATTATATCAAATCCTCGCGGGACACTGACATGACGTTAGCACATTGAAAAGTTTCATATTCTCGGCAACTCGGCAACTCGGCAACTCGGCACTGTCGGCAACATTAGCACAACAATGGTACATGCCGATCCGTCATCGCGTGACTACTGATATATTTTAATGGAGATGTACTTTTGACCGAGGATGTGTTCCTGTTTATGATTGTGCGTTAGACCTCTTAGGGAAAATAATAATTGGCTTTGTTTTTAACAGTTGACTAGTTGCGCCCCGCAGTTTCACCCGCGTACCCGAGGGATATCCTACCCTACCCTACCGTTAAGTATTCTTAAATTTTCTAATTTCTACGCAACTTGCATAATATTTTTTCCGTAAGAATTTCTTTAGACTATTAGAAAACTTAAAAAAAAGATGGATGATGTAAAGTCGGGTAAAGGGAAATAGGGATTCATTTTTATATATAGAGGTGAAGTCCAAGGAAGGAGCCTACACAACCAGTAGGTGCTTTGTGGCAGATTTTCGACGAGAAGAACTATCTTCTCTCAGGCTGGCTACTAAGCCAGCCAGGGCTGACTACCGCGAAAAGCATGCAGTAGGGTTAACGTACAAAAATATACTAAGTACCTACTTATAGTATTCTCAAAGTCAAAATATTCTTTATATCTATTCCAGTAGCTATATACTAGGCGCTAAACAAGGGTCAATTTGACAGCTCCTTAAATAACGTTTTTAAGCAGTGAATAAGGTTAAATAGCGTTTATGAGTAAGGCTGTAGATTTACAGAGAAAAGGCAACACTGGTCAAGTAAATAAAGTATTTACCACCTAACTTACTATACTACGGCAAAGGGACAAATCCCAATACATCAACTGTAGTTCCCATAACGTCTGACTCTATCAATCACTTATGGAAACCTATCAGGGCGTATCCATTATGCACGAGATAAGTTTGTACAATAACTTGGTACCTTGGACCCTTGGAGGGCTGAGCGATGCGAGTTTTGTTGGACATTATGTTATGACGTCATTACTTATTCGATTTGCCTTTAATGTTTGAGATTGGGCCTCTTAACAATCCCCAGTTATCTAATTCACAACTCTATATCCTAGATAATAGATCATTTAAAATGTTACTGGTACTATGCATATATCCGACGATTACCATTCCATTGTTTAAAAAAAAAACTGATTTTCTAACACGAACTTACTACCACTTGTACTATGAGTATTCTTCTAACTATCCTTATCCTTACTAATGTTATAAATACGAAAGTGAGTTTGTTTGTTAGTTTGAATTTGGCATGCAGATAGCCTATGATATGGAGAAGTACATAGATTACTCTTATCCCAAGAACGCGTGTGCAACCGCGGGGGCAGCTAGTGTACTCAAAGTCAAATTAGCAACATGTCATTCCATTCAGACACACACAGCGTTCATTCCACAGTTCGTTAGTTAGTATTAGTACATTATGATACATGTGTGCAATGTTGGTTATTAACATTCCAGGCGGTATTTAGCATTTAAAAAGTATTTTATAGGCAAGTATTTTTTAAGTCGACTTTTTGATAATAATCAATCCTTTGAATCAATCACACAACGAGAACGTTAATAAATATGGCGCGCAGGTTTGTTTTTCTTTTTGCCAGCGGTTAGCTGTCAAACTATCTTACTAAAAACTGCTGCATTATCTTACTAAAAACGGTGCAGTAAATGTCACTTTACGAGCGATACAATATTTTTCCAATTATTTTTCCTATGTTTTACTTTATACTTTATACAATTATTTTTCCTATGTTTTACTGAATGTACCTATTGTCTTCCTTGTATAAAGGTAGATTGTCACGATGATATGATCACGGACAGTTACTATACATACAAAAATCAATAAAGCAAAATAGTGGGAACATTACAATTCACATCACAAACCGCAAATCGTGATCTTAGAGCGAAACTAACTGTGAAAGCACTGTAATGCGATAACATCTGTACTACACGACTTTCCAACCCCATGGTAACCCCATCCTAAGGGCATTACCATAACCTTTATGGGAAGGAAAAAAATAATGGGCACTTGGAAAATGCCACAGCTAAGGGTCAATATGGATTCGGAATGTCCCCCTTCGTAGCGTGATGAAATGCGACAATCCAAATGACGTGTGACACATACGTGACCCTTCACAGTGTTACATACGGCTAGCTTGTATGACCAACTAGGTTTTGAACTGAAATGTTGTTGGAGTAAAATGATATGCATCTGAGCAGGTTAATTATGCTTCTTATTTTCATACACGGAAAGGTTAGTTTTGTAATTTAACATTATAAAGACCTATAAGCATTGCACCAGTGTTTGTGTCTTTTTTTAGCGTAGAGACAATGGAATTTGAAGACACCTTTAATTAGATACCTATATTTTACGTAGTTGATTCGCAGTTTCTGGAATTCCAATTTTGTGCAACCTTCCGAACCGGTATTAGAGTCAGACTTTTCATAAGTGCCTGCGAAGGTCTATTTGAATAAATGATTTTGAATTTTGTCAAATACGTAAATATTTACCTCCTTATTCATAATCGCTTTTTAACTAAATCAGTGTAATAGTGTGCCCCGGCTCACTCTTTCGATCACCAAATGTCACGTGTCAGATAAAGACTTCGGAATTTTAGCTAATCAACGTTTGATAACTTCATTATGAATAAGGGGGTTAGAGTTCTTTATAGGACGCGGGTTCAATTTTAGGATTTAAAAAAACCAAAATTATTCATTGATTAGCTGCACTACTTGCATTACCATATGTCCGATAGGTAAGGAAGGGTCCTGCAAGGCCCTCAGAAAGGGCTCCCGGACGCGTTTGGGGATTCGGGGAATTCTCCGAATGCTCTAGGTGAGCCAGTTTAGTTTTAGGGAAGATTGTGACGGTGGGAAAATCACCGTTTGGTTTGGGCTATTGGAAACTTTCTATAAGATGTATCTCTTGGATAAATATTATCATTTACAAAGTTTCAAGTAACGCAATATGTGAATATGCATGTGGCGATTTTTGTAGACCAATGACCGATGACCAAATGACCAATATCACTGATGCATTAGCGACGGGCTATATGAGACGGACCAGTTGGCGCAGTTGGTTAAGAGTCTGATAAAGATTCCACCTATTGCGCCGCAGGTCGTGGGTTCGATTCCCGCACAGGACATGCATTTGTGTGCATGAACATTTCTGTATGTCCTGAGTCTGGGTGTAATTTTTTATATTAAGTATGTATTTATAAACAAAAAGTAGTATTTGTATTATATCAGTTATCTGGTTTCCATCGTACAAGCTCTGCTTAGTTTGGGATCAGATGACCGTGTGTGAGGAATGTCCCAGGATATTAATTTATTAGGCATAAGAAAAGATACTTCTATTATTTACTATTTAGGGGAAAAACTGACCGTGAAAACATTATGGTATACATTTATATCGATTTCTCGCTTGAACAGGTGATACAATTTTCAATATGCTACCCTGAAGACGGTGGGCATTTTTTTTGTCGATTATAAGTTTAAAATGAATACTCACAATGTTCTAATTTGCATGACGAGCATCTGCGATTTAATTGTAACGTCTGCAAAACAATACCTTCTGATTCGCAGTAATTTATGAATGAAAGTATCGCACTGGTAGCGAACAAAAGATTCGGCCAACGGAATTAGCATACGAAATTAGACACTAGGCCTATCTAATTAAATACCAAATACGTTTGAACCTTATATTATCCATCGAAAATCCACCATATCGTATTATTATTCTAATGCGATTTGTTGCAAGAAATTTTGAGGTATCGTTTTCTCCATAAGTGCCATTAAGAGCTGATCTCCACAGATCGCCATTCGGACCGGATGTCCTATTAAAATAATAGCCGTATTTCAATAAACAACCATTATATCGGTTGCGGCATTATTTTTGGCCGTACGCCGATTTATTGTTCTTGATACTTGTGTGATACAAAACAGATGCTTGACAATTACTTTATGGTTCAATTAAACTGTCCGTGTTATGAATGTGCTCTTAGCTGGTATTTTTAAGGTATTGCATCATACATGGTGTTCACTATGGATGTAATTTGTTGATTAACTTTGCTATCTATACTATAATATAATAAAGCGGAAAAGTTTTTTTGTTTGTTTGTTTGTTTAAACGGGCTTATCTCTGGATCTAACAGTCGGATTCTAAAAATTCTTTGACTAATAGGAAGCTATCATAGAGTATTATCGGCTTTTTATCAAGGGAACGCGGGTGAAACCGTGATGATGAGCTAGTCGTTAATAAAGTACTTTGGTAACTGTTGATGAGGCTGAAAATTTTTGTCAGTAGCTAGTCAGGAGGGTACTATATACTAAATTTCAATGGACAGCTCTTCTTTTTACACTAACAGTGTATTGCGTTCTAACTGAGAGAATATTATAAAAATACCCTACTTCTGTATTTCCAAACTCATGTAGGCCTTCAAGGCTAGAAGCGAACATATTATAAACTTATGAAAAATGCTAAAGTATCAAAACGTTTTAATGTAGTTTTGACGACCAAATTAAATGATTGGCGTGGCTACCTGTTTTACGCCTGCGGGATATGTTTTATTTTGTCTGCCTCGGGTAACCCATCGCATGTTAAGTTTCACTAAGCTTTGCCGAAATAAGGGGAAAACATTATTTCTGTCTTGCTTTTACTTTTTTGTATGTGAAAAGAGATTGAGGTTTATAGTTAGTACAGGATTTTGAATCGTCCATATGTACTTATGTCATATGGCGATGTCTTAGTTGGTTATATTAAAAAAAAATGATGTATATATACACACTGTTGGATAACCCAATTGATATAATAAAAACGCTAATAAGCTCCCATGAAAAAATAATAATTTCTCAATGACTTCCAACGAACCCGGTTGAAAACTCTTAGCGCTCACCAAAATTGTCTGTAAGGGTGTAAATGCCATCAAATACCAATTAATTAGTTGAAGAATACCGGGTGTAGCTGTCATACTTACCGATGTACAACTTACCTAAACATAATAATGTTTACAGTACAAGATTATGGACGTATGCGCCTGCCTTGTTCCCTGAACTGCTTACCAAAACAGCTCATACTTAAAATTGTTGAAAAAAAGGCACGTTCAAACGTTCAAATTCGGTTAAATATTGAAAACATGTTTTAAAGAGGGCGAGGTGCATGGAAGCGCACGTGCTGTAGCATGATTAGCCGTTCTTAATCGATCGGCAAGTTAAGCTACCACCGGTCGGTACCTGGATGGGTGACCGCCTAATGGTATTTCAAATCGAGCGTTTCCGTGCTTCGAAAGGCCCCTAAAGCCGTTGGTCCCGCTTATCTTGGTAACTTAATTATGATAGTCGTTAAGCTAGTTGGAGGCGGCTTGAAAACTCCAACAGTGGGTTGACTACAAGCCTACCTCTACCGATCCGCAGTGGGCACGTGTGGTGGAGTAACTGCCCTATTACCTTTGACCCTGATTTGTGAAAGGAGGCCTGTGCTGAGTAGTGAGACATTAAAGGCTGATGATGATGATGATGATGAGGTACATGGTGACGATGTACCTCTTACTCCTGGTAGATCATCCGTGTAGTTAGTTTAGTTTATTTAGTGTGCGACACCGTAAGTGCACACAATCCTTGTTAGGATTAAGCGCTTATGTTCAATAAAGTTGATGTATTTTTTTACTAAAATAAACAGTTATAAAAAAAACAATCATCATTTAAAGTTAGTCCAAAACATCAATGCAAATTATAGCCTACAAAATTCCATGCAGAAGGTAAACTTTACCAGAAATCGCCAGCTATTTAGTTAATTAAAAATACTAAAGCTTTCTATAGAGAGTGCACTTTATCCAAGCACCCCTTCACTCGGAGGAGGTCAAGCGAGCTCCCTCCCTTGGGATCGGCAGGATCGGTATTCTTTATTACGGGAGTCGAACCCCCATACCCGCAGTAAACAACTCTTTGGCACTCCAACCCCCTTGTAATTGGCGAAATATTACCAGATGTAAATTACTGAACGGTTTCTGAAGTAATATGAAATTGGTTGTTTGGTTTTTCTGTGAAATTTGGGATAAATCATCCCTTTTTGTTTGTTTGTAGCATTTATTTTTAATAATAATAAATATATCTATACTAGCGGGCCGGTACGTGCTTCGCTACCTATAAAGTGAAATAATAAAAATGTGATAAATGAAGAACCGCTCGACCGATTTTATGCAAACTTCACATAAACCATTTATTAAATAGTCCGAACAAATTATTTGGTTTGGATAGGTGAGCCCGTTCTTGAGTTATAAAATTACAACGAAAAGTAGCATTGATTTTTATATTAATGATATAATTAGGTTACTAATTCAATCTAAAACATAACAAAAACTTGCTAACTACCTGAGGTTTATATTCTTTTGATTTAACGAATATATAATTAGCGACCAGCCATGACAAGTAATTACTTTCAGAATTCACCAGGAAACTAAAAACAATTTAATAAATAAAATCCTAAACTACACTAGAAACACTCGCAACATTAGCGTTTCTACTAGGTAGATGTGTTCAAATACTAAAATGCATAATAAACAGAAGTGCCTATATTAAAATGCAATGAAAATGTGTACCTAAAACAGGAATACAAAAACAAAGCGACACCTCGCCCCATCGCAATCGTCTCGCGCCTTCTCGAACGTACGCTTTTCAAATATTAAAATTTAATCGTCGTGTTGTCGCGAGTCAAATTAGGCTCTCTTGAGACAAGCGCATAGAATAAACAGTACGGTAGTAGGTAGGGTATTTTATTCTTGCCTACAACGCTGCGAAGACTATTCATAAATAAATAAATAATAAATAATATTTATTTGAAGCGAAATAATTTTTACAGAAATTGCGGTCTCCAATCCCAACACTAGGATTCCCTGTGTTGTGGGGACTGGTCCCTTCCAGAATGACTATTCTACTTGAAAGTGGCTGATGGTTTACAGACTGTTAGCTCTACCTTCACATCTTCAGGTAATCTGAGATAATTGCTTAAAAAGTACCAACAAATACATAGATAGGTTGTGTTAATCTGTTTATTAAATATATTCGCACTAATATATCTTATAATTACTGCTTAACAGGCGTTTCCATCCGTAACTACGTAAAAAAAAAAGACGTGTTTATCATTACTGTTTTGTGGGGCCTCGTCCGTCCTCGTACTCTTTTATTTTATATGTAGTTCTTGTAGTTGGTAACACATTTAATATTGTATTTATGTAAAATTGCTTTGTAATATCCTGTGTTACTGTTTGTGAACCCAAATAAATTAAAAAAAAATAAAAAGAATTTAAAGCATTTATATTATTATATTGTTTTAAATAGAATAGTCAGATCGCTACGTCAATGACTGGCTACGAGCCCTATGAATGGCAAGGAGGATCTATAGACTATAATACAAAATGTCGCTTCTACGCATTTTTTTACCGTCATCTATGTTTTAATCGCGCGCACAGTGATACAGAGAACAGTGTAATTGCCTCCGAGACGAAGAAAAGTGATATTAATTCCATTCTATCGCGAATGAACTGAATGAATGATTTACAAGTCGTCGTTTGTTTGTCTCGTTGCCGTTAAATCCACTTTCACTTAATATTTCCTTTGTCTCATTGGGGAGTCGTTTGTTTTTGCTTTGTTAAGACAAGCTAAACCTTAACTGCCTTATTACAAAAGATGGTCTTGTAAAACTCAGGTTTTAAGATTAATCGATTCATTATTGTATGACGTTTGAAAATATATATTTTAAACCTAAGTTCACCTAGTTGAGTCAAATTCGACTTCTTTTTCATGAAAACGTTATCTTTTTCTGTTGAAAATTACTGAAAATTAATATGAAATTGCTCCTTTTTACAAAAAAAATAGACCGAGAGTCTATAGACCAAGACTATCTCACCACGTCCTTCGTGCCAGCCTAACAATAACTACATGACATGTATATTGAAAAGCTTAGTATGATATGCGTGTGCATTAATCATTATTACACTCTTGGCTCCGTTATCCGCCTCGTATGTAATAATAATAATTAGTATAATTTTGAATATAATTATAATTTTAAATTTTGTTTTTTATAAATTAGAATTATTATTTGACGTGCTTATTCTATTAAACTTTTTAATAATCTTATTATTCATGTACCTAATAATTTATTGTATTTTTTTTTTGTAAAGCTCACTATAATTAATTGCATGCTGTGGTAGCCTATAATTGAGGCAACACTTGGAATGTATGTATTGGTAAAATTAAGATAATTTAAGAAAGTGTATGTTTTTTTGGTTGCCCTAAATAAATAACCAACTTTGCACTTGTTTCATAATGTACTTGTATTATGCAGTGTTAGCTCTATTGCATATTCATTTCCATAACAGCGTTTCCGCTCCGCTCCTAAAACCGCTCCGCTCTCAAATCCGCTCTGCCCACCACTGAAACAGCTACTCTTGTGATGTGACCCGGCCATGTCGCCGGTCGCCGGTCGCGGATCGATACAGCCTCCTGCACTTGAGCTTTTTGCTTCACCCCCCTCAAACCTAGGGGGCGTCCCCTCCACCCCCCAGCCCGCTCGCCCGGTCTTGGGCGGCGATATTATGTTGCCATTTTTATGTTTATTTCACTTTTATTTCGGATGTTAAGGCTGATTATATCAAAGGTAATGTAAGTGAATTAGATGGCGCTACAGGTTATGAAATAAGCTAATGGCTATATAATGTTTATATTAGAGAGTATGTTTTCTGTATATTTAAGGTGCATTAAAAGTGCATATACTTTTAGTTCTGTCTTTCGGGACTGATTTGAATACTCGTCTGCTATTATCTAAGTTCATTTTGCGTGCGATATTACTGCTTTATACTTTGATGCCATATTTTCAGTCTCAGTATTGTGTACTGTTTTAATATTTTAAGATGTAACTTCATCAAGTTTGTTTCACTTTAATATCTCTTATAGTTAAATAATACAGTCACGAAACATATATGTGTCATATATATGTGATATAAAATACAAGTATACAGCCTTCCAGTCCCTCCTCACATCCTTTAAGGCTTTTTAATACAAACGCAGTGACAAACCCGACGCTGTCCCTCTCTGCCACGCCCATTGGCGACAAACCTTCTCACCACGCCCATCGCGACATTTTCCACCAATCAGAAACGAGCTTGGAGGTTTTTTATAGTGTCATTACGTAACTGGTAGCTTTAAGAATATTATATGAGCAAGGAGGCGTAATGTGCGTAGGCTTCTCTGGGAAGGCTTTGTATTTTCTTCGTAAAACTTTTTAGAAGTGTATATTTTAAGGGTGTTTTTTTGGAATAGGTTATTTGCATTTTATTTAAAGTAGATTGTATACTTTATTTAAATTAGATATCATATTTTAATAATAAACATCGTTACTAATCTGCAGTTTGAAGATATGTTTTCCAGTAATTTGTCCCTTTTGTTTATATCAGACTAGTTGCGCCCCGCGGTTTGACTCGCGTACCCGAGGTGTATATTGCTTTCCCGGGATAAAAATTACCCAGAACATATTCTATCAGCGTGCGAAATTTCATCCAAATACGTTCAGTTGTTGAAGCGTGATTGGGTTATAAACATCCATCCAAACGCATTTATAATATTAGTAGTGAGAAGTGACATAGCTGAGCAACAAGCGGTCATCATAACCTTATGACATTAGCAAAGCCAAGGAGAAGGCATATTGTGTTGTCGACTTTTGCAATGACTAGAACGCTCTCAAGTGTTACTACGACGGTAGGTGCATCATAGCGCCAGCATAGAGTTAGAATAATTATAGAGCGAAAGTAAGAGAGTACGGTCTGTGAGCACGGGTACGGTACGTCCATACCATAGGCTGCATACCAAATTTCATGATGATCGGTTGTACTCAACTACTGTTGAGGCGCAAAAGCGTAACAACTCAGGTTGTGGAATGAGCTCCCCGCCGTGGTTTTCCCAATGGAGTACAGCATGGGGTTCTTCAAAAAGGGCGTGAAGAGATTTCTTCAGGGTCGGCAGCGCGCGAGTGATACCCCTGGTGTTGCAAGCGTCCATAGGTTACGGTAACTGCTTACCATCAGGGGGGCCGTATGCTTGTTTGCCACCTTAGTGGTATAAAAAAAAAAAAAAAAAAACCAACAAATAAACAATAAGTAAGGATTAGTAAGGAAGTAAGAATTGTAATGACTCCCTGAAAAATACTTTGACGTATAACGAGCACCCATCCCACAGCCGTCGCATCTGTACGGTCCTGGGAGTGGGAGGGGGGAGCGGACAAAGCCGTTCCTCTTTTATTTCGTTACCAAAGCCTTTGTTCGTTGAACTCGAGGAACGGAAAATTGTATCGGTTTTTTTTTAAGTTTTTAGGTCACGTTTTGGTTGTATTGTGCAGTAGTTTTAGAAAACGCAAACAGATATTTGATTGAATTCAATTGAATAAAAATTGTTGTCTTTTTATTTTGAGCCTGGTTGTCATTATATATAGCTATGCCCCGCGATAAAATACACCAGAATTAAAAAGGGCACAAAAAAAATCTTATCGCGATATGTACTTCCATTTGCGCGTTTAATGTTAAAAACTACTTAATCTTGTAGGCTACTTATAATTCTCAAAAGTAATAAATCAGTTTACAATTTCTGTGAGTATAAAATGGCTATCAGAAGTAGGTAGCAGGATATTTATTGCTACGAAAAAAAATTGGTATGTAAATAGTAATGTAAGTATCAAGAAGGCTTCGCTTCAAATAATGAGTGTTAATTTTAACTCAAGAATTTAAAAAGAAAAAAAGAATAAGTGATTAAACGTAACACTGACTTTTTGGCGGGAACTTGCAGAGTGACGTAGCATTTTCATTTTTATTTTCATAAATTTGTGTATTTTGAGTTTTATTGTGTATTTTTGGTGGTATTTTACCCAATAAAGATCATCCATGTGCACCAGTGAAGTGAAATGAAATGAATTATGTGTATCGTGACTTTTCAAGTTGTCTCAAAATGTCCGCGTAGAGTTTTAGTACAATGACCACCATTGTAGTAAAACATGACTTTTATGGACGGTGACTGACTGAGGACTATAATGTGAAGTGATTTATTGTGACTGAAAACTATAATATAACTCGACACTGGCAGAAATGAGCCCTAATTTGGACTTGGTTGCCAAAATTAAAAATAAGAAGAAGAAACGTAACACTTTCACCTTGTTAATATTTCGGCAACATCTCAATTCAATATGCCGATATTGTATATTTTAACCCTTAAAGTACTCGCACTCACAACCATTCATTTATTCTCGCTCGGGGCCCATTCAACCTACACTTCATTTGTATGGTATATTTAGGATTCAGTATGTCTAAAAGGTGAACCACTTTCTAGGGTGCAATATTAACTTATATGACATTATAGTTTCTCTAAGTAATCACGTTGGGCTCGGATATTCTTCACAAAAGGCTATCAACAAGGCAGAGCTTGTAACAGTATGTTCTATGTACACTACATGGACGTTTCGGATTTTTACACCCAGACCCAGCAGAAACAATCCCAACAAATATTATAAATGCGAAAGTGAGTTTGTTTTTTTGTTTGTTCTTTGTTACGCCTTCTCGCCTCAACTACTCAACGGATCATCATGAAATTTGGCATGCAGATAGTCTATGATATGGAGAAGGGCATAGGCTACTCTTTAACCTGGGAACGCGGGTGATACCGCGGGGGACAGCTAGTTTGGTATAAATGCGAAAGTGAGTTTGTTTGTTTTTTTGTTAAGTAAGCCTTCACGCCTCAACTACTCAATGGATCATCATGATATTTGGCATGCAGATAGCCTATGCTTAGGCTGCATTTTTTCCCAGGAACGTGGGTGAAACCGCGGGTAACAGCAGAATTATAAAATTGTATTTAGGAATTTAAATTTCGAAACACCGATTTACTGTATTCGGAATGTTTATGTGATCGAAAATCATTAGTCCGAAAGTATGCTATTGTGAAAAACTCTAGTTCGAATGTTTTTCATCGTGAAAGAAGAATTCAATTACGTGATGTATCATTGTAATTCTGTGTTTTTGTTATATAATTGGACTGTTTTACAAAAAACTTAAACCGACTTCAAAGTACACTAAGAAGTAATCATATCCTGATCTGATGACAATGGGACCAAACGGGAGGTACCCTTCCAGACAAAAAAATAATTTTCCAAATCGGTTAATAAATGACGGAGATATGAGGTAACAAACATAAAAAAAATACAACCGAATTGAGAACCTCCTCCTTTTTTTGAAGTCGGTTAAAAATGAGTCAGTTAGCTCTAGCACAGTACATATGCTCTAGGCTTATTCAACTCTACATTAGATGATAATACTTATTCGTCTGAGTTTATAAGGAACCCTCATCATAAATCGCAAAAAAACTCTCACTTAGCAATATTTTTTTACATTATGTAAGCAGTCGAGCTTCTTTTTGATAAAAGCACCCATTCACGGGCGATACATTTATTAAAATGTATACATGTTGGGTCTTGAATACTGTCTGAGTGGGACGCTGTAGACAGGTCTCAATTAGAGTGCTTCGCGGGTCAAAAGGGTCTTTCACAAAATTTTCCGAATGAGATTCTGTGAACAGTGAATAGGTTATGTCTTATTTGATGTTGATTTTATTTAATGTATATTTTTCAGTTAAAAGTCTATTTTTTGTGGAATGCTTATATAAGTATCCTAAGTCTATGCTTAAGTGAGTACATGTGAAATAAATTTTGTCACACACATCTATCTGTTTCTTATTTAAGAAGAGTTTTTACTACGGTAACTAGATATCTTCTATATATATAAAAATGAATTGCTGTTCGTTAGTCTCGCTAAAACTCGAGAACGGCTGGACCGATTTGGCTAATTTTGGGTTTTAAATATTCGTGGAAGTCCGGGGAAGGTTTAAATGTAGGGTAGGGTATTACTCGAACGAAGTCGCGCCGGGCAGCTAGTCTAATATATATTTATTTTTTTATTTATTGTGGGAAGACCAACAGCTATTTAAAATACAAAACTTAAAACATTAATATTCATCAGGAAGCCAATAACAGGTCTTCACTTATAGGTACTAGTATAACAACTAAATCTGTGATGAGTTAAACAACACACTCTTTACATAGTATGGAAATGAAAATAACATAATAATTCAGATACATACCCGCCAAATAATTCTAAAACAGTTCACAAGTAATGCATTAATTTTAATACATAATGTCTGTATTTATACTTTGTCTAAAGAAAATCTAATTACTACTCAACATATTTGTAGTGAAAAACTTAGTTTTATTTTCTAAAATAAAAGGTCATCCAAATACTCCATGGTCCCCATGACACTGGCGGCGTTTCCACACTGAATGGTTAGGCTTAACCTCTGGGCAAAAAAGTCACTAGCTCTCAATTCCCCAGAGGCCAAGACCAACCGTTTGCCCACGTCTTGGACAAATATTTTTTTAATGCATTAATTGAAAAAGTAATTGCTTAGTATTCGCCTCGCCGCCGCGCCGATGTAACGCTTGTGCACGTATACTACATACACTTACTTCTTACTACATATCAATTTAAAACCAGACTTAGTACAGACATGTCAATGCACACGAATTTTTGTTCTGACAATCGACGCCACGACATCAGCAGTCAGTACAACTTTCCCGTCTGTTTCGAAAATTTTGCTTGAATTAAATTCCAACATTATTTTAAAATAAAATTTCGCAGACATTAATTACGCTTCAATAAGCAATTTTGGTTTCTTTAAATAAGATCAATCCACTGAAACAAAGTTACAAACAGGAACAGTCTTATCCCTGCTAATATTAATACATAAAAAAGTAACTGCCTCTGCTTGTTCTCTTCACGACTAAACATATGAACCGATCGCGATAAAATTATATGAAGAGGGACAAAAGCTGCTTTTTGCGTGCGAAACCGCGGTGGACAGCTAGTGTTACCAGTTATTTTTGCATAAGCATTTACTGATACTTATGTATAGCTATTACACGTTTACTCCAAATGCTAAAATGCTAGTTCCGTTAATGCTAGCTATTATACCACCGTTCTGTATTGGTAATTTAATCATTTTAATCATTTGCGGGACGGTTTCAACCTTTCATGAAGAATTGTGTAGGGAAATATACTTTTTATTAAAAATTATATTTTTTTGTTTACGCTATTTAATTTTATAGAATAACGTCACACTAATATATAGTATCTATCAGTAGTTAGTATAAAAATATCAATTTATAGAATTTACAATATCTACAATTTATAATTAGATGTAAATTATTTACAAACTAATATTAAAAAAAAAATAAGAATAAAAAATAAACAAATAAAAAAAATAAAAATGCTGCAGGGGACCAAAGAGCGGGCGCTTACCTCGGGCAACGCATTTGCCTTGCAATTCAACGAGATAACGCGCCAGCTTTTTGGGTACCGTGCCTGCAGGCGGCGATTTAATCGCAGTTTTTTATTTATAATTATATTTCCATGTATATATTGTCTTTATAATTTTTATGTAGTTTTAGTTTAGTTTAAAATGATTTTACAATTAGGATAAAAACAATTAAGAGGCGTCAAAGAATTCGTCCACATCGCTATCTTTCAATAGGAAAAAACATATATTTCCGTACTAATATTTTAAAAGCGAAAGTGAATCGCGAACAATAAAGTTTTCACGTCTAAGCTCAAATCCAACAGCATAAAAGGCTGCTTTCACCATTTCAATCAAACCCCACTATCAAGCTGTATAAAATTATCCACAGCTATAAATTTAAGACAATGGCGTGTAATGACTGGCAGACGTCTCGTTCAGTATGACTACAAGGATGAGTATGAGCTTCGCGGAATATTGCGTAAGGGATAAACTATGCATTTACCTTGATCAGATGTGACAAATACTAGCTGTTACCTGTGGTTCCACTCGCATTCCTCTAGTAGAAATAAGTCTAGGTTTCTACGTGATCCAAGCTCCTTCTGCCACTAATTATCAAAATCATAACTTAAGGTTTTGGTTGAATTTATATAGTAGACTAGCTGTCCCCTGCGGTTTTACCTGCGTTCCTGGAATAAATAGTAGCCTATGTCCTTCTCCATAATATAGGCTATGTGAATGCCAAATTTCATAATGATCCGATTACTAGTTGAGGCGTGAAGGCCTAACAAACAAACTCACTTTAGCATTTATAATATTAGTTAGAATTAGGAATTTTCGTTTAGATATTTTCATTGATGTATTTAATGTATTTTTATGTTTTGAAATATCACTAACAGCCCCGTACAAAAAATTAAGGTGCATGGGCGCTTGTAAATTACAACTTTATTTCAATCTTTATAATGTTAATAATACGGTGTCAAATTAAGTTTAGGGTCGGCAACGCGCGAGTGATACCCCTGGTGTTGCTAGCGTCCATAGGCTACGGTAACTGCTTACCATCAGGCGGGCCGTATGCTTGTTTGCCACCTTAGTTGTATTAAAAAACAATGCCTTGTAGGAAAAGCGTGTGCGTCCTTAAAAGTGCACACCACGGGCAATATAATATGAACAGAAGTGGTAATCTAGGTTTATGTTTGCTATTTCATTTTAAGATACAAAATAAGAAAAGCCATCTTTCCCTCTCAAACTTAAAGATACAGATCGATAGCAAAACATCCTGTTAACATCTCTCGCTAATTGGCAAAGAAAAATTAATTCCACGAAAGGGTTCCGTATCCGGAACGAGGCCCAAAGGACCATTATTAGGGTACCGTAGGAAAGAGTGAGCCGTAACGCACACTCAAATAATTGAACCGTGTCTACAAAAATATGCAAATGAGCTTTGTGCCCCGTGAAAATTAACTTTTTCATTATGAATTATGTCTTTTATTGTGTCTTCGAAACGTCTTCGGGGAGTTTTTCGAGATTTTACAACTTGACTCGAAGGGTTTCATAGTAATTATATTCAAGGGGTCGAAAAAACACCCGGCAGTTTGGAAAGGGTTGAATGTTAAAGGCCCTAATATTAAGTTGGTGAATTGAACTTAGTTTAGTCAGGTGGGCTCGCGTTTTATTTTTGGTAGATTTAAAAACAGCAGGTTTTGGTAGCAGTTTTTTTTATACCACTAAGATACAAGCATACGATCCACCTGATGGTAAGCGGTTACCGTTGCCTATGGACGCTTGCAACAGCAGGGGTATCACTCGTAAGTTGCTGACCCTGCAAAAATCTCTTCACACCCTTTTTTAATAACCCAATCCTACAATGAGCTTGAGTTTTCGCTGAAGGAAAACATCGTGAGGAAACCATACCACGGTGGCAGGGTACTTTGTAGTACCCGTCTGGCTGGCTACCACCCTCAAGTTGAAAATCTGCCGCCAAGCACCAATCTATCGGTGTTCCACAGCTGCACTTGAGAGCTAGTTCCTTCTAGGCTTTGTATCACCTTCAGCCACATAATAACGTACCATGGTGAGATTGTGGTTAAACAGAGGACTATACACAATAAAAAAAAACCCCATGCTTTACTTCCTTGGGAAAACTACGGTCTATAAAGTATTTATTTATTTATTTATTTTATTTTATTATATTTAAGGAAAACTTACAGCTAATGTTACAATAATATATATATGGTTATACATAAGCCATTTAAAAGTTTCCTCCGATAGCTTAGTTAATTTGATATTAATTTAGAACTTGCTAGTAAGGGTGCAGAGTACTATAATTATAAAAACAAAACATAAAATCTAAATTTTCAAGAATAGGTATGTTTATAAAAAAAAGTTGTTTTCAGGGTTCATATTTATGTATTTTTGTCATTTTCTTTTTCTCTTAAATGCGTGAACCGATTTAGAAATGTCTGGTATAAGGAAACTAAACTAAACTAATCAGTCAAACAAGTTAGAACATAATAATGTCATTTTGTAATAACAGCCTCATGTCTTTGAATCATTTTATTGTAATCGCAGCAGTCATGATTAATATTCATATTAATCAAAAATGTTAAGAAATATAATTATACGAATTTTCTGTTTTGTGTAGTTAACAACGAACTTTATTGTTATGTTAACAAAACAGAAAATTGAACACAAAACAAAGAAATATATCTTATACATTTACCATAAACACTAAGTTCACGAAACAGACAAAGACTACATGGTAATACGATACTAATAACGAAGGATACAAAACAAACCCATACAGATTCCTCACCTAAATATTATGAATGCTTAGTATTTACTCGCACGCCTGACTCACAGCCTTTGTCTTACCTCTGTACTCAGTTATAATTATAATACTTGAGTACAAAGTGTTTGAGACATTCAACGGCTCAATCCAAGTGGGCGTCTTTAAAATACGAACATGTTCTACAGTGGTTGCAAAATATATTGATTATACGAAAATGAGATTTCCTTGCGACAAGATTTTGAGAGAGGTACGGAATTGCGATTTACCGCTCAGAGAGCAGCTCGACTAGGGAGCCTACCTTACAGAATACCGCCGCCAAATAATTTAACTGCAATCTCAGAGATTGTACCCCAAGTGTAAAGAATTGACGTTGGTAAACGCTTACTAATGCGTTTGCGTTTACGACACTTCCCTATAGGAATTGGCACAGCGCCTCTCGCGGAATACCCACGGTACTAATTTCTCCCATCTAATCCATCGAAAGTATGCGTTTATTAAGAGTGCGTATAAAGCAAAATAACATATCTTAGAATTGAAATTTACCCAAGTAAATAATATTTAAATGAAAAAATATTTTTATATGGATATTTTCATTATATACGCAAGGGTCAGTCAGAGCAAAAAAATAATGGAATGCAAATTCCTCGATAAAAAAGACATCTAATCTTAATCAATTTTCTTTTTTATTCGTTCATGGTTTTTTTTTTTTTTTTTTTTATACTACTTAGTCGATAAACAAGCATACGGCCCGCCTGATGGTAAGCGGTTACCGTAGCCATATAGACGTTTGCAACACATGAAGCATCGCTCACGCGTTACCGACCTATCCCCCCTCCCGTATGAGCTCTGGCAACCTTACTCACGCGCAGGAACACAACTTTACACAACATAAAGTTATTTGGCTGCGGTATTCTGTAAGGTGGAGGTACTCCCCCAGTCGAGCTGCTCTTTGAGCGAATAAACGCTATGCTCTACCTCTCTCAAAACATGACAAAACAATCATCAAAAACATAATCAAAACATCTCATGGTGTATCTAATTAAGACAAAAATACTACCAGTCGGATTTGAAAATATTCTTTCACAAATAGGAAGCTACATTATCCCATAGTGTTATAGGCAATTTATCCCAGGAACTCGTGTGAAACCGCGCGGAACAGCTAGTTTAGATACTCGTAAGTAAATGTTAACACTAAATTCTATAAAATTAATAAAAACTGCAAGGCCATTATGGATAGAATAGTATTTTGCATAAACGACTTGTAATTGCACACCCCGTGACAAGCCGCGATCGAGAAGCGAGATTCACTCACAACCGATCGTCATTCATTCATTCGTTCACAATACGTTATTTACGATATGGAAGCGATGAGAGAATGAATGGATTCAATTGAACGATTGACTTGTTATCACTTTCAGAGATGGCGAGTGCTTGATTGGTTTGAGAATATTAACTTTGTTTAACTAAGAATGAATTGTGTTTTATTTAGGTACATTTATTGTATGAGAGTCGTGATACTGTAATCATATCAGACTCACTGTCTGTTTGTTGCGTTTTACGGCTAAACTACTGAACAGTATTGTATAAAAATATAGATCCTGCAGATATACCTGACACCAGGAGACCTAGGCATTCGGGGCTCGGCGTGGATTATTAGGTGCTAATTCAAGATAATTGGACTGTTTTACAAAAAACTTAAACCGACTTCAAAGTACACTAAGAAGTAATCAAATCCTGATCTGATGATAATGGGACCAAACGGGAAGTGTACCCTTCCAGACAAAAAAAAAAGAGGTAGGGGTAGGGTAAGGCAGGGTAGCGTAGGGTAGGGGTATAGGTTAGTAGGACACCACGCGAACGAAGTCGTGCCGGGCAGCTAGTCAACTATAAAAAGTATCTCATGGTAGCATGATTAAATACATTACGGCGAAACAGTTATCCATAGTATTATGTAAACATATCAGGTTGATTGAAAGTTAGTTTTGAGTACAGTGGAGTGGGCGCTTAGCTTCCTGACCCCAAATGCTAAAATGTATCGAAATTTACGCTTCACTAGTAATCCCACACGAACAAAGAGCTATGAAAGAGTTGTTTGTAGTTTTATTAAAGGAATCCGATTACAAAATTTAATAAAAAACTATAAAGTATTGCACTTATCGTATGCACTGCACACGCAATAGATGTCGATAACAATGACTTAACATTTTCCTTATCCTTATTAATAATAATGTCATCAAACGTTGATTAGTTAAAATTCTTAAGTCTTTATCTGACACGTGACATTTGGTGATCGAAAGAGTGAGACTTTGACGTGAAGACGGAGGACACTATTACACTGATTTAGTTAAAAAGCGATTATGAATAAGGGGATTTAAAACGCAATCTATCTACTAACCTCAGCATGGATTTTGATGCAGTGCTTTTAAAAATAAACCGTGCGGATATGTGATTTTCCTGCCGATTTCTCTGGCGTGGCGCTAAATTATTATCTAACAATTTGCATTAAGGTTAAAAGTTCGTTTACAAAAACTACCGGAATAGTATTTATTTGTACCTAAAAAGGTCACACGAGCAATATTGCTGAAGACGCAGAGAAAAGAAATAATTCTCAGAAATAATGTATTCTCTTTTCCGTGGCTGAAGATAATCCCTTTTCACGAATTCACAGCAGATCAAATTAATGAAATTCCAGTAACTGTATAATAGTTATTATCCGAAAATCTCTTTAGTCTCTTTAGACCCTCAGGCTTATTCACAGAATTATATGCAAACATTATTTATCTAGCTTGAGCTCTACGAAATTACTACGCCGTAGCACTTGTAGCAAATAAAAATAGGTCAAGCTTAGCGTAGCTGATGGCGGCTACGGCGTAGACAAAATATCTATATGTATGTATTTATCTGTCATAAAGGTTTACTTTCCTTTAAAATCTTATTGCGATAAAACTTTGGTGTGTTGTTGTTTTGCTATAGGGCGCAGATTGGGGAACGTTTCTTAAAAAAAAGCAATTAGGGACGCATTGCAAAGCACGTTGGGCATTACCTATTTATTTATATATATGCATGCATGAAGGTTAATTTGATATTGAAATAAAATACAAAAATATAATAAAACACGCATTATTTCGTAGATGAATGTTTGGGACATAAACGTCAATAATGCTAGTTTGGTTGTTATAGTGGTTTGTCGGGCAAGCATAATGTTCAGTCGGTGGAATTAATCACATCCATCCATGGGGTTAAAAGTGTTCAACGAGGGTTTCAGGTCAAACTTTACGTGATTTGGTGTCTTTATATTACTCAGGATATAGCTACTCTGGGCTTTATTTCCTTATTATTTATCTGGAAATGAACAAAAACTAGCTGACACCCTCTGTTTCAGCCGCGAGCGGTTTTAATTTCCGCGGAAACCTATTTCTTTTTCTAAAATAAAAGTAACTAAGATAGCCCTTATAACATCAGCTATTTGCTTGTTAAAGTCCCGTCAAAATCGGTTCAGATCGAGCGGCCGTTAATCTAATATCGATCTATACATATATGTGTCAACAGTATACTAAATGATAAGATCAAACATACATGTCATCTTTTGTTAAAACGGTGCCGTCTCTAGGATAGGGCGAATTTTTTTTCCAATGCTCTGTGAATGCTACGATATACTTACTTCGTTGAAATGTTGGCGCTACGAGTGCTACGAGACTAGATAAGTGCTACGGGACCTACAACGTTTGTAGCATCAGGCAGAATTCCAATATAAAATAATTAATAAATGTCCATATGATATGTATTCATATGGACATTTATTAAATCTGATATATGTATTATCAGATATTTCAAAAAAATCGCATATGGTGAACTACTTACGATCTGCTGTACATTCGGTAAATGAATTCCATTCTGCAATATTATTATTTATTCTGTTCATGTGACGTTTTTAGGGCAGATTCAAGCCTTGAGTCTGCTATTGACTTATTTTGATAGTGTCTAATTTGTAAAAAAAGACAGACATAAATAAATGTTTTTATTATAATTATTCAAAGCAGCTCAATAATGTAACCACAAAACTAGTCGCTAATGACTTTGTGAAATAAGAATGGCTTCTATTTACTACTAATAAGAAAAGTCTGTGCGTCCATTAAGCACGCAGTCCACATCGGCGCCCTGTGGGAATGAATCACATGTTTTATTCAGCCCCCGTCTGTAGCAGCCCTTGTCTAAGAGCTAAGTTTGTGAAGCTCATACGATTGACACTGGTGCGATTATTTTAATGTTGTTGTCTTCTTCAAACATAAATTCAAAACTCTTTTTTTATACGACTAAATTGGCAAATAATCATACGGCCCGCCTAGTGGAAAACGGTTACCGTAGGCCTATAGGTATAGATATATATATATATAGATGCTTGTGATGCCAAGCGTCACCGAACCTTCTCCACTCCCCAATGAGCACTGCAACCTTACTCACGCGCAGGAACACAACATACAGTTATTTCGCTGCAGCATTCTGTAAGGTGGAGGTACTTCCGCAGTCGAGCTGCTCTCTGAGCGAATAAACGCTCCGCTCTACCTCTCTTAAACACTTTTTTTTTAATCACAAACTCTTTTATTCAGTTTAGGTTCTAATGAGGCGATAAGGCCATATTGTAGGTGATAATGTGGCCAAAGGTAGTGCACACATAGCTTAAAAGGAAATTGGCTCTCAACTGCAGCTGCATGATAGGTTTTCAACTTTAGTGTGGTAGTCAGCCAGGTGGGTACTACAAAGTACCCAAGTACCATGTACAGTTACATGATTTCCTCATGATGGTTATTTTTACTGAAAGCTCTAGCTCGTTGTAGGAATCGAACTCACATTTTTGTCGCATTCGATGTCATTTAATTTTATTTATCTTTATCGTGCTATCCGAAATAATAAAATTAATAGGGCCTAACACCGAGAAGAATCGTGAAAAATTATGTGCACAGTAATGTAGTGAATGAATATTAGCGCTGGTGAATTTTTTCTGTTGGTCATCGTAAACAGTGGTGTTTATTAATTAAAATGGTTTTGTTAACTTGTTGTGATATGTTTACCGGCCGGGTCGCTGATCACCTCGGTGATAGTTTTGTTACTTACTTCAATTACGGATGTTGGCTAAAGAGAGATACCCTATTATACTCCGTGACTTTTTATTCGTCTTATGGTTTGTCCATGCTACGCGAATCGAGCACGAGCCGAGCCACGAACGAACCTACAACGAGCACGATGCGAATCCCTTTGTTGGTGAAACAACTGTCAATCACGCTCGTTCGAGGCTATGCGAATCGTGCTCGCAGTGTGCTCGTTCGTGGCTCGGCTCGTGCTCGGTTCGCCAAGCATGGGCGCACCATTAGAAACGCAGCCCACGCAATGTACACAATGAAAAGGTATGAATCTTTCATAAAAAAAAACATTTGATTTTCATTTTTTTCATAAATTTTTGAAACTGAATTTAATTTCGAGTTTGTAATTTTTTCAAGCATTACGCCCAGAGTTAATTTGCCCTAAGCACCAGAATTGAGTTGATATATGGTCCGTACTCTTTGGAAATAAGTTTTTTTTTTATCTTTGGTACCTAGAGATAATTTTATAAATTCAAATTATATATTCAATACACAGATACAAATTGCGATGGTAAAATCATTATTATCCCGTAATATACCTATCAGAAATAGCAAATGCGTAATCACTATTTTATTAATTTCTGTAATAAATTATTTTGGTATGTTTACACGATTTATGTCAAAGGGTGGTCGTTCGGATAGTATTTGTCCAGCTTGATGACTGCCTCTGGCTGTATGCTCGGGTAACTGATCCTGTCATTGGAATATTTCATAAAAGGTCAATGAAATATTCCATATTTCATTTCATTTCGAAATTGGAACAGATTTTTATTTATTTATTTATGCGGCTGTTAGACATTATTTTGTGATTCGCGCATCAATAAATAACGGGCATTTAATAAAGGATCCAATTTATGGTACTATAAAGTTTAAAATGCAAAATCTATTGGCGTATGCATCATGCACAAACCGCGATGTGGTTACTACTACAGAGTAAAATAAGTTTTTGTTAAAATATACATTTTTAATACAAGCTTTTTTTTTGACTGTACTTTACATTGTCTTCCAATATACTATACGTATACCAAATATCAAGTGAATCCAACCACTGGAAGTGGGTGAAATTCGACTCGCAAGATTCCACCCGAATAAACATAGTTACATTATGTAAAGACATTGCAAGTTAAATAAAAGCTTGTATTATGAATGAAAAGATAATAAGATTATTATCAGTCTCATTCAATGGAACTCAAATAACAGGAGAGACACGGATTCTTATACATCTCCTAAAGACGGGAGACCTAGAAGAAACCTATTCACTCTGGCCTTGAAAGTTCCTAGATTGTAAGCGTCAGGAAACACAGACGCCGGAAGCAAGTTCCACTCCCTTGCTGTCCTCATTATAAATGAGGATGCAAAACGCTGTGTCCGTATTAATACTCTTTACATTTTACACTTTGAAGATACCTTCCTATCATAGATATATCTACCTTTAGATCATTTATAATGCAGACAGCAAGGGAGTGGAAATTGCTTCCAGCGTCTGTGTTTCCTGACGCTTACAATCTAGGAAATTTCAAGGCCAGAGTGCATAGGTTTCTTCCGGCTGTTTCATCTTAGGCTTTTTCATCGCCCCTTATGGGCGGGTCAGTGGCCAAAACCAAGCCAAACCCATTTAATAAAAAAAAATGTCACACATCAAAAATACTCTTACTAAGTAGCAATCCTTTCCCTCTTGTTATTCACAAAGACGTATAAGTAACTGCCCCCAAGAGTGGCATCCAACTCGCATGCATAATAATCCACATTTCCACCACCCGAGAATATATCCTTACCCAAACGAAATCGTTCGTGAATACCTCCTATTGTTTCTAACATATAAATTATATGACCTGCCACGATGTGCCATGAATTTATGTATGAGAAGCAAATTGATATTACTTACGCCCGTATGTTAGACTTTGGCTTTTTATACGGCATTTTTTTCGCCCGAAATTGGCTTTTTATGCCACAACCCGAATAAATTGTGACCGTGTGTAAATTAGGTTGATAATGAATACCGTGGAGGTGACGTTAATGTGTGTAATGGGTTTTTTGGTGTACGGAGTTGCAATTTTTATGAAATTTACGAGTATTTTTTAAATGGGTAAGTTAAATAATTTGTTGCTTTACTACTAGTGTTTTAATGTATGTTGACGGGCCAGCTGGCGCGTTGAGACTCTGGCTAAGATTCCAACTATCGCGCCGCAGGTCGTGGGTTCGATTCCCACACAGGACATGAATTTGTGTGCATGAACATGTCTGTATGTCGTCTGAGTCTGGGTGTAATTATGTATATTAAGTATGTATTTACAAACAAAAGTTATCTGGTTTCCATAGTACAAGCTCTGCTTAGTTTGGGACCCGACAACCGTGTGTAAAAGAAAAGAAAACGAATGTGTACAAATTACTGCTATTTTACTTGAAATACCTACATCCTTATTAGGCCATACGTCGCCTCGTATGGATTGATAGTATATGAAAGCTCAACCCACAATCAATTTAAGAAAACCATTTGATAAATTAAAAACTATGCGTTGTTTCGAACTCTGTTTAATCCTTTTTAGGGTTCCGTAGCCAAATGGCAAAAAACGGAACCCTTATAGATTCGTCATGTCTGTCTGTCTGTCTGTCTGTCTGTCTGTCTGTCCGTGTATGTCACAGCCATTTATTTCCGAAACTATAAGAACTATAATGTTGAAACTTGGTAAGTAGATGTATTCTGTGAACCGCATTAAGATTTTTACACAAAAATAGAAAAAAAACAATAAATTTTGGGGTTCCCCATACTTAGAACTGAAACTCATTTTTTTTTTTTTCATCAAACCCATATGTGTGGGGTGTCTTTGGATAGGTCTTCAAAAATGATATTGAGGTTTCTAATATCATTTTTTTCTAAACTGAATAGTTTGCGCGAGAGACACTTCCAAAGTGGTAAAATGTGTGTCCCCCCCCTGTAACTTCTAAAATAAGAGAATGATAAATCTATAAAAAATATATGATGTACATTACGGTGCAAACTTCCACTGAAAATTGGTTTGAACGAGATCTAGTAAGTAGTTTTTTTTTAATAGGTCATAAATTGAAATTAATATCAAATACTCAGGTCTATACTACCATTTACTTATATACCTACAGGTTTGTACGGAACCCTCGGTGCGTGAGTCTGACTCGCACTTGGCCGGTTTTTTTTAAATAGGTACTTGCACTTTGTTTTTTCAAAAATGATTAGCCCGTTAATTCCAAACAAATGTATATAGCTCACATATAAATAGTGGTTTCAAACATCCCTGGAGGCCGGCCACTAATTCGGCTACTGGCCGCCGAGGCCGGGCATAAATAAGGCCGAATCGCTACAATGACCACAAAACCGATAGTTTAAGAATATTCACGCGAATAAATTAAGCAGCACTCGCTGCCGCGCAGATTTCCCTAATGGTTGGTCGGTGGAAAGTTGGATTGAAATGTTATGATCATTGAGATTTTGATCAGTTCTACAAGTGTAAATATTAACCTACGACTATTAGATGTTATTCCATAAGCTAGTTGTTTTATTAGTAGGTGATTAGGTGTGTCATTTTGAATTACATGTGAAATAGATTTTTAATGACAAACATTATCTCAGTTGAAGAAAAATGGTGGAAAACTTTATCTGATGGTTCACCTATTCAACGCATCATAATTACGGATAATTGTTATAGGAAATATATAGAAAATATCTAGATGTTATTCTCAATTTTGAATTACAAAATCTTTATCCGAAGAATAAACGGAGGAGGTTGAGAAGTCGACGGGTATATTTTTTTGTATTACTATTCAATTATTATTTACTAAAATATAGTGATTGAAAAAAATATTTACTTTAATACGGCTATCGTAGAGGCATCCAACTTCAACTAAAATTAAAATAATATTACAATTTCAATAAATTACAGGCTGAAAAAATACAGAAAGTATTACACTTACACTGTCATTTCTGAATAAGCTAATTATGTAATGGAAAAATTAAGTAAATGAATTTAACCACACATTATATTCGTAAATGTGATAAAATAGTATCTTATTTTGTTAGATTAAAGTATCAAGAAGATAATACCGAGTACACACGACAGGATACATCCGGAGCGCGGTCAGGCCCGGTAAAGACAAGACGCATGGCCGGCACTAGACAGCGGTCTGTACACAGCCTTATATGTGTTATACTCCAGGGATGTGCCTACAACTATCTTATATTCATATATCGATATCGAGTGGTGGGTATGGACGGGTGATTTTGTTTATTTGTTATTGTTAATATCGCTCAAAGATTTTCATAGGGCATCGTGCCTCTACCCAGATGGATAATCCGCCTTACTAAAGCATGACATTTAATTTCACTCCGCTTGAGGGGCTCCCTGAGCAAATCGCTCTCAGTTCGTACTGCGCACGGCTGTCAAATACTGTCAATTCTGGCTTGTTTATTTCATGTTCCCATAGAGGCGACTATCCTTCTGGATGTTTTAAATTCTTTGATATCGCTTTAATGACTATATTTACTGAGTCGAAAGTTTTTGAATTTAGAACCTTAGTTCTAAAACAGTTTTTGAATAATCTTAATTCTGTTTTTGAATCCTAAAATAAGTAAATAAGTAGAAACTTATTTAAACTTTATACTGGCACAACATAATACGATAAAACTTGGTAAATAAATAGAGAATACTTTGGAATAATACCTGAAATAATTTGTATGCTGAAAAAACATTAGATCCCGTGGTTAAAATTGCGGGCCAAAGCTAGTTGGAAAAAAAATGTATGACGTGTGTCAACGCATTATAGCCATAATTAAAAAATAATAAACTAATGAAAACGATAAATGTCACGCACATTAATTAATTAATGCATTTAATACGCGAAAGAAAATGTTATTAAAATAACTAAACAACCCTCTAATAGACGTTACGGTCTCTCACCGCGTCTTTCCATTTACCAAATTGACTGAATTATGCGTCCCTAAACGACGCGAGAGACATTAAAAAAAAACGCCTTCCGAACTTTTAATATCGTTATAAGACTTTGATTTAATTTCCCTTTATCATTATTTATGTAAGGATCCACGGTAAAAGGCGATAAGACCGTGTTATTGTATTTTTTCGACGCGTCGAAGAAAAAACGCTCCCCTCGGAAAATGCTCCGCGCCGTTGGGGGTTAAGCCTGTTGCAGACTAAAATATTTCTCACGGTGCTCTGTTGTTACACCGCCAATTTTACCTAAATTCTCTATGAATACTATTCACTCTGTGATTGTTCATGACATTTTTGAATGAGTTCGTAATCGGAACAAACTAAGGTTGAATTTCGTACAGCGTTAGGTGACAAGTTAAATAGAGGTTTTAACAACTTGTTGAACATTGTGTTAACACGAAGTCCGGCTTTTTGTAAACACGTCACCATTACGTGACACATTCGTGTCACGTAATAGTGACACGAATTACAGGGTTTTAGTCGTATCATAACATTTTTATGGAAAATTGGTGGGAAAATAAGGGTGGAAAAATATATGTGTGTATTTTTCCGAATAACAGATTGGTATATTCAGGAAGCGCTCGTGGTGTAGCATGGTTAGCCATTCTTAACCGATCGGCAAAGTTAAGCTACGTCCGTCGTGGTTGGTACCTGGATGGGTGACCGCCTAGTGGTATTTCAAATCGAGCGTTTCCGTGCTTCGGAAGGCACGTAAAGCCGTTGGTCCCGGTTATCACTTAATTGTGATAGTCGTTAAGCTAGTTGCTAACTAGCTTAACGACTATCACAAGCTAACTCCCAGGCGGCTTGAAAAATTCCAACAGTAGGTTGACCACTAGCCTACCTCCACCAATCCGCAGTGGGCACGCGTGGTGGAGTATCGCCCAGTCCCTTTCACCCTCATTTGTGAAAGGAGGCCTGTGCTCAGCAGTGGGACATTATAGGCTGATGATGATGATGATATTCAGGGTTTGATAGTTTTCCGCATTTATAATTATTTGATTTTGATTGTAGTAAAACACACATATATTACGTTCAATAATATACATGGTGTATTTGAAATTTTAATGGATATAGAGGCTGTTTTTGAGTACAATCCCATCATGGTAAGTGAGTGAAGGTTAACCACCTTTTTGCACATTGCACAAGAACTAGAAATGAACTGGCTATCAAGTTTAGCTGACAGAATCCTACACCAATATCTGCTTGGTGACCGATTTTTAATTTGAGGCAAGTCGATTACCAACACCACTAACCTGCAAAATTAAAAAGTGTATTAAGTTTGACGAATGACGATTAGTCACGATAGCGTCGCATTTTGGAACACGCTATAGATCATAACTCCCGAGTGTTTCGGAAGACATTACCTACAGAGTGATCTTGTTTAATAAAGCGACTTAAAAGTTATAAGCGGTTGGATTTTATTTTCGTTGTTAGGAAAACTAAAGATGGCGGCATATCATTTTCTATTGCAATTTTTTATGTTTTCTGGAGCAATGGTAAATTTTGCGGCTTTGATTGAAGTTTATTTCAAAATAAAATATTTCTTTAATAGATAATATTTTTTGTATTTTTTTTTAAGTTAGAGCCGCTAAATTGAACTAGCTAAGGAACGTACATTGTAGAAATCTATAGAGCAGGCCTATAGCCCTAATTATTTTTTACCCGACTACGGCGAAGCAAAAAGGAGGGTCATGATTTTGACCGGTATGTATAATAAATATATGACAACAGCGCGAGCATTAAAAGTTCCCAACTTGTACCACAAGGCCACAACTAAAACCCAATAGCTAAAGAGGGTGATCCCCTTAATGTGTTTGCATAATGTTGATCATTAAAAAGTATGGAATGGCCCGTCGGTTACTGCCCTTAAGAAGACATTTCCTCGTTACGCACGGTGTTCAGGTACTAGCAGCACATATTAATTTATTTTTTGATTATAAATATTCTGCTCGAAATATTAGGTAAGGTAAGATACTATGAACTAAGGCTAGTTTCCTGAAAAATTCAATTAGTCCGTCAAATATATTATCAAAAAATATTATACACATATTTTTTCTTTTGTCAATTAAACAAAAAAATACGAGGATATGGTTTGTTGTAGTTCCGCGTGACGTCACGGTGTGGTACACTTTTTAGTAACAAGTGACGTCACGAGCCCCCACTCCCGAACTTAGTCGCGGTTTATCTTTGTCAATTGTTAATGATTTGGTAAAGCAAAACAAACGTGTCCAATATTTTTTGATATTCTAACTGACTGACTAATTAGAATAATTATTTTTTACCCAGGAAACATCCCTATTGTCAAATAATAATCTTTAGTTCAATTTGAAGACAAGGTAAGTAGTTTTATTACGGGCTTGAAGGTTTTAGCCTCAGATGGCTCATGGCATTCACATCTTTCCGCGGACAAATCTGCGAGCGCTGATGGCTCTCAACTAGGCATCAGAGGTAAGTAGATTATTCTTCTAATCAAATTGTGACGCAATCCGATTTATGTCCAGGCTAATAAAGACACTGGTTATCTGGGTCATTTTCAAAACTCAATTATGGTTCGTCATGGTTTTGGTTTTTCTTCGTTACTTTTCATTAAAAAAATATTTTCTACATTTCCCATAATTTCTCTATTTGACTAAAATACCATCCTAACTATATATATAATATTATAAATGCGAAAGTGAGTTTGTTTGTTTGTTTGTTACGCCTTCACGCCTCAACTACTCAACGGATCATCATGAAATTTGGCATGCAGATAGATATACTTTTTATCCGGGAACGCGGGAGTCTTTAAGAGATCCTAAGTTTATGGTCACAGATACAAAACAGGGATTTTCCAACGGTCGCTTACCCTGATCAATCGATCACCCTCATCCGCCTGCAGTTAATGACATGAGGAAATGAGCGCGTCACAAAGCTAAATGAAAACTCAAATGTCAACATGACAAAACAAATGATTGTCAGTGACTAGCGCGTTTGTTAATTGAGCGTGTTTCAAGCCTAAAGCTAGGGTTGTGACACATAAATTAATGTTAGAATATTAATTAGTTATTTAAAATACTCAGCATATGTTTTTTTTAAGCATGTCATTGGTAAACATGTAAATCTACAGTTGTAAAAATGGTATTTTTTATACCCTGAGTTGCCATGGTTTTTTTTGGAGGATATTTTGTTTTAAATTAATAGCAAACAAGTGAGATTTTGTCATTTTTAACCGACTTCAAAAACAAAAAAATAAACCGCCTTCAATGTACACTAAAAAGTAAGAAATAACTCTTATCTGACACTGTTTTGAAGTCAGCGAAATATTTTCTACAGAACACGTCATGCGATTTCGCTAATAAAAAGTTAATTTATTCAACTAACATATTGTGTTGTAATTATTCATATATCGTGCACAAACTTTTTCATATCTCTTTAGACAATTCCTATAAAAATTTGCAAAATAAATAAATTATAATATTTAAAACACCGTTGTATACATCTATTTTTGCATTTTAAAATGTAAGTAGGCATTACGTAAATTATAAAAATAAACGTTTGCTACGTATGCGTTCCTATTCTATTTAAACTGATCGATTATTTAAATTTTGCAGTGAAACTTTAGTGCTTTCTACTTAATTATGTCTTTTCTATACATAGAAAAATAATAGGCGCATTTCAAAGCACGCACAACATTTTGTAGAAACCTATTAAACTATAACATTAATTAAAATTAATAACCTAAAACTCATACTGTTCAGTGTCTAGTAACAGCCTTAGTTCGCCTTTAATTTAACGACACAAACCTCTTAAAAAGCGTGAGGAGAAACAATAAATTTTCACGGTCTCGTTGCAATACACACAGTCATTATTGGGGGTGATAATTTGTTGAAATATTCTTGCTTGCCATGAGCTGTTATAACTCTTAGGGCTATGATTTATAGGTAATATTTAACAAAAGGGATATTACTGGAGTGGGTGATAACCTCATACAGGAAATTTGCTGAAATACAACCGTTTTTTAAGCTACTTAGAAATACACGGTTGTAGAATGTTGTAGTACTCTTTTTTAGGGTTCCGTAGCCAAATGGCAAAAAACGGAACCCTTATAGATTCGTCATGTCATTTTTTTTTTCATCAAACCCGTAAGTGTCTATGGATAGGTCTTCAAAAATGATATTGAGGTTTTTCTAAACTGAATAGTTTGCGCGAGAGACACTTCCAAAGTGGTAAAATGTGTGTCCTCCCCCCCCCCCCTGTAACTTCTAAAATAAGAATGATAAATCTATAAAAAAAATTAATAATATATTAATTACGGTGCAAACTTCCACCGAAAATTGGTTTGAACGAGATCTAGTAAGTAGTTTTTTTTTAATACGTCATAAATTGAAATTAATATCAAATACTCAGGTCTATACTACCATTTACTTATATACCTACAGGTTTGTACGGAACCCTCGGTGCGCGAGTCTGACTCGCACTTGGCCGGTTTTTTTTTTTTATGTATATATGCCTGTTTTTGATCGCAATCTCACCATGGTAAGTGATGATGTGGCCGAAGCTGGTAAGCACGCAAAGCCTACAAAGAACTGGGTCTCAAGTGCAGCTGTCGGAGCTGACAGATTTTCAACTTGAGGATGGTAGTCAGCCAGATGGATACTGCAAAGTACCCTACAACCGTGCTATGGTTTCCTCGCGATATTTTCCTCCACAGAAAGCTCAAGGTCATTCCAATGAGGATTGCAGGATGTTGTTGTAGTCGCCTGGATTGTTAAATTCGCTTATGTTGGAAATCTGTAGCCAAGATTAGATGCAGTGAGAGCCAGTTCTAGGCTCTGTGTGCTTTCCAGCTTTCGCATCATTTGCCATAGGGTGATTATCGTCAAATACCGGCATAAAGTTTCCAGTCCTAGGAATTTAATGTGACTCCTATGGGCTATTTCTTTGAGTAGGTTTTTAGATTCTGGCATTTCAAAGATTCTCCTCGATACCTATTAACTAAGTGGTTTTTTTTAAGTCATGATCAGATTCAGATTATATTATAGTTTCCCCCTGCTGAGCACAGGCCCCCATTAATAAACGAGTGTGAAAGGCAATGGGCAAATACTCCTCCACGTATGCCCACTGTGGATTGGTGGAGGTAAGCAAGTGGTCAACCCACTGTTAGAATTTTCAAGCTGCCTTGGAGGCCTACGACTAGCTTGACGACCATTTCAATTAAGTGATAGCCGGGACACACGGCTTTACGTGCCTTCCGAAGCACAATTCAGAATATATTCGTCTTAGAAACGCAGCCCATTTAATGTACCCAATGAAAAGGTACTAATAATTTATAAAAAAATTTTTTTTGCTCATTTTTATAATAAAAAAATATATTTAAAATTCATTAGAATTGTATTTTACTTATAAAATGGTAGAAAGTACCAACCCAGAGCACGAGTTGAGTAGACTACGCTCGTAACAGGGTGTTTAAAACTACGTCATGCGTCATAATGAATAATATTTGTTTTTTGTTTAATTATACAAATGTTCAAAAAATATTTTTTTTTGAATGATTAGTACCTATTCATTGGGTACATTGTGTGGGCTGCGTTTCTAAGACGAATAAGAAGTCACGGGGTATATATATCCCAAGTTCCCAACGCATTTTGTTAATCAACTTCTAATTTTAAGACTTGCTCTGCTCTTTCACATATTCTATATTAAAATTCTTAGTCGAGCGTAAACATGCTGCATATCAATTAACTCATCCAACTTTATAATATTTTTCCAAATCAGTCCACATTGTAACCTCGCGGCTCGGATCTAAGATCGCGTGCGCATACGCTGGCGTTAGTGGGTTATTGCGCAAGCTGCACTGCTTCGGTGAGCAAGCAGGCCGCGCCTGAATCACTTCCTCTGTGTGCACACACGTCCTCGCCTTGCCAAGTGTGTGTTCCACTTGGGGGTTTTATGTATGGCTCTTCTTTGTTTTTTAGCGTGATATGATATTTTTGTTGTCTTCCATTGAATTTGTTTTTTTTTTCAGAGAAATGACAAGTGTTTGCAATAAAATATCTTATAGTCCCACAAACTTATCTGGCCCGGTGGCAAAAAGAGCAACTAACGACGCCAGCTTGAAATTTCAATCTGCCTGCTATTCGCCATATGGTTGTTTGCTCCACCAAATGCGATAACAGCGCCTCTATCACCTCGCCAGAAAAGTTGTGTGACTATCCTAAATAAAACGCGAATGAAAATGTTAAAATTCATAATGTTGGCGATCAGAGAAATGTTATTTCTCTGGAAATAATTTAACACATGGATCGGATAGAGGATGAATGGCGTGCTTAAATGTGTGGTGGTGCTTTTTAGGGTTCCGTAGCCAAATGGCAAAAAACGGAACCCTTATAGATTCGTCATGTCTGTCTGTCCGTGTATGTCACAGCCATTTATTTCCGAAACTATAAGAACTATAATGTTGAAACTTGGTAAGTAGATGTATTCTGTGAACCGCATTAAGATTTTTACACAAAAATAGAAAAAAAACAATAAATTTTGGGGGTTCCCCATACTTAGAACTGAAACTCAATTTTTTTTTTTTCATCAAACCCATAAGTGTGGGGTGTCTATGGATAGGTCTTCAAAAATTATATTGAGGTTTCTAATATAATTTTTTTCTAAACTGATTAGTTTGCGCGAGAGACACTTCCAAAGTGGTAAAATGTGTGTCCCCCCCCCTGTAACTTCTAAAATAAGAGAATGATAAATCTATAAAAAATATATGATGTACATTACGGTGCAAACTTCCACTGAAAATTGGTTTGAACGAGATCTAGTAAGTAGTTTTTTTTTAATAGGTCATAAATTGAAATTAATATTAAATACTCAGGTCTATACTACCATTTACTTATATACCTACAGGTTTGTACGGAACCCTCGGTGCGCGAGTCTGACTCGCACTTGGCCGGTTTTTTGAGATCATTTCACGGAAATACTGTTTTAAGGTGTTAATTAATGGTACAGCATTTTTGGAATTATTAAGACGATCGAGGTCACAGAGAAAAGAAATAAATTATTATATAATAATTATATTAAATGTATTCTCTTTTCCGTGATCGAGTTTTTTTTTTTTTTTTTTTTTTTTTTTTTTTTTTTTTTATACCTCTGAGCTGGCAAACAAGCATACGGCCCGCCTGATGGTAAGCAGTTACCGTAGCCTATGGACGCTTGCAACACCGGGGGTATCACTCGCGCGTTGCCGACCCTGAAGAAACCTCTTCACGCCCTTTTTAAAGAACCCCATGCTGTACTCCATTGGGAAAACCACGGCGGGGAGCTCATTCCACAGCCCGAGCGTCCGCGGTAGAAAACTCCTTTTAGCCCGCACAGTTCGAAACAGTTCTGGTTTCAATGTGTGTGTTAATTAATAAAATATAAGAACCTTATGTGAGCTCAATTCTTAGCAATTACCCTAATTTTGTACCTAGTTTTGAAGGTTCATTTATAATCGTTAGTATCAAATAGTTATATGTTTAGTTACTTTACTAAATGTAGGTATATAAACTCCTTTGTTTTTTCATTAAACAATACAACAGTGAATTTAATTATTATTTCCAAAAGATTAAATAATAACAAGCAAAGTCCAAAGTGGAACTCATCAACATCGCGACGAAATCCGCGATGTATCATTGCTTTTACTTGTAGCATCCGCAGGGGCGTACCACGGTCCGACTCCTGCGCCAACTCCGAACATATTACCTAATAAATAACAACACTTAACAACAATCGCATTTTATTCCTCACCTCTCCTTTGCAACTCTATTCATATATCCATAAGGTTGAGATCATCTCTAATTATTTTATCAAGTGTATAAAGAAGTTGGTTTTATGTCCTGTCATTATGTTTGGAGGTCCGATGGCAGAGGATGCGATTTCATTTGGCACCGTTTTTAATTCACCCGATAAGGTAATTACACAATTCATAAAGATGTTAATATATTGATATATTATTTCCTCTTAAGGCATTTGTTTGGTCTATAACCATTATCCGCGGAGTTAAGTAATGTTTTGATTTATTGTGACTGGTACAGTCAAGGAAAAATATTATTACCTATAATTATAAGATATTCGTTGAAGTTTATTAGTTCACATTTAGGTGGATCCAAATCATCTTAAAATAATATATTTAAAATAGTGATGAAACTTTGGTTAGATTTTATGCGCAGGCCGAGGTAGGTTTCTAAAGGAAAAAAGCGATGCAAAGTACGCTGGGCTGATAATAAATTGAAGAAAAAGAAACATTATTTATTTTCACTTTTACACCAAAGACAACTGAACGATCGTAAGATTTTTTGTAGTTTGAAAGTAATTTTTCAATTGGTAGGTTGCGTTATGGAGAGTTCCCTTCTTCGTAATATTATTAATGCAAAACGTAGTCCGTCTGTACCTACATTATTGAGTGAATTTATAATGATTGTTTGATTGAGTCACGGTGGGAGTTGTAAATATTTAAAAAAATATATTAATTATGCAGAATTAAAATATTCCACAAAATCTGCAGTGTTTGTCGTATAATAAATTAATATCACTTTTTTATTCGTAGTTTTCAATAATATTTAAATATCCTACCATACATACATTATTATCACACATTATTACATTATTACAGATTAAAGTTAGTATTAGAAACAAATCGGCACCTTAATCAATGTGGCTGCTCAGTTAACATTCAAATCTAGATAAAAAATCAGACATCCTTTTTTCAATATTATGAATTATTATTGTCTAAAACCAGCCAAGGATCTGAAACTTGCACGATGCATCGCTTGGAGTAGTCACGACAGTCATGCTCTGATTGCCAACCATTATGAATTTTAACGTTTACAGTTCGGCCATTTTGAAATTCGTCGTTGAATAAATAATGTCCTGATACGTTTGTCAATCAGCCGCTAAGCCAGAGTAAACTGTGGACGTTGATTTTGTTTTTTGTTTGGTCTATATTGTCTGTTGTCACATTCTGATGTTTATTTATTCTGTAAATAACGGCACTAATGTTTGACTAAACTATAGAAAAACGAAACTAATTAATATTACACTAACACCTATTGCAGGTACCTACCTACCAAATATGAAACGTATGTGAAAATATTACGTTATCATCATCAGCCTATAATGTCCCACTATTGAGCACAGGGCTCCTTTCACAAATGAGGGTGAAAGGGACTGGTTGATAATCCACCACGCGTGCCCACTGCGGATTGGTGGAGGTAGGCTAGTGGTCAACCTACTGTTGGAATTTTTCAAGCCGCCTAGTAGGCATCCAACTAGCTTAACGACTATCACAATTAAGTGATAACCGGGACCAACGGCTTTACGTGCCTTCCGAAGCACGGAAACGCTCGATTTGAAATACCACTAGGCGGTCACCCATCCAGGTACCGACCACGACAGACGAGCTTAACTTTGCCGATCGATTAAGAACGGCTAATAATGGTACTCCACGAGCGCTTCAAAATATTACGCACTTTACTTAAATTCTGACATTTGATTTTTATAGCTATTAAGATACTTAGAGCACTATTTCAATACTTTTTGCAAGCAGCCAGACCAATCGTCCTGAGCCAAATATCTCCTAAAGACAATTAAAATGTCGCTGTGAGTATGAGCGCGACGGCATTATTATAATGCGGTTTGCATTATTATAAACATAACTAACATTATAAATGCGAAAGTGAGTTTGATTGTTTGTTACGCCTTCACGCCTCAACTGCTCAACGATTAATCATGAAATTTGGCATGCAGATAGCCTATGGTATAGAGAAGTTACATTTACAGTTACTTTTTACCCCGGGAACGCGGTTGAAACCGCGGGGGAGAGCTAGTAAGACAATAAATGGTATTGTTGATCTAGAAAATTATGGAAAGACGTTAGATGATAAATCAAAACAAAAAATACTATCTCTTGTTACCTTTTATTTTTAAACTAATAACCATCAAATTAATTGTAAATTAATTGAGTTTTTTTAATTGATTATCTTCTAACGTGGTCTATATCTAGCAAGGAACATCTAACTGATGAGGATAACAGAAGTAGACCACATGAATACGCTAGCCCAATTTATATAATATAACCTACTAGCTGCCCGGCGCGACTTCGTTCGCGTTGTGCTACCCTACCGTATGGTGCTACCCTACCCTACCCTACCGTATGGTGCTACCCTACCCTACCCTCCCGGTAGGGTAATATATAATGTAGGGTATGGTAATACCCTACCCTACCCTACCCTACCCTATCCTACCCTACCCTACCCTACCCTACCCTACCCTGACAGCAAAATCCCCATTAACAAAATGATCCGCCATTTATTGAATTCATTTGTTACAAAAAATGTGATAAATGAAGAACCGCTCGACCGAATTTGTGCAAACTTCACATAAACCATCTACTAAATAGTCCGAACAAAGCCTAAACATTTGGTTTGGATAGGTGAGCCCGTTCTTGAGTTATAAAATTACAACGAAAAGTGGCATTGATTTTTATATATATAACCTATATTCCAAGTAAACAGTATAAACGACACGATTCATCGTGTGTTGGATGAAAAAGTTATTTTTTCAGATTGGCAGATAATAGCTTCCGACCGCGCCACGGCCGGATGTAGTCTAACCGTAGCACGCAGCAATGCTTAACTGTCCGTGATCCAAACGAAAGTGTTATGTATTCACTAGTAATGAATAATTAAATAGTGACAGAGACTGCTTCTTTTTTCTGGGTAGACTCGTGTTTGATCATAATCCGAGGAATGCAATGAGGTGGCCGAAGGTGGAAGGTTGGCATACAAAGCCTATAAGGACATTCTCAGAAGTGCAATAGTCGCAACACACCGCCCGGTTCAGTAGTACTAGGATAAAAAAGGGTTAAAAACCATAACTATATAAATTTAACCATACCATGGTTTTCTCACGAACGTTTTCCCTCACTGAAAGCTCAAGCTGATTGTAGGATTCGAATCCATTAGTACCTAACACAGAACATCTGAGCTTAGAGAGTCAAACCAATGGTAGAGTCAATCAAGACGGGCCAGCTGGCGCGGTTGGTTAAGACTCTGGTCAAGATTCCACCTATCGCGCCGCTGGTCGTGGGTTTGATTCCCACACAGGACATGCATTTGTGTGCATAAAAATGTCTGTATGTCCTGAGTCTGAGTGTAATTATATGTATATTAAGTAGTATATGTACCTATTATATCAGTTATCTGGTTTCCATAGTACAAGCTCTGCTTAGTTTGGGATCAGATGACCGTGTGTGAGGAATGTCCCAGGATATTTAATTGTACCGTCTATAAATGCTTTATCAGGGTCTGAAATTAATACACGAGTTTCGACTCAAAATTAAAGTCATTTATACTCCAATAGCGGTTCAGCCGGTTGCATTTGCTGAGAAGAGTCGGCAGTAAACTCAGCAAATACTCTTTTCAAAACAAGCTTACATTCATTACAAAATATTTACATTCTAATCGCACTGAAAATAATTGCGCTTTATTGACTTTGACATAAAATCATGGTATACCAAGTTCGGGAGTTGGGGCTCGTGATGTCACTTGTTAGTCAAAAGTGTACCGCAACGTGACGTCACGCAGAACTTCAACACACCATATCTTTGTATATTTTTGTTTAATCGACGAAAGAAAAAATATCTGTCTAATATTTTTTGATAATGTATATGATGGACTAAATAGAATATTTCAAGAATCTATTACTTTTTCTATAGTTTATAAAATATCTGTACATTATAATACAATCAACCTTCCAATTTAATAATCATACAATAACCTGTGGAAGGCACGTGTCTATAATAATGTTAACCAGCTTTGTGCCGAATTCCGAACATTGCCGAGAACCGCCGAGTGCCGACACCGAGGGCGATACTTCGCAGTGTCGTGTGCAAGTGTAGCCGAAAATATTTTTAATCTAAACAAAATGCGGCCGCTTCCAATATAAATATGTCGGTTGGATTGAGTTAAGGAGACTGCATATTGTATTGGTTGGTGCGGTATGTGGTACTTACCAAAATTTTTTTTTACTTTCACTACAATCTCACACAAAACCTAAAAGAGAATTTCTCAAGTGCAGCTTTCGGAATAGATGCTATAGATTTTGTTTGTGTGTGGTAGCCACACAGGCCGGTACTAAAAAAATCTCTAAGTGCTATGTTTTCCTCACGATGTTTACCTTCACCAAAAGCTCAAGCTCATTGTAGGATTCGAACCCGCGACCTTTATCATTTGACGTTATCGTCACTGAAACATCATCGCCTTAAAAGTTACTAAGAAACGTTATGGTAGCTCAATAATATGCCTTTTGTCTTGAGGGCCTAAATTGAATAAATGGCTTTGACTTTGGTCTTTAGTCTACCACTAACATGTAACAATAACACACAATAATTATAATTACAATTTAGAATGTCAAAATATTGGTGTATGAATAATTATTTTTCGATTTAGTGCTACGGGTTTGTAATCAATGAACAATTGGATTCGTTCTGCACTTTGATAATAGATGGCGCTACTAGTGTTGAAAATTGACATGAAACAAAGTTACATTAAAACCCAGATTTGATTATTTTCATTAGGTTGGAAAATTTTGAAACATTTTTTTAAAACTCATTTCATATGAATTATTTTCAGTGAAATAGAGATGTGAGAACTTAAGTACTAAGTAGTTTTCTTCAGTTGTTTGACAGTCTACGAAATACATTTTAAGAGGAGGTAGAGCATAGCGTTTATTCGCTCAAAGAGCAGCTCGACTGGGGAAGTACCTCCACCTTACAGAATACCGCAGCCAAATAACTTTATGTTGTGTAAAGTGGTGTTCCTGCGCGTGAGTAAGGTCGCCAGGGCTCATTGGGGAGGGGGGAAAGGTCGGTAACGCGTGAGCGATGCTTCGTGTGTTGCAAGCGTCCATATGGCTACGGTAACCGCTTTCCGTCATGCGGGCCGTATGCTTGTTTCCCGACTTAGTAGTATAAAAAAAAAAAAACATTTCTGAGAAGTAATTTATTTAGCAGAAAAGTATTTGCTGTGTCCTGAAAACATTCAGTCCGAAAAAGAGGATACACCAGATTGCCCAAACCTCAAACAAATTTTCTTCAAAACCGCCATTAAATCAAGTGTGTTCACCCTATAATCTGATATAAAAATCAACGTTGACCAGATCCGGATCACTTAGGACAAAAAGAGTACGTGTTTATGTTACGTACCGCGAAACTGAGAGTATAATGTGGGTGACTATGCCGCTGTACAATACATAAGAGGCAGCGGGCATCACTAGCTCACTATACTTTTAGGAAAAGACTTTGGCAATACAGGAAATTATGTAGTTTTCCAAAATTTCAAAATTAGAATCATGTACATTTATATACTGCGCGATCAGTTGAGACCTGGTGCGGTAACGTTATAGTTTCGTGCTTTTAAACTCCACATCATGAAGCATGGCTCCGTATTGTATGAGTAGCAGGATTATTGCTTCATGGTATAACTACAATACGGTCGCCATCAGTGCAGCGCAGGGGAAGCAGGAGTGAGAGTTGCACTCCACTCGGGTCCCAACTTATCACGCACGGAATATTTTTTGTGTCAAGAGTGTGACAAGCAGGCAGGCTTATCTAATGGTAAGTTGTTACCGTCACCCATGGACCCACTACCAAAGCGATTGTGAACCATAGAGCCCTTTTCACACCTATAAACTGCAAAAAAAAACATTTTGTAGCGCTGCGGGAAACCCCTAATAAGAAGTTCATTCCACATCCTAATGGCCTGCAATAGAGACGTCTGGCGACATGGACTGGTATCTTCCTACCTATGTTACTACAAAAGGCCTAAGTAGGTATCTTACCTAATTGAACTGACTATGAAGCCTATGATAGTATATATAGTCTGGATGTAATTATGTATATTAAGTATGCATTTACAAACAAAATGTAGTATATCAGTTATCTGGTTTCCATAGTACAAGCTTTGCTTAGTTTGGGATCAGATATCCGTGTGTGAGGAATGTCCCAGTATATTTATTTAATTAATTATTATTTTTGTCTTCCATTTCTCTTTCAACTTGCACCACACAATAGACGGATAATGTTTACGCGTCCGCGCAACGATAGCCAAGTAAATTGTAACTGTTTCTAAGATGGAGAATAAATCTGTAACATTCATTATGTGTTATACGACATCGAACAGTTATGAATCAATGAAAAACACACATTTGATCGGAGCCGTCCTTTGAAGCCGGATTTAGTTTGGATCCGATAAAATGTTACAGCTTATGTTATTATGAGAGCAAAGAAAAATCTATACATTTTATACTAAGAAATAGGTATGATAGTACCTGCTATGAATGTTTTATATCTAGGCTACGTTTCAACAAAGTTTTTCGCCTTTACGATCAAATTCAGTCATTTATTCAATTTAGGCCCCAGAATCACTTATTACACAGTTCGAAAGTCGGCCTTAAACTGATAAGAATCCGGCAAGAAACTCAGCAAGCTTACATTTTGTGTACTCGTTGTGTGCTGAACCTATACCTCTAGCTACAGAAATTCACATCTGCTATAAGCTAAGTATCTTCTCGCATGGTTTTAACCGTCTCATAATCAGCGTATGTTAGGAAGTAGGTAATTGACAGCTAGACCCTTGAAATTGTTAATTGAAACCACTTGCGTACCTACTGAAGAAATCTTACAAAAGCTTTGTCATTTGTTGCAGGTTAAAAAAAACATTATATAGTACTAGCTGTCCCCCGCAGTTTTCACCTGCGTTCCGGGGATAAAAAGTAGCCTATGTCCTTCTCTATACCAAAGGCTATCTGCATGCCAAATTTCATGATGATGCGTTCAGTAGTTGAGGCGTGAAGGCGTTACAAATAAACAAACTCACTTTCGTATTTATAATCCAGAATAATACTACCCATAAAAAGGCTTAACAAAATCTCCGTCTAAGATATTATAAAATGCTACTATATGACACAAAAAAAAACATTTTTATTTTTTTTACTTCGGCAATGAAATCAACCTAACCTACCTTTGTTTCACAGCCGTCGGTTAATATGTAACACCTTATCTTTGATGTGAATCTCTTTCATGTTCTTTGTAAGAGTTTACCTACGAACATATAAAATAAGGGTTGCAGTTAAACCGTGCGGTTTCCTTTATTGTGGCTCTTAGTTAATGACTTTTCACTTTACTAATGGTTCAGGTAATATACTCGTATACCTACTATGTATTACGTTAGGTGTCTGCCGGTAGCTTCTTTGTCTTACCTTGTAGATTGAAAACCTGATATGATCGAATATACACTGACCAAATAAATATCCTGGGACATTCCTCACACATGAAGCGCTCGTGGTGTAGCATGATTAGCCGTTCCTAATCGATCGGCAAAGTTAAGCTACGTCTGTCGTGGTCGGTACCTGGATGGGTGACCTGACCGCCTAGTGGTATTTCAAATCGAGCGTTTCCGTGCTTCGGAAGGCACGTAAAGCCTTTGGTCCCGGTTATCACTTAATTGTGATAGTCGTTAAGCTAGTTGGATACCTCCTAGGCGGCTTGAAAAATTCTAACAGTAGGTTGACCACTAGCCTCCACCGATCCGCAGTGGTGGAGTATCGCCCAGTCCCTTTCACCCTTATTTGTGAAAGGAGGCCTGTGCTCAGCAGTGGGACATTATAGGCTGATGATGATGATGATTCCTCACACACGGCTCACTGATCCCCAACTAAGCAGAACTTGAACTATGGAAACTAGATAGCAGATATACTACTTTTTTGTTTGTAAATACATACTTGATATACAGGGCCGTCTTAAGCCATGCCGGGGCCCTCAGGCACACTAAAATTTGGGTCCCCGTCGGAAAGTAAAAAAGTGAATAACGAAGAATATTTTTCTGTTATGATTGTTTCTTTTTATTCTGGTTACAATTAAAAACTGATCTAGTGTTCGATTAACATTTTAATTTAGAATGTTGAAGGTAATTCTGACTGCGAATACATCGGCCTTTCGGAGCCCCCATAAGTGTGGGGGCCTTGGATGCGGGCCCCGTGTGCCCTTATTTTAAAGACGGAACTGTTGATATATTTAATTACACCCAGACTCAAGACATGCAGGTAGGAATCGAGCCCACGACCTGCCAACTGGCCAGTCAAAATATAGATTTCTTCAGTGGTTGTCGTAGAAAATCTCGTCGTTTTATATACTACTATTGATTATATGTGGTTGACATAAGTTCCATTAAAGTTTTGATCGGCTTTGAGATAACTGGGCATTAGCTTTCATCCTGCGGCTTGCCTGCGTTTCTAAGGATCCGTGTTAAACATTACTTACCGGTAGATGGCCATGGGGGAAATCCACCCAGTCAAAGTACTTAGTAGGCATACCTATTTTAATCCCTTGACTTGCGGTTAGAAAATAACAATTGATTTCTATTGTTTTCTGGTTCCTGCATTTGTGCATAAACAGCGAGAAAGCATTCAGGGAGAAAACAAGCGATTTTCAAAAAATTCTTTATCATTATAAAGAATTGAATTGAAACATCAACAAGTATTAAGTGATTTTCCACGTTCTATAGTCATAAATAATTATAGTTATGTGACTTCATAGATCACTCATAGATGGCGGTAGTTGTTTCGTTTGGTATGTTTTAGCTACGCGCTTGTTGTTCGTAGTTTCAAAAACAATTGTTAAAGGATTTTTCTTTAAAATATATAAAATAAATGCTAATCAAGAAGATATAATATTACAACAAATAAGTATTCATATTAAATATTAAATAGTCCGTGTTAATCGAAAATAAACCTTATGACATTGGTGCAGATTCCAAATTCAAATTATTTTAATCTTGACTCAAAACTTGACTTGAGCATTGATTGACATTCTAGAATATGCATGAAATAGCTAAGTTTTCTTTCGTGATGATTTTTTTACCAAAAACATCAATCAAATGCAGATGAGTTATTTAGTAATAGGTAGGTACCTAATAAAAAAGCATCGAAAAACATACTAATAGCTAGTATATTTACCAATGTATAATAATTTCGTCTAGAAAATAAAAAATATCTTTTCTATTTTATTCATTTCATTTTTATTCTGATTTTAAAATTACGCGTGATGGTCATCCAAGCGGATAGGTACTATGAAAACTCTACCACTATGTTATGTCTTCTCAACACACAGACATATGAACAAGTACTTCTGCTATTATAGACTGAGGTCCGATTTTTTTGAAAATGGAACTGTTTTTGCTGTCGTCGAAAATATAAGATAGCAAAAACTGCTCCATTTTCAAATTAGAAATAGAAAAGCCTAGGATATTGCGCCAATTTACTACTGGCATAAAATAAGGATAAACACATTTAAAAAATCCTAATATAAAGGGTCCTAAGGCAAAGGGTCGCAAGCTCAGCTTTATGCTGGAGACTAACCCCCATAATCGCTTTTTAACTAAATTAGTGTAATAGTGTCCTCCGTCTCAATCTTTCGATCACCAAATATCACGTGTCAGATAAAGACTATAAAGGAATAAGGGGGTTCGTAAATGTAACTAAATTAACAGCTAGAAATCGTTGATTAAAACATACAAAATATACCACATGCTTGACGATACAGTAAAGAAAAAAAATACAACGGGTAAAATCTAAAAGTGATAAAAAAGATCAGAAACGTTACGGTTTATCTGGTATAGTTGACACTGAGGACTAGAAAAAACCCAGTTTAGTAACGTAGAAACCATATGGGAATCTAAATATACCGTACATATACCAACAAAATAATATAGGTAGGCATATTATGATTAACTAGGTAAGCAATCGTTTTCAGCTGTTTAAAATTGTTGTTAATGATGATATATGTATGTATGTTTTTAAATATGATTGAGGTGTAGGTGATTTGTGCATGTTAAGAGTAGAGAAATTTCCGTTAGGAATAGTAGACTGTTTATTTTTGTTTAATTTCATTTCATTATTGGTTTTTCCTATAGGACACTAATTGCTGAAATATCAATTGTATCTTTTATTTTCAGGAACCAATATCTAATGGGATTAATTAAAAATATAGGTACCGCGTATTTGTTACGGGTTATACATAAAGCTTCAATACTCTAATATGTTTAGGTATCTTACAAGTTGCGATAAACATACTGATAAGGTACATTCAGCAAAGTGCCGTATGTGGTATGTAGTATGTTGTATTCTATACCTAGTTACGTAACGGCATGCGATGCGATGCTTTAGTTCTAGTGTTTACAGTGGTCGGTGCGAGGCGAGCGCGACTGTCGCCTGTCCCCACCGTGCATCGATCCGCTCCGCTCCGCCCAGTGCTCGCTCCTCCCACCTGCGTCCCCTCCCCCCCTCCACCCTCCGCCACCCGTCACAGCCCGCGCTGCCCCCACCTCCCCGCACCGCTGGCCTTTGTCGCGGGCCGCCCGCGCGCGGTCACCTGTGTCGCACGTCCTCAGTCGCAAAGCGACCGCGTCGCGCGCTACCCGCTTCGCACTACGCGCGTTCTATTATGACAGTGACGTGATGGAAGGCAAAGAGTACGGTGCGGTTCCCGGCTTGCCGGCCGGCTTGGACTATTTTATGATGCCGCGCGTCAGCCATCAGCCCACGCCACAGTTCGACTTCAGAAAACTCGGCGCCAGCTTCAGCAGCCGCGACGATGACAGGAGTGACGAGCGCCGGTCCCCCGAGTATCCACCGGATCGGCGCGACCCACCACCGCCGGCTCCGTGGCCTCTCGGCCTCGGCGTTCAGTTCGTCAACCCTGCTACGGGAAAGAAGAGAGTGCAGTGCAATGTATGTCTAAAAACTTTTTGCGACAAGGGTGCATTGAAAATTCACTTTTCGGCGGTGCACCTGCGGGAGATGCACAAGTGTACGGTGGAGGGGTGCACCATGATGTTTAGTTCGCGACGATCGAGAAACAGGCATAGTGCTAACCCTAATCCGAAGTTGCACTCGCCACACGTGAGACGCAAGATATCGGCGCATGATGGTAGGTCTGCGCAACCGTTCCCGTTGCTGCCGGCATTGGCGCGGCTGCCGCTGCCGCCGCCCACGATGCTGCCTCCCGAGCTGGCAGCGCGCCTGCCGCCACCGCTCGCGGGACCACAGGGTCCTACACCGATTCCTCCGCGAATACCTCTTGACGATCTCCGCAACTTCAGTGAAATTGAAAAAATGTATAGAAAAATTCCTCCACCTGATGAAATACCGCGAAACGCCTTAGATCTCGTTAAACCTCCGGAAGTTCACGAAGATGAATCCAACAACTATAGTGACAATAATTATGATCTTTCTGATGATGAAATTAATAATAAATGTGAAAATAGGACTGACTCTCCGGCGAAAGAAAGGTTGAATTACGAAGATGAGCCGGAAGATTTGAGTGTGAAAAATAAAGGTGAAATAAAACCGACTGCCACATCACCTGAGAGTGGTAGCAGTCGCAATGAGCCCATCGCCTCTGACGACAAGACGTCTTCACTCGTGCCTAACAAACGCAAGAGGAAGAGTGGCAATCCCACCCGTTGTTCTCAAAGCAACGAATATAATGCATCCGACGAGGAGTATCAGGCTGATTTATTTAGAAACCTATCAACCCCTGGATCTAGTCGTACTGAAGACGAGCCCTTATCATTAAAAAAACAAAAACCTGAAAAGTGGGAGTCATTTCAGAACGGTGAAGAAGCTACTGTGGACTCGGAATCGGTAACGCGAGTTAAGGCTGAGAGTGAATCGGACGATGAGTCGAGTGCCCCGAGCGTCGTTCGCGAAGGTTTGAGACTGCGTTCGGACTTGTACACCCCTAGCGACAGCGGGAGTGACTTGCATACATTAGAAGAACGCTTGGCGAGAGCTCGATCGCCGTCCGCCAGCAGCGACAGAACTGACGACCGTACAGATCTCAACGACATTGAAATCCCTATAGACGACGAGAATCCAGATCGATGTACTGCCTGCGGGAAAGTATTTCAGAATCATTTCACCCTGCGGATGCATTACAGAAGCGACCATTTAAAATTGCTTCACCCTTGTGATGTAAACGGTTGTGACGCCGCCTTCCCTTCTCGACGGAGTAGAGACAGACATAGCTCGAATGTTGATTTACATAGACGACTGCTATCTACGGGATCAGCTGACGCACGAGAGAAACCCGCTTTCGAAGTTAACGCTGAACTACTGAACAAACTGTACGCAGATATAAAAGGTCTCGCATCTACTTTAGAGAGTCTAAGATACGGTGGTAACGAAGAGGCATCTCAACTCCCTAGTTACGTGTCGGAGACGATGAAATTCTATAGTAGAAACTTAAGTGCATTGCAAGCGGGAATATTCCCACAGTTCGGCGAGCGAGGGTTTTTTCCGACACCTTTTCTGATGGGAAACGGGGTACCTCAAGCTAGCGGAGGTCCCTATGGTGCGCCAGCAGGGGCACAGTCAGCTCGAGAGTCACTATCACCTCTGTCAGCGTCGTCACCTCCTGTTATCTCACCTGGAAGGCTCGACGCGGCTCACGCCCGCCCTAGAGAAGACGCTAAATTGCTTTTTCGCGAGACCTCTGAATCCTTCAAGAAGATGACCTCCCTGTGCGAGCGCCAGGAGCAACTGTACCAGCACCACGTGCCGGTGTCATGACGCAGCCGCTTCGCCCCTCGCTCGCCGTGGTGATACCTCACTTCCTGAAGCCCCCAGCGCGCGACAGACTCTGTACATTTGATTGTTAATAATATTAATTGTGTTAATTCTATTTCGTATTTCGTTTTGTATTTTCTTGTGATATTTAGACAAATATATCGTAATTATCGATCCCACGAACTGTAAGTTAATAGGGATAGTGCAGCTTGGGTGTCGAGTTGGCGTTTGTGAAGCTAAGTGCAATACGGACATGAATATTATAAATATTAATGGACTCGGCGTATCGTGTAGATTCGTAATCGATGTTGAAAGTAAACGTTACAATGATCAGCTTCATTTATTGTTCTGGCGCAATAAACTCATTGAGTAAAAATTGTCTATTGTTTTTATTAACCCGTTCAGCTGGTTGTGAGTTGAAAATAAGTGACAAGATCCTTTCACGGTTCATAACTTCCCATAGAACGTTGACGCGGAGGAAGTCGTCGAGCGAGACAAACACCTGCCGTCTTCATAATTTTGTCACTTTAATGCCTTAAGCCAGAATTACCATATATATCTATGTTGTAACTTTAATTAATTAACCGATTAACACCTTTTCAATTTATTAAGCGTGTGACACGAAATAAAATTCAAAATGCATACAGCCTGTAGTCACACTCTCGAATAGACTTGTGATCATGTCATAACTAATACCTACACAATAAAAATATGATAATTTTAGCATTCAATTTAAAACTATGAATAATCAATAAACTTGTTTTTATTATGATATATCTAAATATGTTACAGTAGCTATTTGAATACATTAATGAATTTACAATTTGGATGTTAATTCTGATTAGAGAAAGCCATATATTGTGTCATTAGGTATTAAAGAGGTAATAAATCAAAATACGATGAAATTAGGTAAAGATACAGTTTAGCATGCATTTAGCGTTGTCAAAGATGACCTTTGCATAATTGCTTACTCTCAAAATAACAAAAACAATGATTTAGCTCCCTCAATCATTGCCTTGATTTATATTGGCTTCAATGTGCCTAAAATATCAATGGGGAGATACCTAGTATTCAATATTTATGGAAGTTCTAACGAAAAAAAGAACATAATGATAAAATAGTATGCATAATAAATGAAGGAAAAATTATAGCAGAGTTCTAGGTGCTGGCTCGATGGAGATCGATTTACGGTAAGTATGAAAAACTTTCAAAAAGTCACTACAAGTAAATTTTTATCGACTTTCATTTTTAAATACTTAATTATGTTATGATTACGACTATTCGAGTTTTTGTCATATAAGTACGTCTAAAATCTGAAACTGTACCTATTTGGAAACCTGTACGATAAACAGTTTGACCACAACTGACCTCCATTGGGACTCAAAAGATATAGTTTTAAAAGCTGTAATTATCCATAGCCGTGAGAAAATAACGTTAATTGTCGTACAAGACCTGTTATGATTTAATAACAGGGCGACGTTCGTAATGCTAATTCGAAACATTTTTCCCAGCTTCGGTCGACATAAAAAATTACCACCATTATGGACCCATCAAGGTTTTCGTGTATGATGCCATTTTTTTCATTCCACGTGCTTAATAACATGCTGTTACATTTTGACAAAACGTTTTGAAGGAGTTAAGCAGTCGTTTGTTTTGATTTTTAAGATGATCGATTTTGTTTTTCATTGTTCCTTACTTAAAATATTAACTTCATTGTTTTCAATTTTACTGTTTTTTTTTACCTTTACCCAAAATAAAATAAAAATGTTATGCCATTATTGATACCTAGTAAGATTTATTCAAACGTTTGTCGAAATTGGTGGTGTGATTTTGTTTCATTCACCGATAGGCTAGCTACATTTTCACTGAGTGCTACAGTCTACTTTTCATCTTGAAAACACGGGTGAACCATGGGGGAAAACAAGCACTTTGGTTATTCAGGCTTATATTAATTCAAAGATGAAAATTTCTTCACTAACTATGAAACTTAACAGAGACAAAATAACCTAAATATTGTCATAATAAATACGTAATTACACCCTTTCATTTAATAATTTGTGTAAGGCGTTTGTATATCAAACTAAATCGTTAATAATATCAGTTGTGGAGGCAGACAGGGCCCGAGGGTATGACGCTACGCTAGTTTGTATTAGTGATGTTACTCTACTTGTACCTAGAAAGGTTTGTACTCGAGTAAAAGTTATGAAAGGGCTCCCGAATTTGTTATCTATATTAAAGTCAAAAGCATTTGTTTAGTTTTGGCAATTGTGAAGGCTAAAGAGCGCCAAAGCTACTGAAGTTACCAGTACACAAAAAAACTTAAACACGTTCGTAATTATAGATACTATACTGGCTGTCATAAAATCAACAAGGCGCACTTATGCAGAGTGCAGCTACTTTCAGACATCTTTATGTCATAGCAATATACATAATTATGTAAGGTATGTATTACACTACATAAGTATGTAGTGAATACATACCAGTAATGCTTCTGAGTTTGATGTATTGTAGTGTAATGTCCTGCTGAAATATAATTGCGCAATTAATTGCAGTACCTAAGTGTATCGAGGTAAGTACAGCTGGTCTATATAATAACCGGTAAGTATTCTAGCTAGACCGTTGACGAGGCCTTTTTGAAATGTTTTTAATTGCTCAATTATTTGAATTCGTAATGCCAATGAAGAGACTTGGCGACATATTTCCATTTTCATGAATTCTGATTCAATATTTATATCCAATGTTAAGTTCTAAAATTACCTGTTAAAATTTCGCTCTCATAGAAAAAGACATCTACAAACATATTTGAGTTCTTTTTCAAACTGAGTAGGATCTACTGAGTGACTCAAGAATACAAATGAGTCTCGAGTCCCATCACTAGTCCATGTTACACGTCCTATGCCAGCAGTTTATTAATTTGGTCTTGACAAACTATGCGGTCGGGTTACGGGGACCCTCCCGTAATCTCTGCATAGTTAACTACCTTGAGATATTCTATGATACGATATTTGATGATTTAAAATAGATAAAATAAGTTGGTGTCTTCTGTCTACTGCAGGGTCTTAGGTTATGCAGAAACTTTATTGGGTAAAAATGTTTATTTACTTTACAGGGAAAGTTATAAAAATTTTTTTGGGCATATTTGCTTACATTGATAAGATTACAGATTCACCGAAAAGAAGAGTTTACCACTTCAAAATATTTTATTTTTTAAGTAATCGAAATTCATTGATAATCGTGGAAATATACAGAGACCAAAAAACTAGCACTAATGCAATTGATAAAAAACTCGATTTTTATAATTAGTATCATTATCATTAAATTACGAATACTATAAAATCAATTCCTTATTTATTGTGCGCATGATATACTAAAACACAAGCCAAAATATAAAACGAAAGGAGCAAATAATTGTAGAGCAAACAATCTTCAAAGATAATCCAACGATCATCCGCAGATTACGCCAGTTTGGGAGGTTTACACAAGCACAGACATACAAAGTGTTGCCTTAATTAACGTTTGACAAAATGTACAAAGACGCCATGATGCCTTGAGGCTGTCTTACAAGGCTTACCTTTATGGGGGAGCAAAAATTGTATTAAGAGAATTTGGTAATGAGATGCGAATGGTAATACGTTCGCTAGATGGCGCTAGTTTATTCAAAGTGGTTAAGGGTAGTCGAAGCCAAAGTAAAGCAAGTGAAATTTCTTTGAATTTATCAAAGCCTATTTATTCTTTGGCAAAGCAGAACTTATTTTATAAAATAACTGAAAGCTTCCAAAGAAGCTTTACGGAGGAATTAAAAATGTACGTAGAATGAGGCATTCTTTGTCTTTACTTAATGTTCCTATTAAATTCTGTTACAAACCTTTTCAATACAACGCGTTGCCGACCCTTCTCCCCTCCCCAATGAACTCTGGCGATTTTGCTCACGCACAGGAACACAACAAAACGGTTATTTGGCTGTGGTTTTCTGGTAGGTACTTCCCCAGTCGAGCTGCTCTCGCTGCGCTCTACCTCTCTTGTCAGCAAATAAAGGCCTTGTTTAGATGTCAATGTCAAACTTTTTAGAGCTATGGGAAAGTGCAATAATTATTCAATATTAGGTAAAATAATGATGAGTAATGAAGCGCTCATGGTTTAGCATAGCCGTTCTTAATCAATCGACAAAGTTAAGCTACCACCGTCATGGTCGGTACCTGGATGGGTGTCCGCCAAGTGGTATTTCAAATCGAGCGGTTCCATGATTTGGAAGGCACGTAAAGCCGTTGGTCCCGGTTACAACTTAATTGTGATAGTCGTTAAGCTAGTGGATGCCTCCTAGGCAGCTTGACAACTCCAACAGTAGATTGACCACTAGCCTACCTCCACCGAACCGCAGTGAGTATGCGTGGTGGAGTGGTGGACCCATTCCCTTTCACCCTCATTTTGGAATGGATGCCTGTGCTCAGCAGTGGGACATTATAGGCTGATGATGATGATGATGAGGTAATGTGATAGGTACCTATAATTTACTGAACTTTTGACGATCAGACAACCGATCTACCTGGTGATAAGGCTTACCGTCTGACGGGCCGTATGCTTGTTAGCATTCAATCATTTACCTACTTTTTTGTGTTGCAAAGTCATACAAAAATGTCAATACATATACAAATATTACTAATTAATTAATTCCCGGCAAATCCCGTGAGACGGCAACACGAGTCAAGGCCTCATGCCCCAGGGCACACTTTAATCTCCTCTCATACAAGCCCGGGATAACTGTGCCCAACTCAAGTGAGAATACCTAATGATTCTTTTAATCTCTTTAAGAATTCTTAAAGGAGTTCAAACGTTAAGGAAAATTGTTATCCTTTATGCTCGAGGCTTGATATATTTTTTGTTGCTAATTATTTCTTTTCATAATAAATAGGAATAAAGGAAATGTTTCGGGTTTAACAGAAGTTTTGGAGCTTCTTTACTGATTGTAACGTCACGTAATTGACATTAAAGCAAATTATTTTTGATAAAAAAAACATGAACGAAAATTTCATGAAGTCTTTTTTTATATATTATACAAACTTACATTTAAAGTTCTTTCATGGGGGCCAAGTCTGCTAAAACGTCATACTGACACGATACTATTGCAATTCCATTATCATTGAGCCGATATGCGTAGTCTACTAATTCATAATGGTCTCATAATGAGTGAAAAGAATTTTAGTACCAAAACAGCCAAAACTGATGACTAAAAGATCATTGTGGCACGATTGTAGTTTTAGTGTTAAATCATCGGAAAGCTATTATGGCGCCATTATGACGCTATGGTGTTAGTAGACTACCAAAACTGTAAAAAGTGTCAATTTTGACACCACTGATAGTTCATTGGGACACAATTGTAATAGCAGACTTGGGCCCCTGATGTGGCAAATACTTTGAAACGTCACAAAAAACTTTAGGTTCCATATTGTTTTTACTTCATTTAAAAATATCATTTTCAATATTGGGTAAATTAATGAATTCAATTTACGTTGCTCATAACTGGGTCTCACAAAAAATCCTGAGACTGTTAATCTCTGAAATCCACTGCAATATGGACTTTGGATATCGTTATAAATAAACTGTGTTTGTATGTAGGAGGTAATCTCTGGAATACTGATCCAATTATAAAAAAATCTTTCACTTATATGCAGTACTAGCTGCCCGGCGCGACTTCGTTCGCGTGGTGCTACCCTACCCTACCCTACCCCACCTTACCCTACTCTACCCTACCCCACCCTACCCTACCCTACCCTACCCTACTTTCTTTGCTTTAAACCTCACGGAGCCCGAGACCTTTCCAACGAATGCAAAACCGTGTAAATCGGTTCGTGCGTTCTGGAGTTATAGCGTCAGGAAGGAAAACCCGACTTATTTTTATATAGTAGATATAAACCTGATACCGGGGCTTTTCTTCCCAGGATATCTACAATAATAGAATAGGTATGCAAAAATAGAGACAAAGCTTTATAAAATTCGCCGTCACTAAAATGCCCTTACGATGTAAATTCAAAGTAACAACATGACAGTGAGGTGAGAGGGGCGCGTCTGTTGAATAATTCACGTATTTGTGATCAAAGACAATTGAGCCGTCAAGTGTCTGGGGATCGGGCGTGCCAACCGTCGCCGTCACAGTTTTTATGTTAGCGGCCTTGTCTAGTTTGCATGGGGATTCTGTGGTATTTGAGTAGCGGGTCAGGGATTTTTACCGTCGATAGACTTGTGATAGATAGATGTGTCAGAGATGATTAAAAGAAGAGTGAATGCTGATATGATGGATAGAAGAGTCGAACGGTAGAAGCTTACGTATTGTGCTGACCCGAAATAATTAGAAAAAGAGCAGAGAGATTTTGACTGTAGATAGACTTGTGTTTGTCCATAATCTTATCGTGGAAAGTCATAATGTGGGTAAAAGTGGTAAGAACACAAAGCCTAAGAACGAATTGGTTCTCAAATGCAACAGTCGGAGTGGCGACACATATTCAACTTGAGGATTTGTACTATTCACGCATACCATTTGTTTCCTAATGCTATTGGCAGAGCTAATAACTACTGCCTATTTATAACTTATTCTCGACTTTTTTAACATGTAAAATATTATGGCAAAAAAGTGTAGCCAACATCCAACCAGTTAGACCATTGTAAGTGACATTTGACCTACGCTCATAGTGATCCATCACGACGTGTAGTGAACACGCCAGTGACAGCTCACGTTACTCAATTAATTATACACCTTGTACTTAAATGTCGAGGAGAATTACTGATGGGCCTTGTTAAACAAAATCTTAATAGATAAACTGCGTCGTTTTGACTTGAATTATGTTTATAACCTTCCAACATCCGTCATCAGTAACATTTCATAGGAGATTGTGTACATAGTTACACTATGAGCCTGTGCTTTGAGGATGAGCATCTTAAATGCTTGAGAAGCCCCGATCACAGCCCTATTAGCCATATTAGCAAACTGTCTAAAATGTCCTCTTAATAACAGTAAGTGTAAGGGGCGTTTCAGCATCTGCTCGGAGTCAGAGCACCACGAGTTTTTTTAACGAAGTTCTCATTTATGGGAAAATCTGTGGTGACTCCGTAGCTATGATCCGATAATAGAACAATTCATACAAAACTTGAAACGTTCCAGCGCAATGAAGTCCCCTCATTTTTTTTTGTATTTCTAACACAAAAAACAATCCAGTGTACATACTATATTAAAAGCCTTTAAATAGCGAGCGAAAACCTTTCTAGGTTTGTCTGACTCTTTTTTTTTTTATACCACTAAAGTGCTGCCTGCTGGTAAGCAGTTACCGTATACTATGGACGCCTGCAACACCAGGGGTATCACCCGCGCGTTGCCGAAACTGAAGAAATCTCTTCACGCGCTTTTTGAAGAACCCCATGCTGTACTCCATTGGGAAAACCACGGCGGCGAGCTCATTCCGCAACCTGAGCGTCCGCGGAAGAAAGCTCCTTTGAGCCCGCACAGTTCGAAACAATTCCGGTTTCAATGTGTGAGGATGGATTCCACGTCGATCTTTTTAATATCGTGCTTTATTCTGGAACTGCATTGGCCATCTTCCGAACACGTACCGACGTCAGCCTAAGACTGGAACCCGCGGAGGCGGCGGACCATCATTACAGAAGCGAATGTCATCGGGAAGTCCGAGAGTAAAATGAAATCCGAAGCAGGCAGCCTGAACGTGTTAGCTGTTGTAGATGGCCTTGTTACCCGGTTACCTATTTTAGCTAGAAGATTGATCATGTGTGATATACACTTCTACACTACTTACTTATACTTCTTCTGCTTCTTCTACTTGAAGCGCTCGTGGTGTAGCATGATTAGCCGTTCTTAATCGATCGGCAAAGTTAAGCTACGTCTGTCGTGGTCGGTACCTGGATGAGTGACCGTCTAGTGGTATTTCAAATCGAGCGTTTCCGTGCTTCGGAAGGCACGTAAAGCCGTTGGTCCCGGTTATCACTTAATTGTGATAGTCGTTAAGCTAGTTGGATGCTTCCTAGGCGGCTTGAAAATTTCCAACAGTAGGTTGACCACTAGCCTACCTCCACCAATCCGCAGTGGGCACGCGTGGTGGAGTATCTGCCCATTCCCTTTCACCCTTATTTGTGAAAGGAGGCCTGTTCTCAGCAGTGGGACATTATAGGCTGATGATGATGATGATGATGATACACTTCTACAGGTAATAGTACAATTTTTTCAGCTTAGTTAGATTTAGTAATGGTCGATATATCTTTTGGGTATTTACTATGGAGAATATAGTGTACAGTCGGTGACTGAAAATGTTTACCACCTTACAGTCTTTAATCGCTTGCACATTTCTGTTTCATAAGGTTGACCGGCAATAAAATGACTTTTGATAGACGTGGACAGTGATATGTAACCAGTTAATGGGCGTGGATTGTATTTGACATGAAAAATAATTCAAAGAGAGTGTTATTAAGAATTGAGTTCTCTTAATATAGCCACATACACAGTCAGCCACATATACACTCTATATACCACAGATTAAAGACGTAACCTAGACACAGGCTTTCTTATAGATTTTATAAAGGAATATATTTTATTCTTGGTTAGTTATACTGCTGGTCGCAATTACAGATCAAATAAATTCGTAATTGAAAGTGGTATCGTGGGAGTCCGTACTATCGGTGCTCGCAAATCGAGAGATACTGCTGGTTATCTGTGCCAGGAACGTCAATTACAGGTTATCAAGCACTTCAGTGGCGACTAAGACATGCACTTTCCGATGTTATTTATCCGTGAGAACAATAGTAAGGGCAATCTTTATGTATCTGATTGCTGGAAATTTAATCTTTTTCATTTATTTTGGATTTAAAAGACGATTATTTTATCTTTCGAGTGAACTGAGACTTTCACTAGAAAATTATACATAAGCTTTTATTGTATTTCTGATTGATTGAAGAACTTCTTTACCTAGAGCTCAACTAGTCTAACTCTATATATACAGACAGACGCTTTCAAAAAGTTCTACAGCTGTATAAATGCTAACTGTAATACATTTTCATATGAATTCATGTCACGGCCTTCCATAAAATAACAGGCAAATCACTGAACAAAATGTGTCTCCAATAAAATACAGATAACCATAAAACCAAACGCTAATGCGAGGGTACACCCCTATAAAAGAAGGCAGTAGAGCATTAGTAATGTGGATACTCTATGGTACGGAAGGGAGGTGGTGTGTAGGAAAAATCATTTCGAAAACTAAGTTTAAATGTGCCTCTGTGGGAACTTTACATAACGTATTACGTGCAATCAGTTTCTTTTTGAAACACTTGAATATTTTGCTAAGTATTATCTATTTCCGTTCTGATAGCATATGGAAACAGTACTTTTTTACAATAGACAGGCTCATATTTATATCACTCTAAAGGTTTATAATTAAAACTGATGCTATTGTAAAAAAAACCCGCCAAGTGCGAGTCAGACTCGCGCACCGAGGGTTCCGTACAAACCTGTAGGTATATAAGTAAATGGTAGTATAGACCTGAGTATTTGATATTAATTTCAATTTATTACGTATTAAAAAAAAACTACTTACTAGATCTCGTTCAAACCAAATTTCGGTGGAAGTTTGCAACGTAATGTACATCATATATTTTTTATAGATTTATCATTCTCTTATTTTAGAAGTTACAGGGGGGGGACACACATTTTACCACTTTGGAAGTGTCTCTCGCGCATACTATTCAGTTTAGAAAAAAAATATATTAGAAACCTCAATATCATTTTTGAAGACCTATCCATAGACACCCCACACTTATGGGTTTGATGAAAAAAAAAATTTGAGTTTCAGTTCTAAGTATGGGGAACCCCCAAAATTTATTGTTTTTTTTCTATTTTTGTGTGAAAATCTTAATGCGGTTCACAGAATACATCTACTTACCAAGTTTCAACATTATAGTTCTTATAGTTTCGGAAATAAATGGCTGTGACATGCGGACGGACAGACAGACATGACGAATCTATAAGGGTTCCGTTTTTTGCCATTTGGCTACGGAACCCTAAAAAGCTATAATCATACCTACTAAGTTTCAAACAAGCCAGACAGACCTACATTTTGTACACAGACAGGGTTGTCGCTTGTCACATTACCGCCCCCGCGTGAAGCGGCATTCACATGCAAAATTCAACGAACACCATTAGACGCAGCCCTGACACGCGGAAGTGATATTTTTGACGTATGCACACTCTATTCCGGAGAAATTTGTGTTTTGAAGCCTTTTTGTGGTATCGACGTCAACACTTGCTTTAGTGGATTTGAATGACTATGAGGTGTCGTTTGCTTGAAAATAACCTTTTTTTTTGTTTTTTTATACAACTTAGTCGGTAAACAAGCATACGGCCCACCTGATGGTAAGCGGTTGCCGTAGCCATATGGACGCTTGCAACACAAGAAGCATCGTTCACGCGTTACCGACCTTTCCCCCCTCCCCTATGAGCTCTGGCGACCTTACTCACGCGCAGGAACACAACTTTACACAATATAAAGTTATTTGGCTGCGGTATTCTGTAAGGTATATACTTCCCCAGTCGAGCTGCTCTTTGAGCGAATAAACGCTATGCTCTATCTCTCTTAATATTTTTTTTTTTCCTTCCTCCCTTCTTTACCTTTTTTTTAATGGAATTAGCTACTTATTAGATGAAACGCTACGGTAGGCCTGAAAGCATATATCTTGTAATATTCTAATCCTTATTACATTGTTTTTTTGTGGTTTTCTTATTGTTTCCATGTAAGTAATAATAGAGATGCTTTGAAGCGCACGTGTTATAGCATGATTAGTCTTTCTTAATCGATCGGCAAAGTTAAGCTAACCCCGTCGTGGTCGGTACCTGGATGGGTGACCGCCTACTGGTATTTCAAATCGAGCATTTTCGTGCTTCGGAAGGCACGTAAAGCCGTCGGTCTCGTTCCCACCAATCACTTATTTGTGATAGTCGTTAAGCTAGTTGGAGGCCTTCTAGGCGGCTCGAAAACTCAAACATTAGGTTGACCACTAGCCTACCTGCACCGATCCGCAGCGGGCACGCGTGGTAGAGTATCTGCCCATTGACCCTAATTTGTGAAAGGAGGCCTGTGCTCAGTAGTGGGACATTATAAGCTACCTACTTTTTATTTTTAACCGACTTCAAAAAAGGAGGAGGTTCTCCATTCGTTTGTATGTTTTTTTTTTTTTTTTTTTATGTTTGTTACCTCATAACTCCGTCATTTATTAACCGATTTGGAAAATTATTTTTTTGACTGGAAGGGTACACTTCCCGTTTGGTCCTATTGTCAGATCAGATCAGGATTTGATTACTTCTTAGTGTACTTTGAAGTCGGTTTAAGTTTTTTGTAAAACAGTCCAATTATCTTTCTTATAAAAAAAGATATTGACTTGATATATATAAACACACAGCTCAAACCGAAGGTCAGAATCTAGGAACTTGACCACGTAGGTTTCTCTATTTCTATATAGGCATCCACTATGATAGAGTTTCTCTAAATTAAGCCTATAGGGATCGTGTATGAAACCACGGCAGGCATTTAAAGCCAAAATCAAATCAAAATCAAAAAGTTTTTTATTCAATTTAGGCCCTGGTAAGGCGCTTATGAACGTTATGAGCCAGTAGGTACTTAATCCTGTTGTTGAGTTAGTGCCTGCCTAGAAGGAGCGAAATAACCGCGAATGTATTACGCGAGTTGGCGAGGTTCTAGTCACCAATACATTGCGTCTAAGTACAAGCATCGCGCGATTTTAAAATACGCGTGAAAGTCGGGTGCACATACCCCATACTTTAATTCGTAATATGCGCGTGAGAATCGCTGCGAAATCGCCCCTTCTGGACGGGGTCTTTGACTCGTAATACGCGCGGAGAAATGCGGTGAATTCGTCCTTTCTCGACAGGGTCTCACTTCATGTTTACAGGTGCATCCGTATCCGAACACAGCGGTGAAATCCACTTTTACATAAACATTATTAATTATCGGTAACAAATTCCAAATTCAATATCAGAACATAAGAAAGACCACGTTTACATGTCAAATTACCTGATACAATGGTATTTAAAAAAATCAATCTCACCAGTGAATCGGCTATTCATTGTCAAACTTCAACTTTAGTCGGAGTGGCTATCTATTGTCAAGTGGCTATCACCCGTGCGATCTGTCACGGTCCGGCCACGACACGATCTCGGAATATGGATGGATAACATCTCTATTGAGATGTCTCGCGACTGTTGGCCTTTATATTATTTTTTCATATTTTTTTATTAGGTGCGTGCGCGTTGTTGTTTGTTTATTTTTTGATTGTAGTATTCGTAGTTAGAAAGGTGACAGTATTTGTGTTTATGTAGGTCTAGTTACTGGTGTTGTTTTATGTCAAATTCAAACTAAGTATTTTTTCAACACAATTGTGGCCTATAATTTACGGACCGTTATCGCTTAAAATTCTTTTTCTTCAAGACTCTTATATCTTTACTAATAACGAAGCAAATACCTCAAAGCTTTGCATAGCAGACCCTCCCATATGGAAGTAGCTATCACAGGTAAAATTAGTTCATTGTGTGGTTGATGATTATAAAAAAAATCTACTTAAAAATAATTCTGTTTTTTCCCTCGCAAGTGTGTTGAAAAACGTCGTATGAAGCGTGTGCATTGATCGTATCGTCGTATGACTCTCGGCTTCCTCATCGCGTTCGACTATGCCTCACGCGCTTAATACCACCTCGTCTGTAATGACCAACTTTGCACACATGTATCACAATGTATGTACTATTTTTTGCAGTTAGCGAAACGCTTGAATATTTCACAACTTTGCTGAAGTTACTTCGTATTAAGTCTTATGAAGGAAATATTTTTGGTATGGTTTATTTCCATTTTATTAAACGACATAAACAGAGAAAGGTTCTCTGTTTCCTGTACGCGTTTTTTTTACAGGAAGTTTGAACAGTAGTTTAGTCGATAGTTGATCCTGAATTAAGATGGATAAAGTACTCAGATTAAGCACTTAAACAACAGTTAATTTTATATAATACGACCTTTGTTATTTTCAATATAGTAATAATATTGTGTGGCATAACATAAGCTCACATCCGACCTAAATCTAAAATAACCCAAATTTTAAATCCATACAAAAACACCCGCGCACTTGTTTACAGGACACACTCCAGAGAGGTGGGAGGACATCGGGAAGGGGCGAAGGGGCAACAAGACCTAATTAGCTGTTACAGTGACGCTGGGAAAATATTTGCAGTAACTCTCAAAATATTAGGAGCCGCTAGGTGTATGATTCTAAAGCAAATTTTGTTGGCTGTTATAATCAAAGAACAGGCCGATATCTACGCCATAACTGAAATAGGTAGGTAGGTATAGTTACATTAGAAAAGATTTTAAGATTGTCTAAATAATAAACAACAAAATTAATTAATGCTTCTATCTGGGTGTATGCCCCATCTGCTCTCACCCAGATCGGGCCCTGGGGGCATCAAGGGGGGAGGTCGCGGTGTATCGGGCACACCGCAGTCGCAACAGAAATAGCGTTTGACGTTTGTATCCGCGGTGGCGCCTGTTCACTGTCAACTTTACAGATTAGTTTGGCACAGAGAGTTCGGTACTTGTCTTACAAACTATTTTCGGATCAATCACGGTCCAAGGAAGTTCTGTTACTTGGTTATTGTTTGGAAATCTTGCGTGTTGTTTGCAAATCCTTATGTTCTTAGTTTGGTTTATGTTAAGATCAGTTTTATAAAGAATTCACATCTTACTACTAATATAAATGTGAAATTTTGTAGGTTTATATAGAATGCAAAAACTATTGAATGGATTTGGATTGATTTTGGAAATTTGGCACACATATTGGTAATATATTCTGGATTAACACATAGAATTCTTTTATTCCGGGAAAAGAATGGAACGCGGCTGAAACCGCGGGACGGAAGCTAGTAATTCAATAATTATGAGAAAACTTTAGTCAGCGTTAAAAGCGATTTGATACCTTTGTTATTTCTACATCAAAATTTTTTTTTTAATTATGGACTTAGTTTTTCAGAGTTGTTTCTTTTTTATCTCGCTTATTTTGTCTTTCCCTAGAATACCTCTAAGGCCTTTCTAAGCAAAAAAAGGCTAAATCCGTACAATTTCATCTAATCAGCACATTATCTTCCAGTCTTCTATCCTACTAATCAGAAAAATGATTTTTTTATACAACTATGTCGGTAAACTAGCATACGGCTCGCTTTATGGTAAGGTTACCGTAGCCATATGGAAGCTTGCAACACATGAAGCATCGCTCACGCGTTACCGACCTTTCCCCCCTCCCCAATGAGCTCTGGCAACCTTACTCACGCCCAGGAACACAACTTTACACAACATAAAGTTATTTGGCTGCGGTATTCTGTAAGGTGGAGGCACTACCCCAGTCGTGCTGCTCTTTGAGCGAATAAACACTACGCTCTATCTCTCAGAAAATCTGAATGCTTAATCTAATCTCAAACATTACTCTACGTAACTAAGGAGGGCGCGTTAAAATTGAAAATAAATTCAATATCAATTTGAGCACGAGCCAAGTGCCGTGGCTGTATCGAGCTGATGTCGATATGTGACGTTTATGCCCACTCGAGACGCCCGTCCACCGCTCGATATATTATAAACTGTCGTTTTTCTATCGTCAGATAGCTTTTTAACCGAACATTAAAATTTATCGCGTTTATTCGCGTGCTTTCATGTTTTGTTAGTTGTCGCTTTGCTTAGAAAAATCGTGCATATATTCAAATAACTAACGAAATTTGTTCTGCAGTAATGTACTTTAGTGGATTTTAGGTTCTATCCAACGAGAGTTGTCCTGTAAGGAGGTTTATTTATGATACGGGAAAAGAATGAAACCTCCTAAAGTTTTCAATAAATTGCCGAATGAAATAAAAGACATAAATATTATAAGTATTTTTAAAAAGAAATTGTATGACTTCCTTAATCACAATGCATATTATACAATTAATGAGTACCTAAATGAAAGACATTCCTGATTTATTTGTTGTTTGTGTGTGTTGCTTAGTCTGTTTGGTTATTTATTAGATATCTTTTATATATTTGACATTGTATCTGAATATTTTTGTGAATCTGTGTTAATTTAATTGTTGTAATGAATTTATTAATTAATTGTTATTAGTTTACCTTTAAAAATCACTTGTACGCCTTGCAAGGCAAAACATAGCAGAACATTATATTTTTATTTAACATTATTGTATTGTACCTATGTTTACAAGAAATAAATTGAATTGAATTGAATTGAATAGGAATTCTATAAAATTCCTAGGAAATGTATACAATGACGAGCTAGTTTAGGAAATGTGTAAAACAATTAGTCGAAAGTTATTTAAATCACGTATCTCCTAGGAAACGCATACGTTTTCTAGGTGTTATATAACATTTCTGAATGGTGCTAGGAAATCTGTAAAATTTTACTTAAATGATCCTTTTTATTATACAAAAATATGGATCTAGAGTTCTAGTATTATCAAGTTTCTAACCTAAGCTAACTGCCCTTGTCGGTGTAATAGATATTTTTACAATCGTAAGCTATTCAATCAGAAAAATAATTGCTCCAATACATGTTATCATCTCATGTAGAGCTAAGCTCTTACGTTAATCATAATGAGTTTACATCATAAAAACAAAACTTCCCACAATTGTTCATTAATGTGCTGTAATCTCGAATTTGAATTGCTGCTTAGGAGATGTATAGAATTCCTAGGAAAAGTGTATAATAAAATTTATTTGACACATTTCGTGACGATTTTTTGACATTGTATACATTTCCTAGGAATTGTATTCAATGACGGATTACATAACATATCCGATGTCATTTAAACTAAATATATAGATTATAATCTTTTTTTTACGGTATATATAGACCTGTGTTTGACGGCAATCTCACCATGGTACAGATTTTCAACTTGAGGGTGGTAGCCAGCCAGCTGGATTTTATAAAGTACCCTACCACCTATCACGATGTTTTCTTTCACCGAAAGCTCAAGCTCGTTGTGGCATTCGAACCCGGGACCTTCGTCTCGGCATCCGACGTCACACGATAAAAATTAAGGAAAAACAACTATAGAATAAGGTAAGTGCACCGGTAATGGACAGCGTACCGGTAATGATATTCTTTTGTTGCATCCTAAAAAATAAGGATTCTACAACTCTTTTGTTGTCTGGCAATACTTTACCAAAGACAAAAGGTATTTAAGTGTCAAAATATTGACAGTTGATGTATGTCAGTTGTTCAGTTTCAAGATGATAGGAAGTTAAACACGCGTGTCTCCGGTGATGCGGTATTATTAGTGAATTTGATAGCGAGGTAAGTTGCTGATGATTTTTTTTTCTCAAATATATTAAAGTAATAATGAATAAATATTAAGTTTGTGGCATAATTAAAGACATTTCCAATCAAATCAATATCAAAATATTGTAAATAATAACGGAGTTTCCTTTTTTTTTGCCATGTTCATAACTGGTACCTGGAATTATGACATGCCCTAGTTATGGACATAGTGTCGATTACTGGTGTCGTGCATTTTTTTAAAGATTTTAGTCGATCATTAGATTTTTTCGCGAGGCGAATGAAATATCTTTTTATGACGACTTTATAAAGGTTTTTACCAGTAATGGACAGACGTGTCCATTAGTGGTTTGTCCATCACTAGTTCATTCCATTACTATGGGTACTACAAATAAGTTTTTTCTTGCAGTCATGGCGCCGATGAAAAAGTATACACCACTTCAAATGCAGAACATAGAAGACGTAATATAACAAATAAATTTCTAACTAAACTGTATTTTTATTTATTTGGGTATGTTTAAGTGTTCATTACCAGGTGTCCAATGCCGGTACACTTTGCATAACTAGCCGTCAATCATTGGTATATGACTTGTCCATTACTAGATAATTTTAAGCCAATTTTCTTTTTTTATTTAATTACATTATACTTTTATTAGATGTTAAACATCCATGACCAACTTTATCTGCAGCCTTGCAAGAATCGGCCTGCAACTTTTTTTTTTTGAAATTTTAAACATTCTCCATCGATCTTAAACCGTCCATCACTGGTACACTTACCTTACATAGGTTACAAGTAAAAAAAAAAGGGTAATATCGGGCCATACGGATAATAATTATAGTGTTTCAAGCAAAATTAAGCTATAAATAGCCACATGCTCAAGATGCACGCCAAATACGCTTAACAAACTATTTTAAATCCAAGAGAAACAAAACGTTTCTTCGAATATCGACACGTCTGCATTTGAGAAATATGTCCGGCGATGTGTCTTGTTGTTTTATGTTATGATTGACGATAATTGCCCCAACGTTTATCCAGGGACGGCTATTTATATTCGGTTTCTGTATTGGAACAAGATTGTTGAATTATTTCGGTATGCTCTCGATGTTAAATCTATAATATCTTAATTAATTTGGGTAGTGGTTGATTCGATTAAATATGAAGCATTGGATTCTCTTATTAGATTGTTTTTGAATATCGAATCATTTAATGAGTACCTTGTTCTGTATGGATTACTCGTAATTTTTTTGATTGGGTTTTCATTTATTAAAAAATAATTGGACTGTTTTACAAAAAACTTAAACCGACTTCAAAGTACATTAAGAAGTAATCAAATCCTGATCTGACAATGGGACCAAACGGGAAGTGTACCCACCCTTCCAGACAAAAAAATAATTTTCTAAATCGGTTAATAAATGACGGAGTTACGAGGTAACAAACATTAAAAAAAATACAACCGAATTGAGAACCTCCTCTTTTTTTTTGAAGTCGATTAAAAATTGTGGTAAATTCATTTGTATGTATTAACCATAGAGAAAAGATATGGTATGAACTTAACGTCCATAACTGCCGAAAAATCGGTGTGCAAATGGGAATACTTCGGCCTTATACCATGGCCTAAACTGAGTAAATGATTTTTGTTTTTGATTTTGAATTTCAGGCAATCAATCTGCGTTTTCATACTTCAATACAACTGCCCGAAGCAAAAAAACGGACAGTGTTTTTAGGGTTCAAATAGGTATGTAGGTATCTATGTCTTTCCGTTTCTTTCTTCTAAATGCTTGAACCGATATAGAAGTGTGTGTGTGTGTTACTGTTATTGTTAGAATTCTTATGTTACCTCGGCTGTCATAGAGTACCTAAACGGTCAGATGTACAAAAAACTATAACAATATGTCATTTTGTAATGAGAATTAGAACATAGAAATGTCTTCAGTTTTTGTAAGGCACTTGTAAGGGCAGCTTTCACTTGTTCGTTTCACCAAATTCAAATGTAGTATAAATTTGAATTTGGTGGTACAAACCATAATTCTATACCGTTTACACGCTTTTACGATATATTATGATGATATATTTTTGCTCTTATTTGTGGAAATTTACAGCACGATTAAATTCTAATAGTGATGCGACTGAATCACCAAAAATATCATGTATGAAAACTTTTACGACTCTTCAATATCGATCGTTTCAAAGACGTCATCTGGTGGTGGAATAAATTACTAAGTGTTTGCGGTGATATATAAATATCTATTTTTGTGTTGTTTGTCAGACGATTTCGTTTATTTATGGTTTCTTGGTAGGTTATAATCGATTAGCAATTGTAATGGTAGCACTTACCATACATCAAGTGATTTATTTCATAAGACTTTCTCTTCGTAGCTTGTTACTTCAGTCATATTGAAAGACAAGCTGGCAAATACATTGTCCGCGTAAGATTGTAAAGGTGAACGCACACTTATCCGAGCCGAACGCGCCGAACGCATCGAACGAAACGAATTTTAGAATTCTGTATATGAAATCTTATGAAAGCTCGCATACTTGCCCGCGTCGAATCGTCCGAATCTGGAAGAACTGAAAAGAATCATAGAAGAATTCGGATTATGTCATCAGATTCGGCGCGAATTATGCGGTCAACTCGACCGATGCACTCGCATCGCATCGCATTCTATAAGTTGCGTAGCAACACGCGAGTTGTTTATAAATATTGTGCGACAGGTGTAAAGGAAATAGAAATGATTTCTTCGGCGCACTCCATTCTTTCGGTGCGGATATGTGTGCGAGCCCTCCTTGACTTCGATTCGTTCGCCGCCTTCGGCTCTGATAAGTGTGCGTCTACCTTAAAAGCTAGCTGGCCTTTTGCAGTCTATAAAAAAGTTATAAATTCCTTTTTTGAATTGGCATATATTTTAGTGCAACAAATATTTCCTATTTTTATACATGCTGTTACAATGTTCGGTTCAACGATATTTCTGTTTATCGTTGATTTGGTTTCTTTGCTGCCGGATCCACAAGTGCTTTTAACTCCCAAAGCACATTTTTTGTTAAATCAAAGTAATTTCGCAAAGAGGATCGGGTGCATAGTAAAGTGTGCATGTAAAGTGGGTAGTTTTAGATAAATGCATGCACGCTGGGTGCCGAGGATCGTCGCTATACATAAGTAATGTGGTCCGTCGGATGGTAATCGCGACCTCCAGAGATTTAGCACTTTTTGTTGCTGTCCAGACTTGTGTCCGGCTTGTACAGAGTGTTTTGTTTTACAATTTTAGTTAGAAAAGTTCAATGTTTTGACCAAACATCTATTGAAAGAAATGTCAAGTCCAAAGAATTTAAAACGTCCAGAAGGATAGTCGCCTCTATGGGAACATGAAATAAACAAGCCAGAATTGACAGTATTTGACAGCCGTGCGCAGTACGAACTGAGAGCGATTTGCTCAGGGAGCCCCTCAAGCGGAGTGAAATTAAATGTCATGCTTTAGTAAGGCGGATTATCCATCTGGGTAGAGGCACGATGCCCTATGAAAATCTTTGGTCAAGTCTTGGCAGTTTATTATTCAAGCAGGTTATTTTATTAATGATTATTGCAAATTTTAGTTATCTTCGTTATATTTACAGCACCACCATCTAAAAAAAAAACAATAAACGTGGGGTATAAGGTTTTTAATTAATTGTTATACATTTGTTTCATCAGTAAAGGAGAAAAATCACCTAGAACGCTATTAACTGAACATTTAAAATAACGCATCTCTACAAAACATTTAAAAACAGAACACAAAACTGACACCCTACAAAACACATCCAACATTTCAAGTTTCAATTTTCAACGGAATAAAAATTCAAATGGTATATTCAAATACACATGAGTGTCAGTCACGCGGGGCAAGTGTAACATCCTGTAAATGGGGTAAGGGTGTGCCGCAATGGATCGTGATAGTATGGACATATTTCAAAGACACCTATTTTATTCAGTAGCTGATACCGGGAGAAGGTCCTCGACATTGATTTATTTATTGCTATCTTGTCTACCCCTTTTATTGATACGACTTCTTCGTTTGGCAATATGTTACGGCTGGTTTGTCAATGCGCTGTGTGTAAATTAGTATGGTTTTATTTTCCTTTTTAAATAAACTGATTATATGGTCATGTATATAACTTCACATTGTTTGACAATGACAGTAAGGTGACGTTATTTACGTGACCATTTTTAATCAATATATTAGGTACTAGCTTTAGCCCGCGACTTCGTCCGCGTAGTTTTTTTTTTCTAGATATGAATCATTGTAACAATATAGAGCTTTGTTCATGCCTATTGCTCGCCACTACGTGTTATATTTGACATAAGTTCAGGTACATTGAGAGCTTTCATGCGAGCATGCCACATACAACTGAAACAGTCCTGCCACAAATAAACTCTAACAAATATCAGAGTTTTACCCTGTGACTTATTAATAGCCATCGCGAAACAAACCTTGATAAAAGGAACTGTAAACTTTTAAAATAAACGAAGGATTTGGGATCAATTGTATATGCGACACGAAGACTGTTTCTCCTCTGGCAGAACCAGTTAATATTTTGGCCTCAATAACATTGCGGCGGAGAGCTGTTACTTGAAGTCTAGTTCCACAGCACAATTTGGGAGGCCGTATATTTCTAATCAATATGACAGGAGCACCTACATACGGATTACCCGGCGGATTAAGAGAGTTTAAAAATTGAACAGGATAATTTACCGACTCATCCATATCGACCATGGTGGCAACAACCTTCAAATGAATATATCAACATTTCATTTATCGCAGCGGGTTTGTCATTTTTGGGAGTCATAATGGCTCTCTCGCGCATAACCACTCTATCGGTTTGTGTTCATAGTAACATCAGTATACATTTTATCTATACCTAAGTTGGTATTTGTATCAACCCATCTATTTGTGAAAAGTTTACGTTCCCGATTTGAAGAAGAAGATCTGATAATCTACCGGCAGGAATATACATCGTTTTTGGGAGTTGTCGAGATCGGGATTATTTATCTAAAATTGCGCTATGAGACCTATCCACAAATTCCGCAACCATTTCATGACAGCAGAGATATTTGCTTATGGCACACAGACAGACAGACAAATACACGGGTGGAGACCTATATCCAAAAGTTCTCAATAATTTACAGACAGCTGAGAGGTTTCTGTCTGTCTGTCAGTCTGAGGAGAGACTGCCTCCTTATGTGTGTATCGCTTGTACAACGGACAGTTCTCTGTAGAATTGTTTGATCTGATTCCCACGGGCTACCTCCTACCATCGCAACTCTCGCCATCGACGGGAAGTCCATACTCATATATTGGAACCGAAATTCAAAGGAGTTTTCTACCGCGTACACTCAGGCTGTGGAATGAGCTCCCCGTCGTGGCTTTCCCAAAGGAGTATAGCCAGGGGGTCTTCAAAAAGGGTGTGAAGATATTTCTGTAGGGTCGGCAACGCATGAGGTATACCTAAAGTGACCGCTTACCATCAGGCGGGCCGTATGCTTGTGTGACACCTTAGTATTAAATTTAAATCTGTATATATAAAAGGAGACCGTGACTGACTGATCTATCAACGCATAGCTCAAACCACTGAACCGATTGGGCTGAAATTTGGCATACAGATAGTTGTTATAACGTAGGCATCCGCTAAGAACGGATTTTTGAAAATAACACCCCTAAAGGGGTAAAGTAGGGGATGAAAGTTTGTATGAAAGTCCGTCAGTTTTGATGTTAGGATCTTCAAATTTTGTGTTTAGGCTGACGATTGAAAATTAATTTATAGGTGTCTCAGCGTTTGTGATAATTCCACCCCCAAAGGGGGAAAAAAGGGGATGAAGTTGGGTAAGCAAGGCCTTCAATTCCACAATAAACTTAATTAAATGTATTATAATACAGTGTAGGTATCCAGTAAGGAAGGATTTTTGGAAATTCCACCCCTAAGGGGGTAAAATAGGGGATGAAAGTTTGTATGCAAGTCCGTCAGTTTTGAAGTTAGGATCTTCAAATTTTGTGTTTAGGCTGTCGATTGAAAATTAATGTAAAGTTGTCTCAGCGTTTGTGATAATTCCACCCCCAAAGGGGGAAAAAAGGGGATGAAGTTGGGTAAGCAAGGCCTTCAATTCCACAATAAACTTAACTAAATGTATTATTATACAGTGTAGGTATCCAGTAAGGAAGGATTTTTGGAAATTCCGCCCCTAAGGGGGTAAAATAGGGGATGAAAGTTTTAATGCAAGTCCGTCAGTTTTGAAGTTAGTTTCTTCAAATTCAATTAATGTAAAGGCAATGAACAGAGCTCTATATTGTTACAATGATTCATATCTAGAAAAAAAAAACTACGCGGACGAAGTCGCGGGCTAAAGCTAGTTTAGTATACTTCCATACACAATGGCATCCCCTTTTTTACCCCTTCGGGGTCGGAATTATCACACTGAGGCATATATAAATTAATTTTCAATCATCAGCCTAAACTCAAAATTTGAAGGTCCTAACTTCGAAACTGATGGACTTTCATACAAACTTCCATCCCCTATACTGTGGAAATGAAGGACTTTCATATACAACTTAATCCCCCTTTTTCCTCTTCGGGGGTGGAATTATCACAAACGCTGTGACAACTTTACATTAATTGAATTTGAAGAACCTAACTTCAAAACTGACGGACTTGCATTAAAACTTTCATCCCCTATTTTACCCCCTTAGGGGCGGAATTTCCAAAAATCCTTCCTTACTGGATACCTACACTGTATAATAATACATTTAGTTAAGTTTATTGTGGAATTGAAGGCCTTGCTTACCCAACTTCATCCCCTTTTTTCCCCCTTTGGGGGTGGAATTATCACAAACGCTGAGACAACTTTACATTAATTTTCAATCGACAGCCTAAACACAAAATTTGAAGATCCTAACTTCAAAACTGACGGACTTGCATACAAACTTTCATCCCCTATTTTACCCCCTTAGGGGTGGAATTTCCAAAAATCCTTCCTTACTGGATACCTACACTGTATTATAATACATTTAATTAAGTTTATTGTGGAATTGAAGGCCTTGCTTACCCAACTTCATCCCCTTTTTTCCCCCTTTGGGGGTGGAATTATCACAAACGCTGAGACACCTATAAATTAATTTTCAATCGTCAGCCTAAACACAAAATTTGAAGATCCTAACATCAAAACTGACGGACTTTCATACAAACTTTCATCCCCTACTTTACCCCTTTAGGGGTGTTATTTTCAAAAATCCGTTCTTAGCGGATGCCTACGTTATAACAACTATCTGTATGCCAAATTTCAGCCCAATCGGTTCAGTGGTTTGAGCTATGCGTTGATAGATCAGTCAGTCACGGTCTCCTTTTATATATACAGATATTAGTTAGCGTTTTATGAGTAAGGTAAGTAGTTTGTAAATAAACGTGTGAAAATGGTACATTCAAATCTGTGGTTTAAATTAATTTTGTAGCTTATTATATTGTTTTTTTTTCAAATTGAAGAAACATATATTTTTATTAAAAAAAAAGGAAAATAATTTTAAAATATTTTCCAAAATGAAGTCGTATTATCCAGAGTTTAAATAAAAAACCGGCCAAGTGCGAGTATTAGAAACCTCAATATCATTTTTGAAGACCTATCCATAGACACCACACACTTATGGGTTTGATGAAAAAAAAAAATTTGAGTTTCAGTTCTAAGTATGGGGAACCCCCAAAATTTATAGTTTTTTTTCTATTTTTGTGTGAAAATCTTAATGCAGTTCACAGAATACATCTACTTACCAAGTTTCAACATTATAGTTCTTATAATTTCGGAAATAAATGGCTGTGACATACGGACGGACAGACAGACAGACAGACAGACAGACATGACGAATCTATAAGGGTTCCGTTTTTTGCCATTTGGCTACGGAACCCTAAAAAGGCACTACTTAAATGGTTAATCAGAATGATAAATCCGACATCGAAAATGTATAATATATATTTATAATTACAGTAGCTGACCCCCGCGGTTTCACCCGTATTCCCGGGATAAAAAGTAGCCTATGTCCTTCTGCATACCACAGGCTATCTGCATGCCAAATTTCATGATGATCCGTTGTGTAGTTGACGTAAAAAAAACTCACTTTCGCATTTATAATATTACTTAGGATTAGGAAATTAGGATTTACCACTAACAGTGAAATTTCTGACTTTTACTGGTTTTACTTAAAAGTGTAAAAGATACGTAATAGCAGTATATAATACACACCACATAGTAATACGTGCTGTAGTATACGTACGATGCTTGGCAGTAGAGGTACCTACTTGCCTGACGGCTCCCACCCTCAAGTTGAATATATGCCGCCAAACATCTCCTGGTTACTCCACCAGCTACACTTCTCAGCCAGTTACATCTTTCGTGTGCTTATCATGGTGATATTGGTGAAACTTTATAAGATAGACAAAGGTTCGACAAACCTGAAGGTATTCAATCAAAAGACACAAAATGTGCCAATTAAATAAACCGGTAAAAGGAAGCAATCAGTAGAGATATTGATGTAATAAAAATTAATATGTTCAAATCGGACAATTTAATGGAATCGTGAGGATAATATCACGAGGTACCTACAATTACCATCAGAGTCTTGCCTCGATTGCTAACTGTAGAACCTACACTCGTAATTGCTACTATTAAAAGAGCTAGTAGCATTTATATGACAAACCTTAAAATAAAAATAAAGGTAGTTTTTTTTGTAGAAACTATTAGTTTGTGTCATAGAGTTTTGATGAATTTATTTGGTAAACCTTAAAACGGATGGTAGGTACATAGCTTTTAAATGAAAATGCAGCTTAACTTTTAAATAACTATTTACGAATACTCTAAATATCTCAGAACGATCTTCACACACTGTCTGATTCGAAACTTAACAGAACTTATAATAGTTTAAATTGTATAAAGGGGCTGCGGCCAGGGCGGAAAATTCAAAATCAAAAAAATATGCATTGATTGGACCCAATTATATTTTTATGCCTTTTACGGTCGAGACCTTGGGACCGTGGGGGTCCGAAGCTCGCCGGAGATGATCGAAGATGATCCGTTTCGCTCGCTAGGTGCGAGCAAATTGGATCATCAAAATTGATCGAGTCCTCCGGAGACCAGCGGGCGGGGAGCTTTTTCCGCCAACGCGTCAGCTTGGCTATCCAAAGAGGAAACGCTGCCAGCCTTCTGGGAACCTTGTCGTTAATCGGAAGCAGCGGCAGGCTTGAGGAAATTTTCTATATATAGATTGTATTTTGTACATATTTGTTGTAAATAAAGGTTATAAAAATGTTTGCAGTTTCAACTTGCTCTTGTCCTTCAGACTTTTTCAGCACACCCAAATTAAGGCTACAAAAGAAATTACATTTTGCATTTCTAAATTTTAATTCCAAAAATATTGAAGCAGAATATTGTAGAGATAAAATGCGTGCTATTAGACATCTCTTCTGCTCGAATGATTCAGATATTTCCTAACATTTATTTTAAGCTTTGTAAGCATGATTGAACGAATGTAGAGCTTTATTATTGATTATAACCCGTATAATCATTAGAAGCTTTTAGTTCAAACCTGATCGTTTCAAGATCGAACGGAAGTTGAAAAACTCTTCAATTAAGAAATTTGTAAACAAAGTAAATTCGTCAACGTCGACAGCGTTCGCTCATTGTTTACATAATTTATTTTTGCGTCCACTTTTTGCTTCTTACATAACCTATCAATTATCAAATGTACCTATATTTTTTGTATCCTATACTCGAACACTGCTATTTATATCTATGATGATAACAATAATACATTTTGTATGGGAACAGTAAATTACTAGGTAATCTTAGTCATTAGTTTCGTGATTTAGTCATGTTTCAATGACGTATGGCGAGTCCCGATCGGTGGATAATTGCCTGGGAGTCGTGAACTCCTGATAGCGTTACTTTTGCGTAAATGTCTGATTGTGTTGTGACTAATCGGTAGCTGGTTTCCAATGTACTCACAAAAATGACGGGTATGCTGAACTTTATTGCTGGTTTAGTTAAGCTGTAACATAATTTAATAAACGCCTCATCGCTGCCGCTGCGGAGACCTCGTCAATGAGCTCGGCCACCATGGGCTTTCGTGCTCCCTAAGTGCTGGTCGAATATCACGGCACTCAGCTGTTAATAACATTATCCGCAGGGCTCTTGTTGTCGCTAACGTGCCTTCCGTACTGGAACCAGTCGGTATTGCGCAGGGCGATGGCAGGAGACCGGATGGTATGTCTTTGATCCCTTGGAGTGTCGCGCCATCTCACTTACCGGCGACTTGTAAAGCTGCAAGGGCTACTGCGGCCAGTGCGGAAAATTAAAAAAATATGCATGGATTGGACCCAATTATATTTTTATGCCTTTTGCAGTCGAGACCTTGGGACCGTGGGGGTCCGAAGCTCGCCGTTTTGCTCTCGTCTTGTCATCAAAATTGATCGAGACTTTCGGTCAATGGCGGGGAGCTTTTTCCGCCAACACGTCAGCTTGGCTATCCAAAGAAGAAACGCTGCCAGCCTTCTGGGAACCTTGGGATTTTTTTTATATATAGATTGTATTTTGTACATATTTGTTGTAAATAAAACTCAGTTAATAAATTTAATAAAAGTTTTTCAAATAAATTCTGCAATATTTTACCCAAAACTCAAAGTGGAAACTGTGATTTCTTATTGAACATGTAATGTTGAATCTGCTTCTATCTCGGGGAGGCTTACCTTCATCGAGTGATACAGGCTGATTCGTAAGTTCATGTTTCCCGTTTTAAAGACGTAAGTGTAAAGTTATAATGTAACTGAACATAATCACCAGCAGTCACAATCACAATAAATTCTGTTGACGTCTCGTTAAAACCAATGGAACTGTACTCCTATTACAGCGGCTGTCCTTTACACCGAACGAGGACGTTCGCACGTCTTGAATCCAGTCAGCTCACCTGCAATGTAGGATTATTTGCATATCGAATACATTATTACATGTCATGTTAGTACATCACCATGTTCACGACCACGTGGTGATGATAGCATCTCAACAATTTAACTACGGACATAATCGTTTAAATTATCTGCGTCTTTATTAATGGTGTTGAAGATTACGAGATTTGCAATACCTAAATTCAGATTCATCTAACATTCAATTAATTAAAATAACCCTCGGAGAAGTCGGTATTATTGCAGTGGAAGAGACAAAGTTTGGTCTCACACTTCCAGTACAGCGAAATTTAAAGAAATTATATTTTGTTTGTGGCGACTTGTGCGCCACCTATTTATTTAGTGTACTGGCCACAGACATTTAGTTCTGGCTATTTGTGCTTACTTTTTATAAAGAATAATATTATTAATTGTTTTGTGTTAGGAACGCGTCATGCTTTCATTCTGTTATAGACGCTGTTCAGCTCCAGGCTTATTGGAGAGTATATTAATTTATTATAAACCTGTGAAGTAAACCGAATGGAAATGTAACCACATTGCCAGAAAATACAATGCCCAATAGTCTATAATTTTCTGCAGTTTCATTTTAGGAACCCTTAAAGAAGTAGTAATCTAGAAATTACACATGTTCATTTAGTATCTGTTTTGATATTATTACGAATTGTCTGTTGTCAGATCTTAGTTTCTAATAGAAGAATTAAAAAGGTTTTCTTTTAGATTTCTTTATTTATTTGGGACTTTATCATATGTGGATATTTAGGTAGTGTCATATTGAGAAAGCCTTTTACTATAATGTTAAAATGTCTGTTCAAAATTTCATAGAGGTCAATGTAATGCTACAGTAGATGCTGTTCAAAGATCAGAAATGTTTTACATATAATAATTGATCATTTTGTTCGTCCGTTCGTTGATTAACACGAAACAAATCACACCCTTTGACCTGGGTTTGACAAATGACTTCGATGGAACTATACTATTCAATTACTGTATTCAAACGATTAAAAATTTTATTATAAGGTGTTATAGTAGATTTTGATGTGGAGAAGTCAGATATGGGTTCAGATGAGGTTACAGGTGGTGTAATTTATTTTTATTTTGAAGAAAATATCATGGTATTTGTTCATCGTAGGTACGTATCGACGTACCTAGTACAAATAGGTCTGGTAGTAAATACAATAAGTAATATTAAATAAATTTCTTCATCACAATTTTGACCACTTTATATTTCTCATTGTATATAGAGTTATAAATTTAAATGTTACTATAAGAATTTGAAATAAAAAAAATGTCGTTTCAATGTAACTCATTGAAAACCATTTAAATCCGACTCAAAGACCGCAGATATGATATATTGGATCCAATACCAAAACAACTAATTTGACTTTCCATAACAACGCTTCATTCACAGGCTCAGATAAAAATCCAATTATACTATCGAAAGACAATTCTCACTTAAATAGTCCTCCACAGAAAAAACCTCGTCATCCAAAACGGGACGATTTGATAAAGCGAGCCTGTATCATCTATCAATCTAACATGGTCGAGCCAGCGGGGGGCTACTAAATTCATTTTTTAACTATCTGTACACACAATAGACACTGTGTTTTGTCGTGTAATATATTGTGTAGTTATAATTTGAGGATTGGATTTTTTATTGCAGATTTTGCTTTTTGCACTATGTCTATGGGAATTATCGTAATGAGCATTATTGTTTTGCTTAATTTTGACATATTAAAAAAATTGGATATTAAATAAATTAGCGAAAATTGTCCAGTCCTCCATGTGGTCAAATATGTGACACAGACCTTACACTGTGTTTAATTGGAAAGAAGTTCTTAGACAAATAGAAAGAGTCGCCCACGATATTTAAAACACAAAAAACAATTACATCCACGACATCTCACAGTGGTATTTGTGGGTACAATCTCGATCTGTTTCGACATTGAATGACAGTATTAATTTCATTCTATATTGCGGCATGTTGACTATGAGAATCTATTTGTCTTTCATTATTCACAATGCATGTTGCTTTTATTTTTTTAAGCTCTCCAGTAGGCAAAGTATTTTAGTCAGGAACCTATTTTTATCTATATTTTAATACCCCTTCTAGCTGAGATTTGTGCCCGTTTATATTTTGTACTCGCCTGACTGTCTACCACCCTTAAGCTGAAAATCTGTCGCCAAGGACCTACTAGTTCCTGCAGCAGCACTTTAGATCCAGTGCTTCTTTCACTTCTTCTTTCCTTCTACTTCACACTTTGTGTGCTTACCACATCATCATTAATCATATTGATATTATCAAATACATTTCTATTCACGCTTATGTAGTACAAAATATTACCTTCATCCTTTGCAGTATTTTGTCCAACCATTGTGATAGCGTTAGTTCAATTCCAGCACGCTGAATAAAACGCGTAGGTGTATATAAAGAGCGTGCTTATTTCGTGAATTACACGTTGTTGTCTCAAGTGCAATTGCTCTAAACTAATGAAGCTGTTCGTTTTAACGATTTCCTGTTTTCATTTTAGTTAGTGCCGAGTTATGTAAGTAAAACTTTGTTCTAGATTATGTTATATAATGAGATCAGCTTTTATTAATATTCGATTATGGTAATTTTAATCCAGTAACGTATGAATTTATTGTTTAGTATAACTATTGCAATAAGGAATTTGTTACTTACATTCAAGAAGACTTAAGAGATCTCAAAAAGAGCGTTTGATATGCCTAATAGAGAAAATCTTGAAAATAAATATTAATTGCAGCAAAATTAGGAATCACAGCTATGAACTGTCTTTACCGGAGCTCTAGCATAGATAACATAACAGTTCTCTACTGTTAGGCCATAGAGGTAAAAAAATAAATAGGTACTCATGATATTGTATAATTAATCAGACTACTTTACCATCCAAAAGAAGAAGAAATAAACAAAAGTGATGTAATTCAAAATATACGATTGAATGTAAGTGCTGGCGCCACAGTTGATTCGAATTCAATAGCGATACATGAAATAGATTCCCTATTAATTGTCTCCATCGCACCTCACTATCGACCAGTCACTGGATCATTTCGAGTTTAGATCGAGTCACGTATCGAATTCGGATTGGACCTTCTTTCTAATTAACTACATAATGTCAAACACCGTTTAAGGATCCAAAGTGGAAGATGAAGCGTGTGAAAAAACAATAAATTTAAAATGGTGAAATAAAAAGAAATTCTTTTCTAAAAAATATTTTAATAAACTTATCATATAGAATCTACATCATCTACAAATTACAACAAATTCTTGCATTAAAGTAAGTCTTTAAATATTTTTACTATATGTAATTGTAAGTCAAGCATTGATTTAGTTACGAAACGTAACACACAAGAAAACTGAATTTTTCAAAAGAAAATAAGTTTTATTCCAATAACTTAATGTTTTTGTATGTAGGTAGTTTTAGAAAGAAAATCTGGCAGTAATATATTTAATTGTCTGACGCTTGTAACTTGGACCTCAACCAGCTGTCGTCGCGAGCGGCGCCTGCGCAGCGTGTCACAACAAAATAAAGAGTGTCCCGACCCAGTTCCCACAGTAGCCAATATATTGGTCCTCTTATATCGTAAACTGGTTGTTTTCAAGTCTTTTTATTCCAATCGGACATGTACAATGTCTGATAAATTTAGTTTATTTAATTTAATGCACTTCTGTTGGATGTAAATCATTATGCTCGTAAGATTAGGAAAGAGTTGTGCTGAAATAGTATGTTTATACTAAGTACGGCTTGGCAGTTCCAGGGCTGGTGACCCTTTGCCAGGGGTCTCAATCGCTGCCCGTGAATACGGGCTGGTCGTCTAATTGCAATATATACAAACCTCTTCATCGTCATAGTCAGCCTATAATGTCCCACTGCTGAGCACAGGCCTCCTTTCACAAATGAGGGTGATTGGGACTGGGTGATACTCCACCACGCGTGCCCACTGCGGATTGGTGCAGGTAGGCTAGTGGTCAACCTACTGTTGGAATCTTTCAAGCTGCCTAGGAGGCATCCAACTAGCTTAACGACTATCACAATTAAGTGATAACCGGGACCAACGACTTTACGTGACTTCCGAAGCACGGAAACGCTCGATTTGAAATACCACTAGGCGGTCACCCATCCAGGTACCGACCACGATAGACGTAGCTTAACTTTGCCGATCGATTAAGAACGGCTAATCATGCTACACGAGCGCTTCAACCTACCTAATGTAATATATTTCGTGGTGTCGGATCCAGATAAATTATGGTAATGATTTTGTCGCACCTGGTGTGTGCACCTTCTTCCTTATCATCAATATTATCATCGCCAACCATCTTCCTGAAGCACAATAAAAATTGAAATCCCAAAAGAAACCTGAACTCTGATTGGATCTGAATATAATCTGTATAGGTCAGTTACATATAACGGGAAAGTAAACGAGATTTATTAGTATCCTAAAACTTGCTGTAAAACTTAATAGTTTGTCTTTAGCAATTAAAACTGTGTTTATATTTGAAATCTCGTGTGAATTGGTTTTGGATGAAAAAAAACTAACAACTGTCCTCGACGTTGCATATTTACGACGTATAATACAAGTAAAAATTGTAAAAGATGCATTGCACATATATAGTGAACCGGCAAAGGCCACAGCAATTAATATAATCACACATTTGCATAGAAAATACGCGTGTCAATTCAAAGTTAGGTTTCAAGACTGTGGTTTTGTTTGGTGCAAGTGATTAAAAGCCGAGATACAGTGAGCTAGATTTAAAGGTACCTCATAATAATCTTACAAAACACCAAAGCCTATGCTTAAGTAAAATGTTTGAAGAGGTAATATGTAGAGTGGTTATATAAATTAACCAAATCAGCATGAACATTCAAGAAGTTCTTAGAAAGTGTTTGGTGGTTGTGAACGAGAATACTGCCCGCCTGATGGTAATTAGTTCTCGCAGCCTATGGATGCTTGCAACACCAGAGGCGTTGCCAGACCTAAAAATATCTCTTCACACCCTTCTTGATTAACCCCAAGCTATACTTCCTTGGGAAAACCACGGTGGAGAGCACATTCCACAATCTGAACGTGGCAGGAAGCCCCTTTCCACACATTGCGGAACTATTTTGGTTCCAATGTAGAAGGATGAATTTGACTATGCTTTGTCTATGCCGCTGTCGGCTCAGTGACTCCTCATGGTGCTTTGGCGACCTTACACACAGCAGGAACAAAATCATCATCATCATCAACAGCCTATAATGTCCCACTGCTGAGCACAGGCCTCCTTTCACAAATGAGGGTGAAAGGGAATGGGCGATACTCCACCACGCATGCCCACTGCGGATTGGTGGAGGTAGGCTAGTGGTAATCCTACTGTTGGAGTTTTTCAAGCCGCCTAGGAGGCATCCAACTAGCTTAACGACTATCACAATTAAGTGATAACCGGGACCAACGGCTTTACGTGCCCTCCGAAGAACGGAAACGCTCGATATGAAATACCACTAGACGGTCACCCATCCAGGTACCAACCACGACAGACGTAGCTTAACTTTGCCGATCGATTAAGAACGATTAAGAACGGCTAATCATGCTGCACCAAGAGCGCTTCAAAGGCGCTTCATTTTGTTTCAGCGCAGGAACAAAATACCATAGCTATTTGGCAGCGATCTTCTGTAAGGTTGCCCCGAAGAATTTCGAAGGCGAGGACCTGTATTACCTGATCTCTTGTTGGGGCTGTCCAACGTCTATGGCCGTGACATGACTGACTGGTTGATTCGACGAAACATACCGAGACTTGAATTTGAATAAGACTGACATTGAAGAAAAACAATATAACATGAGGTGACTTGACAGACGAAAACCAGACCCTGGAGTGTAACGACGAGAATACAAGAGCACAGACCTTTGCAAGACGTCCAAGACCGTTCATCTCTCTTTGAAGGTATCTTACTATAGTCAAAGCTCAAAGGTAGCGCTTTAAAGATTAACAAATAGTTACTAATATTTTATGGAAATTATATAAAGTGTACATCTTAATGGATATAATGGATGCTCTCAACATTTATTACTGGTTCTTAAAACACGATAATCATTTAGTATTCATATCTCTACGTGATCAGTGCACACGTATGTTTGTATTGGAGATTTTATCTTTGTTTGTCAACCTGCTATTGATTTGTCAAGGATGTCAATAATGACTTTATATTATATTAATTAGGTATTTTTGATTTTAATTGCTTTGGTTTCTGATTCATTAGAAATTAAGGCCTAACTATTTTTATCTTTAAAAGAATCTAAAGGCCTTATGAAGATAAAAAAATCTGGATGGAGGTTTGAGTACTAGAATCACAATAGTATTATTTCGTATATTTTGTATGTTTTGCTATTATTGAATTTCACTTTCACTACTACTACGTATAAAATAGATCATTCTTTATAAACCCATTCCATTTTCGAATAATATTATCAGTAGTGTGATCTTCTAGACAGCTCATTCCAGTTTTCAATGCAAGCTTGTATCTTGCACCACACCAATACCCATCACTTGATTAATGTCCCGCTCACGGCGTGTCGGTTTTCCACTAAAATTAAACAAATCCACAGTGTTGTTATTTTGTCAACGCTCGTGACTCAATCCCCAAGGTCGCGGTAATCATCAGCGAATTGTAGGGTTGTCGAGAACCTAGAGAGTTACCCAGGTAGGTACCAGGTTACAATCAAAGCTATGAATATGAATTAAAAGTATTTACTAGTTTTTTGTAAGAAGATTGATATTTGTAACATATCTCTCAGCATTTAGTATCTGGAAGAAGATAAATTAGTCCCTAAATTATTATTTTTTTGTGTAAGAAAATCGAATTTATAATTGTACAAACTTTATGTTCCATACTTGAAGTAATTTGCCCAGAATCAACTTGACACAATTACAATAATTACAAAAGTACGTGCAATAGGCGCAAGACCACTTAAATCTATAAATACCCGCCAACCCTAACCACTGATGACAATCATGGGTAATCACGAGCGATGACGTCATGCGTCGTGCAGCGATGCAGCCTTCATGCCAGTCAACCGATTGCGCGGGATTCGATTTGTCTAAATTGCGATGACATTGTCAGTGGTCACATTAGCAGTATTAAATTATAAGTCGTTACCTTTACTTATAAAGGACAATTACCTAATAAAGTTTTTTATATAAAGCCTAAGGCCATATGAATAAAATTAATGTTATATTTGATCAGTCGATCGAACACGATTGTCAATTGCGACTTTTAACCTTCTATAAAAGGCAATTAAAGTTGTAATTCATGGTAGAACACAAGTGGCAAATAGCAAACGTAGTTTGAAGCAACTTTACGTAAGGTAATTTAAAGAAATCTAACGAGTATTTATGGTGCACTTTCAAAAATAATTAGCACATCAATGTAAGCTCATTTAGCACAAAGCACTTTTTCATAATGAACTAGTTCACCATACGTGGCTAGGGAATGCAAACCGGTTTCACCGAAAATCGAAAAACCGGTTATTCGGTACGGTTTTGACCAAACAAAAAAACCGGTTTTACAAAGCAAAAAAACCGGTTTTTCGATTATTTTCGGTTTTTCTTTCAATGTTTGGAAAAACTAATAAAGGAAGATTTGCCGCCGTTTTGTAAACTGAGTGCAATGCAGGGAGTATTTTTTGTGATGAACTGAAGTGTGTTGATGTGTATTGTGTTGAGCTGGTAAGAAAATAACTTAAAATAATGATTGTTTTTATGATAGATATAATAAACGTTTTTTTTTTAGAATACTTAGGCTTCAAACAAGCGTACGGCCCGCCTAATGATAACCAGTTACTGTAGCCTATGGACGCTTGCAACATAACGGTTATCACTCGCACGTTGCCAACCCTCAAACTTTTTGAAGCGGGGAGCTCATTCCACACTGGCTTCTTTGAAACCACACTGTACGAGACCATTTTGGTTCCAATGTGTGAGGATGGACTCTCCATCGGTGACTACGATGGTAGAAGGTGACTGGGCATCAGGTCAAACAATTCTTCAGAACACTGTCCGTTGGAAAAGTGGTAGAACACACATAAGAAGGCAGTCTCTCCTCAGACTAAGGGGCTTTAAAACACTTGTGAGCTCGGGATCGTCGACAATTATAACAGCACGTAGCTGAACTGAGTCTTAATACCAAAGCTGGTATCCAGGTGCCCACAGAAGACAGCAACAATTCATTTGGGCCGGACTTGCGACTTATTTAGTTGCAGTCTTTGTCTCGATAAGATGAACTACTTCGCTCTATTAATGACACCGAGTTTTTTTGTATACCTTGTAGATGATTTTGGAACAGAACGTCGCTACAAATATTAACGCGAAGGATCCCAATGCTTTTCGTGATGTTGAGGGACATGTTCTAGAAATGAGGAGCCACAGAAAATAGACTTTTCGCAACGGTGAATGCGCAGGCTTGCGTGTGACCTAGTGTAGTTTAGTCGACCCCAATCGGAGTCACTAGTTTGTGTACTCTCGATTTAAGAAAAGTCCTTCGCGCCTTTCCTCCAATATAGAACGAGGGATACTAGCACGGCTCGTGTGATGAGCGTCCCCTATAATTTCATCTGCATAGCAATGAATGCTAGCAATGTAGCAATAGAGAGTATATCATTAATATGCTGGAGGAACAGTGTTGGGGATAATCCAGAGCCTTGCGGGACGCCAGCATTAATGTCATGCTATCGGAGCAACAACTGTCAACGAAGGCTCTTATGTATGCCAAACATAATTTTTTACCCATATGCACGATAACAATTTATCTAAGTAAAACATTCGTATAATAATAATCACGTTTTTGTGTACACGCAAGTTGCTGTGCCGTTACAATATGATATGTTCATAATATTACGTGTGAAATTAATATTATAACGTAAGAAACATAATTCAATGAATGTACATAAAGTCATCATATCTCATAGCAATTAAAAACCAAGCAAACGTGATATGTTTTAATGAGTTCATTCGTTTGAAATGAAATCAAAAGGAAAGGAACCGTGTAGTCTTATAAACGAGTCTCTGATGAAGATGAATCTACAGAGTTAAATAAACTATTATTTCCATCAATTTGAAGAAAAAGAGATGGATGAATTGTGTGAAAGATGATATTGGTAAGAAAGGAGTCAATGTTGGTATAACGGATAGAAGACACGAATGGAAAAAGCGTACATATAGCGCCGACCCCAAATGATTGGGAACAAGGCACTTTTATACTCACTTCATTAACTTTAACTGACTATAATTCCTCAGATTGCGATTTTTTTATCTTAGGCACGGTTATTATCTATTATTTGAGCTATAGAAATAACGTGAAAAAAAACCGAGCGAACATTAAAAAACCGGTTTTAAAACCGGTTAACCGGTTATACCTCTCAATAACCGAAAAAAAAACCATTTTGCCACGGTTTTGCATACGTGGCCAATCGACACTTGCCCATTAAAATTTACGGCAAACATTAACTAACCTTACACGAAAATGTTACGAAAAGTGTACTAAATGAACCGACTAGAGACAATGAGAGTAGCATCATGAATCATGGCTATTTGGTAATACCCTACTAATGGTACTCTTGAAATTGCACCCAAGAAATATGTATCTAAAACCGACTCCATCGATCAAATGTTTCAAGTTACGTAAACTGTGTCCCCGATGCTATTGTTTCTTTTTTGGAAACTTAAGGCGTATTTATAATAATTGCCAAATTGTTATTGAGAAAAAAAAACACGTTTGTATCTAGTTGAATCAATAGTCGTGTCAGAACAATAGAATTTTGTAAGAAAAATTGTTTATGGAATGATTTTAGGAGAGTTAAATGTCACATCAATTTGATGGCATTTGATCAGATTTACTTGAGTGAACTAATCTCCACGCAAGTTTGCTTGTCTAACTTCCGTAGAAACCTACTTATTGAACAGGTAGACATTGTTGGTATAGGTACTATAAGATCACATATGAATATCGTCTTGTCATTTGCTTTACTTCCTTATAATGCTGACGTGATCAAGTCTGGAATTTACAAAGATGATGTGACACATAAAGTTTTCCTTTATTCATAACATTTACTCGTATCGATGACATTCTGAGAATAGTCATAAAATGAACATGATCTGATCACGCAAATCGAAAACATCCTTATTAGGTATAATCTTATTATATTGAAAGGTATTATATTTAATCATTTTAATGCTATTTTGAGTATATGAATATTAGATTAAAATACGATTCATAACTGAGCCAAAACCTAGGACTACTTTGAAAAAAAAATGGTGTTAATATCTAAACCTCGCTTTGATTTGATGGATGATTGAATTGAAGTCTAGAATCTAGACAAACAATATGAACAAGTTTAATAGATTTGTAAATTAAGTTTTAATTTATTGACTGCAAAAATAATAAAACAAAATAGTGAAAAAGTATAAACCATAAACAGATTATATTAGAACAACAAAAAATCCCAATGTGAATCCATCTCAAGCGACCTTGAGACTCTCACTAGTAAAGGTCGCAGCATCGGTACAATTTTGCAGACTACGAGGAGTTAACGACGGGTTAATAGTTATTAGGAGGTCCGACTGTTAGTACAACGTGCATTGTCGTGATTGTGGTTTTTCGATACGACATGGTCAGATCCTTTTGTTTTTTGCAATTGGTATTTTGGACGATGTTTGTTGTCTCGATAGGTCCCGTTCATTGTTCTTTTAATTTAGCATCGAACTCTCTCTCCTGACATCGTACTCGCAAACGATCTTGAACGTCACCTGTAAATAAAATATTTTTAAGAAATATGGTAGTATCCAAAATCTTACCAATATGTAGTGTCTCCCTAATCTCTTGACAATTTAACGGAACACCAATAGAAATGGGTACGCGAGCAGATTATAACCTGTTTATGTAGGATTCTACCGCGGATCTAAAACTAGTATTTAATAAATCAAAATCAAAAAGTCATTTATTCAGTTTAGGCCTTAGTAAGGCACTTATGAACATTAAGTTGTACATACACTTGAATTTACCACCGGGTCGGAATACACTTAAACTGAGAATATATTATACATAATCATTATGTATTTGCTTCATCATCGCCTCAATTTTATCGAAATATTCTTAAGCTCCACAATAACTCCTATATTATTATAATGATTGGCTAGTAAATGGTAGACTGCTTGGCTTTTGTAAGTTGTAACGTCAGTTGGTTATGTCATCGCTGAACTTGTGAAATACTAGATCTTTGCGCGAGATTCACTGGCGTATAGTGTTTAATTGATCACGATTTAACATTGGTCACTGGCGAAACAGACTTTGCTGGAAGGAGTGTGAGAATTTGAATGAAACTAGCAGGCGGAATTAGAGTAGTTATCCTGCAGAATTTATGAACTCGTCTCTCCCATACGGAACAAAATTTCTAGGCCCCAAACTGAATAATGATTTTAATGCTGTTTATGAAGAACTTTTCTAACAATATAGGCTAGATCCAGTGATATCACATAATGAAGGTAGGATAATCGTCTTAGTAAAATTAAAATAAAATAATCTACATTAGGCAATAAATAGAATCAGACCTCTAATGGAACGTTGATAAATCCAGGTTTCTAATAAGAATTTAAAAGATTTTATATGGTTACTGCGTAAGTTATTTTGTTTACAAGAAGTAGCTTACGTATCTTCAATATTAATCTTTATTAATATGATGATAATCACGATACAAGACAGATGTAGCTGTTGTGGTTAAAACCATTTAATTTCAAATTTATTGGTATAATAGATGCGTGCCAACCCTCTGAAGGTAAGCAAACCGGAGTCACAGCACGATCTTACGCCGGAACGATATTAGTTTTGATGAATAAATCTTAATGCAATTAAATAGATAATGCTTTTCCTAGTGCATCTCTGTGTTCATTTATTGTTTCCTTAATATTAGTGTTTGGTTATTTTTGGTTTTGTTAGAGTAAATAAACAATTCCTCAAAATGTTAAGTGCTACATTCAAGGTTTACTTTGCAGTTGGGTTTAGAGACTTTTTGTTAGTTTTGTTAATGCGAATCTCTTTAGAATTTTTTTTCGTCAATTTTGCACTGGCTTCTAAAACGCGAACTACTGGATCCGTGCCGTGTTTTCCCCACCTTAATTATTATAAAAAATATGAGTAAATAATCAGTCAAATCTGTCTACATTCCGGTAAACTGACTGCATCAAATAATAAATTAGACCAATCACAATTCAATAATTGATTTGATTATAATTGTATTTACCCAAATGGCTCGATCTTGTCTCATAAATCATAATTGTCAGTATATCAAAAGGCTATGATTCATCGTCGGCCAACGTCGCAGTCGGCATTAATTGTAAATCTCTTGAGGATGTTAATTTCGCCGTAGAAGGCAACGTCGACTCGCTTTATCATTGTAATGAACTATCAGATAATTCAGGATTTACTTAGGCTAAAGTAGTCCAGCATCCAATAAATCGTATACTATCCCTACTAATATTTATAAATGCAAAAGTGTGTTAGTTGGTTTATTGGTTTGTCTTTCAAGCAGCAACAGAGCAACGGGCCGGAACGAGGTATCCTTTTATCCCTGGAAGGCGGGCGAAACCGCGGTGAAAGCTAGTAGTAAAAATGCGGAAGCTTTCGATTTGTAAGATGAAGTAAATGCCTATAACAGGTGGAGATTTCGAGATGGCATATTTTCGAAACCTATGTTGGGTTAGTCATTCTGAACAACTTTTACTATGGGACTAATAGTGAAATCTCAATAATTTTTTCTTACAAAATGTCAACCTTGCTCGATCATAATGTATGAAAAGTAAAAAAAATACTATCTTAGGTCACATCATCACTTATGATAATAATAAGTACTGTGGTACCTGATTATAATTTTAAATTGTTAGTTGTAAATTAATTAATCAAAGTGTCTATATAGCTCTTGGACTAACACGACTTATCGGATGTCAAGTCGCGTGGGTGTGTTGACACGGGCGAGTCAAGTGGCGCGTTTAGCATCGAGCTTACAACACTGCTAGCCCACATCTACTGACTCAGTGCATTGTGCAAGTCTACTTGTCACTTCACTTGCCTGAGATAATAGCCATCGTTTGATCAGGGACGTTGGCACGTAATGCTGGCCCTTATTTAGTCAGAGCGGAGTTATTGTTTGGCAATTGAAAGATTATTATGATTTGAAATGGCGTTTAGGTGTTGGTATTAATTATAGACACTAACTCATTACTGCAGAGTCTCATTTTGTTTCTTCTTAAGTATTTTAAACTTTTGAAGGAATAAAATGACCTTAATCACGCTTATCTTTCGCAACAGATTGTAAAATTATAGTTACGTTGAAATTTCAGCCTAAAGCAGTTATTTCACAAGATCGAACTACATTATAATGCACGCATACCATGGACTTAAGCAATTTAATCATAAATCACGGACGAGACGAAATAACAAAAAATAATGTTGGCACTCACGAGTCACACAAACTTGGTGACCGAGGGGCACAATCAGATGTAATTGTCTCAATCAACGGTCAAACTGCCCCGGGACACTATTAACATTGCAGTACGAGATAAAGGTCGTGTATACATGCACTGTTTGTTGTTGCGATTCTAAGCAATTATGCCATAAATTGAAGCATGTCGACTGATCAAATTATATAAATTTTAATTAGGATGTAAAGGTTAGGCACAGATTACCGAATAAGGCATATAGAGCGCGCGAAACACGGTTGTGAGGCCAAAAAAGCATTCTATACTTGGCTTAGTAAAAACTGTGTGGTAACCTATTATTCTTCAGATATTTTTATTCTTAATCTTAATTATGGTCTATATAGGGTGACTGTTAATTACTAAACGATACTTAGACACATGATTGTACTCGTGATAACAAACAACTTTCCCAAAGAAACATATAGGGATAAATAACTAAATTAAATAAAAGCTGATGGTGTATTCTTATTCTTGCTAGATACTAAATATTACGGGCTCATGTGCCAAGTAAATAAAAAAAAATGATTCTTTGGGAAAGTTATTTGTTATCTTGAGTATAATCATGTGTCTAAGTGTCGTTTACTAATTACCAGTCACCCTATATACTCTTAATTTTTGCGCTGCCATTTTGCGATTGCATCGTTGCTACGGGCGCTACAAAAAGTCCGAGTGGACGCAGGTCTTTAGATAAAAATGAATTAAGAACTGATTTTTTTATACCGTGGCATAGAGTTAATAACAATCATTCAATATCTTTATCTGAGTAACAATAAAGTATCATTGTGAATAATTTTAGAATGTGCCAACATTTTCATTCACGGTTTAAATGTCGCAGCGATTATTCCACAAGTGAATAGGTTACGTTAAAACCTTGAACTATGACAGGGTCTGCCAAATAAGTTACGGTCACGCTATTTTACACTAATGTGGGTCCAGCATGACACACTGAGCTTTATTGTTGCCCAAATATCACACGTAATATCCTAGGAAGTGTTTTTTGTCGTAAGACGTAATTTGGCGTGGCAAGGACTTCACATGCCATCATACTTGGATACCTATGTTTTGCTTTTTTTTTTTCGGAAAACTGCATTTTGAAGAAAAATTATACTGAAGTTGAATGTAACAATACAGGTGACGTGTTGTGCGGAGAAGGGAAGAAAAAAAAGTTGGTGCAAATGTTTGTGAAAGACCTATATTAAAGCAGTGGATGTCAATAATAGGCTGGTGATAGTGATGATAATTTGGCTAGAAAAATTGATGGGATTTGTCAAAAAGTAGAAACTTACTGATTGACAGATGATGTACAAAGGGTTTTCCAAATTCAACTCTAATAAGGCAAAAAGCACTAGCTTTTAGTGGTGAGTTTTATATTGGTAACATTTTTGGATGAAAAGTGAAAACTTGTATGGGTGTGAATGAGGACACCTGTTCAACCACAATTTTTCAATATCCACTTTGTAGTAAAATAACATAATTAAATAATGTAGGTAACATTTTTGCTTGTTTGTGGATATAATAATTGGTGTATCTGAATCTATTTGCATAAGATACCGGAAAACCGATTGGATGATTTGTTTTTTTAAGGTAAACGTAATGCCTTGAGAAAGTTAAAGCGATTTTTATTCAAACGGTACCTGTTTGTGTTCGCGATTTAGAATTTAGTGAAAGTGTGACCGACCCTTTATAGATGTTTATTTATGAATAACTTTTAACGTTTTTTTTACATTCAATCATTCAAATCTTCGATCTAATGGTGCGTCTACGCTACGCGAACCGAACATGAGCCGAGCCGCTCTTTTATCGTCAAACAAGATGTCAAGTGTAAAAAAAATAAACGGTACAACACGAGCGCGACGCGAGTCCTTGTGTTCGTAAAAAAACTGAAAGTTGTCGGAGTGCAGTCGAGCGCGAGCCCAACGCTCGTTCGAGGCTCGTAAGTTCGTCTTCGCTACGCGAATTCGTGCTCCACGTGTCCTCGGCTTGTCCTAGGTTCCCGTAGCGTGGACGCACCATTAGAAATAGAGGACCTCGGCGGGATACAGCGCGATCGCCGAAAGATTGCGTTTCTGACACCTATAATGGACTAATTACGGAAACTGATAAATCTAGTGGGAATTCTCACTACTATAATATTGTTTTTGCAATTTATATTTAACTTAATTGTCACTTCATAGGTAGCTACGCTATCGATCAAAAATTTATAAGAGAAAGTGTGTGATCTGTAGTTACGTTTATTTTATTCACCTGCCAGTATACTCAATCTTTATCGTTTTCTTGTTTAAACATTTCAAATTAGTTCAAAATGCCCGAGAAAACAAAATTGTTTTGATAGCCGTAACAAAAGTTTGAATTCTCCCTTCGACTCGGAAACTATAATTTGAACATAGTCTCATGCCATTATTTTGAATGGTAACCATTACCACTTAATCGTTTAGTCGGTTACATGACGGTCTCATGTCAGATTGCGTCTTGTTAAATTTGGTCATAAAATTTTAGCACTGTCCGCCTACATACGACTAATGCTTTAAATGGACCTATATTTATTTGAAAATTTGATATACTAAAACTTGCATACGAAATTGAAATTATGGGAAATCATGAGAAGATAGACGATATCATATAATAGCTGTGTCTCTTAGATTCATTTGCATTATCGATATAAAAAGTATGATGCAGTTTTTAGGGTTCCGTAGCCAAATGGCAAAAAACGGAACCCTTATAGATTCGTCATGTCTGTCTGTCTGTCTGTCCGTATGTCACAGCCACTTTTTTCCGAAACTATAAGAACTATAATGTTGAAACTTGGTAAGAAGATGTATCCTGTGAACCGCATTAAGATTTTCACACAAAAATTGAAAAAAACAAAATTTTGGGGGTTCCCCATACTTAGGACTGAAACTCTTTTTTTTTTTAATAAAACCCATAAGTTTGTGGTGTCTATAGATAGGTCTTCAAAAATGATATTGAGGTTTCTAATATATTTTTTTTCTAAACTGAATAGTTTGTGCGAGAGACACTTCCAAAGTGGTAAAATATGTGTCCCCCCTGTAACTTCTAAAATAAGAGAATGATAAAACTAAAAAAAATATATGATGTACATTACGATGCAAACTTCCACCGAAAATTGGTTTGAACGAGATCTATTAAGTAGTTTTTTTTAATGCGACATACATTGAAATTCATATCAAATACTCAGGTCAATACTACCATTTACCATACCTACAGGTTTGTACGGAACCCTCGGTGCACGAGTCTGACTCGCACTTGGCCGGTTTTTCAATTTGTATATGCCCAGCGCTCTTGTGTTGCAAAGCCACTTTTCTTTTTATACAAACATGTTTTACGTGATATTTATAGAGATGACAAGCAGACAGATAAACAGAAAAACTTAAGCATCAATAAACCTTGTGAATATTCAATTTGGATATAAAGACAATAAAAATGTTGCATTTTCCCATGAAAATATTAATATCTATCAAGCCATCCACCGTATTTAATTGACAAGATTGCGAGAACTAATAAACAATCAAAAGTCACCATCAAAAGCTTGGAACATATTCCGCGATGACTCAACCTAACCAACCTGCGAGTGAAGTAACCACGCGACATAGAGTAAGAAATCTGCATACACAAGTCGTTAAAATATCCCAGTGACCAATAACTCTTTGAGGGGAATTCCATAGTCTACAATTGCGTGCAGTGTGAACCTAATGTCGTAAGGCGTAAATCTTTGTCGCGAATATACAGGTTATAGCAATAGTGACGTACCTTAATAACTTATCGATTTATGGCTGTTCGAATTTATCGTGAACGAATATTTATTGCTCGATAATTGTTTTCTAGTGATTGTTTATATGCCAATTTGTATTAGTTGGAATATTAAATTACTTTAGATCTCTTAAGTAATAAAAAATGAGTATATCAAAACATGCTATTAACCTTAAGTTTTTAAATTATATTATTACTTTATAAAGAAATTATCTATAATCATACGTCACAAAATCAGAATGATGATTGAATTGTCTAATGTCATGAATTTGATCAAAGTTTTTCGTTTTTTATTACACGTAGGTAATAATTTGGAGTTTCTGCTGTGTCGATTTATAATAGCTTGTCGTACCTTCTTGGATTTTTTTCGTCAGAAGTTTGACGAGCTAGCAGGCATTCCACCTGATGGTAAGTGGCTTAGCCTTTTTACCGACCTTTACAAACCCTCAAAGGCAACTAGTTCTCAAGTGTAACCAGTGTATAGGCCAAAAAAACTGGCTCTTAAGTGCAGCTGTCGAAACGGAGATGGCGACGGATTTTCAACATGAGTGTAGTAGCCAGCCAGATGGGTACTACAAAATACCCACCACCGTGCTATGATTTTTCTTCACCGAAAGCTCAAGCTCATTGTAGGATTCGAACCCGGGACCTTCGTCTCGGGATCCGACGTCACTACCTGCTATAATCGCCTTTAAAGCAACTGCTGGAATATACTGCAATGTGCTTCCAAAAGTTCTGGTCCTGTCTCTAAAATATTGTGTATTCGTACATTATGGCCTGTGACTTCAAATCAAAACATCGATATCAGAATAGAATTACCATCACTAAAATCCTAAGGATTGCCAAGCCCCTAGGCCAAGTTTCGGCAGTCGTAGTAATGTGACAAATTCGTAATTCGGCCCACAGTCTTGTCCGTGTGAATTCCGTCTTTCGGCCAATCTTTCGGCCTCTAACGGTGATTGCACATTAATATTGTTGATTTGACACGAACGTATTGACTGCCGTCGCGCGATTATCGCTTCTTATTATAGATTGTTCGGTGCATGTGATTGTGAGGATCAAGTTATAGGCTTTTTATTTTTGTATATTACCAATGTTATATATCTGAAAGTTTGTGTTGATTTTTGTATCAACCACAACGTATGGCTTTGGATAAAATTTGGTGCATACGATCATTCCTTCATAAAAACATAATATACTTTTTAACCGATTAAATCTCTCGGAAAGCAGGAATACTGCAAGGCAAATTCTAGTCTCTATCATAAAATTGTGTTGGTTTTTGGTAGTTTTTTGATATAAATATTTCCAATAGTCAATTCAGCAGTGTTTTTAACTATCCTATATAGAGGTGTGATAATAAGTTTTATTTAATTAGAGCATACAATATTATAATGTAACATGCAGCTACTCTTCACTCAACGCTTCTCACACACACTCATACACACAAACCCACATGAGGCGACGACCGTTTGCTTTAATTTGTAGCTTCTTTAATGTAATATAGTTTCCTACCCACCAGTAATTTTATAGTTACAGAGTAGATATTTATTATTGGCAAATGTATTAGTAATGTAAGTTCTATGTTTTTTTGTTAAATGCTGTGTAATATCCTGTTAAATAAATAAATAAAATTGGTATAAAATATGAAACCAAAAAAGATACAGTCTTAGTTTCAAAAATCTTTGTAATGCAACGAACGCTGTAAAGCGTTTGTTGGACAGTTAGGTACCTACTCAGAATGTTGAATAACTTAATCAATCTTTGAGGACAACAATGAACGCTATTCTTATAACTTGGAACACAAAACAAAAACCGTCTCCCACGGTTATTACGGAAAGTGCTTTATCTTTGTGCTAATTGTACAGGTTACAGTTTTTGTGCAATTTACAACGTTACCCGAATACAAGGAAATCGATTTGTTTTAATGAGATCGAATTGTAGTGCCATTGAAATATGGCGAAAAAAATGCAATTTTGTTCTATCTAGGAACTAAAAAGTTTTAAGGTCAGGTACATCATGAATTGACTGATTGTGTAGTACGATAATTGTTCCTAAATCGCTATTAAAGTTTTCATTTTATGTTTATAAATATCGATTTGGATTCGGTCGTTAGTTTATTCAGCTCAAATACTTTAATTATATATTGTAAAATGAATGAATTACAAATATATATAGGAAATCTTACGAGTAAATGTGTCCGTCACCAAACCGATTTTGATGAAGATTTATAGACGTAAAACAAGCAGTACTAAAAAAAGCATAAATACTTTTAGTTAAAAATCTATAGGTATAAATAATCAATTACTGTTCTTTGGACTCAAAAATAGCTTGATCGATTTTGTTTTGTTCACTCTACAGGGTTTGTTTAAAAAAAGGGGAAAATCTTCGTGGCACGAATTTCACCGGGTCAACTTTTATTCAATAAAAGACGCTAAGTTTTCGTATTAAAATATCAAAATGCGCTCTATACAGAAAAATCGTGCGAGATCCTAAAACATTACAGTTCCAAATAACTCAAAACGTATTATAAATTAAAATAACCCTTTGAATGTGAAATAAGTTTAACATCCTCTCTGATCCCAAACAAATATTTCAACAAAAGATGTTTTACGAGGTTTGCGACTCGTTTTCCCTTTATGTGTCAAAGCATACTTGATCCGGTCCGTCGGATAAATTGTTATGCTATAGTAAGGGCGGAAAAACCGAACAAATCTATGGGAAAAGCCACCAAAGCAAATATTTGAAAAGTTCGCGGAAAGTGGCCGAGCACCTGCGGTCACCCTAATACTGTCCACTTCAACGTGGAACGATATAGAGTCGTTGAAACCTCTCTTTATAGACTAACACTACTAATTTACTATACTAGTTTTTTTTTATGCAACGAAGTCGGTATACAAGCATAGGGTAACCGCTTACCGTAGCAGCCATAGAGACGTTTGCAACCCACAGGGTATCACTCACCCATTACCACCCTTTCCCCTCTCAGTGAGCTTTGGCGACCCTACGTGCAGGACCACAACATAAAGTTATTTGGCTGCGTTATCTGTAAGATGGAGGTCCTTCCCCAGATGAGCCGCTCTTTGAGCGTTACGCTACGCTCCTAGCCGGAGTCTTCCCAGTTTAAGTATATTCCGAACCGGTGGTTGTCAACTGTAACGTTCTTATATGGCTTATCGGGGTCTACATGGAATAAATGAGTATTTAATTTTGATTAAATTGAATGATGTAATGCATATTTTAACAACGGGTTAACTCATTATTTGTATATTTTGTATCTCAGACAGGAAACCTTACTATTAAAGTACATCCTAAATAATATTATAAATGCGAAAGTGAGTTTGTTACACTTTCTCGCCTTAACTACTCAACCGATCACGATGAAATTTGGCTTGCAGATAGCTTGTGACACTGCGGGGGCAGTGCAGCTACTCTCTGATAAAAGTTTTAATGTCATATTTAGCTGTATTTAATCTCCGTTGCTACATTTTGGTGGTATTAACAACTCTCAACAAATCCAAGCAAGGATTTCCACATACTCTTTTCTACCCTTATTTTATTTCGCGACTCAATACATTCTCTATTTTGGTCCTTACACTCAAGTGTTTGCCCTTTTCCCTTTGTGAGAGTTCTGAGGGTCGGCGAGAAGAATACTGAGTGAGCCCTTTAAGGGCTATAAGTGTCGACTGGCCGTTTCTTTTTCTATTTTATTAGTTGTCGTACGTGGCCTGTAATTGTGTTAGACGTGCCTGATGGAGTAAAGGGTTCCGATCATATTTCGGGAAGGAAACAATAATGATAAAGAAAAATATAACAGATACAATCCACTGTAGTTAATAAGTAGTATTAAAAAAAACTTTCAAGTTCAAAATCTTTGCTTACAAAATGTGAACGTTTCTTTTTTAACATTTTGTCGGTTTACAGTATGTTTCATGTAATTTATGTATGTACGTTTAATGTAATTCAGGATGACATATAAGGATTCTTACAGCACAGACTTCTAAATTGGTTAGTAAAAAGTAATCGTAAGTTATTTTGGAATAAAAAAAATACAAACATATTTAAGGTTGTACCCGTAATAATAATAGTTGAACTGAAACTCAATTTTTTCGGGCTAAAACGTTATTTAACTAATATATTGTTTAAAGGGTCACATAAATAACGTCACTCTATCTATTCTATTGTCATTGTCAAATAATGTGACATTATTTACTTGACCCTTTAAACAGTATAGTAGTTCAATAGCGTTTTATGAGTAACGGGGGTAGAATCTATATGTTAGATAAAACCACGGGATAGAAATTATAACAATATTATAGATTTCGATTTTATACAATTTTTCTAAAATTTTATAAATTCTTATGAACGTTATCCATCGTTGTAGAGTACTTATTGGTCCCTAGTAATGGTTGTTGAAGCCATATTTATGTAATCACATACGTGGTTAATTAATCCTTGGTGGTTATCCACAAAGTGATCATTCTTGGAGACTATTTCGCCCTGCCCTAGGCGGCACTCGTCTACCCTATGACTCAGGTTCATATAGATTATGTAGTGCAGATACACTATTCTAGACTTTACAGGCGCAATATAAGTATTTTTACTGTACTATTAATATACCTACATAGTTTATGATAAAACAGTTTTTTAACTACTCTACACTACAGTTACTGGCTTGTCTGATGACTAGCGATTACCTTAGATTACAGATGTTTCCAACACCGGGAATATCAAACGCGTATTGCCAACACTGCTGAAATTATTTGAGAGATGTAGAGCATAGCATTTATTCGCTTAAACAGCAGCTCGACTGGGGAAGTACCTCCACCACCGCTTATGAAAAGTCTGACTCTAATACCGGTTCGGAAGGTTGTATTTGCTGAAAGGAGCCGGCAATAAACTCAGCAATTACTCTTTTCAAAACAAGCTTAGATTCATTAAATAATATTTACATTATTTAATGTAATTGGCGCGGCGGCAAAACTACAAAGTAGACTTAATCTATATTTAAGTAAATAAATGGCAAACTTAAGCAGACAAGCCCCCACAAGCAGCACCTGTTCACAAGTATGACGCGTGTGGCAGCCATCGCCCTCCTCGCTAGTAAGGTCGCCAGAGCTCATAGAGGTGGGGGGAAGGTATCGGTAACGCGATAGTGATGCCTCAAGAGTTGCAAGCATCCATATAGATATGGAAAGCGCTTTCCATCAGGTGGGCTGTAAGCTTGTTTACCGACTTCGTACTATATAAAAACCGGCCATTTGCGAGTCAGACTCGCGCACCGAGGGTTCCGTACAAACCTGTAGGTATATAAATAAAAGGTAGTATAGACCGGAGTATTTGATATGAATTTCAATTTATGACGTATTCAAAAAAAACTTCTTACTAGATCTCGTTCAAACCAATTTTCGGTGGAAGTTTGCATGGTAATGTACATCATATATTTTTTTTAGTTTTATCATTCTCTTATTTTAGAAGTTACAGGGGGGGACACACATTTAACCACTTTGGAAGTGTCTCTCGCGCAAACTATTCAGTTTGAAAAAATATATATATGAGAAACCTCAATATCATTTTTTAAGACGGACAGACAGACAGACAGACAGACAGACATGACGAATCTATAAGGGTTCCGTTTTTTGCCATTTGGCTACGGAACCCTAAAAAGCAACTTCTTATTAGGCACTAAGTTGACTTTACTTAATGTTTTTTCAAAGCAACCCCTAATGTTTATTTTAAGCATCCTCCACGTGAAGATTAAAATCCGCTGCTACAGAGGCAGCGTTTAATCACGCACAGAATTGAGGCACTTTTAGGTATAAACTCCATGTGCGAAATGAAGTGTTAATCTATGCAACACCTACGCACGATGTAAAGCTTAGGGCTTTTACTTTACAGCCCGTGTCTAATTCTGAAGACAATGCCAGCATTTAGATATTGTTAAATATCATAATATGCTGTACTTTGGCTAAATAATGTGACACGGTTGAATCAGTATGTCAGATTATATTTGATGATATGTAACCGTCCTCACATGGTTTATATTTTAATGTCAGTTATATTTTAGTTTTTCTTTACGGCTTTGCTAAAATAACGACGAAGTAAATTCTTATACCACCAAAAAAAACATGTAAAATGTTGCCAAGACGAGGACCATATGGCTCGCACTGTCAAAAAGTTATCAGATCCCATGTAGAGCCAAGCTTATAAGTCTCCACGCCCTAACTTTACAAACTCTACATCTTAGTCAAAATATGTGGCTTGGCCGTTTCGCTACTACAAGAAATAATCAATTCAATTTTTATTTATGGCTTTTGCGGAAAAAACACCACAACTTCGCCAATGTCACGTGATATGAAAACCATGAGATGCGTAAATTACGGAACAATTAAAATAAAAAAATAAAAACACGAAACCAAATATTAAACTTAAGCGGAAACAACTAAACTTAACAAAGACATTCTAGAAATACTAAAGTAACATAAAACTACTAATTTCTAATTAAAAATACAATACATAAAAGAGTAGATGAAAATAATATTTATAACTTTATTTTATTAATTACAATATATTCACACAGTAAACCAATAAGAGCTGATGTATCCTTAATCAATGTAAGAGCTATTGTGTAACAGAAAAATAATGAACAGTGCATAAATTTTTAATTTAAGCCCACATGACGGTAGTGAAGTGTCACGATTGACATCAATAAAAAAAAAAAATATAGTTTCGTAATAAATAAGTTAACCCTCATTTTTTTAAGTTTGAATTTCTGTTTGGATTATTAGCCCGAAGCTGTTACGATTCGACTTCAACATCAAAATTTTAACTTATTTTATCGTTTATATAGGTAATGATCACCTCCTAATAAGGTCCAGCTAGTACCCCGTATACGGCTGTATTTAACTAAAATATACTACTAGCAACTTTATTGATGGTTAATTACAAGTTAACTAAACTGTACAGTAGATAAATGTCTAAACAAATTGGTCCTGAGAAAATCTGGTATACTTGTCAAGCAATGATTTGATAGTTCACTAATAATCTAGACTCCGTAAGCAGTTTACGTGACAACTTAAACTTGCACTATCACGTCGCGTAAGGAAATAATGTTCGCTTCAAAATCACAACAGCATCCATTTGCTACCAGCTCGCTCGCGCTCTAAATAATTAGAGTTCGTGATGGAACTTGCGATTGACATTTTACAACGAAATGACCCAATTTTGTCTCCACAATTGAATAGGAAAGGCTGCAATATGTCAGTAAGAATAGCCCCACCTAATCTATACTTAAGATTCTAAGTACGCCATTATTCTAGTACAAAACAATAATTCCCTTCAGAGCGCATGACATTAAGAAATTATTAGGTTGGGCTGCATCCGCGTAAGGGTCCCCGCTCGCGGCTTTAAGGCAGCTCGCAGAATGAGCAGGTGTTTCGATTGCTACATTGTTTCTAATCATAGCTTGGAAACTGCTGGCCCTTCAAGGCTTATGATAGTATAGCTAGCTTTGTGTTCCATAGGGTACTTTTATGTGTGATTTTTTTAGTAAAGGTATTTTTTTAGTACTGGTAGCAGGTACATAATTTTGTAAATATATTTAGAATTTCTCATTATCAGTTGTTCTGTCACCTATTTAACCTACTTAGGGTGGATTTTCTACGTCTTTCCATTGTTTACATCAATTCTTTATACCTTTAACTCGCATCTGCATATATAACTATGTATATAAAACATAATCTGACAGAGAGCAATGCACAGGTAAAAAAAAATGTTAACATGTTTTTATATAACGTCAGCATGTACAAAGAAAGGGGTTTTCAAAATTCAACCCCAAAGGGGGTAAAATAGGGTATCACGGGGGTGGAAAGCTAGTTCATAATGCTCCTATAAAAATGTAGTAGGCAGATCTAAAAAACCGCGACAAAACCGTGCATAAACCGATGCCTCTGCAATCGGCCTTATCTTGTACCATTCTCAGTAAGACAGCAGACGTATAAGCCCATCTGTACGTGGGCGGAGGCCTCAGGCCTCTATTCTCTCGGCCTCTTATAGAGCACAATTCACTTGCCAACTCTGAAATGTGAGCATATGTACAGGCTTTTTAGTGAATCGCCGTAGGTAATTAAAATTTTGATGTAAATGCTGTTTTAAACTAGAACGAAGCAACTACGCTGTTTCAAACAATGAGGTTTTCGTTGTGTAATCTTGAAGATGAAGAGGCTCCGTAAATATGAATTCAATCGCTGATTGGATAATGAACTATACCTAATGCCATGTTACGCGAATCGAGCACGAGCCGAGCCACGAACGAACCTATAACGAGCACGATGCGAATCTCTTTTTTCGTGAAAAAACTGACAATCGCGCTCGTTATAGGCTCGCAAGCCCGTCCACGCTACGCGAATCGTGCTCGCAGTGTGCTCGTTCGTGGCTCGGTTCGTGCTCGGTTCGCTAAGCATGGACGCACCATAAGATATGATCAGCTAAAATAAAGTTATAAGTTGTACTTATGTTGTAACATGCGAGGGTTTTACAGGTGAAACACATTATTTCAGACAGGATCATTTGGAAAATCTTATTATTTTGTCAGGGGCGGCTGCTTATCTGTATGTACGTTACGTTTTCACGGAAAATATATAGAATGTTTGATAAAAATTGGAGGCTAGAGTATTTTCGACGACGGAGAAAATCAGAGGTCCAAGTCTGCTGCTCAAATTGTGTTCCAATGAACTATTGTAGTGTAAAAAATTATAGATTTGACAGTTTTGTTAGTGTAATAATTCAATAGCGTTGTAAACCTGCTGAAATATTGTCTCAATGGCAATGGATTTGTAATGGGATCCTATCAAAATGATAGTTTTAGTTAAAATAGCAGAAAAAAAATACCCATAACTTTAAAGTTCAAGCTCATTTTAATTAGTTTTTCATCATCATCATCATATCAGCCTAAGGATGTCACCTGCATATGCCTCCCCTATTAACTTCCACTTCGAACGGTTTTGGACCGCTTGCATCCAGCAGCGCCCAGCGACTCTGATTACCAGGTCGTTGGTGACGTCAGTCCACCTGGTGGGAGGTCGTCCCGCACTTTATTTATTTTTACAAGCTTTTATTTAACTTGCAATGTATGTATGTAACTATGTTCGGGTGGAATCTTACAAGTCGAATTTCATCAAGTTCCAGTGGTCGCATTGACTTGATATTTGGTATAATTAGTATATTAGATGACAACGCAAGTAGAGTCAAGAAAAAGTACAGTCACCAATAAAAGCTTGTATTAAACATGAAAGTTTTAACAAAAAACTTATTAAATGTATTTTTCACATTAAACACATACAATAACAACAAACATCATAAACATAGTAACCAAGAAATTAATATTCTCTATACAGGGTAGTTTATTTGAGAATTTCAGCCTTGTTAGACTACCACACACAATTAGACGGTATGATGAAGACCTTGAGTCTCATCCCCTGAGAAAGATCCATAAGATAACGAACACATTAATATCGAGGAGGCGTATTTATATTGTTATTTAAAAGCTGAGAAGCTATTAACTGTTTGTATCAATGGTACATCGTCACGACTATCGTGATACTAAATGTTACCGTATTATACCATTGTTTCTGAATATAAGGGAGCTTTTAATATTTTCATTGTATTTAAAGTTACGAAACTTTGAGTGATGGCCGTTTTCATTTTGCCGTTTATTAATTGTTGAGTATTGAGGTTGATTTGGCGATAGGATTTGTGTATTGTTTTGTGTCAAAGTTCATAAGTTAAATGTTGTGAAATTTGGTGATGTAAAATTTAAAAGTTGAACAACAATTCTAGAGTATTTCTTTTACTATTGAACTGCTGGTCGCCCAGAAAATGTTACCCACTTGATATATCTTATTAGATTATTTTTTATTTCGTTTTGGTCTTATTTTGAATATCACACAATGTAACATACAAAGAATTCAATATTAAATAAAAATGGTTACTCAGTTCAACCAATTTAAATGGTTTGGTAATTTAAATAAATTGATATTAAAAAACAAAAAATATGTTGCCATGTCTGTTTATTTAAGGTTCTACATCAAAAAAATTCAAACAAATAATAAATAATAAAAACACGATTGTTCTGCCAAAAAAATAACCCCCTTATTCATAATCGCTTTTTAACTAAATCAGTGTAATAGTGTCCTCCGTCTCTCTTTCGATCACCAAATGTCACGTGTCAGATAAAGACTTCGGAATTTTAATCAACGTTTGATAACTTCATTATGAATAAGGGGGTAACTAAAATAAAATGTAGCCAATGTGACTCAGGATGATGTAAGGATTCCAATCATACCCCATACATCCAAATCTGTTCAGGTATAAATGTTATGGTGGAATAAAACAACTCACATACTTAAATATATAAATATCTTGGGACATACCTGAATCCTGAAAACATTACACTCCTTTTTTGGGCAGTAATATCTTGTTACTTTTTTCGGTATCTATTGTATAAAATCAGATCATTCTAGTTGCATAAGCAATGAAAAACTATACATACCAAACTTACTCTCTTCATCTCCAACTATACACGTATAAGTGTATAATATATACCTAAAGTAAAGGAGAAGGGCCATTCTGTCCATCACAAGCGTTGTAATTACCGTTCTGTACACGCGGCGAATTCTCTGTGTCACGCCATATGTCCCTCAAGTGGGGACGGACTTGGGGCTTGTAATTAGGAGGAAATTTAACTTACCTTTATTAATTAAAGAGTTATTACTATCTACTGACTCTTAGTAAGTAGAAAAAATACTACTTTAAATTTAGTGCCGAAATATTTAGATGTCTTGAAATGATTATAAAAAAAACCATTATAATTAATATTTTATCTCAAATATGTACCTAAATATATAAAATTAGTCTTGAAAGGTAATTCTGACTGAATCTGCACTGTAATCCTGACGTATGTTATAAAAATACAAAATAGTAGTCAACCGTAGACCCAACTAATAAATTTTCTGAAAAAAACTGATGACCACACAAATCCCAAGTCATCTCAAAACACACCGCCGCAAAATAAGAATTCCACACTGAAAATGACCAAATAACCGCAACAAATAGTTCATCCACCTGAGACACAGAAAACATCTTCATGTTTTCAGATTTCAAGCATTTTTCGCATTTTCAGTCACGTAGCAACAACAAAAATGACGGTAATTTATATTAGTAATTTGTCATCGTGTAATCCGGCTCTGGCGTGTCCTCGCCACCCCATCACTAATGTCTGAAGGACATGCTTCTCGTGTGTCTTTGAGGAGCGGACATGGTAGATATCAGGATATTCCTATCTCTGTTTTTTTATAATAAAACCGCGGACCGCGGTTTCAACTGCGTTCAAGTTAGAGAAATCAAAGTCCTAAATTATGTCAATCCGTTGGTGCGTGAAAAAAGGACTAATACAAATTCCCATTTATAATACTAATAATATGTGATGAATTTATAATTTAACGACAACTTATTATAAGAACTAGATTTTTTCTGTCCGTCTGCAAGATATTTCCAAGAAAGATTTCTTACTACATTATTATGTCGTACTAGCTTTCATGCGCGGTTTCACCCGCATTCCCGAGGGATCGTATGTTTCCAGGGATGAAAATTATCCTGTGTTAATCCAGAACATATTCTAACTATGTGCCAAATTTCATCCAAATCCGCTCAGTAGTTTTAGCGTGAAAGAGTAAAAAACATCATCCATACATAGGTACAAACTGTTGATAATATTAGTAAGGATTTAATTTCCATTTTTTTTTAACAATTTAAGAATAATGAAAAGTAATGAAAAATACTAATCGCTATACGCTCATCACTGCGCTCTCCCTAATCTCGAGAAGAAACACAACACACTGAACCGATTCTCAGCGCGACAACAGCAAATGGCTCGATTTTCTTTCCGTCTTTTCTCTCTAACAAATCGTGTTGTGTTCAATTGTGTGGAAACGACTGAAGCGACCCCTAAAAGTTTGTTGAAGATTTGTCATATCATGAGTAGAGATTTTAGTTTATTAATAAGAAAATATTAACATCATTACTATTTAGAGTTTCAACTTTACCCAAATTGAATATAATAGTTCTTCTGTCAAAAATCACATTTTCCATTCATTCTGATGTTTTTTGTTACAAAAATCGTTCAGTTCGATCGCAACAAGAGTTACCACCATCTCAATAATATTATTTTACTTGTGTTACGTCTTTCTTTATTATTATTTTAATCTTTATCTTTTTTAAATCCGACTCAAAAAATTAATATGTTTATTTCTTGTTTTTGTTAGTAGTTGGTCCCCAGATCCTGTTGTGACGAAGACATTCCTTTTGGAACAGAAATGACTAAGTTTTAATAAAAAATAATGCATCGTTTTTCATTTGATAAAACTAAAGAAATACTTAACAAGTTTTTTTACTCGTGTAAAAAAAAAATTGATTATTTAACTTTATTGGCACCAATTTTACTAAATTACCTTTTCAGCTTAGAATCATCGAGAACAAACTTCCAAAATCAAATCTTACAGCTACAATGCTATGTACGGAACTCGCCAAAGGGACTGCAACTATGCAGAGAGTGACAGGAATCCATTCTTGACATTCCGTAAGCCGGGGATTGAAGATACTGTACTATCTCTGGAAATCTTTGGAGTTGGTAAATATTGATTTCACATCCCTCGAAATTATTTAAATCTTAACTCACCTAAATCTATGCTAATATTATTATGACGGATCTACTCTTTTTTTTTGTTTTTATGCGGCCCGCCAGGTGGTAAGCGGTTACCGTAGCAATATGGACGCTTGCAACACACGAAGCATAGCTCACGCGTTACCGACCTTTCCCCCCTCCCCAATGAGCTCTGGCGACCTTACTCGCGCGCAGGAACACAACTTTACACCACATAAAGTTATTTGGCTGCGGTAATCTGTAAGGTGGAGGAACTTCCCCAGTTGAGCTGCTCTTTGATAGAATAAACGCTATGCTCTACCCCTCTAACTCTCTACTCTGATCCGATTCTTTCACAACTTTTACTAATACTTTGTTCCCAAGTAAATATATAGGCATCATCCCGGGATTGCGTGTGAAACCAAAAGTCAGCTAGTAACACAATATATGCCATACACTGCTATTTGATTCGTAAAATTAACCGAATGATAGGTTCATCGTAAACTCATCATAAACCCGGCCCGAATGTCATGGCAGTTAACATTTTTAATAGTATCGAGGAAGGATTTGAAGGAGTTGTTATATTTTTTTACACTTATCTACATTATAGAAAAGGTTAGAACGTATTTAAAGCTGTCAAATTTGTCTTTGCCGACTTCATTTGCGGTTATATAGACGTAACATCTATCGCTGGCATCTAAATTTTCGATGAAAATAAGCATTTAAAAAATGCTTGCAATTTTTTTTTATACCACTTAAACAAGCATACAGCCCGTCTGATGGTAAGTGGTTACCGTAGCCTATGGACGCCCGCAACACCAGGGGTCACGCGCGCGTTGCCGACCCTGCAGAAATCTCTTTACACCCTTTTTGAAGAACTCTATTGGGAAAACCACGGCGGGGAACTCATTCACAGTCTGAGCGTCCACGGAAGGAAGTTCCTTTGAGCCCGCACAGTACGAAACAATTCTGGTTTCAATGTGTGAGGATGGACTCCCCGTCGATGGCGAGAGTTGCGATGGTGGAAGGTAGCCGTGTGCATCAGCTTAAACAGTTCTACAGAATAATGTCCGTTGTACAAGCGGTAGAACACACATGGAGGCAATGACTCTCCTCAGACTGAGGGGCTCTAAACCGCTTATGCGCTCGGGATCGTTGACAATTCTGTTGGCACATCGTTGAATCGAGTCTAAAGGGGCTGGTATCCAGGTGCCCCCGCCCACAGATGACAGCAGTACTCCATATGAGGCCTAACTTGCGACTTGTAAAGTTGCAGCCTTTATTACTACTAATTTGACAGGACTATATTTCGTACATCCTTTTCTTTGTTGGAAACAGACATAGTGAGACAAAATTAGTTTAGTTGTAAACAACGGAATCAGCACCATTATCTTATATTTTAATAGAAATGCCCCATAACACATAATAATGTGATGCATTCAATTGAAAGTAAGTGTCCTTTTTAATCATTTTTTTTTTATATTTATGGAAAACTAACAGCTATGTACATAATATTTTACACTAGATTGTAGGAATAAAATAAGACAGAACAGCATTATAATGAATATCAACAATTACGTTGTCAAAAACCTTCCAGTAATAGGTTAGGAAATGGCTAAACAACAATACTATTTCATCACAAACACGCCGAAGAAAAAGTACTCACGTACGAGTAAACTTAGTTTGCCCTTTGGCAGTTAATGTTTTGTCCTTTATTGATTGGGACCTACCAACTAAGTGTGTTATCGAAGGGACGTTTGCCAAGTCTGAGGGGGGAATTAGAAGCGGTTCATTGGATCGCAATTAAACGAGGGATCTTGCAGGAAGTGATACCAAGTTCTGAGCTAAGAAAGCTTCGCTTAATTCTTTGGCTTTTTCTGTCACTATTACTTGGAAGTTCTGTCTCTTTTGGTAGCTTTTGTTTTGTTTATTGTACTAATATTAGAATGTGATTTCTGCATTTGCTTTTATATTTATGTGAGCGGTGTACATTTAATGGCGCGTCCACGCTTGGCTTAGAATTGTATAGGTTCTATTTTCACAAACTCAAAAGTTGTGCGGTCTGTCGTCACTTTTCACTTGATTGTCAACCATTTTTTCAGTTCCTTAAAGAGCTAAATACATACAACAATAGTGGCAAAGCCACGTGTATGTTCCTAATAACGTATTCAAACAACATAATCCAGCCGGGCAGGCGTAATGATAGCAATCTGTTGGCAATAAATCCTTAATGGCCTATCGCTTGTCCACCGCACTTGTGGGTGATGCAGTACTGGTCGGTGCTATGCAAACTTCCGAGACGATACGATCGGAAATAATATGGACACCGATATATCGTGGTGCTCAATTTGAAAAGAGAACGAATATTTATCTCAGGAATCGTATTAGTATAAGCCCGCAATAACAGCACTTGGGGATGATATGGGCTGTTGATGACTTGTAAGGTAATTAATTGTAAGTACCAAGACTACAAAAATTCTAATAGGTATAGGTAGGTGCTGTATAGATTAATACAATAAGTAAGGTGGTTAAAATATACTGACTTTTATTCAGCTAAGACAGCAACGAGCAGCTAAGTAAAGGAAGCTTGCAAAATCCGTCACCAGTCCGGATGTTAATATGAAGACCTACAGACTTTCTCTCTATCGAAAATATTTAATCTGTGAGAAGATCTAACATTTTCATATAGAAAATTACGAGAATATATTTAAATCGTTTTATTATCGTTCATCTGGATAAAGCAAAGTGGCGTAGGCTGTAGCCTAAAGGCGCGGGCGCCGATATGCGAATGAACTTTCACCATGTGTCCGCGGCTTTAGATAGCTTAGATTTATTCTGTACCGGCTTTATAGTTGCAAAGATTTTGTTTGATAAAGATGTCATAGGGATGAATATGGAATTTGTTTAAGTTACAAATCGAGAAGTTGCTGAGATGTAACAAGGAGCATTTTTTTATATTAAAATGTTGTCATATTTTCCTTCACCGAAAGCTCAAGCTCATTGTAGGATTCGAACCTGGTACCTTAGTCTCGGCATTCGACGTAACGTGACGTAACATAAAGATGGTTAGATAAGGTACTTAGGTACCTACTTGAATAATTTTTATATGATTTTACACTTATTGTTTGTTTCGAAGTATCCTACAATATAAATGGACTACAATTATGCTATATGTTCTGCTAGGTTATAAGGTTATAACCTAGAAGAACATATAGCATAATTTTTATCCCGCTTTAGACTCTTCACTTATATAGATTTTATGCTTAATGTTTGTTTTAAATAAATAAATAATTAAAGTCACGTATAGCCAGGATCAATTTTCGGGGGGGCTGAATTTTTCAGAAAATCCTACTAAATGCATACTAATATTATAAATGCGAAAGTGGCTCTATCTATCTGTCAGTTGCCCCTTTAGGCCTAAACCTCTGAACTGATGGAAGACCGGACGCGGCCAAGGCTGTTCAAATGTTCAAAATTTCGCGGCGAGCGGTCTACAGAAGTGTGGCGTCGTTGTTTTTTAGCAACAATTAAGTACTATTTTCTGCAAAAATACGCACCGATACCTAATTTTAGTAACGTAGCACGACATCAAAAATATTTTTGAACACCCAAATCACCCCCTTTATACGGAAACTTGAAAGAAATTGAAAACAAATGAAAAGAAATTTTATTTCTAAAAGTTGTTCAAATAAACTCCTTACATTCTTGCTTTAAATGCTTCTTTACGACAGCAAGTATTGTTATAATTTTAATAGCGTCAACAACTGTTTGAGCATATGTTTCTATAAAACAAATAATTATTACCACAAACTGTAACCATAATTTGGCATTACACAAACCAAGCATTAAAGGCGACTAAACAATTTTATACCATCGCATACACTTATGGAGCTTGAATGTCACATCCAACCCCCGAGGACTTCATTATCCGCCAGCATCACAGCACACCATAATTCGACCGTGGATGTGCGCAGTGACAGCCAGCGCGCCGTAGGCAGCGTACACAATAGCGATTGTTCGCGCATTGATCACGAGATACAGGCTCCTCCTTAGCAAGGTATTATTTATTGTGTACGACGCTTAACAATTACCCGTGTGCCTTAATGCCATCTTTGTGTGGCTTGCTTCAGGGATGTTGGACGTAAACTGTTTGGTTATAATGGTGGTATGTTAGAAATACGGAGGCCTGCAGACTTGACGCATCCTACCTTTAATGACTCTGCAAGAAACAGGCGAAATGTTGTTTAAAAGAGGTAAAGCATTGCGTTATTTCATTCGAAGACCTACTCGACTGGGGAGATACCTCCACCTTGCAGAATACCGCAGGCAAATAAATGTATCTTGTCCTGCGCGTGAGTAAGTACCTTCCATATGACAGCGGTATCCGCTTACTATTAGGCGGGCCGTACGTTTGTTTCCAGACTTCGTTGTATACATACCAGTGGCGTGCATTCCATATAGGCAAATAAGCAATGCCTACCTCATAAGATTCAATTCAATAATATTTTGATTCAATTAAAAACTACATAATCACTTTAAATAAAAATTCTAACCTAACATTCAATACGAAATTTCAAACTTTGCCGCGCAGGCACTCGCGAGTTCGCCTCTCAAATTCACGGCAATTCACGCACACTAAAACGATTTCGGCATATTCATACACACACACACACACTTCTTTAAGATAATACGACGAAAGCATAAATCACGCTTTTGCTATGCGTAGCATACTGACATTTGACATTCGCGATTTATGGACCAAAAGTAACCTTACCTTCTCTGTTGTAAGTAAAGTAACCCATCCAAATTAAAAAGACTACAGTTACAACTACTTTACCAACATTAGAGCAACTCAAATATAACTTCGCAATTTATTTGTGTTGGTTTGTTTATGGTTTGGCTGGCATTGTATCATATGCAATGTTGTTGTTATTTACTTATTGTGATTTTGCGAAGTGTATCTATGAAGTGTATTGTGTGTGAAATGAAGAAATTTTGTGGTAAAGATGCAAAATGTGTCGATAAATTATTCCTTTAGTCAGTTTTCGTTTGTTGCTTGTACTTGCTGTAGACCAATTCCAAAACATTCAAGGAAACAAAGGTAAAATCTTAGACATTTTAACACAGAATATTATGTTTATTAAACACCTGGCTATCTGGGTGCTGTTATTCGAATCTATTATTCTGTTATTATGTATTTTGTTTGCTAATGAATCATACCAAATGTGTGTGGAATGATACGCTGACCTAAACCATTTTACGAATCGGGTCAAAAAACATAATCTATCTAGGAGGCATATTTAGGCGTGTATGGCCATGATTTCTTCTGCCTACCTAGTCCGAAAACCAATGCACGCCACTGATACATACCTTCTGGATCCATCATCAGATCAGCTCGATGGTACCAAATTATTGTATTGTCATCGGTACTTGATAAGTGTGCAAAATTTCAGTTTAATCTGACGTTTGGAAGTCGATGAAAATTACGTTTGAAGATTCTATCACATACATATAGGTGAAGCTAATAAAAGCGTGTTAAAAAGGTGAATCATGCTGATGAAAGGTGGAGTGGTGAACTACTTTACCTTCTATTTCAAGTTCTTAAAGCTCATTGTAAAATTGAAAAGACAGAGAAAAGTTCGTTTCATATGTTGTCTGTTTTCTCAGTTGAAGACTGACTCTCGATGGTAACTTCAGCATCTATAACCTTCATAAGCACCCTCCTAGAGCCTCAACTGGACTTTGAGTAAGATTTAAAAATAAAACGAATATGGCAGCATGTCATTATTCAGACAATATAAGTACCTAGTAAAAAGAAGACTATAATTATAGATAGTGAGTGAAGGCATTATTGTAGTCATGGACTATTGGAACAGGAAAACTGCCTCGCAGCTGGATCCTTATTACATCTACATTAATACACCGACGAAAAATAATCACATATAATTTGATGTCAATCGAACGTACGACGATCTTTGACATTGAATCAGAAATCCATTGATAATGAGAACAAAAAAAACAAAATAATTTGACAAAAAAATCTCGTCACGACGAAAAACCATTCCTATGATTACGTCTGATTACTAGTCTCTGATAATGGTAGTCGATGACCGATTTTGCTATGACTTCCCTTCCCCCCGCTTCAGTACTAACTACAGGTGCTAGAGGGGGAGCGATTGTGATATTAAGGGTCATTTTAATATATTTTTCAAAAGGTTACAGAGCAAAACACGACTGACAAAAGTGACGTTCGTACAAAAGACTACCTTGTAAGTTCAAAGGCGTCGCTGGACCGCTCAATGATCGTGTATAATTAGAGGTGCAAATTAAATAAATTAAAAGATATTATATATAGTATTTTTTGGTAGCGTGTTGTGGAATTTTCAATGTCGTTACTGTCACGTATGGATTTGTTGATTAATTGTGTATGTATTGTGAATGGATCAACTTCGGTTGATGAGTTGGCGTTCTATTGGTGTTTATTTGATGAATATTTCATTACCCATTAAAAATACAGTTTCAAGGCCTTCATTAAAATAATTTAAATGCGGAACTCTTTCAGTAGTAACACTAAATCTCCACATCAGTTTTTTTCAGATTATGGGTAAGGTAAGATGGCAGATTTGCCACTAACTGCCGTACTCAGAGAAGTCAATAATGATTTCCATCCCTTTCCATCGCTAATCAATAAATAAAGATAGATAGATACTGGATAAAGAGTGCCCTATTTCACTCTCCACACCATTGGCGATCTCCGTTTCTCTCGTTTATTTGTGAATTGGTAACAATATTAGTGTGATAAGTAGGTACCTACAATATTTGCTCCGCCATAATAATTATAGTAGTTCCTATACCTACGTAAGATTTCAATTATAAAGATTATGTCATTACTACATGCTAATAAATGCATAAACATAAAATTGTAGCAATATTGTGAATATTGCTACAATTTTATCTTCCATTACAACGGACAAACGTGAGATGAGGCGGACGCATCAAAGGTAATTAAAAAGATATGGAGTGAAACACCGCTAATTACTCATCTAACAAAATAATAAAAAACAAAACAATAACAATATAATTTGGATATCAGTAAAAGTCATATGAAATTGACATAAGACCTAGACGATCAAAGGCGGCATTCGATTTTCAATAAAACAGATTGACTAATAATGAACACGACTATTAATCGGACCGATTTGTCGTGAGAACTTCAAACCGTTAACTACGGACTTTTACAACTATCGATTGAGGCTATGAAGTCAGCGATCTCAGCGGAAAGAGGAGGAGTCTTTACGCTACAAAAAATAGTATGTGCCAGACGTAATATTCGTTTATAGGGTTCCGTACCCGAAGGGTGCCAAACGGGACCCTATTATTAAGACTCTGCTTTCCGTGCTTCCGTCCGTCCGTCCGTCCATCCATCTGTCTGTCAGTGGGCTGTATGTCATGAACGGTAATAGGTAGACAGCTGAAATTTTCAGAGAATATGTATTTCTATTGCCGCTATCACAACAAATAAGAAAAATGTAATAAAATTAAAAATTAAAGGAGGCACCCACTCCTCGGGGCCGCTTCTGTGCGTTTAGGACTCTCACCCTGATTGTCCATGACCCGAAGGTCCTAGAAGAAAGGAATTATGTAGTAGGTACCTAGCTCTACTGTACAGAATACCGCACCCAAATAACTTAATTTTGTGTTCCTGTGCGTGAGTAAGGTCACCAGAGTTCGTGCCCCAGGTGTTTCAAGCGCCATAAGCGCTTACCACCAATAGGGCCGTTGATGACATGTGAAATATTAAAATTACTATACTCTGTATATCACTGTAGCTGTACTGATACAGAAACATTACGTTAGATAAACTTTTTTTATTAGTAAAAACAAGATCAATAAAACGTTTAGTGGCCCAACATTTTAACTGCGACTTTTACAGACACACTCAAAAGAAATCCACCTATTTTGGATTCGTCACGCAATTTGTCAATCAATTCTCCGTCAACGCTGTATAGATCGTCTGGGCTCCATTATATGTCAATTTATATAAAAAAATGCCTCTTTGCGCTCGCCGCTCGCATATTAATTCCTATAAAATTAATTGCGATGACAAATCCATTAATTTAAATTGCTCGCAACAGGTTCCTATCCGATAAGTCGTGTTCATATGGAGCTTTTATGGGTGTATGGTGTTTAAAGTTTTAAGAGTTGATTTTTAGATGGAGTCTTTAATGGGAATCTGCAGTTTTGTGGGTTAATTAATTTGCGAATCGTACTTCACTAGTTTCTTTTTTGTAAACATCGAAAATAACCCGCATAGTAATTCATATCTAAGCTACGAGACACGTCTAAATAGGTATGTTTTACGGTGTGAAGTGAAAGTGATAGTGTCTTTAATACCACTATGTGGACAAATTTGTGCTCTATTTTAGTATTGTGAGCCCTTTGTGCTCTCAAATGGGCATCTAAAAACGGTATATTGATATTTCTGCTGTATTCCATTTCGCAGTTTTACATTTTGCAAGAGGACACAGGATGTATAATAATACATCCTGTGTAAATGACAGTTATTCGAACACATCCATTAATATTAACATCCAATCGTTTGATTTCATAGTTTTCAAAAGACATCAACATCAATCAAATGTATGCCAGGTCATCGACTCCAGGTCATAATCAGAATAAAAACTGATTCGATATTTAAATACTTCAAAATGGTCATCCGAAAATCCCCTAACAGTATCATACGATCGAGATGTCCCAGCAATCGATAAAAACACTCGATTCGAATCGTAACACGTGCAATTAAGTAGCATTTGATCGATACCTATCGATGGTAAGTATCGATAAAATTGTGCGTGGATAAAGGTTTTTATTGCTCGCCATCATAGAGCATTGCTATTTTATAACTTAAACTGTTTGAGTTATTATCTTATGGGTTTTTACAAAAAAGTTTTGTTTTTATGATGCTAAAATAATGGTTTAAATGTCAACTGAGAAGTTAAACACTTTGACGGGCCCGTTGGCGCAGTTGGTTAAGACGTGGAGTCTTAACCTATAACGCCGCAGGTCGTGGGTTCGATTCCCACACAGGACATGCATTTGTGTGCATGAACATGTCTGTATGTCCTGAGTCTGGGTGTAATTATGTATATTAAGTATGTATTTACAAACAAAAAGTAGTATATGTATTATATCAGTTATCTGGTTTCCATAGTACAAGCTTTGCTTAGTTTGGGATCAGATGACCATGTGTGAGGAATGTCCCAGGATATTTATTTTATTTATTTAAAGACTAGTTTTAAAAATTACCTCAGAGTATATAAATACTACGAATTACTGACCATGATAAAGCACTTATTAACACACAAATCAAAGCAGCAGAATCTAGATTTTCATACAGGTGTCTTATTCAAAGTAAATAAGATATATTCAAAATTGAACTACCCAGGGATGGTACATTTTTTTTTATAATAACGCTAGTATGCAGTTATAAATAACCTGGGACCTACCACACAGGGCTATCTGATCTACTATGGAAACCAGATAATTTTAACCGATAACGGTCCGTAAATTATTGAAATCGGCCATAAGTGAATTAAAATTATTACGTAATGTACATGTCTGTTTAAAAAAATATCAACCGCGAATTTTTTACGCAATTCAACGTAATGAAGCAATTAAGTCTGTTTGTATAAATAGTCCTATCACAAGTTGAAGTACGAATTGTTTCATGTAAACCGCTGTTATTAAATTTACATGAAGGTATTGAAATTAATTTCAAGTTACTTATCTTCCATACTGGGTGGAGATTTCGAGATGGCATATTTTCATACATTGACATTTTGTAAGAAAAGTTAAAAAGAAAAATTGAGATTTCAGTATTGGTCCCATAGTAAAAGTTGTTCAGCATGACTAACCCAACATAGGTTTCGAAAATATGCCATCTCGAAATCTCCACCTGTTATAGCTCTGTTATTGTGCGTCCACGCTACGCGAACCGGCACGAGCCGAGCATACGTGGAGCACGGATTCGCGTAGCGTGGACGGACTTGCGAGCCTCGAACGAGCGTTCAGCTCGCGCTCGACTACGCTCCAAAGATAGTCAGTTTTTTTTTAAATTACAGGGATTTGCAACACGCTCGTGTTGCAGGCTAATAGAGGCTCGTGCTCGGTTCGCGTAGCGTGGATGGATAAAAATGGAGTTGATCTGAATAGAGCCAGAATAGAAACATGGGAACTCTGTGATATAACGACGCAAAGTCAACCCCATCGAGTTTGGGCTCGTCTGATTCGTCTTGACATGGTTTCTGGTTCTAGGGCCTAATGATGAAGTTGGTCGACTATTATAAAAAAAAGCTTTTATGAAGTTGACAATTGGTAGCAAGTAAATTATACTATTATTTCTAAGATATAATGAGACAGCAGCAGGCAGAGCTACGAGAAAACTCTAGCAAAGTATCGCTTATATAATAAATATTTAACTAATTCTCAATAACGTCGCAGGCTTTCGTAAAATAAATCTCTTTTATTTTGTTAATCTTTAGAAATCCGATGGTTATGTAAGAACATGTCATCCGTCAATTAACTCAGGTTGTTTTTGTAAGCAATTAGAAGAAAGTTTGGTATTGGACAGCTGAGAATGTCTTGTTAAGTCCGAATTTGCGATGGCATCTATTAAATTTGTAAGTGACAAAAATAAGTTCATAATTTGTATTTTTTTCTCAGCTCAGTAAAGCCGTAAACTTCATCAACATCCACTAAACAGCCTATCCATCTTTATACTCTGAGTATATAAAAATCCATAGTAAATTGTCACAAATTAGTACATAATGTCGGCTTCATAGCAATTCTTTGTCTTTCAAATTTATCTAAATCGAGAACAATGCGTGCTCAGATCTTTTGTTTACTTGAAGACACCTATTGTCGGAGTCACCTACCGTAAAATTACACAGCAAATCACTATGTACCGTATCATTTATATTGTATACTATGTATTCATCCATTGTACCTCTTACCCAACTATCCGATTGGACGACCAGCTTCAAGCAATTATATGAAGCGACAAAATCATCGTAGCATAACGTCCGCATATAACTACCACAGTGTAATTTCAAAGCAAAACCGAATCACTAATAATTGCAGTGTCTTCAATCACATTGTTCTTTGTATTGCTAATCTGTGGTAGTTCAGATACTGGCCGTTATGCCAAGTTATGCTTTCGTATTCCAAAAACTAATTTGAAAGATTCTGGATTCTATTGCAAAACGTTAGGGTCTGTCTGATTGAATGTTGATTATTGAAAGGTGTAAATGTAGAGTGGTTTGCAAGTAAGTGTCAGTGGTCACGGTTAGTGGTTGCGAGTTGCTTCACCGTGTGTCGGTGGTTGCTAAAGCTGTCGTAGATAATGCGGTGTGTGATGCACTGATATGTGTAACGGAGTCTCTTTACGTGACGTGGCTTCGTGTTGAACAATCACTTTTTTTAATAATTCTATGAATTCTCCGGGGAAAATGATTTTTTATATAGTTGCCATGAGTTGGCAAGTTCTAGGAAAGCTGGGGATTATTAGCATTATTTGTTGTAAGTTTTCTTAATGTGGATTAATCGAATCAAATCAATCCCCAATTAAATCAAACATGGAGATACATTCTCTATAACTAGTTTCTAAGAAAACTGGGAATTCTATGAGAAATATTTCTTGTAAGTTTTTTAATATTCATTATTAAATGCAGACTAGATCAAATCAATGAGAACTTTTCAATTAAATCAAACAAGAGATTAACACTAAATTAAATTGTAACAAGAAACACAAATCCCGATGTCACCTCCAATTTAAAGCTCAATACAATACTTGGGCTCAAATATCTAAGTAATCCCACGCAACAAAGGAAAGAATTTGTCAAAAAAGTGGCCGAGCACCCTCGGGCAAGTAAAAAGTCAGTGTGGTTATTATGCAAATCTGTAGCCATCGCCGAGGGGACGACGCGGACTTAGGATATGTAAGTTAGACTTATATGGTGGTGATAAAGTTACGTGCCTGTAGAGTCCTTTTATTAATATTTTTGTTTTGTTTCTTTGCTTCTTGCTATATATGAATATGCAATAAACATTTTAATTTGAATTTTTCATTTCTGTGATGCAGTTTATTTTTCAGCCAATTTAATTAAAATTTCGGGTAGGTAGCTTCATCTTTATAACTGAAGAAATTTATTGAATCTGTTATTTTTTTGTCCGTCATAAAGTCGCAAATTTCTCTTATTCTAATGCTAATTACCATTATTATTATTAAAATTACAATAAAATTAAATCTTTCTATTTTTCAATTTACCTTGTATTCTTTTGTTTTCAAGGTTATGCTCCATGTAAACCAACTCTAACCACTCACCTTTGAGGGCGGTGACGGAATGTCAAAAATTTTCGCATGGAAATGTGACTAGCAGCCTCCGACTGAAATTATTTGTCTCGGTTGATGTCCCGCCCCGGGACAAATCATACCAGTTTGAAATATTATTCGGAGAATTTAACTTTACTTTTATTGGTTTTTATGACTCATTTTGATACTTGAATTTGGTATAATTACTATATTTATGAAAGTATAATTTCATACCGTTATAATTTCTTTGTCATTTTGATATTAAAATCCAAAGATGTTTGCGATATATTACTGCAATGAATGGGTAGGTATTATTAGATAGAAGCGTCTTTTCCGTAAAAAGGATACGTCAATAAGTCATATTTTGGTACCAACACTAAAATAGTTACTTAAAAAAAAACTTTATTTATACTTTCTCATTTAATTCAACATACATTTTATATCCGGGATGTCCCAAGAATTTAAAATTGTCATAACTCAAAAACTACATTAAATCGCGGAGCATACATGCGGGGGTGATTCAGGTACCTCTAAAGGTGCTCTACATCTGGACTTCCGCTTGACGCAACTACATGGGACAACCTGTATATTTGAATATAAGTATCTAGTAAAAAAAAAAAACATTTTTATATTATTTTTACTAGACTAGATAGCTAACAGGTGCTGCTTGTGGGGGTTGGTCTGATTAAGTTTGCCATTTTTATACTTCATCATCATCAGCCTATAATGTCCCACTGCTGAGCACAGGCCTCCTTTCACAAATCAGGGTGAAAGGGAATGGGCAGATACTCCACCACGCGTGCCCACTGCGGATCGGTGGAGGTAGGCTAGTGGCCAACCTACTGTTGGAATTTTTCAAGCCGCCTAGGAGGCATCCAACTAGCTTAACGACTATCACAATTAAGTGATAACCGGGACCAACGGCTTTACGTGCCTTCCGAAGCACGGAAACGCTCGATTTGAAATACCACTAGGCGGTCACCCATCCAGGTACCGACCAAGACAGACGTAGCTTAACTTTGCCGATCGATTAAGAACGGCTAATCATGCTACACCACGAGCGCTTCTTCTTATTTTTATACTTATTAAATATATATTCAGTCTACTTTGTAGTTTTGCCGCCGCGCCGGGGCAGGCAATTGTTGTCAGTGCGATTAGAATGTAAATATTATGTAAGGAATTTAAGCTTGTTTTGAAAACAGTAATTGCTGAGTTTATAGCCGACTCTTCTCAGCAAATGCAATCTTCCGAACCGGTATAAGAGTATTAGAGTCAGACTTTTCATAAGTGCCTGCGAAGGTCTACTTGAATAAATGATTTTGAATTTTGAAAATGTCACACCCATCTTTCCAACAATACAAATCATCAACTAAATTAACTCTCCAAAAATCCTTCATCATTATGACATTACCATAGTTATCAGTCTCGATCTAAGTGTTGCAAGGTATAATAAAAGCAATATCAAATCTTAGAGCGCGACGTCGGTGACCGCTAGTCGCAACGCGGTGTGTCGGTTCCGGCGTATGCGCAACTGAATTATTCATATCTGGACGTTCGTAATTAAATGTCTTGCGGTGTAAAAACTATGAACACCTTCCTGTGGGATTTGTTAGGGGACTAACAATGATTTAAGTATTAGAAATCGTTGGGTAAAGTGCTATGCTTGTTTGCCTTAGTGGTTAATTATAGAAAGAGGCTTATGGTTGAAGTTAGAGAGTTAAAGAAGTTTATTATTTATGCCATGTGTGTGACCTCTTTGTTAATTTGTCTTGCCCTTTATTTTGTTTATCTACAATATTTAATCTGTTATTCTATACGTCTATATTTGCATGCATATTTTTTTTTTTTATCCTTAGTTATTACAGAAAATCTAAACTCAAATTATTACAAGTCATGAATTTTACAAGTATGTAATTATATAAATCGAACCTACAGTGAAGCTACTGCGCATGCATTTCAAATGTCAAGTACATAATGTTTTTCCTATCCAAGCAAACTACCTATATTTTTTTTCAATATTCACTTACCGATTTTTTTAATGTTTTTTTTAACGCTAACTATTTTTTAATAATCTATAGTGAATTATTGCAATGAAAAATATGACCATGATGAAATAATTGCTTCTTAAAAAAGTTGACTTTATAAAAGATAAATGCACAACGTTATTCTTACCTATACCAAAGAAATTATTCATCACACAATTTTTTAGAGAATTTAATTACAAAATACCACTCAATTTTGATCAACCATTTTTCATGGTAAAAAGTACCTACTACAGAAAATATTGATAAACGAATCCAAAATTTTTACACATACGTAAATAACTTTAATAGTACACTGTAGACTTTAAAAATGCTCCAAATCGATGTCTTAAATCACGGCTGCTCTAATTAATGCCTACATTTTGAAGTTAGGAGTTTTATAATTACAACAGATCAGTGGTTTACATCTGACTCCGTAATCTTTTGCAATTTTCTCTTAATCGCTCAAGTTTAAAGTAACCAGCTTAAGAAGGCCCATTACAAGTCATCCACAGTTGGAATATAACACTACGAGGTGGTTTATGACGGGTTTTGTTAAATGGTTGATAATCGGCACCCCGAGACATTTGGACTTATGTGATAATACTAGGGCGAGTGGAAGAAATTTGATAATTCGCGGTTAGGGAAAACGATCGTTTTAATAATAAGTTGGGTCGCATTGTTAGTGAGTTACGTGGAGAACAATAAAGCTATAGAGCGGTTCTTAAAATAAAATTAATAATCCGACACATTCTTATGTGATCTACTTGGTTAATTTACGAGCTAAAATATTAAAGTTTGTTATGAATTTTGTCATGTTCACAATTTTGTAAGGAACAGTTTAATCCAAATAATTTAATTTAACATAATTTAGTAATTAAGTTTTTCAAACAAGATGGCTCCCATATTTACATTCGTGCACGATGTTTGATATTATTATTAGATCGTCGCATAAATAGTCAGTGTACGTTTTCATACCATCGACTCCACAGTTTTCCATTACAAAACAACCCGAGACAACCATTTATCACAGACCCGTCAAAATCTAATTGTCCCGCATCGCTAACCATCGTATTGTGACCGTAATTATGCCCTTATTTTTTATACAAAGAACTAAATCGACTTATAAAACATTTTTTGTTGATCCACACAAATAAAAGACGCAATTTGTGTTGGACATTTCAAATATTTTAACTGTGATTTTGGACATAGCTCCGGGGCAGAATATCAATTAACTTTTTTTTTTTATTATTGAAGCATATTTTTATGAACTTTATTTAAACGATAAGATGATGATTATTAAAATAAAATATTTGATAAATATTTTTTATCAAATATTTTATCAAATTTTTATCAAAAAAATACGTAATGAACGTTGCTGTTAAAACGGTCAAATGCATATGCCTACATATGCCTACATATGCTTACATCTATATCTTTACTTCATTTATTCATCGAAGATATGCTCAGCTAAACATTGTACCTAATACCTACTTCATTTAGGTACTGCGCGTCGTATGGATGGACAATTGGAACCTAGTTTTAAATCTGTAGCCAAACACCTATCGCAGAGTTTCGCAAGCTGCACTTGAGTTTCTTGTGTGTCATTTGTCTTAGTCAAAATCTAAAAAGTGTGCATAGTTAGACAACCATTAAAGCCGTTGAACAGTAGTAAGCGCAAAAAACATTTCATGGCACGATTTTTCACCAAAATGTGTATCAAACTCGATTTAGTTTAATAGATAAATTGGTAGCCATTTATTAAAATTACACGGTTTAAAACATTATCTAACGTAACAATAGGCGTTTCAAAAGCGCATATTTTTAACGTTGGGGGTTGGACCGGCAACCGCAGGAGTCGGGAGGAGTCGGGGGTAGCGATTAGTAATACTGTACTATTGCGATTTAAGGGTTGACGCACATTAACCTAAAAAATATTGGGTAAAAAATTTCTCTCTACACTACTGTAATTTTGCAAACATCTACTTATCTATTTCGTGGAACGGAAAATTTTTCACCAGTTCGGTACTTCCCTACATTTTTAATACCTCACATGCTATATAGATTTTATAAGGAGTTAAGGTATTTTGTTTGTCAAACAAGCATACGGCCCGCCTGATGGCAAGCAGATACCCTAGCCGCTTGAAACACCAGGGGTGTCACTCGCGCGTTGCCGACCCTGAAGAAATCTCTTCACCCCCTTTTTGAACAACCCCATGCTGTACTCTATTGGTAAACCCACGGCGGGGAGCTCATTCCATAGTCCGAGCGTACGCGGAAGAAAACTCCTTTTAGCCCGCACAGTTCGAAACAATTCTGGTTTCAATGTGTGAGGATGGACTCCCCGTCGATGGCGAGAGTTGCGATGGTGAAAGGTAGCCGTGGGTACCATGTTGAACAATTCTTTAGAACACTCTCTGTTGTACAAGCGGTAGAACACACATAAGGAGGCAAAGTCTCTCCTCAGACTGAGGGGCTCTCAACCGCTTGTGAGCTCGGGATCGTCAACAATTCTGATGGCACGTCGCTGAACCGAGTCTAAAGGCCCAGGCTGTGTTTTTATCATTAGTTTTTTTACAGAGTCTGTCCGATGACTAAGATGAAATCAATAGTTATCAAGCCACCAAAATATGAAAACAAAAAAAAAATATAACATGCCGTAATACACTTTTAAAATTCTCATACCGCAATGTGTAAACACCCTAAAAATCTAGCGTAACTATAAAAAGTGATTAGAATCCCATTTGACTTAAAGGAATAGTGTACCCGGTCAAACTATCAATCACCCGGTGTGGGATGACTCTAATTATAGGGATTAAGGGTCGCTCGGGTCCAGGTATGGCGGCGGCCTTTAAATAGACCCAGGGACGGTATGCGCAAGAGTCGATCTAACATATTGAAGAGTTTTTAATCAAAGTTATTACTCGCGTCAGTTATTAAAGAGGTTTTCCTGAGGTTTAAAATTAAGAAATGTTGAAATTGTTATAATATGGTAAAAATATTTTGAAAGTAATTAACTATAACTAATATATGTACTAATATAAGCTTGCTTCATGAAAATTTAGCTTAAATTGTGTATGAAAAAGAAATAGCATGTCCTTTAATATAGTATAAATAAGCCAGTATATCTAGTCAACTCCTATTTCCACATTTAAATATAAGAAATAATAATAATTACTATGAAAGTCATAAAAAAGAAATAAAAACTACCTTGTTGAATAACTTATAATTTCTAACATGATTTCGAAGCGTCAAAACCACAACTTAACAAATATATTTTTTATAAAAAAAAACTATAATCGTTGGCACGAGAAAGCTGTTATTTTGCGGTTACTATATTTACCGTGAACGCACCTTGAAAGTTGGTTAATTAAACGTAATGCTATGAACGCATCCTTCTAAATCTTCCAAACAACTTGCCATTACTGGATTATTAATTGGGCGTAAACCCTAAGATTGGGGCTTGCCTTTGCCTTCTGCTACGGATTCAGACTTAATTCCATTGATTACTTGTTTTATTGTTGGCTAATTTGATTCTACAGCTTGTTGGACTGGATTTAAATGCAAGGGATATTCATGTGGAACCATTTGGAAATTTTATATTTAATAAATGGACTTGATGCTACAATATATTATTAGCTTATCATTTCTTTAAATTGATCCTACTTTTTCCTGATGATAAGCTAGAGAAGGTAAATAGTATAACAGGTCGAGATTTCGAGATGGAATATTTTCGAAACCTATGTTAGGTTAGTCATTCTGAAAAACTTTTACTATGGGACAATAGTGAATTCTCATTTTTTTTTTTTTTTTTTTCGAAAATATGCCATCTCGAAATCTCCACCCAGTATAAAGGCATATTTTATCGTATGTTGTAGCATTTAGATATTATTTCCTCCGTAAACATGGCGGTAATACAAACCAAATCCTGTATTATTTTTACAGTACATGGATATTTATAAATGTGATGACGTAATATTTTTAAGGCGACGATAGCTTAGTTGAAAGCTCTAGTGAAGGAAACTCGCTGGTAGGCCAACCTGGTGATTACCACCCATAAGTTGAAAGTTTATCCCCGGGCACCTACACTTGGCTGAAGAGCCAGTCAATTTTATACTGTGTGTTCTTAACATCTTTAGTCACATTATTATTATTATTTTATTTATTAACAATTACCAGCGTGAGATTGTAGTAAAGAAATTAACAGCAATAACCAAATCATTATATTTTTTGTATGATACATACGCTACAAGTAGGTCTACTGACACATTAGAAAAATACTTAAGTCAAAGTTACTTTCAAATATAACTGTACAAACATGTACAAAATGACTTTAAATAGCGATCCCAAACCAAAACATATTAAAACGATAAAAACAACAAATCACGTCTAAACTCCTGTCAATAATCATTATGAAGCCAAAAATAATGATGACAAAACACCGGGCGACAACACGCATAGTTAAACGAAAGCTTTCATATCCCCCGACCGAAAATAGAAGGCAAATTGACAGATGACAAATAAGACCGTTAACACTACGGTCACGGCACCCATAAGACCACTACCAGATGAACCATTGATCGACAGTAACACACCCCAAAATAACCTAATAGATCGAGGACTTAGAGGAGTAGGGAAGCTCTTTCTAATTTGGTTAGAGATAGTAAATATTTCTACCAGCCTAAATGTGATAAAATACATCAAGACATTGTCGTTATAACAAGATAAATGGCTGAACGATGTCTGTAACACATTCTTTTGAACAACAAGATTAAAACAGATGTACGTATATATAAATATGAGTAGACGTAAAAAAATTAAGCTCAGTTGTTCATTTCAATAGGACATCAAATGAAGGTGAAATCAAACGTTATAAAACAGTATTAATGCAGCCTGGGGCGGTAACAGAAGCTGTTTTCATTGATACTTTTTATTATTTTTGTACGCTGAATCAAGTTGCACGATGTTTCATAATATCAAATTAGTTACAGCTATAGTACAAGTTGGTAATTGGCTTTTAAAGCTTCGCAAAACATTATATTTTATTAACTTCGTCAAAGCTTTTCAAAGATTTACAATTTCTATGTTTCAAAAAACAAAAAAAATTTGCCAAGGTAATACGAATATTTACGAACGTTAGTACCCCACAGTATTTAAAACGACCACATTGCATTAGTACAGAAACGAAACTACCCAACGCTTTCACATACACCTTTATTAGGGAGCACAGTAGCCAAAATAAGCTCCAAACAAAAACATTTGCCAACGTAAAATTTCTACGTCTATTTGAATGTAATTCACTTAACCTGTGGCATCGTCCAGACTAAAAGGAGTTACGGAATGTTAAGGCAGCAACAATTGAGACAAAGGGCAGTAAGGTCGACCCTCTTGGAGTGCATGGGTGTGGCGGACTTAAATTTTCGCATTGACAGCCGAAATAGCCCTAAGGGACGGTCGAGACGTGCTTTTAGTGCCTTTATTCGTTATGGTTAATGCGGCAACTAGTTTACGAGCAGTACTGTTATTTGCGACCTCTGAGGGCTCCAGTGTTACTGTTAGTTAGTTTATATGGTTGGGAGCTAATATGTTTGGTGGTAGCAATAGTTACGGTAAATTATATAGGAAAAAAAACGATCAATTAATTCCATTATTGGATTATTGAATAATTGCAATTTAATAAAATTTATAATAGAAATAAATAATATCCAGTGGATTCTTATAAAATACAGGAATTACGGGAAATTTGAGGTTTTGATTCGCAAAATAACATTTTAATGTATGTATATTCAGAAAGTTTACTGCGTTTCATGATTCATTTCAGTTTAAAAAAATATTTTGATTGATTATCTGCTTTTATATTCAATGCTATTTGTTTATGTATGTAACTACCCCAATTTTTTACTCGTAACCCTTCATCAATCTTAACTATTTTAAATTTAATCTCAATTTATCTAAATAACACCATATTTACACCTTCAAATATCTCTGCAACATCAACTGACGCTTCTATATTTAGATTAATATCACATGTTCTATTGTAATGGACAAGGCTAATAAATGCACCAATCTGAGCTGTCATAACGTTCTGCATTTGATGCGTCAACCTACGAAATGGGATTGGCTATCAATCAATGTGCTTTAGGAAAATTACTTGTATTGTTATTTGGGATGGGCGCTCCTTTACAAATTAGCTCCCTTTGTAACAGTATTGTCCTAACAATCTTTTTTCTACGTTTACTGGTGTTTCGTCACTCACTTAGATAGATACTTATAAAATAAAAAACCGGCCAAGTGCGAGTCAGACTCGCGCACCGAGGGTTCCGTACAAACCTGTAGGTATATAAGTAAATGGTAGTATAGACCTGAGTATTTGATATTAATTTCAATTTATGACCTATTAAAAAAAAATACTTACTAGATCTCGTTCAAACCAATTTTCAGTGGAAGTTTGCACCGTAATGTACATCATATATTTTTTATAGATTTATCATTCTCTTATTTTAGAAGTTACAGGGGGGGGGACACACATTTTACCACTTTGGAAGTGTCTCTCGCGCAAACTATTCAGTTTAGAAAAAAATGATATTAGAAACCTCAATATCATTTTTGAAGACCTATCCATAGACACCCCACACTTATGGGTTTCATGAAAAAAAAAAATTTGAGTTTCAGTTCTAAGTATGGGGAACCCCCAAAATTTATTGTTTTTTTTCTATTTTTGTGTAAAAATCTTAATGCGGTTCACAGAATACATCTACTTACCAAGTTTCAACATTATAGTTCTTATAGTTTCGGAAATAAATGGCTGTGACATACACGGACAGACAGACAGACAGACAGACAGACAGACAGACAGACAGACAGACAGACAGACAGACATGACGAATCTATAAGGGTTCCGTTTTTTGCCATTTGGCTACGGAACCCTAAAAAACAAAATAAATTGTAATAAAAATCAAAGTAGTTTCATATTTATGAATTAGATATCTTTAATATTTCATGATTTCCATCATCAATCACTTTCATCAACCTCTATTGTTATTTAAGATGGCATAAACAAAATTCCTAAACAATCTTCGGTAAACGAACCCAATTCATTAACTCCAGTAGAATCGAACTCGTGTCCTCGTGGCAAACATTACGATATGTCACAAGGTATTAGACGGGTGTCGTGCACTAAGCAATATTGACGTGCTCATTAGCCCCATTGTCTATGGGGAGAGGGTCATGTCGAAGAATAATGGTAGTTTTCTGGAGAAAATATGGTGTTTTGTAGTATTGGGATGTGTGTTTGTCATGATGAAGTGCATGAGAGTATTTAAAATCAGTGAATTACGTACGTTTTTTTTCACTTTAAAATTATTATTTTTTTAACACTGAGGTGGCAAACAAGCATTCGGCCCGCATGATGGTAAGCAGTTACTATAGCCTATGGACGCTTGCAATACCAGGGGTATCACTCGCGTTTTGCCGACCCTAAAATTAATAAATAATTCCATAATTAATAATTAATTCTATATTCACAATATATGTAAGCATTCGTTTTAAATTGATAAAACAACACAAGGTAGAAGTGGCAGAACACAGGTAGTAAAGACTAGGTACTATAGGAGTAATATACGGGTTGAATGTTGAATGTAGAAATGAAACGGGGAATACCCAGACACCGACCTATACCAAGACCCGTCGTGCGATAGCGTCGCGTTTAGTATTTTTCTTTAGAGACCCAGTGCCCTATTGCGAACTCTCGAAAGTATTGAAAAGTGGCTTAATAAAGTTTTGTAAAATTTTAGCTGCCTAACACCAAAAAATTGCTATATCTAGCTATAAAGTTGCTAAGTTTGGCATTACTGACTTAATGCTTGGTAGAAAACAGCGAGCCAGTGCTATGTTCTAGTTTCCTGACGATGTATTTCTTTACTTTTGTAGAATCAAACTCTTCAACGTTCGTAACGCCATTCGATGTCGCCACTGCTCTATCATCGTCGAGCCGAGCCTCACTATGAAGTTCTTTAGTAAGATGGAAAGTTGTATTGGTATTTCAAATGAAAAATGAACGAAATTATTTGTGCTTACGTTACTATGTACCTAATCATAAATCGTACATCAATTTATTTTGACTTTTAAGATCTACTAAATATAATATTGTCATCAACAAAAATACCTCTCATCAACTGATATCTTCGTCCCTCTTGATTTACGAGGCCCAATTTGGGCCCCAACTGCCCAGAAGTGGACAGTGGGCTTATCTGATCAAACATGTCGTAAATAATACTCGGAGTATTTATCATGGTACGCCAGAATATAAGTAATAGAACGATTTATGAGAATGTGAGATAATGCCCTCTGGGTATAAAAATATTGGTAGCCACGTTTATTTTTAATGATATTTTGTAATTAAATAATTCAAGTTTCTAATTATTTATTGATAGCAAGTATTTTAGAGAATATGAAGACAGTTTTTACAACGTGTGTTTGCCTATAACACGATCTAGACTATTATTTCTAGTATTATTAAAAAATGAAAGTATACGTATTTACGCAATGTCAAAATAACAGTTTGTCTGTCTGTTTGTTCCAGCTTAATCTCCAAAACAGCTGGACGGATTTTGACGGCAGATAGGCGCAGGAGTAACTTATGCTACAATATAAAATTAGACTTCCGCGCAAAAAAAAAAACATGCGCGTGTGAGACTGAGGGGTCACCTAGTAATAAAATAAAAAATATGTCCGGGGAAGTTAATTCACACAATACAATATTAGCATACAAATGTACACTACAATAATTTGTCAAGCTACATTACATCATCATCATCATACATACAAATATTTGGTTTGTTCACGATTTTCACACGGGAGCGACCTCTAATCCACTAGGCGTCGAACCGAGGTACTAATGATTGAGTGACCGCCACAGCGACTACGCCTGAGGCGCACATTGATGTGACAACAGTTGATGTATTCTAGACATGAATATATTATGGCAAGTTGAGAAATGATTTTAATATGGATAAGAGTTAGTCAATGTCAGGTTTTGTAGGAAAAAAATGCCTATCGTGATTTTTAGCGTTCGCTTAAGAAGGGGCTGATTAGTGTATTGAGTTCAGTTGTTTTGTTACCCCTTACTCATAAAGCGCTGTTTAACTAATCTACTGTTTAAAGGGTCACGTAAATAATGCCACATTATTTGAAAATGACAATAGAGTGACTTTATTTACGTGACCCCTTAAACAGAATATTAGTTAAATAACATTTTATGAGTAAGGGGGATAGTTTTTACGTTACCGAACCAAAAAGGTAAAAAGCAGTCCGTCTGTCACAGCGGTTTGTTTCAGCAACCGTGCTATTGATATGAAATTTGGAATAGTTTTAAATATTGGTTAGAAAATTAGTAAAAATTAAAAATATATTTTTATAATTTTGGTAAAGGTGCCGAAATTTCAAGTACAAGTTCAAAGGGAATATCATATGAAAGGGCTTAGTTTGTACATACCGACGTTCGTTTTATTGATATTGAAAATAACAAAAAAAAACATATCCCCCTTCCCCCTTATATTCGAAGTTAGCAAAATGTTTTTTTGTTAATATAAACAATAATTCAATTATATAACTGAGTTGGTAAACATAGGTACCTATATCATTATTCTTAAAGTTTTAATATGATGAAATTGTTAATATATCAAATTAATTAAAGACTTGCATATAACGATGATTTAAATTGCAACTAACCTTGATTTTTTTCATGTCTTAAAAACCTTATTTTTAATAAATGACATGTATGAAACCTAGATCAACATTAACAGTATTATGATGAAAACCGGTTGCACCATGAAAAACTTAAGTATAATTTAACGAGCGCCCGCAACGACAGGAAAGGCGCTCCGCTCCGTCCACTGATTACATTAGCATTAAAACGGTCACACAATTACATTGTGATTAGTGTGTCGCAGACAACTGAATTCATTAGTTCAGCTCACCTGATTTTATTTAATTAGAATGTACGCGCAACGGCCCGCTTCTACCGATGAGCTAAATTGGGGTTTGACTCAGTCTTTAAACTGGGGTTAAGAATGTTGGGATGTCATTTTTACTTAGATTAGCAGGTCGCTAATTAGTCATTGATAATAAATATTTGAACTCGTAAAATGTTTTATTACTAAGCCAAAAATTATAGTACCTAATTAAATACCATTTAGATATTTTTTCTTGAAAATTTTCAAGTTGCAATTAGGCTTAAGAAGAAGATACAATTTACTGGTAAATATTTCAATCAATAACTTTGTATCTATATAATGTGTAATGAAAAGGCTAATTACACAACTTCTTTGGTACTAGGTTTTACTACATTAAGCGGTGACCATCACATTGGTTATGATTTTAATTAAATAAACATGGAAGCTAATTTTGCATATTTATTTTGATCTGCTACTTTTTAAAGACAGTTTGTACCCCACGAAGTCTTCATCCCTTTCGGATAGATATACTCTTTCCGTTACACATTTTACATTATATATTATAATTAAAAACCAATGTTTGTTCATAACTTATACGTGTCTGTACTATTCATCCTATTACGATGAACTTTGGTGAGCTGATATAGGCAAAAAGGAAAGTTTCCGATAAAAAAAATAAGCGTTGATAACTGTCACGAAGTTCCCAATCGTGAATTATTTCGCCTGTAGTTCAACTGAAATTCAATATGATTAGACACGACGCGGGAAAAATGCGTATGTGTGAGTGACGCCAAATGGTTTCTTAGGTATTATTGGGATTTCACCCAATTACAACTATAGCTTAATGTATCTCCGTACAAACGACCTATACTAAAGATAGGTCGGGACTTCTTGTCCCGGAAATGGCCTCCAACCTCCCCTTACAGCCATCCCAGTCCACCACGGCCTTTCGTATCGCCGCCTTTCAGTGGTTTACACTAGAATAACACCATGTAAACACTTACCAATGTTCTTGTATCTCTTACCACATTCTCTTTGGTATCCTCAGTCCATCCTTGACTCCACAGCTTCTCCTTTCACCCTTTTACCACCACCCTTACTTTCTTTTCTATATACTACCGATTCGTTTCTTTTTCGTACAACTTCTTATGTACCTCCGCATACACTCCCCCCGCTCCCCGCTGTCGCCCTACCTCCCGTGTTGCCAACTCGCGTTTCATTTTACACAAGTCATTCACTTTCGCGACAATAACCTTGCCGACTATTTGCTAGTATTCAGTGTTAACAACAATCAAACTAATGATTAACCCAACAGCCATTTATAAAACAGGTAACTTATCGCAGTGCAATCCACCCTCCTAGCGATAAGGAGTAAAAAAGTATGGCTCAAGTGAAATGTCTCGAACCAGACCAACGGAGCGACACGTTGGGAACCCGGGTCGTTGTCGCCAACTTATGGTAATACCAACATAATTGTACCTTACGTTATGTATTTAATGGCCTATTACTCCTTAGGAACTTTCTCTTTATTACTCTGGCCACAAACGGGAAAGAAATTTGATAAAAAAGTTGAACGAATGTACGATGTAGTTTTCTTCAGCGCTTGACTTCTGAGCCATCTAGAGGTGCCATTTACTAATAAAAAAAAAATATCAAAAGCCTCTTTGTTAATTTTTCTATATTATCTCAGAGTATTGAAATAAACGTGCACACATTATCAAGTTCCCCTTCTTTTCAAGGGGTTTTCTTCGTTAGTTATGGGACTTATAGTTTTACTATCAAAGTAACATGCTATATAATCTTAGACATACCACAAACACTTTTTCATCGGTACCACCGGTGATGGGAAAGAGTATAAAAATATGGGATAATATTTAATAGCAGCTTAATAATTACTTGGCAAGTTCATTACTGGCCTAGTATTAAAGCGGTGAGAGCAAAGGGCTAACAATGTATGGGGATGCGCGCCTGAGTTTACGATACGCTAAGGATGGGAGCATACTCTCACAATAATGATTAATAGTATGCTATTATTTATTAATACACGTATAACGCTTGGTGGAACTTATTTAGCTAATTTATTTATTAAAGTGTTATATAACTCGTTTATTTAGGAGGCTAAATTGAACCCGAGTGGCACAGCCAGATTTTAATAAATAGATAAGGCTTTGATTGGTAGTTAGTTCTGGATTTTATTATGAAAACATCATTTGGAAAATTTAAAAGTCATAGATTTGCTCTGGGCCCAATGGGTGCACAATGGCACTAATCTACCTCATTAATAGGGGAAATGAGTGTCATGAAAGTCTGGCTGAATAAAATCAATTATAATTTAATAAAAATAATTGTACTATTATGCACTAAGCCTTACTATAAGATCGACTCAAGAAAACTTTTTTATCAGTTTCATTGGCTTGTATCGTTAGTGACTGTCGTCAATTTAACGACATGAGCTTTTCATGGTTTTAACAGCTTAAAGCTCCAGCTCTTTTTACAGCCTAATGAAGGATTTTCTATTGTGCCATGTTGTAAAAATATATGAAGAATGTATGTAATTACCTTAAAGGAGGATAGCCACCTTGTAGTTGTACAGTTAATAAAGCTAAGAGCGGGAAAATAGTTTTAAAAACATATTTTTGTGGCCACTCTACCTATCTGTCATGTATGTATAGCGATGTGTAACGTGGACAGAAAGTTGTACACTTTTCAATGAGCTCCTTTTCTTCTTGATTAATTAAAATAAAACGAGATATTTATTTTATTTCATTAAAAACGCAACAGATGTATGTAGCTTTTTGGAATTTATGAGTAGTCCATAATTGTATAGTTTAACTGGGTGTAACGGAAAGGGTAGGTTGTATATCCATTACAAGTCGCGGAAGAGAATTTTTACCCAACTGACCCGGAAGGAGGGTTATGTTTTTCGAGTGTATGTATGTATGTCTATTTCTTTGGCACGCTCTGCAGCCTAAACAGCTTGATGGATTTAAACTTATGAGTTGTCGTTAGATTTGTCTTAACTGTGGGAGTGTTATAGTCTATTATTTTTATAAGGCGTCTACGAATAAAAAAAGAGAGGGGGGGGGGGATATTAAAAACAAAAATGTCTTTATTATAACAATATGGGTATCAAATGAGAGCTTGTGAATAGCACATTCCATTAATTATATATTGTAATACTTTTATGCTACCATTTTGACGTAAACTACAAAAAATCACGTTTAATGCAAGGACAGTAGGCAAGTACTGAGACTCTGAGCGGTTACCGTACGTAACTCATTTACTTACTAATATATAAAACTCATTCTGTACAAAACTAAAAAGTCTGAAATAAATTAAATTATTAAAAGAAACAAAAAACGCGACTGCGTAAAACAAAAATAAACTGAAAAGAGAAAAACAAGCTCTTTCATCTATAGAATTTTAAACATAACTTGAATGCTTTAAGGTATTATTGGTTTGTCCCCGACTACAATACCTTACAATATTCAAGTTATATTCAAAATTCTATAGATGAAAGAGCTTGTTTTTCTCTTTTCAGTAATTTTTTATAGCAGTCGGGTTTATTGTTTCTATTAATAATTTAATTTTTATAGGCTTTTTATTAAGGGACGCAAAATAATAATGGCTCTCATAGTCCGGTGAATAAACTTGCATAGATTCGGTATCAATTTTTGAGTAATTTAGTATAAGCTGAAACTTTTAATAGAGTCTCAGAGTATATAAATACTACGTATAAATAGAGTCGTACCTAATGTAGTCTTCCCCCTTTCGGATGTATGTATTGTTAGAGCTTATTTACATAACACAAGCCCTAAAAGTAATATTAAAGATACATAGTAAAACTTCTGCACACACGCGGGAAACCATCTTGTTTCAATCTGTCAAAACTCTTTTTTAGTCCTTTAGTGACGTGACACGCTGATGCGAGAGTCGAGCTAGTGCTGTGACCAATTCGACTTAACAGTATATATCCTTTTCGTTACCCAGATTTTTTTATACCTAATGTGGCAAACAAGCATACGGCCCGCCTGATGGTAGGCAGTTACCGTAGCCTATGGACGCTTGCAACACCAGGGGTGTTAATCGCGCGTTGCCGACCCTGAAGAAATCTCTTCACGCCTTTTTAGAAGAACCCCATGCTGTACTCTATTGGGAAAACCACGGCGGGGAGCTCATTCTACAAGTCCACCCAGTATATAACCCATAGAATATTTTGTACTTAAACCATTTTTCGTTTACAAACGTTTTTGAAAAATAACTATCGTATTACCCTTAACGTCTTAACATTTATTAATACATTATTAATATTGGACAATAAATCACTGGGCAATATTGTAAGTAGCAAAACGATGGCGTTTTTATTAATCAATCACAATCAAACATGTTAATTTTATGTGAATATATTGGCGGTTTTGTGTCCGGCAAAGGGAAATTATATAAATAACTTTGATTAAGTCATTATTAACTGGTTTGTTTTACATATTTACGTACCACTTTCTTGTAAATTTGTGTAATTAAAAATTGTGCCTCTACAGTGTCTTACGCAAACGTTATTACGAATAGTTTGTCGTTGCGGTAATCTATGTTTTATTACCTGACGTATTATAAGGTAGGTAAGGCACCAGTTTTCTTGGCAAAGAGATTTTACTTTTCTTTGCGATGGACTTTTTTTTTAAAGATGAATTATGAATATCGATAAAATGTCGTTACAAGTAAGGTTGAAAGTTTGTTTATGGGAGAGCGGCCACAGTATATTTAATGTTCGCTAATTTTCAAAAAAAAAAACGCATCAAATCATCATCAAAATCATCAATCATCATAAAAAAAAAGCATTCTGTATGTGCATTCAGATTTATAATAATCTGCCTGAATATATGCATGACCTAAACTTTTCACAGTTCAAAAAGCAATTATTTAAAGTACTTATATCAAAATGCTGCTATTCGACATCGGAATATTTAAATGATAAATTGTAATACGTACATAGATTTGTGACGTTCCCAATAAATTAAATTGATTGTTTAAAATAATTTTGAATAGTTTTTTTTTTGCTTAATGTTTATAATAGTATCTTTTTCTGTATTGATACAATGGTATTGGATTTGATTTATATAAAAAAATTGATTATAATAGATATAGAATTGAATTAAATATAAAACAACATAATATTTACACACTGAATAGGTAGAATATGATAAACTTACTACTCCAAGACATGTACAATACTACCATATTCTTGTAAATAAATTTATTTAATTTCATTAATTTATTTCATTTCATTTCATCAAAATTTTGTGTAACAGTTGTAGAAGTTGTCGAGCTAGTACAAAAATAGACAGACTAAGGGACATTTCTTTTTAAATAATAAATATTTTTACTAAAACATACTTATGCATCTACCGTAGCTAACTGCAAAGAGTTAATTATTTATTTAGCTAAATTTAACTCGTTAAAACATCGTACTAAAAATATCCTTGTGAGTAATTTAAATTTCAAATTCTTAGGTAAATAAAATTAATTAAATATTGAGTACAAAAACTGGAGATAACATTATCAAACAGGTTGATTGTGTCCTTCTTACGTCAATATTTTGTTTTGAGCTATTTTGTTCAAATAATTACATATTTTAATTACTTTATTAACTGTAAAGGTACCTATATATTTTTTTTACCTATAGATACTAGCTTCTCCCACGTTATTAGGTACCTACATACGTTCCTGCGGGATTGGATTGAACATTAGAACTAACATTATATTTCAAAATATTCATCAAATATTCTAGGAAAGCTGCAGGTCGTGGGTTTGATTCCCACCTAGGGCATATATTTGTGTGCCTGAACATGTTTGTATGAGTCTGCGTGTAATTATATATTTCATAGGTATTTAGCTGGTATTAAGTATGTATTTACATACAAACAGTATACCTATAGGTTATCTGGTTTCCATAGTACAAGCTCTGCTTAGTTTGAGATCAGATAACCATGTGTGAAGAATGTTTAAATAGTTTATTTTCATGGAACTAAAATATATTTAACTAAAAAAAATCTACTAACATACTAAAATTAATTCAATATAAACATAGTAATGAAAATAAAGGCATTGTCTTTATATTTGCTTTCCTAGCTCCAAAAAATAACTTCATGACAGTCACAGCCAATTCAAAAAACAATATCCCGATGCGTTCAACTGATTTCGCATAAGTCAGTTCGTAACCCTTAATCGGCGCGGGTGGCGTACCGTAACCGACCGGTTAGATAATATAACTTCCTAGGCAGGTTTCCTTCCGCACATCCACTGATGTGTTACGCCTATTGCCATACGTCCTTCCTTATTGTAAACTAACAGCCCCCCGCGGTTTCGCCCGCGTTCTTGTGATAAAAAGTAGGCTACGATAACCTTCTCTATACCATATCAGCTGCGTCTGCGCAAATTACATTGCCATCGGTTTAAACAGACAGACAGTCAGTTACTTTCGCTACATTTGTAATATTACAGTGCGACCGCCGCCGCCGAGAAAATGCGTTTCTGATACCATTTAATATTGGGATAATCTCGGAAATGGCTATTCCTATTGCGATGGCACTTTTACAGGATGGTTCAGTATTATCTTAGGCATAGTTTAATGAAAGTCTCATCTTAATCAGATCAGCCGTTTCCGAGATTTTTATATTAAATGGTATCAGAAACGCATACTCTCGGCGGCCCGGGCGCACAGTACCCCGTGTGTAAAGAATTGACGTTAATAAATGCTTACTAATGCGTTTGCGTTAGATATACATTTGTATGGGAGAAATGAGTACCATGAGTATTCCGCTAGGGGCGCTGTGCTAATTTCTATACCTAGAGAAGTTTCGTAAACGCAAACGCATTATTAAGCCTTTACTAACGTCAATTCTTTACACTCGGGGTACTGTATAGTATGAATTATAAGTATTTTAGATGACCTTACATACTACTAGGTCATTACACGATACTGTATCATTAACTTTAATCAAATTATAGTGATGTGCCAATGATACAAAAAGTTAATTTAATTGCTCGTAAATTTGCTTGCAGCTAAAATTATTGAGGTCTGTTGGGTAGTCAGCTATTAAATGTGAATTGAATGTAAATTTTTTATTTGTTAAGTTGAACATAGATAATATTGTATACCTAACTAAATTTAATTTATTGTAGGGTTTATCTTAAAAAGAAATTAAATTTAAAATAATAATACACATGTAAGTACCTAAAAACAAAACGGAATGTTTATATTTAATTAGACAAGACAGTTTTATTGCTAGTTTTTAATGTATTGAAAACTAAACAAGAAAACAAATTAGCACAACAATAAAAACACAGTTGCAACAATAATTTCAACACATAATTTATTTTTAATAAAAATGCATCTAAAACGTCATAAAAGCTACCACACACATCGGACATTGCTTTATTTCAGTCGGTACTCTTTACGCAGAAACGTACTGTGATAAGAATGTATTCGTGCGGTGAGCCGCGTATCAGTTTTTCTATTACACGCCATGGGCCGACGGCGTTTCGTACTCGGTTTGACATGGAATATAGAGCGGGGTGGAGTAGACCCGAAGGAAGCTTTTAAAGTACTATTTTGGTATAGAGATATGAAAACCCATCTTACTAATAGGTATTATAAGTGCAAAAATTTGTGAGGATGTGATTTGTGAAGACTACTGTGCGATGAAACCGCGGGGAACAGCTTGTATTTAGAATATAGTTATTAAAAATAGAATGCAGGTTTATGCAGGTACAGCTTACAAAAATACTTGTTGTACTTAATTAGTTAATATGTTTTTAGAACACAAACTGTTGTTATAGAATTAATTATTATAACTCTCTGACATTTGTATTTGTTAGGAAGCTGACAAGTAGACAGGGTTCTATCAGGTGTGAAGTGGCTACCGTTACCTTTAGGCATTAGCAGTTCTAAGGGGACTGTCAATGTGCTGTCGTCCTTTACAAAGCCTAATAATAGAATGCAACTAAGCATGGTTTCAAATGCAACTGCCGGAACACACCGTAGTTTATTTGTGACAGATTTTCAACATAAGGTTGGTAGCTAGGCAGGAGAGTTCTACTGAGACTCTAAGTAACATAACACGGTGCAAATTCATCGGAATAATTATACGTCTTGATTTGAATCAAACAAAATCATAAACATACAAAGTTAGCTCTACGTGTTAATTTGACAATAATAAAAAAAAACAGTTACACAGCAACTCCCTATCATTCGCTGTCCGTAGTTAGGGGCCATCCACACTGAAGATTGTGCAAGCGTTTGTGACCACAGACCGAGACATATACATATTTATGAGGTGACTTTAATATACAATTTCTATGTATTATCTCCTCATGTAATGCAGGAAGTGGGAGCATTTGATGATTGTCTTAACGGTCACCTGACTCGCCCGAGCGATGATTTGGTGATATCGCATAATTGGTCTCTGCATCTTTTTTATTGTTCGGTATTAAAAATAGATCCGTGTTTTTTGTAATTATTGCCTTAGTGTTCGTGAGTGTCTGAATTGAAATATTTAGAATTGAAACTGATCGTAAAAGTATTTGGTTACTCGCAAAACTTTATCATGTGACATTATGAAACAAAATAATTGGATCATCCAAATATCCGGGTAAATTAATTTTATGCTCAGTTATTACATACTACCAGAAAAACTTGCTTAAAATGTCATATTCCCAAACATGTCAGAACTAAAAATATAGATGACATAACGTGTACACAAGTGGTCATAATTAATACAGGTCCATTACTCCTAATGTGTAACCTCTTATTTTTGACGTAGCATTAAAATATTTCTTCATAGAATCATCGTTTATTACTGTTGTATTGAGATCACTCGATGCCGACAAAGTGTTTGATTTGACAGCTCGATGTGTACCCACTAAGGCTAATTAATAAGCAGATACAACCACTTAAGATAAGTAAAAATATTTTCATCCCGAAACTGCACCGGATATAGATTGTATCGGCATGACAAAGCGTGGCGCCAAGAAAGTTTCACTAACAACCAATCGAAAATAAACTCTATCTTCATAGTTATAAAGAACACTTTATTGGCATTTATTATACATTTTACTAATACCATCTACTGCATAGTACAATCAACCAAAATATTAAAGCCATTGAGTTCAATTTCGTATTGGTCGCTATTTTCATTAGCAGCGGTAGATTTGTCAGCAACATTAGTTATTACTTCGAATCGTTACCTTGCCGTCTCATCTTTAGGGTTTATTTTCAAATGGGAGTTAAACTTTGAAGTGGCGCAATCAGAATCTATTGATGCTCCTCTAAAAGCTTCAGCCACAATCTCAAGTGCAGGTGGTATGACTCCTGTGTCTCCGAAAATAAATGAAATGGTCATTGTGAGATAAGATTCTGGTTATTCTGGAGACTAATGCTAGGGAAGTATAGGGAATGGATTTTATCTTTGGAAATTCATGCACGCAGCCATTAAGCACGCACACCTGATTTTAATATTTGTATTCAGTAGTCATAATAATGTATCGAAGTATATTTAAAATTCTCCTCAGTGGTGCCGATTCTGTTGTTTACAACTAAACTAAATTTGTCTCACTATATCTCTTTCTAACAAAGAACATAAGAAAAGGATGTTAGAAATTTAGTCTTGTCAAATTAGTCCAATTGCTTATTTTCACCATAAATTTTGTCATCATCAAAATTGGACTATTTACCCGCAAGACAGCTTTCAATGTTTTCGATCCTTTTTCAATAATATTAGTAAGAAAGAGATGTCATGTAATTAAAATGAATTTAGTTCGATTTGCAACAGAATCGGCACCAGTTTATGATATTGAAATCAAAATTGTTATAATTTGGTAATGATAGCGTCTATCGTAAGACAATCACATTTTTTCACTTATGCCTATTTGTATTGCCTTGCCAGTTTGACTGGCCAGTTGGCGCAGTTGGCGTGGGTTCGATTCCCACAGAGGACATGCATTTGTGTGCATGAACATGTCTGTATGTCCTGAGTCTGGGTGTAATTATGTATATTAAGTATGTATTTACAAACAAAAAGTAGTATATGTATTATATCAGTTATCTGGTTTCCATAGTACAAGCTCTGCTTAGTTTGGGATCAGATGACCGTGTGTGAGGAATGTCCCAGGATATTTATTTATTTATTATTTATATTTGTTCTTCTATGTTTAGCAAGATATAAGTTAAAGTTTATCTACTTACTTACTCAGATGGATCAAGAGGTTTCATGACATACAAATCAACATCAACTCAATTAAAAAGCCATTAATGTCCAATTTATCACACATACGTCTTAAATATCAAAATATTGATTGATAATGATGATTCATTACGTCATAATCTACGACTTTTTAACCGAAGTTATAAATTATGCCTAACTGACAGGAAACCTAATAATAATTATGATCTTTCTGACTTTGATTTGGGATTTTTAGGTGTAACATCTGTTCCTGAACTGTCTCATTTGAACGGCTAAGCCATAACTAGTATGGAAGAAATAGAAGGTCTAACTTCGCTCCAATATGCGATCAATTTTGATTGAAACCAGCGGGCCGATTACGTAACTAAATTTCAATCATTTTCTAATTGAAATCGGTTCAATATATCGGTTTTCTGATAACTTTTTAACGTTCTGATAATTGCAAATACAAAGAGTGGTTCATTAGAAATGGAACCATTTCCGATTTTGTTATATTTCTACCGATTCAGAGGTAATTTTAATCTGAATCCATTGCAATAAAGTTACGTAATCCACGTACTGGGTGCTTGGAACACAGTTCTTGGGTCAACTTCACCGTGCTATAATGGACTTAGGTCACGAGTATCGTATACTATTTTATAGCACTTGTGTCATAAAGCCGTACTAATTACACGCTTCTCCGTTTAATAATGGACTACTTAGGTAACACACACAATTATAAAATTTATTGACGTTTCTATGATTAAAACCCCCTAAATATGTAGTTAATCGCATAAGCGACAAAGCCCATTAAATAAGATTAAAAAAAAAAAAAAAAAAAAATATGTAGTTGTTATTCGTCCCATTGTCACATCTTCTTCAATACAATAAATTTTAAAAAAACTGTGCTTATAGTACTCGAATGCTTATGAGCAACAATATATATTTTTGTTTTTTTTATATGACTATGTCGGTAAACAAGCATACGATCCGCCTGATGGTAAGCGGTTACCGTAGCCATATGGACGCTTGCAACACACGAAGCATCGATCACGCGTTACCGACCTTTCCCCCCTCCCCAATGAGCTTTGGCGACCTTACTCACGCGCAGGAATACAACTTTACACAACATAAAGTTATTTGGCTGCGGTATTCTGTAAGGTGGAGGTACTTCCCCAGTCGAGCTGCTCTTTGAGCGAATAAACGCTATGCTCTCCTAAAATTCCTCTCTTAAAATTTATATTTTTTTTTCTATGATTTCACTTTACCTTAGTAGGTAAAAGCTATGCTATTAGTAACTTCATAAAAATAATCCTAAGGGTGACTTGCATATTTCAATTTACTTATAGCTCAGAGTATATAAATACTACGTACAACTTATAGTACCACTAGCCCAAGCAGCTATATAATTACGTATAGTTAGTTTCATAGTTTTTTCCCAAAAACTAAGAAAGGAAAACATCCAAAATAGCAGCACACGTCCTAATTAAAACAATCGACCCCTGACCGGGGTCAATAGTGGAGTGGCAGTAATCCGGGATTATGCGGGCAAGAACAGAAAGCTTATACTTGTAACGAGCGATAATGGCAATGCCAATCATGTGCTATAACGATAGTTTTCCTAGACGATTAGTGTTGGGGTTTGTTAATAATATAGTGTCTTTTCTAAATCAATGTTTTTTTTTATTTAATTTTAAGACGCTTCTCTGGTAGTTAAGATTTGTGTAAACAACTCAAAAAATTAAGTACCATCGAACTGATCTGCTGTGGAGTCAGAAGATAAGCATTTGAAACTCCATAGCACAACAAGGTATCTAAGCCGTGTTTGGGCTGTGCTGTGCTGGAATCGTCTTGAATGTTATTTGGCCATAAATGGTTCAGGGTAGGTAGTATGTTTATTGAAAGCAACGAAGAATGAGTGATAAAGATGTTACGTGGTTTAGAGAAATGTTTGTCCAGTACTAGGCGGCAATATACATATCATAGTCCTAGATGATAAAGAAAGGTTATGATTAATTATTGTAATCCTCCTTATGTAGATTGCCATTTCAATAAAACATAAAATACCTTTAAAGTTATGAAACATGTTATTTTAACATGATCTTTAAAATTCTCTAATTTGGAATAAAAAAGATAAAATACTAAGTACCAACCTATTGTCTGTTAGCCCCCAATGTCCCATCTTATGTTGTTCAAAGTAGCTGTCACTTAGAAGATATTTAACTAAAGTTAATCGAGAAGGTATGTCTGGAGAATTTTCTCGTTATCTACGGTAGAAAGGGCAAGGGCGGACAAATGCCTTAGGTCCTAGAGGACTTTGTGTAAGTAGAGATGCCTGTGGTGATAAAGTGGTGCAAGTCTAAATATTAAAAATATGAGGAATTTAACTTGATGTTTCTTTTCGATAGTAACTAAAAAAAACTACGTAGTCGTTAAAGGGATGTATAAAAATAAGTGACAAAATTTTTACTCCAGAAGCAATAATTTCAAGGTTAATTTTATTTGAACTGAATTATTGTTACTGTTAGAGATATTATATGAATGAATAATGCCCTAAGGTATAACTAGCTCGCCCCTAATATAATCTATATGTATGCCAAATTTAATTTTTATCTAAATTTTTCAGCGGTTGTTGCTTGATCGAGTCACAAACATAACACATGTTATCAAAGCAAGACACGATTGCATACCAACGATAGCAACTTTAGCACGTATGAAGGAAGATAATTATTTGAAACTGTCATAGTCTTCCATCTTGAAATAATTTTATACTTTATCAAAAAACAACAAAACAAACAACAACAAAAATATAATAAGTGAATGAAAAAAATCAACAAAATATGAAAAATCGGTGTTATACTGCTCACACACCCGCATCCGCCACCGTCCTTTGGACCGCAATCAATGTCCACATTGAGTGGCACGTGACACGAGCCCTTACATCCACCTAATAAGACGAATATACACTATAGTGGCCAGTGACAGACCGACAAGTGTGTATTACCTATATTATTAGATATACCAGAGAAAGTTGTATCAGATCGTTTTCATAATAACAATAGATAAAATGTTAAAAAGCAATTTTGATACTTAATTTAGGTGTCTTTTTCCAGAGGTATTAACTATGTGACATAATCTAAATATAGTGATATTTAACCCCCTTATTAATAAATAAGGTGTAAGTAAAGTATAGTAATACCTAGGTTTTAAATATATCCGTCACTTTCTAATGTCATATAAACAAAAAGGGCTGGGGCTATCTTAAACCTATCTAATACAAGACTGACTTACACCTTAATTAGTAATAAGGGGGTAAAAGTTTAACTCATTAACAGACCGTGCTCATAGGCGGATTTACTATTAAGTCAATTATTCAGTGCTTAAAAGAATATTGATTTTCTTTCTTCTAAATTTTATTTCGATCCAAATTGACTATGTTATTTTCACCTATTTTATTTGTTTTTTGTAACAAGTAATTTGTAAATAATTTTCATAGATATGATTGAAAACAAAAACGTAAATATATACAATTTAAGACAAAATGTCACATTTCTAGATTCCCCTTTTTCCATTAACAATATTAATTTCAGATGTCAACGGTACTTTCGAAATGCTGTAGTGAACTTCGGTCCAAGTGTTAGGAAATTAGCGATACTTAAGCCTTCCTCTGCTAGCAAGATTACAAAACATTCTATCTTTTTAAATATAGGTATTTTCTTACAGTTCACTAAAACAATTATACTATACATGTTCCCCTCACTCACAAAACGCTTTTTTACTGATACGCTTTTTTACTTTATATACTGACTAGCTGCCCGGCGCGACTTCGTTCCCTACCCTACATTTAATCCTTCCCCGGACTTCCACGAATAGTTCAAACCCAAAATTAGCCAAATCGGTCCAGCCATTCTCGAGTTTTAGCGAGACTAACGAACAGCCATTCATTTTTAACCGACTTCAAAAAAGGAGGAGGTTCTCAATTCGGATGTTTATATTTTGTTTTTTTTTTTTTTTTTTTTTTATGTATGTTCGGGCATAACTCCGTCATATGTAGAGGGATTTTCAAAATTATTTTTTTGTTCGAAAGGGGTTTATTCCGAAATGGTCCCATATAAATTTCATATAGATCTGATGATGAGTTTCGGAGACACACAACGGAACTCTTAAAAAATGACAGCAAATCTACCGCAATTGCTGCTATCGCTTAAATATGCATTGTTTACGAAGGCCTTTACACGCGAAAGTATTTAAGTATATATGAAACTAAAAATTCAAAAATAAAATAACTTTTTAACAAAAAAAAAAACCGCCTTCAAAGTACACTAAAAAGTAAGAAATAACTCTTATCTGACACTGTTTTGAAGTCAGCGAAATATTTTCTACAGAACACGTCATGCGATTTCGCTCACTTCAAAACAGTGTCAGATAAGAGTTATTTCTTACTTTTTAGTGTACTTTGAAGGCGGTTTTTTTTTTTGTTAAAAAGTTATTTTATTATATATATAGAACATTATATGGCATGGTCACGTAAATGTAAAAAAATTGAAATTGACAGGTTATCCCATATTATTTTTGTCTCATTTTATAAATGCGAAAGTGTGTTTTGGTTGTCTTTCTATCACGTAGCATCCGAGCTACCGGTAGACGTGATTTGCATACAGATAGTTTTTGGACCGGAGAGAGATTTATGCCCGGTTCCTATAAACTTAAATGAATCGTTTTGCTTACCAATGGTAGATTTTTTTATTGCTAAATTAGGCATATTAATACCCGTGATAGTTACTTCCATATGGGAGGAACTACTATGCAAAACTTTGAGGTCTTTACTTCATTATTAATAAAGATACAAGCGTCTTAACTTTAACCGATAACGGTTCGCAAACTATAGGAATCGGCTAATAGACAATGAAGCCGTTGGTAAATATAGTCGTAAACAAGGTAGTGTTTACAAAAAGTTACGAATAACGTATCGCTAGCAAAACAATAAAATGTCCTGAAGAATGATATACAATAAAGAATAAACATGGATCAATTTAGTAAAAGTGAAAAAAAAAAACGGAATAAATTCCGCTATAGCTTCTAATTGAAACCATAATGTTAAAATTACACAGAGGGGTGCGATTATTAACTGTCGTCTACTCCTGCGAACAGCTGATCAATCATATCCTCTTAAGATATTACGGGAAACAATAAGAAAGAAAAATTCTTTGCTGTGCGTAAAATAATTTCTTCTGTTTCTGTTATGTAAATACATACCTAATATGTTACATTAAATTATTATAATCTTCTTTACTTAGGATATTTCTTCGATGAGTATAGTTATATATATATATAGGTATATCTTCTATTGAAGGCCGACTTCCGAACCGGTGATGACTTCAGTAGGTTTGCCCTTCATACTAGGGCCTAAATTGAATAAATGGCTTTGACTTTACTCACAAGTATTTATAAAAATACGGTTTATCCTTATATCCAAGGGATCTCATACTTTCCCTGGACAGACATTTAATCACGTTGTTCCAGGGTATGTATCCAGTTATAACTAAATCTTGTCTAATGTGTTCTGAAGAATTGTTTAAGATGATGCCCACGGCTACCTTCCACCATCGCAACTCTCGCCATCGACGGGGAGTCCATTTTCACACATTGAAACCAGAATTGTTTCGAACTGTGCGGGCTCACCGGAGCTTCCTTCCGCGGACGCTCAGACTGTGGAATGAGCTCCCCGCCGTGGTTTTCCCAATGGAGTACAGCATGGGGTTCTTCAAAAGGGGTGTGAAGAGATTTCTGCAGAGTCGGCAACGCGCGAGTGATGCCCCTGGTGTTGCAAGCGTCCATAGGCTACGGTAACGCTTACCATCAGGCGGGCCGTATGCTTGTTTGCCACCTAAGTGGAATAAAACCTGAAGCTAGAAGCTAGCTTCTAAAGCTAGCTCTGATAGTGCATCAGTGAATGCAAGAAGGTAGATTGCTATAGTCGAAAGAAAAACCAAAAGTTCAGTTCGCAGGTTGTAAAAGGAAACGAAAAAATAGTGACTCCTTTTGAGCATGGCACAGTCGGCAAAATTCACATGAAATCCACAATAACTTTGACATTGATAGCGGCTATCGAAGTCTCATTACGAGGCTTATCGCTATCACTCTGGAGTGGACCATAGATTATAAGTTGTCATTTTAATATAGTTGATATCACTTTAATCACTGCCGTCAAGTGGTGTTCCCGACATGTGGAACTTCCCACAAATCATTTGATATGACAAATGGACTAAAATTATAATGAAATAGTTGACATCTGCGAATTAAACATAGGATACTCTTTGACTTGAGAAAGTATTAGATAGAACTATAATCGCGGGTTGAAAGTTTAGTTTTCATACAGATAGTTTATTGAGAGGTAGATCCTGAGAGTTGCTTATATTTTTATATAGCTGATATAGCTAGATAGCTTTCGCAATATTAAGATATACGTTATTTTTAATACTACCCTCTAAAAATCCGTGAAGGCTGGTACATGGAGGCATAAGTACAACTTGTAAACATAATCGCAAAGAATGAAGCTGTGAAATATAATGGATGAATTCGTTTAAAGAAGGCCATTCCAATACAGATTCCCAGCCCACAACTAATAATACTCACAATTTTGCTAAACATTTTCAAATAACCAATGTTACAAGCTTAACAGAAAGGCATTAATCCGTAAATCAAAAAGGTAGGGAAAGTAATTTGTATCCTCTGGTTTCCAAGGTAAGGATAAACTAGTATTATGGATATCAATTCGATATCCACATAGGTGTGGTCCCTTACACAATATTATGTCCAATTACGAGTGAATATAAGTACCTTAACTCTTCACCGCAACAAGGTACCATCCATGACGTTGTACCAAAAAGCCCTTTAATGAAATTACAAAACCCATCATCGTCCTAATCTAACCTCAATGATTCTTGCAAGACCCTTAGAAAATAATCATCTATGGTCATGAAAACCAAATCTCCAACAACAAATCCTGATGATTTGCGAAGTCGACTTTTACTGAAGCTTTTATAGTTTAAAGTGGTGTTTGGATTTAGACGGGTTATAGGCTTAGTGGGAAGAACGAAGATAGAGATTTGATTTGAAGTCGATAGGAAAATTTAATTGATAATGTTAGTCAAGTTAAATATATTAATAGCTTGTGTATCTTTACATCTCATAGGCTGCTTGTGTGTTAAATATCGTGGTTGGTTCAAAGGATTACAAGTAGTTAGCAATTTAAAAAAAATGGCTTTTAAGATTTCGCGTTAGGTATAGATATAAGCATTAAAATTAGCCCCATTAAAACCCTTCGCTTATTTAGGTCCATCAAATTAACTTAACTTTACATCTTTTTTTTTTTTTTTCTACATTTTCATCTGATTCCAAACTAAGCAAAGCTTGTACTATGGAAACCAGATAACTGATATAATACATATACAACTTTTTTTTTGTTTGTAAATACATACTTAATTCCTTTAAAACATCAAGCAATTTACTGTCTTAAATGAATCTCTTCCAGTAACTATAAATCCAAGTAAAAATCTTTTAGAAAATGGTCGTCGGTCCAAGTTAGAAAATTACTTACATGCCAAAGCAATTTCCATAAACCGCAAGTGAGGTATGGCCAGCAAATAAACAGTGGACCCTTTTGTCGGCACCACACCGCAAGATTGGTGCTGAGACAATGTCTTATACGATATACATTGAATACTGGCCTACGAAGTATACTTGCTAATAGAATGTATAGGAGCTAATTTTTTTTTAGATTAGGTAATCCTAATCTAAAAAAAAATGCACTGAAAACTATGGATCGTCGTGAAGTCAAGAAATCTTTAGTAAGCAAATTCTATAAAGCTTTTCATTATAACCAAAAAATATAATACATCTCCATCTTCACTGAATCACCAAACAATTGTGATAGAATCTCTTTCATGTCCAACCTTCGATCGTATCCAATTTTATTTGATCACGTGCTATTTGAATTTAGAATGTGATCTACTTCGTGATGTACATACATGTCATGCGTCGTCACATTTTTTTAATACCATCACTTAAATGATGCCACAAGAAAATCAACTTTAAAACAAGGCTATAAAAATTATGTTCCTAAATTACTTTTGGTTGAGAGGAAAAATAGTCGATTCGGACATTAGAAAGGTCGCGTGAGTACAGTACATAGAGTAAAAATTGATGTGACCAACTTACGCAATAAAAATTTCATAACTGTCCAATCCAGCGATTGCCTAAAGCTAGACAATTTTACAAATGACCGATCCGTCTCTTAATAGGAGCAAAGTGAATTATCGGTTTTTTTTTTCTTGAGCAATGCAACAAGGCGGATTCACACGGTCTCTTGCGACATTCCAGATTTCGTAGATCGAGTCTGCATTGAGATAAGAAAGGGTCTTTTGTACCAGTTTTAAATGTTGCATTGTTTTTTAGTTGGGAATTAATTTGATATGGAGATTAGGTAACCGGGCCATTTGTCGTCGTATTTGCATAATGTCTTGTGTTATTTTTTTGTATAATTAATCATTGTGTCGAGGGAAGCGAAATATGTGAGTGTTCTTTTAATAGCGGTTTAAATCATTTTATAGATACTCTTCCTTAAGTTAAGTTAGGTTCTGTGTACCTATTTGGCTAGTTGTTTTTAGATTCCTTTTATACCTGTGAATAGTATTGTACATCAAAATTATTAAGTCAGACCATTAGCTTCGTCACTCATTAGAAAGAAAGAAAGAAAGAAAGAAAGAAAAAACATTTATTTTGACAGTAACACAACACAATTACATACACTGTTACATATAACATACACAGAAGACAGTAAAAAAGAAAATAAAAGTAATAATAAATTGTGTTGTGTGACATCAAAAATGGACAGCGACTCAGTTGTAGACTGCAAGCCCAGTACAGGGCTACAGCACTGATTTTCAGTCGCTGCCATAGGTGACGTCACGAACAACGTAACTTAAAATAAAATTGAAATAAAAAATAATTAAAAAAATAAAAACAAATTAAGAAAAAAAACAAAAGCAGTTAAATAATAGAAACATTAAAAAAAACAGAATAACAATAATGTACAACTACAAAAATAAAAAAAAAACATTGAACATAATTACATTTTAAAAATATATAGCGTACGGGCCGAATACTTCGACACTGGCAGAAATGAGCACTAATTTGGGCTTAATTGCCAAACTAAAAATAAGAAGAAGAAGAGCAGTAGGCAACATCTCTTGTCAATGATGATGATGAATGGAAAAAAAATTTAACATTACACATTTTCTTCATTATTAAATACTAGCTGTCTCGCGCGGTTTCACCCGCGTTCCCGCGATAAAAAGTATATACTTACCTTACGTACCTATAATACTCGGGGATAATGTAGCTTCCTATTAGTGAAAGAATTTTTCGAATCAGACTGGTAGTTCCAGTAATTAGCCCGTTTAAACAAACAAACAAAAAAACTCTTCCGCTTTATTATATTATTAGTATAGATTGTTCATACATATCAAATAATAGAACAGCATATTGTAAAACCCCTATCACTCTCATAGATTTTCCCAGAAGATTGAAAAATATATCATAAGGAAAACTAATATTGAAATAAATTTGACAGCTTCAAGAACTAAGATTAAGAGATAATAAGTACATAGTAGAGGACAAAGTAAAATGCGACAAAAAGCTCAATAGTCATTGCCGATAATATACTGTGCGGGATCACATAATAGATTCGCGATTCAGCGAGTATCTTTTGAGGATCAAGGTGATTTAGTGTTTATTAATATTCGGTATTGACATATAATATTTGGTCGGCATCTTTGATTACTGCTCCACGATTATCTACAACTTATACAAGTACTTACGCAGTCTGTTTCTTAAAGCACATCCAGGAACTGACTCTCAAATTCAACTACCCGAAACCTCTGACCAAGAAAAAAACCCGGCCAAGTGCGAATCAGACTCACCGAGGGTTCCGTACAAACCTGTAGGTATATAAGTGAATGGTAGTATAGACCTGAGTATTTGAAATGAATTTCAATTTATGACGTATTAAAAACTACTACTTACTAGATCTCGTTCAAACCAATTTTCGGTGGAAGTTTGCATCGTAATGTATATCATATATTTTTTATAGATTTATCATTCTCTTATTTTAGAAGTTACAGGGGGGGACACACATTTTACCACTTTGGAAGATTCTCTCGCGCAAACTACTTATTCAGTTTAGAAAAAAATGATATTAGAAACCTCAATATCATTTTTGAAGACCTATCCATAGACACCCCACACTTATGGGTTTTATTAAAAAAAAAAATGATTTTCAGTTCTAAGTATGGGGACCCCCAATATTTATTGTTTTTTTTCTATTTTTGTGTGAAAATCTTAATGCGGTTCACAGAATACGTCTACTTACCAAGTTTCAACATTATAGTTCTTATAGATTCGGAAAAAAGTGGCTGTGACATACGGACGGACAGACAGACAGACAGACAGACATGACGAATCTATAAGGGTTCCGTTTTTTGCCATTTGGCTACGGAACCCTAAAAATGAACGACGGAACGGTCTGTGTTCTTAAGTGACGCAAGTAATAGGAAGCCGGCGTTCTTGTAAATAAATGGTCTCACACACACATATAGACCAAAGGAAGCCGATTGGTTGTCATTTCGTATTGAGACGTTGACAGTGACAATAAGGCGTAGTACGTACCATTTGTCCCTGCATGGGCCAGTACTGATTTTACTCACGCACACGTAGGAATTTTTTTTCTTCACTTTCTTATAAGGTCCGTCTTGATTTTTTTATGTCTATGATCCAGGTATAAAAATATTCTGTAGTGACCTTCAGACGCACAATTTATAACTTGCAATTAAAATCACCAATCGCTACAGCTAAAAGCATAAAGTGTGCAGTGGCTCTTAAAATCAATTGTAGCTTTATAGCTTCTCACGGTGCCGCCGTGCGTTGGCAGTGACAAGGAGACGACTTCACCATAGTACTAAGTAATTTATATACATGACAAATATTTTAGAAAATTTACGTGATTTAATAGAATATTCTCAATATTCGTAAACGTCACTTGAACATCTATATTTTATTTTATTTGAATAAAAAAAAAAAAACGAGTACTCCGGAGACCAGACGGTGGGGATTTCTTTCCGCCAGAACATTAGCTCGGCTATCCAAAGAAGAAGAAGAATAAACGGTGCCAGCTTGCTAGGAACCTTGTTGTTCACCAGCGGCAGACTCGAGAAAATTTTCTAGATATAGATTATATTTTGTACCATCATTATCATCATGATGATGATGAGAGTCCCAATGTAGTTGAAATCCCTCTTTTCGCCCTATACTTTTCATAGCCATATTCTCATTACAGATGAATTTTGATGCCTTTTCAAGGGGCGACCACTAGTAAAAATAAATGAACCGATCTTCGCATTTTTATCTCTACATCCTCAAATCGCACGACCAACGAAGGCCGTGTCAAACCTGACTGATGACTGAAACAATGACGTCACAATTAAACGAATGGATTCTCATATTGAATGACAGACGCGTCAGATGCTATCGGCGAGACGGATGGGACCCCTGGATGTGAACTTAGGGGTCACATGTGCCTTGTACTTTGAGTGTCATAGACAATCAAGATAATATTAATTTCGATGGCATTTGAAGTTTTCTTTATAAGCAAACCTTCTAATTTGTATTATAACTCGATGCAATAATCCTGTACTCCTGGTTGTACTCCTTTTGGTGGTCCTTGCTAAGACTTGCTAAGGCTTGTTGAGATTTTGATTCTAACGTGAGCAGTCATGTGGTACAAATTTTGTGCCGTACCTCAAAAATCGTGAACAAATTACATTCAATACGCAAGTCTTCTTCGAACATGCTTTTTACGCATATTTCCTCGTTATAGGTACTGGACAATCAGGTTGAAGATCTGCATATCTATGAAAAACAGGGTTTGAATTTATTAATACTTAATTTTAATTACATCAAGATAATACCAGTAATCCAAAAAGTAATAGTTTATTAAATATGTCAACAAATACCATCTACAATGCGCAGCCTGCGGCTACGATTGAGCACCAAACAAAATCTGTGTCAAGAGCGACTTCTACCATCACAAAAATCAAATCAGCTACCTATTGCCATTGGAAATTCAAACTAATGTATATGCGTAAAAGAGTAGTGGTTTTTTTTATGTCCGCAAAAAGTTTGGTAGAGCTAGACTTGATAAGTTTTGGATGAGCTTGAGCATCCATTATGTAATTGTAATTGTCACGAATAATTTTTGGTATTACTTCATATAAATAAAGAAGCCAATGTCACACTAACGAGACTTATATGGATTGGTGTAATGAAGTGTGCAAATGGCCTTGGATTTCAGATGGTGATCGTAGTATGGCATTAGGAGATTGTTAAGCTTCCATTTGATCATTTACAAGATTGACTTTAAAAGATTTTACAAATAGTGTAGGACGTTCAATTTGTCGATGCTCTCAATCAAGAAGATGGTGAAAAATAAAAATTAAAAAGACATAGGCATAGGTTATATATCATAGACATGCAAAAATCAATACATTATATAAGAAAGTGAAGCCGAAAATTTCCTACGTGTGCGTGAGTAAAATCAGTACTGGCCCAAGCAGGCACAAATGGTACTGAGCCTTATTGTCACTGTCAACGTCTCAATACGGAATCCGATCGGCTTCCTATGGTGGTATATGTGTGTGAGGCAATGTATTTACAAGAACGCCGGCTTCCTATTACTTGCGTCACTTAAGAACACAGACTGTTCCGTCTTTCATTTTTTCTTGGTCTGAGGGTTATACGCTAAGTATGTGCTTTATAAAAATTAGAATCATCATCAGTACCAAGGTAATCTTAATAACACAGAATAGTAGATACCTATCTAGTAATTTTAAAAGTGTATATATCTGTTTCTAAATTTAATAAGATTGATTTGAACATTAAAATTTAATGTTCGATGTTCATCGTTTCAAAATTCTATATGATGTGAAAGTACGAAGAAGAATTTATCTATTTAAATCTGTCGCAACAAATTCATACGTCAAAACATTTCAAAAGTTTCAGACTAATCAAAGAGATAGATGATCTAAATAAATATACATACAAATTGAACGAACAGTCGGACGCTGCATTGGAATCAGCATTAACTGTGTCAAACGTAATTGAAGTACATGTAACAAATTTGACCCCGTCAAACAAAAAAATTTCTTCAAGATACTATCTTAGAAACATGACATCTCAAATCAAACGACAAGTATTGTTTAAAAGACCTTGCCGCTCGATATAACCTACAACGTATGTGAACCTGTCTACGCCAATTTGAATCTTATCGAAAGCGAAATAAAGAGAGAATTGGATAGATTAGTTACAGAAGATACCTTTGTGAAATCGGCGTCAGAATAGTAGCCATTATCTGAGAGAACACACGTTCGGAAATGGTAAAAAAGGTCGAAATATGATTAATAGGGCGGCGGAATGAGACTTGGACCGTGTGTGATTCTTTCCATTTGACAGATTGTCTCGACTCTCTGACCCAAGCACCCCGTCGAGACACTAATGATGTTGTCACAACACTTACTCGATAACCGATATCGATAAAATTAACAAGACATAATATTATAATAGACTGTGATATTATGGTGCGTCCATGCTATGCGAATCGAGCACGAGCCGAGCCACGAACAAACCTACTACGAGCCTACAACGAGCACGATGCGAATCCCTTTGTACGTGAAAAAACTGACAATCGCGCTCGTTCGAGGCTCGCAAGCCCGCAAGCTACGCGAATCGTGCTCGCAGTGTGCTCGTTCATGGCTCGGCTCGTGCTCGGTTCACCAAGCATGGACGCAACATTATAATTTAATGTCTTGCTAGGTTCGTTGAAACATGTTAATGAAATTGTTATGAGTGGCATTTAAACAGACGGTAACAATATAACAATATAAAAATAACTCTTTGTAAATAAATATTAACAGCTGATAGAAAAGTTTTGGTTTTATTCATGTGAAGACACTGATATTATAATAATAGACATAGTTACTTCATCTACGAATAACTTACTTAACTCGCAGTTTCCATTTTTTTGTAACTATTGTCTATTCAACTAAATTTAATTTACCTAAGTTCGATAAAAGAAAAAAAAATATGGGCAATATTATATATTATTTATATATTGTTTCTATTGTTACTGAGAATTCCTATAATGATAAACGAATCATCGATACTTTCACCTGTACGATACACATCACTACTCGCGAGGTCGACTGAGATTACTCTCAGCACGAGACTGTCCTGCGTCGGCGCATCGTTCGCGACGCTTTGACATCCCGACGTTTTACACCACCGCCTACTTACACATCACAAAAACTTGTCACCACTCTATCATTAAAGCCATAAAGCTCAAACTCGACCCGCAAACAACTTTACCAACAGAAAAATAAGTCTCTCAGTACGTCATACGTTGATAGACGGTCCGAGCGGGTCGGTGTGAGAGCACGTTTTTAGGGTTCCGTAGCCAAATGGCAAAAAACGGAACCCTTATAGATTCGTCATGTCTGTCTGTCTGTCTGTCTGTCCGTGTATGTCACAGCCATTTATTTCCGAAACTATAAGAACTATAATGTTGAAACTTGGTAAGTAGATGTATTCTGTGAACCGCATTAAGATTTTTACACAAAAATAGAAAAAAAACAATAAATTTTGGGGGTTCCCCATACTTAGAACTGAAACTCAATTTTTTTTTTTTCATCAAACCCATAAGTGTGGGGTGTCTATGGATAGGTCTTCAAAAATGATATTGAGGTTTCTAATATCATTTTTTTCTAAACTGAATAGTTTGCGCGAGAGACACTTCCAAAGTGGTAAAATGTGTGTCCCCCCCCCTGTAACTTCTAAAATAAGAGAATGATAAATCTATAAAAAATATATGATGTACATTACGGTGCAAACTTCCACTGAAAATTGGTTTGAACGAGATCTAGTAAGTAGTTTTTTTTTAATAGGTCATAAATTGAAATTAATATCAAATACTCAGGTCTATACTACCATTTACTTATATATACCTACAGGTTTGTACGGAACCCTCGGTGCGCGAGTCTGACTCGCACTTGGCCGGTTTTTTTTTCTTTAATTTTGAATATGCAATATGAAGATATTGAATGATTATTACTCATGTTTCAATGGTATTTTTAGGTATTTGACGTTCGGTCGTCGGGTCATATTGAAGTGTTATAACGAACAGTCAAAAGATGAGGAAAAAAATATTGGGAACTAAGAAATCATCGACAAGCATTGGAAATGAATAAGTGTAAAGTAATTTGGATTGAGTTGTCAATAAAATGATAGACGTAGTGACTAGGTATGTATGCTAATAAAATAAATATATCCGATATTAATAATACTCATTCTTATGTTTTAAAAAAATATAAAGGGTTCAACATTAATAACAATAAAACAGGTTTACATTAAAAATCATGATACAACGGACATACATATGGGTACAAAACAAGAAACAACTTAAATCTAAATTAAAAATTAACTAAAATTACAAATAGAAAACTTGTCCCAAATCGCTGCCCTGTGCAAACGTACCAAGAAGGCTGGCGGCATTGCCACGTTGGATATAATATTATTAGATACAACTATGTGTCTAATATTGTTGTTATTATTAAATATATGAGTACTTTTGAGAACTCTAATCTAACTACACATGGTAATATTGTTAATTGTTTTGGAGTCAGGAGTTCCATATATAATTTAAAAACCACGATAATTAGATATTTCAGATGAGGAGTTCTATTATTATCTTCAAAGTCAAAGTACCTAGTTATAACATGTTTTTTCCATTTAAAAGGAATCATCAAAATCTGTTTATATTTGCGAAGAGTTGCTGAGTCAAAAGCAAACCACTGTATTTCTTTGAGTTAACAGTTAGCTTAGCACAAAGCTTTCGATATCGTTTCTCTCCTATATGTATCCAGTCTCAAAACGTTAGGTAACATTTGTTTGCAGTTACAGTGACATCAAGATTCGAATTGGTTTAATAGGGCAATGAAAAAACTCGTAAACACTGTTAAACGGTTTATTCGTAAACTTCCTACATTCAATTTGGAGCAGACGTCTGCAGATGACAAACCGACTTTTTATATTTATGTAACTCAATCTGCGAATGTTGCCAGGGTATAAATAGCTGGACTGTTTATGATCATTCCTCAGAATGATAGCGAAATATTATTTACTGATGATATGGACAGTTCTACGATATTTTACGCCAAAGCGTGAGGTACTGTTGTGTTTGAATGTCAAATCTAAATACGTCTAGTTTATGGTTTAGTTTGTCTATTTAGTGAATTTCACTTCCAGTACAGCTGGTTTTCAACTAACAGTTAACAAAGATGTTTTGTTAACTGTTACTTGAAAACCAGCTCCCAAGAAATTCTATGCTTTAATTCATTTCAGCATTGGTTTTAATGTAGCATAGATATGTATATAATCCTTTGCTACATTTACTACTTCGTGGACATCACTCAAGAACTTGATCTCCCCATCGATTATCATGGCTTCCTCATTAAACAACTCCAGATCAAAACTATCAACATTAATCGAATACCTTTCACGACTTCCCAACAATATAAATACTCAACAAACGCCCTTAATTCCCACCATTATACATCAATCTCGGATCCACTTAAGTCCAAATGCAAAATCCATCTGGAATGTGTCTCACGTACAGCTATAGGCTGAAGAGTGGCTAATGAAGTGTAGTTGATGTGTGACCCACCGCTGGCAGTACCTTAATGATACGATTGACAGTACAGTGGAGCGGTCGCCGTCAACCGCTCGATTGTTTCTGAACTGAAACGCTTTGGCTATGAAATGAGCGGGCTATAAGCGAGAATTGACCATGATTATTTTTTATAGCGAAATAGCGTGATAAGTGAAGATGCTGCAACATACTGCCGACAGAATTTTAACTTGATAGTGTTAAATTGCGTCATAAAATTCATAAAATAGCTAGGATAAGGGTTTCAATAAATAAAAACGAATCGTATTGCTTACCAATGTTAGGTTTTTTTATTGCCAAACTGGGCATATTGATCATTTCGTAAGCTAATTTTACATGTGATAGCTACTTCCATAGGGGAGGGTCTGCTATGCAAAGCTTTGATGTCTTTGCTTCATGATTAGTAAAGATGAGTCTTAATTTTAACCGATAACGGCCCGTAAATTATAGTACCTAATCGGCTATAAGCAATGTGCAGGCTCACATCTGACAATGAACCTGGCCAGCTACCAGGTCCACAATTTATACAGATTATCGCTCTTTTCTTGGCCAATATAAAATGGGCACCAAAGAAAGACGTATTTAAATCCCATTGACGTCTTGTTCAAAGATCTTTGAATAGAATGGCGCCTTTCTGAAAGATGTCTTTGGCAAATTAAACCTTATTTTATTCCATATCCCTCCACGGTGGGAGCCGGCTGACTTGTGATCGACACGCGACGGGCTTCGACATTAAGTACTTATGCCTGCTTTTTTATGGTAAGTTAGTGTTATTTTAATTGAAATAATGCCTTTGTTTCGCCTGCCTTTTGTGTGACTCAAGCTAAACCGTTAATCGGTCATATTCGCTATGTAACTTAGCCCCTCGTATGACTTAATAAAACTCAACTTTTGATGGTCTTATAGATATTATAGGCTCATTAGATCTCCACATCGCTCGAAGAGCCGATAGCCGATGGGGAAGAAAGGTTCTCGAGTGTCGACCACGTACTGGAAAGCGCCGAGCGGGACGACCTCCCACCAGGTGGACCGACGACCTGGTCAGAGTCGCTGGCCGCCGCTGGATGCAAGCGGCCCAGAACTGTTCGAAGTGGAAATCTATGAGGGAGGCCTATGTTCAGCAGTGGACATCCATGGGCTGATATGTTGATGATAGATCTATCCTTATCCTTACAGAATACCGCAGCCATGTTGTGTTCCTGCGAGTGAGTAAGGTCGCCTGATCTCATTGGGGAAGGGGAAGGGTTGGTAACGCGTGTAACTCTTGTGTTGCGAGCGTCCATATGGCTGGTAACCATTACCACCAGACTTGTAGTATACTTGTTTGCTGATAGTCCATCTATAGGTAGCGGTAACCACTTAGCATCTGCTTATAACAAACATGTATTAATTATATAATTAAAACTGCTGGCTTGACTTGTAAAGCTGCAGGGGCAGCAGCGGTCAGTGCAGAAAATTCAACCCAATTATATTTTTAGACCTTGGGGTCTCGACCGCAAAAGGCATAGGCACGGTCCCAAGACCGTGGGGGTCCGAAGCTCGCCGTTTTGCTCGCACCTTGTCTTCAAAATTGATCGAGACCTCCGGAGACCAGCGGGCGGGGAGCTTTTTCCGCCAACGCGTCAGCTTGGCTATACAAAGAGGAAACGCTGCCAGCCTTCTGGGAACCTTGCCGTTAATCGGAAGCAGCGGCAGGCTTGAGGAAATTTTCTATATATAGATTGTATTTTGTAAATATAGATTGTATTTTGTACATATTTGTTGTAAATAAAATTAAAACTGCTGCCTCTTTTAAGTTACGTTTTCAAAACCAATCACATTGATTGAAGCACACAAACTTGTTTACCTTTTAATTTTATAAGGCAATAAAATTACAACTTTAAACAATAAATCATTGATAAAGTTGTGGATCATAAATCATTATCTTATCTCGTTAAAGAGCATTTGATTCGCATGATATAGGCAATTTGTCACAAGTTATGTCCTAGTACCTAATGGTGCGTCCATGCTACGCGAATCGAGCACGAGCCGAGCCAGGAGCGTTTGTTCCTGAAATGTGGTTGACCCTTTGTTCGTGAAAAAACTGACAATCGCGCTCGTTCGAGGCTCGCAAGCCCGTCCACGCTACGCGAATCGTGCTCGCAGTGTGCTCGTTCGAGGCTCGGCTCGTGGTCGGTTCGCCAAGCATGGACGCACCATAAGGTTAGTATTAAAGGGCACTGCATGGGTACCGATAGGTAAATTATGTAACTACTTAAGATAACTTTGGCATTTATTGCGGCACTTAAATTGTACGAGAAGATACGATAAGATGTACTTAAATATGGATTATGCATTTGAATAATCGAATTGCGTATTTCTTATAAGTATTTTACTAGCTTACCCCCACGGTTTCACCCGCGTTCCCGGGATAAAAAGTATAAGATAGCCTATGTCCTTCTCCATACCATAGGCTATCTGCATGCCAAATTTCATGATGATCCGTTGAGTAGTTGAGGCGTGAAGGCGTAACAAACAAACAAACAAACTCACTTTCGCATTTATAATATTAGTTAGGATTAGGATGGGATTCCTAATAAGGAGGTTTTCACATTACTTTGGCCCATATTTAAGGAACGAGAATCAAAACTTGTCATGTTTAACTTATGTTCATCGAAAATAAACGTATACTTTCAGATTTCATATTCAATTGCGACTTAAAAATTGACATATGTTATATTTGGTTATCTCACGGGCCTTAGAGCCAAAGAAATTGAATATGCGCTTAAAGCAGTCGACAGTTTTTTTTCTGGTTTTTAAATTCATCATCATCATCATAAGCCTATAATGTCCCACTGCTGAGCATAGGCCTCCTTTCACAAATCAGGGTGAAAGAGAATGGGCAGATACTCCACCATGCGTGCCCACTGCGGATCGGTGGAGGTAGGCCGCCTATAAGGCCTCCAGCTAGATTAACGACTATCACAATTAAGTGATAACCGAGACCAACGGCTTTACGTGCCTTCTGAAGAACGGAAACGCTCGATTTGAAATACCATTAGGCGGTCACCGGTCTAGGTTCTCTATTTGTTAAAAAAAAATGCATGTAAATAAAAATTAACTTATTTCAGGATCATAAATTCGCCTTATACAGAGCTTCAGTAATTAACTTATTATCACTTCCGCCTTCCACCTCCAAATCTTCTTTCACAGGTCATTTAATAAAAATAGAGATATCTTAGCTAGCTAACTAAATTATATGAAATCACATTTTAAATTGTGACAGCACGAATATAATGACTACCGACCAGATAAAGTGATCGTTCCTCAGAAGTAATTTGTCAAATCTAATCACAAGAAGATCCATATAAAAATGTTTCGTTAGAACATAATGTCGGTTCGCGGGGTCTTCACATGCTTTTTTTTGCTCAACATCCAATTTAAAAACTAATTATGGGTCCCCACGATGACTAGGCTCCCATGGCTAAGGAACACCCTACAATACCGCCATAAAGAACATAATTTCGTCATGTTAGCGGAGAGGTGACAAAAAAGTATGATTAATGGATGCGCGTGAGTTACAAAGGCAATGTCAGGTTGCTCGGCTTAGCCATGGTTATCTTCATTCCAGTTGACCGCAGACTAAATAGGTATTCTAAATTAGTATTATTTAATTAGGTATATGCTGGAACAATCTTTCAGTTGTTTCAAAGGTTCAGCTTCAGATGTGTCAGTTCGAATTTATCGTTTATAAAAGCTTATTTAAATACCATACAAGCAATCCCCGCGGTTCGAACCGTCTTCTCAGAGTAAAAAGTAGCTACTTTCAATAAGAACGATTCAGAGGATTAGTTATGACAAGGTAACATAGACTGAAGGAATATTGAAAGATTTAAAAATCGAATGGAGACGTAGAGGTAAGTAGATGCTAGATGCATATTTCAGTTCCAATTTTGAATCATATTTTTCTTAATTGATACCAAATAGCTAAATAGGTACTTAATCTAAATAATGTTTCTATATTCAAATTACAAATTCCGTAATTTCATCGAAGTGGACAAAACGTAAGTATTGAATGCTATTAAAATGATAACCGTGACCTTTTTGTTCGTGATTCGAATCGTGGATCGGTCGTGACATCTAAATAACCGATGGTGAGGTCGCTCGCAATCAATGACGGAAGTCAGCCCGGCGTCGATATGACGGAAGACATGCAATTAAATAATTTCGGTATGTAGTGAGCGAGCACGATTTCTTTAATAGAGGTGCTGAAGGCTGTTAATTGTGGGAAGGCGCTGAGGTACCGGATTTGAGGATAATGAGGTGATGCTTTTAGAAAGGCTAGTGGCAAGTAGTGGTTTTTTAATTTGGTGGTCAGGTTTGCTAAATTATTTTTTGAGTGAGAAATTTTAATTAATGTTATATTAAAAAAAATGGTTTGAATTTAGTATTGTAATAATAAAGATATACTTTAATGAATATACTTTTTGAACAAATAAATTATGCCCTCTGTTTTCTCACATTAGGTGCCGAATTTTGAAAAATCCTTCCTTAGTGGATGCGTACATTATTTTATTTTTGAAACCTGTGTATGTACAAAATATGTGTAAAATATCCAGTACTTAGTTGACTTTTACCAGGATAAATGTTTCGAAAGAAAATCCCATTATTTTTTCATATAATTCACAAGTCAAAACTATCAACCAAGTGCATCACAATCGCATTTAGCTATATACCGCAACGTGACATAAAATCAATTAACCCAAATATTTTTTAACTTTTTAACTGCAACATAACCTACTAAATCCACTAATCCAACTTTGAAGACAGACCAAATGGGAGACAAGTGGCCCGTAGGCCTTGACTTTATCGAGTCATGGTTTGTCAATTACCGGCCCATTGTGCTGTGATAGACGCTGCCCTGCGCCCGCGCCGATCTTATCGCGACTCCGCTGTGACAAAAAATATGTGCCGCCATGCACTTGATAGGATACGCTCGGTATGGGCTATATTTTTTGGTTTTTGTTATATTCACCAGGTCGCCAGAGCTCATAGGGGAGGGGGGAAAGGTCGGTAACGCGTGAGCGATACTTCGTGTGTTGCAAGCGTCCATATGGCTACGGTAACCGCTTACCATCAGGTGGGCCGTATGCTTGTTTACCGACTAAGTTGTATAAAAAAAAAAAAAAAAATTTAGTTATGAAAATATTTAATTGTTCTACATGATCTAAGCCTAATCTTACTTAACCTTTCGCTTTGGGTCATAGACAAGGGGATAGATGGAACAGGATACATTTTATCCCATTGGTAAAACCGCCGCGTAAATTATACTTATAAATTTTTTGAGATTTCCGTTATGTAAACTTACTCAACTTACTCAATCGCAAATTAAGTATGTAAGTTTTAGAATTATTATTTTAATTAAATTATAGTCAATTCATAATAATCTAATTATCAATAAATAAATTAAAATAATTATTAATGTTATTTTATCTGCATTTACCATATACTATAGTCAATCGATGTCAAGCAATCGAATGCGTACGCTATGACGAAGCAGAGATGGTCACAGCAGATTGGCAATAATTATTATAAGCGTCGTCCGTTGTCCGTCCGTGAGTCCGACGCGATTTATCTATACGAATCGTCATTTAAGTAGTAATTACTGCTCACATAAAAAATGAGACCGGTTTCGAAAAAAAACCCTGTCATACGGATCATCTTTTAGATTATGCATTATCTAGTGAACTTGAGATTGAAATTGCGTTTAAATTAACTGTGTAAAAGCTCTGAAAGACAATTTTGCAAGATTTTTTCTTCTTTATTTCTTTAAAAATATGGTCAAATGCGAAGTATACATGTTTTTAATGAATTGAGTCAAAAATCTTCGAGGGTTGAATGTAGGTTGAAACGGGTATTAGCAATAAAGCTGCCATTTTTTTTTCTAATCAAGCAAGTAGCATGAATGTAATTGAAATAGAAGGTAATGAATTATTTTTTCAAAAAATCAATTATGAAGCTAATTAATATGCTGTTCTAAGCAACACTAATGATGCCCAAAAAAATCTTAATGAATGACTACTTATCACTCATCAAAATAAATTATCGATGAAAAAATTAAATAAGCAACCGTAAAAACAAACACGTTGACTGCATCGACGCAATTTGATGAAGAGCCTTGACTCTTGGGTCGAGATGATGTCATCGATCCAGGAAATGGTGTCAATTATTAGATACAGTTATTTGGTATGTAATGGAAGGTAACAGTCCGAAAATTCGCCACCACCGAAGCGATGCACTCTGATTGGCTGAGTCAAGAACACAGTAAACATTTAGATGCAGCGATTGGTCGTATTTTTTTTAAATCAGTGCAAAAGCACTGTTAGTACAGGGTGGTTTTTCAAGTGGGCATGGATAGCCAAATCCTAAAGTATAGGTAATATCCAAAAATGTTCTAGAAAAAGTCTCGAGGCTGATGTTGATAAAAATCAACTTTAGGATTTGACCATCCATGCTATGTTGAAAAATTCACTATGTATAGATGAGGTATAGATATTTAATATTTTCTCCACACTTTTTGAAGGTATATAAGATTACTTTTATCTTGAAAGAGAGAGAAAATAGTTAGTAAATATCAGTATCAGAAAACACGGCAAATAGGTAACTGATTGAACGAGAATGCAGCTAAATTCGCAGAACGATCATTAACCTAGGTTAGTGTTTCGATAACATCACAGTCAATTAATTACCATAATGCAAATTTAATCAATTAATTCCAAATAACCATTGTTTAACATAAACAGATGATAAACAGTTTCCACAATACAATAAGCTAACGGATATGAAACTTGAACAGAAAACGTGACTACGTCAGTTGCCTGCGGATTTCCCGGATTCGGATTATCGATAAAAAGGTGAACAGTGAGCACATCACTATCGGCCACACGATCGTATCGCGGGCTATAATTCAGTGCAACTGTCACTGCGTAGTACTCTGATTAAATTGCTTTGGTGTGGAATCGTGACCTGACGTCACCTCGCGGACTAGGGACGCGGAAGCTGCTATCGATATAATGGTTACCTACATTCGAGTAACAGAGTTACCTCAGTAAATTCTATGAATTAAGCTTCGCAGTTAATGTTTTGAGACGTCAATTATATGAGTAATTTTGTCGTGATAATTATGGGGCGATGACTGTGTTGGTGCTAAAATGCTTTAGTCATATTTATAGCACGATCGTTTGATAAATTGTAGGTACTGTAAAAGAGGAAGTTTGAACTTATATATTTTTCTTTTCTCTATAACTACTGCATATGGCCCATCTGGTGGTAAGCGGTCTGTAGCCTACAGACGCTTGCAACGCCAGGTGTATCAGTTCCGCATTGTCATCCTGCCAAAATCTCTTCACCTTCTCGTAGAACCGAAGTTTGTTAGTGTGAAGAGTAATGTATTAATCCTTTCTCTTTCCAGTACCGCTTATTGCTTAAAACTAGTAGTTATAAGTTTGATTACAATTTTATCGTCTTAATACTACTACCGGTTTTGTCAGTTACTCAGTTAAAAGGTGAAAGCACACTTATCCGAGCCGAACGCATCGAACGAAACGAATTTTAGAATTCTGTATATGAAATCTCATCCAGATTCGGACGATCCGACGCGGGCAAGTGTGCGAGTTTTCATGAGATTTCATATACAGAATTCTAAAATTCATTTCGTTCGATGCGTTCGACGCGTTCGGCTCGGATAAGTGTGCGTTCACCTTTAGAGTCGGTAGCGCGGCAATGATACTCGGTGTTGCAAGCGACTATCTACAGTAATCGCTTTATTAATAATAAGTGGACTGTACGCTTGTTTGATATCTTAAGCCTCGCCCTGGGTTAAACTTTTAACAATTTAACCCGAGTTACATAACCCAAAAGCTGGGCTATAATAATGTACCATTGAGCTATGTAACTTCGGGTTAAATGGTTAATATTTTAAACCAAGGGGCTGTGACATTCTGACACGATCCCATTACGACTATTGCCATTGATCCAATATACCTAAATTCATAATTTCAATTCAATTTAATTAGTAGACTACCAAAACTGTCAATTTTTACACCACTGATAAACACATTTGGAACACACTTGTAATAGCAGACTTGGGCCCAGCTTGACGCAAGTGGGCCTTACTAATCTCGCCGGCAATGAATCTATGCTGAAAACACGTCTTGTATCAAATTTCAAGCTGGGCCACATTCAATGCCGGTGAGTGTTCAAAAAATATTATTTTGTATGATTGTTTGTGTCACTGGTCTAAACATCTAGCCACAGTGATAGTGATAAAGTCATCGAGGCTTTTCAAATCAAATCTATTTTTATATACCTAGTAGGATATTATTCATGGATAATATCCTACTAAGCTGAGTTTAGTAAGGCCCACTTGCGTCAAGCTGGGCCCAAGTCTGCTATTAAAAGTGTGTTCCAATGAACTATCAGTGGTGTAAAAATGGACAGTTTTGGTAGTCTACTAATTTAAATAAAATTATGCGGTAGTTATTTTGTTTAAAACAAAAAAAACCTCTACAAAAACAAAACATGTTACAATCAACACTAGCTAATCAATTTCAAGTGATTATCGACAAACGTCATCTATCGACGTAATCTCGTCCCTACGATTCGGGGCGGTACTACCGGCATATGAACGTGTCGCCAATTACGTTCCACCTCGAGTCCACGACGTATTGACTCAGCCGAAACCGAGCTCTCATCATTTACATAATAACACCTTGTACGTTTCATTCAATGGTACAATTGATAAGAAAAAGCGATGACATGGCCGTAGAAAAACGGCCTTTGCACGGTGGTAAGGTAACAGTGCGGCAGCAGAGAGAATGCGTTTCTGACATCTGTTAATATGGGTCTAATTTCGGAAATGGCTTATCCAGTTGCAATGGGACTTTCACGGCATGGTTCAGTATTTCCTTAGGCTTAGTTTAGTGAAAGTCCCATCATAATCAGATTAGCCGTTTCCGTGATTTGGCCGGATGTCAAAAACGCATTTTCTCGGCGACGGCACAGTACTTTATATCTGACTGGGTAGCTTTATTATCACTTATTAAGTTATAACATACGATTAAGGGCTTATTGCTGAATTCACAATAGCATTGTTAATAACATAAGATAGTTTCCCAATAAGCCAATGTTATTAAGTAAAAGTTAGGAACCATACACCGATGGATTGGACGGATCTTGATAAAAATTAGCCCATAAACAGACTCACTGTACCACAAATTATATAATACTTTTTGTTCCACGACAACATAAGACAGTAATGAAGGCCAGAAACGAAATCTAAAGTTTGCTAGGATTTTTCGAGACAACATAAACGCTCCCTCTTCATACTTATACCGTAACCTTGGGATTCTAATTTCAAGCGGAGTTTCCCCTTAAAATGGACAAACGAAATACAATGTTAGAGACATAGATCCGTACAGAGATATGAGGTCAAAGCCGGCATTGTTCAGTTTACCTGTTATTACTCTTCGTAAGCCACATGCTTCGGTAACTACTTATAATAATTTAGTATGATTGATTATTGCGATAGAATTTCTTGTGAAAAACTAGCTCGGAAATGTGTAGAATCTAGTTTTAATTATTTATTAATTTATTTTCTATAACAGTTTCCCGCGTTTTCAGTTTGCCGCGTCTTGGCAAACGTAGTGTGGGGCGCCCCGCAGCCCGATAGACTGACGACCTCAAAAATGTGGCCGGACTGGGCTGGATGCGGGTGGCAAGAAACCGAAAGGAGTGGCGCGCTCTGGGAGAGGCCTATGTCCACCAGTGGACTTAAGAAAGGCTGATGATGATGATGATGATGAACAGTTTAGAGAATTCTTCCACTAATAGGAAGCTATATTATTCACGAGTGCTATAGCCTACTTTTTATCCCGGGATAATATAGGTATCCGTCGGGAACGCGTGTGAAATCGCGGGACGCAAGAGTGAGCACAGAGGATAAGACGGAATTGTAGAAGCTATACTAACAGGAACCCACCCAGCTTTATAGATTTCGTTATAAATCGCTTGACATAAAATTGGTCATAATTCAAATCTATTTCAGCACCAAATCGCTGTAAAGATCTATTTGTGATTCTGTCTTCACATCAAAGACACTAATGCCACTGGCATTCGATGAAACATACCGATAGGTATCCGTACATAAACAAAAACAGTGCTGATCACTCCGTGAACGAATTTACACCATTATGTACATTGTACATGTCGTACACAAAACATTTGTCATGTTTATCGATGCAGTCCCCATTATCGCCTTTACCTTTAGGAAATCATATCTAATTGGTTTATTTTCACATCAAAGACGCTGAGTCATTGGTGTTCGATAAAACGTTTCGATATTTGTACATAAACAATAACACCATTATACAGATTGTTCTTTTTTCAGGGTTCCGTTGGATCCCATTATAGTTTCTTGTACAGGGGCTCTACCGCGTAACTTTGGTGGTAATCGTAACGAACACCATTAATGAATTTCATCCAATCAGGGCCCACGAATGTTCATCGTCGCGTCATATCGCGTGCGCGTTATTGGATGAAATAATTAATGGTGTTCGTTACGATTACCACCAAAGCTACGCGGTAGAGCCCCAGGTCTGCTATCCGATATGTCACATAAAACTCATAATTATATTGGAACATAAATATGTCTGTGGGGTTTTAAAGTTGCTTCCAACTGCGGACGCTCAGATTTGCTTAGAGAGTAAAGCATGGAGTTCATCAAGAAAGGTCAGAAGAGATTTTTGCAGGGTCAGCAGACAGGCAGGTATAAATGAACGTCAATGTATGTAAACAGATGAACATACATATATACCCACATACATACCGTTCAAAATCTTAACCCTCCTTTTAGCCGTAGTCGGGTAAAAAAAAGATATCATGCAAACCCAGGTTTTAATATAGCCTAGTCTCTTTTGACGTTAGGCCTGGGCCTTGGACTATACAGCGAACAGCATATACGACATTAATACACACAGCTACTATGTACAATCTCAACTAAGAGTCAATCAATGACAAAGAGCAAAATCCGCTTCGACATTCGCAATCTTAATCCTACACGTATATAGGACATAATTTCCAATATCACGACTATCTCCACAAACAATAACACCGTTGTACAACCGTGTACATAACTTATATACTATGTACAGTGTCGAGCAATGACGAAACATATCATTCCTCATGTGTAACGCTGGACAGTCGCGGTCATTAAATCTTGCCGCTCTGTTACTCGATGTCCAACGCTTGTGTATGTACATGTATTGTGTAGCGGCATCTATAACTGGACTGTGAATGGTGTACATTCGTATCTGTCTCTCGGAAGGAGATGAGACATTTATATTATACGATTTGAATTATAACATTTACACTCACGATTTTTTGCCTCTGTTTATATTATACTTCTAAATACATAAACAAAGTCCTGAACTCCTGACCATAGGTTTGAACAACGAATGGTTTTTCTTCTTACACCAGAAATCTGTACTATTAAGCGTTTCTTGGATTTGATATTTACGATACCTTCGCTACCTTCACTACGATATATCTATCTAACGCACTCATGAAATTCTCAGTTCATTTTAAATTCCTGAACAAATAATTTTATTTATGACATTAACATCCTAACTATAATAATCCTAATCCTATTCCTAACTAATATTATAAATGCGAAAGTGAGTTTGTTTGTTACGCCTTCACGCATCAACTACTCAACAGATCATCATGAAATTTGGCATGCAGATAGACTATGGTATGGAGAAGGACATAGGATAATTTTTATTTCGAGAACACGGGCGGAACCACGGGGGACAGCTAGTATAATATTATAAATGCGAAAGTGAGTTTGTTTGTTTGTTACGCCCTCACGCCTCAACGGATCATCATGAAATTTGGCATGCAGATAGACTATGGTATGGAGAAGGACATAGGCTTTTTATCCCGGGAACGCGGGTGAAACCGCGGGGACAGCTAGTACTATAATAGTAAAGTAAAATCATCTTAAATCGTAAGCTATAAAAGTCTCAACGTAATTAAAGTGGTTTAGATAAGTTCGTCTCCCGCGCATCACTCCCGCAATCTCTCTAACGCCATCAATAACGAATTAGTTTTGTTAATATTGCTATACATTAAACTATACATTACGCTTCTATAATACACTGTGTACAATGGTGTTGATACAAATAACTTTTATTTCTTTTCGATATGTCATTAAGAGTAATTGGAACTTGAGGTATGCTCGTGGTTTTTCTTGCATCATCTGTAGAATGTAGTGTAGACATTCATCTTTACGTTTGGCTTCTCATAAAATTTTAATCATTGGCCACAATATTACTATTGTCATAGAGTAAATAATAGTACATACATACATATATGAAAAGTTGGTCATTACACATATGTATGTATGAGGTACAAACTTAACCTAATCGGGATTAAGCCTATCATAAACCTGTGTGGTAATGTAATGTAAAAAGCAGTAGTGCGTAATAAGCTGCATTATTCACTTTACGGGCAAGTGTGTTAAAAAGATTAATACTTGCACCAAACTTTTTCATAAAAAAACATTGTATGTATGTGAAGCCACAGCACCCTCTGTGGCAGCACCCATTGGAAACGTTTCAAAACAAGCAATAATATAAATATTCGACGCGTAGCCGTCTATATCTGTACCAATTTGTTATGGCCATTAGTGTATCCATCTCGGCCCGATTAAGCCTAGTTTCTAGCAGACAACTACATTTTATCCGTAGTCCAAGTTATGAGCAACAGGATGAGTAATACAAATGTTTAAAATAGCTCAGTGGTGACGGCGAATACTGTTATGAATACCAGGGTATCATGGGTATGGAAGGCAGACATTGTGAACACAAATTAAAACGATACCAAGGGATTGTCTTGATGAAGAGCACAATTGTTGGGTACTGTTAAAAACTTACTGGGTATTGAGTTTTTTTACTTATGAGAGGTTTTGGTTTGATAATTATATAGCCCCTTGTCATCAAAATTGATAGAGACCTCCGGAGACCAGCGGGTGAGCTTTTTCCGCCAACGCCAACCTTGGCTATCCAAAGAGGAAAAGCTGCCAGCTTGCTGGAAACCTTGCCGTTAGTAGTAGTAGACTCGAGGATTTTCTATATTGATTATATTTTGTACATATTTGTTGTAAATAACCCCTATAAGAATAATATTCTACAGATAAAAAAAAAAAACTCTCAAAAAACACCTCCGCTACTCGCCCATCCCTCAATCCTCACCCAAAATCGAATAATGTACGGCCCGGGCCATTCCAACTTGTCTGATCGCTATTATTCCGATATCAATAACGAATTAAGGACTGGATAACCGTTAATTGATCGACCGTGGTGACATTTCAGTGCGGATGCCTCACACGCGCGGCGCCTTTGATGTCCGCGGCCATCTTGCCTCCATGCGTTCACAAAGGACACCGCCGCGATTAAATTCGTACGCATAGTTATGCGACAGTTGTCTAGTTTTTAACTACGCAGACCGTTGCGTTACAAGTTTTTATAAACTGTATTTTCATAACCTTTAATTTTGCCTTTAAGGCTTAATTAGGACATTAATCGAAAATTATAAAAAGCACGTGTGACACTAAAATTTATTGTATTAGTATTGAATAATGCATTGTTCGTTTCAATACCTTTATTTCTTACCCTTTAGCTGTTTTTATGTGACTCACGTATATTATTTAGGTACATAAAAAAAAACTGCAAGTCGGTAGCTCGGTTGGTATACATTTTAGCTATTTAGGAAACACTAGCTGACTCCTGCGGTTTCATATGCTGTTTTAATTTATTTTCACAGAACCCTAACTCTATTTCTAAAATAAAAGTCGCCTAAGTGGGTAGTCATTCCTTATACCATATCCCGTCAAAATTTTACATTACAACCACTTCTATTTTATTTATATACTAGCTGTCCCCCGCGGTTTCACCCGCGTTCCCTGGATAAAAAGTAGCCTATGTCCTTCTCCATACCATAGGCTATCTGCATGCCAAATTTCATGATGATCCGTTGAGTAGTTGAGGCGTGAAGGCGTAACAAACAAACAAACTCACTTTCGCATTTATAATATTAGTTAGGATTTGTACTAAATGTTTTTTTACCATGTATTTGTATAGGCCTGTGTTTGACTACTATCATACCATGGTGAGTGATGATGTGGTCTAAGGTGGTAAGCACACAAAGCCTAGAAGGAACTGGCTCTCAAGTGCAGCTGTCGGAACACACCGATATGTGCCTGGCGACTGATTTTCATCATGAGGGTGGTAGCCAGCCAGGAGGGTACTACAAGAGGGCGCGGCAAAGAGCCCTTATCACTAGTGACTAGTGACTGAGTCATTTTAGACGTCAGTGATAAAATACTTCGGATAGAGTGTTTTTCCCAACGGAGTACAGCATGCGGTTCTTCAAAAGGGGTATGAAGACTAGATTTCTGTAGGGTTGGCAACGCGCTCGTGATACCCCTGGTGTTGTAAGCGTCCATAGGCTACGGTAACTGCTTACCATCAGGCGGGCCGTATGCTTGTTTACCAACTAAGTGGTATAAAAAAAAAGAGTTTTATTTCATTTCAGTCCCAATATGGTACGTCATAATATGGCCGAAGTTTGCGAGCATAATTTGGGGGTGGGCTAATTTTGCCACATTTATAGCTTCATATCTGAATTTGCCAAGAATTGACGCGCAAAAATTAATAGTACAGTTTAGTGGGACTTACGGCCCGTTCACACATGGGAGTCCGTTTTACTGGTACGTTTTTAACGGATACGTCATAAATTTATGCGCTGTTCACACATAGGCACCGTATAACGTTCAACGAATCCGTCATTACTGGATGCGATGTGTGAACAGAAAAATGTGAGTCAAACAAAACCTGTCGCATCACTCCCCCTCCTACACCCCGCACACACCGCCCGCCACGCACACAGTATCTATCCGTTAAAATTCTACGTATCCGTATATTTTTACTGTTCCGTCGTCCAGTATTCGATGACAAAACGGAATGTAATTTTTTTACGGAACGATATTTTTTACTGTATACAGAATACTGTGCCATGTGTGAAGTCGCTCATACAACTACATACGCCATCGACGAAAAAAAAACGTACACGATAAAACGGAACAGTAAAACGGAGACATGTGTGAACCGGCCGTTAGTGTATCTGTCAATTCTGATATGAAGTGCAATGCTTATATATCCCTGGCGCGACTGTATTTCAGAACTTCGAAATTTGAAACATCGATCGACTGTACTGCGAATTCACGAAAATTCGTGAGTTTGAAAAACGTTGGTTCGAATGTATTGCGAAAAACTCAAGCTCGAATGTTCATAAGTTCGAATAGTGCAGCTGTCGGAACACACCGGTAAGGTCATAGAAATAAACCATTTAAACCATTTATTCCACACACATAATAAGGCACACAATAGACAATAGACACATACACAATAACATATTTTAAAAATTAAAATTTAGGTACATTAAACTGTGTGTAGCTAGGTAGTCAGCTCAGTGTACGCTGTGCTTGAGGCACAGCACTGATTTTCAGCTGACTCCCGGTACTAATGTGCAACAGTTGATGTACGCGCAACGAATAAAACAAAACGTTCGTTTCACAGAGAAAAAAGAAACAATATTAAAAATAAGAACGAAACGTCATAAAAACACAAAACAGAAAGCACAATAAAAATTTAAAATAAAAACCTCAAAAAAGTGAAAAACAAAATAAATAAACACCAGACCACAAAAACTATAAGATACCACACAATACATACCCAGCAAAGCATACAAACAGAATAATAAAAAAAAAAAAAAAACAACAATACAATATGCCAAAACAACAATACAATATATACCAAAACAACAATACAATATAACAATACAATATCACAATATAACATAAACTATGTTATTTCTATGGGTAAGGTTCTTTCTTGGCAAGATTATGTTTTTGTCATAGCGATAACCATATTCAAAACTGTCTTCCGTAAATAATTGGAATTGTAAAAGGAAAAAAATATATTTTCTCAGCAGTAGATAGTTCGGCAAATAACATAATCCAACAAATATTATTATTGTATGTTTGTGAGTATGTTTGTTTACTCAGCTTGTTAACGGCTGAACGGATTTGGATAAAACTTGGCATATAAATAGACCATACCCTAGGCTAGAGTAACATATAGAAATGTTTATCCCCAGAAAACGTACGTTCCCTCGGGTAAAACCGAGACGCAACTATAGCTATATAAATAATAGCAGATGGTTACTAAAACAAGGACTTTTACCACATTTGCTCTTTGATTTAAGGACGGAAAAACCTACTAATTTAAATATTCATCGAACTGTGGCATTATCGCTACATAAAAAGTGAATTAACAGAATTTATTTATCTTTAACTACGAAAAAATATGACAAAGATTGTACGATTAATCTGTCACTCAATTTACTCAACCGTGGATCTGGACTCTATAACATGATGTCACTGAAAAAAAAACAACTCTAGACAGAATTTAACTAGAAATAGGTACGAGAATGCTAGTGAGCGTAATAGTACGATCTGTTTCAAGATCCTGAATATCCTGATGCATCTTATTATGTAATATGTCCTTTAGGGTTGGCAACGCGCGTGTTGAACCACTGGTGTTGCAAGCGTCAATAGGCTACGGTGACCGTTTACCATCGTATGTTGTTTTCCTACGTTAGCAGTATGGAAAAAAGTTGTATATATCAGCGCAACCATTGCTTTTTTGTAAGATCAAAATAATTCGTAACTGAGCTAAATTATACAAAAAGATTCATACATTTCTATCATCAAAACAACACTACCCATTGCGCAGTCATTCAATTAGTCCACTTTGAAGGAAACCCAGCCAATTATAAAGATACAGATCGTGAGCGGTGTGGTTGGAGCAACAGAGACATCCCCACCGTGACCGCGTTATAATGGAAAAAACTCAATTAAGGTAATTACAGAAGCAGGTGAACGCGTGTGACGAGTGACGATGTTTTCTATATTTTTTTTCGTTCGTTTTTTAAAGTCGGGACTTTTGAGTCGTGATTCTGTATCAGATATGGATGGGTATTTGAATATTTTTTATTCATAAAAGATATGCATTTGTTTCAGCCAGTATTATTTATTGTAATTATGTGTTCAAGGCACAAACATACGAAGCATAGGTTCAAGGTGATACAAGATGTTTTTTACAAAAATGATTTTTACTTTTATCCATAAATAAAGAATGATCAAAATGTTTTTTGGCCTAAGATTGCGATGGAGGGAGAAAACGTAAGGAAACCAACGCACTGACAGGCTATCCTCATGTGTTGGTGGCGTTTGTTCCATACAAACGTAATCCTCAGTTTTCTCTCTGGATAATTATACTAAAGCAATGGTTATTTTACCATGTAATCTGTAGGTACCACTGTATGTCCCTCGGTTATGTTTTTCTCCATAAATTAATTATTATAAGAATTAGGAGCCTTCGAAAATAACAAAAAATTGCCATTTTTAACCCTCTTATCAGACATCCAGCGAACAAATTTGACGAATATAAAAAAACATAGGAAAACCGACAGACATAGCCAAAGCCCTTTCTATTATGATTCTTGTTTTTTTTTTTTTATTGATCCAGTTTTGGATGAGAAAACCGGGGATTACGAAATAGCGATTTCGTCTAATTTAAATAGGTCTAATCGGTCCAAGCTGTAGTTGTCTCTATCGCCCTCTCTATAAGGCGGGATAGCTCGGGCACAGCGCGACAGCAATAGATGTTAAAAACCTATCCTCTTAAATCTGTCACATAGAAACAGAAGAACCAGTTCCATTTTGGACTCTTTGTGCTAACCACCTTTGGCCACATTATCGTTGACGATCGAACAATTGTGGTCAAGCACAAGTCATTCCTAAAAAAATACACCACGAAATCAACAAACATGAAATATAAAATTTAATATCCCTACACCAATTCATTGACATACCAAATAACTTCAGTGTTTCCTGTCCACAGAAGTATCATAAATACAGTGTTACGACAATGTCCCATTCATTGCAATGCACATCCGGTGGCCACACGCGACCACTTTAATGGGACACTTGGAACTTTATTAGGAATTCGTGTAATTCGGTGGAACGAAGTCCCGCCTTGACTGGCGAATGTTTCAGAATGGGTTTACTGGGAAAATTGACACTGTACTGTCATTAAGTTCAGTTTATAAGCTGTTGGTTACGGGCTAGCATAAGGATAGAGCTAATTTGAAGCTCAAAACATTTTTCTTTTCTCTTGCGATGGTTAATCAATTATTATAATCTTTGATAAAGACAAATTTAATGGACAATGTGTCTTTTAAGGCGGCTAAGTTGAAGTGGGACTGGGCTGGACACGTGTGCCTCATGCCGAATGATATGTGGGCGAAAATTACCACAGAGTGGACCCCACAAAATGGATGGCGGGACCTTGGAAGGGCGGGACGAATTAGACAGTTTCAAAAAGAACTGGTTCAGCGTAGCAGCCGACCGAGAAGTATGGAAAAAGGAAAGGGAGGCCTTTGCCCAGCAGTGGAAAAATGGACAATATGATACTTAATAGCAATACGTAAAATTGCCATATTTAAAATATATAACTTTGAATTTATAATTTTACGCAGATATTGCATTTTTAAATACCGCCAATTAAATAAACGTTTGTTACCCCAAGAATTTACTGTTGTTACAACAGTAGATACTGTATCTATATTTATGTATGTCTGTTGGTATGTTTCTCGGATACTCGTAAATCATGTCGAGGGAAACGGAAACCTTGACAACTTCATTTTACGTTGGGTTTAACTCAAATAGTTTCATTCTAAACTAGGCAAATGACTATACGCTTTAAGTTCTGGACACAGCGGGAGTGTACAAAAAACAAAAGTAAATACGATTTATTTGGCACGTTCCTACTGCGGACCTAAATAAGCTCCCCATTATATACTACAGAGTGAGGCTCTTCAAAAAAGGCGTAAATAGAGCTTTTTTTTATACCTGCAGGGCTATTGCGTATCTTTGGTGGTAATCGTGGGTCTTTAGTCATTATGGCCCACTTCCCAATGTCCCGCAGGGTAATTCACACAATAATTGCAAATTTTAGATATTTAAAAATTTGATTTAGGAGATAAACCCTAGTAAAAAACAAATGCTATGAAATACATTCAAACAGAAAATACATAAAGTAATAGCCCGACTGCGACAAGGGTAAAAAGAGTAATGATATTAGATATTTCTATATTCATTTTATATTTTTTTATACCACTAAGTTTGCAAACAAGCATACGGCCCGCCTGATGGTAAGCGGTTACCGTAGTCTATGGACGCTTACAACATGAGGGGTCTCCCTAGCGCGTTGCCGAACATACAGAAATCTCTTCACACCATTTTTTTGATGAACCTCATGCTGTTCTCCATTGGGAAAACCACGGCGGGAAGCTCATTCCACAATCTGAGCGTCCGCGGAAGGAAGCTCCTTTGAGCTCGCACGGTTCGAAACCGTTTTGGTTACAATGTTTGAGGATGGACTCCCCATCGATAGCGAGAGTTGCGATGGTGGTTTTTGACGGGCCAGTTGGCGCGGTTGGCTAAGATTCAACCTACCGTGCTGTGCCGCTAATCGATAGCAGCGGTAGACTCGATGTTTTTTATATATACCTACTATATACCTAGGTAGATTGTATATTTTATGAAGTAGGTATTTCATCGGATTTCATTGGATTCAGCAGCTGAGAGAACCATGAATTCAGACAAGGCAAATATTAAGTTAAAGTACCAGGATTGGATAAGTTTGAAGTAGTGATCATATTCATGGATTTTATTGCACAGTCCTCCATATATGCTCATGTAGAACCCATTGAATTTATTGATGAGGGTGTTGAAAATCGTCCTCAGCAAGCCAGGCTCTTCAGACAAGCCGTAAAGTGAGATAAGAATTCATTCATTGTTTATGGCTTTTAAATAAAATACATAATAACTTGAAACTGTTTTAGTGTATAGTACATTAAAATCAGGCCGAGTATGTCTATTCGGTGAATATTCGCGAGCATCTCCCGCGTGAAGCGTGTCCGTGAGGTTGTGCAGCTCCTGCCAAGTACGCTCCAGCTCTGCAATCTTCCTTTTCTCAATTGAGACCGCACAACAGGTTAAATTAGCAGGAGTATGTGTTGTCGGTGTACTCCTTCCTCCTCCATCCTCGACGACATACGCAGTAATTTTCTTTTATCAGGGTCTGGAAATATCAATTCCAATTTCACAACGATTCACAACTATATAGCTACTTACAAAAACTCTACTTTCCATTATTTTAATATGATAAAAGAGTGTTTGTTTGTCTGTCCATCCTTCATTTTGTAATGGATTATGTAAATTTTTTATCTGTTTTAAGTAAAGTATTTTTGGTTATGACACCAAATCATTCTGTAAGTACCATTCATCACTAAATGTTGAATCCACCTTTCACCACTGCTTTGTCGATTATTTTATGGTTCCAAGACTATTTGGATGGACCGTGATGTCTGTCCACATATGATTGAAACGGGCTCCCATTCACACTCATAATCAGTCCTCTAGTAAGTTCTGGATGCTCCCGCTCTGCATAAGCTGCTAGAGCATCTCGATCTTTTCATGAATCAACAGCATACATATATCCTGAAAGTAGAGTCAGTTTAATGTAAATACCGTAACTATTACAATTAACGTTTTGAAAACGACCAGGATTCATTTATATCACAGAAATCGGAATAAAGTTTAATAGGTACTCACCAATTTAGATAAACTTGTATTCTAATAGTAAATATTCAATTCAATTCTTATTTATGGCTTTTGTGGAATAATAGTAAATATGTAATTGCAACGCCCATCCAAGCAGTGACATTGACATACAAGTTTTTTTTAAGTGTAGTATATGATGTGCAGTAGTGTGTGTATTTTATTTCAAATTATGTAGTATAAAAAAGAGGATTTACGCCTTAAGGGTCAGTTCACACCGAGACGGGATACAACGACACGCGACACTATGAGACGCGGCGCGCAATTTTTAAGATAGCGATACAATGATGCGGATTCTGTTGTAAATCGCACTAAACTAATTATAATCACATCACATCTCTTTCTTACAAACATTATTGAAAAAGGATAGAACATATTTAAAGCTGTCAAATTAGTCTTTTCCGTTTGAATTTACGGGCTAATAGACGTTTCTTACATACATCCTTTCTTATGTTCTTTGTTAGAAATAGATATAGTGAGACTAAATTAGTTTAGTTGTAAACAACAGAATCGGCACCATATAACATAATCTATATTGACTAACTGACCGTTATACGTGTCTTAAGCATATTTTTTGGTCATACATTATTATTATATAGATTACATAAAACAATATTAATAAAATGTATTCGTCCATATTATACGACATAAGGATACTCTAGGACGTAACGTATCCTAATGTGAAATATACTTTGTCTAGGTGCGGTGCGGTCCCAGCATTAAAACTCTATTGAAGAAGGGTTTACCATTTATATCAAATAAAACAGGCTGATAATAATGGCGTTATGAAAAAAAATATTGTCACTTATTGACATCTCATATTGTCAACATAATGATATGTTCACTGATGTATCAATCTATATAGACGTACCGTCAGCGTGCCTTTAAAAGATAACAATAGTTTTATAAATTAGTTGCGTGTTTATAAATAAGATTGAGGGTAAACTTGTATGAAGCAAGTTTCCTACCCTCTCTTTTCTAGACGTTTATGTGATATGTGTCGAATCTGCCGAGAGGTCTCTCACTGAAGATCATTGGCTGAGGACGATGTCGTGCGTGCAACGACTTGTGTTTTTCAAAATTACTCCAATCCTTTGCCGTGTAACTGTAAACAAAGACTATTCTTGTGTGTTTCGCATAAACCAGTTTAAGGTTTGCTCAAAAACGTGGATCCACGAAAGACGAGAAAGACGAGAGAGAAGCGAGAAGAGTAAGTAGGTACTATAGTCTATTTAAATGCAATTATAATAGCAGACTTAGCCCCCTGGTGGTAAGCGGTTACCTCAGCTCTATGGACCCTTGTGATGCCATGAAAATCAATCATTAAGCTTGCTACACTCTCCGATGATAGAATAATAATTTGTAATTCAACTCGACACTGGCAAAAATAAGTCGGAACTTGTCTTTTTTTGTGTCTATTTTTCACTGCAGTCTCACCATGGTAAGTGGTAATGTGGCGAAGGTGGTAAGCTCACAAAGCCTAGATGGAAATTGCTCTCAAGTGCAGCTATCGGAACACGTCGATAGGTGCTTGGCGACAGATTTTCAGTTTGAGGGTGGTAGCCATTCTGGTTACTGGTAACAAAGTATCCTACCCCCATCGTGAGGATACCATAGCGGTTTCCTCACGATGTTTTCCTTCACCGAAAGCTTAGACTCATTATAGGATTCGAACCTGGGACCTTCGCCTCGGCATCCGACGTCACTACCAATGAACTATCATCGCCTTGAATTTTGGTAATTCATCGTGCAGATAACCTTCCAAGCTCATGGATGTTCATGCAATGAGTCATTGTCATAGACACACACAGGAGTCTCCATGTCCATGAACGGAAATCTGTCTACAGAAGGCCACAAATTCAGTATGATGAGCTTACGGAAGAAGGTTCTCATTCGTCAGGAGTCAGCAGAATTCCTCTAAATATATCCTGGCTAGTGAGGATTGCTATGAGCTGTTAGATGACGAGTTGGGAGCAGGAGTTTTTTTTAGCAGTTGACATTGTATATACATATATTTTTTATATGCGCGCGAATGATGCCCCGGCCCGGGTATCACCCCGAGTGTCCATAGTGCTAAGGTAACCGCTTACCACCAGATTAATGTAACTTGAATATATATTTTATATGCGCGCGAATGATGCCCCGGCTATCACAAGTATCCATATTGCTAAGGTAACCGCTTACCACCAGTTGTGTGAAAAAAAACATTTCTATTTTTCATTTTCCATGTGAAATAATTATTTATTATTTCTATCATAACACTTTTCCACTCATCTGTACCAAAAATAGGATAGTGTTTTGTTTGTTTTGACAGCGGGCCATAATGACTAATGCAAAATTTGAAAATAAAATAGAATAGGCGCTATGGCCCGCGGGCCATTCGCGAGTGGGACATAATGACTAAAGACCCGTAATCGTAACGAATACCATTAATTATTTCATCCAATGACGCGCACGCGGTATTACGCGACGATGACCATTCGTGGTGTTCGTTACGATTACCACCAAAGTTACGCGGTAGAGCCCCGGGTGGAGAATTTTCTTTTTTTCTCAAATTTTTTGTATGAAAAGTATTTTTTTGGAAATTGAAAATTATGTGCTCCCATAGTCAAAGTTGTTCAGCATGACTAACCCAACATAGGTTTAGAAAATATGACATCTCGAAATCTCCACCTATTATACGGCAAAGTTAGCTAACAAGCATATTGTCCGCCTGGTGGTAACCTAACCGTAGTCCTAAGGATGCTTGTGATGGCACGGATGTTGCATCACCAGAGAACCCCTTGGTATTGCTTTCCTGAGATACTGACCACTTACCACCAACCTGCTTGTCACCTGTTGATATAAAATATAAAAAAAGAATGAACGAGAGGCGACAATCTTGAAAAGTTGCTAATTACTGGCATACGATGCAAGAAGCTTTTGATTAATCTGACTCAGTTTCTACTGTGAGATTGTGGCCAAGCAAAAGTCTTTAGAATCCCGATTAAACTTGAACCCTTTCTATAAGTTTCTTGTAAAGCTTGACAGATAGGTAGCGCATCACATCATCACCATAATCTAGGTTGCCTGAAAGAATCGCTTCATTGATGAGTACTTTTTTATGTACATTATTGTTGTAATTGTGTAAATGATAAAGAATTTTGTATTTTATTGTATTGTATCACCGTGCAGATGCTTGTTTGATATATATCTATTTAGTATTTCTTCAGATATCTTCGCATATTTATCTACTGTTTCTTTTTCTAATTTACAACAAAGAGGTCTCCAAAATAGAATCTATATTTAGACAATTTCCTCGAGGCTGCCGCTGCTGCTGATCCCTCTGGAAACTCTGCAAGGTTCCATCAGGGAAACAAAAATTTTGGACAGCAATGTCTTTCCTCTAATTTATAGTGCGTAATGACTTAGAACGCTTGTAGTTTCGTTTGTAATTTAGTTATTTATGTATGCTTTTACATGCTTGAAAATAATAATAAGAATATTTCAAGTATATTTTCATTATTGATAGCAAGAAGATGATTACCATATAAATGCTCTACAAACCAAACATAATGATTAAAAATCTCAGATATTGTTATGATTTCAGCATGTTCATAGTAAAGCTACTTACTAGCACTTCCACTATTATTATCGATATCTAAAACAAAATTAAATAAGCAAATAACAATACGTTCCCTGACGTTTGCATTCTCAACAAAAATTATGACTTTCGAAAAATATCGAACATTTCGATATTTTGGACAAGTAATATTACCCATTGCTATTATCATCTCTTCAGTTGAAGAGGGGGCGGCTACGTCAATGACCCCACGTGGTAAGGTTAAAATACATCTATAATTAGCCAGCTAAGCCATCTCAGTTCTTGTTCTGGTTTCTGTCGTGGCCGCTGTAAAAATTAAAGTAAACAAATACAATCTCTCACGCGCGGGTGGGCTGACATACGTACAATTTCAGATGGTCATTTATTGTTCGACGCTGCTGGATAAAATTGGCTGTCGGAATTTGGCAAGGTGAACCTGACTCACGGGATTTTTTGGAAGCTGAATCTTGTCATTCGGTCGCGTGTTTAGATAATGCGGGAGTCATTGTTGCTTTTTCTGTATCCTGTCTTTGCTACATATTTTTGATTCTCAAGTGTGTAAGTACTTACCTATACTTTAGAGGCTGTTCGAGCGCGTCGGCACTACGGCGCGGCGACGGGCTGCGCGGGCGCGCGGGCCGGGGGCCGCTGCCCCAGCCGACCACTTGCCTTCAAGCCAGAGAAGCAACCACACGCGTTTTTAAATTGTCTCCCTCCATTAAGAGTTCTAGTATCATTATAATACACCTATTAATTACTTACAGTCCACGCTTTTATTTAAGTCCTTAGATAGGACCCTAACAGAGGCTTATAACGAAGCCTAGAACTATTGAACAGTGAGTGTTCTTAGTAGATCTGATCACTAGAAAGGGTTGCTGTAATCAAGCCGATGCCGTGTTTGGTGAGAGAGATCTCCCATTTGGCTAAGGATACCTAATGAGAAGAAACGGATACTTTTCTACGTTAAGAATGTGTATTTTCACAAAACTATGCATAGTTAATCCCTTATTTTATCTATTTTAAGTACTTAAATTTTAATATATGTTTTTGCAATCCTCTATTTCTACTTCCACGAGACAAAATTGTAAATTGAAAGACCTTCATATGACTTTTTTAATGTTTGTTAGTGTTAAATACGTTTTAATTTCTACTGAGCGGCTTGTGTTTTATATTTACCTAGTTTATAGAAGGTGCGTTGCTGTTGAATTGTTGAGTTGTTTTGGGGGTCAACTGCTACCGCGTCCGTAGGCTTTAGCTCTAGAGACCCTACACGTGACCCCCGGGTAGCGCTAAAGGTAGCAACACTTCCGGTGGTAGGCTTAGGCCGTGGTTGGTCACCACCCACCTGGCAAAGCCGAGGCGTAATAGTGGGTTTCCGCGTTTCGACTCGATGCTGGGTGAAGCCATTCGAAGATGATGGGTCTAGTCAGTTGTTTTGCCTCGACTGACCGGCTCCAAGATGCTGATGTTTCTGCACCGGGCGCCTAGACTTGGAGGGCAGCGGGATCCGAAGCACAGTTGTCCGCTGGCTGACCGCAGGTTGTAGGGGGCCCAAGTAGTGTGCTAGCCTCATGCGAAAGGCTGCCCCGCCGCCTCGCGAAAAATCCCGTAGTGCGCTATCGTGCCGGTTGGCGACCGGGTCGAGGGACCCGATAGACACTAACGGGGGGGTTCGGGCGTCCCCGCGGTCTCCATTCTAGGTGACTTAAGTGCTAAACAACATGCTGACTGGTGTTCATTGAGGTAATGCCTCGACTAACTTCCGTCTTCTTCCTGTTCACTCGCTCTCCAAAAATTTATATGAAAAGGTCCAATAAGAAAGAAAGGTTAAAACAGCGGATGCACGTCCCTCGGCTAAAAGTGCACCACACCAACATTCGTGGTTTGCACTCAAATCTCAACCCGGTCCACCACCATCTTGAGACCGAGAAGCCGCACCTGCTCTTTCTTACGGAGACGCAAATCAAAAGTCCGATAGACGCAACATACCTCAACTATCCAGGGTATACCTTGGAGCAGTGCTTCAAGCCTCACGCTGGGGTTTGTGTGTATGTTCGTGATGACATTTGCAGTCGACGTCTCCGTAACCTTGAAGACCCTTGTTTCTCCGTGTTGTGGGTTTTGGTGGATACCGGCACGGAGAAAACTATCTACGCTGCAGCATACAGGTCCCACACAGGTGATCAGGAGACAACCAGGCTCTTTAACTACCTCAGTGAGACAGGCGATGTGGTCCAAGAGCGGTATCCGTCGGCTCAACTTGTGTTTCTCGGGGACTTCAATGCCCACCACGAAGAGTGGTTAAGCCCATACCGGGACACCAACCATGCTGGGCGAGAGGCGCGCAAATTTGCACTGTCGCTAAATCTTACCCAGCTCGTTGATCAACCGACGCGCATACCAGATATTGAGAATCACACTGCATACTGCCTGGACCTTCTGCTGACTACTGAACCGGACATTTACTCAGTCGTTGTATCCTCCCCATTAGGGAGCTCCGACCACTGTCTGGTGAAATCTGTATCCCATTTTTCTCCGCCTGATTTAAGCCCTAAGGGAACCAGGCGGTTGTGGCGATACAAGTCAGCAGATTGGGATGAGATGCGGCACTTTTATGCTTCATATCCTTGGCGAGCTACGTGCTTTCTGTCGGATGACCCCACTACCTGCGCCGATGCTATAACTGATGTGTTACGCCAGGGTATGGAATACTTCATTCCATACTCCGACGTATCCATTAGCGGCTCAGCCCGTCCATGGTACAACACTGGATGCCGTACCAGTGAAGCTCTCAAACAGAAAGCGTACACTGAATGGGCTAACGCGCGTAGTACCAAAGCCTCCGACGTTGGCATCAAGAAGAAAGCGTACAATAAAGCCGCCAAGCAATGCAAGAAAGTGCTCAAAAGAGCTCGTTTCAACCATATTGGCCGTATTGGCTCCAAACTTGCCACTTACCCTACAGGTAGTAAGGCTTTTTGGTCCCTGGCCAAATCGGTTGAAGCGAATTTTTGCCGCTCGTCACTACCTCCACTGACCAAGCCCGACGGATCTCTGGCCCACAGTGCAAAGGACAAGGCGGATCTATTCGCAAACCTTTTCGCTAGCAACTCTTTCCTAGATACCACCAGCCAACCTCCACCTTGTCTTCCTCACTGCGGCTCCGCAATGTCGGATATCCGCATTCACCAAAAAGAGGTTCTCAAAGTGCTGCGTGGACTAGACGTGAGTAAGGCCAGTGGTCCCGACGAGATTCCGGCGGTAGTATTAAAGACCTGTGCCCCTGAGTTGTCTCCTATTCTCACGCGCCTATTCAGACTCTCTCTGAAAACAAGACGTGTACCTAAGTCCTGGAAGCTTGCAAACGTCCAACCTATACCCAAAAAGGGTAGCCGTACAGACCCGTCGAACTATAGACCTATCGCAATCACCTCCATTCTCTGCAAGATTATGGAGCGTGTATTGAACGCCAAACTTCTTGGCTACCTGGAAAACAATGATCTCCTGAGTGATCGCCAATTCGGCTTTCGTCCTGATCGATCTACAGGAGATCTCCTAGTGCTAGCCACCCACCTCTGGGGCGAGGCCATTGAGAAACATGGTGAAGCGCTAGCCGTTTCACTGGACATCTCGAAGGCTTTCGACAGGGTCTGGCATGATAGTCTGCTCAGCAAGCTTCCCTCATATGGACTGCCCTCTAGTTTCTGCGCCTGGATCTCTGATTTCCTGAGTGGACGGTCTATTCGAGTGGTCATCGATGGCTGCTCGTCTGAACTAAAGGCGATCAACGCCGGTGTTCCTCAGGGATCTGTTCTCTCTGCTACGCTGTTTTTGCTGCATATTAATGACTTGCTGAGACCCGGAATCTATGGGTACGCAGATGACAGCACCGTCACAGAGAGTTATGTATCCGATCCGCGGGCTAGTAGGGCCACAACAGAGTCTCGCAGAGAGGGTATGGTTAAAAGGTTGAACTCGGCTCTGCAAATTGTATCCGAGTGGGGTACCGCCAATAGGGTCGAGTTCAATGCCTCTAAAACACAGGCCTGTCTCTTTTCTGCAAAGAGGAGTCTCTTTAACCTGACTCCCGCATTTCGTGATGTATATGTACCGTTATCCAAACACCTACACCTTTTGGGTCTCAATTTATCCTCTGACCTTAATTTCGGACGGTCCATCGAGGCCAAGGCCAAGACTGTTGCCAAAAAACTTGGAATCCTGAACAAGGTGAGACGGTACTTCACAAAGGAACAGCTTCTAAATTTATACAAAGCTCAAGTTCGACCTTGCATGGAGTACTGTTCTCATCTGTGGGATGGCTCAGCCAAATATCAACTGGCAACTTTGGACTCGTTAGATAGGCGCGCTCGAAGGATAATTGACGATAGCGACCTAACGAGCAAGAAACTGCAAAACCTGGATCATCGGCGTCAGGTTGCAAGTTTGACGGTATTTTACAGATTGTTCCACGGAGAATGCGATAAAGAACTCCATAATCTTGTCCCTCCATCCCCTTTCTTCTATCGGACCACTAGGCGTCGGGGGGGTCTCCATCGCTTCGTCGTCGACATTCCATCTTGCCGTACCAAGCGTTTCGCTTCCTCTTACCTTATACGCACGGCCAAGTTGTGGAATGCTCTCCCGGACAACGTGTTTCCAGACACTTATAACATGGGTTTATTCAAGGCCAGAGTGAACAGGCATCTTATAGGTACGCGCGGTCCACCCTAGACTACATCTTCGCTTACCATCAGGCGGGATTGCGGTCAAGCGCAAACCTATATAATATAAAAAAAAAAAAAAAAAAAAAAAAATATTTTTTCTGTGTCTGAAACCTTTTCGCAAGTGCCAAAGTTTTTAGTCAATCGGATGAAAGATGCATGAACTCATTGAACACAAACGAACAGATCTGTGACAAACTAAAGCCTAACTACACACGCGATATTGAACTCTGTAAACTTTATCCTTTGAGTTAGAATAGCAATACATTTGGAGTGGTTCCCCATCATAAACTCTTCAAAATTCATAGAATTAATACACAAAAAAATTGCTGATAAGTCAAGTATTCCAGAACATTTTCTTGAACTCTTCACCACTCTATCAACCACACCTTATCAAAGTCAAAGCCATTTATTCAATTTATGAAGGTCAAAGCTACTGAAGTTACCGCCAGTTCGTAAGTCGGCCTTCAACTGAGAAGAACATGCAAGAAACTCAGCAAGGTTACATTTTTTAAATATTTTCATTGTTATTTTTTTACAATCTGACTATATATTGGCTATTTTTTCCAAAACATTAGTACACATACATACTTTTTATTTTACAAAATAAAATACACAATCATCAAAACGAATAAACATAAAAAAAAACCAACATACAAAATAAATAAAAAATAATAACCTGCACTGGTTCATAATAAAATCATGTAGGTAATCTACTGGATTTTGTATCAACTCATTCATCATTTTTGTATCAACTGTCAAAACATGGTTACATTTACACTGTTTCACTTCGGGTATTGGCAAATGACCCACTAATTCGACAAGTACATAAAGTGACACAAACGGAAGTGTTTTTGTGTAACACAATGGCGAGCAGAAACAATTAATGCAACCAAGTGTAAGGAATGAATGGCTATCGTTCACGCATCGTGGAGGCGAAGAAAGTGAACTTGTTACGACACGCGTGCGTGTTTTGTGATCGTGTGTACTAAGTTTTATGTTTAATTAGCTGTTTGTTATTAGCCATCTTTATGAGTTCATAGACATTTTCCTTTTGTGTTTGTGTAAGCTTTTATTGTTGGTGATAATGGTAGGAATACGTTCCCTCGATTATGAAATATGGAGCTGAGATCACATTTACATGAGGATTTTCTACTGCACAACTGAGACAGCTATTTGAAATATACTTCCGTGACAGGAATTGAAAATTCCACTGACATAGGTATAAAGAAAAAATAACCTATGTAGCCACTTGAATAAGCAAGCTGAAGTGGAAATACCGTCGACAAACAGACGCTGGAGAAGGAAGTTGCTTGAGAGAAGACTTCAGACTGGATGACTTGTTATCCCCTCTGGCTCGCTGGGAAGACGACCTGAATAAGGTAGTGGGTAGCGTAAATGAGGAAGATGGAGGACAGGATAGAGAACTAGCTATCTATCTAAGTGGAGAAATACAAGATGAACATTCAAATCATTCATTTTCTGCGAGATTCGTAATTCGTTCCTTTAAGTTGATTACGTTATCAAAACAAATATTTGAGTAGGTACCTACGTCAGAATGGATAACACAAATATGTAAAATTATTCTCACCTTCTAGATTTAGATTCTGTAACGTTAAAGGTGACTCCTGCACTTGTTTTAAAAAGACGTGAGTTTATAAATTATAACTAAACGTACTAATTTAGACACAGATATTAAAATAAATGCCGTTTATATTCTTGATAAACTTTTTACATTATGCTAATATTATATTGGGTGGTGGGATAAATTTTTCAACACACTCGCTCGTAAAGTGACATTTATTGCACCGTTTTTAGTATCTTAATGCAGCTTATTACGCACTAGTGCTTAATACCGCCTCGAGTGTTAATAACCAACTTTGCACACGTGTATCATAATGTACTATTATTGACATATAATAATATACTCAACTGATTATCTAATGTTTTTAGGTTTCTTTTTAACTGACTTCAAAAAAAGGAGGAGGTTCTCAATTCGGTTGTTTTTTCGTCAAAGTTCCTCGCGGACTTTTATCAGTTGTTATTTTTTACTGTGACTCAAAGAACAGTATACCTAATCATGTCTCATCTAACTTTTATTTCATTATACCTAATCAAGTAGATAGAACATTAAATAAATATCTAAACGACCCCAAATAAATTTAAATGTTAACAACAAACATCTTGAAGATTTTCACCGTCATTAAAACACAAAAAATAAATAAATCACGTTTAATTTGATCGCTGAAATCCGTATAAAATCCGAGAGAATCCGACAGGCGATTGTCTTTGTACCAGACTTTGTCATTAATCCAAAATAGATGGATGTAAAACGGTGTAAGGTGATAAACGGTGGACGTTGGATTTATTGTGATGTTTTTACAACGCGACATATGCTCCGTCCGGGGCTGTCACCACCAACGCTATGGGCCGTTACTCTTCTCAAGTTAGGGTGATATACATATGGCTGGATTAGTTTTGCTGTTGGTTATTTAATAGGTAGATAATTTTGAAGGGCTTTTAATAAAACATTGTGTCTAAAAATAATTTTTTGTATTGTTTTCAATATATAGTCTAATTGGATTAGTCTAATATATAGTCAATATATAGTCTAATTGGTTTAGTCTAATTCAATATATAGCCAGCTGGATCTTCTCGATGAAACTGTAGTCAAAGTCAAAGCCATTTATTAAATTAAGGCACTTACGAAGGGCAAAGCTACTGAAGTTGCCACTAGTTCGGAAGTCAGCCTTCAAACAAGAATAACCGGAAAAAGTTAATATTTTTTGAACTAAACAAAAAGTCTTCCGTAGTTAAGACCTTCAACCAATGATATTTTAATAAAAAGAGGTAGATATCGCACTAACGCACGCTAATTGTTGTAGACAAATTTGGACAATTGAATAGAATAGAATAGAATAACTTTTTATTTGACAGTAAAACAATCCTCACTTAAACTAAATTATAAATAATTAATTATACTGCCAAATAAGGGTCCTTATTTTGCTTAGCGGCCACATATAGCTATCTCTTTCTGTACTATACGTTCCGTATTATCTATCGCATTCACCTAATTTAACAATAACTGAACGCAACTTAGTATGAGAGTAGCTTCTCTCTATTATAATAACGATAAACGCCTTCAACGATAAAAAAGCACAGAGCCAAAATTGGCCAAAGTTGGCGCTCTAGCGAGAAAAGTCACGTTTTGTTCCGAAAAAAGGGAGGAAATACGTTTCCGAGAGACAAAAATCGCCTAAAACAGTAGTTTGTAGCGATTCGCAGGTATGCCTCCTATACTCAATAATGATTAGTGAAAATCCGCGATGAAAAGTTCGCAGACAGATATGACGTTTCCAGAGACCTCACTCTATACTAGCCCCCGATATTAATTTCTTATCATCAAATAATGATTCATCATCATCATCATCAGCCTATAATGTCCCACTGCTGAGCACAGGCGTCCTTTCACAAATCAGGGTGAAAGGGAATGGGCATATACTTACTCTACCACGCGTGCCCACTGCGGATCGGTGGAGGTAGGCTAGTGGTCAACCTACTGTTGGAGTTTTCAAGCCGCCTAGAAGGCCTTCAACTAGCTTAACGACTATCACAATTAAGTGATAACCGGGACCAACGGCTTTACGTGCCTTCCGAAGCACGGAAACGGTCGATTTGAAATACCATTAGGCGGGCACTCATCCAGATACCGACCCCGACAGACGTAGCTTAACTTTGCCGATCGATTAAGAACGGCTAATCATGCTACACCACGAGCGCTTCTAAATAAAGATTAATTAAAGCTAATTATCACAAAAATGTCACCACATCACAAATGTGAACGCTTCCCAAGTCTCCAAGAACGACCACCGACACCACACAGTTGTCACCGTGCCAACTACCGATCTGTCACTCGACTCATTTGTTTAGTAATCGGTCGAGTCGCGACGGCATTAATGGATATTGTCAATGGAATCACAGTCCTGTCGCCTGTTCAATTTGTACCGGCTCGTTTGATGTGGTTTATATGATGTTTACTTTGTACAAGACAAATTGGTTGATGGTTAGGAGGGGAAACTGGTAATTAACTGGCAATGGTTATTTTAATAAAAAAAAAAATTTGTTTATGGTAGAATTGATTTCATGTTTTGTATACCTGCTTGGATACGGGTTTGTTTATTTACGCAAGCGAAATATTTATTCAAATTATGTTTATTAGGCATATTATTGTATATCTAAGTTATTTACTACATTCTTAAAAATAAATTAATTTTGATCAAGGTGGAATACCAAATATAATTTTACCTTTCCTTCTTTCTACCTTATCATAAAATACCTGGATTTTGATGACATGATGAATATTTTTCATGATCTGAAAATAGCAAAACTAATAATAATACTTTAAGTTAATTAAACTATTGAGTGGCCAGTAACTGTATAGTGGACCCACTATGCGGATGCTTGAATATTTATGATGGGAAAATGACGTCATCGTAAAGTGGATATCGGATGTGGATTTTAAAATGGTACAGATGTTTGAAATTTTGAGGAATATGAAATCTAGTAGTACTGGTAATAACATTTTAAAGTACATTTAAGTATTAGCTAAAGTATCAAAATCATATTTGCCAGCGTTCTGGGCCCTCTGACACTTGGCAGCGACCTTGATAGGGTAGGCTATTTATAAGCTTTTTCTGTTATTATTTTTTTAGTTTTTAGTTTTAGTAATTAGTTTATTATTATTTAGAATAGTTTTAGTTAGTTAGTTAGTTTTATTATATTTGTTTTCTAGTTACCTACAATGTGCTAATTAAAATAAAAATAAAAACCAGCTGGTGTCAGTATGGAAATACTACACGGTGCTCTAACCATTCAGTAAAGTACTTATTAAAATTGGTATAACCATGTCTAACACTTTTTAGTTAATAGTTACATCTAATTCCTTAGTCTACCTAGAATTGTACAAATCTCAAATACCTGTAGCCTCAGGTCCCCACACAATTCTGTAGGTACTTGTCATATTGTTTAAACCAGTCTATTTTCGTGTCTATCATTTAGAGGAAGTCTCGCCGAGCCATCCGAGTGACATCTGCTTTAGATGCGCGCGCGCAGCATAAACAAACCTGTCCTCAATCGTGTTCTGGGAAACTTTTACACCGTTTTTAAAACATTTAAAAGTTTTTTTCCAGGAGACACTTCTTGCTCTCTGTGATCGTTTGAGCTTTATTGTATCTATTTTTGGTTGTTCAGAGATAAAAGCTTGATGCTTGAGCTTTTGCATGTTTGATACATCTTCTTCATGCTGGTTATTGGAATGTTAGGATTTTGAAGAAGAATAAAATAGTTACTATTTCTAAAGATAACTTATCGCTATCATAGATAACTATAATAGTCAGTGCTTTGAACTCACAATACATAAATAAACAAAGGGTTTTTTTCAATTTAAAAATCCTCGGCGAATCCAATCTTTCAGACTAGAAAGACGTATTTGTTTCCACAACGCGTTCCTGGATATAATTAGAGGTGCAAGTGTTAAGCATCCTTCCTCGATACGCTTCGACGGTTGTTTGTATGAGCGGTGGCGTCCCGACGACATCGCCGGCGCCGCCTGCGCGATTTACATCATCTACTTGCGACAGGGTTCCATTTACCGACACCCAAACATTCAAATTTAGTTCTAAATCAAACAACAATAGAGTTGGGATCACTTTGAGCGGAAAAGGCAAGAATGACGTTGTTCCAGAAATTATGATTCAAAGACACGTCCAGGAAATTAGACTTTGTTTACATTACGTCAGAAAACAAAGTCCTGTGTTGGTTATATCCACGTCACAGTTGGACTATTGTTAATGGTACGGAGGCGCCCCGTGTCGCCTACGCTTCAAATGTTTACTGTTAAAGTTGACATGAGGAAATCAGTCAGCGGAAGAAACCACATTTAGGACGGACGGGACATAAATCCCGGCGTGAGTGACAAGTAAAACTTTATAGCACTATAAATTAGTAGATGTATAACCGGACAGAAATAGGACTTGCGTTACAGGCGATGACAGTTGATACCTAGCTGTAAAGCGTGAGTTGTCGCACGCGGTGCTTTGTGTCCGAGTGGAATGTATTTCTGTTCGAATATTCAATTCTTATAAAAATTCCCATGATGTTTTTTTCTATTAAACTTATATAAAATTGAGTTTGTAGTTTCATACTGAACTTAGAAACTATTATTACCTCCTGAAACGTGTAGCCTGAATACTTCTTCCAATAAATATTATGAATACAAACCAAAAAACTCTGTTTTGTCTTTGGTTCACACAGCAAACGAGTAATGAAACTGCGCGATTATTTGCATAGAGAATTACCTACCTATATGGGTTGAAAACACTTTTTATCCCGGTAGTAAGTTTAATAATCTAGATGAGCAACAAACAGTATAAAAAATCAATCAATTGACAGATCGCTATTTGGCAAACTTTTAAACAAGTAACATCATTTTTATATACTCCAAAGATCCGAAAAACTACAGTAGCATTTTGTGATACACATAAAACTCCAGCATTGTTTATTCAATATTATATTTTATGTCATACCGGTAACAAAACCCGGTTAGTTCAAATGTCACTGATATCCTGGTTACAGTTTAAACGGTTTATGTCCCAACTATAAACTATAACGACTCGGGACTGATGATCAAACGGAAAGTAGGACAAGCTGTCATTTGTTTCATTTTCATATGAAAAATTACAGTTTAAAATTTTTATTACTAAGAAAAAAGATATAAAAACAATAAGATTATACAGAATATATATTTATATTTTCAGTTTTAACAAATTTTGCATATGGTAGCAAATACCTAAGATTTATGTAAAAAATTTAACACGCGTAAAATATCAAGAGATTTAACTATCAGCTGAAATCAGTAAAGTATCAAATCCATTGTTGTAATTTTGAACCAGAAGATTGAGAGAATAAGTACCTTATTGCTTTTTACTTTACTTACCTACACCTTTAGACATGATATTTTTTAAATCATTCGTACTCCGACAATTTCTTTTAACATACTGCCTTTTTCCGCTATGAATGTCGATTTGACCAGAGAAAATTGTCAACATAGACACACTGGGTATATCGAGGGTGTACCCACAGCAATAAATATATTATAATAGACTCAGTGCACAGGACACACACTAATGCATTATCACTGGAAGGATTTATCATCTGTTAATAAGTACGCACTTTTACTTTTACTGCCCGACGACAATATTGGTCTGGGACGATGACTGAATTCTAATTTCGTGTCATCGTAAACACAACTGCGATACTTCATAGAATGTAATGTCGGTCTATCATTAAAATAGCTAATAAAATAAATTGCAAAATAAATAATCACAACACTTTTTAAATATAAACCTAATCTAAATTGAATATATTTAAATTAAATATGAATATTATAAACTAGTTTCCGAAATTTCAGCTTGATATTCATCATTGCAGGTTGCAGGTAAATGTCAATAAAAAAGTGACGAGACAAAAGCGTCTTTTGTTTTTCACTTTTTATTTGAACCGAAATATGATTGTGTATGTCAATGTGCTCGTGCCAAGATTTTCACGTGCTTTGACATACCAAAGTCTTTGCTTCAAAGACGAAATAAAACATTGTTTTATTCAGAAGTCTAAAAAAATATCGAAAAAAGCACAGAATTGTATGATAGTTACGACATAGTAACGTTAACTATTTGTTTAGTTTCTGTGACACGGAGCTCGTTTACGCCTTTTATTACGCAATTAACTTTTTGTCAAAGCTATGTTTTGTTTGACGTTACAAATTTTTTTAAACGAAAAATATTTTTAAAACCGCCATCATTCTTGTTTTATATTCAAAAAATGTTACTGTCCGCCTTGTATAATGTCATAACTCGGTATTTAATCAACATGCGTCGTCTGTAACACATGTTTGTGACGAAAAAACGTGTGAAAAACATATTAAAACTGATCGTAAAACAATTTGTCTTCAGATAAAAGACACACAATAAAACTGTGTCTTATTTTGAGAAATGAAAAAGAAATATTATTTTACAGAACTAACAAAAGTAACGAACAGTTATAATAATAAAAAAAACCGGCCAAGTGCGAGTCAGACACGCGCACCGAGGGTTCCGTACAAACCTGTAGGTATATAAGTAAATGGTAGTATAGACATGAGTATTTGATATGGATTTCAATTTATGACGTATTAAAAAAAAACTACTTACTAGATCTCGTTCAATCCAAATTTTCGTTGGTAGTTTGCATCGTAATGTACATCATATATTTTTTATAGATTTATCATTCTCTTATTTTAGAAGTTACAGGGGGGGGGACACACATTTTACCACTTTGGAAGTGTCTCTCGCGCAAACTATTCAGTTTAGAAAAAAATGATATTAGAAACCTCAATATCATTTTTGAAGACCTATCCATAGACAAATTTTTTTTTTCATCAAACCCTTAAGTGTGGGGCACTTAAGGGTATGATGAAAAAAAAAATTTTGAGTTTCAGTTCTAAGTATGGGGAACCCCCAAATTTTTTTTTTTTTTTCTATTTTTGTGTGAAAATCTTAATGCGGTTCACAGAATACATCTACTTACCAAGTTTCAACATTATAGTTCTTATAGTTTCGGAAATAAATGGCTGTGACATACGGACGGACAGACAGACAGACAGACAGACATGACGAATCTATAAGGGTTCCGTTTTTTGCCATTTGGCTACGGAACCCTAAAAAAACAGCATATTTTATAATATGTCAGTATTCAATTCTTTTGAGCTCGACTGTACGTTTTTGAACTTTTTGGCTTTTTAGACATCAACCAAATTCCATCCCCATTCTTACACCGAACCACAAGACGCCGGGAAAAGTTTTACCCGTACGTTATTGACATACCGAAAATACAGACACAGCGTTTTGCATCCACATTTATAATGCGCAACAGCAAGGGAGTGGAACTTGCTTCCAGCGTCTGTGTTTCCTGACTCCTTGACTCATACATCCTAGGAACTTTCAAAGCCAGAGTGAATAGGTTCCTTCTGGGTAAGTGTGTCCCATCTTAGGCTTCGTCCCTCATGGGCGGGTCATTGGCCAAACGCAAGCCAATTTAATAAAAAAAAAGTACCTACTGTTACTAATTCCATGTAATGTAATTACCTATTTGGTTACCGTGGCAACTATCAAATAAACAATTTACAAACCGACTTTCTGTCCTATTTAAATTAGACTAGAATCTTTACTAGAATGTTAATTCCGAGTAACAGCCAACATGAAAAGATTTTGTCTTTGGATGTCCCTGGTGTAACGTATACAAAATGACGGATGCACGGACAGACTGAAATATCTCAAACGATACTGTTTGTTGACACAGTCACTGTGAAAAACATGACATTATACAAGTGACAAAATTAGACGGTTTTTGTTTTAACAGACGTGTTCCTTTTGACTTGTTAACAATATTGTAAACAAATATATGTGAAGTTTATTATTATTATTATGTTGTATACAATATAGTAGGTATGGGAAAATAGTAAAATAAATAGTTAGCTTTCGAAAGAGGTCTATTAAGAAATTAAAAGTTAAAATATTTTTTATAGTTTACGATGATTACTGTAAACTAGTATTCCGCCCCACGGTTTCACCCGCGCCCCTTTCTTTGCCATTGGAATGGAATTTCCAAAAATCCTTTCATAGAACCAATGTATATTACCAACTTTTGAGTTAATCGAGACATGCAGTAAAATACTATAAGGTAGGATATTACTGCAAGGTAAAAATCTATAGCCAATGACCTACCAAATGTGTGCCGGCAAAACTCTGCAAATCTTTTTACATTTTTAAAGGTCGGCAACATATTGCCAATCTCCGTAATATTACTTACTTATTGACTTTCTGTAATAAAATATTAAAAAGTTAATCAATATTTATTATAATATAAATAAAACCGGTTAAATGTGAGTCTGTGTCTGACTCACTCACCTAGGGGTCCAACCTTCCTTGGGCGTATATTTCCTGATTCTGACCATACATAACTGTTGGTAAAAAAAACAGGGGGGTGATGGTATATTTTTTTGACATTATTCTTCATATGTCAAAAAATATACAGTATATTAGTAGCATCTAAAAATCTATTTTTGAATATACAATATTCTTTATGAATTATAATATATACGATATTCCACACAAAGTTGTAGTCTACTTTGAAATGTCGGTACCCCATTTCGGTCCTTTTTGTGACGAAAATAAAAATATTTTGTGTTTTTTTTCAATTGCAATAATTTTAGTAAGCAATATTTAAAACTATACCCAATTTCAGAGCATTAATGGTTAATGAAATATACGGCTGCGACAGACGGACGGAGTGAGTCTATAAGGGATCCTTTTTACCTTTTTGGTTCGGATCGGAACCCTAAAAATATGTTTAAGCTTTTCAAAAGCAAAACTAAACATGTTGCATAATATCAGCTCAATCGTTTGGGGTTAACTTTTTAAAATTCAGTTGCAAGATTCGATCCATATTAGTATTTATGCCTTATTAGTCACATAAAAGCTTGTAATAAAATAAATAAAAATAAAAATAAATTCTTTGATTCTAACGTGATCTAAATCTGCCAGCATTTAATTGTTTTAAGTATTTTCTAAAAGTCCCAATAAGTAGTTATACTTCAACCAGGATATGAACCCGTTGCCCCAAAACAACACTGTTAACAAGCCATTGTAACCTCATCAAAGACGCCAAGCATTAAAGACCACACACAATGTTGCAGTGACGTCATATCAGTACCTACCTACCTTCGTTTTTATAGGAATTTAAGTATTTATAGAAAGCTTTAAGAATGGTTCCAAGAATCTTCCTTCTTAGCATTACTCTTAAAAATTTAGTACCTGTTATAAAAATAATAATAATATAAAATAAATTTTATCTTTGGAATTTTCTAATGGCTTTTCTTTTCCATTAAAAGTCAGTTACGGCCATAGATTTCTTTCAGCCAACATAAGAAGTATGTTTAGGCTTCCAGAAAAACAATCCTATTATCCATGAAAGTTACGAGTGTTTATTTGTTACCATGCAGCGACACCTTATGCCGTAACAGCTCAATGATTTCAAGCTATTTGGCATAGAAATAGATATAGGTACCTAGAAAGAGCCAAGGCCAACTTTTTTACGCTGGTGTACGTAACAGCTGCGTTTTACGCTCACTTTGAGTCATTCTGCTCGTCAAAGTGACGTTCATAATGATAGTAGTAATCGGGAGAAACGAAAACGTCACAGTTTCTCCAGATACAATACAAATTGCAGCAGCAAATTAATTTTTATCTACGTAGCATCTACGTAGCCATTGAAAGCAATAAAGCTATATTTACACTATGGTGCGAAGACTCAAACTTGACCTGTTAGGGGCTTTATATGGGGACCACCCATACATCAATTGCTACCATCGTTAAAATAACTATAACGAGTGTTCTACGGTTTTGAGTAATATTCAACATAAACTCATCTAGGATTAATGTTTCACTTGTTTATTTTAGAAGAGACATTATTCTTCTCAATTGGGATGTTAAATTAGTTTTATGATGTGCCACCTAACGTCCATAGACACATCTCAATTAGAGTTAGGTACTAGATTCGAGTGTGTTCCTTATTGTGATAATCTTTAGGTATTTTATGCTTTATGAAAAACTTAAGCGTTTCCGTCTTTCCTACTAATTTTGGAAGGCGCAAAAAATATGTGTAGCAATGCTAGATTCCGCTCTCCGGGGGGGCTCTACCGCGTAACTTTAGTGGTAATCGTATGATTTCATCCAATGACGCGCATGCGTTATGACGCGACGATGATCATTCGTGAGCCCTGATTGGATGAAATTCATTAATGGTGTTCGTTACCTGCTTTACCTGCGTTTCCAAAGGAGTTTTTTAAGACGGACAATTCAATGCTTCTTACGCATGCAGATAGGTCCCGGTTCCAGAATTTCTACTCCTGCTCAGCTTAACCCAGTAGCGGTACTTTGGCTTTCGCTTTGGCTTTTGTGTTTTTGAACTATTTCAGGATACTAGAGTATCCGTACCGCTAAAACCCATCAGTGTCGGGATTCCCCGGTATTATTGGACCCTGAAAATCTTAATGTATGTTTATTCTCTCAGTTTTTGCCAGGAAGTTGTTCAATAAATCAACAATATTTTCCTTGCCTTTTTTTAATTATTAGGATTCCGTGCCTAAAGGCTTATTCATTACGAATCCAACTTCTGCTGTCCATCCGTCTGTCCTTCCATCCGTCTGTCTGTCAGTGGGATGTATCTCTTGAACCGTAATAGTAAGACATCATTATTCGCATTATTGTGATTTCTCATTTTATTTTCTTTTAAAAATGTCTTTAACTTTGTTCACCTCTAAAATCTTTAATCATCCACTTAAAAAAAACAATCAAATTGTATAGAACGAAAACTTTTAGAACTTCTTTTAACATGCAATTCGCCAGAATGCCTGAGCGACTTCAAAGCTTCACATCGTGTTTATGACAAGGTAGATGCATACAAGTATGACAGTGTAGGGACAAAGTGAAGAATGTTAATTGCGATGCACTTCCCTTTGATACAATATGTAAACAAGGGGAGTGATTTTTAATTTGATCCATTTATCTATGTTGCTTTGTTAGGGAGAGATTTCGAGGAAGGTGCTGACTTCAAAATTGAATATATTTTTTAATTTTGTATTATGCTACATATAAACTTTTATGATTTGCTTAAAATTTTATATCAGAAAGAAAGAAAGAAAGAAAAAACATTTATTTTGATAGTAACACAACACAATTACATACACTGTTACATATGACATACGCAAAAAACAGTAAAAGAGAAAAAAAAAGAAAATAAAAGTAATAATAAATTGTGTTGTGTGACATCAAAAATGGACAGCGACTCAGTTGTAGACTGCAAGCCCAGTACAGGGCTACAGCACTGATTTTCAGTCGCTGCCATAGGTGACGTCACGAACAGCGTAATCGTATATCAGTGGTTTTTACCTACCCATAAAATGAAATCAGACCGCTGGTTTGAAAAAAAAACCTGCTTTCGTTTGACTTCAATAGTAAAATGTAATACATGAAGCGCTCGTGGTGTAGCATGATTAGCCGTTCTTAATCGATCGGCAAAGTTAAGCTACCACCGGTCAGACCGGTACGTGGATGGGTGATCGCCTAGCTAGTGATATTTCAACTCGAACGGTTTCCCTGCTTCGGATGGCACGTAAAGCCGTTGTTCCCGGATATAGTTGGAGGCCTCCTAGGCGGTTTAAAAACTCCAACAGTAGGTTGATCACTAGCCTACTTCCACCAATCCGCAGTGGGCTCGCGTGGTGGAGTATCTGTCCATTCCCTTTCACCCTCATTTGTGAATGGAGGCGTGTGTTCAACAGTGGGACATTTTATGATGATGATGATGAAGACGTAATAATATAGCCAAAGACGGTAATTATACAAATTATACTGGCTCTCAAGTCCAGCTGGAACAAACAAGTACTTAGATCAAATTCAATCAAAAAGTAATTTATTCAGTTTAGGCCCTGGTAACGCACTTATGACCGTTAACGCCCGAAATTAATAATGTATCTCCAATCCAAGATTAAAATCAATCCTGGATTGCTGCCTATCCGTCGATCGATCTCCGATCCGCGTGCCAATAACTAAACCAGACGATCCCTTTTTTTTTTCGACGGCAGATTGCCGGCGATCCTTTCCCTCTTTACCGTTCCATTTCATGTAAAATGTTTAATGGTACAATAAGTTTACTCGAATTGTTATTATAGCAAATCAGTCATAAAACTTCTTTACAAATTGTTTAATATAATCATTATAGTAAAAATAAATAATAATATGACTAAAAACCTGAAGAAATGTAACAAATAAAAACAAACCCCAGTAATATTATTTTCACAAAAAAATATTGTAGCTGAAATGGAACGTGAATAAAATTGACGTGACGAACAAAATATTGATGTGATATTTTGATTTGATGGATGTTTTGTGAAATAAAATTACCTTGTGTTCGTATTTTACCAGCATAATTTTATAATGGACTGCACAATCGTAAGTATGTATGTACTTATTGTTGTATTTATAAGGTTTTGTTTTGTTTGTGTGTTCGCGTTACCACGAGTGACGCGGACTCTATTCCATTTGAAACATTTTTGGTTAAACTAGGTTTTAAAATAGCTATAAATTGCCGTAGAACACAGCAGCAGCTGATTTTTAGATGGAATAATTTAAAAGAACTCACGAAAATAATGAGATGTTAAAAGTGGGTTTACTAGTTGTTTATTACCTACTTACCTAACATTCTAACTCTTGTACCTAGATATGTAATGTAATTAAAATCCACTTTTCTATTTACAGACTGACACTGTGTAAATACCTCTAGATGACAATGTTAGACAAAGTAAATAGTGTCAGTGAAGTCCACCGAAGATTATGCCTTAATGCCATTGGTTAATGATGCCCATAGTACCTATTGAGACCATGAACTGTGGTGATGGTGTTGTGATTACTTCGAATAAACCCAAGAAGTTAACATTTTGAACACAGGGCAGGTAATGATTATTTTATTAAAGATAGCTGTCCCCCGCAGTTTCACCTGCGTCTCAGTGATAACAAAAGCCTATAAAACTTTGAATTAGTTAATGTTGCAGTGATCACAAAACAAATATGGTATCCGATACTTAAACAACTAGGTTTTTGAACACTTAACTGTTTAATATGCAAGTATTAACTTTTACACGACAGCTAGAGGAAGAGGAACATAAAGTGAAGTTCATCCATATGAAGTTACATTTGCTTTGTTTTGCAGTAAAGAAATTTAAACCAGAGGAGAGCTGCACTGCCAGGAGTATAAGAATAATGCCTAGATGCATAATGAAGCTATATACAATTATGAACATGTTAGAAACAAAACAAAATAAAGAAAGAAGCAGTAGTGAATCTCCTTGTTTACTCTTATAAGTAGTAGTAGGTATTAATTGTTATTATGTTATTCTGTGGCATAAAAGTAAAATTTTCATCATAGCTGAAGATTTTTTTTATTGATTTTAATCTAATCTTAATATGTATTACTACAAACTCTATCCATGGATTGGTTATTGACACGCTTTACTCTAAAAATGGATTGAAATGTCTATCTTAGATAGCAAAATTTGGATCAGGATAGGTTATTAATTTCGGGCGTAAGTTGGTACATACAGTTGAATATACCACCGGTTCGGAATACACTTAAACTGAGAAGACTTGCGAACTTGCGATGCTTACTCTCGTGCTGCGGTGAAGGATTAGAATCTATGACGTCAGATATTAACGAAATATGACGTAGATCGTAATTTTTTTTTAATCAAAATTATATTTATTTGAAACAACATTGTTAATAATAATCTACTTTAAGCCCTTATTTATTGTAGAAAAAAATCAAAAGGCGACAAAAAGAGAAATGGTTAACACGTGGCGTGGTACTAAGTACAGTGGGTTCGATGCCCGGGCTAATTTTACATTGTTAATGTAATGCTAAGGTATTTGGGATCTATTTTCGATTACGATTACCGTAGTGTGATCTGATGATGGAAAGGAGTATACTCTCAACGTGAGGTGAACAAACTTTGCGTTTGGGATGTTGGAAAGTGAACCATGAACCATAAACATTGATTTGTCAATCCAATAAAAAGCTATTATGTGCTACTTGGAATATCTATTCCTAATTCTGTTGTGATATTTATCCTTGATAAAACTCATTTTAAGATAATTAATGACGAAAAACATGGACGTATTCCATGTCAACTAATAAAATTGGCTAAGTGCGTGTTGGGCAAACATTGACTCAAGATTCAGTAACCAGTCATCGCAAAATAAGTATAATTTTATAAAGAAATATTTACTTAAAAGTTATGCTAGTATCATGTTTTTGATGAAAAAAAAGACAGCATTTGACATTTTGTATTAATTGGACATTTTTTTAAATAAGTTAGCAGCTATAAGGTCCTAATTCCAATAAATCCAGATGTTAATGGATCATTGGAACCCTAAAAAATACGTTTATTAAAAACTGAACAGGAGCGACCACAGAAGTTGACATTTGACAAAAACGATTTACGATATCGCGCCGACATCAAAATTGTCCACCCTACCGTTTTACCCGCGCTTACTGCGAACTGTCGAAGCCTTTTATATAAAAAAACCTCTTCCAACAAACTATCAAACACGCTATTTTAGACTTTAATACATTACCATTAGGCATGTGTTTTATGAACAGTAATGTTTGTCAAGGTTTTATATCACCAAACCCGAGTTTAGTGAGTTGAAAATATTTTTTGGTATTTTTTTATGAATATTGTTAAGTTTTTCAACGTTCGGTGGACAGGACATTGCATCATCGGTATTGTAAGTTTATGAAAAGGTCTTATTTTTATAGGATACGATGGCAAATATTGACATGTTTTTATTTCATAATACAAGCTTAACTCATGGCTTCATCTGGTTTTCAAAAAACCTATTTGCGACTTCTTTGTGACACTTCGATATGTTTATTTTATTGATAAGAAGCGTTAATAAATGAATTATTACTATTAATAAATTACGTCATATAGTTAGGCAGTCAAATCCTATCTGGACGGTAGAAACCAGAATAAACGTTTACCTACCTACTGATAATATTGTTATTTTGACGTTTTTTGTTCTTTGACGGACAAGCTCGTAGAGAAAGCTGTAGTGGCAATGGGCAGGCCACATCGCTCGAAGAGCCGATAACCGCTGGGGAAGAAAGGTTTTCGAGTAGCGACCACGTACTGGAAAGCGCCGAGTGGGACGACCTCCCACCTGGTGGACGAGCTACCACCAGGTGGACCGACGATCTGGTCAGAGTCGCTGGGCACCGCTGGATGCAAGCGGCCCAAAACCGTTCCAAGTGGAAGACAATGGGGGAGGCCTATGTTCAGCAGTGGACATCCTTAGGCTGATATGATGATGATGATTGTTATTTTAGATCGCTGTTGTTCGCGGTTAGGGCGCAGGACGTGCGCCCTAACCTAATCTACATATGTCCTAACTAACGTATTAAAAAAACGGCTATTCAATTGATTAAAAAGTCTGTCGAATAACTTTCAGAAATAAATTTAGTAATCCCACTCGAACATGATTCTGTGAAAAGTTCTCAAAGTTATTTTAACAGTATTTGTGACAATGCATTCATAAAATGACGCTAACCTGTAATTTTGAGTCCTCAATGTCAAACATGACGAATGTCGCTCTTTTGTTGATTCTTTTGTTGGCATTTTAAAGTTTTCTTAAATATTTTATTACATTATGAATAAAACTAAATTGTACATTTTATAATTTAATGGTCAAACTTAACAGTTAATTGATGACTGATATATAAAAAAATGTATATTCATCAGATTTTTATGCAACTTTCACTTGCAATTTACCTTTTAAAGGTAGGTATAACCATATACCACACAGCAAGTCCATAAATAAGACAAAGTATTGAGGAATTTGCGAACCACTGCGCTGTATAAAGGTTATATATTTGTAATTTTGTTAACCATTAAAGAGCTTGTAGTGCCGAATTATGGGTCTATACCAAAAAAAAAAATACTATTCATTTTTCAAAATTCTTTTAATTGGCTTAAATTGGGATGCAAATATAGCCCATAAGAAATACAAACATAACGACTACAATAATGATTATGCAATGCACTATACAGCAATATGGTCACTTAATGACTTCAGAGAAGCGTCTATAACTCATGTAGTAAAAACAAACAATCGCATGGTAAACTCTAATCAAAGAAAGATGGTGCGTTTTTCAAAGTGGTGTTCCGTACTTGTGGCCGGTGTGACCGTCGCGCTCGAGCGGCCTTATGAATAATGCAGCATGCACTTGTGACTATGTAATGTGCGGTCGCGCTGAGGCGAATTGTGCGCTTATTTTTAACTGATTTTGCAGTCATTGAGAAAATGTGTTTGAGAGTTTGTTTATGATCTATGGCGGTTAGTTTGCGGATGTAGTATTTTAGGTTTAAGCTGAGAATTATGTTTTAACCTATGTAGAGTTCGCTGGTCGTTCAAATCTCTGCACAGTGCACAGTTTAAAATGCTTGCAATTCGCCACATCATTCTTGAGGTTTTTTATAAGTTTTTATCAAGTGGTTGAGATATCTAAATGGAGATTTAACCATAGATTGTAATGTGATGGATATCCAAATCAACATGACGATTTATTATTTCAACTGTTAATTCTTACAATCATCATAACTAATATTATAAATGCAAAAGTGAGTTTTTTGATGTTTGTTGCGCCTGCACGACTCAACTACTCACGGACCATCGTGAAATTTTGCATGCAGATAGCCTATGGTATGGAGAAGGAGATACGCTTTTTATTCCGGGAATTCGGGTGAAACTTCGGGGGACAGCTAGTTGTTATTATTATTATAAATCTATCAAACTCTGTGATTACGTCAAATAGTAAAATTAAAAGAAGATTATTTTTTTGTGCTTCCGGAATAATACGAATTGACTGTATTTCATAAAACACGAAGAAGACATGATGACACAATTAAAAAAAACTTTGGTGTCTGTTAAAGCTATCTAACAAGAAAATTATTATTTTCTGCTTTTTAGTACCGACAGACATGATTTGACATTGAATTATTATTGAGTTCTGAGCTAAGTATGATATTGGCAAAAAATCAAGCAATAAATTAATAAACAAATAATAACAGCTTCAACTACATCTGGCACTTCATGAACAATTGTATTTTCTTTTAAATACATAAATTCCATAATTCTTTACCTATAAGGATTATTTTATCTTTTACTGATCAAAGGTGAATCATTAATTTAATAAAAAGAAAATTCGACACATCGAAGCGGCACCTTACACAACGAGCGAAGAATGGTATTTATTAACAGATCGCGGTTACTTATACGCCGAGTGAATCCGTCCACTGCACGCCACGTAACAGGTTCATCCTTACAGGGTTGGCACTTGAGAGACAATTATAATATGTATTTAAGACTGAATTTTTTTATATACTGAATTTTATCAGTTACCACTGTGGTTACCACTTAATCTTCTTCTTCAGTCGGTCCCTCATTTCTGAGGATCGTGGTCACTGGAATCTTAACTTAAACGGACAATCTGCCTCCATCGATTCCGGTCCGAAGTAGCCCTCACCACTTGGTAGAATTTAGAAGAGGAGGTGGCTTCTTTCACTTGGTCCGACCATCGTGTTGGCGAGCGGCCTCGTGTTCTCTTGCCTTCGGTATTGCCAACAATGACCAGCTTTTCAAGGCTGTCATCCCCTCTTCTCATTATATGGCCGAAATATGAAAGCACGCGTTGCAGACATGTGGTGGACAGTCGGGTCTTAATGCCAAGTTGGGAGAGAATAGATACATTTGTGCGTTTGGCCATCCATGATATTCGTAGCATTCGCCTCCAGCACCACATTTCGAATGCATCTATTCTCTGTCTCTCTCTTGCTCGGATTGTCCACGTCTCCACTCCATAGAGGAAGATCGGGAGTATTAAGGCTCTGACTAAACGAGCTTTTGTTTTGTAACTTATTCCCCGATTTTTCCAGATGTTTTCTAGGCGTGCCATAGCGTCTTTAGCCATCGCTATTCTGCGTTTTATCTCCGGTACACAGCTTCCTTCATTATTTATGCTTGAACCCAAATAGATGAAGCTGTCCACAGTGTCAATGCCCGGGATGTTCTGAACATCTAACAGCTTTCCCGCACGATCCACTACCATCAATTTGGTTTTCTGCCTGTTTATTGCTAGTCCTAGTTTCTGACTTTCTACCTCCAGCCTGTGCAGTATCTCCCTCATATCAGTAAAGGATGTAGTTAGGAGAACTGTATCATCTGCATACCGTAGGTTACAAATACGCTTTCCACCCACAGCAAAACCCTTATCCCAGTTTTCGAGAGTTTTGCGAATTATGTATTCACCGTATATGTTAAATAGCAGAGGAGAGAGAATGCATCCTTGTCCAACGCCCTTCTTAATGCAGAACACATTTGAACAGTTGGTGTCTAGTTTGACGAAAGAGCGGTTGTTTACATAGAGATTTCGGACTAGTTCAATAAGGTGTTGAGGTGTACCCATTTCACTCAGCACTCTCCACAGTTTATCCCATTGCACACAATCAAAAGCTTTGGTGTAGTCGATAAAACAAAGTATCACGGGGCTGTTGAATTCGCGACTTTTTTCGATTATTTTTTTACCACTTAATATGTAATTTTAATTAAATTTTAATTTAAGGTTCTCGAGTGGCAACCACGTACTGGAAAGCGCCGAGCGGGACACCCTCCCACCAGGTGGACCGACGACCTGGTCAAGCGGCCCAAAACCGTTCGAAGTGGAAGTCAATGGGGGAGGCCTATGTTCAGCAGTGGACATCCATGGGCTGATATGATGATCATGATGATGTAATTTTAACCAACGATGGTAATTCCAAACAGAACTACAGTTATGAAATGTTACTTTGCGGAATTAGCGATGCTTTGTCCCTACGGACTTTCTTTATTACCATCCCATGACAGTCACGATATGTAATTTGTAGCAGTTATCTAAGTCTCTAATAGTATAAAATAAAATAACTATTCGTAGGTGGATTGACTCCAAAAACTACGCCCACAAATAGTTTAATAGCTCAATAATAATTCAATTACGTTTATTTTTACTGCTTTTTTAATTTATAAAACTTTCTCTATTATTTACACATTTAGAAAAGTAGCATAATATACCTTACTTCAAAAAATATCAAATTATTATCATTATTCAAGAATTTAGTAATAATATACATAAACTCAATAAATTCTTTTTTATTATTTTGTTCTTTTTAGTCGGTTTTAAACGTGGTGTGGAAAAGAAAATTATTATTTTCTGCTTTTTAGTACCTACCGACAGAGTTGATATTGCATTATTATTTAGTTTACTAAGCTATGTTTAATACTTTCAAGTCCAGAGACTTACAACTTAGCTTATCGGGAAGTTTATAATCGCTTACATTTTTTTTATCGAAAAGAGAAATAAGCGGATTACTAAATAAAATGGTAAAATATATTATGCTTTTTGACCCAAAACGTAAAACACAGTGACAACCCTAAACATTAATATTCAGTGGATTTTTTCCCGCCAATTGTCGTGAAGCGTGACAAATCCGGTCGGAGAAGCACGCGCCGGCGCACACCCTTGCCTTGAGGGTCATAATGATATACACGGCGACACAAACCACAATAATAATAATAATTATGTTCACGATTGTACGTGCTGATTTAAATGACAATTTTGGCACATTTACTGCTTGGATATGCTTATGAAGCATCTCTTCTATAGTCATATAATAGCTTATAAGGTATCTCTTATTAAGCTGTTGTATGATTATCTTCTAATGTTGTTACTTTGTAGGGTATTTTGTAGACTCCTCCTGGCTTGCTATAATCCTCAAGTTGAGAATTTGTCATTCGACATCAATACCACTGAACTATCATCGCCTTATTGTATTTTATACAGGGTGGAGATTTCGAGATGGCATATTTTCCAAATCTATGTTGGATTAGTCATGCTGAACAACTTTTACTATGGTACCAATAGTCCCTTACAAAAACTCAACCTTGCTCGATCATAATGTATGAAAAGTAAAAGAAAAACTGAATTCATAGTTGGTCCCATAGTAAAAGTCGTTCAGCATGACTAATCCAACATTGATTTCGAAAATATTCCATCTCGAAATCTCCACCCAGTATACAGGGTGATGGGAAGATGGGTGCAAAGCTGTAAGGCGATGATACTATAGATCATTTAGACGCTTTTTAGCCATGGTTGTCTAAGACGAAGTGTGTTTTTTTTTTTTGCAATCTTTTCTGGTTTTTGGCTCAAAACTCCGAAACTTATCCGTTAATTGATAATTATAGCCAGTTTGGATGATGTGTAATTCTTTTTCATATTATTTATTTAAAATAATGTGTAAGCAATCCAAACAAACATGTACTAAACATGTGTGTCATCAGTTTTTATTTATTACAGTCACTTAAAGGTCATTAAAATTTTCTCCCTCAATTTAGTTTTTAGGTCATAATTTTAGTAATTTTTGAGATATCCGCGTAAATGATACCTGAAACGAAAGAGCAATAATCAAGTATGTTTTTAAACAGATTTGAACAAATAAAAACCTTTTCATTTTTTTTAAAACGCCGGCAAAATGCAGTTTTCTTAAATTTTTGAAAATTTTCGTGACGTTCTAGTGACTGTAAAAATAAAAACTGATGACACACATGTTTAGTACATGTTTGTTTGGATTGCTTAAACATTATTTTAAATAAATAATATGAAAAATAATTCACACATCATTCAAACTGGCCATAATTATTAATTAACGGGTAAGTTTCGGGGTTTTGCACGAAAAACCAGAAAATATTGGTAGAAAAAAATATCTCACACTTCGTCTTAGACAACCATGGCTAAAAAGGGTCTAAATGATCTATACTAGCATCGCCTTATAGCTTTGCACCCATCTTCCCATCACCCTATATTTTGTTCTAATAAATGTCAAGTAGGTAAGTACTTATTTTCATACATTGTCGTGTCAGTAAACAGTAAGTTATTTAAGTCAGTGGGTAAATGTTGTCAAGTTATTGCGTGCCTTCGCTTCGTGTTCGACTCAACGTCAACTGGTTTCGTTACCGATTAATTAAGTAGGCACTGCTTCTATTTTCCTACATATTGAGTTGAATAAAATTGAAATTGGGCCAAGCGCGAAAATTAGAAAACGTAAATTTTTGCCATTTGAGGTGCTACATATTTTTTTATTTCAATCTTAATATGAAAATTATCAAATTTGTTGCACTGTCCATAACATTTAAATTTTTGGCGTATACGAGAAATGGCAAAGTCAATTCAATTAACGTTTCGAAATGCTGGCTATTGTATCTTTTAATTAAAAGGTACCGAATAGGTATTAAAGAAGAGAAAATTATTGAATACACCTATTTTGTATGAAATATTTCAAGTTTGGTGCGGGGACCGGCCTAGAATTTAACGCCGGTGAATATGCACTTTTGCGATAATACTAGACTAAGGTAAAGTTAATTTTATCAAGTCCACAAAATTATTGACTTTCAAATCTTCAATGAATTTTAGTAGTTTTTTTTTCTGCTTAGTTTGGGATCAGATGACCGTGTGTGAGGATTGTCCCAGGGTCCCAGCCCCCCTAGACAAGATGGTTGTCCACAATCGTCATCGTTAGTAAACGATCAACCTTTATATGGGATTGACATAAGAGATTGTAAAAAATCACGTGATATTTCGATTTTAAATGTCAATCTCATACAAAGGTTGATCGTTTACTGTCGATGACGATTTTCGTCAACCATCTTGTCTACTGGCCCAATAAGAATCAAAATAAACAGCTATATAAAACGGTTATAATAGCATCTTACGCATAAATTTATATAGAAAGGTAGAAAATTACATTGACTTTTAAAAAGTGAACTAAAAATGATTGATGTCAAAAAATAAAAGGAAACGAAGAACTTTGATCCTTAAGCTTTTTGTGCACCTCTGACCACGCCCCCCCTTTTTAGTTGATGACGCGCAAAACATTAACCATTTCAATAAGACCCCAGCTTTCCATAAAACCGGGGAAAAGAAGGTCGTATTATAGTGGTTTAAGGGTCATAATTGGCTCGTCTTGTTAAAAAATTTTAATCAGCTAACAAACTTTTATGAGTGTTTTATAAAAATACCTCTTTGTTGAAGCAATGGCAATTATGGTTTTAATTATTTTTATTATGTTGACGTTTTGTATTGAATGTTTCTTGAGACTTAAGCTTAGAAATAACTTTCACACACGCTAAGAAATTATTATAAATGCGAAAGTGAGTTTATCTCAACGGATCATCACGAAATTAGCATGCAGATAGCCTATGGTATGGAGAAGTAAATAAAGCAAATTGCTTTTTTACTGGGAACGCGGGTGAAACCGAGGGGGCAGCTAGTTAAAAATATAAGACATTTCTTCAGTTTACGTAAATTAAAAAAAAAAAAAACTTATATTATTCAGTAGGTAGATAAAATAAATAAAAAGTCATTAATTTTAAGAAAAAAAATCCATTATCTTTCAACCAATTTTAAAAAGCATTTTCGTATGAAAAGCGGATGACATGAAAGGATCAATCTGCTAAGTAGCCTTTTAAAGACCCAGCCCATCATCAGAAGGGTCAATCGTCCGAAGAGATCAGTATGTTTTCAATCAATTTATCATGTTTGATCTTTGCATTTGAAAATTACAAGGCGTTTTTGGAATTTATTGTACTTTTGATGAGGATTTCTTTTATTTTGATGAAATGGCAATAATATAGGTATGAGTGGTGCGTCCATGCTACGCGAAGCGAGCACGAGCCGAGCCTCGAACGAACAGGATTCGTTCGTTGCTCGCGATTTCAAGCGTGGACGTACTCAACGAGCATACAACGAGCGCGATGCGAATCCGTTAGTTCGTGAAAAAACTGACGATTGGGCGGAGCGCAGTCAATCGCAGCACGCTACGAAAGCTCGTTCGAGGCTCGCAAGCCCATCCACGCTACGCGAATCGTGCTCGCAGTGTGCTCGTTCGTGGCTCGGGTCGTGCTCGGTTCGCCAAGCATGGACGCACCATAAGAAGTTGGCAATTATAGCTTTATATAGGTACAATATTAAAAACCTTAAATCACCTATACCTATAAATTGGAACTTTTATTTTAAATATGAGATTACACAGAACCTCATAATACAATTTTGTTATCTAAATTGCCTAATTTAATTTTAATAAAATGCCATTAATTTGGGTTTTAGGTGTTGCTGTCAGTGTGTTGTTCCTGCAAAAAATATACTATATAATTTTTATATAGAAAACATAAAATACATATAAACCTAACCTATTGCTGCATCCTTACGCGGACTATAAATTGTGTGCAGAGAGCTCTCAGCCATATCGATAAACAATTTATAATCACGTGTAGAATTTATTAAAGTTCAGTAAGATTTCCATGCTAACAAGGAAACTTTATAGGATGCACAAGTCCACAACTATGAGTCCTTCTGCCTCGCTACTCAATGTGTGTACAAATATATGACAATGGAAGCCTGAATTTGACATAATTTAGGCATTTTCTGATAGTTTGGTGAAAGTGTGCATAAATAACAAATATACCACTTTATACATATACATATAACGTTAGCAGGGTAATTTCCAAGTTGCGGTGTCGCGTGTCTAGAGTGTACACCAACATCGTCCGACACTGCTTTCATTCTAACATCGCCGACACATCACTACGTCCCGAGGTAATTTCCGGCTTTGTCACGCTCTGGCGAGACGTGCGCAAATGCAGCGAAAACGTTCAGGGTAATGCGATTTTCTTTTAATTATATTGTGTAGAAGTAAGCATCTAATTAATAATTTTATGGACTGGTTCTTTGTCAAAAGACACTCTCAACACACTCTCGACAACTCAAAGATGTATTTATTAATTTATTTCTTTTATTTATTTTTTCAATTAAGCATCGGGCGGGCGGTTTCATCATCGTTAACACACACGATTCACGGAATCCCACTTATTCTAAGTTAAACATTTATTTCATTATTTCATTTAAATTGATGCGGTTTTTACCCGACTGACTCGGAAGGAGGGTTATGTTTTTCGAGTGTATGTATGTATGTATGTATGTATGTATATATGTATGTATGTATGTCTATTTCTTTGGCACGCTCTGCAGCCTAAACGGCTTGATGGATTTAAGCATATGAGGTGTCGTTAGATTCGTCTTGACTGTGGGAGTGCATAGGGTATATTATTTTTATATGGCGTCTACGGATAAGAAAAGAGGGGCGGTATTAAAAACAAAAATTTCGTTATTATAACAATATGGGTATCAAATGAAAGCTTGTAAACAGACCATTCCATATATGTATATATTGTAATACTTTTGTGCTACCATTTTGACGTAAATTGCAAAAAAACCGTGTTTAATGCAAGGACAGTAGGTATAGGTAATATGAGCGGTAACCGTACGTAACTCACAGAGTTGCGGACTGCAATACCTTATAACATAACATTCAAGTAATATTCCAAATTCGACAGATTAAAGAGCTTGTTTTTCTCTTTTCAGTTATTTTTTGTTTTACGCAGTCGGGTTTTTTGTTTCTTTTAATAATTTAATTTATTAATTTATTGTGTATGGATTCTTGCAGCATACAGTAATATCTTCTCTACCTTAATGTATATCTTTTCGTGGTATTTTAATAACCATAGTTTTGGAAAAAAAAAAAAATATTTAAAATAAAGTATCATGGCAAAATAGTTTATTCATTAACCATAAAACAATGGGCATGTCGATTAAATATTGTTTTTATTTTATTTTAATACAGATATATAATTTGTAAGACACACAAGGTTGCTTTTGTTTAGAAAAGCCGGAAAAATGCCAATTATTATTTTAAAATAAAAATATGTTACTACTAGAATAATGGTAAGTTAAGTTACAAATGCAGATTATGTTATTTTTTGTTCTTTACTGTCTCTAACTGCAAATTATATATTTCACTACAAGCTTCATATATTTCGACTTCATGCAAAAATAGTCCCCTAAAAATTTAGGAGTACCTATAAGAAATCGCATGACCCCTTCCCTTATAAATAGAATGCGATTTATAAAAAGCCGGAATGACCATAAAAAATAAGGAATTACCGCCCTTAGCCGGTGGCACATTGCCGTTTTGTTATTCATAAAGGAAAGGATATTTATGCGTTATCGTCAAAATATTTATTATTTTTGTCCGTCCGGTAGCCCCTTAGCCCTTTGTGCGACGTTACGAAAAAATATCGGGGTGTGAACAGTACGCGGCAGAGTAGGGATGCGACATACTTCCTTATCTATACAGGGCAGTTTTGATTTCTTTTACGATATTTCGCCTCAAGTCGTTATTGAATTTATAAGTATTCTACTTATAAATTCAATAAGGACTTGCCAAATTGGTGACAAATTCCGGAATGAGCTGCTCTCATGGTTCCATTTTACCGACAACATATAACATATTATGTTAAAGTATGGAATATGCGCTCGATGTGAGTCAAACCCATCGAAAATTGGCTTTGAAAAGTCACTCATAATCTTTAAGGTCACTGGAGTAGGTACCTACAGGAAATCGAATGCTTTCAAATAACAAAGCAACATACATGTTTTTGGCATTACAATTAACTATTATTACCTAACCCACACTTTTTTATGGCTTTTATTCTGTCTTCACCTAAACCTAGGCGCTGACAGACGTAGGAGACTATTGTAAAAGGATCCAAAACCCATGATTTTCGTAATAAAGAAGATTACAAGAACCCAAGCAACCAAATATAGATAGAAACATCGATATCACCACCCCATCCCTACAGACAAAAGCGTTATGAAATATGTGATTCCTTATACAGGAGAAGTCCTTTATGTATCCCCAGGGACGAACTGGTCAAGTAGGTTATCACAAGTGGCCGCTGGCGGAATGAAAAATTTATGTCTCAATATACTGCGGTGTTAGAATTTGGGATCGTGTCTTGCATTACTGGCTCCATCTCTGGGGATATTTGCTTGGAATTGATCCGAAGGTGGATTAAAATTTAAGGCTATTGTTTGTAAAATCGAATCGATGTAAGCTGATCGTGGAATAGTTGGTTTTTAATAGATTATGAAGCGCTCGTGGTGTAGCATGATAGCCGTTCTTAATCGATCGGAAAAGTTAAGCTACCACCGTTCGTGATCAGTACCTGAATGGGTTGACCGCTTAGTAGTATTTCAAATCGAGCGTTTCCGTGCTTTGGAAGGTACGTAAAGCTGTTGATCCCGGTTATCACTGTTAAGCGAGTTGGATGCCTCCTATGCGGCTTGAATAATTGCAACAGTAGGCTAGCCTACCTCCACCGATCCGCAGTGGGCATGCGTGGTGGAGTATTGCCCAGTCCATTTCACCCTCATTTGTGAAAGGAGGCCTGTGCTCAGCAGTGGGACATTCTTCTTCTTCAACTTCTAAGTATAGTAAGTATGCATTTACAAACAAAAAAGTAGTAGGTTATTTATTATTTATGTAGTATATCAGTTATCTGGTTTGCATACCTATTAGTTACCTAGTATACCTAGTAGTTTTTTATAATAATTTTTTATAATATTTGTTTTATTGTAAACCATACATATATTAATATTAAACATATACAAATATTAAACTTAATACTTACCTACCTTCTAGCGAACTTGCGTATTAGTATTTTTTGATGCATTTAGGCATACATGTATTGGGATACATTCCAGTTTAATACCTCTACTTGTTTGTAACTGCCATAAATTGATTGTATTCTGTGTTGTGTGCTATAATAAATAAATAAATAAATAAATATTACAAGCTCTGCTTAGTTTGGGATCAGATAGCCATGTGTGGGGAATGTCGCAGGATATTAATTACTAACAAATATATTATTTCAGTGGCTTAATATATAATTGTTGTGTAGGTTAAAACTAATTCCAAAATTAACTTTGATTGAATCATTAGTTTTCACAGCAACAGCACAACCACGTGATGAAATTTAGCACATAGGAAGCCTATGAAATAGAGAGGATACAGGTGAAACCGCGGGCTGGAATCTAGCAACAAAACTAAGAACCTAAATTTAAGAAGAGCCACTGTCTTTAAAGGTATGCATACAAAAATCAAAGCGCGACTACTTTTCAACGCACGAAACCTTTCATGAGATTGCTTTCTCAGATAACATTAATATTATCATTAACGGTAAGTGGGTAGGCGACATAGGAACCGCCAGTCATCATGTCGACCACTACACTAGACCCCTCGCAGTCCTGTTAGGGAAGTGAAATGTGGTGAGCGAAAATATACGATTGAATGTAAAATCGAAGTAGTTTGAATTGAAAACGTTATTTGGTTATCATTTAAAATTCGTCAGATAAAAATTCAATTAATAATAGAAACAAAAAACCCGACTGCGTAAAACAAAAATTAGCTGAAAAGAGAAAACCAAGCTCTTTAATCTATAGAAATTTGAATATAAATTGAATGTTATAAGGTATTGCAGTCGGGGATAAACAAATATTACAAAAAATACATACTTAGTTTATTGGTTTGTCCTCCTTCCGGTTCAGTCGGGTAAAAAACATGATATCTTACTATTTATCCTATCACAACTTTTTTTTTATACAACTAAATCGGTACAAGCATACCACCTGATGGTAAGCGGTTACCGTAGCCATATGGACGCTTGCAACACAAATAGCATCGCTCACGAGTCACGCGTTACCGACCTTTCCCCCCTCCACTATGAGCTCTGGCGACCTTACAGTCCGTCAAATCAAAAGGTCTACGCTACGTAAACCGAGCATGAGTCGCCCATTTTCGTTCGTCGATCGCGATGTCAAGTGTGGACGTACAACGAGCCTACAACAAGAGCGCGATGCGAATCCCTTTCGAAATTTTACGAATTTCTCGAATTAATAATTAATTTTATCGAAAGTTCTACAATTGGCGGGGCGCAGTCGAGCGCAAGTCGAACTCGACTTCGGCTCCCAAGTCCTCACACTACACTACGCGAATTCGTGCTACGCGTGAGCTTTTTTTTTTTTTTTTTTTTTATTGGTTTAAACTACTTACTACAGACACGTGGTCCATACTCTTTTTTAGATAATATGTTTTTTACAAATTTTATGTTTTATAATTTTCACAATTTGGACATCTTGGTCCGCGCAATAAATAAATTATTCTAATACATTTATACATATCTATACATATTATTAGCTATTACTATACTATATTACATATATTATACTATTGTTATTATTTTGATATATAATATATTATACTTATTGGCGATTAAATATTACAAAAAATTTCGGTTTTCATTTTACAGTCTAGCTTGCTTGCCTGTTTGCCCCGGAGGAAATCCCCGCGCGTATTTGAGCTTCCACGACATTATAGTCTCTATTTTTCATGGCCATTTTTAGGTTTTGAGAGAGGATTTGTTCTGTTGTTGCTGCCATCGCCCGTTTTGCGAATTTGCCTATGGCGTCATCACTGTCATCTGTGTAATATACACAGCTGAGAGTGTGACGCGACACTGCTACGACCGCATGCGGTACACTCTCGTGGATTTGCAACCATTTTGTTCTTGTTTGGAGAATGATTACCGACTCGTACGTTGAACCCTGAGCTTCATGTATGGTAAGGACGCGTGATCCCATGGCAGCCCCGTATCCCTGGTTGGTAAGAGATGCCTTTTCTTCCTGGGTGTGAACCAGGAATAAGGTGTTCGGGAGGGTGCTAGGTATTTGCGCGTCTGTGTACCTCTTCAGCTTCAGGGAGTGTACGTGGTGTTTTGAAGAGTATATACCTGAGGATATCTCATTTAGGGCATACGCTACATCCATTGGGTTCCGATGCGTGCATAACAACTCCTGGCTGAACTACGCGTGAGCTTGGTTCGCGTAGCGTAGACCCACCTTTAGAAATACAGGTTGACGTTTATAAATTCAAAGAAAGGAGTCCTTATTAATTTTGAGTATGGTTCATCTATATAATTATACAAATACACATATATACAGATAACATCTTACTGCTTTGACATTCTTACACGGACGTCAACAGGTTTTTTATATTTGTCACATTGAGGCTGAAAGGATTCGGATAAAATTTTACACACCCAAAAAAAACATGGTATAATAAGTATTTGTTAAAAAATACATTTATAATTTTAGCTTTTCTTGGTGACTGTACTTGCATTGTCTTCCAATATACTAAATATCAAGTCAATCCGACCACTGGAAGGCGGTGAAATTCGAATTGCAAGATACCACCCGAACATAGTTTACGTCCTTGCAAGTTAAATAAAAACTTGTAAAATAGGAGCCATCGCGAATGCAGGTAAAACTTAATTTAATAATTTGGGCAATGCTTACAGAGATACACAATTATTAGGTGAACTATATTGAACTGAAATAAGTCACATTTTAGTAAAGTACAGGGGGCCAACCACACCTTACCGTACACGTAACCTTATTTGTCTTGCTTTGACGCCGGATGACAAAGAAGGACAAAAGACAAATAAGGTTTTGAGAGAGGTAGAGCATAGCGTATATTCGCTAAAAGAGCAGCTCGACTGGGGAAGTACCACCACCTTACAGAATACCGCAGCCAAATAACTTTATGTTGTGTAAAGTTGTGTTCCTGCGCGTGAGTAAGGTCGCCAGAGCTCATAGGGGAGGGGGAAAGGTCGGTACCGCGTGAGCGATGCCTTTTGTGTTGCAAGCGTCCATATGGCTACGGTAACCGCTTACCATCAGGCGGGCGGTAGGTATGCTTGTTTACTGAATTAGATGTATAAAAAAAAAGGTTATAATAATATTGTTTTAAGAGCTTGTGGTTGGCCCTCAGAGCCAATCGAGACGGAAATGACGACAGTCATGCAGCTCCATAGATCAAGCTAAAATGGTTTATAATAATAAGATAGCAAGGGACTGAGTTGACATTTGACGTTGATTTACTATTGTCCCTCTCGATTTTGCTGACGTCATTTGAGAATCAGTAAAAATGTCTTCTTTAAAAGGTATGATTTATTGAAGAAAAAATATTTCAACGCTTCTATTATCTTCATAACATTTCATTCTCCTTTAAGGGGTGTTTTAAAAGCTGGAGATAGTTTCTTGTTTTTTACAATATGTTTTTCAGCCCTATAACACCGTTTTTTTATATGACGAAGTCGGTAAACAAGCGTACGGCTCACCTGATGGTAAGCGGTTACAGTAGCTACATAGTCGCTTACAACACAAGAGGCATCACTCACACGTAACAACCTTCACCCCAACCCAATGAGCTCTGGTGACCTTACTCACTCGCATGAACACAACTTAAAGTTATTTGAGGTGGAGGTACTACCCCAGTCGAGATGCTCTTTGATAATAAATTATTAAAAGAAACAAAAAAACCCGACTGCGTAAAACAAAATTTAACTGAAAAGAGAAAAACAAGCTCTTTAACCTATCGAATTTTGAATATAACTTGAATTTTATAAGGTATTGCAGTCGGGGACAAACCAATAACCTAAATATGTGTTTTTTTTGTAATATTTGTTTATCCCCGACTGCAATACCTTATAAAATTCAAGTTATATTCAAAATTCGATAGGTTAAAGAGCTTGTTTTTCTCTTTTCAGTTAAATTTTGTTTTACGCAGTCGGGTTTTTTTGTTTCTTTTAATAATTTAATTTATTTCAGACTTTTTAGTTTTACACAGAATGAGTTGTAAGTAGTATTAAGTAAATGAGCGGTACGGCAAAGTAACGCTAACAACCATCGCAACTCTGTGAGTTACGTACCGTAACCGCTCATAGTACCTACTGTCCTTGCATTAAACATGTTTTTTTGCAGTTTACGTCAAAACGGTAGCATAAAAGTATTACAATATATACATATATGGAAAGGGCTGTTCACAAGCTTTCATTTGATACCCATATTGTTACAATAACGTAATTTTTGTTTTTAATACCCCCTCTCTTTTTTTATCCGTAGACGCCATATAAAAATAATATACCCAATGACACTCCCACAGTTCAGACGAATCTAACGACACCTCATATGCTTAAATCCATCAAGCCGTTTAGGCTGCAGAGCGTGCCAAAGAAATAGACATACATACATACATACATACATACTTACATACATACATACATACACTCGAAAAACATAACCCTCCTTCCGGGTCAGTCGGGTAAAAATAGCGCAATGCTCTACCTCTCTCGTAGTTGGCTCATAAAGCTATTATAAATTTTCAGTTTCACATTGTGATAGAGAAACAGACAGCTTATGAGAGGTTAGATGATCCGCTGTACTATGTACAAAACAAACATAGCGAGACAAAGAGAGATACCCTCTTGTTGGGCTATTAAAAGAGTAGCATAGATGATTTGGCTATGAAAATGTATACTTCTACTTTTGTTTATTATGTTGACTCTATCTCTGAAAATTCAATCTCCTATTTTTGTTTTATTATGTTGTCTCTATCTCTGAAAATGTATACTAATTCTACTTTTGTTTATTATGTTGACTCTATCTCTGAAAATTAATACTTCTATTTTTGTTTATTATGTTAATATCTTATTTTATTATGTTATCTTACTTTATTATGTTATTGTATATCTCCAAAAATTCATACTACTACTTTTGTTTATTATGTTGACTTTATCTCCTCAAATTCACACTTCTACTTTTGTTTATTATGTTGACTCTATCTCTGAAAATTCAAACTCCTATTTTTGTTTATTATGATGTTGTCTCTATCTCTGAAAATTTATACTAATTCTACTTTTGTTTATTATGTTGACTCTATCTCTGAAAATTAATACTTCTACTTTTGTTTATTATGTTAACTCTATCTCCGAAAATTCATACTTCTAATTTTGTTTATTATGTTGACTTTATCTCCTAAAATTCACACTTATACTTTTGTTTATTATGTTAACTCTATCTCCGAAAATTCATACTTCTACTTTTGTTTATTCTGTTGAGTCTATCTATTCAGGGGTATCGATAAACAGGACATTAAATCCTTTTATTTTTTTTTTAAAGCCTTCAGTGTCGCTTGTCACCATGTGCAAGATATTTATGATAACAGCTTAATACCGACTTAATGAGATCATTCATTCATTGGGTGGTCTTTCCATATCAAACGAATATTTAAATCATATTTACCAACTTAACTTTACAGCTTTGGAAGTCAAATATGACCCCTAAAACTTTCAAATAAGGTTGATAGTGTAATTATGACTGGAAGAAAGCATAAGCGATATGTAAGGTGACAAAAGATTTGTCGCGTCATCGGATGGAATTGAAGGAATATATTTCAATTCATTTTGATGACAGGGTTTTATATTTACTCTGACTCGTTTGAGAGTATTGTCGGCAATATTCGACATGTACAAGTTGCTATGAAGACTACCTATAGTATAAATAAGAATCCTATACTGTTAAACGAGCAATATTTGTATATTTGTTAACCGAAGAAAAACGGAGGAGGTTTACAAGTCGAAGCGCATATTTTTTTTAATGTATTATCTTACGCTCAACTTTTTACAGAATAGTCCGATTTTGATAATTCTTTTTTTATTGGATAGGGTATATTTCGAAGTTGGTCCCATATGAATTTGGATAAATACTTAAGTAGGTTATTGGTCAGTCCGCGACTGCAAAACCTTATAACATTCAAGTTATATTCAAATTTCTATATATTTAAAAGGTTTATTATTTTTTGCTTTTCAGTTTTTTCGGTGGATATTTTTTTTTGTTAAAAAGCTTTTTTGAGATCACGAAAGCGGCTTTAACGATTTTGATGAAAGCTATAATGGGGGTTTATGGAGGCGAAAGTGTCATCTCTGGAAACGAAAAAAAATTGAGCAAAGCTCAGTACATACTTAAGTAATGGTTCAGTGATCAAATCGTTAGTGTTTAATCTCGTAGATCGTGGACTCGACCCCGATCCGGTCGAATCTTTTTTTTTGCAAAAACATTGCAAAGCTCTGTCGCTAGGTAGGTGCCTTACCTACTATAAAAATTAATCGGTTACCAAAAAATCTGAAAACTTGGCCAGTAAAATAGGCCCAAGCCTAAATTTCATAAATGGGATTGACTTTGGCTTTGAAAATCCGAAAAATCCTTTTTTTTTCGTAAATAAATTAAACTTATACATTTTAGTCCCGCACAAAAAGAGATCAGGACTAAAAAGGCGCTTATCTCAGCTGCAGCGCTGGAAGGTAAGCACACGCAAGAAAAGTGAGTGAGTTGAGTACTCTTAATAAATCACATTTTTCTGAAGCCGTCACTCGACGAACGAAACGATATTGCAATGAAGTCAATGCAAGGGTTGTTGCGAAGCAGGTGCGTCCATCGATCAAAGTCTGCCAAGTGCCGTCCGTGACAATTTGACGTATGAGACAATCCCAACAATGCAAAATGGTGCGGGCGCGTAAACTGTTTTAAGCTTGGCTTATATGTCTTTAAATATAATGGTAAAAGATATTAAAATTCTTTATTTTTTTAAGGAAGAAGAAGTTCTTTTTTTGTGACAATGAAGGTTGAAATTAGCCATTAATTGAATTTAGGCCTTAGGGGGGGGGGGGGCACTAAAGAAGGTCTAAGCTACTGAAGCTACCACCAGTTTGGAAGTCAGCATTCAACTGAGAAGAACTGGCAAGAAACTCAGCCAGGTTACATTCGATATATAAATGGAACAAAACTGTAAAACGTATCGCATGTTAGGTTATATTAGGTAGTTATGTTAGGTAGGTAGGTCATATATTTAAAGCTGTTTTAAATTCTCACCATGTAAGCCTCCACTAATTCCACTTTGACAATTTACATCGCAAATAGATGCGAGGTGTCATGTCATGGGGTCGATCAAAGTTTCAAATAGGCCCAAAGTGGATTTTTAGGGGTTACCCGTGTAACCGTCGAGAAAATTGATGCTGTCAAAGGAGCCTTATTCAATTTGCGGCTTATTAATCAACGGTGAGTGAAGCGAGGGCGGCAATTACTTACCGAATAAGGACGCAGCTTTATTTGCTTAATTGACTGTAGATGGGTTTTTAATTTTATGAATGTTAATATTATTTGTCGGTAGGTAAATTTAAAAATGGAATACTGGAATAAACGTCATAGTTTCTGTCATTATTTATTAAGGTACTATATAGCACATGTATTTACTTCCTAATCACATTAACAAATTTTAGAATATTATTGTATTTCTAAGTGGTGACACCACCTATCATAGAGGTATTCAAAAGGGGAAAATAAAGTAATTTATTTAATTTAGGTTTAGGACCCAGAAGGGCACTTATGAAGGTCAAATTGACTAAAGTTACCACCATAGAAGACGTTGACTCGGGCGACCGACAGTGTTAGTTGAAATTGTCAACCAAATTGCTTCAAACACCAACACGTCACTGACTCAATCTATACTAATATAGTTATAAATATAGTTTTTTTGTTTGTTTGTTTAAACGGGCTAATCACTGGAACTACCAGTCTGAGTCGAAAAATTCTTTCACTAATAGGAAGCTACATTATCCCCGAGTATTATAGGCTACATACTATATACTTTTTATCACGGGAACGCGGGTGAAACCGCGCGAGACAGCAACTGCCCTATATGCCTTTCGTTGGTGGCTGGTTGGCAACCAAACTTTTAATGATTCGAAATTTAAAAATGTTTATTCTATTTAAATTATCTACTTATATAAACGTTCTCTATTCAAAATCAATTACCTAATGTGTGCAAAGCATTGTTAATATAAAACGCGTGCCTGTACCAACGGTCTATACACTGGATTGCAAAGTAACGGTGACCATTCTGACGGCCAATTAATAGCGCCATGTGTACAGTTAGTAGGTACATACCTACTTATATAGGTGCTATTAATACGGACAGGTATGCAAGTACGCTCGCGACACAAGTGTTTATTTAATTTTGAAACGGTTCTTTCGTATAATGGGATATCACGTATACTCAGTTTTGAAACTACTTATGAAGATTATGCTGGCTAATGTGAATTGACCCCTAAGTATTACAGATGATTTCTTGTACTCAAGAAAAATAAAGGCGACTCATATTTTTATCGTGAAAATAATTAATTCTTGGAAGCTAGAAAATGTAAGCGCTTAAATAGAATATTTGGTTTTCTTTCAATCTTGTGAGCAGGACTGTACTTTCTTTATACTCTAGCGCCTAGTGCTAATGAATTCTGAATATCTTTGTGTCAATACACTACAGCACATTCAAATAGGTAGATTCTATCGAAAATAATTGACTATAAAAGAGTCAATTATTGTTTGTGTAATAAGGATGTGCAAATAAAAAAAAATATATCGATCTCTGTAATCGAAATGTCATCAGCAAACTGCGTCGAAACCAATTTAGCCGATTGGGGCGCTATTATTATGTATAATCACGTTCCAAACAACACGTCGCCGATTCGTATTGTCATCGTATCGAATTATGCAACCGTCTCGATGTCGATCGGTTCGAACGAGCATCGATTCGATTACGGGCGACAGATGTCTGCGAACGTGACGAATTTCGACTAAACGAATCGCCCTCTTAAATGTAATAAGTAACAAATTATCGGTGTTCGATTTAAAACTTAGTCTCTTCGCGATAGAGATGACTTTTGTCCTGCATTGCTTTTGTTGGGGTATCGTATTGGTAATCAGTCGGTGACCGCAAATTGTTGTCCCTCGATCAGACGTTGCCAGGAAATTACAATTTCGATTTTTATTTCACGTGTTTAAGTAGTAAATTGATATTTTTTAGATAAACAATAAGGGCGACGGTTTTTTAATTTGTAGTTAGTAGCATTTTGACTGTAATTGGCAATGTTGTTTATCGAAAGACAAACTCTTACCTACCAGTACATTTTATATTGGAAATTGGGTGTAACATGGAGTTTAATCTAATGCGTTTTTTCTAACACTCGAATCGTCTTACTAATTTTGTTTTCTGTAAACTCATCAATTTTGGATTTTGAATTCACGCATAAACTACAACACCTAATAAATACAAATTTATTTCTTAGTTGTCAAAGATTTATGTGATGTTTTTCCATATACTAACCGTCCAATGTATTGTTTTTGTGAATGTCATCGTGGGCAATGAAGGCCGCGCCGCAGACGTTCGCGGTTCCCTTTGTATTTAGCCGTTAAATCTGGACAAGTGATAGGCGGTAGCGATAGTGATTTAGACATGACTTTGTAGATACAACTTGAGAATTTCTTTTGGTACTTACCTACTTTATATTAATGACATGTTCCTAAGATTTAATGCAGGTAGAGCATACCGTTATTTCGCCCAAAGAGCAGCTCAACTGGGGAAGTATCTCCAATTTACAAATAATAATTTATCTCCAATTTGAAATAACTTTATGTTGTATTTCCGCGTGTCAGTAAGGTCGCCACAGCTCATTTTCTTACTTTCTGATACCTCAACGGCACAAACAATCGTGATAAAATTTGGTAGGCAGGTACATAAATATTTTTAGTAGATTAGTAGAGTTGATTTGAATGAAATCGCTAAAGTGCGTCACTTACTACCTCACATATTAAATCGTCAACTTGTGTGATATTTGTACCAATGTGGTTCCATTATATTGCGTTATTATGTTTTCCTGTAATATCTAAATTGACTTGAAAACTCCTTTTATTTATCGATACAAATAATTTTAAGTTTTCTTGTAACTTATGTCTACATTACTACTCACAGTATATTTGTAACTTAACAAGAATAATAAAGAATAATTCTAAGAAATATTATATTTATCATACGTCACAAGATGACATGCAGTAGCCAATATTTCTTCACCCCATAGTATAAAACACAATTTATTAAACCCCAAACCGACAATGAAGAGTCAAATCGCTCGACATTCGACCACCATCACTCATCGACACATTGTATGTACACCGGATGTCACATCACTACTTGAGGCTTAATACGTTACTGTCCTTTGTCATACCCTCCGTACAAAAAAGAAAAAAATACACTTAAAAAGAAGCACAAATGTATCTAAGATTCGAATTTGGAATATCATCGGGGGATATATTTCATCTTGTCATAACACGGTGGGTCAAAGGAGAGGATCAGAACTTGATAAATTGCAGTTCAAATTTGGAATAATGTCTTTTTCACCGTTCACTCCGCGGTGGACTTAGTGAAGTGATGACGTAGGATCTTATTCTGATAGGGGTCGTGGGTGGAGGTTTTATTCTCTATAGACTTGCAGGTTACGTAAAGTGATATTCTATTTTTAAAAATCGAAGAAATAGACGTTTCATTATCTTGACGGTATCATAGAAAAAGGTTCTCTATGGACCCAACATTACTTTATACTGAAATTAATGTTAGCCCAAATTTATTTGATAGCTAACTAATAAAGATGAAATTAAAAGTAATACTATCGTATATAATCTTCTATTATATCAAAGCTTTTTCTCTAATGGTATCCTTGACAAATGATGCCACTAATGATGTGTAACGAAACTTATATTAAACTGAGATTACTGACGCAATGACACAAGCGTTTTGGGTGGCCTGTTAGACTTCAGTTATAATAAATATGTATTTCATTGTATGATGTTTTCAAAGAATAAACTTAGTGTATATATCTTAGCTAAGCCATTCTTAATGTATTTCCAAGTCTTGTTACCTTATGTAACTAAATATTCTATCAACGTTCTTTCTCAATAATTTTAATATAAATATCTCTTCTTGACTTTCCTACATCTGAAAAAGGAAGCTGCAGGAGGAAGACACTTATTTACCTTCAATAACTGTATCGCTGGCTCTTCTTCTACTTATTTTTAATTTTGGCAACCAAGCCCAAATTAGGGCTCATTTCTGCCAGTATCGAGTTATATTATAGTTTCCAGTCACAATAAATCACTTCACATTATAGTCCTCAGTCAGTCACCGTCCATAAAATACATGTTTTACTACAAACAACAATGGTGGTGGTGGTCGTACTAAAACTCTTCACGGACATTTTGAGACAACTTGAAAAGTCACGATACACATAATTCATTTCATTTCACTTCACTGTCAGGTGAAGTGAAATGAAAGGTCAGGTGTCAGGTGCACATGAATGATCTTTATTGGGTAAAATACCACCAAAAATACACAATAAAACTCAAAATACACAAATTTATGAATATAAACATGAAAATGCTACGTCACTCTGCAAGTTCCCGCCAAAAAGTCTATCGCTGGCTCGATGTAATACATGTAATGTCATTGTTGTTTATAATATTCGCCAAAAGGCAGGCAAAGGTCTGAGCCATACAGCCTAAATAATGTCATTTTAAACTGAACCAGAGTCATATTTACTTCATTGAGATCACAGACGTAAAAAGGTCAGAGGGATCGGATATCTGCCATTATAAAACTGAAGGCACTTGGCTGTCTATATATAAATGCGCATGTGTGCAATGAAATGTTGGGGCTGAGAGTGGTGTTTATGTGTATACGTGATAGGAGCAGAGTTTTTTGGCTTCACTTTTATCGCGGGCCGTATTCCATTTGTAATTACCTCTATGGCTGACTCTACAACTCAGAAGGTTTCAGGAGACCCGCCGCCAATCTTCCACCCTTGTCAAAAATTCTTCTATCAGAACGTTCCTTTAAAATTCTCATCTATAATTATTAACCCCAAACTTTTAACCTATATACTTCACATGTCTATATACTTCATACCCTTAGTAGACAGACGGACAGATCCTGGCTCTCATTACTGCGGCTTTAACATACATCATCGTCAGGCCAGGGATGTGCAAGTCATCGTATGGGTTCCGTCGTTTTGTTAGCCCCTAGTGTACGAGTGTGGAGACTGCTTTTTTAAGTGGAAGTGATATTTGGATTTTTGGAAGTTATCATTTACTGTTTTGAGCAACTTTTTAAAATTTCAATATGTCAATGTTGCTTCCAATATGTGTGTTTCCTTATAGACCTAGATTCCGAATCGCAGTTTTACCTGTGATCCCCTATTTTATCTATTTAGGGGTTGATTTATTTAAAATATTCCTTAGTAGATTTCTATAGGTTTTATAACTAAAAAATTTTGGTGAGTCAGATTTTCTTTTTATATAATATAGATGAAGTGAATACGTAATAGTATAAAATGAAGTCGCTTTCCGCGTCTGCCTGTCTGTTTATCTAAACCACGCAACGGATTTTAGTACAGTTTTCACTATGAGTTAGAGGAAGAATAATCTGAAAATGGGCAAAAATTAACAAATGTACGAGTTAATTAATATAATCACTTATAAAGGTGGCTTTCTTAATATATGACCTTGTCATTGTCACAGGTATTCCTAGCGACCCTCAAAAAGCCACCTCCACATTCTCCAACCGCCAAACGACAAAAGAATCAAAGCGGTAGCTTTTATATAAATTACCATAACTACCAGACGTAGTCTGAGCCAAGATCGCGATCATTACCACGCGCGTAATTAAAATACGACAATCTAAGATTTATTCCTATAAAGTAGAATATCATCTTAAGGGGGAGATGGGAAAGCTTTGTCATGAAATATGTATTAGTTTCGATTGTGTGAAAACAAGAATCACTGTGGTGATTTTCTGTTCTCATTTTGACAAATGTCATTGTTGTTTTGGAGAATGAAATAAACGTTTGATATGAATCTTCTGAAAATCTTACCTAATATTGATTACAGCTTACGATGAATTTGAGTACTGAGTACCCAACAGAGATGTGTAGTGAGGGATTCGCTTCAATAGAGCTATGACATAAAAATGAAACTGATATTATTGATCACATTAAACACATCCTTCGCTACACATCTGTGGTGGATACTCAGCCTAACGCAGGCTAAATGTGAATTTTCAAATTAGCCATGTAATGCAGGTTTGCTGGAAGAACTGCATTGAAATCTGTTGTTGATCTGTTATGTAATAAGACTCACATTCTTCTGTAATATACTGGGGGCCAACTACAATCTCTTAAAACAATATTATTATAACTTTACTTGTCTTTTGTCCTGTTTTGACGTCGCATGTCAAAGAAGGACGTAACGCAAGTAAGGTCATAATAATATTGTTTTAATTTATATTGGTACATACTTTGCGAGATTTTTTTATGAACAAAACAGCGCAAACTTCTGTTAAAATTCAAAAAGTATTTATTCAATTTAAGCCCTGATAAGGCACTTATGAACGTAAAAAACTACACCTGTTCCAAATACAACTTGAAGACTCCGGCAAGAAGAAAGTTATTTTGTTTTGTCATTAGATTATTTTTGGCTTATTTATTTTGTATCACTGTTCTTTGTGTATTATTGTTGTTGTCCATTACATGCAAGATTTTTATGAAAATAAATGTACTTTACCGTATGATGAATATTAGGGTAGGTATACCCCTGATATTGCAGGCGTCAAAAGGTTTCGGTAACCGCTTATATCAAATTCAAAATCATTTATTCAAATAGACCTTCACAGGCACTTATGAAAAGTCTGACTCTAATACTCTAATCCCGGTTCGGAAGGTTGCATTTGCTGAGAAGAGCCGGCCGGCAATAAACTCAGCAATCACTCTTTTCAAAACAAGCTTAGACTCATTACATAATATTTACATTCCAATCGCACTGAAAACAATTGCGTGGCCCGGTGCGGGGGCAAAATTACAAAGTAGACTGAATAAATATTTAATAAGTAAATAAATAGCAAACTTAAGCAGACCAGCCCCCACAAGCAGCACCTGCATATTTAAGGCATATGCTTGTTTACTTCCTTAAAATATTCTATACATAATCCCATGGGAAACAGTAACAGCCAATAACAAAGACGCGACCTTCCACACCTTTTAACAGAGGAGAATTATGAAAGCCATGGCTACCATTAGCCTGATGGTACCGATAAATGTAAATCTGATTGGCATTGATACCAACAGCTTCCATTTCGAAGTTCATTAGGGTCTAACGCCGGTGTGATAGCCAGAAATTATTGGAGAGGAATAGAGTAGACTCTCGACATTTTTTATTTATATATTGTCGTTTGGGCTATTTGAAATAGTTCCGTATAGTTTTTGAAATTACTTGATATCTTCAATGAATTTACTGTGATTATTATTCGTGTTGGAGGAGGAAAAAAAATTTTAAGTTTCTAAAGAATATGTAAAGACAGAAGAGTAGGATTAAAAAAAATATATAGGTAATCTTACTGATTTTTTTGCCGAATTTAATCATCATAATCATCATATCGAAGAAGAAGAAGAAGCGCTCGTGGTGTAGCATGATTAGCCGTTCTTAATCGATCGGCAAAGTTAAGCTACGTCTGTCTTGGTCGGTACCTGGATGGGTGACCGCCTAGTGGTATTTCAAATCGAGCGTTTCCGTGCTTCGGAAGGCACGTAAAGCCGTTGGTCCCGGTTATCACTTAATTGTGATAGTCGTTAAGCTAGTTGGATGCCTCCTAGGCGGCTTGAAAAATTCCAACAGTAGGTTGGCCACTAGCCTACCTCCACCGATCCGCAGTGGGCACGCGTGGTGGAGTATCTGCCCATTCCCTTTCACCCTGATTTGTGAAAGGAGGCCTGTGCTCAGCAGTGGGACATTATAGGCTGATGATGATGATGAATCATCATATCAGCCTATGTACCTATGTCCACAGCTGAACATAGGCCTCCCCCATTGATTTTCAATTGTAGATATCGTCAGCGCAACTTTATATCGAGCACCAACTTATCAAAGTCATCTCCAGTGATTTCCCTCTTCCGTCCAAATCACCATTAGTAGCCAGCACCCTCTCGATTGACGATTCAGCCTTTTGTGGTCAATTTTTTCCACGCCTGTAGTTAATGGAGATTTCTCTGATATACGCGGCACATGTCAAACATGCGTCCATATTGTCAATTCATTGCGATCAAACGCGGCAGCGCGGGCGCAGTAAAAAACATGGCGGCAAAAAATGCCGTGAGTGTCCTGACAACAACGAACGATTATTGAAAATTTGAAGTGTGAGGAAAGGTTGAAAAGTTTATGTTGTGGTGTGAAGTGGGAAATGGGCTTTGAGTTAATGGCTAAATTTGATGTGGCATACTTACCTACTGACTATGAAAAGGTGGGCGTCATTACAATGTTTTTAGTTTCCAAAACTTATAAGGAAGGTTAAGTGATGAAATCTATTTTCATGTATCACAGCTAGCCATTTAGAAATAGACTTTCTTTCTACTTTAACTGTAGCAGGTAATTGTCAATAACTGATGTCAAAGTCCAAGCGGCGTTGAAGTTTCATTGACATATGATGCGAGTTTAATTCCAAGTAAAAGCAAAACATTTGCTCGGTCTTCAATCTTCTTAATTTCGATGAAATCATCGTAAGGAAATATGCCATTTTTTTAGATATTTTTTGGGATCAGCCGTCAGCCATCTTTCTAATGAACTGACATTAAAGCTGTTTATTAGTTTATCATAATTATATCAACTGCTAGATGATACTCAAAAAATAAAACTATTTCTCTTGGAGCAAATCTGGCGATAAATCTGGTCCCGAACCAACAAATGACTTCAGCTATTACATCATTTCTGTAAACACGTTCAACCATCTCCAAAACAAAAACCGAAGAAAAAAGATCCTTGGACGTAACTACTTCCATTTTTGCGCCTACTCCAAAATTACTTACACATTGAAGTTCGCATAACTTGGACTTTATGTTTTTGTCTTCTATTATATTTATATGAAAGGAGAAACTGATTTATAATGTCTAGAAACTTAATTTCCACAAAGGAGATGGAAGGATTTTTCTGCATTAAAATTGGAGTGGATCCGCGGGGCGAAAAGCAATTTTTTGATAAAAGCTAGGTATTATTTACAATAAAAAAACTGTTTCCCCAAAACACAATACAAGCAGAATGGGAATCGGCTATAAAAATATAATAGTCAGCCCACACGTTGGAAGTGCAAACACTATGGGCGCGTCGACACCTCCGCTTTATGAATAATCAAACCGCGCGAATTCTAGCCCGCGGTCATGTACACTGCCTATGAATCTAGTGTAGCTATAGCTTTATGGTGCATCTATATATTTCTATATAGCCGTTTGTATCGCAGTAATGTTGTGATGTTAGTCATCTGAAATCCGATAAAATATAGAAAACGCTTGGAATACTACTGTTTGAAGGTAGAAGAGAGCGATGAATTCTACGATGAGCTCCAGCGTTTGGTGAAGGAAAACATTGGGAAGCCAGAACACGGTAGGATACTTTGGACTTACCATCCTTAAGTTAAAATTTGTCGTCATGCCAAGCACTTGTGCAGTGCTCAGTAGCTGCAATTGAGAGCCTCAGTACATTTTTAGCTTTGTGTTTACCACACTCGTCTAAATCATCATCATCATGATCTTGACAAAATCTTAATGAAAAAAACATTAATTACAGCATGATACACCTAATAATTTTCTAAATTTCATTAGAGAACCATTGCATTCTCCTAGCTGACGTTTTTGAAAAACATTACAATACAGCCAAGCAAAGTCATCTATGTTCAAATCATAGTATCTGAACAAGTCTGAAATCAAACTCATTTATGGTAACATTCTTTTTTCAAGGGTGTAAGGATTGAAATAATTCCAACCCTTACACCATTGTTACGTGAGATGGTTTAAACCAAGTCTAGCTAAAGTCAGTTCTTATTTGTCCATGCTAAAACCCAGGTTTTAAATATGTCTGTGCCTTTTTAACGTCATATTACAAAAAGAGTCGGGACTATCTTAAATCTTGGGTTATCATCAATTAACTTTACCATGGTCATCAGTCCAGCAGCACCGCCTCCCGCTTACGTGGTATCTTCGAAGAGTTCTTATATCTATCCAAACCCTCCTTGGTTCATTAGAACTTCAAATCCAGGTCTACCAAGTTTGACGTCAAGTTTGACGGGCCAGCTGGCGTGGTTGGTTAAGATAGCCTATCCTATCGCGCCGCAGGTCGTGGGTTCGATTCCCACACAGGACATGCATTTGTGTGCATGAACATGTCTGTATGTCCTGAGTCTGGGTGTAATTATGTATATGAAGTATGTATTTACAAACAAAAAGTAGTATATGTATCATATCAGTTATCTGGTTTCCATAGTACAAGCTCTGCTTAGTTTGGGATCAGGTGACCGTGTGTGAGGAATGTCCCAGGATATTTATTTTATTTTTATTTTATACCCTTAGTACCAAATAATCACCGTACCAACATCATCCTACCCGTAAACCTTAGCATTTGAACAGATATCAGTGGATCATAAGTGGGCGTCGCTAACTTGTACTTCGGTTCACGTTCCCGACATTAAGGCGTCATACCATGCAAATGATATTTTCCCGCGCAACGAGCGCAAAAGCGCGCCATAATTATAAACGCATCAATCAGAATGCGCGCGCGCTGGCCCCGCGGCGTACGCACCGAGTAAATGGTTATTAGTTGAGGTTGGGCGACGAGTGCTGTTGCCGTATTTTTTGTTTATTTTAGTATTATGTAAGATGTGGAAATATATGAATTTGTTTTTGAGTCTGTTTCTTAAAAAATAAACTCTGAAATAGCTCAGCTGACATTTTGAAACTCTAGTAATTTTAACTATTACCTAACTAAAATATTGGCAGTAGGTGAGTTCGTGTGTGTAAAATGTAATAACTATCTTCTTAGGTATAAGTATAAGAAAGAAGAAATGGACTGCTTGACAGTTGCTGCAGGTTGTAACTTTTTTTAATGTATCTACCAGGTATCCACAGGTTCCTTTCATAATGTAGGCAGGCTAAGAAATAATATTTAAAAAATTACACCCCAGGAAGAAAAAAATTGAGATAGAGTTTATGGAAGACCTCAGAAAATTACTTAAATATAAGTACCTAGCCGTAAATAATTATAGAAAGTTCGATATTTCGTTGATGTCTCTTGAAACGTGATCATACTCGTCAACTTTTACGGATGTATACCTATGTTACGATTGGTTTCGGTTTGATTATGTAATAGGTAAGATAATAATGATACAAAATAGTCATTGAGTGGAAAGTGTTATGAACGTAGTGTGTCGTGTCAATAAGAGTATTTTACAAACCATGCCATGCCAACTTCCCTGTCATAAAGAAACAAGTAACTATATATGAAGTATATACACTACATGAGAAAAAACTATTGACAAACTTATCACTAATAGCGATCTCTACTAGGCATTCTTTGTACGAAGAATTGAGTACGTAATCACCTAAGAGGTACCTACTATAGTATAAGTATAATCCTTTGTGAAGGTACTCCATACTTGTCAATTCTCGACTTTTTAACGGTTAGCAACAGCTATTACTATCGTTTGCCACGGTTATCTATATTGCATTGTACGTATGTAACTCAATTCGTCACAATAAAGTCATAGTTTCTCGCAACCATCAAAGCAACACGAAATCATTCCAAGAATGTCTGTGGATGTCGTAAAGATGTGACATTTATGTGCGATACACACCACTTTAGTACCTAAATATTACGTTTAAAACTATAAAGTGACGAGGTGACACCATGGGCGCAGTTGAGCACGATCTTAACCATTTTATGGTGTGTGTAACATTGATGGTAAAGAAGACTTTTCACTGGATATTGATAGTGAAAGAAATTAACCAGATGGAAAAAAGACGAAAGCAATTCATGATCCACTTCCACATGATTCTTGAAGAAGATTTTTAAGAAGAATCAAAAAACCAAAAGAGATGTAATGCTATCCATAGTATGAACCGATATTATATTGTTTAATGTCAAAGCAACTTCATATTGATTTAATGCCATCTTTATGGCGAATTTGATTCACATATGGTCTCTTGTAGTAGGCAGAGAGATTTCTTGGTTTTTGCTTTATACAAATTATATTACTTACAAACATCAAATTATTGACCAAATTTTATTTATTTATATAAAGTACTCAGTTTTCGGTCTTCGGGATAAAAGGTATCCTATATGTTATTCCACTTGATCTACCTGCATGCGAAACATTATGATTGGTTGTGAAAAGAGGTTTCAAACAAAAATATACAACAATATAAATAAAAAATTAAATATTGTTAGGTTAAGCAAGCATGAAATTAAAAATAAACTTACAAGATGGTTGCTGCAGCAGGACTATCAAAGTACTGGGGACTTGCTTACTTTCATCGAATAGGCATAAATGTTCATATACACTGCATTACTGCCTTACTCACAGACATACACACCCCACCTCCACACAAACACACCCCCTCCTACACACAAACGCACCCCGCCCTACACACAAATACCTACTTATAATTAAAGTTACTTCATTTAGTTAACATTTTCAACAATTTGATCCATGTTTGTTACTACTATGCAGCGTCAGATACGTTTTTTTTTGTAATTTCTTCATTGTATGTTTTAAATTCATTGACCGAATCCTGTCCCCCATAATACAGGATCTTGCCTAGCTTGGGTGTCAGTGTTCAACGTTTGTGCAACAAATACATACATGACTCTCTTGTGTGCATTCATCTTGTATAGCTGTTTATATATGTGGGTTTCTTATAAATAATTAAATAAATTATTATTAAACACAAATAATCTCATATTTGTTTGGCCCAATTTTATCTATATGTAGTTTAATAAGTGCTCTATCGTTAACGAGACTTTGAACGACATACAAGTATGTATAGTTGTGTTACTACCTTAATTTTCCAACGGCAACTCTAACACACGGTGCTCTAAAACACAAAGTCAGACAAACACATCCTCTGACAGAGTAATTGTAGATTTCACCATGACCATGTTTATTTTAGTATTATGTAAGATGTGGAAATATATGAATTTGTTTTTGAGTCTGTTTCTTAAAAAATAAACTCTGAAATAGCTCAGCTGACATTTTGAAACTCTAGTAATTTTAACTATTACCTAACTAAAATATTGGCAGTAGGTGAGTTCGTGTGTGTAAAATGTAATAACTATCTTCTTAGGTATAAGTATAAGAAAGAAGAAATGGACTGCTTGACAGTTGCTGCAGGTTGTAACTTTTTTTAATGTATCTACCAGGTATCCACAGGTTCCTTTCATAATGTAGGCAGGCTAAGAAATAATATTTAAAAAATTACACCCCAGGAAGAAAAAAATTGAGATAGAGTTTATGGAAGACCTCAGAAAATTACTTAAATATAAGTACCTAGCCGTAAATAATTATAGAAAGTTCGATATTTCGTTGATGTCTCTTGAAACGTGATCATACTCGTCAACTTTTACGGATGTATACCTATGTTACGATTGGTTTCGGTTTGATTATGTAATAGGTAAGATAATAATGATACAAAATAGTCATTGAGTGGAAAGTGTTATGAACGTAGTGTGTCGTGTCAATAAGAGTATTTTACAAACCATGCCATGCCAACTTCCCTGTCATAAAGAAACAAGTAACTATATATGAAGTATATACACTACATGAGAAAAAACTATTGACAAACTTATCACTAATAGCGATCTCTACTAGGCATTCTTTGTACGAAGAATTGAGTACGTAATCACCTAAGAGGTACCTACTATAGTATAAGTATAATCCTTTGTGAAGGTACTCCATACTTGTCAATTCTCGACTTTTTAACGGTTAGCAACAGCTATTACTATCGTTTGCCACGGTTATCTATATTGCATTGTACGTATGTAACTCAATTCGTCACAATAAAGTCATAGTTTCTCGCAACCATCAAAGCAACACGAAATCATTCCAAGAATGTCTGTGGATGTCGTAAAGATGTGACATTTATGTGCGATACACACCACTTTAGTACCTAAATATTACGTTTAAAACTATAAAGTGACGAGGTGACACCATGGGCGCAGTTGAGCACGATCTTAACCATTTTATGGTGTGTGTAACATTGATGGTAAAGAAGACTTTTCACTGGATATTGATAGTGAAAGAAATTAACCAGATGGAAAAAAGACGAAAGCAATTCATGATCCACTTCCACATGATTCTTGAAGAAGATTTTTAAGAAGAATCAAAAAACCAAAAGAGATGTAATGCTATCCATAGTATGAACCGATATTATATTGTTTAATGTCAAAGCAACTTCATATTGATTTAATGCCATCTTTATGGCGAATTTGATTCACATATGGTCTCTTGTAGTAGGCAGAGAGATTTCTTGGTTTTTGCTTTATACAAATTATATTACTTACAAACATCAAATTATTGACCAAATTTTATTTATTTATATAAAGTACTCAGTTTTCGGTCTTCGGGATAAAAGGTATCCTATATGTTATTCCACTTGATCTACCTGCATGCGAAACATTATGATTGGTTGTGAAAAGAGGTTTCAAACAAAAATATACAACAATATAAATAAAAAATTAAATATTGTTAGGTTAAGCAAGCATGAAATTAAAAATAAACTTACAAGATGGTTGCTGCAGCAGGACTATCAAAGTACTGGGGACTTGCTTACTTTCATCGAATAGGCATAAATGTTCATATACACTGCATTACTGCCTTACTCACAGACATACACACCCCACCTCCACACAAACACACCCCCTCCTACACACAAACGCACCCCGCCCTACACACAAATACCTACTTATAATTAAAGTTACTTCATTTAGTTAACATTTTCAACAATTTGATCCATGTTTGTTACTACTATGCAGCGTCAGATACGTTTTTTTTTGTAATTTCTTCATTGTATGTTTTAAATTCATTGACCGAATCCTGTCCCCCATAATACAGGATCTTGCCTAGCTTGGGTGTCAGTGTTCAACGTTTGTGCAACAAATACATACATGACTCTCTTGTGTGCATTCATCTTGTATAGCTGTTTATATATGTGGGTTTCTTATAAATAATTAAATAAATTATTATTAAACACAAATAATCTCATATTTGTTTGGCCCAATTTTATCTATATGTAGTTTAATAAGTGCTCTATCGTTAACGAGACTTTGAACGACATACAAGTATGTATAGTTGTGTTACTACCTTAATTTTCCAACGGCAACTCTAACACACGGTGCTCTAAAACACAAAGTCAGACAAACACATCCTCTGACAGAGTAATTGTAGATTTCACCATGACCCATCTCCAATTCAATGACACCTCACGAAATCGAGACAAAAGAACAAAGAAGTAGCGGCCCATTATGTTACACAAGCAGCTTTTAGGGTTCCGTAGTTTGGAACCTAAAAACCTTACGGTTACGTATTCCCGTCAAAAATTTGGGTAGTTTTGTTTTGGCCATCTTTGACCTCATTAGACTTTGCTTTATGAGATTGTGAGCTTCAAAAAGGGTGAAAATAGATTTTTGCGGGATTGGCGAAGCGTGATTTGTACCCAAGCGACTATAAGCTAGAAGCTTGAAGCGCTCGTGGTGTAGCATGATTAGCCGTTCTTAATCGAATGGTAAAGTTTTGCTACCACCGTCATGCTCGGTACCTGTATGGGTACCGCCTATATATTTCAAATCGAGCGTTTCCCGGTTAGCCGTTGGTCCCGGTTATCACTTAATTGTGATAGTCGTTATGCTTTGGAGGCTAGGCGTCTTGAAAACTCCAACAGTGGGTTGACCACTAGTCCACCTCCATCGATCCGCAGTGGGCACGCGTGGCGTATCTGCCCATTCCCTTTCACTCTCATTTGTGAAAGGAGGCCTGTGCTCTGCAGTGGGACATTATAGGCTGCTGATGATGATGATAAGCGACTGCTTAACATCAGGTGGGCCGAACGCTTATTTGATACCTATTCCTTAATTCAACCCATCTTACGTAAAAATGCCTAAAAATCTATGCTCAAGTCATAATGAGAAAATTCATATAAATACTAAGGTATACATCAAAATGAAAGCACAAAAAAAACTAGTAAAAAAATCAATAGATATGGAACCCCTTCATTCGCGGCTGGCTTCGTACTTAACTGCTTTTTATATTCACGCTAGTGTGAGCTACATAATGACATGTACTGATACCTTGGCACTCGTCTAATGGCGAGCAACGAAATTGCTTTGACCACTACTGCAATACCAACTTAAATCCGCATCTAACAAAGGATATTCGACTCTATTTGTTAGATGATAGGTGACAGCTGAGTGACATATATATTGTTGCTAACTCTAGAGATTGGATCTCCACGCCTACTCCTACGACAAATGGAGACAGTTGTCTGCATGTACCTACTATGATTGTTAATATGAATTTAAGTTGTGTTTCGTAAGAGCTTAAGTTGCTTTTCAATTGTGTAACTGCTACGTCTTAGGACATGTAGAATAGTAGGTAGGCTAAACGTGAATCAAATTTAACAAAATTTCAAAAGATTAAACTTAGGACATGGTCAAAAAATATGATATTTTCTTCGCAATTCGGGAAAAGATTTACCTCAGTTAAAATTTGTTCAGCATCAAGAATACAATCAGGTTTTGGTACATCTAGTAGTAATCAGTATAAGAAACAGATTCGAAAAATAATTTTATATGGTGACATCTGAATTATCGGATACACCTTTAGATATGCCGCAAAATTACGGCACAAAGCAGTGCGTGCCTTGGCTATTCACAAAAATTGTGACAGTTTAACAAGTCAGCTTTTGAAAGTTCAAATAAACCGCAGGGTATAACAATTTAACCACTCCTTAACCAACTTTGCCTTAGATTCGAAAATGTTACATAACAAACAACAAAACAAAAAAAAAGATAATTCAAAAGCACGTCCGTCGTATCCCGCGTACGTTCCGCCAGTCGTATGTGGTTCGGCGTAATAATACGAATTATAATAATTGTCTAAGCGGCGCGCAGGGGGCGTGGCCAAATGACAATCACGCGCTGCGACCTAATGAACGGGTGCGCGCGCGCCGTCTACAGGTGCGATTTAGTGAGGAGCGTCGCATGGGACGATGACTTTATTGTTGCTTGCGTATAGCTAATCTCAACTTGATAGGTGATGATGCAGCCAAAGCATTGAAGTGAAGTTTAGCCGTTAAAGTAGCGGTCAGAACTCACCGTTATGTAAATATTTGACGGCAGATTGAATCATAGGCCAGCAAGGTAGGTAGGTTAGGTACAAGCTCTGGTCTCCTTACAAATTTTCTTTCGCTCGAAGTCTAATTTGAAAGAGAAGATTGAAGAATAAGAAGATTGTCTAATTCAACCCCACCTTCGCAGCGGCTTACTTTTCGGACGTCACTGCCACTGAATAATAGAAAGGCCACATAGATTATAGGTGTACGTCAATTACTGCCCTGCTATGCACCGATGTATATGTATGATAGCCGATAGGGAAGGAAGGTTTTCGAGTGGCGACCACGTACTGGAAAGCGCCGTGCGGAACGACCTCGCATCAGGTGGACCGTCGACCTAGTCAGAGTCACTGGGTGCCGCTGGATGTAAGCGGCTCAAAACTGTTCCAGTGGAAGCTAATGGTGGAAGCCTATGTTCAGTAGCTTTTTTTGCATTATATTTTTGAGAAGAAAACCAAAACATGTATCATGCTATCGATACCGGCACTTCACTAAAGATCTAATGCTCACGTAGTGTCGCTGCGAGTCATGCATTCATTACATAGTGTCTTTATCTCCAGGCGGTAGAGCGTCACTTCTGGACGATACATAATTATGTATGTAAAGAGTTTCCTTGTGATGCAGATACCTTGATAAGCGTAAAACACGTATGAGAAACTTAAGAAATACCTTCTTTTTGATTATTTTTTAATGTTGTCTTTCCCTTAATCCAAGTAGCAGATTATGGTCGCCAGACCTCATTGTGGAGGGGAGAGGGTCAGTAACGCGCGAATGATCGAGCCTCGTTGCAAACGTCGATATGGTAACGGTAATCTCTTATCATCCGGCGGACTGTATGCTAGTTTACAGACTTCGTCGAAGAAAAAAAAAGCATGCATGTGCCAGCAGCAGATCCAGGCACATGCATGGAGTTGGAGGTGCCTCTTTCGCAGCAGCAATATCAAATCGTGTTGCTGAAATCATTGTGACGAAACGATGGCAAGTAACACTTTATTATAGTGATCCCGGCAAACTTCTTGGCACTATTTGGTCTTAATGGGAAAAGGTTTGCGCAGGTGCTTATACATACAGGCGAGCATCATAAATGTACTCGTAGATTATTGTCCGTCCAAGGAGACCTAAAATTTGACTTCTGTGCAGTTTACGTTTTGTGCCAAGAAGTTTGCCGGTTACTATACTCGCCTGACTGGCTACCACCTCACAATCTAGGTATTACAGTGCTCTCTCAAGAGAATACTAAACGACAATGCCAACTACAATTATCTTCGATAACAATTCCAAGTTGCCATTTACTATGGTAATACGATAGTCTCTCAGACCACCCCCATACAATCATGGGAAAATGGTACGAATGTGTTACAATTATTAGGTGCAATTGCCCGTTGGAAGTTCATGTACAAATTACATGGTTGTGCGTTAGATGCTTTGATTTTATGAGAAGGGAAATGTTAGAAAGAGTGAGAAGATGCGGAAGGAATGTAGCAGTATGTTCTCTGTGGTGTGCGTGACGGAAACTCTTGCTGTATTTAAAAATTCTTGAACATTCGTAGTTGCAATTGCGTAATTGCTGATGGGTGGATAGATAGATAGATAACTCTTTATTGTACACTAGAAAAACAGTAAACAAAACAGAAAGAAAAGAACATAATATTAATAACTGTACAATGGGTGGTCTTATCGCTGAAGAGCGATCTCTTCCAGACAACCTTAAAGGGTCATGTAATGGGTACTACAAAGTACCCTACCACCATGCTATTACTTCCTCACTATGTTTGCCTTTACAGATAGGTCTAGTTTAATTCCTTGACTTGCGGTTAAATTACAATAGATTTCTATTGTTTTCCTCGCCCGCACGGGTCATCAAACAGTCAAAGGATTCAAAGATTCTAACGTTTATGTTGCTCTCAAGAATGTATAAGTACCTGCGCAAACCATTCCCTTCTACGCCCAAATAGTGCCAAGAAGTTTGCCGGGATGTCTATAACGTGTTACTTGCTCTCGTTTCTTCACGACGTTTTCAGCAACCTATGAATTTGATATTGCTGTTGCGAAGGAGGAGCCTCCATTCCATGCCGGTGGCTGGAACTGTTGCTGCCATTTTTTTATATAAGTCGGTAAACAAACATTTTGCCAGTCTGATGGTAAGCGGTTACCGTAGCCATAGGACGCTCCTAACACTCGAGGTATCACTCACGCGTTACCTCCCCAAAGAGCTCTGGCAACCTTACTCACGCGCAGGAACACAACAAAGTTATGTGGCTGCGGTATTCTATAAGGTGGAGGTATTGAGTGAAAAAACTCTTTGACTGAAAGAAAGACCATTAGATCTACAAAAAATTAAGCCGAAAACTATAAGTCTGATCTTAACCTCGTCATTTCGAAGCGCCGCGCCGATGTCCTATGTCGAATGACATGCATTATATTTTAAGAACCTCATAAAACAACATTACGGTTCCCAAAGCTATACTTACACACTGTTCGTTACCAATTATTGGCCGTAACTGCCGGTTCGATTCCCGACGATAATTACAACTGTTCACTCAAAACATACGTCGAAACATAAATAATGTTGACGGTTTGACTTGCTCTCCTTTTTTTAAATTTAATTGGAAGTGTCATAGAACAAATATGCGCAAGCAATTGGCTACTTGACAGTTATAATGAAAAAATATGAAATATGTTAGATATGATAGCTAATAGGTTAACAATAATTACACAATATGTTTTTTGCATAATAATAATTATTTAATATTTTATTTTAGGAAATAAAAAGTGAGTTTTTTTATCTGTGGATTACAAGAACCGAAACGCGGGCGGCCGGGATTGAGCATCTATGGTTTGTTTGTGAGGTTTGTGACGTCAAATTTAACTAGAGGTGTGAAACTCATCAAAAATACGCGAGCTGCATAACAGCTCACGGCTCAGGTGTGTGAGCCGGTACAATGAATCAGCTCGCAGATAAGCTCAATTTGTACCTATAGTCCACGATAAGCGCGCACGCTCACTGAGTATCGGCTCGATTCGAAGCGCGGTACGCGTTACATCGTGGACTATAGGTACAAATTGAGCTGATCTGCGAGTTGAGTCATTGAACCGGCTCACACACCTGAGCCGTGAGCTGTTATGCAGCTCGCGTATTTTTGTTTAGTTACACACCTCTAGTGTTGTTTAAAGTGCTGTGACGTCACACCTGACAAATGTCACGTGACCGGGTGTTTTTGCGCGAATTTCAAATGAAATGTTAAAAAATATTTTTTTTTCCTTGTAAATAACATTTTTTTGATAAAAAGATAATTGTAAGAGGTATAAAATACACGTATGTAAATTTTAAAATATGTTTCCGAAAACTGTCAAGTAGCCAATTCTCACGTGCTCGATGGAGAATTAAAAATACATAACCTTTTTTTTTTTGACAATGTTTATTTTGTTTGTTGTTTATTACTTTTTTGATACTAACTAGATAAAAGTAACATAATTATAACTACAACTAATTAACTAACAAAACAAAAGGAAATAATAAAAATTAAAAAGGAAATATGTACACAGAAAATTATAAATAAAACACGGAATTTAGGTCGCTGTCTATGGGTAGGGTGCCCAAAAGACTGGCTACATTACCTCGCTGGATAGCGAGGCTGATCCTCTGACCGAGGTACGAGCCAGCCCTTTGGTCTCCGGATGTTTGTTTGATGTCATCTTTATTTTTTTGGTTGAATTAAAAAAACGATCGTATGGATGTTTCGTTATTCTTGTTTTTGACCATAAACTTACTATCGAAAGTGTTGAGTGGCCGAAGATGGTCAGTACCCCGAGTGTAAAGAATTGAACGCTTACTCGTTTGCATTTACGACATTTCTTTGTAGGAATTGGCACAGCGCCTCTAGCGGAATACTCATGGTACTCATTTCTCCCTACTAAATTATAGTTAACGCAAACGCGTTAGAAAGCGTTTACTATCGTCAATTCCTTACACTAGGGGTATTGCACACCCAGCCTAAAGCAACTTTTAGGTGATTGTAGATAGATTTTCAACTTGAGGTTCGTAGCGAACTATACAGGTACATAGCGCTATCTTCACGATGTTTTCTACTCACTGAAGGACCTTCGAAATGACATTCGATGTCCCCAAGCTACTTTTATTAATATATTTTTTATACTACTTAGTCGGTAAACAAGCATACGGCCCGCCTGATGGTAAGCGGTTACCGGGGCCATATGGACGCTTGCAACACAAGAAGCATCGCTCATGCGTTACCGACCTTTCCCCCCTCCCCTATGAGCTCCGGCGACCTTACTCACGCGCAGGAACACAACTTTACACAACATAAAGTTATTTGGCTGTATTTAGCGGTATTCTGTAAGGTCAGGTCGAGCTGCTCTTTGAGCGAATAAACGCTATGCTCTACCTCTCTCAATCGTGAATTGGTTTCCATTTTTTTTTTTATATAGAATTTAATTTTCCATGTAGTTTTAATCTGAGTGGTTCAGTCAAAAGGCCAATAGTCTAAGTCAAAGATCCTCATGAAATAAAACTTTTATTGTGAATGTAATAAAATTACAAGTAGGTACCAGGACAGCAGCGAGTTCTAATAGGTTTGACATTTGGTTGATACGAACGTGGTATCTGTAACGCACCTGCGTATGCACATGGCATATCAATTTGAGATAATAAAAAAGTATAATAAAGACAGTCTTTACCAGTATTTACCTGTTAGAGATCCTTACCAAAGCATACAATTGTATTTTGAGTCAAGTACCATCTTACTTAATGTTTCTTCAATATTATAAATGCAAAAGTGACTTTTTTTGTTACCTCTTGACGTCGCAACTGCTTTTACAATCGTAATAAAATTTGGCACGTAGGTAGTCTATGGCATGGAGAAGAAAACAGGTAGTAGGATAAATCAAGGGTGGATACTAGTATTAGTATAAATCAATTGTATCTAACTCAAGAGGCTAAATGCCTGTAAGACTACGATGTATTTCATATACAGGGTAATTTTTTCGAAGTTCTGCTTTTACGTCATAATATGAACAAAATTATGTATGACAATCTTGCTCACAAATTGCTAGAAGTTATCCAAAATATTATTTTATATTTTCCTTGACCATGGTTTTATCCTGCGTAAAGTTTGACGAGTTAGAGCAGATCTCGCAGGGACCTCACTATGTTTCGCCATAAAGAATTAGCTCTTAGCATTCTGACAAAAAATTAGAGGTCAATTTTGATAACATCTAGCAACTTGTGACCAAGATTGTTATACATAATTTTGTTCGTATTGTGAAGTAGAAGCAGAAAAAGAATTTTTTTTTTTGAAAAAACGAAAAAACACATTTTTTTTTTCATTATTTTAATGCCATTTTTATTTTCTTCAAAATTCAGCGTTTTTCTCTAAGACCTGTAGTTAAGAAGTTGCCCTCACTGGCTGGAATAAAAATATCAACCTGTATATAGGGTAAAATATTCAAAAATCATTTATTCAAATAGACCTTCGCAGGCACTTATGAAAAGTCTGACTCTAATACCGGTTTGGAAGGTTGCATTTGCTGAGAAGAGCCGGCAATAAACTCAGCAATTACTCTTTTCAAAACAAGCTTAGATTCATTACATAATATTTACATTCTAATCGCACTGAAAACAATTGCGTGCCCCGGCGCGGCGGCAAAATTACAAAGAAGACTGAATAAATATTTAATAAGTAAATAAATAGCAAACTTAAGCAGACCAGCCCCAAAAGCAGCACCTGTTCACAAGTATGACGCGTGTGGCAGCCATCGCCCTCCTCGCCATATTGGAGGGAAGTGAGCGACCCGTCACACGACGCCGCCGCAAGCAAAGGCCGTAAAGTGAGCATGACTTACTTAAGTCTGCCTAAGAAATAAAAAATAACTAAAGGGAACTAAACACAAAATTTGTTATCACTGTGACCATTGACAAGATTAGACTAAATATCACAAAATAGAAAATATAACAATTAGACAGACATAATATATAACGTAGGCTTTTCGCGGAGTACTAGTCACTATCATGATTGCTTGAAAGCGCATATCGAAAATACTAATTTTAATTGTTCATATGGATACAATTCGACTATTGAAACCTTGGACGGTTAAATTAGTTTATTTATTCAAGGAACCCAAAATCCACAGTAACGTCATCTTAATCGTTTTAAATTATAACTATTATTAAGAGCAGCGAATGTACGTGTATCGAGTCGAGATATAGGTAATCGATGCGCGAACACCTGACGAGCTCGTCAAACTTTTGTAATTGAATCGAGGGAACTTGCAGGGACAGCCAAACCACCGACTCTTAACTGTGGCTTGTAGAGTCGCAAAGAGATAGAGGTGGCAGTTTTTTAATTATAATATTAGAGATACTTAATGATATATAGATTGTATTTTGTATATATTTGCTGTAAATATTTAAATAAAATTTATTTAAAAACAAAAAATAATCATTATTATTCATAATAAGATAGAGATAAAATGATAAGAATGACTAAGTATGTAGTACTTTTTTTAATCACAGTGTATTTGTCTTTTGGTATTCACAATCACCTACGTACAAGTTGTTACGCATTGCTTATGCGTATTATGGAAAAAGTGAACCTTACTTTCGGTAGGTTTTTCGGGCGCCAATATTGTGAAAACCTTCTAAAGGCTACAGTAAATGGGCATGGGCGTCTTTGTTTTCATCATTGTTCTTATATATTTTTGAAATCACCCTATCTCTTTCTTTTATTTCCGTAAATAAAGGAGCGTCTATATAATTTATATGAGTCATTCATCATTTATAATTTTCATCGGAGCTATAAATGTATGATCAGGCAGCCTTGACCAGACTTGGAATAATATCATAATATTTTTTTAACGTCTCTTCTATTCATTAACGAGCTCTACATAAGAACTCTATTGGACAAAGTTGTTTAATCGGACGATTAGGGAGGCACAGTTTCACAAAGTCGGTGTCAAGCGGAGCCAGGTGCCGGCACTAGTGCTCCTTGTGGTTAATTAACACTTTTGTTGTTTAATTTTATTGACTTTGGAGGGTGGAGGGCGGGAAGTAGGTGTAGTGGTGAGTGGCGATAGGATCAACCTATCTGATGAACTAAAATTATTCAAAAATAAAAAATTAAAATGTGTTAATTTCAATTAGGTGGTTATATTATTTAAAACATTTTTTTTTTCTATTTTTGAAATCTTCCCCGTCTTGCACACCTCGTCAAAATTTCAACACAATCTGTTGATTTTCAAACATACAAACAGACAATTATGGATTTTTATATAATTTTAAAATTACCATCTTGATCGATATAAAGAGATTTTTGACTTTTAATGAAATACCTACCTCTTTTTAGTGTTCATATTATTTTATCGTAAAACCTTTTTATTTCAGCTACTATCTATCCCCCTTACTCATAAAGCGCTATTTAACTAATATACTATTTAAAGGGTCACGTAAACAACGTCAATATAATAATATTGTCATTGTCAAATAATGTGACATTATTTACGTGAGCCTTTAATCAGTATATTAGTTAAATTGCGCTTTATGAGTAAGGGGGTAAATATGTTACTAGTTAAGATCATAAAATGTGTCTTTTTTATTGGGATTCCTGGGAGTTTTGTAAAATAAAATTAATAAAACAAACTTTGCCTTAATTTACCTCACAATATTTAATATCTAAGGCTTTTCCATCAACAACATAAATTCCAAATACTGCTTAATTGAGCCCCTTTACACGGGTTATCGTCGCGTTTCCCTTCCTTATTACATTTAAAAACACGCCTATTATTTCCCAAGGGAAAGAAGAAAGTCGCGAAATTTATAATATAATATTTACCGGTCGCAGAATATTGGATAATTAGATCGCGACGTGATTTGGTACGGGAAGGCGAAATTAATATCAATGTTCTTTGTTCTTGTAGCTAGGGTTGTTTCCATATCGATATAATTAAATAATCATATCGATACTAATAAGAGAGCTTATAAGAATAAGAATAAGATCTTTTTATACTTACTGGTTTAAGTAAGCATAATAATGTATATTTTGTATAAGTATTTGGAACAAAAGCAAAAAAAAAGCCTTACTTACTTACTTAAAGTCATAAGTGCCTTGCCAGCCTAAACTGAATAAATTACTTTTTTTTTATTCAAAGGTATGTCCATTTTTTTTTTCGATTAGGTTTTATTATATTACTTATTAATCAATATCACCAGTTAGTACGAAAGTAATAAATATCAATACGTAAACAGAAAGCTAATTTTTACTGATTTATGTTCCACCAAAGAATTATCTATATAGAATATAAAGCTTAGTCGGTGTCAGCATTTTATTTGCAGGCGTCAGCTGAAAATCAGCGCTGCTGACAGTAGTCACTATGCTGAGCTGTATGTCCTTTTTGACGGCACAGACTTACTGGTTTATTTTAAAATATTGTGATGATTCTTCTTTTATGTTTTCCATCAAATAAATGTATTTTCTTTCTTCTTTTTTTCTAGTTGCAGATCAATACGAATTCAAATATGCTTGCTCATAATCTATACTAATATTATAATAAAGCGGAAGCGATTTTTTGTTTGTGTTTGTTTGTTTAAACGGGATAATCTCTGGAACTACCAGTCGGATTCGAAAAATTCTTTCACTAATAGGAAGCTACATTATCCCCGAGTATTATAGGCTATTTTTTTATCACGGGAACGCGGGTGAAACCGCGCGAGACAGCTAGTGATTAATAAAGAATGAAAAAATATCCATTTCTGTTAGATCTTTACTTTATTATATGCACTATTTGAATACTTACTAAGATACTACAAAAAATTACTATATAAATTTAAATCAATATCGATATTTTTTTCCTACGTCCCTTAACGCGAGTTAAGACAATGAAGACAAATGCTTAAACGGCAGGCATGGGGTCCGGGATTCGATCTCAGATGGGACATGACAAACAATCTATGACATACATAATTTTGTAACATATTCCTTCGTTATTTAGTCATGAACCCGAGGGGGAATGAACGATTGTGTTTCCGTATGATCGTATAGGTATTCTATCTATTTTGTGTCCTGATAAATTGGTGTATGTAAATAATTACGTTTTTAAAAAAATATGGCATTAGTTATAGGTGTGAAGTTTTACATTCTCACTATATTTCTTGAATACAATTTTACCAATCAGTTAAAGAAAACTAGCTGAAAATTTTATTTTATCTTTGGTTGCTCAGACGACGGAAGCCGAGACGAAGGTCCAGGGTTCAAATCCTACAATGAGATTGAGATTTCGGTGAAGGAAAACATCGTGAGGACACCATAGCACGGTGAAAGGGTACTTTGAAGTACCCGCCTGCCTGCCTACCACCCTCACCAAGCACCTATCGATATGTTCTGACAGCAGTTGAGATCCACTACCTTCTAAGGCATAGTGTGTTTACCACCCTCGGCCACATCATCACTTACCATGGTGAGATTGCGGCCAAACATATGCCTCTACAAAGTAAAAAAAAAGTTTCAAATTCATATATAAAAATCTGAGGGTATTTCAATCCAGATTCTCTTCATAAAACATAATTATTTTGTATCTACTAAGACCTAAAAACATACCAAAAAACCATGCTTTCAACATTCCAACCACTTTAGCTCAACTGCTAACAATTTCAAGAAATAAATAAAACAAATCACCCTAAGGCGAAAACTTGCAACCGAAAAATTATTCACAATGTAAATTTATTTAATTCGTGTCCCTGCACTATAATTGTTTGAAACTCTAAAATTCTTTTCAAATAGCTTAAACGCTTTGAACACAGCAATTTATAACATAACATGAAAATAATGACCAATCTCTTTTGATGTTAATTTTCTAACATTTTTCAGTATGATAGAGGTCAATTTAGTTTGGTGACTTAACTTTACAAGCTCGGTAGCTATTCAATTATAAAATTTCCTCTTTAAGCATATGTCATAGCCTTGGGAAAATTACTTTGATTTCATTAGGTATTTTGGTTAAATATAATAGGTATTAAACTAATTTAACTAATTAAGATGAAAAGTGTGTTAAGGTCCTCTAGAGAAAAAATACCAACCAAAATCTTGACCTATCCCAACACTCACAAAATGACCGCGATACACAGACCTGTTACCGAATACCTATAAAAAGGCCCGGTACGGTAGTATCGGTACCAATCAAGCCACATCAAAGAGCTGCAATAATCCAACGGATACCAAAATCACCATTCGACCAATTACAATGTTAAAAGGAATCGCGCCGCGGGGCACACATGGGAACCGAAATTTGAATTTGAAATTTCGGTACCAATTTAGCTTGAGGTGCCAGGCGACAGACACACCAAACGTACCAGTGGGAAAGGAGTGATCAAAACTGTACAGTATATTGTGAAGTGTCAGACAAAACACGGGTAAACTTGAAACAATTTCCGAGGTAAATTTATATGGGTTTGAAATGTATAAGGTTGAACGAAGATAACAAATATCTAAGTGATGGTAACAACCTATGAATGAGAATATACCATGCAGTTCTTTAAGAATGACATGAAGAGATTTTTGGAGGATCGGCAATCGGCATGTTGCAAGCGTCTAACGGTCCATATCAGGCGGCCGTGCGTAAAGTTTGCTACCTTAGTGGGTAGTACAAAAAATAGTAAATTACAATTTTAATGGATTGAAACAAAAAGGAAACGAAAATAATAAGAACCTTCGCAGTCAAAATAATGTTTTAGTGTTCAGTAAGTTTGGTTTTCAGTTGATATTCACGTTTCAGTTTATAAAATACTTTGTTTCAGTTTATTTGGTAAGGAGCAAGGTAAGGAACTATTAGCTAGCATATGACGTAATATTTTAATCAATTAAGTGCATAATAATAGTATCTGTTTTCATAGAGTATACTATGTAGAGTCACAATATTAATACCGGGTCGCGTCGCGCTTCTCCCGAGGGGTTTCTAAATCATCCGTCCCTGTCGCTCCCTTGCGCCCGGCGCTAGGATGGTAGAAAACTGTGGATAAGACCAACAATATTGATTTTTATTTGCAATTATAGTAAAAAAATCTATGTTATGTTAACCCACAAGTTCCTATCCAACTGATTCGCCTGCGATTCCTGTTTTTAACCGTTTAGGGGATGATTTTTGAAAAACTCTTCCTTAGAAGATTTCTACTTCTTTATACAAGTTTTACTTTTGCAGATGTAAAATAGTGTGCCATAAATAACATTTTATTTTATCTTTTTATTTAAATGTGGGATGAATTATTTGTTAAAATATTTCGTGGGTGCTTATAATATTCCTGAATTCAGCATAAAACTCCGATCGAAAAAGCGGTAAATACGTTATTTGTCAGAATAAATACAGCGGAGTTCTTCAAGAAATCTGTGAACAAATTTTTTACGGATTGTCACCTGGCGAATTATAACCTTGCACCAACTTCACATTGGAATATATCGATAGGTAAGGTAATGAAATCATTGTGAAATAAGTTAGGTGGTCGCAAATTATCGAAGGAAGTTAATTTCAGTTTGCTTGTGTGGTTGATAGAAATAGGATTTCTTAAAAGTTACATTATCGCAGTGCTGGTGTTGCACCTAAAAGAAAAACTAATATTCAGCACAAGTCAATGTCCACCCTATCCCTAGCGAAGCCGTAGCGCCTCCGGTTACATTCGCTTTACGGTGTAATTTTTCTTATGTTATTTATTTATTTATTACGTTGTGAGTGATCTATATCACGTCATATCTTACACTCTTGTAAATGGGCCGGCATTTATTCAGCCCGACGCGACGCAACTGTAAAGACGGCCTTTGTCTTCCGTAGTGTGTAGCCGCCTTTATTGTCATTGTCTCTGGCAGCTATATTGAACTATTTTTAATTAGGTTTTAAATGTAGCGCTTTTGTTGATGATGATTTTATTTTATCTGTGCTTTTATTTCGGTAGTATCAATATGACATAGCATAAACTTGATCGATGCGTTACATAATAAGTTTTCTATACGTTGAATTAAGGTCTATTTTATTTAAATATGCCGAAGAAACCAGTCATATGTTTGATACTCACATCTCTAAAAACTCAACCGCAACAGCACTATCATCAACACACAGTATAACAAATGTCAGTATTCAAAGGCTCGCGAAATGGACAGCATAAAAAATGAACATTAACTCATCAGCTTAAATGCCTAGATAACTCGTACCTGGGCTCCAAGCCATGCTGTCACCGGAATGTATTGGAGGTAGCAGAGTAATAAACCACTCAGGCACTCATAAAACTAGGTTTTTAAAACCACCGACGTTAATTCTCTGTTTGACTGATGTACTGTGGAGATAATTAGGCTCCGGAGGTGTGAATACTTTTTTCGCGTCTACGGATATTTTTAAAGTGCAAAATGCAAAATATAAAATACGTATTTTTTTTTTCAAAATATTGGTTTGCGTTCAAACACGGGCTGTGTTATGCCTGGTTCTGTTAAAGTCATACAATGTATGTAGGCAGAATATATATTATCTCGAATATATATTTTGAGTGAAAATCACCTGTAAAAAATATATTTAAATATCCCGTTCTTAGGATAAAAAGTAGCCTTTCTCCTTCTCCATACCATAGGCTATCTGCGTGCCAAATTTCATCATGATCAGAAACATAACAAAAAAATAAACTCACATTCGCATTTATAATATTAGTTAGGGTTTTTTCTGCGATATAATCTTATAGTTGTATGAATTTTAACAAATAACAGGAATGTTTGTCATGAAAACATTTATTTTATTTTAATGCGATGATAGCTCAGTGGTAGTGACGTCGGATACCGAGACGAAGGTCCCGGGTTCGAATCCTACAATGAGCTTGAGTTTTCGGTGAAGGAAAACATCGTGAGGAAACCATAGCACGGTGGTAGGGTACTTTGTAGTACCCGTCAGGCTGGCTACCACCCTCAAGATGAAAATCTGTCGCCAAGCACCTATCGGTGTGTTCCGAGAGCCAGTACCTTCTAGGCTTTGTGTGCTTACCACCTTCGACCACATCATCACTTACCATAGTGAGATTGTGGTCAAACACAGGCCTATACACAGTAAAAAAAAAATGTCTCGAAACTATGAAGGGGTGGGGACCCGTGGGGACCCCTTATGGTGGGATACCCAATAGTAAGTACTCAAAAATTATTGTTTTACCTTTCTGTAAATTGTTGTTTAAAGCACCTGAAATGCAGTTCCCTTCTTAACTCTTACCACCAGTGGTCAAAAAATCAATGGTTAGTAATTTTATGTCCGTCTGTTGAAAGTTTTTTTTAATATAACACAAGCAAAAAACAATAACATCGTTTTGTTCATCTTTTTTTATATTAACAGTAAGTTACCGTTGCATTGCAAGACTCGAGCGGCGTGGAAATGAATTATCCTTCACAAGGATGCTCCAAATTAACCGCCAATGTACATCTGCCTACAGTGATGGGGTTCAAATTATATCGATAATAAACCTAATAATATTTTTCTCATATTTCTAACCAGAATTGCAGTGTGAAAGATGATAATAATATAAGTAAAACATAAACAAGCCGGTAAGGAAAATTCATAATTAAAAAGAATACGCATCGATTGGACCAAATTACATTTTTATGCCTTTTGCGGTCGAGACCATAATGAGACAGTAGAGGTCTGAAGCTCGCCGTTTTGCTCGCAATTTATCATCAAAATTGATCGAGAGACCAGCCTCCGGAGACCAGCGGACGGGGAGCTTTTTCGCGTACGCATAACAGCTTGGCTATCCAAAGTGGCAATGCTGCTAGCATGCTGGGAACCTTATCGTCAATCAGAAGCAATTGACAGGCCAGTTGGCGCAGTTGGTTAAGATTTACCTTACGCGCCGCAGGTCGTGGGTCCGATTCCCACACAGGACATGCATTTGTGTGCATGATCATGTCTGTATGTCCTGAGTCTGGGTGTAATTATGTATATTAAGTATGTATTTACAAACAAAAAGTAGTATAAGTATTATATCAGTTATCTGGTTTCCATAGTACAAGCTCTGCTTAGTTTGGGATCACATGACCGTGTGTGAGGAATGTCCCAGGATATTTATTTTATTTTTTATTTTTAATTGGAAGCAGCGACAGACTCGAGGAAATTTTCTATGTATAGATTGTAATTTGTACTTTGTTGTAAATAAAATATTATAAATTAACAAATACTGAAACAATTTATAACTAAAATGCAGCTATATATAATAATAATGTATTGTGGTTCGGTTGGTTTAAGTCGTCATGCGGCAGGTCGATCACATGGAATAGTACCTACTCAAGTATTTATTTTAAGCTAAATTATAAGTGGTGTTTCTGTAATTGTTCTGTAATAAAAAATTCAAAAAGAAATAAATATAAGTTATCCACAATATCGACAGATGTAGAACTCATTTTCTACTTAGATAGGTAATGTCAATAATAGTGACCAATATCCATTGTCCATATCGATACTTTGCCTCCCTCACTAGTTCATTGCAACATCTCATAGCCCACGTTATTTTTTTAACATTTTGTTAGCGAGTTTCGTTATTTTTTACCCCTTCTTTTTGGATTCATTTTGGACAATAAAAGGACCGCAGATGCAAGGAGCAGGTGTTTTATGATGCCCATGGATGCTTCATGCCAAATGATGGAATCCTTGTTAATCAATGGAGGATTGGTATTAATATTTTTATGGTTTTCACTTTTATGCTCAGTCATGTCGGTTGTTATGAAATTTCGTGGTTTGTTAAGCTAATTAGTGATGTAATCTGCTCGATTGAAGGGTGAGATTTGTGTTTGCCGCATTCTGAGCATTTAAAATTCTTGCATATACTTAGGTAGGGTGTGTATTTATAATGTATTCTGAATAATCATTGAACAACTACTTATAACTAAATAATTCCTCAATAAATTACTATTAAACCATACATTTAACGTTTTCGTGGCATTCCTTCAATAATTCACATGGTTTTATCGCAAAAGACAAGGGCGACGTAATTAAATGCAAATAAGGATGTTACGCGGACAGGTTGTCGATAATAATTCACGTCTGTTTATCGACTATCGACAGTTCGCGTGTCCGGCAGTGTCGTTGTTATCGAGTTTATAGCTTCTCGCGTGCCTTCGTCAAATGGCGACTATCTGTTGGAAGTAAGTCAACGTCGGGCTAATTGATGTCGTGACACTATGTCGTACGCAATTGAGGTGATGTCGTTGGTGGCTTAAGGATGTACTTTTATCGATATCGCTACCATTTTAATATTAACGAGGTCTTTTATAAAACTTTACTAGATGCCATCTCAAAATATATACCTACTATTTTTTTTGCTTTCACGATAAAATCTTAGGAAATCAGACATATAAATTTTTTGGCTTAATTTTTTGTAAGTCGATCTTCCTTTAATGGTGATGATAGCTTATTGGTGACGTCGAATGCTTTGACTAATGTCACTGATTCAATTCTTACAATGAACTAGAGCTGTAAAGGAAAAAGTCATGAGGGAACCATACATGCACCAGCCATCCTACAACCAGCCATGGCACGGTTGTAGGGTATTATTTAGTACCCGCCTGTTACTGTTACCTGTATTATATGTCGCCAAGCATATACCGGTGTCTGTTGCTTGACTTGAAAAATCTGAGCAACATATTGACAATGCTACTCGTATTTCTAGTGTTCATTTGATGGACGCTTATCCTTCTGACATACATTACGGTTGCCTTACATAAAAATGCTATACAGCGATAAACACAACATGCTATCTTGACTTCTTATACAACCATAACCATAACCATTATATAACCATAAGAAAGAGAAGAAGGAGAAGAACGAATAAAAATAGAAAAAACAGAAGAAAAGAAGTGAAGAAAGAGATATAATAAAAGAAGGAAGAAACAAAAGGAAGAAGGAGGAAAATTAGGAGAAAGAAAAGGGGATAGAATTAAGAGAAATTGATTTGTGGCAATTTAAATAAAAGCTACCCTAATAAATAGTAAGTTTAGTTATAACAACATTTAAAACGTAGATAGAAAAATAAATACAAGTAAGTAGAAATTACATTAATTTTGCCATAAAACTGTACCATACTTATAATGCTGGTTATGGATATACCAGCCGTAATCTTCCCTCAGGACCAGGGGCTCTACCGCGTAACTTCGGTGGTAATCGTAACGAACACCATTAATTCCAATGACGCGCACGCGGTATGACCATTCGTGGGCCCTGATTGGATGAAATTCAATAATGGTGTTCGTTACGATTACCACCAAAGTTACGCGGTAGAGCCCCTGTTCGAGTACAACATAAATAATACGAACATAATAACAATATGTTAAAAGTAAAAAAAAAAGCGTCTACACATCGGAAGGTAATGAACACGCATTTTACTATTTCTTTGCATCCCTCGGTCGCAGCCTCGGTGGAAAATTATCAAAAACAGTAAAGTGCGAAAATGTCACAGCGCAAAACAAATATCGATTCAAACCTCGCAATCAAAATTGCACCCTACTCCTCTGCATTAAGGTCTATGAAACTATTATATGCTAAAGTAAAGGTGGTGGCACACTATCGAGTCACGTGACAAGATTGATAGCTGTCAGTGCGTCACGTTCGTCGCTATCTTTACGCTAAGTGCTTCAGATGCAGGCCAGAATGTAAATGAAGTTGATTTGTGATAAAAATTTAAATACTTTACATGTGTATGAAATTATGCTTGTGTATTCACTATCATAGCCAGATGGGCCTATTAAGAAACTTGACATCAGGTTAACTGTATAGATATCAATAATCCATTTCAGCTTCATCATAGGTTCGATTCTCATGTATCCGATGTTCGATTTTTTTACATTTAGTTCTTTTTTTTTCTTCTTTTTTTTCGTCTGTATCTATGCTTACGTATATGTAGCCCGTCCACGCTACGCGAATCGCGCTCGCAGTGTGCTCGTTCGAGGCTCGGCTCGTGCTCGGTTCGTCAATCATGGACGCACCATTACAGTTTGTAAACCAATGCCCCTGTTCTGTTCACAATAACTTGGGGCCGGCGCAATATTACGCTGATTCCATTCGGCTCTTCTATCCGTCATATCAGCGTTCACTTTCCCATGTCGTCTGTCACACTATCGATCTCTCTTTTAGTCTTCCTCTTCCCGTATTTCCATCTACTCTCATATTCATAACTCAACTAATTGTATATGCTTTTATATTTATATTATCTAAGTTAGAAAGGGACAGCTGCATATATCTTTACCCTTACCTTGATTAGTTCCCTGGAATGCACGTGAAAGACGTTCAAAACTGCCAGAAGCCTATAATTATCTAAAGCGAAACCGTTTTCGGAGAGAAACGATGATTTAGTTAAACGTTTTTTTAAGCTCTTGTTTTGATTTGTTGCCCAAACATTAGCTGGGACACACAGATTATAGCGTCCAGATAGCATTTATGAAAAAGGAATGTTAGATATTTAATTATGTAGTTATATTTGTGATTAGATTACTTTTAATCGCGAGTGTTTTGAAATATCTTGAAATATTTTTAATAATTAAATTCCAAACATTTAAGTTTTTTTTTCTGTTTAGCGAACAGTTCATACTATCGTATTTTTTATCATCATCATCATATCAGCCCATGGATGTCCACTGCTGAACATAGACTTCTCCCATTGATTTCCACTTCGAACGGTTCTGGGCCGCTTGCATCCAGCGGCGCCCAGCGACTCTGACCAGGTCGTCGGTCCACCTGGTGGGAGGTCGTCCCACTCGGGGCTTTCCAGTACGTGGTCGCCACTCGAGAACCTTCCTTCCCCATCGGTTATCGGCTCTTCGAGCGTATTTTTTATACAATGGTTTAATTTAATTTAATCAAGGTCTACTTTTCCTTTGTACATCTCCATGACACACATTTCTTTCAGGCAAATTAACAAGAAAAGTAGATAATTCCATCAAAGCAATTCACAACAACAGCCTCAACTTCCCAAATCCTTTTTTACCTAACATGATAATCAGAAAAGTATCCTAAAAGAAGAAACAGTGTGTCTCATATTTCGTGGCTGTAGCAAAATTGCCGGTTCCCTTGTCATGTTACAATGGGGACTAATTAAGAGCCCTCAGAGTTAATTAGATTCTGGTTTTTGGTAATCCAATGGAAGTTAAATTTTGCTTTGTCTTTACTTTTGAATGGCCCAAGGCGTGGCAACTGGCAATGAGCTGCGAGTATTGAGAAACGTTCAGAGGTTAATTTAAGCTCCTTGCAAAGGTCCTGTACCAAAAATATAAATATCCACGTCAATAATAAATAATAATAAAAAAAGCCTTATATTTCGTTGCAGATTACAAAAAGAAAATAGTTCAATTCTTAGTAATAAACTTTAGTTGTTAGTTTAAATGCATAAATTTTAACTAAGTAATCGTACGTTTTATTTAGTTATCTACAAAACCCCTCTGTACCTATACCTCCTCCAAAGATAACCACGTCAATACTTGTATTATAATTAGTAAAGAAACATTTTAGTTTTTTGTCAATTATCTCATTTTTCTCTGTAGTATATTCAGTAGGCTTTAGGTCTGTTTTGAGTTTGGAGTTTTGGACTCCTTTTTCTATTGCCAAAATATGTAACATTTACTTCAAATAGATTTTCAATCTCAGATTCAACGTATTTAATTATGATTTGTAGCTAAAGGATGTAAACTCTAGAAATAATGGGCTCTCCAAATTACTTGCTAGAACTCTGAAAAGCGCGAGGTTTTCAAATAAAAACCCATTTCTAGACAAGTCTCTCAGTCAATCTGCATAACAGTAGTCGCTGTAAATATCGAGGCTAATTTTAAGTTACTTCAATAAATTTCAAAAGAGAGTAAAACTGGTTATATCTTTAAACTCCTATCTCACCATAAACCCATTCAACAAATACGTTGCTTAAATTATAATAATTAAACAAAATTACAACACAATAACATAAGACGTCAAAATAACATAAATATGTAGAGAAGTGGAATGAATACGGAACTCAAAGTAGCCGACCTGCTGATAAACTGTCTGATAAAATAGTAACAATGGCGGGTCCCATATAACAATTTGTATGCATACCGCGGGAACTCAATCTCTTAATTTGTTGCTTGTCTCTGTGATTCGACGTTTGTCTTGAGATTTGCGAAGGAATTTTAATGAAATGGATATGGCAAATGATGTACATGAACTGATATACACTGACTGACTTATAGACAAACGCTGTTCCTAAGCGCAGTGGGTATAGAAGTATTAAATTCACAGGAGTTCTTTAACGTAGGTGAAATTTAAAAAAGCAATTCAGAAAGGGTCTAGATCCCAGTAAGATTTCAAAAGAAAACGATGTTTTAAGAGAGGTAGAGCATAGCGTTATTTGAAAGGGCAGCTCAACTGGGGAAATACCTCCACCTTACAGAATACTGCAGCCAAAATTTATGTTGTAAGTAAGGCTGCCAGAGCTCATTGGGGAGAAGTGAAGGGTCGGTAACGCGTGAGGCCTCATGGGTTGCAAGCATCCACATGGCTACGGTAACCGGTTACCATCAGGCGGGCCGTATGCTTGGTAACCGACACCATCGTATATTTTTTTTAACCGACTTCAAAAAAAGGAGGAGGTTCTCAATTCGGATGTATGTTTGTTTTTTTTTTATGTTTGTTACCTCATAACGCCGTCATTTATTAACCGATTTGGAAAATTCTTTTTTGTCTGGAAGGGTACACTTCCCGTTTGGTCCCATTCCCATTGTCATCAAATCAGGATTTGAATACTTTTTAGTGTACTTTGAAGTCGGTTTAAGTTTTTTGTAAAACAGTCCAATAATTTATTATCATTACATAAACTGAATGCATGAAAAATTCCTTTATTCTCGTAGAAGCCTTTCTTACTATACCATATATATTATTCGGATCATCCAAGATACCACCTCCCCTCTTTCATAGCTGAATAATTACAGAAGCAACAATAGTGGGAGATGTCCCCACGCATCGTGTGACTTGGAGACACTGTCGCACCTCCATTGTGATCACCATGTTCACATACCCGTGTTGTGTTGCAAATGTCTGCTGATGTGAGCTGTTGCTTAAGTGTTAGCTTCAAAAACAGCTCTCTAGTTTTTTTTTTTTGTCGTGGTCTTGATGGTATCCACAGGTGACTTTTACATCCTTACGAGGAGAAATCAGCGCTGATTGCTCTCAATCGGACTGGGTCTCTAGATCTCAAATGACTAACTTTGACTAACTTAAACCTTGACTAACTTAAAATTAACAGTTTTTCTGGCGCCATATCTAAAGAACGCAACCGAATATTTGGTCAGATTTTTTAAAATTGACATCATTACATCTAACATTCACTTTCTACCTCGAACTCAGCCATTTACCTTATCGTTTTTTTTCGGTCACGATAAACAGTTTTTCAGGCGCCATATCTAGATAACGCATCCACTTGACGCAGGCAGACCGACATATTTGGCATCAGAGAGGTGTCCTTTATCCCATGAGTTGAGTAGAACATGAGTTTAGCCATTTACCTTATCGTTACCATTTCTGTCATGCCCTCCTAGTCTATTATGAATTATCTTGTTTTAGCAGAATCATCTGAGTATTCTTCATATGGACTATTGGTCCATCGATAGTATGTGGTCATGGATATCCCCAAATTACTTGAAAAAATACTTTTCCTACGTTTCTGTAATTATGTTTGTTTTTAATTAAAAGATATAAAATTTCGATATTTTTTTTATATATGTTTGTAAGCCCTGGTTGGTTAGTGTTTGATTAATTTTGAATACAGAATACATCCCTATTTTATGTCGTAGTAGAACTGTAAATATAGGTATTGTAGTTTTTGTTTTTTCATCTGCATGCTTAGCTGCTTTCTCTATCTACCTGTAGATAGTTCTCTTTCATTCCATAATTTCCTTATAAATGAATTACAACTTTATCAAGTAAAAATAAAACATTTGTTATTTTTTAATTGTAACGTATACATTGTGATGTAATCTTGGTAAAATTGGACAGTTGAAATAGAAAACAGAGGTCTAGATAGAGGACTAGAGGATAAATATATAGAGAAAGAGAGATAACTAGAGGACATAATAATTTTAAGGCGATGATAGCTCAGTGGTATTGACGTCGGATACCGAGATGAAGGTTCCGGGTTCGAATCCTAATATGTGCTTGAGCTTTCGGTGAAGGAAAACATCGTGAGGAAACCATAGCACGGTGGTAGGGTACTTTGTAGTACCCGCCTGGCTGGCTACCACCCTCAAGTTGAAAATCTGTCGCCAAGCACCTATTGGTATGTTCCGACAGCTGCACTTGAGAGCCAGATCCTTCTAGGCTTTGTGTGCTTACCACCTTGACCACATCATCACTTACCATAGTGAGATTGTGGTCAAACACAGGCCTATACACAGTAAAAAAAACAGAAGACTATCAGTTCAGTACTAGTTTAAAGAAATATCAGCTATTACTTTAAACTAGTATTTCATAAAAAATACCTTTGAACCTATAATTAGCTTAAAAACATGAACTTTGCTTATTTACCTAAATAATGATCATAAAACAATGCCAGTTGAACAAACTCTTTCGGAAAATCCCCATCTTGAACATGCCCATACAATGTTCGGTCGCGTCGCAGGCGCAGACTATAATTATACCGACCATAATTGGCGTCAGTGACATCTGTCTTCATTATATGCAAATGTACTCGAGTGCAATTAAGACAGTAATTAAGCTATATAAGTTTTATTACATAATAACTCTTCAGGGCGAGGATAGCATAGGTAACTATTAATGGGATGTGTTCATTTTTTGATGTCTTTTATTATTTTTCTGTTGACATAATGTTGGTGCTGTTTTGGTATTTCTGTTGAATGAAGCGCTCGTGGTGTAGCATGATTAGCCGTTCATAATCGATCGGCAAAGTTAAGCAACGTCTGTCTTGGTCGGTACTTGGATGGGTGACCGCCTAGTGGTATTTCAAATCGAGCGTTTCCGTGCTTCGGAAGGCACGTAAAGCCGTTGGTCCCGGTTATCACTTAATTGTGATAGTCGTTAAGCTAGTTGGATGCCTCCTAGGCGGCTTGAAAAATTAGGCTAGTGCCTACCTCCACCGATCCGCAGTGGGCACGCGTGGTGGAGTATCTGCCCATTCCCTTTCACCCTGATTTGTGAAAGGAGGCCTGTGCTCAGCAGTGGGACATTATAGGCTGATGATGATGATGATGATGAAGTTGTCCTATGATGAGTATATAAGAACCATAGAGATAGCATATAAATAGAGCGACTATACTAGATTATGTGCGATGCTGCCTTGAAACGAACTGCGCGTTTGTACTAAATACAAATACTGAATGCTTATTTCTCGTTTTACATCGATACTTTAACCGAGAACAAATGACAAGTAACTTAATAGTTTTTTTTTCTGACAGTTAATATGACTTTTTGGCGGGAACTTGTAAAGTGACGTTGCGTTTTCATTTTTATTTTCATATTTTGAGTTTTATTGCATATTATCTGTGATATTTTATCCAATTAAGATCAATCAATGTGCACCAGTAAATAAATAAATATCCTGGGACATTCCTCACACACGGTCATCTGATCCCAAACTAAGCAGAGCTTGTAGGTACTATGGAAACCAGATAACTGATATAATACAAATACTACTTTTTGTTTGTAAATACATACTTAATATACATAATTACACCCAGATTCAGGACATACAGACATGCGCATGCACACAAATGCATGTCCTGTGTGGGAATCGAACCCACAACCTGCGGTGCGATAGGTGGAATCTTAACGGCCCGTCAAGAGGTCTTACTACATTAAATCGATCAACTTAAAAATCTAGAACAAGTAGACTTATATAAGTATTTGGGGTTGACTATAGACACAAGTTTTACATGGAACCTTCATGTAGAAACTGTATGTAATAAACTGAGGACTGTGCTTGGAAGATTATTTATATTAAAATCATTTATTGGAAGAGGTCTTCTATACACCACACTGTACTACGCACTTGCCGATTCGGTAATTGGATACGGGTTGAACGGTTATGGACTCACTTTCACAACATATTTAAACAAAATTAAATCATTACAAACTAGAATATTAAAAATATTAATAGATAAAAAGACTAAAGATAGTTTAAACCAGGATTACGTAAAACTATTCAAAATTTGCAAAATACTACCTATAGAACTGAAAGTAAAAGCCATGATTACTACTGAACAATTTAATAAAAGTGAATATAAAATAGAACGGGTGCACACATATCCAACCCGCTTATCCAAAAAGAAAAAAAATTTTGGTAGACGCACGAGAAGATGGATCAGGACTTTTTGGCGGGAACTTGCAGAAAGACGTAACATTTTCATTTTCATTTTCAATAATTTGTGTATTTTGAGTTTTATTGTGTATTATTGGTGGTATTTTACCCAATAAAGATCATCCATGTGCACCAGTGAAGTGAAATGAAATGAATTATGTGTATCGTTACTTTTCAAGTTGTCTCAAAATGTCCGTGAAGAGTTTTAGTACAATGACCAACATTGTAGTAAAACATGACTTTTATGGACGGTGACTGACTGAGGACTATAATGTGAAGTGATTTTGTGACTGGATATTATAATATAACTCGACACTGGCAGAAATGAGCCCTAATTTGGGCTTGGTTGCCAAAATTAAAAATAAGAAGAAGAAGATGGATCACGCCCACAATTTTGAATGAGTTGCCTGATGACCTATTGAAGCATGTCACTACTAAAAACCAATTTAAAAAAATATTAAAAAAACACTATTTATCTCTCTGTCCATAAAAAGAAAGCAGTCTTATTTTGTTGATAATGTTGTCTTATGTTGTTAAGTCTTTGATTAAGGATACATCCAGATTGAGCGCCGAAGCTGTGCGCGTCAAAAAAATATATTTATAAAATTGCAAAATAATGTTTAATATTTAAATTTCTCCCGATTTTAATTGCAATATTTCAACAACTGCTATCATTATGCACGTCACTATGACAAGCAGAATCAAAGACGCAGAGGGAGCGTAAAAACTGTGGTAAAACGTAGCCGTTACGCGCAGCAGCCTATAAAAGTTGGCCAGTTTTATATTCGTGTAGTATGGCGACGTTCTTTCTGGGTATATTTATTTCTTTGGTTTAAGTTTATATTATATTTTTAATTGTATGATATTATATAATTGTAAAAATAAGAACACAAGGATGTGTTCTAAGACAAATTCAGTATATATATATATATAGTGTGGCTTTGATTTAAGAAAATGTGTTGCATTTACTTTTACTTACTTTAAATTTTAGAACATGAGAACTAACTGCCGACAAACTGCTATGCAGTTTGGCAGATATATATTATTGTAAAATTATGTAACTTTTATAAAATAAATATATTAAAAAAAAAAAAAAATAACTTGTGTTCTACGATTATTATTTTTATTAAATATATGATAATTAAATAAAACGTATATAGAACAATTATAGTTGTACAGTTTCTTTTTTGGATTAGAAAAACCTTATAGTCTTTAGCCTTTAAGCAATGGACACACAGCCAGTCAGAGACCCATACTAATATTTTCAGTTGCCACGCAAAACTCAATGTAAATTGTAGCAATAAAAGCCTATTTCTATTTCAACGTAGGTTTAGAAGTAAATAGAGAAATATGCTTATAACGCGGAAAGTTGTTGAAATCCTTCCCAAAGAAGAGTGTAAAATAATCATCCCTATTAATTAACCGATCAATTAACACATTAAAGGCCATGAAAACAGTCTCATTATAATAATTACAGTCCATTGGCAAACATTGGCTTGTAATTTGCATACAGGCCTTCGAAATATGAACCTTAAATCTCATATGTAGTTAATATATGCAAAACGATATTTGACAATAGCCGTGAAATTGATTTATCATTTATTAAATAAAGAAATCTTAAAAGTTATTGAGTTATTATAAACAAAGGATTTATAACTACTTCCACAAAAAAGTTTCTACATGTACTAGAATTTGTAAATATATATATTGTCTATGGTTATCTAAACTAAATAGGAAAGTACACAGCAGTCACACAACTAATACCAAAGAAATACTAATACTGAAGAGGTGTGAGCTTGTAAGTACTCGCTTGTTACTATTTCAGGAAAGTTATACTTACTACCGTTTTTCTATCGGACCACTAGGGGTCGGGGGGTCTCCATCGCTTCGTCGTCGACAGTCCGTACCAAGCGTTTCGCTTCCTCTTACCTTACACGCACGGTCAAGTTGTGGAATGCTCTCCCGGACAACGTGTTTCCAGACACTTATAACATGGGTCTATTCAAGGCCAGAGTGAACAGGCATCTTATGGGTACGCGCGGTCCACCCTACCTACCGAAGACTACATCTTCGCTTACCATCAGGCGGGATTGCGGTCAAGCGCAAACCCATTTAATATTAAAAAAAAAACAGGGTGATAGGGAATGGGCAGATACTCCACGCGTGCCCACTGCGTATCGGCGGAGGTAGGCTAGTGGTCAACCTACTGTTGGAGTTTTCAAGCCGCCTAGAAGGCCTCCAACTAGCTTAACGACTACCACAATTAAGTGATAACCGGGACCAACGGCTTTACGTGCCTTCAAAACGCTCGATTTGAAATACCACTAGGCAGTCACCCATCCAGGTGCCGACCACGACGGTGGTAGCTTAACTTTGCCGATCGATTACGAACGGCTAATCATGCTACACCACGAGCGCTTCATTATGTTAATATGATTGTGTAATACTCTACAAACTCACCTTGTAAAATCAAAAATAACTATCGAAAATTGCATCGGTATGTACTTACCTGTTACATTATTTGGAGCTGGCAACCACAGCATCCGTTAGGTACAACGCGTGGTAGAATATCTATTTTAAGTGTAGCAACATTGTCACTGTGCCACCGGGATGGCGACAGAGTTTTGGCGCCAACGCGCGTGCCCTCTGAGTAAACACTAATGTTAGGACGTTCGAATTTCAAAAACATTGCAAACCGACGTGACGTTATATCCGGTGACGTTCCGTTTTTAGTCGCATTTATAAGAATACGGTTACTTACCTATGAAATCAAACAATGTATGAAATGCCTGGCAAATAAACAACCACGTTTTGATAACACGACAAACCTGTTTGTTTGTTTTTGTCCACGTTTTTTTTTATATTCTGGATTTGTGGCCCCCCCGAGACAGGCTTGACCTAGTGTGGGGACCACCAGTAATCTAACTGTATAAACGTGTTATTTTAAAAATGCAATAAACTTATTATTTATTATTTATAAATCGTTGCTCAATAAATGCGTCAAAAAAGTAACAAAAAATAATGTTCCTCATGTCGCGCAAGCATAGCCAATGGCAAAATTTAATTTGAATCGAAAGACCGTAAAAAAGGGTCCCAAAAAGGGCTAACAAATGACGAACGAATTTGTAGAATCCCTGGAACCTCAAACATAGGCGGGGACAGCGCTTATGAGTTTTGGTCCTTTGTCTTTTTTCGTCTGGAAGCCAAATTAAATTGACTTCGAGTATGAGCCTTTTGGCCTTGGGTGACAATGAACGAGTTATTAAAAATTTAAAATAATGATAATCGTGTTTCGTTTCTTGTCGCGGTTGAATAATGTTTTCCGGCGCTTGTGTATTTTATAAGACTAGCTTCCCACCGACTTTACTTGCCTATTTATTAAATGTTTAAAATGTAGGCCATGTACCATTTTATCTGCCAGCTTGATATCTTAGTGGCTAATTGAATTTATTATAATTATATTTATATATATTGAAATAAATAAAAAATGTAGTCTATACTTACATTAACTCTTTTGTGCAACGTATAAATTTTAAAGCTACAATTGTGGAAGTCTCATGTAGGTACTAGATTGAATCTTAAATCAATAGAATTAAGGTTTAATACCGTCAACAATAATACATAAATAGAATGTAATAATTAATAACTTTCTTTCGTGACATCTAAGCAAAGGTTCTAATTACGTAGGTACGTCCCCAATCTCCTATGGGCGGATTTTATAAAAACTGTTGAACAATTACAAACATAAGTTTTCACTTAATTATTATAATATTCATACAATTTTCAACCCAATTTTAACATCATAAGGTGGCATATCCAAATATTAAAGTTTATTAGAAAAGTTTGTAAAGAAATAAATTTTCGCGTCAGTCAAACCTATGTCTCGTCCATAGGCGGCACGGAGTATTAAATTATTAAGTTTTAAGTAAAATCGACGGAATTTTATAATCGTTTGGGAGTTTTTGAAAGAAAAACAAGATTTATACCTACATGTTTACCTATAAGAACAATTTATATCCTGGGACATTCCTCACACACGGTCATCTGATCCCAAACTAAGCAGAGCTTGTACTATGGAAACCAGGTAAGTGATATAATACTTATACTACTTTTTGTTTGCAAATTCATACTCACACATGTTCATGCACAAAAATGCATGTCCTGTGCGGGAATCGAACCCACGACCTGCGGCGCAATAAGTGGAATCTTTACCAGACTCTTAACCAACTGCGCCAACTGGCCCGTCCAGTCCAGCCAATTTGTTAACTTTTCAGGATAATGTGATAAGAAGTCTTTATTTAAAACTAAATAAAATCTGGGCTGAAAATGCCCGGTTTCAATTATTTACGGACCGTTATCGGTTAAGATTTATTAAAATTAAGACTCTTATATCGTTACTAATAATAAAGCAAAGACCTCAAAGCTTTGCATAGCAGACCCTCCCATATGGAAGTAGCTATCACAAAAATTAGCTTAAGAAATGATCTATATGCCCAGTTTGGCAATAAGAAAACCTACCATTGGTAAGCAAAACGATTCGTATTTGTTTATTGAAACCGGGCATTAATAGGTTTCCCAAAAGACTAGGGTTATTTACTAGCTAATCCTCGCGGTTCCACCCACGTTCCCGGGATAAAAAATGTGTGTTGAAAACCTTGATCCAAGCTACTATTTGGTCTAATTGTGAGTCTAAGCTTTTAAGACAGGTAGAGCATAGCGTTTATTCGCTCAAAGAGCAGCTCGACTGGGGAAGTACCTACACCTTACAGAATACCGCAGAAAAATAACTTTATGTTGTGTTCCTGCGCGTGAGTAATGTCGCCAGAGCTCATTGGAGAGGCAGGAAAGGTCGGTAACGCGTGACTGGTGCCCCGTGTTTTGCAAGCGTCCGTATGGCTGCGGTAACATCATGCGTACACTTGAAGAAGCTTGAAGCCTTAAGGGTGGTAGCCAATCAGGCGGGGACTACTTACGAAGTTCCCCTTCCACAGTGTTTCCTTCACCAGCATTCACTAAACACTGTCCCCAAATATATGGCTACAGACCATAGAGCATAAATACTTATTATTATCTACAGAAAGATACACTAAAGTAACGACAATGAATAAGATGGGCTTATGTATAGCTGCTTAAGATTAGGATCACGGAGCGAATCCAGATTGAGTGAACGTCATAGCTTTTAAAATAATGACTAGTGGACAGATTTTTCCACTCAATTATTTTATAATCATAAAATTTTATGCAAATCAAGATAGCTTGACGGTGGTCTATTAATTTATGCCCGATTACAATCAATTAATTTTATTCTACAGAGACAATTCTATTATATAAGTCCCAACAGATGAAAGGTCACCGCTTTGTCATTACACTACCAAATTAATACAGTAATCAGACCCAAAGCTTTCGCTTTAATGCCATTAGTAATAGAGTTTATAATAAATGGTTAGAGTTGTACAATAAAGTTTGTGTAGGCGATGCTTATTTGCATGATTTGAGCAATTAAAGAGTCGGCATGCAAATTTAAACAATAGCCTGTCATGTGACAAAGTACCACAGATTATTAAACAATGCCCACTAAACTTTTTAGCGGTAAATTATCTTTTCTCCCTTTTCATAAGAGTCAGATAACAACTAATGAGAACTCTCTCGATTTACTGAAACATTGAAATGATGTCATTAGTGAGTTTCTGACAGTACTAAAAAAACGAATCGAAAGACCGAATACGGCTTCTACCTAGCTGTGGGATAGTGTGGTGTGGTGATGTCTACCTTCTAGCCGATTTTGGCATCTGCCTTTGACTAAAACGTCTCGAAGGCCTCTGGTGTGCTCGCAAGTAGCTGTTATCTTCGCTTCCGCCTCCTTAATCCCGTGAGGTTTTGTATTATTCCGGATTACAAGTTTTTTTTTAAAGGACTAAATTGGTAAATAAGCGTACGGTGTAGGTACGGCCCGCCTGATGGTAAGCGGTTATCGTAGCCATATGGAAGCTTGCAAGACACAGGGATTTACTCACGCGTTACCGACCCTTTCCCCCTCCCCAATGAGCTCTGGCGACCTTACTCACGCGCAGGAACACAACATTTATTTGGCTGTGATATTCTGTATGGTGGAGGTACTTCCCCAGTCGAGCTGCTCTTTGAGTGAATAACTATGCTCTACCTCTCTTAAACAATCACACCAAATTGAATACAAAAACAAATTCTTTATTAGTATTTGGTCACCAACAGCCAACACAAATAATTTCCGTACCAATATTGGTAATCCAACATCTCTCCGGCCATGTAGGTCACAACCAGCTTCCGTGGCTTAAACAAACCAGCTAAAAGCTCTTTCGATGGATTTACTACCATTTAATTCGGCAAGATGTACGGGCTATAGAGAGCTTTATGGCTTTCCATGTTATGATTTCACAGTTTGTTATAGTTTGGTGGACTTCACGTACTAACAAAACCCGATGAAAGTGGGATTTAGTATTATCGATATAAATATCGATATAAGTATCTTGGTATTACTATCGATTAGAATCCGCGAGAGTGGAAATGAGATGCAAGCATGATTTAGATTTTGTGTGCTTAGTTTGGTAATTAGATTACTAATCCTAGTCAAAGTCACCATTTATTCATTTTAGGCCCCAGAAGGGCACTTATAAAGGTCAAGTTCACTGAATTAACCACCGGTTCGGAACTCGGCCTTCAACTGAGAAGAATCCGGCAAGAAACTAGGATATGGGGAAAAAAAAGGAAGCTAAAGCAATATTGCTACGCAATTCATTTTTTCGATTTCTCGGCAGATCCTAAGTGATTCCAATATTTTTTGGTAAAATAGTTACTCATTATATACCTACAATTTTGGAATTGATGAATTGCATAAGATCTTCTTTAAATTCGAAAAAAATGAATTGCGTTAGCAATATTGCTTAGCTTCCTTTTAAGGGGGCATGATAAGAACGATAAAAAGTCACAAAAGTCAAAGACATATTTATTAATCCTCAAAAATCCGAGAGTATTCGTACTGCGTCATTACCCAGATTTTCACCATGGTCAGTACCTAATCAAAGTTATTAAGCACATAGTTCCTGGAACGGAACTGCTCTCATGTACAGCTGTCGGAACACATCGGTTAGTGTTGGGCAACAGATTTTCAACTTGAGAATGATAGCCATTCAGGCGAGTACTACGAAGTACCTTATCACCTATCTATGGCTTCCCATGATATTTTCCTTCAACGAAAGCTCAACTTCATTGTAGACACCACTACCGCAGAGCTATCATCGCTTTAGTCTAAACTGACACTTACCGCTCCATGCATCGAGTGTGCCAATAAGGAACAATATAATATCGAAATCGCTTAATTTCTGCGAAATGAAACGGCAAAACCGCTTATAGCCAATAAAATTATTTTTCAACCTCCTTAGATGAGTCACTGTCCTTAAACCTCCAATAAAAAAAAACATGTGTTTTTCCAACTAAAACGTTACACTGAAGCTGAGCAGTGTAACCGTTTCAACGACTAGATTAAGACATAAACCACGCGTTGGATTCCAGTGAAATTGCTCACGGCATTCTATAAAATCGGACGCACTCGACGACCGTTCGGTCTATTTCGGTAAAAATAAATAAATATGCGCGCGCGCGCCGCACTCGTACCGCTTGTCCCGATGTAGAGAATGCTGGAAGTGGCCGAGCGTAGCTTAAGCACAGTAGTTTAAGCGATGATTGACTCATGAACAAAATTCAAAATAATTTATTCAAATATACCTTCTCAGGCCTTTGTATAGTCTGACTCTACTACTCTAATGCCGGTTCGGAAGTTTGCATTTGCTGAGAAGAGCCGGCAATAAACTCAGCAATTACTCTTTTCATAACAAGTATATGCCATGATTAAGGTCGTGGGTTGAAATCCTATGATAAGCTTGAGCTTTTGTGAAGGAAAACTGCAAGGAATCCATAGCACGGTAGTAGGGATGTAGTACCATCTTGCCTGGCTGGCTAACACCAAGTTGAAAATTTGCGTTTGCATTTGCGTCAGTTCCTTTCTATTATTTTCTTAGGTTGGCAACACATTTGCAATCCTCCTAATGATATTGCTATTGTTCAATGACGAATGTAGCCACTAATCATTAGGTAGTGGCCGGCCTGTCAGTCTTCCAGCCAGCCTTCTTTGCTTGCCAGCATTCTAACATTTAAAAAACACATAATGCTTAATAAGAATAATTAATAAAATTAAATATGTTATTGTTAACAATTTTGGCTATGTTATAAACTTAAAAAAAAAAGTTTTTTTAATATATTAAGATATGCATATGAGTTACGTTCAGATGGACTCTGAATTGGATCTATAAAATGAATGAATGACAAAAAACCTCTCAAACTATATGTTCTTTTATAAATTGTAATTTCAATAGCTCATAAATAAAGTATTTTATAAATTGTCCATAAATTTTTCTGAATGCATAAAATGTTCTGTGTCACATCTAGTATCTATAAGCCAGTGGGTACCGCACGACAAGTCTTCTATATATAGCGGCACTTGATAACGACGTATTAGAGGAATAAATGTTTTACGTCCGCTGGTAAGTGTTTCATATTTAAAATTCGAACGAACGATGATGGAACGTCGAACGGCTTCATTGTGCACGATCAGATCAGATCGGTCGGCTTCCGGTGTCTTTGTGAACGGCTTTTAAGGGTTGAGTATTTGTGATCGGCTCTTTTATTTTTGCTTTTAAAATATCTAAAAGATTTTGTTTCAAATATGTTTGGAGTTGGATATCAATTTATAATTCGATGCTTGTCTTTTGTCTTGTCTTTGTCCTTTGCCTGTTTTGTCTGACACCAAAGATAAAAAATATATTTTCTAGCAAAGAAAATTCTGGAATGACGTCTAATCCTCTCGCTTCTTATTATCCCGATTTTTAAAGACAAGATATCCATGAGTACAAAAAATGAAAAATAAAAAAAAAATTAAGAGAATATCAAACTTTTTTATTCGTATAGATCAACACCATTATTGTATTTTCATCTATCTCTGGTAATTCTATATCCAATTAAAATCCAAGCAATCAACGCATACATCATTAGTGACTCTCACTCATTTGTTAATAAACGGACAGTCCTGCTAATGTCAAAGAGGCCGTTAAATTATAATAAGCGGCGCAAGAGAGCCACAATAATCGACAGAGGAGCCTCTGCGACGCCCATCACGTTATACCGGCTCCCTGCTAGTGTGACCATGTTTTCCAAGACACTTTTGATTAATATTATTATAACCTACCTGGTAATAAAATATATGTTGTACAAAGAATTATTAAAATTAGATTAAGAGCTGCGGGCTTTATGTAATTAATTAAATAAATTGTTTAGGATGATGCCCACGGCTACATTCTACCATCGCAACTCTCGCCATCGACGGGGATCATCACAAATTGAAACCAGAATTGTTACGAACTGTGCGGGCTCAACGGAGCTTCCTTCCGCGGACGCTCAGTCTGTGGAATGAGCTCCCCGCCGTGGTTTTCCCAATGGAGTACAGTATGGGGTTCTTCAAAAGGGGTGTGAAGAGATTACTGCAGGGTCGGCAACGCGCGCGTGATACCCCTGGTGTTGCAAGCGTCCATAGGCTACGGTAACCGCTTGCCATCAGGCGGGCCGAATGCTTGTATGCCAACTAAGTGGTATAAAAAAAAATGAAAACAAATATTTATTACCCGTTGCTTCTCGCAAGGGACGCGCATTCTATTATAACAATTGATGTCATTGTTATATTTTAACGATCATGACAGATTCTACTTAGATAAGTTTGTAAAACTAAATTTATTCTCTTGAAAAATACCAAATTATACACAAGTACATGTTGCGTACAATTACCACTAAAATTCATAAAACGTTAATTTTATTTCTAACCGTCTTTATAGTATTCTTAAAAAATGCATATTTTCCTAAATTGGATTACTCCAATTGAAATATTGATGGTGTCCCTACTTAAACGTGGGAACAGTATGCGTACGCGCACCCAAACTGCGGCAGGCGTGGCTGAGCCAGCGTTTTGTTTTTCAAATCATTTCCGGACGTCATTTTTGGAAATTACGATTTTTCGTACACTCCCGCTGATTTATGTGACCCCACCACATTTAATTAAAATAATAGTTTTTTATTTACTTAGAAGACAAAGGATAGTCATATTGAATCAAGGACCCAGACATTATCCCCCTTATTACAAAACATGGTTTAAAGTAAAGCCAGGTTTTACTGTCATTTGGTCACTTTCTAACGTCATATAATAAAAAGGTACGAGGCTATTTTAAAACCTGGTTTTCCTTTAAACCATGTTTTGTAATAAGGGGGGAGTTGTTTTGATTTCAAGTTTTGGGGATACGGAAGTTGCATCACTTCTTTTATAACTGATAAAGTTGTTTTGTTGATGTTGACTACGAATAAATAAAGAAAATCTCTAGACACGCTTTTTTTTTAATTAAATAAAAAAGTGGTATAATTCACAATAATGTAGTTGACATAAGTTTATAATATCAACCAACCAATGAGAAATAAAAAATGTGAAAATATTTTTATTAAATTAAAAAAATATTTCCAATGCCTCCATCTACCGGCTTAAAATAAAACTTCATCCACATACGTATAGAAAACTATTTCAATATATTAATGTCAACCTTTCTACTATAGTTATAGTAAAAAGAAACACAAAGGCACCGACTTGGTCACAAAAAGCCTTAATCGATTACGAGTGAATCGATTATAATAAGAATCGATTATCCAATAACTTTGGGGCCGGTGTCACCCATAACTAATCGTTATGGGCCCCAAACAATGGTATTTCTTCATCAACGACGAAAACGGCGAATGTGCCGCGGCGAAATATGGGATTATGGAATATTCGTAGGTATCTAGATAATCTGTTACACAGGTTGATTATTTTTGCGTTGACATTAATTTACATAATCTTTTAATGATTTGAACAGTATTTTAACGGTAGTTCCCATTTACAAGTTATACTAACAATAAAAAGATAAAAATTATGAAAAGATATTATTATTGTTCTTTTTTTATTATTTCAAGGTATAGTTCATGGTATGTTCGTGGTGTGGCATGATTAGCCGTTCTTAATCGATCGGCAAAGTTACGCTACCACTGTCGTGGTCGGTACCTGGATAGGTGACCGCCTTTCCGTGCTTCGGATGGCACGTAAAGCCGTTGATCTCGTTTATTACTTAATTGTGATAGTCGTTAAGCTAGTTGGAGGCTTACTAGGCGCCTTGAAAACCCCAACAGTAGGCTGACCACTAGCCTACCCCCACCGATCCACAGTGGGCACGTGTGGTGGAGTCTCAGCCCATTCCCTTTCACCCTAATTTGTATGCAGGAGGTCTGTGCTCAACAGTGGGATATTATAGGCTGATGATGATGGTGATGTGCCTAAAATGTTATCCTAAGCTAAACCCTATTTGATCCAAGACATGATTCTGTCGTCTTTTAGTTATCCTGTAAATATAAAATAAGAAAGTCATAAGTACCTAATTTGTATGTCAAGCTGTTATTATTGGTAAGAATTATAATATTTATCAGTTTATTTGATAAAAAAAAAACTATAAAAACTTTTTTTTTAAAAGTCTTTATAAAAAGCCCAGCCTGTATACCCATCTGTCCATGTGTCCTGCCAGCGGGGGAGGGCGTTTAAAGAGCAGTACAACAGCGGGACGCGGGCGCCGGCGCAACCTTTGTGTTTTATACTTTTTATATTTTTCTTTTTTTTAATATCTCGTCTAGTGCCAGACGAACGAGCGCGTGAAGCCAGGTGACGGATTGTGAGATTGGAATTCTCTATTGCTCTTTTTTAGTGATACATGTTATGTAAATGGTTTATTTGATAGCATGTAACTATGGTTATAAGGGTGATTATCGACTGTATACTAAAAAAAACAGTGGGTATATTTTATTTTAGGTAACACATAAATTTGACATTAGGTAGGTACTTATAACTGTCGAACATTTTCACGCATTCAGCCATCGAAGCCGATTATCGTTAAATTCCATATTATGACAACTCCAATATCAATACTAAAATTTAGACAAATCCGATTAAATTAATCTCAACAACGATGCAAAGACATCGCCAAATAAAATTAAAATTAAAAAAAATGCACTACAAATGGCCGGTCACCCAACACCGGGTGAAAGTCCCGGTTAATGCTTTTAAACGGCGTGACAGAGTGACAAGATGACATCGACGTCCGTGGTCGTCCGAGACGGTTAATTTAGACGGCCGTGGGTGGTAAGTTAAACGCCGATTTGTGATGCGGTGCAGACGGGCTTTTATTTTTTTATTTGTCATGTGATGACGTGTCAATGAACTTTGTGTGATTGCAGTTTATGTGCGCACCTGAAGGCATATTTCGATGTATTTTTTATTTTTTTTATTTGATGTAAAATTCATCTTTACAGTGACTTTTGATGTCTCGACTTGTGCCTAATCTTTACTCTCTATTTTCAGTGGTGGTAACTTTTTGAGTATGTACTTCGAAGTACCTAGGTACTCAGTACACATCTTGTTGAAAATTTTACTGCCATCAGTAGGTACAGTCGAAGACATAAATATGTATACACTTTTTGAAATTCAAAAGCAATTTTCTCGCATGTTTAACATTTAAGTGTTAAACTATTACACAAATCATAATAGTATATGTTAGAAGATTCTGCCTTTATAATATCTCATAATTTCAATCAGTAGTTTAAGAGGAAACCGTTGTTGAATTTTACTAAGTGTATACATATTTATGTCCTCGACCGTACAATACAATTTACCTACATATTTGTAAAACTTGTGAGTCCTTACTTGATGAGTTCTATATGAATTATATTGGGTATTTTTACAGGTTTCATTTTTGTCATTAAAAATATGAATTCACATAAAATCGTCACGTCATTGGTATCGAAAAGCAATCATCGCATCATAGGTACCTTTGAGTCCCCGCCTGGCACCTTCCAAGTCTTCAAACCTTAATCAACGTCATTACTCTTTGATAATTGCTTCAGAATGTGTCCAACGAGTATGGTGAGGTGGTGTGACCGTGCATTTATATTTGTTTGGATATTTCCTTCCAAAATCATTTAAGGATGTTCAATGTTTATGATGCAGTGAATAACGAAGTGCTCGGATCAGAGATTAAAAACTCTGAATTAACGGAAAAAGTATACCTCCGAATAAAAAAAACGATAATAAATATAAAAAACAGTTGTTAATGAAAAAATACTTAATAAAACCAGACATTCTAAGCCGATTTGTAAGTATAACATTTTATAATAATCACAACACCACTAAAGTTATTCTAGACATTGATTAAACCTTTCTACTACTGTATTTTTAAACACAGCTCAAAAAACACATACCTACCTTACATCCAACTTACACACACATTGAAACCAGAATTGTTTCGGGCTCAAAGGAGTTTTCTTCCGCGGACGCTCAGATTGTGGAATGAGCTCATGCCGTGGTTTTCCGAATGGAGTACAGCATGGGGTTTTTCAAAAAGGGTGTGAAGAGGTTCCTGGTTATGCATGCATCCATGGACACTTGCAACACCAGGGATAACACTCGCGTGATTCCACCCCCAAAGAAAAAGCTACGGTAACTGCTTACCATCAGGGGAGCCATATGCTTGTTTGCCACCTTTGGTACAAAAAAAGTAAAATATTCTGAGAAAACATTCCCAAATTTCCCAATTAGCATAGCCACCCTAGCACCAATGTCATCTAGTGTCACAAAAACTATATTTTTGAATGATCATTCTCCTTGATGAGTGGAATGAGAGGATTGTTTGCGGCGCCTTTTGTGTCGTTGTGTCGTATCATCGGAGCCATGGCTTATGGTTCTCAGGTGGCACCGGCTCTTTGTTCAAGGCTTGATATCTTTTGGATATTGTGGAGGAGTGTGAATTAAGGATTTTTGAGGAATATTAGTGTTTTGATGTTTTAAGTTCTTATGTTAATGTTCAGCTGCTGAGTATAAAATTAGGGCCTGGCAAACTTCTTGGCAAATTTTAGGACTCTTTGGTGGTGAGGTGCGGGAACCGGAGCGGAGGCGGGTGCGAGACAATATATAGCAGAAAAATAATCTACAAGTATATTTATGTCACTCGCCAGTGTAACTGTGCAAACAATTTCCCACTGCCCAAAGGTTGCCAAGAAGTTTGCCGGGATCTATATATATAAACGATCATGAAAATAAAGAGAGCAAGTACAATATTTATTATAATATAACCCAACAAAATGCGATAGTAACTCTGTCGTATCGTTACATTTTTACAATTAAACCGAAACAGACTAACTGACCGAAATCAAATTTGGCATGTGGATGAGAGGGATAAAGATTAAGGGATAAAGATTCATTTTAGTGGATAAAACCGCGGGAAACAGCTTTTCTCACCTTTCGGAACAAATCTAGCGCAAACAGTTTTTTTCTGAATGGACTGTTAGTTCCTAAGATAGATAGATAGATATACTAACTCGTAAGCTTTATAATCTAGTATTCATATTCAATTAATAGGCTACTTTCCTGAAAAAATCTGTTTAGTTCGTCATATACATTATCAAAAAATATTACACACTTTTTTTTTCTATTGCCAATTAAACAAAAAACTGCCAAGAGCGAGTCAGACTCACGCACCGAGGGTTCCGTACAAACCTGTAGGTATATAAGTAAATGATAGTATAGACCTGAGTATTTTATATTAATTTCAATTTAAGACGTATTAAAAAAAAATACTTACTAGATCTCGTTCAAACCAATTTTCGGTGGAAGTTTGCACCGTAATGTACATCATATATTTTTTATAGATTTATTATTCTCTTATTTTAGAAGTTACAGGGGGGGGGGGGACACACTTTTTACCACTTTGGAAGTGTCTCTCGCGCAAACTATTCAGTTTAGAAAAAAATGATATTAGAAACCTCAATATCATTTTTGAAGACCTACCCCACACTTAAGGGTTTGATGAAAAAAAAATTTGAGTTTCAGTTCTATGTATGGGGAACCCCAAAAATTTATTGTTTTTTTTCTATTTTTGTGTGAAAATCTTAATGCGGTTCACAGTAATGCGGTTCACAGAATACATCTACTTACCAAGTTTCAACATTATAGTTCTTATAGTTTCGGAAATAAATGGCTGTGACATACGGACGGACAGACAGACAGACAGACAGACAGACATGACGAATCTATAAGGGTTCCGTTTTTTGCCATTTTGCTACGGAACCCTAAAAAATACGGGATATGGTTTGTTGAAGTTCCGCGTGACGTCACGGTGTGGTACACTTTTTAGTAACAAGTGACGTCACGAGCCCCCACTCCCGAACATAGTCGCGGTTTATCTTCGTCAATTGTTAATGATTTGGTAAAGCAAAACATATGTGTCCAATATTTTTTGATAATCTAACTAAGGGACTAATTACAATTATTATTTTATTATCATCCCTATTATGAGAATTAATTAATCACCCCCATAACATTCTAAACTTGTTTCGTTAAGGTTTTTATTACTCCAACTGTTAAGCCAAAATCATAAAAAAATAAGACTCTATAAGACATGTGCTATTAAAAAAACATTTATCCACTTCGTGACAAAAAAACAATTGTATTCTGTTCCAATTTCCTTAAGTTACCTCCAGAATTATGACATTGCAGATTTTTTCAGACACTTTCGAATCCTGCAGCATAAATACTTGGAAGCCTTGTTCTCACACAATAAGGCTTCGTTTTGGGTAAATATGTGTTCGCCAACAGCATATAAACCAGGTTTACTCGGTTCCCAAGATTTGATACGTTCACGGGCCGTTATTAAGAAAAAACATAATAAAAGGCATGTCCTCACACGTCGAGGTGACAAAAAAAGGGAGGCATGTTAATTTTGCATGAAATGACTTTTCGATGTGACTTTGACAGGGGTTTGTTACCTAAGGACCATTTATTAAGAACTTCTTTTGAGTATTTTTAAGCAGCTTGAATTGGATAATGTGACAAGAAGTCTTTTTTTTTCAGCCGTAATACACCTTTAGGTGCTAGGCGTTGATTTTTCGAAGGCTTCTGAACCCGTATTAGCTTTGACTTTGACTTTCAACCCGAGAGTGGTAGCTAGCCAAGCGGGAACTATACTAGATCTTACCACCACCTTATAGTTTTCTTGTGAAGTTTTCCTTAAACGACAGCTCAAGTTCAGTGTAAGATTCGAACCCAGGACTCTACGGCATTTCACGTCACTACTTTCTATTTCTAAGCTACCATTGTCGTCATTTTAAAGTTAAATATCAAACTTATTTTTCAAATTGCCCTAGCGCAAGTAAAATGACAGATTGTTATTTAAAAAAAAACAGTATTTTGCTAATCTTGGTGTAATAATTTTAAGCCCATCACACACGTAGCTATAATATATATTAATGTAAATCATAGCAAGGCATATTACGATATATTTTCAATACTAATCTTTGAGTGACCGCACACGCAGCTATAATATATATTTCTGTTACTTCACCAACTTGTACTATAATTTATATTATAGCTCGGCATATTAATATATATTATAGCTACGTCTGTGATGGGCTTTAATCATTGCTTAGTGAAAAAGTATCTAAACTAACTCCAACATCCTATAACGGCATGTCAAGAATCAGCTTGTATTTATTGTACAAGGAATAACTCCCTCGTGATTTGACGAGTATCCGCCGAGTCATTTCGTCGCAATTTGGCACCAGATGTCGACGCAGAAAGTATTGTAAAAAAAAAAACTATTAACAACGGATTACTTGTAACACTTTTTTTCCAATAAGATTTGGTATTGGGAGCAGATTGACTTAAGTCTGGAAGTGAGGTGCTTGTTCTTAATTTAGATTTTTGAATTAAGAATAAGTTATAAGATCTTGTATCCTTTTCTAGTAAAACTGTTCAGTATTGGTTAAATTAGTTCACGCTCTCACTCACAGAAATTGGAACAAATACGTACACTACATATTTTAATTAAGTACATCATGTTATTGTAGGTAAGTATTGTAGGTCAATTATTAGTATCTATAGTTTAGTTTGTTCAGTCTTTTTTCTAAGACCTAATTATACTAAACAAATAATTGAATCAAAAAGTTCTAGATTGTAACGCACCTTATGAGAGCATGCATGGTCTCTTAAGGTGCGTTTCAATCTTTAAACAGGTGTTTTTTTTTTTCTACCCAGTGTGGGCAACTTCTGAACCCTACAGGTCTTAGAGAAAATCTAATATTGTTCATATTGAGAGGTAGAAGCAGTTTTTTTTTTTTTTAATTCAATATCTCCCAAAATACGAATTTTTGTAAATAAATTTTAATGGCATTTTTATTTTCTTCGTAATTCAGCTCGGGTGACTCCTTTCAGCGTTTTTCTCTAAGACCTGTAGTTCAGAAAATGGCCTCACTGGCTGGAAAAAAACATGGCTGGTATACAGGATACTTACTTACCCCCTTATTCATAATCGCTTTTTTTAAGGCGATGATAGCTCAGTGGTAGTGACGTCGGATACCGAGACGAAGGTCCCGGGTTCGAATCCTACAATGAGCTTGAGCTTTCGGTGAAGGAAAACATCGTGAGGAAACCATAGCACGGTGGTAGGGTACTTTGTAGTACCCGTCTGGCTGGCTACCACCCTCAAGTTGAAAATCTGTCGTCAAGCACCTATCGGTGTGTTCCGTCAGCTGCACTTGAGAGCCAGTTCCTTCTAGGCTTTGTGTGCTTACCACCTTCGACCACATCATCACTTACCATAGTGAGATTGTGGTCAAACACAGGCCTATACACAGTAAAAAAAAAAAAAAAAAAAAAACTAAATCAGTGTAATATTGTGTCCCGTCTCACTCTTTCGATCACCAAATGTCACGTGTCAGATAAAGACTTTTAGCTAATCAACGTTTGATAACTTCATTATGAATAAGGGGGTTAGTTTATATATCGCGTTTTTTTAACCGACTTCAAAAAAAGGAGGAGGTTCTCAATTCTGTTGTTTTTTTTTTTTTTTTTTTTGTGTTTGTTACTCATACCTCCGTCATTTATGAACCGATTTGGAAAAATATTTTTTCGTCTGGAAGTGTACACCTCCCGTTTGGTCCCATTGTCATCAGATCAGGATTTGATTACTTCTTCATGTACTTTGAAGTCGGTTTAAGTTTTTTGTAAAACAGTCCAATTATTTATTTTATATGTTTTGCTTTGTACTTGAGGATAGTTCTATTTTAAATACATTTTTAGTTCTGTTTAGAAACATAACCTATTGGATAATATTAGAATTAGATTCGATTTTCCAATAAGATTTGAATCACTCTTAGTATTTTTTAACAATGTGGTGTTTTTGCTAAGGAGCTGTTTATTTCAACTGTGTATATTATTATGCCTGTGTCTGACTGCAATCTCACCATGGTAAGTGATGATGTGGTCGAAGGTGGTAAGCACACAAAGCCTAGAAGGAACTGGATCTCAAGTGCAGCTGTCGGAACACACTGAGAGGTGCTTGGAGACAGATTTTCAACTTGAGTGTCGTAGCCAGCCAGGTCGGTACTACAAGGTATCCTACCACCGGTTATATGGTTTCCTTCACCGAAAGCTCAAGCTCATTGTATGATTCGAACCCGGGACTTTCGATTCCTTTAACATAACAACCAAAAGAAATTAACATAAGCTACACAAACCTTCAAATCAGATCAAATTCTGAGAAGACTTTATTGGGCTCCTTTATAACGTCCACATTAATAAGACCCCTACCACCAAAATTAAACCACAGTCTATAAAACTATACAGTCGTCCGACGCCGTTGATCTCGTGGAAAATGCCGACAATGTCGAGACAGTATCGCGACGCCCATTTATGCTGTTTCCCGTCGTTTTGTTTCAGGTCCGGCCACGTCTCAACCCTCACACCCCGCACTATTGCCTTGTCTATACGGCTTCGTCGAACGACTGTATGGTTTTATAGACTGTGATCAAACACGTCTTTAAAGATATGCCAGGTCATAATAATTTGGTTATGTTTCGATTGGTAGGTGCAATTTGAAATTTATTTGTGTCGCGGTACCGTCTAATTAAGTCGAAAGGGAGGACATTAAATTAAAAAATAATGACAATGACAACAGTTTTATGTGATGCCTCAATCAGTGTTGATTGGGGCTGTTTACGGATTTTATTATAATTGGAATAAAGTTGATAATTAGTACAGTAATAAAATATTGCATTATCTTTTAGGATTTTTTGGGCTCTGATTTTTATGTCACATCTGTTATCGAGTAGATATTACTACTATTGCCTGAATAAAAATAGTCATTTATTTGGCAAGAAAAAATGATTCTTGATTGATTGTTAGTTTCTAAACTCGTTTGTCTGTTTGTTTGTTACGCCTTCACGCCTCATCCTGAAATTTGGCATGCAGATAGTCTGTGGTATGGAGAAGGACATAGGCTAATTATCCCGGGAACGCGGGTGAAACCGCGGGGACAGCTAGTTTATGATAAATTGCCTTAGGTACCAACCTCCTAGGTACAATATCTTAGCTTTAACTTGCTTGCAAGCAAAATGTTTTCAAATCTGGCCACCCTTGAAAACTGATGATACCTACCCAAAATGGTAATTAGCGCCATCTATTATTAAAAGGCGGTACTACACTAACGATCGTGTGCAAAACAAAACTCACATAGTGACTAGTGGTGCATTTTGACAGATAGGTACGCCGCGATTTTATCGTTGTAGCTGGAGGCTCGATTGTCGGGAACTTCCGTTTCCGATCGCGCCGCGGGCTGATATTACCACTTCCGGTTTTGGGTCAGTTTTGCATGTTTGCAATTCAGAAGTTTCATGACTGGCAACTATTTATTTTGGATATAGGGCGTCCCACAATTTTGCATAACCGTTTTCGCACGGTTTTACTGAAAGGGTCTTTCTAGGTATTTCAGAGTCTCTAGGTATTTCATTTATGAAAATAAGTGCGTTAAGTACCTGATACAAGTCAACTGCAGGTTTTTATTATTTCGTGAATACCAAGTATCAGGAACTTGGGTCTACCTATATATTTATCTGATTCTTCTGGCATTTGCAACTAAGATACTTGGAGCAAACTAGATTCCAGATTCAAATGCCTTAACTACACATTTTTCTTCGATGACCCACTTATACCGTAAGATAAGATACACTTTTAAGAGAGGTAGAGCATAGCGTTTATTCGCTCAAAGAGCAGCTCGACTGGGGAAGTACCTCCACCTTACAGAATACCGCAGCCAAATAACTTTATGTTGTGTAAAGTTGTGTTCCTGCGCGTGAGTAAGGTCGCCAGAGCTCATAGGGGTTGGGGGAAAGGTCGGTAACGCGTGAGCAATGCTTTTTGTGTTGCAACCGTCCATATGGCTACGGTAACCGCTTACCATCAGGCGGGCCGTATGCTTGTTTACCGACTTAGTTGTATAAAAAAAAAAAAAAAAAAAACCGACTTAACACTCATCGACACCACATATTAAAAAAAAACACATTTTAGAAATCACCTTGTAGAGACTTATTTACAAATAAGATTACCCGCTCAGCTGACAGCCAACCACGTGACTATCTGGGGCGTTGACCTCGCGTTTGTCCCGATGTCACCTCGGTGTCATTGGGTGCGCGCGACGTTTCCCATTGGTCGACAATGTCGCGGGCGGTCGTGTGACATCGCCCATTCGTCGGATTTGTCACTCGGTAGGTGGAGCTTGTGTGTAACAATTTTAAAATAAATAGTGGGCGTCATATTTGAAAATGGAACGCTATTTTCTTCGGGTTTCCTCTTGCTTTATACTATATAGAAATCAGTAAGTAATAAGGAGTAACGTTTTGTTTTAAAAATCGTACTTAAGTAACTAATTTCTGTTATCATCAGAAACATGCGTACTACCTATTATGATATCGCATAGATAGCTAAATTAAAATAAAAGAGGTTAGCTTCATATTCTATTCAAGCCCATTTAGGTTATTTCTTAATTAAAAGAGATACCTAAACGTAACTTATTCATTGTTTTGATATGAGCATTAAGCTAAATGGAATCCTGTTTAGACATTGCAATTTTTTCTCTCTAAAGTGGTAGGTAAATGGCGTGCGCGGGGGGGTCGTCGACCGGCGGCGGCGCGGGGCGGGGAGCGGTATTGATCGCAACACCTCGCCCCGCGCGCTCCCGTCCCGACGTTGTGACCAAAATGTTCTACATTTAAAAAATAACACCAATATTAGGTAGTCTATATTTTGTCAAGCCAGGCTAAATTGCTAAAGGTTCGATATTTGAAAACTATTACTCTTCATCTAATAGTTTTTTTTTCTGTAATTCAAATGTTGCGAATGGAATTCTTTTTTTTTAAATTCTTACCTCTCTATCTACCTTTTAACTTTTGGATTGTGCTAATATTGGAGATTAGGTAGGCCTACTTACATTAATCTAATAGGTAACCAAAACTCTTACCTATTTACTTACCTAGGACATCTAGGTCGCTCTTTCTAGGTGACTGTTCCTGACATACCACCTGCATCCCGTGCGAACAAAGGTGTTGTAATAGGTAATTTAATTTAACGACAACTACTGTATTATGGAAACCTATAAATAACAGAATCACAACTTTTACGTCACCACCCTTCAGTTCTCTACTAATTACATTTCTCTTGATCAAACGTCCTGTTGCACCAATTTGAGCTCTAAACGGTTGTTTCAAAGTGTAATTTGATATGAATAAAGTGTGATGATCAGTTTGAGTGTAGGACTGCTTGTCACACCGTGTCATTATTTTGCTTTTAATCAAAAGATTTCTTCTAATTCCAAGATTGTAAAGGTAAGAATTTTTCATGGTAATTTTTTTTCAATAACTTTTAACAGCATCTGAAAATTAAAAATAAATGTGTGAGTAATTTTATTCGCTCGGAGAAACCTACCTACCTATTAGGTACCTAAGTATAGGTAGGTACTACAACTCTAAGTAGGTACCTACCTGAAAATATTGATGCCTGGTAGAGATCACTATTATACTCTATTTCACATAGGATGAGTCGTCAATGTCAAAGGTATTTTACCAATATCTAGTGAAATTCCATTTTATTAGGTAGGTAAGTACCTACTCTGAAATAGTAAGTACCTACTCACAATATTTCATGAACCCTCACTCTATCATAGTATTCCTTTATTATATCGAAATGTACGTTAACAATTGAGAAATCTAATCAAATACCATGTGTCACCGAACTCATGCTATTTGAAATTTACTATAGTAAAAATAACGAGGACGCCCTAATTGACACTACCAATGTAAGTGATTACTTGATTAATGATTTAGATTAATTGAGAGAGGTAGAGCATAGCGTTTATTCGCTCAAAGAGCAGCTCGACTGGGGAAGTACCTCCACCTTACAGAATACCGCAGCCAAATAACTTTATGTTGTGTAAAGTTGTGTTCCTGCGCGTGAGTAAGGTCACCAGAGCTCATAGGGTAGGTAGGAAAGTTCGGTAACGTGTGAGCGATGCTTCGAGTGTTGCAAGCGTCCATATGGCTATGGTAACCGCTTACCATCAGGCGGACTGTATGCTTGTATACCGACTTCGTGGTACAAAAAAAAACTGTTATTATCTATACCTATATTTAGTTTATCTTTGATAGATTTTGACAAATATACTTGCAAACATATTTTTATAGATGGCGTTAGTATCCATAATAATGAAGACGACACGAAACTTAATCGCTTTTCATAATTTTGTTATTCATAATTTGATAATCACTTGTTTAAATCTGAAATGGAATACCAAAAATCTACTGTATCATTGACTACTGTTGCCTTTTTTTTTTATACCACTTTGGTGCAAACAAGCATACGGCCCGCCTGATGGTAAGCGGTTACCGTAGCCTATGGACGCTTGCAACACCAGTGGTATCACTCGCTTTTTGCCGACCCTGCAGTAATCTCTTCACACCCCTTTTGAAGAACCCCATGCTGTACTCCATAGGAAAAACCACGGCGGGGAGCTCATTCCACAGTCTGAGCGTACACCTGAGCGTTGCCTGTACAAGGCAGGAAATATTTCATCAGATAATTAATTAGGATAAAAAATTAATTGCCACTACGATTACACAACGGTGTGACAGCCACCCATCAGTCCAAGACACGAACCATAAAACCGACCAATAAACACGATTTGTTCGAGTCTAGGTCGCGACGGTGGCGACGATGCGACGAAACGTGGAACTAAATGGATTAGGCATCCGCGACTGAGCAGTAATTTGTCTGCATTTATTACTTTGAATTAATGGATACATAAAGGTGAGATTGCAATTGTATTCAAGTTGTGATTAAACTGCTTTTCGTCTAGATTAAGGGTGTGCGGGATAAGAGGAGTTTTCTTCCGCCCACGCTCGGACTGTAGAATGAGCTCCCCGCCGTGGTTTTTCCTATGGAGTACAGCATGGGGTTCTTCAAAAAGGGTGTGAAGAGATTTCTGCAGGGTCGGCAAGGAGCGAGTGATATGGTCCTGCGTCCATACGGCTGCGGTAACGCTTATCACCAGGTAGGCCGTTTGATTACTTACTTATATTAAAAAAGAAATTACCATTATCGCACCACAGCAAGTGATGAGTGGCCGAAGGTGGTAAGCACAAAAATGAGGAGTCCGGTAGGTGATTGGCGATACTTTTTCAACTTAGGTGTGGTGGCCAGCCAGGTAGATAACAAAGAAGTAATACTAATTGAGATATCTTGTCGTCAAAAAAGCCTTAAAAAAGAAAAACCTACATGGCAAAGAAATGTTTACGTCGTTACTCGAGACTATAAGATTGAGAAATATTTAAAACACGAGGCAAATACTTATGAAGCTTAGGTGTGACTCAAATTCGCCATCTAATAGGAGCTCCTTGATATTTACCAGGAAACAAACGATAATTTGTCTAGGACTACTTACAAAACTTCCCTTTTGACTATAACGATAAAAACGATCGATTCTTCAAATTAAAACAAATGAACTTAGACCACCCGAGCAATATGTCCCATGCCTGCAAAACCAACGGGAGATTAAAAAAAAAAGCTCACACACACATGCATATCATAAACATATGACAGCCGCCAACAATAGGTTATTAACAATATAAGCAGATGCGAGAGGCCACCTGAGCGGAACACTCGCGTGGCGCGAACGGAACGCACTAAATCATATTATTTAACTGTATACCTACGCGATAATATAACCAGCGATGCGTAATGTACTGGCCGAAAACAAATATAACAAGGTTGATATTGGATATTTTTGGGATGGCAACTTTTACAATGACGCTGTACATAGGCCTTCTTCACATTTGATATGCGAAACGAGTAATTTCATGACTTGTTTGTTGCCTCGCTAACTTGAAAGCATTATGCATTATTGAGTTACATTCACATAAGTATTCTACTGCAGTCTTATAGTGCAGCCGCCGAGAGAATGCGTTTCTGATACCTGTTGATATTGGGCTTTTCTCGGAAATGGCAAATCTTATTGCGATAGTACTTTCACAGGATCATGCAGGATGGTTTAGTATTTTCTTGTGCGTAGCTTGTAACCAGATTAGCCGGTATCAGAAACGCATTCTCTCGGCGGCCGCACTGTAGTTTCATAGTTGAATATTTCAGAGTAATGATGAGATAAACATTAATTATCAATTTTCTACCTATTATTTAATTTCATATGATGTTCACCATATTTTTATCTAACCATTTTTATTGTCGGAAACAAGATAAAACCTTCAAAAGGATATCATTATTGTATTAAAGGCAGCCATACATAACTGTAAAATTACAACAATCCTTTTCACATAAATATCATTAACCTATTCAGTTCAATATGATGCGATGATGACATGAGTGATACATCCCCCCATCGACACAATGGGATCCGTTAGACGCATTAATATTACACCAACAACACTATTCCCTTTATTATTTTCTCTTTTTTCTACGCTGACAACACCGAAAATTTCGAATGTCACGCCTCGTTCATCGCAACCCGCGGGAAAATAAACGAGACCGTTCTTTTTTCAAACTGGAGCGCCAGAAAAAAGTTTATTTTAGTTACGAGCATGTTTGGAAACCTTCCGTTATATCCTCATTTAATCGAAGGATGCGTTCCTATCACCACATTGTGTTCTTTATCGACGTTTTTTGTTTCGATTGTCGTCGAAACACCGGACATAATCGAATTTTTGACAAACAATATGGGATGAAATTGGTTCCTTTATTGATGTGCCTTTTATGGTGTTGGGTAAATTAATGTTTCTGTCTCACGATCAACCATAGTCGATGCTATTATTATTTATTTATTTTCATATTTACAGACATATTATGTTAGTAAAAAAAGACTTATGAAATCACCCCTACAACATGAGCGCTGACCCAGTGCCTTAATATTTTTGACAGTGCCTTTGCTATGTGGAATGATTATGACTATGAAACAACACGGATGGTCTGTATGTTTAAGCAATATATATTCATCATCGTCATCATCAGCCTATAATGTCCCACTGCTGAGCACAGGCTTCCTTTCACAAATGAGGGTGAAAGGGAATGGGCAGATACTCCACCACGCGTTCCCACTGCGAATCGGTGGAGGTAGGCTAGTGGTCAACCTACTGTTGTTGGAGTTTTCAAGCCGCGTAGTAGGCTTCAAACTAGCTTAAATACTATCACAATTAAGTGATAACCGGGACCAACGGCTTTAGATGCCTTCCGAAGCACGGAAACGCTCGATTTGAAATACCACTAGGCGGTCACCCATCCAGGTACCGACCACGACGGTGGTACCTTAACTTGCTACCATAATTTTGCATTACAGGTGTAATTTTTTTACTATAACACGTCCGTAGCACAGAAGTTAATAGGCGGTTGAGTCACACAGTCCCAATGTCGGTAAGGGCCACAAACCGCCCGTGGCCGAAACAAGGCGCATAATTACAGAGATCACATTTACGAATGTAAATGCGCTCGACTGTACCCCGTCATAAATCATGTTGCGGTCATCTGCCGCCCGCGGCGCTGCCGACGCGGACGATCACACGACCAACTCAACGAGACGTTTCCACAATAACCAAAATGAGCTTTAATACCAAGAAGAAGATATATCGTATGGGTCATTATAATCTGGTTAGCGTTTCAAATGTGTATCAACGGAACGCATTGTAAGCGGTGCGTTCCTTTTTTAAATCGCGGCGGGCGCGTCTGACAGATGTACGTAATGTTGCCATGTGCACTGTTTGATAGGGATTTACATTATACATTTTTTTTATAAAAAGGCTTGCGTTGTCAATAAGTAAATTACCATCAAGATGCCATCAAGACTTACATAGATAAATAAATCTATGCATCGAGATATTTTACATACAGCCCAATAAAACTAGTAGCGGCAATTTGTTACATTATTAAATTATGGACCTATGGCTTTAATCACTAATAACGTCAGTCATCCATGTTGTTTTTAAACGTCACATTTCAAAGAACGCTCGGCTAATTCCGGCAACTGTCAACACAGTCGGTTGAACTCGGGTCGGTCCGATAATTGTAACATGACGCAATTTCGGCGTTCGCGGAACGTGATTGTTTATCGCGAAGATCTTTCGGCGTATGGATATAAGACAGAGGATTGGTGTGATACGTTGGCGCCATACGACACAATTAAAATTCCAAACGAAGGAGAACTATTGGACTCGTTATTAGCAGAAGTTGTGTAAGAAAGGGTACTATAAAGTACCTGCTATACGGGGTGGATACGACAATCCGACAATAAATGAAATCACGTACAGTACTCATGTATACGATCAACTTTTTTTATTACAGTTTTCATACATTTTTATGAAATTGGTATGAAAAGCAGTAAAAAAAAAATCGATTTCGAAGCTGGTCCCATAGTAAACGTTGATCGTATAGGTACATGAGTAATTTACGTGGTTTCATTTATTGTCGTATTGTCGTATCCGCCCCGTATACCCAATGTCCTTACAGGTCTTTACCTAATTCATCCAATTTGTGACCTGTGACATACGGACTAGTGACAGTAATATGGTGTATTGCCATTTAGCTAAGGAACCTTAAAAAAAAGGTTACACATTATTTAGTCTTCACGTTATTACAAAATGCTAATCGAAACTCCTTGTCGCCGCGTCCAAAATGTTTCCAAACTAAACACGATCAGATAAAACCGTCTCAAACGTGCCCACTTCATAATTGAATTCAATATCTGACTAATTTATAGCGTCTTCACTAACTGCCCCCGATACCATCTTGGACCTTGAGTAATTTTCTTACAAAACCCCCTCAACATACCAATTTGAACTCTAAACCTGCGACGAAAAGTCTAATTTCTTTTAAAAATCATTTGGAACTCCTTTGTTTTTCGAATTCAGAATCGATTAGTCTTTAACTAGATTTAAGCTTTAAGACTTGTGGTTTAGAATTTAATTTGCAATGTGCAAAGGCAGTCACAATAGGTACGGTCCAACAATGGCAACGAGCGGTGAGGTTGTGACCTTCTTGATCGTAGATGATAAACGTTGCGTTTTGTCGCTTCTGCCTTACAATCGTATTGTGCTTTGTTGCGTATTAAATAAGTTTTATTTCATAAGTTACTCGCTCTAATAATTATAAACCTTCTATAGGCCCTTAGTAGTAACGTCGATGAAGTATTATTTATGATAAAAAAACAACGGTTTGGCTAAAAAAAACAGACTCTACCCCTCTTATTATGTGGGATGGTTTAAAGAAAGTTTAGCAAAACTCAGTTTTTAAATATATCTATCACTTTCTCACGACATATAACAAAACTGGCCAAGTGCGAGTCAGAATCCAGAGGGTTCCGTACAGTATTAACTAACTCAACTTTGAAATAAATGCCGTGCCGTTTGGCACCCTTCGGGTACGGAACCCTAAAAAGGGCCGGTACTATCTTAAAACCTGTGTTTAACTAGACTTGCCTTGAACCATCTGATGTAATAAGAGACCCTCTACGCTAAACTTTGATACATGTATGTTGTTAGTATAGGTAGATAAGAATTTAACACTTCCACATTCCATATACATTTTATAATATTATTATTTTTTGATTACTAATGACCTATACATTCATCCCTCAAGAGGAAATTCACTAATTTATTAGGACCTTATATAACAACATGCCAGGTGTAGCACATAAGAATACACTAAAATATACATATATTTAATCCTAATACACAAAATAAATACAAATTTTAATACTTAAACAACCACAATAATAAACTTCATAACATGAAACAACAGCACGAGAAAAGTACGAAAGTCATGTCTTTGGAAGAGTATGAGGAAGTTTAAAGCGTGTGATAGTGATCAATCATAAGAGATTTAGAAGAGTCTAACTTCTGGGCCCGTCTTATAGTCTGAGGGAGAGAGTTCCAGAGGCTGGAATGGATAGTAAAGGATTGTGAATAAAAGTGAGTATAATATAGTTATATTAATTACGTATAATAATTATCTGAGGTTTAAAAAAAAAAAGAAGTTGGTAACAAACCTTCTTAGAACTTCAAAAAACAAAATCCAAAGACAATCACAGCAACTCAAAAGCCGTCCGAAAATACACACAAAACATTATTCCCAAACAACACGCACTCACAAAATGACGTGTAAACTTTCACCATACAAAGTTCATTGAAACTTTTCCCACAGGCATAAACAAGGCAATTACAGTGGAAAATCGCCTGGCTGAGCCAATTTGAGTGACAATAAAGCAATTTGCGCGACAACGGGGCGCGACATGACGCGCGACACTGATTAATTGTGGGCGCCAATGTCGCGATGTCGCCGCCCGCGCCGCTCGTGTGAAAGTGCCCTTATGGCGGTACGATGTAGGTAATGTAGGTAGGTGGTTGTTTGTGTGAAAGTGTTTATTATTTGGATACGTATAAATGAAAAGTTAGGTAAAAAGGTAACAAAGAAGGATACAACCTGCCTCATGCAATCAAGTAATTTTTCAAGGTTTGGAAAAATTCACACAATTCTTGAAGAACCCCATATACATACATGTGATACCCCTGGTGTTGCAAGCGTCAATAGGCTACGGTAACTGCTTACCACCAGGCGGGCCGTATGCTTGTTGGCAACCTTAGTGGTATAAAAAAAAAACCATGATGCTGTACATATTTCTTTGGAAAACTCATAAGACGCTCATTCCACAGCCTGAATCTCCGAAGTAGGAAGCTCCTTTGCCTTAGCACCCTTACGCAGACAAATCACTTTTGAATGTTACAAACGACTCTACCTGATTTTCTGATTTTATTTCGTCCTTATTGAAAGAGACAGTACGCAAAGATTACTTCCAACCTGATGCAAAGGAGGCAACTCGCTCATAACTAAAAACGCCACCTCACAAGTCGAGCAACTTATTGATTAATTGCTCCATTAATTGAGCAAGTAAACACATTATAAAGAAGTGTCGGTAATTGTCATGCGATCGCGACGTATGTCGTGGCGACGAGTCGCGAGCTCGCCCGCGGGCGTCACCTGTTACCGCTTGCAATTATGCAAATGTAACGCGAAATTACACTACCCGCCTTGTAATTGTTTCGTGTAGGGTTACCATGTGGAAAATCTGTTAGTTATGTGTATGAATGGAACAAAATATAGTTATATTGTCCAAAAATAATTGTATATATAAAAAATGCAACCTTTCTGAGTTTCTTGCCTGGTTCTTCTCAGTTGAAGGCCAACTTCCAAACCGGTGGTAGCTTCTTCTTTGACTTTGATTTTAAGGCCTATCACACACGTAGCTATAATATATATTAATATACCGAGCTATAATATAAATGACAGTACGTTGGTGAAGTAACAGAAATATATATTATAGCTGCGTGTGCGGTCACTCAAAGACTAGTTTTGAAAATATATCGTAATATGCTTTGCTATGATTCATATTAATATATATTATAGCTACGTCTGTGAGGCTTTGTAAGGGTTCGACAAGAAATTGTAAAGCTGTTTTTGTGTTATCTTTTAAGTTAAAAACCTATTAATATGCTGTAACTCGGTGGTTTCTGAGTTAATGTTACGATTTTCGCCAACATGGACATATGCTGAATTTAATTACAGTACCTACTTTAATAATGCTAATAAGGAGCAGAGTCTTCACTATTATATTATATGGAAGTTCCAAAACCTTTGAAACATTCGCTCATGGTAACCCTACTCGCGATTTGCCGCGACACAACGCGTTCCCGTTAATTTTCTCGTTACAACCATCACTTAAGTGTATTCGCACCCTAATAGTACGGCGGGGTACTTTGTACATTAATAAATAATATAATAAAGAACTTTTACAAAATGAAACATCTTTTACCGATATTATCTTTTCACGTCTCATTTGTTTTAAAAGCTCATAATCAATACCGACCCTTAAGTGATGGATGTCCTTAAATAAATAAAAAATAAGGTAAGTACGTCACCGGTAGGTATCTTTCATGGAAATAAACTGGGGGTAGAATTACATTAAAAATATTTTATACAACACTTAATTTAAAAAATACCACAATAAACATAATCGATTGAGTCCAAAATTAATTTAGCTTTCTCTACACGTGCGGCTGAAACGCGACAATCGTATGTCGTCAACATGCGGCAACCACAGAGCACCACATAATACCACATCACAATATAGTCAAATGACGCGGTGTGCCCGCACTGAATATAAACCGCTAATTGCGAATCGAAAACCGCATTGTATTTAAATGAATTATGCTCGATAATTTGAAATATTGTCGACGACTTTCAAATTAAGAACACGCATTCATTTATTTAATTATTTTTTTGGGTTCCGTTCTAGATTATTATTATCATTTTTGTGTATGGAAATTGCGTATGGATCTGTGTAACATTTACTTATATAATTACTAGCGTACTGTATAAGCAACTTGAATTTCAGGAGAATATGAATTTAAGAAAGAAGAAGAAAAGAAAACAAAATGGACTTATGTTTAATTATATCTGTTTATTAATTTTAAATCGAAATAATCGTACTTAAATTGTTTAATGATTCAAAAACGTCCTAATAAAAAATCAAACTCAACAAATAAAAGCGACCGCCATATTTGAAACGGCAAAACTTATTTCTTTGTCCCATATGTACCTACATACACAACCCTACGTGCACCCATAGCAATTAACCCTTCGAAATCGCCCGTTCACAGCCCTTTGTTAACCCTTTAATACTCGAGCTATTGTGTCAACTGTCACTCGCGAAGACTGAATTAAAAGTGGGTGGATTATTCCTTTTTTTCTTTTTTGCTCTACTACTCGACGTCATGAAATAGAAATAGGGTCGTGAGTGGTTAATAACGTGGTACGTAGCAAAATGACAGCCATTTAAGCATCTTTGAACTCCACTTTGAGTGCGCTATGTATGTAGGTACAGTATTGTCGTTTAGAGTAGTAATTTGACTTTTATAGAGGATTCAATTATTTACTAGGACTTGACTGTAGACTAGTATTTTGTTTGTTAAACGGTAGGTATTAATTGAATATGTAGTACGTATATTTTTTAAATGTGTTTTTCGATTCGCTGTCTTGTTTTAATTTAAGTAGGAATTAAATCCTACGTACTATTGAAAATTAGGACTAAAGTCATAGATTACCATTATTTGATTATTATTATTGTTGATTAAGTTATCTGTGTATAACATTCACTTAGTGACATTGGAGCATAGAGATGACGTTCCATTAAGCATACATCGGATGGGGTTTGATATTTCTTGCAGGTGTTTTTTTTTTAAGATACCTTTTAAAAACCTACTTTAATATACTGCATAATGGTAGTTTTGATGATTTTTGTCATAACAAAACATACCAGAAACTCATGGACATCTGAGCAAAACGAATATCTTGAAATCTAGCAATATCAGTTTTCAATTTCAGTTTTCTTCCGCGCGACGCTCGGAATGTGGAATGAGCTCCCCGCCGTGGTTTCCCCAATGGGCATTGGGCATGGGGTTCTTCAAAAAGGGTGTGAAGAGGTTTTTTCAGGGTAGGCAACGCGCGAGTGATGCCCCTGGTGTTGCAAGCGTCCATAGGCTACGGTAACTGCTTACCATCAGGCGGGCCATATGCCTGTTTGCCACGGCAGTGGTATAAATATACTCTTAAAAAATTTAAGCACCGTTCCACAGCGGTGCTATTACGCGGAACAGAAACAACGAAGCGCCTGCCGATTGGTCATTAGTACCTACTGCAAAACAATCAGTCGAATAATGCCCTTGTACACACGAGCGGTGCGTCGCTCGTGAGTCGTGATGCGCTCGCATTGGTCGTGTCGCACCGTATTGCCACGAGGATACCCATAAATTAGGTATGATTTATCAGGACAGAATTGTTTTTTAAGCTTGAAAAATATGAAATATGCTTGAATAATTATTATGATGCAATAAAGGAAGAAGACTTTGTTCTATTTATTCATTAAAAAAAATAGATTCTACTATCTTACTGATTGACTTACTATATTAATAAATGCGAAAGTGAGTTTTTTTTCCTCTTGACGGCTCAACAGACAGACCAATCATGATGAAATTTGGCTCGCAGGTAGAGCATAACCTAAAAAAAAGCATACCTCGATAATGCGGGTAAACCTAAAAGCTGGGAAACTAGTGAGATATAAATATAAAGTAAATCATGGTAGACCTACCCGCTCCGCACCGCGCCGCACCTCCCGCGCGGTCTCCACAAGACATAATGACAGCTGCTCGAAGTTCGAACCCGATCACGCAACGGTCGTGGAGTCGCGACTCGTGATGAGCGCCGCGCCGCGTGTGAACACGCCTTATGATTTACTTGTAGCGTTCGCAATTTCATATCTAATTTAATTATATACATAGAAGGTACCTATCTATTTGTATACTACTATTATTAAATGGTGTAATTGGTACTAAGTGGTGGTAAGGGTGACAAAGACTGACAGAGCCAACACCTTCTGTCAGCATAAAAAAAACAGCAGGGTTATTGTACAAATCTTCAGATTATTGTTAAAAAAGATATAATTTTTTATATTTCATTTTCAAAATATCTAACAACAGAATCTTCAGATTATTGTTAAAAAAGATATAATTTTTTATATTTCATTTTCAAAATATCTAACAACAGAAAAAGCAACTAGTTTTTATTTTATTTCATGAAACGCTTCTTGGAAAACTGTTGGCTGGTAGAAATCACTTGCAATGATAAAGCTGCCTATTGTAGTTCAGTTATGCACCTATTCTCTTTCCTCCACACACTACTCCAATCACACGAGGTATAACAATAAAGTTTTATCTATCTATCTGTCTATCTATATCTAGCCAATATACTTTACCAGGTTATTAAAGTGGTGAACCCAGTTTCAGCGCAAAGTCATTGTAATTTAGTTGCATTATGTATGATGCTTCTAAGAATATTCCAATCTATTATATTAGTGATTCATATCAAACTATTTTCAGGTTTAGTATACAGGATGAAGTCGTCAAATAGGCCTCAAATCCTAAAGTATATGGAATCGTGAAAATTCTGAAAGGAGTCTCGTAGCCAACTTTGATAAAAATTTAAACTGAATACTTGGATTTACAAAAAAAAAAAATTGATTTGCATTTAGAAAAAAACACAGCCTGTATTATTACTCCATTTCTTATAAAGATCAATTTCTGGGAACTAATGTTTTATGGAAACTTATTGAAAAAATCATTTGTTTAAGAAAACTTTTTTCTTTTATTAAAATTTAACTAATAATAATTGGACTGTTTTACAAAAAACTTAAACCGACTTCAAAGTACACTAAGAAGTAATCAAATCCTGATCTGATGACAATGGGACCAAACGGGAAGTGTTCCAGACAAAAAAAAATTTTCCAAATCGGTTAATAAATGACGGAGTTATGAGGTAACAAACATAAAAACAAAAACATTGAGCAACCGAATTGAGAACCTCCTCCTTTTTTGAAGTCGGTTAAAAAGTTGGAAATTACGCCCATTGTTTTCAATACATGGGCGGACTCGTCCGATGACGCGCTCGAGGCCTAAATGTTATAAAACACCAGATAATGGGATTTCAATGAAGCCCAGTTTAATGAAGTTCATTAAGATTGACTTACGCGGTAGCCCCACCGATTCTGAAATTTATTTCAATAATAAAAAGCTACATTATCACTTAGTAGGTAGAATCTACTTTTCGCCCCAGGAACGCGGGTGAAATCACGGGGGAATGCTAGTGTTGTATATACGTACACTCATAAAACAATGATCTCGAAGCAACCCTATCCGCCCCCCGGCCAACAACAACTAATATAAAATGGCGGGCACGTCTCAGCACAATTTCGGATGACTAAATATGAATCCTTGCTCAAATAATAAGGGTGAACCCGACCCCAGATGCTATGCAAACATCTCAATTACCGTGGTTATTAATTCAGGGGGATGATTATTAATCAAGCCATTTTGTCTAACGTAAGATTACGTGACGTGGAAAGTTTCGTTCAAATTGACATAACTGAAAAGATGTAAGGGACTTTCAACTCTCTGGCTAATGTTATAAAGGTGTAATTAAGGGAGAAATATGAGTTGTTTTGCTTACATGCTGTCTAAATAGTTAAATGTTTAATGATAAATATAATGAGAGGAAGAGAGCAATGGTGACACGCGAGCTGCATAATATAGTCTACTTTAGGCCTGCATGTGAAAATTATAAATAAAGCAATTTTTGTAAACTCTAGTCTCTATGGTATAGTTTCTAAGGAAAAAAAAATTTTTGAGTAAATCAAATTACCTCTCGTCTGACTATACGAATATGTTTAGTAAAATTAGTGTGTTTAGTGTTTCCCTTTAGTTATTTTTTATTTTTAAGGCAGACTTAAGTAAGTCATGCTCACTTTAAGGCCTTTGCTTGCGGCGGCGTCGTGTGACGGGTAGCTCACTTCCCTCCAATATGGCGAGGAGGGCGATGGCTGCCACACGCGTCATACTTGTGAACAGGTGCTGCTTGTGGGGGCTGGTCTGCTTAAGTTTGCTATTTATTTACATATTAAATATTTATTCAGTCTACTTTGTAATTTTGCCGCCGCGCCGGGGCACGCAGTTGTTTTCAGTGCGATTAGAATGTAAATATTATGTAATGAATCTAAGCCTGTTTTGAAAAGAGTAATTGCTGAGTTTATTGCCGGCTCTTCTCAGCAAATGCAACCTTCCGAACCGGTATTAGAGTATTAGAGTCAGACTTTTCATAAGTGCCTGCGAAGGTCTATTTGAATAAATGATTTTGAATTTGAATTAAATTTAAATCTTGCCCTCAAATATGGCTGCCAGGTCGATGGCTGCCACACGCGTCATACTTGTGAACAGGTGCTGCTTGTCCGCTGGTTTGCTTTAGTTTATTTATTCAGAATGTATTATGTTATGTAATGAATCTAGCCGTGTTTTTAAAAGAGTAATTGTTGAGTTTATTGCCGGCTCTTCTCATCAAATGCAACCTTCCGAACCGGTATTAGAGTCACACTTATTATAACAGCGTGCGAAGATGTATTTGAATAAATGATTTTGATTTTTTTGTTGCTTCTTTATTAGGTATAATATGAATAGCATGTTATATCCCCTACATGACCCCAAATCCACCACTTCCCAATCACTCTATCTAAAGACATAAACTCTCAGCTTTAGTTAATGTTTCACTATCACCCACACCAGGTGGCGTTTCTCACGAGCTCCTCGCAGTATGAACCCCACCTTATCAGCTGCATGAATTTGGCAAGTTTTTTACCGTTTTGAAGGTACCAGTAATTAAGCAATGTTACTTTGATTTACAGCGATGATTAGGAAATACAGTATTCGTAGTTAGAATTTATATTTATAGAGAAGCGATCATAAGCAAAGGTTATGTTCCATTTTTAAGAGTCAACTAAAGTTCTCTTTAGAGCTGAAACAATAATTAGTCGTTTAAGCAGACAGTAGAAACACGTAGCAATATCAGATCACTTTTAGGAGTATTTTTCTCGCAAACATCATGATTTTCATGGCGCTTACGCGTTTCGTTCATAGTTCTACCTGCAACAAGTGTGGCCGGATGGCCTCATTTGAACGGAACATAGTTGTGATGTGTGGCGTCTTCTCTATACGTAGTAATAATAGCTCAATGGCGATAACTAGATTTTTTAATTAGAATTCCGTTGGTTTTAATAAAAAAACAATTGATAAACGCTGATGTTAAAACTGTTAAGTGTTTTTTTACAGCACGTTTTCAGTTTTTACAAGCTTTTTTATTAACTTGCAATGTATGTTCGCAAAGTTATATGGAAATCTTTTATTGGCCGAGCATATTTTTTTTTAATTCATTGTTCACTGTGTCACTGTTGGTTTCCTAAATAAATTAATGTATGTAAGTTCGGGTTCATCCACTTCCAGTGGTCGGATTGACCTGATATTTAGTATACATTAGTATATTGAAAGACAATGTAAGTACAGTCAATAAAAAGGACAATCACCAAAAAAAATGTATTAAAAATAAAACTTATTTTTAACAAAAACTAATTTTTGAGTAAATACAATCTATAGGTACCTTATATTTGTCTAACCGCTCGATTTACATAGATTTAACCATAAAATATAAAACACAAAGCATTTATGTAAAATTATATGCAACCCAATCAACTCAACTCTATTTTTTATAAATATGATTTACAAAAAAAATATGACAAAATCTCACTATTCTATCTATAGATAAATCATGAATGTACATGCCCCAATAGTCCACCCCTGGACAGTAACGAGGCATTCATTATACAGGGTGTGCTGGTGCAATTTGCAGCTCGCTTATCCAGTTACCTATTAATATTACGTATTTAGTTGATGTTAGCTTGTAATGACAAATATCTACTACGGACAGTGTTTATAAGTTTGGCCTGGTTTAGGGCAAAAAAGAGAAAACCAAAAAAGAAAACAATTTTATGTGAAAACAGTTTCAACAGGTTATGTTAATTTGTGACAAAACAGTAAAATATACATTCTAAACTTGAAAACAGTAGTGTGCATTATGCGAATGAAAAAACACGTTATTTTTTTTTTCTTTAACCGACGAAAAATAGGAGGAGTTTTTTTTTTTATTGTAAGATTGATCTCGCATAACTTTTTACACAGTAGTCCGATTTTGATAATTTTTTTGTTAGTTTTGTTTAAGCGCAAATTAAATATTAGTAATTCATTATGTCAGGTAATGAATAAACCAGAATTATACCTTTACTAGCTTTAGCCCGCGACTTCGTCCGCGTAGTTTTTTTTTTCTAGATATGAATCATTGTAACAATATAGAGCTTTGTTCATGCCTATTGCTCGCCACTACGTGTTATATTTGACATAAGTTCAGGTACATTGAGAGCTTTCATGCGAGCATGCCACATACAACTGAAACAGTCCTGCCACAAATAAACTCTAACAAATATCAGAGTTTTACCCTGTGACTTATTAATAGCCATCGCGAAACAAACCTTGATAAAAGGAACTGTAAACTTTTAAAATAAACGAAGGATTTGGGATCAATTGTATATGCGACACGAAGACTGTTTCTCCTCTGGCAGAACCAGTTAATATTTTGGCCTCAATAACATTGCGGCGGAGAGCTGTTACTTGAAGTCTAGTTCCACAGCACAATTTGGGAGGCCGTATATTTCTAATCAATATGACAGGAGCACCTACATACGGATTACCCGGCGGATTAAGAGAGTTTAAAAATTGAACAGGATAATTTACCGACTCATCCATATCGACCATGGTGGCAACAACCTTCAAATGAATATATCAACATTTCATTTATCGCAGCGGGTTTGTCATTTTTGGGAGTCATAATGGCTCTCTCGCGCATAACCACTCTATCGGTTTGTGTTCATAGTAACATCAGTATACATTTTATCTATACCTAAGTTGGTATTTGTATCAACCCATCTATTTGTGAAAAGTTTACGTTCCCGATTTGAAGAAGAAGATCTGATAATCTACCGGCAGGAATATACATCGTTTTTGGGAGTTGTCGAGATCGGGATTATTTATCTAAAATTGCGCTATGAGACCTATCCACAAATTCCGCAACCATTTCATGACAGCAGAGATATTTGCTTATGGCACACAGACAGACAGACAAATACACGGGTGGAGACCTATATCCAAAAGTTCTCAATAATTTACAGACAGCTGAGAGGTTTCTGTCTGTCTGTCAGTCTGAGGAGAGACTGCCTCCTTATGTGTGTATCGCTTGTACAACGGACAGTTCTCTGTAGAATTGTTTGATCTGATTCCCACGGGCTACCTCCTACCATCGCAACTCTCGCCATCGACGGGAAGTCCATACTCATATATTGGAACCGAAATTCAAAGGAGTTTTCTACCGCGTACACTCAGGCTGTGGAATGAGCTCCCCGTCGTGGCTTTCCCAAAGGAGTATAGCCAGGGGGTCTTCAAAAAGGGTGTGAAGATATTTCTGTAGGGTCGGCAACGCATGAGGTATACCTAAAGTGACCGCTTACCATCAGGCGGGCCGTATGCTTGTGTGACACCTTAGTATTAAATTTAAATATGAAATAATAATTTAAAAATTGCCCGTAGCAGACGGACAGATCAACGGGCGGAGATCTATCCAAAAGTTCCTCAAACTGCTGAGAAAGCTGAGATTTTTTTTTTCTCGTGGCAGACAGACAGATATATGGGCGGCAGTAGGCTTCTTAATAACATGATACACGTGTACATTATTTTTACTTCAATACAAAATTGTGTGAATGAACAACTTAAATAAAGCATCCCACTTTACACCCCTTCAAGGATTGAAATTCGAAAAACGCGATATAAGTTCCGTTAGCCATGTAGCCGAAATAATATTTTTTTTGATTTTTCCTCCGACAATAAAGAACTTCAAATTCAAAATGTTATCCCCCTTAAGAGTTCAAATTCCAACAACACAGATATTCGTTGCGTTAGTTTCCAACTATAAGCTTAAATAATAAATTTAGTATACTTCCATACACAATGGCATCCCCTTTTTTACCCCTTCGGGGTCGGAATTATCACACTGAGGCATATATAAATTAATTTTCAATCATCAGCCTAAACTCAAAATTTGAAGGTCCTAACTTCGAAACTGATGGACTTTCATACAAACTTCCATCCCCTATACTGTGGAAATGAAGGACTTTCATATACAACTTAATCCCCCTTTTTCCTCTTCGGGGGTGGAATTATCACAAACGCTGTGACAACTTTACATTAATTGAATTTGAAGATCCTAACTTCAAAACTGACGGACTTGCATTAAAACTTTCATCCCCTATTTTACCCCCTTAGGGGCGGAATTTCCAAAAATCCTTCCTTACTGGATACCTACACTGTATAATAATACATTTAGTTAAGTTTATTGTGGAATTGAAGGCCTTGCTTACCCAACTTCATCCCCTTTTTTCCCCCTTTGGGGGTGGAATTATCACAAACGCTGAGACAACTTTACATTAATTTTCAATCGACAGCCTAAACACAAAATTTGAAGATCCTAACTTCAAAACTGACGGACTTGCATACAAACTTTCATCCCCTATTTTACCCCCTTAGGGGTGGAATTTCCAAAAATCCTTCCTTACTGGATACCTACACTGTATTATAATACATTTAATTAAGTTTATTGTGGAATTGAAGGCCTTGCTTACCCAACTTCATCCCCTTTTTTCCCCCTTTGGGGGTGGAATTATCACAAACGCTGAGACACCTATAAATTAATTTTCAATCGTCAGCCTAAACACAAAATTTGAAGATCCTAACATCAAAACTGACGGACTTTCATACAAACTTTCATCCCCTACTTTACCCCTTTAGGGGTGTTATTTTCAAAAATCCGTTCTTAGCGGATGCCTACGTTATAACAACTATCTGTATGCCAAATTTCAGCCCAATCGGTTCAGTGGTTTGAGCTATGCGTTGATAGATCAGTCAGTCACGGTCTCCTTTTATATATACAGATAACTTCGAAACTGATGGACTTTCATACAAACTTCCATCCCCTATACTGTGGAAATGAAGGACTTTCATATACAACTTAATCCCTTGAATTTGAAGATCCTAACTTCAAAACTGACGGACTTGCATTAAAACTTTCATCCCCTATTTTACCCCCTTAGGGGCGGAATTTCCAAAAATCCTTCCTTACTGGATACCTACACTGTATAATAATACATTTAGTTAAGTTTATTGTGGAATTGAAGGCCTTGCTTACCCAACTTCATCCCCTTTTTTCCCCCTTTGGGGGTGGAATTATCACAAACGCTGAGACACCTATAAATTAATTTTCAATCGTCAGCCTAAACACAAAATTTGAAGATCCTAACATCAAAACTGACGGACTTTCATACAAACTTTCATCCCCTACTTTACCCCTTTAGGGGTGTTATTTTCAAAAATCCGTTCTTAGCGGATGCCTACGTTATAACAACTATCTGTATGCCAAATTTCAGCCCAATCGGTTCAGTGGTTTGAGCTATGCGTTGATAGATCAGTCAGTCACGGTCTCCTTTTATATATACAGATCATCTATAGAATAGATACGACACCAACGTTCGTTCGTCGTCGGTAGTCAAGGAGCCCGCTAATTTGTTTTGCAAAATGAGGGTGACGCGGCTGAAACAAGAAGGGTTGCCGTTTGCCGCAATCTACCTACCTATCGAATTACCTACTCTATCTGCAGAGAGACCATTGATTTTACCCTTTTTTTGTTTTAAATAAAGATATACTTTAATAAATTAGCTTTAACTGAGCGTTGGCTTATAAATAAAATAAATAAATAAATATCCTGGGACATTCCTCACACACGGTCATCTGATCCCAAACTAAGCAGAGCTTGTACTATGGAAACCAGATAACTGATATAATACATATACTACTTTTTGTTTGTAAATACATACTTGATATACATAACTACACCCAGACTCAGGACATACAGACATGTTCATGCACACAAATGCATGTCCTGTGTGGGAATCGAACCCATGACCTGCGGCGCTATAGGTTAAGACACCACGTCTTAACCAACTGCGCCAACGGACCCGTTATGTTTGAGCGAAATCTCATAATAGTCAAAATCAACATAATTTTATTCAAATAGACCTCCGCAGGCACTTATGATTCAGAAGGTTGCATTGCTGAAAATAGCCAGCAATAAGCTTAGCAATAATTTTTTCTAAATCAGCTTACTTTTTACAACGTAAAATTTACATTCTAGTCTCACTATGCGATGATGCATGCCGAGACCTACAACCTTCGACTAAATCATCTTTTAATAATAATTAACATGCCATCACCGTTAAAAAAAAAAAATACATTAAACTTAAAACGTTGCCCTTATAATTTCAAAACATAATAAAACACCACTTCATAAAAGACTCAAGAACATCGCAAATGTTTCCAAGACATCGGATTTCATCACCAGACACCATAATTCACGAATTGCGTGTCAACGCCCGATACTGCGAGCGTATTATCATTACCATTTCACGTGGGACTCCCCTATTTAGGCTTTTAAATTAAACTGGGGAACATTAGTGAAGTTTCACAGGTCTTCGTAAGGTGGTTATTACGATAATGCCATAATAGAGTGGTGATAATGCAGGGTATACTTTCATGGCTTTGATTTCGTTTTGCCCGTTTGTTTTTTTGTTTCACTTGAGGAAAAGTGTGTCTATACGTACATATACGTAATATTAGAGTCATGAGTTTAAACAAGCATACGGCCGGCCTGATGGTAAGCGGTTACCGTAGCCTATAGACGCTTGCGACACACGAGGCACATGTTATCGATCTTTCCCTTCTCTCCAATGAGCTCTGGTGACTTTACTCACGCGCAGGAACACAACATAAAGTAATTTGGCTGCGGTATTCTGTAAGATGGAGGTACTTCCCCAGTCGAGCTGCTCTTTGAGCGAATAAACGTTTTACCTCTCCGAATTATATAAATATGTTCGATCCTAAAAAAAAACATATTCAGAAAAAAAAATAGACGACATAATAAATCTACATTACCTATTTACACATCTGAAATCTTTTACAATTATTTTAAACTATTTTAACCCGCATTCTTTGGAAAAAATAACGTTTCTGTCATTAGATTTATAGTGCTACATGAAGGAATGGTTTTGACTGTGGTTGTGACGTCACTTCTTTCTGGGATTGTACTAGTTATCAAGAAAACGACTGACTCGCAGTTTAAAGTACATGCAAGCTCAGTAAATAATCTTACCAATAAAGTTAAATATCGTGACGACTGTACCATTCAGAAATAACATAATATAAAATCGTGACCAAAAGTATTAGAGTAATATCATGACAAACAAACGACATACGACAATACATCTTTCAACAGAAACTATAGTTATTTTTTTCATTACCACTCCACGAAAAGATGTGTGCTAATTTTCATGTCATTCAATGCTATGGAAAACTGCAAATGAAAATGTACTTTAAACATTTAATGGTAAGGTTTGAAATGTTAAGTGTGGTCGTAATAAAGGTTTTGTTCCATAGAAACCATTGTCGTCAATTGTCACAGATGATTGTGATCGGTTTATTATCACATGGGCCGGAAAATAGGGTCTAAATAGCCTAAATGCTGTCATAATGTCTATTGATTCTGATAGACAAACTGTTTATTCAGTTTGTTTGACACGATTCTATGTTTTTTTTGGGCAGAAAATATGATGATCAATAAAAAGAATTTTGTAACCAATAACTTCTATTACCTAAAAATGTACCTACACAAAATGTTTATGAAATTGTTGCGCTATTTCTCGACTCGGGGTACAGAGCTCACCTGGGATGATTGGTTGGCAATGCGTGAGTGATACCTCGTGTGTTGCTGGAGCCCATAGGGCACGGCCACCGCTTATCGCCCGGCGGGTCGTAAGCTTGTTTGCAGACTTCATCATCATCAGCCTATAATGTCCCACTGCTGAGCACAGGCCTCCTTTCACAAATGACGGTGAAAGGGACTTGCAGACTTAGTTATTGTATAAAAGAAAGGCATTTAAAATATTTTCACAATGGAGAACAACAAACAAAGCTGAATCCGAATATGTATATTTTAGCCCTTGGTTTTTGTTGTTTCGCAGAAAGTATGAAAAAGAGTATTCACCTCGAGGATAAAGCCTGTCTTCGTCTTGAGCGGCGTGAACCCCTCGCTTCACTCAGGACTCTACATAACTCCCTCGTTACGCTCAGGATCCAATATCCCACCCGTGACGTAAGACAATGCTTTATCCCATTCACATGATACTAGAAACACAGAACATGATCATAAAGTCCGTGCTAAATTATACGACAGTCGAAACAAGACCTAAAATAGCTATATTTATTACTAGCTTTAGCCCGCGACTTCGTCCGCGTAGTTTTTTTTTTCTAGATATGAATCATTGTAACAATATAGAGCTTTGTTCATGCCTATTGCTCGCCACTACGTGTTATATTTGACATAAGTTCAGGTACATTGAGAGCTTTCATGCGAGCATGCCACATACAACTGAAACAGTCCTGCCACAAATAAACTCTAACAAATATCAGAGTTTTACCCTGTGACTTATTAATAGCCATCGCGAAACAAACCTTGATAAAAGGAACTGTAAACTTTTAAAATAAACGAAGGATTTGGGATCAATTGTATATGCGACACGAAGACTGTTTCTCCTCTGGCAGAACCAGTTAATATTTTGGCCTCAATAACATTGCGGCGGAGAGCTGTTACTTGAAGTCTAGTTCCACAGCACAATTTGGGAGGCCGTATATTTCTAATCAATATGACAGGAGCACCTACATACGGATTACCCGGCGGATTAAGAGAGTTTAAAAATTGAACAGGATAATTTACCGACTCATCCATATCGACCATGGTGGCAACAACCTTCAAATGAATATATCAACATTTCATTTATCGCAGCGGGTTTGTCATTTTTGGGAGTCATAATGGCTCTCTCGCGCATAACCACTCTATCGGTTTGTGTTCATAGTAACATCAGTATACATTTTATCTATACCTAAGTTGGTATTTGTATCAACCCATCTATTTGTGAAAAGTTTACGTTCCCGATTTGAAGAAGAAGATCTGATAATCTACCGGCAGGAATATACATCGTTTTTGGGAGTTGTCGAGATCGGGATTATTTATCTAAAATTGCGCTATGAGACCTATCCACAAATTCCGCAACCATTTCATGACAGCAGAGATATTTGCTTATGGCACACAGACAGACAGACAAATACACGGGTGGAGACCTATATCCAAAAGTTCTCAATAATTTACAGACAGCTGAGAGGTTTCTGTCTGTCTGTCAGTCTGAGGAGAGACTGCCTCCTTATGTGTGTATCGCTTGTACAACGGACAGTTCTCTGTAGAATTGTTTGATCTGATTCCCACGGGCTACCTCCTACCATCGCAACTCTCGCCATCGACGGGAAGTCCATACTCATATATTGGAACCGAAATTCAAAGGAGTTTTCTACCGCGTACACTCAGGCTGTGGAATGAGCTCCCCGTCGTGGCTTTCCCAAAGGAGTATAGCCAGGGGGTCTTCAAAAAGGGTGTGAAGATATTTCTGTAGGGTCGGCAACGCATGAGGTATACCTAAAGTGACCGCTTACCATCAGGCGGGCCGTATGCTTGTGTGACACCTTAGTATTAAATTTAAATATGAAATAATAATTTAAAAATTGCCCGTAGCAGACGGACAGATCAACGGGCGGAGATCTATCCAAAAGTTCCTCAAACTGCTGAGAAAGCTGAGATTTTTTTTTTCTCGTGGCAGACAGACAGATATATGGGCGGCAGTAGGCTTCTTAATAACATGATACACGTGTACATTATTTTTACTTCAATACAAAATTGTGTGAATGAACAACTTAAATAAAGCATCCCACTTTACACCCCTTCAAGGATTGAAATTCGAAAAACGCGATATAAGTTCCGTTAGCCATGTAGCCGAAATAATATTTTTTTTGATTTTTCCTCCGACAATAAAGAACTTCAAATTCAAAATGTTATCCCCCTTAAGAGTTCAAATTCCAACAACACAGATATTCGTTGCGTTAGTTTCCAACTATAAGCTTAAATAATAAATTTAGTATACTTCCATACACAATGGCATCCCCTTTTTTACCCCTTCGGGGTCGGAATTATCACACTGAGGCATATATAAATTAATTTTCAATCATCAGCCTAAACTCAAAATTTGAAGGTCCTAACTTCGAAACTGATGGACTTTCATACAAACTTCCATCCCCTATACTGTGGAAATGAAGGACTTTCATATACAACTTAATCCCCCTTTTTCCTCTTCGGGGGTGGAATTATCACAAACGCTGTGACAACTTTACATTAATTGAATTTGAAGATCCTAACTTCAAAACTGACGGACTTGCATTAAAACTTTCATCCCCTATTTTACCCCCTTAGGGGCGGAATTTCCAAAAATCCTTCCTTACTGGATACCTACACTGTATAATAATACATTTAGTTAAGTTTATTGTGGAATTGAAGGCCTTGCTTACCCAACTTCATCCCCTTTTTCCCCCTTTGGGGGTGGAATTATCACAAACGCTGAGACACCTATAAATTAATTTTCAATCGACAGCCTAAACACAAAATTTGAAGATCCTAACTTCAAAACTGACGGACTTGCATACAAACTTTCATCCCCTATTTTACCCCCTTAGGGGTGGAATTTCCAAAAATCCTTCCTTACTGGATACCTACACTGTATTATAATACATTTAATTAAGTTTATTGTGGAATTGAAGGCCTTGCTTACCCAACTTCATCCCCTTTTTTCCCCCTTTGGGGGTGGAATTATCACAAACGCTGAGACACCTATAAATTAATTTTCAATCGTCAGCCTAAACACAAAATTTGAAGATCCTAACATCAAAACTGACGGACTTTCATACAAACTTTCATCCCCTACTTTACCCCTTTAGGGGTGTTATTTTCAAAAATCCGTTCTTAGCGGATGCCTACGTTATAACAACTATCTGTATGCCAAATTTCAGCCCAATCGGTTCAGTGGTTTGAGCTATGCGTTGATAGATCAGTCAGTCACGGTCTCCTTTTATATATACAGATGAAATGTATAAAATGTTGATAATGTAATCGCAACATTGAAAGTTTTTTTTTATTCAAAACGATGTTGGGTACAATGATCTCTTATGTTAAGCTTTATATACTGGTAACCCGTTCATAGCATAACTGAATCGCATTAGAATAATGCCGGCGAAGATCAGTGGGCTAACCCGATGCTGGCCGTGCCGGTCTCTTCGGCCCCCGGATAAAAACTGTTTTAACCCTTTAAGTCGTACCTTAAGTGTCCAATTAGCGATGCAGTGTTAAAACGACTGCGGCGACACTGAGGGCCCAAATTTACACTCCCCGTGTACAAAGAAGTATTCATTCGTTTTGTAGAGCTTTAAATTATTTAGAACAGTATTATCAAAATATAATGTCTTGAATGGAGAATACGACGAGTCCCTTTAAAACATAGACATATAAAAAAATCAAGACGGAGTGTCACCTTATAAGAAAGTGAAGCAAAAAATTTCCTACGTATGCGTGAGTAAAATCAGTACTGACCCAAGCAGGCACAAATGGTACTGAGTCTTATTGTCACTGTCAACGTCTCAATACGGAATGACAACCGATCGGCTTCCTATGGTCTATATGTGTGTGTGAGACCATGTATTTACAAGAACGCCAGCTTCCTATTACTTGCGTCACTTAAGAACACAGACCGTTCCGTCTTTCATTTTTTCTTGGTCTGAGCTTTAAAATTGTACTCCAGTGATGTAAAAATTTACAGATTTTACAGTTTTCGTAGTCTACTAATTCAATAGCGTCGAAAATCATTATGAATTTAGTAGACAGTGGCAAAATAGTGGTGGCTCAATGGCAGTGGTATATTGTAATGGGGTCGTATCAGAATAACTTTTTTATTATGTTTTTTAAAAAAAATTAAAATAGCAGTCTTGGTCCCCAGAAGGCTTGGCGATTAATATTCAACTTCAGGTTTATCCAGGCAAGTACAAAAAGATTTCCATTCTGTGTTCGAATAAAATATAATTTAGTTAGTGAAGGTAATTTTAGAGTTTTTTTTTTTTAAGTGGTAAAGCTCTTAGCCATCAAGTAGTGGATGAGGTCAACGAGCCGCGTCTGTAAGATTCTGAAGTCTTCAAAGCGGCATCACAAGGAAGACTGTCACAGCACAATGCAAAATGGATTCTTTGTCTGTTGTTGTCCTTTTTAATTCGTGACTTTTATGCGTCAAAGTGATTCACTTGGATTTTTTACCACTGGCCATAAAGTCTTAACATAACCCTAATCCTTATTACAATGACTCACAGTATATATTGGTGTGTTTGCAGAATTAAATAATTTTGTTTTTAGTGCACTAAAAGTGACTGAAATCTTTTTATTGGAAGCGACCAAAGATGACAAAAACTGCAGTAAAAGGGTTTTAACGCATGTGAGTTTCGGAAATCGTCATGTGTTTGCGAAGAAATGTATTTATTTTTCCTTATAAGGCAGATGTCTTACGAGAGATATACAGTACGATAACATGGTCTTACAAATATTTATCTACATTAAATTAAATTTAAAAAAAAACTGTTTCATAAGCAATGGACCAGTTCGACGATGTTAGAAAAGTGATAATAATCGTCGAGTAAATCGAGGTGGACTCGTACACAAAGGGTATAAATACACATTCTGTGATATTTTTTAATATCCCATCCATAGAAATAAATATACCTAGAAAGAACGTCGCCATACTACACGAATATATAAAACAGGCCAACTTTTATAGACTGCTGCGCGTAACAGCTACGTTTTACGCTCCCTCTGCGTCATTCTGCTTGTCATAATGACGTTCATAATGATAGTAGTTGTTAAAATATTCCAATTAAAATCGGGAGAAATTCAAATATTGATCATTATTTTGCATTTTTATTTATTTTTATTTGATTTAGCCTCTAACCGTTAGGGCCTATTTTTATCGACGCGTGCACAGCTGCGACACTCTATCTGGATGTATGCTTAATCAAAGATCCCATCATTATAATTCACCGGGGAAAGATCCCTTTAGAGTAGTAATGATGAACAATCAAATTCCGATTATAGTCAGTGATTTGTCACTGAATTTGAACAGTAAGGTCCAATCATTGCATCGTGTGTTTTTGACTCGGCCAATGAGAGTGCATGTATCCTTGACTTAGCCAATCAGAGCGGATTATCGGCGGTGGGAAATTGGCGGAATATATTTCAACCAAAATGTCATGGTCATTGCGCTTCTTCGGATTAATTGTTCGATTTTGTAATTGTAATGTTTTACGGTAAGTTTACGTAATTCCTTACAATTTACATGTACCTACTATTTGGTTAATTATTTTTGTATCACTGGTTATGTGGCAAAACCTCTATTTAAAAATGTAGAACTAATAAAAAAAAAATCGTATTAAAAACTATTGAACTAAAGAATGTATCATACTGTCGGTAACATAAGAAAAAATATTTCATCTCTGCCGTCATAAAACACAATATTTTTTTTCGCGTTCGAAATTCAAAAATCCGTTGATGCTGTATGCGGCATGTATCGGGACATCTATTAGCATCAGCCAAGCAAACTGTTTAAAAGCTACTGGAGTTCGCTCGGTCAATGTTTGTCTTGGGTAAAGTGGACATAGAGACTTGAGAATCCATTGGGGATGGGAATGTGTTTTAGTTATATTTTGTATATTGTTTTTGCAAATAAAGAGTTTGATGATTTTATCATGTCTTTTGTCCCCAAAGACAATTTCCTTAATTTTTGAAAATGACTACTAGAAACTACTACTATGGGGCAATATTATAAAATGCACAAGTTTTTGTGTATGTTGAGACTCCATCTAGAAGTAATGGCAAATGGATTTAGACTTCCACTAATCAAAAAAAAAATCGCGGTAAAGTATTACTACGGACCGGAATTTAATATTCAAATAATATTCATATATTGATGTTTGTTGAATTTGATTCTGCTAAAATAAATTATGTATGTTTCTGTATTAAATATAATATTGCAATTACCGGCACAACATAAAGAAAATGCTCTACAATATCTTCCTACAAAGCTAGATTTTAAAATAAATAATCTAAAAGCCATCCACTGACTTGTGAGACGTAGCGCCACGCTGCGGAGGTCCGTACCAAACACTAATCACTATAACACACACACTACCTTTGCTACACCGCAGTGTATACACTCCTTTAAAACTTTTCCACCATTTTCAAAATTAGAATGTCTTACGTGCCAGCATTATAAGAAGTTTATACGTCATTTTTACTTTTTAATTTTTATACAAGGCTAATGTTGTTTAGAGGACGGTCGTTCAGACCACCGTCGGATGTTTACCCCCAGTTGGTAAACTTTTACAGATTAGTGTTGTCCATAGTTGACTAGGTTTTAAAATAACAATGTGCTCGTAAATGGGTTGACGTTAAAGTTGTAACATTTGTTTAGAATTTCGTATACTCTTTAAACCGCAAATGTAGTTTAATAACTGGCCACCTACTACGATATAAGTACATACTGTTTAAAAAAAATTGGTAAAAAAAATATTGTTAGTTTTTTGATGTCATTACTTTACCTTTAACATGAATATACGAAATTCTTTTACTTTCGTTAGAAATTTGCATATGACTTTTTTATACTATCCTATTAAGTCGGTAAACAAGCATACGCCCGTCTGATGGTGAAGCAAATTGAGCTTTATATGGTTTTAAAGAATAAAAGGACGTGTTCTCTGATTGACGTATTTAATGGCGAGAGCTGTCAAAAATCCATAGATACAGATTTTATATTTTAATGTTTCCAACATACTCCCCACAACAAGATGATATCACAACGATATTGAGCGGACTGTATGAGGCAACTTTGGGTTCACAGCAAGTTATTTATATTTGTTGTTGTAAGTATGTATTGTTAGAGACATCAAACATTCTATAGACATAATTATATTGACAAAGACTCATATACTATAATATAATAGTAGTAGCTCATGTACAATAGTATTGTAATAGTACAAAAACATTATTACTAGATAATTTACATTTGCAAAGTTTTACTACATTATACATGTTTACTCTATAAACTTGTTTTAATTATAAAATTAACAATATTTAACCTTATTAACATAGTTTGAAATAAGAATTTTGCTATATATTTTAACAAAAGTTGGTTTACAATATTTAATTTAATGGCATAATACATATCTTTGTAATTGAAGTTTTATGTGTTGTGCCATTAGATTTTTTAACTTCTAAGGCTCTTACTTTACCGTCTTTACCAGGAAAAACCTTAGTAATCCTAGCCATTGGCCATGTCATGGGAGGAGTATCTAACTCTTTTAGTATAACTAAATCTCCCTCTTTCACATTTGGCATGCTATTTTGCCATTTAGGACGATTTTGTAATACATTTAAATAGTGCCTTGACCAATGTTTCCAGAACAGTTGTTTTAGTGCAGTACATTTAGCCCAAAACTTGAGTCTATTTTCTGGTACATCTGTTAGATTCTGTTCTGGAATGCAGTTCAACGGTGCTCCAGTTAAAAAGTGACCTGGCGTTAAAAATGACAAATCATCTGCATCTGAAGACATTGGTGTTAACGGCCTAGAATTTAATACTCCCTCTATTTGGACGAGTACGGTGTACAGCTGTTCATAGGTGAGAATGTGACTTCCTAGTACTCTTTTAAGGTGATATTTTACACTTTTGACAGCTGCTTCCCATAGTCCTCCAAATACAGGTGAGTAACTAGGTATAAAATGAAATTTTATGCCTAATTGACAAGCTGTACTTTGTACAGTGTCTTGATGAGATTTGGAATTTAACAATTTATAAATTAGTGCTAACTCATTATTGGCACCCTTGTGAGTTGACTGATTGTCACACCAAACATCTGATGGTAAGTTTCTCCTAGCTATGAATCTTTTGAAGCCTGCCATAAAGGTATCTGTAGTAAGGTCAGAGACTAATTCCAAATGAATGGCCTTAGTTGTAAAACATACATACAGAGATATATAAGCCTTAGTTTGTATGACACTCCTTACACGAGATTGCTTTACTAGGATAGGACCTGCGAAATCTATTCCTACTTTCTGAAAAGGTCGACTAACAGTTACTCTGTCAGCTGGCAAAGATCCCATCAGCTGTTGGGCTGTGGCAGCTTTGAAACGAAAGCATGTTAAACATTTATGTATAACATGTTTGATAGAACGTAAACCGTTTATTAACCAATAACGTTGTTTTAAACTACTTAAGACAAGCCTTGGGCCGGCATGTAATAGCTTTAAGTGTTCATTTTTAATTATTAAATCAGTCACTATAGACTGCTTTGGTAAGATAATTTGGTGCTTTTGAGAAAAAGGCAAATCAGAATGTTGCAGCCTACCTCCTACTCTAAGCATACCATTTGTGTCCAAAAATGGATTAAGATTCTTAATATTAGAAGAATTTTGTATTGGTTGGCTATTCTGTAAGTATTTAATTTCTTTTTTAAAGTATTTGTCTTGCTCATGTTTTATAAGAAGAAGTAAAGCATTATTACATTCTGTAAATGTAATGAAATTTTGGCTGTACTTAATAGAATCCTTTTTAATATTATTACAAAATCGTAAAACATAAGCAAGTACACGTTGTGCCTTATTAATATTGGAGTATTTATTAATAAAGATGTCAAGAAATACCTTATCTTCCAATGATACTGCACAAGCCGTCCCGCTCAACGCATAGGGTTTTACCTCAGGTATGTCTATTGGCACTACATAACTACAATCGCTAAAATTATAATTAGAGTTAGACATTTCCTGTGGTCCGGACCACCACAATTGATGTGTTTGTAAGTCACAGGGTTTGACTCCTCTACTCAAGCAATCTGCCGGGTTTTTCTTAGTTTTTATGTAAGCCCAATCAAATTTATCTGTGCATTCTAAAATCAATTTAATTCTATTGGCTACGTAAGCATTTAGTTTAATTGGATCAAGTTTGAGCCATGCTAATATAACTTGAGAATCTGTAAAAAGATGTACTTCATTTAATGCAATTTTTTTATTTAAAGTATTGTAAACTCTTTTAGCTAATTTTGACAATAATAATGCTGCATTTAATTCCAAACGAGGTATAGATTGCGGTTTGTTCGATTTTGGATTTATACGCGATTTTGAGCATATCAAGGACATGCTGACATTATCATGTTCATCAGTAGTTCTCAAGTAAATTGCACAACCATAGGCTATATTCGAAGCATCTGAAAATCCAATTAATTGCAATTTTGGTGTATCTATACTACATATACTTCTATGTACCTGAATAGGTTGCATTTCAATTAAACTATTGTAAAAAGATTGCCATTGTTTTTGCAAATCAGGTGAGGGAATTGCGTCCCAGCCTGTATTTGATAACCAAAGATTTTGCATGATTTGTTTAGCATGAACAAGAATTGGCCCAATTAAACCTAGAGGATCATAGAACTTGCTAATAAAACTCAATATTTCTCTTTTTGTTCTTACTGCTTGCTTGGGTGGAGAAGTAAACTTAAATGAATCTGAGTTTATGTCAAAACTCAGCCCTAAAGTTTTAATGTCATTCTGAATAATTTTCTCTCCAAGATGCTGCTGATTCTCTGGAATATCATGTAAAATATTGGTATCATTGGCTGCCCATTTATGAAGAGTGAAGCTACCCAATGCTAATAAATTAATGAGCTCCTGTTTCACCTGTATTATTACATCCAATTGATTGTTTGTGTACAACACATCATCAATGTAAACTGAATTTAATATCACAGGTGTAGCCAGAGGATAATCATTTTGAAATCTGTTTACTAATTCTTTTAAACACCGAGTGGCTAAAAAGGATGATGCCTTTAATCCATATGTGACTGTATTTAACTGTAAGCATTTAATTTCTTGATCAGGGCTGTCCCTCCAAAGAATATTTTGTAATGACCTTTGATCTTTTGAAATTAAAATATTTCTGAACATGCGCCTGATGTCACAAATAAAAAAATACTTATGTAATCTGAATAGAGTTAAAATGTCAAATAATTCAGGCTGAACCACTGGGCCATTTAACATAATGTCATTTAATGAAATTTTATTTGAAGTTTTCATTGATCCGTCAAAAACTGTGCGTAATTTTGTACTTACTGCATTTTCACGTATGACTGGATGATGTGGCATGAAATACACAGCATCTTTTGCTAAATCGTATGTACTTATGTCAACATAGCTTGCATGACCAAGGTCAATGTACTCATGTATGAAATTTTTGTACTCATGGAATAAAGTTACATCCTTTTTGAATCTTTTTTCGAGATTTAAAAATCGTTTTAGGGCTAATCCTAATGAATTACCTAATGTGTTATTCACATCATAGATTTTTAGAGGCATGGAAACTTCAAATTGATTGTCCACGAGCTTGACTGTGTTTTCAAAATATTGTTCACAGTGTTGTTGTTCTGATGTTAGTTCAGTGTATAATTCTGGTACAGCCTCTGATTGCCAAAAATTGGATAATGTACTGTTTATGTCAGATTTACATTGTTGACAAAATAATGAAACAGCAGCATCTTGAAGAGGTTGAACCGGGACATTGCCTGCAACTATGTAGCCGAACTGTGTATGAACGAGACGGGGTTGTGCAGGATCACTGGACTTATTGTGTTCTTCAGGCTGTGGCAGTAGCGTCTGAAAAAATATATCTGAGGATAATAATATGTCTATCTCACTTGTAATATGGAAACTACTGTCAGCTAGCTTAATATTTATTGGTAAAGAAATCATTGACAAATCAAATGTAGTCTGTGGTAAGCTTGTTGTTATTTTGTCAACTACAAGGAAATTTGCATTAACTTTATATGGATAAGTACATGAAAACACATCTAATTGAATAGAATGCTTGACAGATTTTTCTGTGTTTGCAATGCCAACAATATCAGTTGAGTTTGATGACAGCCTTTTGCCAATTTTAGTAGCTAAGCTTGTTGTTATGAAAGAAGATTGACTAGCTGAATCTAATAAAGCCTTAACTATTATTTCACAACCATCTTTTGTGACAAGCTTTACCCTAGCAGTTGGCAAGAGAACCTGGCTATTGTTGTTTATGCCTGAAAGTAATGATGTAGATTTTTTAGTGGCAGTTTTGTCATCTTCCTCATGAAGTAAGGTATTATGTGGCTGTTTGCAGTGTGTGCACTTAAAATGATATCTGCATTTACTTGCATGACTATTTAGACAAGTTTTACACAACTTTTTATTTTTGACAAAAGATATTCTTTCACTGATTGATGATAACATGAATTTAGGGCAATTGAATAACTTATGATCATTCTTACCACAGAATGTGCAGTCACGTTTATTATTATTTGACAGTGCAGCAGCAGCATTTGACTTCGCTGGCATCTTTTTGTTGTCTAAACCGGAGTCCGCAGAGTTTTCCAGCGCTAGTGCTCTTCCCTCTAAATATTTAATGAAGGCTAAAAAAGTATGTTCCTTTGTAGTATCATGTTGTAAACAATATTCACGGTTGGTATATTGATCTAATTTACGCAAAAGAACACAAACTAGTATGCTATCCCACTGTTCAATAGGCTGTTTTAAATTCTTGAGAGCTGCAACATTTTGTTTGGCGTTCGAAATTAAACTCCTTAAAGCTATTACGTTTGGTTTTGTTATGCTAGGCATGTCCAATATCTGTGCTATGTGGTCGAATATTATTTTTTGTTTATTATCATACCTATCATTGAGCAAAGACAAAGCCTGTGTATAACTAGAGCCTACAACCGGAAGGTATTTTATTAGATCATAGGCCTCTGCCTTAAGAAATGACCGTAGATAAACTAGCTTTTGTATGGAATCATAGCTTGTATTTTTGTCCACTAAGGATGTAAAGAGATCGATGAAAGGTTTGTAGTCTAAGTACTTACCATCAAACATTGGTATTTCAATTTTTGGAAGCTTAAATTGAGCTGAAGAAACCTTGGTTTCATTGTTACTATTGTTAGTAATATTATCTAAGGTTGCTGATAATCGTTGTGTACGGAGTAAGTCCATGCATTCGAAGTAATTATTTTCCGTGGGAGTAGGATCGTCCTTGTCGTCCAGTTGATACAAAGTATCATTATATTCGCGAAAGTAAATTTCTAATCGTTCCTCCTTTATTGTCAACATTTGAACAGTAGCCTTGGCAAGAAATTCCTTGGTAAGAGTATTCCTAAGACGGGTAATTGACCCCTTCAAGGATGTTCGCTTGTTCATTAAAGTTTTCAATGTGGCGTCATCCATTTTGTATAACGTGCACCTAATGAGTATACAAATTACAAAAACCAATTAATAATTGACGTAATACAAAGCTGTTACTATAATATAATAACACAGTACTATACCTTATATTTATTTTGTACGTAATTACTAAATATTCTTTTATATGAGTATTTGTACTCTCCCTTGACATAGGACGCAAAAAAAAGAAAGAACAAAATGGACGCTGCAATTGGTACCTTTGCAACAATTCAATTTCTTCAATACTTCCGCTATGGAAAAAATTATGTGTACGAAATAATGTCATAGATAATGTTTTTGTTGTAACTTCAACCAAAAGTTCTGTTCGATCAGCAATAGAGATTGATAGCTAGCTGCCTGCTTCTCGCTCGCACTCGTTACCGTAGGTGTATCCTGGAATAGACTGCCCTGTTGACGTCTCGCTCGATGCTGTAATTACGCGATGACGTGAGGCAACACTAATCAGGTTGGTTGACGGTGAACTCGTTCCGTCTTGCTTGTCGGATGTGACGTCACGCTGCAGTGTGTGAACCCCGTGTGGAGTCGAGCAAAATGGTAGCCCGAACGGAAGCACACTAAAAAAATTGCACTCAGCTGACGACAAATTAGTCCGATGGAACACTTTTTTTTTTATTATTTCCAGCACTGTAATCACTTGCTGTGTATAATTTCACGGCGCTCGAATGACCATGAAGCAAATTGAGCTTTATATGGTTTTAAAGAATAAAAGGACGTGTTCTCTGATTGACGTATTTAATGGCGAGAGCTGTCAAAAATCCATAGATACAGATTTTATATTTTAATGTTTCCAACAATGGTAAGCGGTTACCGTAGCCATATGAACGCTTGCAGCACACGAAGCATAACTCACGCGTTATCGACCTTTCCCCATCCTCAATAAGCTCTGGTGACCTTACTCAAGCGTAGGTAGAGCAAAGGCCCTACCTCTCTTAAAAGGGCTGTGAAGTCTCTTAATAATTTTCTATTTGTATCTAATAATCTATATTTTATTTATTTATTTATAAGTTAAAAGAAAAAAAAAATTGCCTATGGAAACTGTTAATACTATTATTATATTCCTTTAGTTATCAACATATTCAAACAAAACGAGAGTAGATATAATGTTACTCTCACAACGTTCAAATCAAATCGCCCTCCCAAAACGTCCTCCCTAAAATATTGACATGAAAAAAATCGTCCCACCCTTTTAATCAGTTCAACCCCCGTAATGAAATCTGGGCAGCCATTAAGGGATTAAAAATAATAACTACCCCAGTTCATAACAAGGGACGCTATTGGACGTGTGCGGGTCGAAAAGACCAGGGGACTGTGCTCTGGGCCATAATGAGCCATTGACAGTTTGAGGGTTAGAATTATTGAGGCGACTTGTTTTCTCTGTGATGAAGAGACTGTTATTTTTATTGGGAAACTTAAAATATTTTTTTGTAAATTTGAATTTGGAACGTTAAAATATTTTGTATTGAATTTGGAATTTAGTTTTAGAACGTTATCCGGAAATTATCGTATAAATTTTAATGCAAGGTGTGTTTTGTAAAATCTTATTCACGCAAGCTTCATATTTAAAAATCAAAAGGTTCCAGCACGCACTAAATTACTGAAACCTACTTCTGAATTTATGATGTTGTTTCTTTATACTGGAAAAAAATAACCAACCTTAGAATATCCTAGCATTTTCATTCCTTGCCCCACTTTCCGTAAATATTCAACCCTCTAAAGAAAATGCCTAATTATGATTCCGAGAAGGTTCAATTCACCTTAATTCTTTATTTTTAAATTCCTGTAGCCAACAAAGAAACAAAACCTGCGTAATCTCCATTTTCAGCACACCGATTGCAAAACGTCATCAAAAAACCGAAGCCCTCCGACAAATGAGTGAACCGACATGTTGAATTAAAATGCTGACCCTATGAAACGGTATGGATAAAAAAACGTGTAATTGGTAAATAAGGGGACCCAACGAGCTCGATTTCATGGCTCTCGTGTTTGCGTTGATTAAGTCCGATAGACGTCGGTGAAATTATTGACTTGTTTATGCGAACTCTATGGAGGTAAATGTGTACCTATTTCTGATATTGAAATAAAATTTAAATATTTTTTTTAAGGACATTTTAGTGCTATTGAAAAAAGGGGTCTGAAATAGTTAGTGAGTAGTTAGAGAAATAGTTTTTTTTTTTCGACTAAGTCGGTAAACAAGCATACGGCCCGCCGATGTTAAGCGGTTACCGTAGCCATATGGACGCTTGCATCACACGAAGCATCGCTCACGAGTTACCGATCTTTCCCCCCTCCCCAATGAGCTCTGGCGACCTTACTCATGCGTAGGAACACAAAGTTATTTGGCTGCGGTATGCTGTAAGGTAGAGGTACTTCCCCAGTCGAGCTGCTCTTTGAGCGAATAAATGCCATGCTCTACCTCTCTCAACAATTTTAGTGCTATTGAAAAAAGAGATCTGAAATACGTAGTTTTTTTTTATGACTACTTTTTTTTATGATCTCAGTCAATAATTACTTATCGCACACTAGTGCGATAAGTAAGTAACAGAGATATAAGTTTTAAGATGACACCCTTTTAATTTTAGGTGATGAATACGACCTGCACTATCATCACCACAACCTCAACCTGGTCAACATGGAAAGGTTTCCTATTGGAAATCGGAGTCTCCTCTTTCCCCGTAGGTACTAGAGCTAGTTCCCTTCTAGGTTATTAGTGCTTACCACTCCTCAATCCACGGAGAGATGATAAAATCAGTCCATCAGTCAAAACAATTTTGAATCGAAACAAAGTAACTTTAACAAAAAAAATATAGGTAGTAGAAAGCATCGATTTTTTTCATGAGATATTATACTGTATGGTTGAATATCACATTTGAAGCGATGAAAGTTCAGTGTTACTGACGTGTGATGAACTATTTCGCCATTATTCTTTGATATATTTATAATATTGTCATAGAATATACACAAGACGGAGTGAAGATTTCCTACGTATGCGTGAGTAAAATCAGTACTAGCCCAAGCAGGCACAAATTGTACTGAGTCTTATTGTCACTGTCAACGTCTCAATACGGAATGACAACCAATCGGCTTTCTATGGTCTATATGTGTGTGTGAGGCCATGTATTTACAAGACCGCCGGCTTCCTATTACTTGCGTCACTTAAGAATTTTATTTTTTTTGGTCTGAGAATATAGTACTCTTTTATTTTTGATTTGCGATGTTCAGATATAGTTATAGTAATATATGCTTCAGATCCGACCTAAATATACTAAAACGAGCACCAAATCATCTCAGCTCAAAGGTAACTCAATCCTTTATCATAATTCAGCAGCACAGAGCGTTCTTTATGGCATGGTTCTGAAGACGTCACGACGCTTCGGTGGCGCCAGTGTGGGATAAATTTAGCCCACGGTTAAGTCACAAGGGGATATGGCTGAGTAAACGTCACCAGCTAATCTTATGGCCGCAAGTGCGTCACTGAGACTGATCTGATATTTTGTATTTATATAGAGTTGCTTACGGTGTTGACGTTTGATATTATTTTCTTATTTTTATACGCCGGTCCATAAAAGGAGTATAGTAATGTTTCTAGAGTTCATGAGGGTGTGAGTTTCTTAATTCCACCATTACTTTTAAATGCCTGAATGAATAGATTTGGTTGTGTGGGATATCGTTAGAAAATAAATACAAAAGTTTTACATTTTTGTATTTATATTTGTTTTACTTTAAAGCTAGTTTTTTGGCAAGGCAGTCGTGTTTTTTTGCTATTTTGACATTTGTAAATCTCTCACCAAAGATTAATCAGTATAATCTAGCAGTGGCACTTAAGAGCCTGTTGCCTTGAAACGCTTTGTGTGGTCTCGGACTAGTTAACAAGTTTCCATGGTGTTATTAGGTATCGTGGTCAAACACGGCCTAGTTACAGGTGATTAATATTAAAACAACCTCAGTGGCCAAATAAATACCAGCACGGGTAGTATTTTCTTAGACTTTAAACGATAAAAAGTATATAAAGTCTAACCCCAGATTTCTAGGAAAATAATAATTGAAAGAAAGGTCAATTTAAATTTCCAATTGGACATACCAATATTATACTGTCACACTCAAAGTTAAAATATATAACACTGTTACTATCCAACATGTAACACAGATTTCAGCCTCGCGATCGTGTCTCAAGTGATCCTGGCTTACCGGCCACATGCCTTGCAGACATCATTACAATCTAAAATACCTCTTTACGCCACATATTAGGGTCTAATTTGGTATAACTCACTTGTACAGTTACATGTAAGAAGTACATCTCTATTGACAAGTCTATTAAATGTTAGTAGCAATTTATTGGCTGGTTATCTTTGGCATAATATATTTTACTTGTTTCGTAACACTGTGTAATGTTTACGTTAAGGTAAGTAGCCAAATTATAAGTACTTAGTTTATTTACATATTAACGATAGAGAACCTTAAGAATTAAGGCGCCGATCCCACAAAAAAAAGTTCTAGAGTTCCCCGTTCCGAGTTCCGCGTTCACTACTGTACACACAGCGAGCGAGCAGTCTAGAGTTCTAAACATAAATGGGCAAATTTGTATGGAGCTTGTCCCATTGGCTGCCAGCAATAATTTCTATGTTTTCAATTAGGCAATTATATAGTAACAAAAATATGAAAGCTTATTATTGATTACTGTGGTGTATTTAGAAAAAAGTTATAGAGTATTGAAGATTTAAGAAATAATTGGAGATATTATGAAATTGCAAGGTAGTTGCATTAAATGTAATTAGTGTCCCGTTCCAAAAGGTGTAATTATATACATACTTCAAACAAAAGTTTGTTTACATTCTTTATCTCGTCTCATTAGCCTTAATTAAGTTTCATTAGTGGACGCTCATGGACCAGAATGCCCATTGTCCTTTCTGCCTTGTGTCACTCAGTAAATAAGTGATAGCTCAGACCTGTCACCTCAACCGCCAGCTTTAGAGAATGGAACTCCGACAGAACTCGCGTTCTCTTGAACGCCGAGTTCTCTGTGTGCAATGATCAAACGCGCTGCATAGATTACAGTGAACGCGGAACTCAGAACTCGGAACTCTAGAACTCTCTGTGTGGGATCGGCGTCTAAATACTGAAATTTTCTTTATTTAGTAGTTGACTGACTACTAAATAAAGAGAGAAAAAACAAAAGAGCGATAGATTCGAAATTTAAAATTCATCTGTAAAATCCTAAGCAGTAGCGTAAGTTGAAAGCAAAGATTTTCATAGGGCATCGTGCCCCTACCCAGATGGATAATCCGCCTTACTAAAGCATGACATTTAATTTCACTCCGCTTGAGGGGCTCCCTGAGCAAATCGCTCTCAGTTCGTACTGCGCACGGCTGTCAAATACTGTCAATTCTGGCTTGTTTATTTCATGTTCCCATAGAGGCGACTATCCTTCTGGACGTTTTAAATTCTTTGGTTGAAAGCATGATTATTTTTTTACTGCTTTTACTAACAAAACGATAAAGTCAAAGCCAATGTGCTACCTTGTAAAAAGCTCTTGCTTTCAAGACTTTATATGTGATTTGAATTTAAAATCAGTCATTTTGGTTACCGAAAGTGGTGTTTTATTATAAAAAAGTATAAGTACCTACTATTTCCAAGAAATGACTTTTGATCTTTGGCTAATCTTAAATACGGAACAAATAAATTAATTTAAAAAATCCAAATATTAAACGAGACTGAAAATCATAAAGCCACTATACACACTACTTTATCATAAAATATAAAATTTTATACAACACAGTCTAAATCTAAAATCCAAAAACATAAATTGAATTTTACATCCCACATAGCACCCTTATGTACGACTACCCTTGACACATGGAGGGACAGCGAACAAATAGTATGGGGATGTAATTCCATCATTCCCATGACAAAACCCGACTCAAATTGAATTCATGACCACCGACGTGTCATTACGGATGGTATTATGCATGAAGGAATGAAATTTGATATCTCATTTTATTTAGCGTGTTTCAAACGTTAGATTTTCATTTATTTAATATTATCAATTTTATTTGCTTTGTAATTATATTTGCCCTTATATATTTCTAAAATTTGATTTCATATCCACAGTGGCACCATCCACGCGCTTTTGGTATTATACACGGCAGTAGGCTCATGTCCAACATTATGGATTAACAATCGATCAACGACACGAAGCAGAAAGCAATTAAAAACGAATATGTAATGTCTAATAAATGAAAAACAAATTATCCTTAACAATGTAAATGTTAAAAATAAATTTATTTTTGGCAAATTTTGGCGACTCATTAGAATTCATATTTCTAGTCCATTACAAATATTTTTTATGCATAACTACATACCGCATGACACCGTCGACTTCCATCATAGTACTCACACACGCATACATTGCATTTCATAATCCGCTCGCTAAGTGCACTTGTCAATACGCGTCCACGAGGGCACATGCCGCTCTATATCCATCCACTTTCGGTCTATTCAAATATCGAACTACAAACTTTATATCACTACTTTCAAAATTGTATCTATCACCTCTATTACAAATGCAGAAGGCTTATTTTCGCGGTGATATTGTTAGGATCGACAGCAAAATAATTTTGTAATAATAGTTTGTTCACTACGCGACCGGGCTAACTGCCATTTTGTAATCCTAGCACTAAAGTGCACTTTGTCAATGCTCTGAGGGTGTAATTAACTACGCTATATAAATCCGTATGTACTATTGCGTTGAAAAGCATAATGATTCGTTATTATGTAAAAAATATAAATACTTATAGTATATTTTTTTAACCGACTTCAAAAAAAGGAGGAGGTTCTCAATTCGGTTGTTTTTTTTATGTTTGTTACCTCTGGAAAATTCTTTTTTTGTTTGGTAGGGTACACTTTCCATTTGGTCCCATTGTCATCAGATCAGGAACAAGTCTGCTATTTCAATTGTGTTCCAATGATCTTTCAGTGGTGTCAAAATTGTGACATTTTACAGTTTTGGTAGTCTACTTACTAACAGAAGTGTCATTATGGCACAATTTTGACGCCACTGAAAGATCATTGGAACACAATTGAAACAGCAGACTTGAGCCCCAGGATTTGATTACTTCTTAGTGTACTTTAAAGTCGGTTTTTTGTAAAACCGTTCAATTATTTAAATACGTGTCGAACAATATTATATTACTTTGCCTTTTAGTTTACCTAAGTACCTAAAGAAGTGATAAAATTCGCAGGTACAATAAATTAAGATATATAATATTCTAGTTACCTATTGATTTAAGACCCGAGGCAATGTAAAATGACCTATCGTACTAAGCAGCCAAAGTAGTAAAGTCTGTAAATTCCGCATTCACACTTCCCGTTCTAAATACCTCTCAAACGATAACAGCTCTATATTGATCTGGAGTAATGCATAGAGCCACGCTAGTTTATGGTTGGGATACTTCACGTTATTTATGGTCACTGATTTCCGCATGTTACACTGCTGATCAGGTTTATTTTAGCTTAAAATTATATATTTTAGTAAAAGATAACGTTCTTTAATGTTTTTTAGCGTTCCGTAGCCAAATGGCAAAAAACGGAATCCTTATAGATTCCCATACTTAGAACTGAAACTCATTTTTTTTTAATAATACTCATATGTGTCTATGGATAGGTCTTCAAAAATGATATTGAGGTTTCTAATATCATTTTTTTCTAAACTGAATAGTTTGCGCGAGAGACACTTCCAAAGTGGTAAATTGTGTGTCACCCCCCCTGTAACTTCTAAAATAAGAGAATGATAAATCTATAAAAAATATATGATGTAGATTACGATGCAAACTTCCAACGAAAATTGGTTTGAACGAGATCTAGTAAGTAGTTTTTTTTTAATACGTTATAAATTGAAATTCATATCGAATACTCAGGTCTATACTACCATTTACTTATATACCTACAGGTTTGTACGGAACCCTCGGTGCGCGAGTCTGACTCGCACTTAGCCGGTTTTCTCTATGCTATTCCTGACATGGAATTGTCAGCTTTGTGACCTTCATCCAGCGATGAAAATAGCAAAAGCCTAGATTTTTACTACTATTGATAGCCAGTTAATCGAAGGTTTTGTGTTACCTTAGTACCTTCTGTCATATGATTATTTACCATGGCGTTAAGGCATTATCTTCATGACATATAGGCTACCAGGGTGCCGTTGAGCGCCAAGCTGTCACGAACTCAATTTTACAATTATAAGCTTAGTGTAATAATACATATAATAGAATACAAGATTAGACGGAAAGGTGCAGGTACTAATACCCAAGGGAGAAAAAATACCCTTTATCATGACCAACTTTATTATAGGACCAACTCTGAACAGAAAAAGGTAGCAAAACAGCAGCTATTTTCAGGGTAAATGTTGTAAAAATCCAAAAATTTATGCAAAATTATTTTCTTTTAATTGTTCAACGATAACTTAAATTAAAACACAAACGAAAGTAAGAAAGGAGACGGTTAAAATTTGCACAACCATTAGCAATGTTTGGCCCCTCTCCACGACTTGTTCCAAGGGGCTGGGAGACTTGAGACCAAATTAAATGGCAATCGATTTCAAGTAGCACCCGCGATTGGGGAAAGATGTTACTCTTGTTAATGTTGTTGAATTTAAGGTTTTTATTTTCAAAAAAACAAGTAAGTAACGTAATTAGTTAGAGAAATTGATTGCTTTTTTACTTATATTTTATTTTAATTTGAATGAAAAAAAACAAGTATTTTTTTTATAAACAAGCTTTTTTGTATTATAAGTTACGACTACTTAATCATCAGACCCTAGAACCAAAGTCTTTGTAAAGACAAATCAATTGAGCTCGATGAGGTTGCGTCGTTTTATTACAGTTTTTCAACTTCATCATCAGGTTAGCTTCATCTCATAATAATATTACATTGTCATCCGATTTAAATTGCATGAAAAAAACTCTACCCATTTGATAGATAGGCAACTTTTAAGCTTCAAATATACAATGGGACAAATGGAACATTGCGGAACATGTCCCTCAATAACTACGTGGAATGTACCGAGACAAATGGCGCGGAACATTTGCAGTCCACACTACTCGAAGCGGCAACATATCCCGCGTCACGTAAATACTAATAGAATAAAGCGCAAGAGTTTTTTTGTTTGTTTGTTTAAACGGGCTAATCACTGGAACTACCAGTCGGATTCGAAAAATTCTTTCACTAACAGGAAGCTACATTATCCCCGAGAATTATAGGCTTATACTTTTTATCCCGGGAACGCGGGTGAAACCGCGCGAGACAGCTAGTGACATAATAATATTACATTGTCATCCGATTTAAATTGCATGCAAATGAAAAAAAACCGGCCAAGTGCGAGTCAGACTCGCGCACCGAGGGTTCCGTACAAACCTGTAGGTATATAAGTAAATGGTAGTATAGACCTGAGTATTTGATATTAATTTCAATTTATGACCTATTAAAAAAAAACTACTTACTAGATCTCGTTCAAACCAATTTTCAGTGGAAGTTTGCACCGTAATGTACATCATATATTTTTTATAGATTTATCATTCTCTTATTTTAGAAGTTACAGGGGGGGGACACACATTTTACCACTTTGGAAGTGTCTCTCGCGCAAACTATTCAGTTTAGAAAAAAATGATATTAGAAACCTCAATATCATTTTTGAAGACCTATCCATAGACACCCCACACTTATGGGTTTGATGAAAAAAAAAATTGAGTTTCAGTTCTAAGTATGGGGAACCCCCAAAATTTATTGTTTTTTTTCTATTTTTGTGTAAAAATCTTAATGCGGTTCACAGAATACATCTACTTACCAAGTGTCAACATTATAGTTCTTATAGTTTCGGAAATAAATGGCTGTGACATACACGGACAGACAGACAGACAGACAGACATGACGAATCTATAAGGGTTCCGTTTTTTGCCATTTGGCTACGGAACCCTAAAAACTGTACCCATTTGATAGTTAGGCAAATTTTAAGCTATACAATGGGGCAAATGGAGCAACATGTTGCGGAACAGGTCCCTCAATAACTACGTGGAATGTACCGAGACAAATGGCGCGGAACATTTTGCAGTCCGCACTACTCAAACGGCAACATGTCCCGCGTCACGTAAATTGTTGCGGGACACAGGGCACCGTTGCAGTGTCACGTGTGGTCACGTAGATTGAGCGTTGCGCGTCACGTAGGGGGACATTTGTCCCCTAGTGTATCTGAAGCTTAAAGTATTCCTTGAAAAGACAATTTATTGAGCATTTTAAATTTCCATCTCTTATTATTCAATAGTTCCGTATTTCAATTTATAATTGTAGCATCTAATCCCGTTACCATTACAAAGAGTCAAGAACCCAAAGAAGAAAATATCCTAATTAAATATGGATGCAACTTAATGAGTTATGCAAATATTGTAGACGGTGGCTAACGATTGAGGGGTGGAGAGGAGGGGGACGGAGCCTAGATACTCTACTGTACTGTCGGAGGAATAATCTCAAGTATTTACTTTGAAGAATCTCGGGAGCGTGTCTTAAGATATTGTTAGAAGGGTTGAGCTCATTTCAGTTAATGACATTTTTAAGTATAATGGAGAATTTTCAATACCTACTGTAGTACTGTAATTTAAATAGATAGGTAGATGTGCACAGCGGTTTCACTCGCGTTTAAATTGTATATAGCCTCTAACCTAACGGTCTATCTATACTCTAATAACTCTATAGTTTTTTTGAATGATTATAGATTGTGTTGTTTAGTAGTAGGTTTCACTGTAGAAAGGCCAATAAAATATTCTATTAGAAAATTATTTATATAGAATAATAAGCGCTTATATATTTTCTTTATCAATCTTTCAAATATGTTTCCTTTTTTTGCAGTCGGTACATACCTTAATGCGACTTTTCAAGAAAAAAAAAATGCTTGTTGTTTGGGAAAGTCATTATCATAATGTGAGTCGCCAGTTGGCCGCCTCGCCGAGCTTTGCCGAAGTTTGCTTAAGTGGCCGTCATTACACATTTATTATATAGAATACCGGTCTCTTTAGTGAGGTAAAAATGTACATGCTCCCTTTCAGTAGAGTATCAAGTATGTTTTTTTTTTTTTTTTGTGGATTATAAACATCAGCTATTAGTAATATAATAAAGCTTTAGAGTTTTTGTATGATTGTTTGTTTAAACGCGCTAATCTCTGGAACTACCAGTCGGATTTGAAATATTCTATAAGAAGCTACATCATCTCCGAGTAACGCGGGTGAAACCGCGCGGGATGGCTAGTTTAATTATACTAGAATTCCATCCTACCTATTCTCGATTTACTCCTTGATGAATTTCGGAACTACATTCTCTGTACACCCAAAGGTTCTCAAAATTTGAAATATCTAGGTACCCTTTTCAGCTTTAGTCTGTACGCTGTCAGTCAGTCAGACCTTGATCAAAATTGCCTACCTAGAAATACCTGAATAGAGTTTTATACATTGTTATAACTCTTGCGCGAAGAGAAAATACTTCCCTGCATCACCATATCAGCCTAGGGATGTCCACTGCTGAACATAGGCCTCTTGCATCCAGCGGGCGGCGCCCAGCGATTTTGACCAGACCGTCGGTCCACCTGGTGAGGGGTCTAGATATCAATAATATTATAGGTATTAGATCTGATACACAAAATAATATCGTTTGAGATTGTAATTTTGATAATGGAATAGGTGTTTAGATATTACAGCATGCAAATAGCGTAAAATTGCTCATAAGGTTTTATATGAGGTATTTATCACCTTCTAATAAATAAACAAAGATAACCGCGATAAAGATAATTGTTAACTTTACCACAGTCAATTATGATTGGTGTAAATATTTATTATTATAATAGTCGTGCTAGGGAAAGTGTTACAGAAAAACGTGTTTTATTGATGTTACTTACATGATATTTAATACATCGTTTTTTTTTTGTAATTTTTATTTAATTCCCGACGTAAGAAATAGGTATAGTAGTACTCAACTGATAAGGCGCGTCGTGAATCTATTCGTTCGCACAGAAAAGAAAGTACGGCCCGAAGATTAACGAAAGAATGCTAAAAACTTACAATCAACCTTAGATCACTACTATAAGTCTCACGTCTCACTCGCAAGTCACGCCCCTCCGCACGGCGCGCGCTAACATGGCGGCAGCTGCCGCAGCGCAGGTACATCGGTAAGCCATATTAGTTGGGTACTAATGTACCTACTACAAAAACAAGTAAATTGAAAAACAAAAGACCATATAAAAAAATGCAATTTTAAAATCCGAGCCCCTTAACCCTTAAACGCGACGTTACATTTTAATAAAATTCTTCAGCAAACATTAATGAAGCCGGGTACTAAACAAGCACCGGCATTGTGGCCCCCACGTCTCACCATTATGATTTTAACCGAGATAATGCACGGGAAATGACGGCAAAAGAAATTTAATTCGCGTAACGATGAAAGGGTTATAGGGTCGGCTTTGATAAATAAAGCCGGGAGGGACCCGGAGGATATTACCGGCCCTTTTTTGCTCTACATATTGATATTAATGCTTGTGAATTTTGACAAAATTGCGCATTGGCCTTTGTTAGGGGCGGGCGGTCGAATTGATTTTTTTGTGACGTTGTCGTTTTGAAATGTTTTTGTTGTAATATTTTTGTTAATGACTTAATAATGAACTGTGTTCGGTCAGACCTGATTTCACTTACGTTGCCTCGTTATACTATATTGGGCAGTTGTTAGATCAATATACCTACTTTCTTTCCAATCTGTTCTTTTTTCATCTGTATCTATGCTTAGGTAGGTATATGTTTTAGAATATGTCAATGACCCTATTATAATTATTTGCTCCTTAGTTGCAACAGACACAAGTTGGAGCTAGTCACAAATACTTGTCTAGTTCCAAATGAAAATGTTGTTCGAATCAATTTTAATAAATTGTAAACGAGATAGATACGAGACAGTGATATTTCAATCAAAAAAAAAACAGTTAACATATAGTAAAACTGCTTATCAACTACCTACGTAATAATCCTCAGAAACTTTAACATATTCAATTAATAAAATCCCGCATGCTTTCAGACGAGTCCCGGATAAATCCCAAAAGTCAGGCAACTCCCAAACATGTCCGTATCAGATTGTCCATTAATATTTCGGTATCATCCTGGTAATTAGCACGGGACGGGTCGCTTCGCGTCGCGGTGGAAGGGTTACTTACACTTTGTTTCGTTATGTGATTTATTGGAAAATAGAACATTGGATCGCAATTTATTGAACGTCAATTGTTTTTTCTTTGTTTTCGATATTTGGAACTTGTAATTGTAAGGCTTTTATAAAATCTAAAGCCTGAATCGCCGTAAAAATAAAACTATTCGATACATATAAATCAATATTATTCTACAAAATATTTGAACAGTTATTTTTTTCGGGTTTTCAGGGTTGATCCCAAAGGCAAAATTGTTCATAGCGAAATAATCCCTTAAAAATTTGGCGGTTCTCTGAATTGTGACCCTGTATATTATATTATTTAATCATATAATTATGTAAGTTTGTACCGAAACAGAGACATCTTCATATGTTTTTTTTTACTACATAACTACTACTTAACAACATTGGTCGTCACGGTGGCTCGTGATTAGAAAGTGTATGAAGCAGTACATATTATTACAAATTAAAAACATTTGCCACACGACTGTGACCCTTATTGCTAAAGCGATATGATAATTCCATCAGTGATCCCCAACACGTCTTCGAAATTTCGGCAGCTATGGTTTGTACAGTCAGTAGAAATTTTTATATTTACTAGTTTTGTTATTGCATCACATTTTGTAATTTAAATTATACTGAACTGACAAAATTTATAATATAAACCTTTTAATTAAACATTTATTTTAAAAATATCTATTGCATTACAAACGTAACTATGTTTAACCTCTTTGATAGGAATAATTTGCCGTTTGGTTACTTACACACCCTGATGCCGCACTATACCGGCCTACTAATATAACCTATAGGTATACCTAGTTTTATTTATACATTTTTTTAATTTTCTTAATTTTGATTTTCCTAAATAAATCAGTATTAAAATATCTGAGATACTTCACATAAATATCCTACACCAAATCTGAAACAGACTTGCGAAAATGTATCTCCATTCGCCATCATCTTTACTTCTTCTTCACCTTAGTCCAAACCTAAGAGATAGAGTATTTTGAGCATTTTTTTAGTTCTATAGATATTTCCCTCATGGTACTTTACCAACTGTACCAGTAGTTACGACAAGTCCCAAACATAATATTTCACTATCAAATTCACACGATCGCATCTGAACATCTGTCACGATCTTCAATGTACGCAACTTGTTCACGTGTGGCCACGCAATTAGCGTGTATTGAAACTTCAAAAGCTAGAGCTACAATAAGCTGGAACATTGTACCAAATGTAAAAAATGCCAGCAGTCACAACTGAAAGTTAAAAAAAAAAACAGCACAGACATTATTTTTCTGTTTCACATGGAATTATAAATACATACCTACCTAAGAAATATAAAAACAGAATCAACAAGTCTAAATCATTTCATCCTCATTAGTCAAATATTTTATAAAACAAAGACATTTTATAAAACACACATCTAGTTAAGACATCATATTTTTTTAAATTCCCTAACTATACGTATACTCAATGAAACACCAATACATCTCTTGTGTGTGTGCTGTCCACTTATGACTAAACGAAATACTCATCTGGGGCAACATCTGTTAAACCTAGATGAAGTAAAATCCATTCCTGCCAAGAATATTGCGCAGTTTATTATAGCTGTAGGTCTTGGCAGTGAAATTTAATTAACGTGGCGATCACAATAGATCTAGTCTGGTCGCAGTGATACAAGCTCTGGAAAGACTTGAAACAGCCACTTAACCCAAATAATAATAATACTTATACTTAGTATTTCCGTACTGTGGTACTGTGGCATGTAGAGTAATCATTCCACAAAAAATATCTCCTACTGCTTAAGCACCCAAGAAAGCACACGTTGATACGTATGCGGCTGATGCCGCTATTTTAATGGCCCACCCCGGCCCACCTCACACGTCTCACTTGTTTTACCGTGCTCATTATTTTTTTATAAATAATCTTTACTTAGCTATACTTTTCTATGATTAACTGTACTTTCATTTCGGTGATTGATTATTAATTTCGTTCGTAGTTAATTATATGCTCGAGTTAATTGAGTAATTTATGATTAGGTTTAATACGTGCCTGTTGACTTGGAAATTGATGTTGCAAGGGCATATGTCGATGCTTTAGGCACCTTTGGGCTTGTGTAGTACTTATGATCAACTAAGCTTTCGCTTGTTGCTTGAAAGGGATCTTATATTCTTGAGATAAAAAGTATGGTATGTTTTAAACCAAAGTTTGATCTAAAGGTAGCAAACAAGCGAAGTTTCAGTGGTGTCAAAATTGGGACATTTTACAGTTATTATGGCATCATAATGGAGTCATTATGGGCCATTATAGCAGACTTCGGCCCCTGGTTGTAAGCGGTAGGTTCTAACCGACTTCGTATGCGAGACTGACTCTCAGAGAAGAGATGAGAATTTTAGATCATTTTTATTTTTTTGTTGTTTAAGCTGCAACAGTGACACATTCTGTGAAAAAGTCAACGGTTTATTCCAGTTCATGAAATGAAGCCCACTGACAGACAGACGGACGGACAGTGGTGGCTCAGCAATAGGATTTCATTGACACCCTTTGTGTACGGAGTATGTGCTGAGATGGCCGTGTAAGAAGAATGAATCAGGATATTATTATTAACTTGTTGCGCCCCGCGGTATCACCTGCATACCCGGGGGAGATATTGCTTTCCCAGAATAAAAAGTTCCCTATGTGTTAATTCAGAACATTTTCTATTAGCGTCCCAAATTTCATTAAAATCCATTCAGTTGTTTTTGTGTGAAAGAGTAACAAACATCCATACACAAACTTTCGCGTTTATAATAACCCAGTACCGCTGTATAGGCTTACGTTACGACACCAAAATAGCTTTATTAGGCACCATTTAGGCGCCGATCTCTCAGCGAGTTCTGCGGTCATAATTCTAAATGCGTTCTCCTTGACAGCCTTTGCAGCTCTTTGGCCGCTATGTCCAAAGTTCAAAAGCGCCGCATAACAGTGAACGCAGAACGCAGGGCCAGTTGGCGCAGTTGGTTAAGACGTGGAGTCTTAACCTATAGCGCCGCGGGTCGTGGGTTCGATTCCCACACAGGACATGCATTTGTGTGCATGAACATGTCTGTATGTCCTGAGTCTGGGTGTAATTATGTATATTAAGTATGTATTGACAAACAAAAAGTAGTATATGTATTATATCTATCTATCTAAAGACTTACCTATCTATATCAGTTATCTGGTTTCCATAGTACAAGCTTTGCTTAGTTTGGGGTCAGATGACCGTGTGTGAGGAATGTCCCAGGATATTTATTTAAACAATGACCAAAAATTCCCATGTTCCAATAAAAAATCGTGACCTGTACCATCAAATCACAATTTCGTCTAGTTAAAACCGAATTACGTGTAAAACGTATAATTTCTGACGCCCCCCTCGCTAACACGTAGCTTTACGCTCGTAACGTGTCATTTGTAAGTCGTAAAACGTATTTATTATTACGCGTTACGCGTCAAACGCAACTGGAACGTCGTTACGGACGTTGGGTTTCGTTAACGACGCAGTTTTGCGACTGTCTTTTATTGGTAGCTATTTATTATTTGCTTTGTGGTATAAGACTAGGTAATAAGCAAAATGAAACCATATTTTGTTAGTACAAGATTACTGTGTGTACCTAAGCCATTGTCAGGATTATTAACAACTCCCGCCTCGCGGTTTTCCTCTTTTTCTAGGGTTGAATTTTGAAATACACTTCTTCAGTGTATGCCTGCGTTATACAGGTTTATTGGTAAAACATTAACAACCAGTCAGAATTAATTAACTAACCTCATAAACAACAACTTTGGTTTTCTGACGTTTAATAATGCATCAGATTTTAAATTAACACAATTTTTGTTTATACAAAAATTGTTGTTTAGTATGCTAGTCATACAGTCTAGCAAGGTTGTTAATGTTTTACCAATAATTGAGCTAAAGAACATTTATTGACCTAAATCAATCAGTCAATTTCACAAGGAATAAAATGAATGAGAATTTGAAATGTTTTTCGCGATTTTAAGTTGGTCCCATAGAGTCAATCGAGAACGCCTGAAGTCATGGAACAAATACTTGTACTTAAGAATGTTTTAAAAAGATGTAGTTTATCACTACTAGGAATTAAATGTATTCTGTGCTAGATTTACGTCTTGTTTACACCAGAATGGCGCGTGGCCAAGGATTAACTCATAAATTATCTTATCACGGATATATCTATTTTACATGATCTTATATAACTTCAATAAATATTTCTTACTAGTTTTTGCCGTATTCCCGAAGGATCTAAAATGTTTTTCTGTAATAAAAATAATCCTATATACTATTCCAGCGTATGATCGACCTTTTAACAAAATTTCATCAGGTTTGGTTGTTCAGTCAGAGCGTGAAGAGGTAACAAACGGAATCAATTCCGCATTATTATTTTAGTTTGTTATAATCCCTACCCTACCGTATTGAACGACTTCACAAACATGTAAATTGTAAGTAACAATCGAATGATCAACAATTACAACACGTAGCAAGCGACGGGCAACAATCACGAGCGCTCCGCCTCCGCTTCGCTCCTTCGTTCAGTATCGAGATGATAGCTGATAGTGCAACTTATGAGCGCTAAGCGGATAACCGCTTATAGTTTAGTAGAAGCTTTTATGTGTTGCTGACTCCATGCCCTTTAGTATATACACCGTGACTTTTTATTCATCTTAGAAACGCAGTGTACCCAATGAAAAGTTCATCATTCATATCAATCATATCATCAAAAAAAAAAATTTTTGGTTGTTTGTATTATGTAAAAAAATTATTAAAATTCATTATAATTATGAAAAATCGAGTTAATAATTAAAGTTAACGTATACGACGGTAGAAAATACCAACCCAGAGCACGACTCGATTAGACTGCACTCGTATGAGGGTGTTTAAAACGACGTCATGCGTCATTCATAATGAATAAGATTTTTTTTTTTATAATACTAATAAAAAAAGAAATTAAATGATTATTACCATTATTCATTGGGTTCATTATGTGGGCTTCGTTTCTAATACTAATAAAAAGTCACGGAGTATATCAATAAGTGCCCCTGCAGATAACCTGCCTAGCCTACACTGAGTCAAAGTAGCTTTACAAAGAGTAGGACAGGCCGCATACGGAGCACTGCTAGCGCCTTTGGGTAGGCACCCGCTTACTAAATCCCTTACCAGATCTACTTGCCTCGGTGCAATCATAGGCCACTCTAAGAAAATTTTAGCCTCTGAATAGACTTACTCTGCGTTTTCTAAGGCCAGTGCTCTGAAGAACTTTTTGAGATAGTACCTTCGTCATCTTTATTTTACACTGATTGTCGACGATCAAAGTTCATCCTCACATCTTCAAGCCGCCTCTAGTCCACGCAACGATTCTATAAAGTTCTGTAGTCTGCTGGGGCTCCAAGTATCTTCGTTGGTTAATATTTATCAGCTAACTCTTTAATCTCTAAGAAGATGGAAAAATTATAACGTCATACTAAAAAATTAAAATGTTAATATTTTGAAATGTTCTAGGGGTTTCACCACATAGCCTACCTACAATCTGAATAAAAAATAAGAAAATTTCACTCAATTTACATTTTTTTATTGCAATGTCATTCCTCATTTTGTTAGCTCTAAAACGCTCATATTACAGCCTAAGCTTATAACTTGGAACCAACGAAAATCGGCACGCACAAAACACCTAATATCATCATTAATGATTGCGGGGCTAATGCCTAATGATTAATGATAGGTTTATTGTCTCTAACTAGAGATATCGACCACGATTTCTTAATTCGGTAATTAGATGTGAAGCAACCGAAACGGATCGGATTGCTATGACTGATTGCCTAGCCTGGGGTATGATGTGCTAGGGGTTTGGCTTGGTTTCAACTAGTTCTAGTTCAAATAGGTTGAACAAAGATTTACATTGGAATCGTTGGAACTTTTGATTAAATTAAAGCTTGGAGAGTATTTGGAAGATATTTTATAGAATTAATCAGAAGTTTTCTTTTTAGTGCAGAAAAAAAAACAACAATTAATGGAAGCTGTTCGTGCTCGGCGTGCCCGATGGATCTTCCAAAAATATATTTCTTACATACCTTTTCCTGACAATTAAGAAAATAACAAAAACTGCCAAATCGGTCGAGCCGTTCTCAATACATGTGGCAATTGTTTTTTATTTATATAGATTCTAGCTGTCTCCCGCGCTGTAGCGATTGGTGTAGCGGTAATGGCGTGAAAGCGTAATAACAAACAAACAGAGTTACTTTCGCATTTATAATATTAGTATAGATACTCACCACTAGCAGATGTCCATCCAATGTTACTAAATATGAAATAATAGTAAGTAATAACATTATGTAGGTGTTTGTACCTATGTGCAAGGGGCAGAAGGGTTGGCAGCGTCAACGCACCCACATCAAAGTTTCAGCTGCGCGTGTCCGCTCATAAATCAGAGAGAGGGCGTCCGCGTAAGCGTCATGACAACCCTGGACACGTGATTAGAAAAGTGTTCACTAATATTTTTCAATAAAGAATAAAGATTACTTAATTTTATTATAGTTGCCCTACTGATACCCATTTTGTGACGTCTCGAGATAGCTCATGAGACCGCGATTGTATTTAGTATTTAATTACCAGTTTGTTACTTTGAGGTGTTTCAAGCCAGCATGTAACTTAATAAATAAAGTAATTTTGTTATCATAATGCAAAACTATATTGTTTTCAGGCGATGTCTTGCCTGAGAGAATTGTGGAAACTCACGAGCTCATGCTGGTTTTGTAAAAACATAATCAAAAGTTAGGTTTAGTCACAAAAATATACCCATTGTTTTAATCTAAAATAAACCTTATTTCATTGACCTAGGTGCCAAATGCAATTATATTTTGACTCAAAGGATATCTAGTGCATTATTGATGCTTGAAAACTGATCTAAGCCCTGAAAGCAAAAAACACCTGCCCCCTTATTAATAAATAAGGTGTAAGTCAGTCTTCTAACACCCAGGTATTAACATAGACTCAGCCCATTTTGTTATATGTTTGTATGACATTAGAAAGTGACGGATATATTTAAAACCTAGGTATTACTATAATAAATAATAAACATCCTGGGACATTCCTCACACACGGTCATCTGATCCCAAACTAAGCAAAACTTGTACTATGGAAACCAGATAACAGATATAATACATATACTATTTAATTTTTTGTAAATACATAATTACACCCAGACATACAGACATGTTCATGCAAACAAATGCATGTCCTGTGTTGGAATCGAACCCACGACCTGCGGCGCTATAGGTTGAGACTCCACGTCTTAACCAACTGCGCCAACTGGAAAACTATAATTGACTTACACCTTATTTATTAATAAGGGGGTTGAAGTTTAAAAAGAAAGCAGTGACCTAGTTCTTGTCTAGTCTGTACAACACGTAAAATCCCACCACAGACCTAAATAACTTTATCCACATTTCCACGAAACTCGTGAAAGGATTTATGTACGCAACAGTACCCGAGGGACATTTTCCTGCTCGTGGAGGATAAACGGACGAATGTGTTGGTTTCTGTCTATATTTATAGGAATGATGAGTATGTGTGAGTGCCCTAGTAGCCCGAATAGCTAGGGAGTGACCCATTTGCGATAATGGGACGGGATAAAAATATGTCTATTGGCATAATGCAATAAAAATAAGCAAAATATCCTTCTAGATTCGGTCATAGCTACAGGCTGCGCCTATTTTAATTTGAGTTTTAAATGTCATGTATTGCTTAGTAGAGACATTAGATCAATTTATTGTGGTAGAGTCAGTAAAAAAGTTCTGGAAAGTCGAAATTTTTATAACAAAAAAAAAAAAACTTTTTGTTTGAAAGGCTTTAAGTTTCAAAAAGAGTCCGACAAGGACAGACACTCTCTTGTCACATGTAACTTTTTAAACTTATCTTAATTTTAGTATGTATTTCCTTATTGTTAAATCAGAATATTACAATTATCTATAAGGAAAAATACAACGCATATAAAATATATAGTACCCTACTATTGAAAGGTACCTACTTGGAATTATCTTTTAAATTATTGACATACACGGATCCATCTTATAAGTTAACACAACTAAAACGTTAATAGACTCTTACCTTCTAACCTATAGTTATTGCAAATTCTGTATACAAATTATACACTGTCACATTATGCATTATAAGCCATATCTACACAGTTTATATTAAACACTAAAACACACCACTTCACCGTAGGCTAAGAACACATCTGCCGCATCCCGTCTCAGTTCTCAAGGGGAATTAATGCACTTACCTCTTTCATAAATTATTAATAATAAAAATAAAGATGGCCGCTTGGGTGCTGTTACCTTGGGGTGCTACGGAGACATTGAGAATATTAATATGGCGGTTTTTGCATCATAAAAACTAAAAAATACATTTCGGTTTGCTCTGATATTTAAATTATACTGTTGACTTTTTTTTACCATGTATAGGACTGTGTTTAACAACAATCTCAGCATTTTAGGTAAGCGATAATGTGCCCGAAAGTGGTAAGTAAGGAACTTGCTCTCAAATACAGCTATCGGAACACCGGTAGGTGCATAGTGACAAAAATATCTTGTTCCTAAACATTTCTAAATCGTTCAATGATATTTTTTCGTTTTATAACATTTTGAACAAAAATAGTGAAGTTTTAAAGCTGACAATGTATCATACATACAAACAGGAGGCGTACGCTTGTCCCGGTGACCGCTAAAAGCGCCCTACGCACACCGTATCGAAAAAAACACACACAAAACATCTTTTTTACCCTTAGGGAAGAGAACAGCTGCGCTTTTGTATTACAATGATACAGCCATGTTATTTCCACCAACCTGGGGCAATCGACACACTGGGCTACAATACAACCATGCAAAAATAACCGTGCCACATTCCTAGCCAGCTGTATTGAGGTGTCTTCTGCACTTTGCCGGGTTACAAACGATTGCGAAGCCCATATAGTCGCCCTTTGTAAAAGTCACGCTTGATTTGGGACGAAATTTTGTCCTTTTTGTTGTTATATTTCATGTGATAAGTGTAAAAATTATAGGTATTGTTGTAGTCTCTCTATTTTTTATTTGTGTATTACAATGTTGCTTATGGAATTTCATGGTTGTCATATTGAATTCTTAATTGAAGAATATTATCATCGAAAATAAAATTTTGCATGAACATTATTTGTTATCTGGATCTTGGTACCCTTTTTGCATTTTTGAAAATTTACAACTATATAGCACACTCTCTACAACTGAATATCAATTGTGAAACTTCACTAATAGGTAGGTAAATAAATCCCAACCTAAAAAATCCCATTCAATTTCGAACAAAAGACACGCTGTACATAAACGACAAACGAGTGACAATTTCAATTGTGTTCCATTTTCAAAACGAGCGCAGGGATTGGTTGGCGCTTGGTGACAAATGGGCGACAAAGTTCCGTGTCACCCAATAGGAGGGCGGGATTATGACGACCGGTACTCAAGTGGAATAATGCCGTGAATAATCAAGGATTTCATTTCAGTGTGTGATGTGACATTTTATTAACGTGTATGTAGTTGTGTTTGCCAACAAGAGCGTATGATAAGTTTGTATGTGTGCGATTGAGTTTATGTACAATACTTACAGTGTTGTATTTTTAACCGACTTCAAAAAAGGAGGAGGTTCTCTATTCGGTTGTATTTATTTTTAATGTTTGTTACCTCATAACTCCTTCATTTATCAACCGATTTGGAAAATTATTTATTTGTCTGGAAGGGTACAGTTTCCGTTTGGTCCCATTGTCATCAGATCAGATTGATACTTCTTAGTGTACTTTGAAGTCGGTTTAAGTTTTTTGTAAAACAGTCCAATTATTTTATATACAGGCTGCTATTATAACTATAGTATGTTTTTTTTATCAGCCTTATTCAAAGCCTTTGAGCAATATTAGTTACATTTTTTACATGAAAAAAAGCTCGTAACATTAGCAACCCCTCATTATTGGCTATTACATGGTTATAACATGCTATAACACGGCGAGAACCCCATGTCGTAGCGATAACAGTTTAGATAAGGCATCACACTCAATTTGGTCACCTAAATAACCTGAGCGGGTCAAACTAAGCTATTATTATACCGAGGTTCTTATTATACGGCAGTGACTAGTAACCTTGTAATTTGTATATTCTATAGGTATAAATAAATAAAATGTAAGTGTCAAAATTAGAGCTTTTTACAAATTGAATATGAAAATATATACGGCACTTATTGAAAAAAAAACTGTATGTCTGTTTGTTCCAGCTTATCTCTGAAACAGCTGGACCGATTTTGACGGGACTTTCACTGACAGATAGCTGAAGATATAAAGAGTAATTTAGGCTTCTTTTATTTAGAAAAATAATAAGAATTCTGCGTAAAAAAATAACATACGCGGGTGAAACCGTCGGGTTCAGCTCATATTAGATGCAAATGAAGAAGGAATTCTTTAACTCTTTCCGTTTTGGTGGTTAGTGTCACTAACCACCTCTTTCAGATTTTTTTAATTAAAATCCGCGGCGTTTAATTATGAATGATTAATGTCTCATAAACGTTCGCAATATGCTTGACATATTTTAACCGATTGGCGATGTTTTGAATGAATAACATTTAATTTAACTTCAATTGAAAATGGTGTAACGCCTACTTTTACTAGGTCCTTGCGAAAAAAACCTGTTTACCGAGTAAGTAAAGCTTTTTTGTGTATGTTTTTGACTATTTTTTTTCCTATAGATGTGTTTTATATATGTTTACTGTTAAGCAGTTTTATTTTTGTGTTTTCATTGTAATATCATAAAGAAAATACAGTGGTTAGTAAACTAACCACCATGACTGTTGTGGGTTTATGGATGTTATGTAACTATGTAAGTATACTATAATGTATTTTATAATTTTTACGGTATGCCGCGTGTGATAATTAAAAATTATATTGCAGAGTTCTTGTAGGAAGATATACGTTCAGGTGGCGAGAGTATCTTTAGTGATGAAGAGGACCAACAAGAGACTGAAGTCCAGCCAGATCCTATGATATTAGGAGATTTGATCGGGGAAGTTCAAGTAACCGATGATGATAATTTTAATTCAGCTGGTGGTCTACCTTTGTCCAGCTTAGCTACTGCACGTGAGAATCCTGATTCTGAGCCCAGCACCTCAAAACACACGACAAATCACAAGAGTCCCAAAATCTAAGAACATCTATAAAATGGACATAGCTGGTGAATTTTCTGAATATATAGGCATATACGATCACATAGTTACTTGACATAGAGAAAGTTACACCTCTTCTGCTATCAGGCATGTTTTGGACAGAGCATTTACAAGATAAAGTATGCTTTCAAACTAACTTTTATGCAACTCAATCCGGAAAACCCTACACACCTACCATAACACAAGTGCTTGATGTTTTTATTGCTTTGAACTTATTGTTGGGTGTAAAAAAAACACCGAGCTACAAAGATTACTAGTTTTCAGCCATCATACGTCAATAAAAAAGCGGCCTAATTCAGTAAACAACAACCGTAGCTCCTTGACGCCTTCTTCAGGACCCGTTGCATAAAACGCCACAAACCATCAGTCACTTTGGTAATTTGTCTGGAAACCAGCCGCCATCAAACTGAGAAAGGCATGTCGAAGAGATGCAGCAAACCTAATACTAAAATATCACCAATATGTAATTTTTGTTAGTGTAAGTACATGTAAAGTCCCTCTTTGCCTACACAAAAGAAAAACATGTTTTTCAGATTTTCATGAAAAGTATATTTTTCGCCAGGGTAGCTTTTATAGGCTTAATTAGAGCTTGTATTACATATTAAAGAATATACATATTTTCAAATTTTCATGTGTATCATTGGTCATGGTGGTTAGTGTAAGTAACCACCTCATTCCTCGAAAGCCTTAGGTCTAAGATTTTTTTTTCCTCAATTTCTATGCTACTTAAATGGTAACTAATAAGAAAATAAAAATTAAATTTCAAAATCATTGTTTACCTAAAAGTGTGACTCAAAGAGTTAAAATAACAACATAGTCAGTATATTTAAAAATAAAACACAAATATAACACTTGGTATGGCTGTAGCCTTACAAAACACGACTCCCGCCCTCAAGTCGTAACTACGCGTAAAGATCTCCATTTCGATAAGCCAATGTCATTTGTTATGTTTTCTCTTTTTATTTCTGTGTGTTGACACGAAAATGTGTTGATTGCCGTCATTATACTTTTCGATCGCGTCTGATATGAGGACGCGTTGTAAATCATTGTTTTGGTAAATATGAAAATGAGTGGTTGTTCGTAAGTTAATAAACGTAAGTGGGAAAAGTTTAAGAGTTTATTGTGTTTTGTTTTTTGAAAGAGAAAATAGTTATAACTAATCTATGGCCATGGTAAGAAGCCATAAGAGTGTGTCTCTCCTTGCCGCACTATGTTTGTCTCTTTTTGATACATGGATGTACATGGGCTGTCAAAAGTTACCTATTAAGAAGGCCCTATTTTAGTTGTGAAAATTAACGCAAATAAAAAAAAAACATATGGAAAAATAAAATTAAAATATTATAATTACCTAGTGTTTTTGTTGGAGGCTGTATAGGTTTGATACTTGCATAGTGTTAATCTGTTCCATATTTGAGCAAGGTTTTTAGTTTATAGAAAGTTCTGTCTATAAATGTGTAGGTACTCTAACACAGTAACAACATTGTGAAAATACAAGATAGGTAGAGCATAGCGTTTATTCGCTCAAAGAGCAGCTCGACTGGGGAAGTACCTCCACCTTACAGAATACCGCAGCCAAATAACTTGATGTTGTGTAAAGTTGTGTTCCTGCGCGTGAGTAAGGTTGCCAGAGCTCATTGGGGAGGGGGGAAAGGTCGGTAACGCGTGAGCGATGCTTCGTGTGTTGCAAGCGTCCATATGGCTACGGTAACCGCTTACCATCAGGCGGGCCGTATGCTTGTTTACCGACTTAGAAGTATAAAAAAAAAAAAAAAAAAGTTGATAACCAGCTGGAAATTGTGTTGTAATCAATTTCCATTAGATTTATGACTTGCATTTTTCTTTTCACATTTAATATTTGTAGAGATAAATAAAGATTATTGTTATTGTTACTATGTAGGAATATTTAAATTGTATACTTACCTATTAGGTACTGCCCTGTATACACAGATTTGTATCCAAAAAACATTAGCCCATTTTGTCTCAATGATTGACTACGAGCATGCTCTAAACAAATCAACCCGATCCAAACTCGTCCATCACGAAGCTATAATTAAATAGGCCATGTCTGTCTTTCTGTACGTCCGTACAGCGCTAATGATCGGGCATCATGTACATACTAAGTGTTGGTAATGTGTGTACAAACATTATGGCCTGACCAGGCCATAGACTCGTGGGTGTTATGACAGTCCCACGGAAATACAATGTTTGGACATGTTTAGCGAGTGTCTTACTTTTGGTGTTGGTATTTGTAACGATCATTGGTATTCGTGGTCGTGAGTATGCTGGTCATTGCATTTTCAAGGCAGGAAAGAAAAGAAGACAATTCTGCTTGGCTTGAGTCTGATTGTATTCCATAAGGTATGTGATTAAAAAACGTAGTAAGTATCTCATGTCCATAGTACAAGTCCAGCTTAGTTTAGGATCAATAAATAGGAGGTAATAATATAATCTTAAGGGAGGTAGAGCATAGCGTTTATTCGCTCAAAGAGCAGCTCGACTGGGGCAGTACCTCCACCTTACAGAATACCGCAGCCAAGTAACTTTATGTTGTGTAAAGTTGTGTTCCTGCGCGTGAGTAAGGTTGCCAGAGCTAATAAGGGAGGGGGGATAGGTCGATAACGCGTGAGCGATGCTTCGTGTGTTGCAAGCGTCTCTACGGCTACGGTAACCGCTTACCATCAGGCGGGCCGTATGCTTGTGTACCGACTAAGTTGTATAAAAAAAAACCGTGTGTGAAAAAGTCCTTTCGAAAAGTTATTTTTACTTGATATTCCTTCTTTCGTATAGGGGGTATATTACGACCCAATGGTAGGTATCAACTATCTCTAATGTTCATAAGTCTTTAGCAGGGCCTGAACTAAATCAAGAGTTTGACTTCCCAATAGAAGAAGCATGTACCTAACCTATTGTTTAAGTTATCACTTTATTGTGGTTTAACTGGCTACATACTAACATAGCTCTTCAGCAAACGTCACTTAAATTTGATTTCATGGGCAGAGACACCAAAATCACGACATCTGAAGGAAATCAAGCTATAGTGAAAGAACAAAGACACAAAACAAAATTAAGGAGAAAACTCAGCGATTGCAGTTTGCATTGGGCCTTAGTGGTGGTCATAAAAACCCTAGCTTAGTGGGGGGTTGTGCCCTTGTATGGATGAGCAAATAATGTTGATGAAGATATAGACCAACAAAATTATCCAGTTATTTACTGCATTTACTCCAATTAAAGTAATTAACTTCCTTATAACATGAAACATTTTGCCCGACTTGTATTTACAATACCTAATAATTATAGAACAACCCAGAAGCCTGGCATTTTACACATCTGCCAACTACATAATTACAATAAATAAATATCACAATGTTTATTGTGTCACAAGTTTATTCTTACAACGACCACCATTAGATGACCTTCCTCACCCTTTAACTATCAGAATATTACTAACATTTGAGGGGGAACTGGTCTATTGTTGATGGTTCAAGTTTATGTGGGTGGCGGAGGCCTTGTCACTGCCTGTCGCGTCATATGGGACCCATTTGTTTGGATAAATAAAGACGTATTCACAACGTTGGTCGCTCGCCATATGGCTGAGTCAAATTGTTAATAAAATACTCTATACTGTAAACAAATGACATTCAAGGAACCTTAAGTAGTGAAATAACTACATTGTACAGGTTTTGATTGGTGACATTTTTGTTACATAAGCAGTTATGTGATTTTAAAGGCATTTACAATGAAATAATTGTAAGGCAGAAAGGCTTCTTTTTGTGTCTGAGTAAAATTGCACTATATATTGTGAGTACTAAGGTAGTTTTTACACTGCCCCGGAGCGTCGTATAAGATAATCATATTTTGTATGAAATAAAACGCTTGGTAGGTACCCATGGAACTGGAACAAGAACGTCTCCGTGCGCGTGCGGTAATGGTATTATTATATGGCCCCACTTCTTCAGTTAAAACTTAGTTATTCAACTATTGAACTATTATGCGACCAGTTACCATCAGCATAGTCTGTCTGTCTGTCCACTTACCTAAAAATATTCCTGGTGAAGTTCTAAAACTAAGCAGTAAAACACTGATAAAGGAAAGTGTATAATTTTACTTAATTCAAAAAACTTTTCAATTCACCTTACAGCCGAAAATATCGCGTACAGATTTAAACAAAGATTTATTACAACATCACGACCCACCCCCAGTCACGATACTTAGCGACACGCGAACGTAAAATATATTAAAATCGCAGCGACAATCGCAGACGATTTCATGCCGTTGATAGTAATCGAAACGCCCAGTTAAACGCCGCAGTGTACGAAATAATCGCGGCGTTTGATATCGTGTGAAACAGCCCGATTCATATCTCGAAGGGGTTGGTTGCATTATTTTAACTTGACAAATTCGTACTGAGAAACTGATTTGTTATTTGATTATTATTTTAACTTTTTGTTGAATATAGACCTTCACTTGAACTTAAATAAATGAAATAATTTATTCATTCAAATAGGCCTTCACAGGCACTGAATAGTCAAACTCTAATACTCTAATGCACGGTTCGGAAGGTTGCTTTTGCTAAGAAGAGCCGGCAATAAACTCAGCAATGACTTGACGATCTTATCGTGGCTATTTATGGCTGGCTGTCGCGCGCGGTTTCGGGATAAAAAGTAGCTTATATATGTCCTTCTCCATAGCTATCTGTATGTCAAATTTCATCGCGATTGGTCCATTAGTTTTTGAATAATGCTTGAAAATAAACAGACAATATGGAAAAACATTTTTCAAATCGGTTAATAAAACCTATTTGGAAAATTCTTTTTTCGTTTTATAGGGTACACTTCCCGTTTGGTTCCATTGTCATTAGATCAGGATTTGATTACTTTTCAGTGTACTTTGAAGTCGGTTTAAGTTTTTTGTTAAAAAGATTTAATGATGCAAATACGTCTAAGACTGGTAGAGTCTGATTAAGAGGCAGTTATTTCCGAGATTTACTAGTTTAACATATTATAAACATTGTGTTCATTTTTCCCATCATTGCATGTGTGTTTGTGGTAACAAAATTTTGGTCTTCGGCTTTATAGTATTTAGGTTATGGATTACAAAAGTGTCGGGTACTTTAAAACAAAAAAAAAATTGCACTTTCTTTTAAAACAAGATAAGAGTTTTCATGGCAACATAAATCCAGCGATACCTGATTCATTGCAACTGGTTGGCTAGCAAGTACTGGCAACCCAAGCCTTCATGGCATCCGCCCGGCGGCACGCGAAGGCTCGCACTTTGTATACAACTTCCGGCGGCGCACCGCTTCCGGTCCGACAACTTGACCGGAAGTAAGGCGTTCTAGCTCTATGTCACCTTAAGTACGTGTTGTGATTAGCTGCGATTTACTACTTTTATTTTATAGACGTGTAATTATGTGTTTATGTTGAGGGATCCATTTATGTTGGGGCCTGTTGTGAGGTTAAGTAGTAATTTAGTGTAGCAATTGGTTAACCACAACAAAATCATTTTCTTTACTCACCTCGATACAGGGAGACGCAACGCAACAAACTGTCAATGTATTCTTTATTTAATTTGTTCATGACCATGGATACAAAGTCCTTCAGTCGCATACATTTTATTTATAATATCACATTTATATACTCTGTAAATTAACTTTCATATAGTCCGCATTATCAGTCCAGTCATGTTTTAGTAAAATGGTGGTCACTGTACTAAAGCTTATCACGGACTTTTTGAGACAACTTGCAAAATACACATAATTCATTTCATTTCACTTCACTGGTAGACATGGATTGATCTTTATTGGATAAAATACCTCCGATAATATGCAACAAAACTAAAAGTACACGAATTTATGAAAATAAAATTGAAAACGCAATGTGCAAGTTCTCGCCAAAAAGTCCTGTCAACATTATATTGTGTGTTGCCAATAAAAAAAGTGATGTTGCCAAAATAAATAAAAAATGCTCTTGGTAGGACTAATATATGGAAGCAATCAGTATAATTTATCATCAACTAGTCACTTATTTGGATTGGAGTAAATAAGAATCCAGTCCAGCAGTGGACTGATAAAGGCTGATGTGATGCTGACATGAATCTAATACTGTTTGTGGTAGGCAATTTTTTTCTAAAATATGAATCATTTTTTTTTTATACAACTTAGTCGGTAAACAAGCATACGGCCCACCTGATGGTAAGCGGTTACCGTAGCCATATTGACGGTTGCAACAAAAGAAGCATCGCTCACGCGTTACCGACCTTTCCCCCCTCCCCTATGAGCTCCGGCGACCTTACTCACGCGCAGGAACACAACTTTACACAACATAAAGTTATTTGGCTGCGGTATTCTGTAAGGTGGAGGTACTTCCCCAGTCGAGCTGCTCTTTGAGCGAATAGACGCTATGCTCTACCTCTCTAAAATTATTATGATTCATTTAAGTTATGATAAAATAATAACGTACCTAATGATAAATCGATAGGGTATTTTAAGTAATGTACTATTACTTTTAGTTATCCAGAGAGCCAAAAAGATTTTAAAGTGACTATGCTTATGGACTAAGCATAGATTAAGCATCCTGTATTACAGATCTGTTTTAATATACGTTTTACCACTACTGCAAATAAATCAAAACACTTAATCAATTAAAAATATATCGATTCACCAATGCTATATATATAAAACATATATATATATATATATATATAAAACATCGAGAAATCCATAAAATCACACTCACTAAAATTATTTTCTCACATTATCTCCTAAGTCGAGTCTTTGACCTCTATTCATACCATTGATGTCCTCACATTGAGCTGCAAATCTTATATCGAACCTACCACAAACCATAAAGTATTCAAATATGAACCTTATATCTGAAGCATTAGAGGAGATATATAATTTATATGGCAGTAAATGTAGTTATGTAAAGTTATGACAGCGGTGTTTATTATGTAAACAAATGCCGATCGAGAATAGATATTGTCGTTGTCACTGCTTTGGCCTTATACAAACGAACGATCCGACCGTTATGGAGTTGAGAATACTCAACTTGAGTTTAGGTTGCCATGGATTTGCGATTTTTTGCCCTAAGAAATCGTTGTGAAAAAATAATACAATAATTGGACTGTTTTACAAAAAAACTTAAACCGACTTCAAAGTACACTAAGAAGTAATCAAATCCTGATCTGATGACAATGGGACCAAACGGGAAGTGTACCCTTCCAGTCAAAAAAAGAATTTTCCAAATCGGTTAATAAAATGACGGAGTTATGAGGTAACTAGCATGAAGCCCAAAATTAAATATTTCTACGATATGCAGGTTAATTGTATGTAGGTAAGATTTAAATGTACTGCACTGCACGCAGCACCATCTCTATTGTTAACTAAGCAATGCCCATGAAAACTCCAATAATCCAGCATCAATACCAAAATCACGACATAAAAAACGCAAGTTCACCCCAGACCAGCAGATGACAAAAGTAGGTTTTAATTAGATGCTTATCACACAGGCCACCCACGACGCGCCGACGCAGCGACACGCAGCGTTAACGTTGCGACACTGCGACGTGAGTCAGCGTCGCACTTTCATAGCTCATGTGGGAGTCACAAAAGATTTTGATACTCAGCATATGGGATATGTTTTTGAAAAGTAATTGAGAGGACAAGGTATCTACGAGATAGAAAAGGTGACAGCTGTTTTTTTTACTTGAGGATTGTTTCTTTAAAGGCCGCTGTGTCTACATATATTGTAAGTCTGGTTGTAAATACTTGTCAATATCTATCAGTTATCTGGTCACCATATTACAAGCTCTGCTTAATTTGTAATTGTCCAAGGATAATGTTGATAATTTTCTTTCGCCAATGAAATCGATACGATTTCCATTACATTAATCCATATAATGAAACTAATAATATATGTCAACTAATTTAAATTAGTGGGATTACTTTTAACTGTTTTTGCTTCTGACAAATATGTGACCTATACCTAAGTATAATAAGAGCGATTATAAAATACCTCGCGCACGAGCGATCGAGGTACCAGCTGAATTGTTTACCTGCATGCAATTATATCGATTACTCTGCGCTGAAAATGGATCAAGTTGAAGTAGGTATCTAATAACTACTTACATTGTTAGTAACAAGACAATTTACCCGTTTAAGTAATTTTTACCAACGGAGCATCGTTATCTATTAGTTAATTGCAAGGCTTTCTTTTACTCTATTTATGCTTTATGTAGGTACAGTAATGGTACTGATTCTGTTGCTTAAAAACTAATCTATAAAATCCTTACTATATCTCATTCTAACAAAGAATATAAGAGAAGGACGTAACAAAATGTTGGCCTGCCAAATCAGGTCATAACTATTTAATAACAACTTTAAAGATTGTCTCTACTTTTTAACAGACTTCAAAAAACGAGGAGGTTCTATGTTCGACTCTATGTTTATTTTTGTATGTTCCCCGATTACTCCGAAACGGCTTATGAGTTCGTTTAAACTGTAATATGTCAAGATCAAGATAGATCCCGTGGTGGTCCCATATATATTTTATCGTGATCTGACCATAGAAATTGAAGATAAGATGGAATTCCTCAACGGAAAACAGCAGAAACATCGCGATTGAAGCATTTTATTCCATATTGTCGAAATTGTATAAATGATATGCACATCTTCCGTCAGTGACAACGTTTTTCAATGAAGTTTGTAAGCAAGAGACTTCAAAACTGATCAAATTAATTTAGTTTTTTTTTTATTTTATTTTTTTTATTTTTTTTGCATGCATAAAAAAATTAAAGATATCTAAGGGTACATGTACAATTACACGCTAATTTATACAATGTAAAAACGTCCGAGGTCGCACCTCCAATCTGCCTCAGTTGTGATTAATGGATCGTCTTCTTTGTTCATTTGTCTTCGGCTACTTATTTAGACATTAATTGGTGTGTAATTATTGTACCAAGGTGGATCAGTTGAAGTTATATTGTTTTGCAATATGTACTTGAGATAATTTTATTTAAAACCCCTTCGTATCAAAAGGGTGCGCCTTGAGATATTTTATATATATTGACAAGTTTACGCCATCGGTCTGTCTGTCTTAACATTAGTGTCTGACTGAAGGTCGATTTCTGGCCGAAGCCGAATCAGTTCAAGATTGTGTATAAGAACTTAATGAGATGGATGCTCAAAGTTACCTTGCAAAAAATCTCGCGAATTCGAAACAATTTGTTCAATTTCGGCGCTTTCTAGAAACCTTCGGCTTCGGTCAAAACATCGACGCATTGTGGAAAAAGCTGAAGTATTGATTTTTTACCCGATGGCTGAAACCGAAATAGAAGCTATGGTGAGACACCACTTGAAGCTGTAGGTAACTTAAATCACATTGATTCAACAAACTTCAAATCTATCAACAAATTCCTATTCTAGGTACTAATTATATATCCCATCCTCCAACACAACACATGCGATAACCATAACGTATCGTCCAAACAAACTCAAAATAGATAAAACTACCCTTCGCGGTCACTCAGCAGCTTACGGTTGACAAAACAGCGCGTACGTAGCGAGCCACGACCGCCACTGTAAACATGCGTTTATTATCATCATCATAAAACGCAGCGTTTATTAGTGCAGTGTGGGTGGTCCTTTACTGTTCATGTGAATAAACAGCGCCGTGTATGACAGAAATAGTTGTATGAGTGTTTGGATTTGGTATTAAAATGGTATTAGAGAACGTATTGGTCTTGCTTATGAATTCCGTAAATGTACACTAGGTACTTTTGTTTTGTTTGTCGCTTCAAGGAGAAGCTTGTAATTCGTTCTGCATACCTTACTTATTAGTTCTCTATCTTTGGGATTTGGGCATGCCTCTGTTAGCTCAATGTACTCATGTACCCAACGTCCACAGAAATATTCCCTCATATTTTTCTATGAAACAAAAACTCAATAATACGATGACAAGAATGCATTTTAATGAATTGTTCGCTTCGCAGGCTATTGTTATATATATTTTGTAATATTTATAAGTACTAAACATAAAAAAAAAGTAAAAAGTATACTTGCTGAGTTTCTTGCCGGAGTCTTCTCAGTTCAAGTTGTATTTGGAACCGGTGTAGAGTCATTTGTTAACGTTCATAAGTGCCTTATCAGGGCCTAAATTGAATAAATGAATTTTGATTTTGATTTGATGTTTTATTAAGTTAAATTAGAGAAAATAGGCATTCCTTTAATGTTAAGTTATTAAGATGTATTAAGTTAAATTAGAGAAAATAGGCTTTCCTTTAATGTTAAGTTATTAAGTTGTATTAAGTTAAATTAGAGAAAATAGGCATTCCTTTAAAATGTCTATAAAATTATTTTTTTAATAATAATTAATATCTTGGGACTTTTTCAAAGCTTTATTAATCCAAACTAAGCAGGTAACTGTGAAAGAAAAGAAAAGAAAGAAAGAAAATACATTTATTAATCAAAAACCTTGTTTACCCATTATACCTAGATAAGAGAAAGCAGCACAAACTAAATTAAATAAAAAAACAAAAGAGCCAGAAACGTAGAATAAGATTAAACTTGTTAAAATTATATATATAGTAAAACACAGAACAGCCAAAATATAAAAAATAATAATAAAACAATTGTTTCTCGTATCGTATAAAAGCAGACATGTTCATGCATATAAATGATTGTCCTGGGTGAAAATCGAACTCACCGCTGTGATTTGACGTATACTCTCTTAACCAGTCATCTACATTCATCATCATCAGCCTATAGCAGTCCACTGCTGGACATAGGCCTCACCCAATGCGCGCCATCAGTCAGCCAGCAGTCATCTACATAAGACTTACTTACTTAGATTAATACAAAGGTCTAGTTAAAAAATACCCGACAGTCACAGTAATAAAACAGCACTCTTCAATCAAAACAAACCGCCAACAAAAGCTAGTCTCAATTAAGATTTCCCAACACGAAGACCTTCGCTAATGAAGAGAAATCTCAAGAACACTTATAGAACAATAAACAATCATAATATATTGTCCCTTAACACTCAAATGGAGATTGCCGACATAACCCAATCAAAGCCAGTAGCAATCCGATTGAAATGCAATCAATAACAATACTATAACAATTAAAAAAGTCGCTTAACCTCTGATCCTAATTCGCACTCTACATTCAGCCCTGTCACACTAACGAACCAAACTACAACTTTACCAACATAATTTATTCAAAAAACATGCAAATGTAAACTCTATTTCAAAGTCGATAGAGGATAATTATTAGTTTTGTGTTGTAGTAAATATTCTTTTAAAACTTTATGCACCTTATTACAAAACATGGTTTAAAGGAAAACCAGGTTTTAAAATTGCCTCGTCCCTTTTTATTATATGACGTTAGAAAGTGACCAAATGACAGTAAAACCTGGCTTTACTTTAAACCATGTTTTGTAATAAGGGGGTTTGGGTGCAATTAAGCAAGTTTTTATGGATTTATTGTATGACGGTCGCCGATCCTGTCAACTTCTGAGAACGGTGGATGGTCAGTTGTCATTAGAGATTGTAAAAGAAGATGACAGTGTCGTAACGAGTCAGATAATGAGCGGTTCTGTTTATGATACTCAAGTATGGCCGTGGGTATTCATAGTTTTGAGATTTTAATGTCTTTGTAAGGATTTGCAACCGTTTTATTTATAGGCTCATCTCTAGACACTATAAAATTTTATCAGGTATTCAAAATCAAAATTGAAATTCGAATTGCGAACTTTTTAATTCTCCTGGATTTAAAATTATAATATGACTATTCTGGTTTATATCAGATATAGAGGTAGGTATATATATAGGGTGACTGGTAATTAGTGAACGATACTTAGACACATGATTGTACTCATGATAACAAACAACTTTCCCAAAGAAACTTATTTTTTATTTACGTAGCACATGAGCCCATAATATTTAGTACACAAGGCTACACATCAAGTTTAGAGGTCAGCTTAATATCCAGTATAAGCGGAAATACGGAAATTCCATACAATACAAGATCAGCTTATACTGAAATTGTAAAGCTTGTTGTGTAGCCGTCTGTACCTACCTACCTAACAAGAATAAGAATACACCATCAGCTTTTATTTAATTAAGTTATTTATCCCTATTTGTTTCTTTGGGAAAGTTGTTTGTTATCATGAGTACAATCATGCGTCTAAATATCGTTTACTAATTACCAGTCACCCTATATACGCTGACTACTAAAACTAGCGTTACTAATAAAACGCTATAATTATCTTATAAAAAAATGTATTTATTTATGAGATATATAGAGAGATATTATTTCTTTATTTTGGTCACGTAAATAACTTAATAATTTGAGAGAGGTAGAGCATAGCGTTCATTCGCTCAAAGAGCAGCTCGACTGGGGAAGTACCTCCACCTTACAGAATACCGCAGCCAAATAACTTTATGTTGTGTAAAGTTGTGTTCCTGCGTGTGAGTAAGGTCGCCAGAGCTCATAGGGGGGGGGGGGAGGGAAAGGTCGGTAACGCGTGAGCGATGCTTCTTGTGTTGCAAGCTTCCATATGGCTACGGTAACCGCTTACCATCAGGTGGGCCGTATGCTTGTTTACCGACTAAGTTGTATAAAAAAAAAAAAAAAATAATAACGTCACATGGTGTGACAGTATCAGTAAGGCGATCAATAAATATATAACTTATTTTTTTTTATCTAAATAGCGTTTTATATGTGCATGTAAGATTTCAACTTCAAACTGTGATTTGACTACCAATTGTCTTATTATTAATGCATTTGAAGTTATAAAGCGAGCCGACATTATAAAGCACCTAGGGCATAGATACGATCGTTACGGATCCGTTGACATGCGTAGGCGCATCTTTTGTGCGATTTAATTCTATAACAGTTTTAATTCTTATGAAAAGAAGATAAGGTCGCTTTTGGTTTATCAGGCAATTATCTCGAATGAATTAGTTTACTAGAGGCTCGTTTATATTTACAGCAATTCTTAGGGAATCACTTGCATATCAGATTTTATGCAGAGATCAGAATATGCGTTGAGGATTCTACTTCCTACTAATATTATAAATGTGAAAATGTGTGTGGGGGTGGGGGTGTGTGTGTGTGTATGTATTACGAGTCACCTCCATGACAGCTAAGCGGATTTGGATTAAACTTGGCACATATTTAGATCAGACCCTGGAATCTAAAATAAAGAATACGTTTGATAATAGCAAATCATAAGATTCTTCGTGAATGAAGGATTAAGCGGGTGGAAGCTACATGATGCAAATATAACTAAAATAATTTAAATGTGCCACATTTAATCAATGCTGAAACTATTATTACTAGGATAATTAGGTAAAAGGGACACGTGATGCCCCCGGCAATGAAACGGTAGTCCGGGGTACGATATCAACTGTCATTTGCAAACCACAATGGCATAAACAGATAGATGCGTACAGTGGCTTTGCATTATTCAATTTACATTAAATACAGAAACTTTGTTTAATTGAAACCGAGGTTTCCAGTACTATTGATGTTAATTTTAATGGTTATATTTACTGTTATTTTCATGAATTGAATTATATGGATCATCGTGTATGTGAACACCGAATTCCGTGCTTCGGAAGGAACGTAAAGCCGTTGGTCCCGGTTATCTCTTAGTTGTGATAGTCTTTAAGCTAGTTGGAGGTCTCTTAAGCGGCTTGAAACTACTAGCTAGATTGACCACAACCTTCCTCCACCGATCCGCAGTGGGCATCTGCGGTGGAGTATCTGCCCATTCCCTTTCACCCTCATTTATGAAAGGCCTGTGCTCAGCAGTGGGTCATTTTAGGCTGATGATGATATGGAACACTAGAAATAAGGGGGTAAGACTGAATACTGGTATGACGGATAGAAAGGCAAAATGGAAGAAGCGCACATTTTGCGCTTTGGGGATAGTTCAAGTAGCTGATGATGATGCTCCTAGAAATTGTACAAACTTTCTGCACCTAAAACTTGGGTCAGCAAAATAGACGTACCAAAGGCAGATGAAGACTACTTATACTATACCTTAAACGCGCAATATGTGACATATGTTACTGATTTGAGATCTCGAAAACGGCTCTAAAGATTTTGATGAAAGTTATAAGTAGGTATGTGTTCGACATACGGAACTGAGACGTGGTCTTCTTCTGCTGGCCGCATAAATAAGCTCAGAGTCACTCAGCGAGCTATGGAACTAGCTATGCTCGGAATTTCTCTACGTGACAGGGTCCGAAAAGAAGACATTCGTAGAAGAACAAAAATTACCGATATATCTCGTAGACTTATCAAGCTAAAGTGGTAATAGGCCGGCCACATCGCTCGAAGAACTGATATCCGATGGGGAAGGAAGGTACTCGAGTGGCGACTACGTACTGGAAAACTTCGAGCAGGACGACCTCCCACCAGGTGGACCGACGACCTGGTCAGAGTCGCTGGGCTTTGCTGGATACAAGCGGCCCAAAACCATTCCAGGTGGAAGTTAATGGGGGAGACCTACGTTCAGCAGTAGACTACGTTAGGCTGATATGATGATGATGATGTTTTCGTAGACAAAAATCGATTTAGCCATGCAAAGCTCGGTCACCCAGGCACCTAATATTACCAGACCATGGTACATTTTCCACACCAGTCCAAAGGTATCCCTATCTTCTTCTACTAATTGCAGCTCGTTATACCATCCTCGCCAAGGCCTGACGTGAGTGAGACGCGAACTAAATAATGTTGACTTATTAGTGGTAGCATACAACAAAGGCGTAAAAAACAGCTCTCCTCGAGGGTAGCACGTCTGCAATCCCTGTAGTATTGCAAAAGCCAGTAGGCGTATTCGGTGACCACCAGCTACTTAATCGGGGTTTCTTCCTTCAACCGTTGACCTTTAGCTATAAGTCGCACGCTATACTTTATATTAGGACATAAAATAATGATTATGTGAGAACAAAAACGTGTTACCAATTGCTTTGCAAGTGATTCGAAATACAGTGATTGGCCGCGTAATGATGGCTAAATTAATGTGTCTACCTGTTTGGAAGCTTGTCTGTCGAGAGGTCACATCTTGATATGTGGTCTAAGTGTTGGGAGGATCAGATCTAATCGAGGAGAAGAAGTGATATTAAAAGAATTTACTCTTAATAAATTAATGAGGTAGGTACATGTCTTGGACTTTAAAGTGCAAAGTAATATAATATTTGCTCGAATCAAATTTAAAAATAGCTGTCCCCGTGGTTATAATGTAGCTTCCTATTATTGAAAGCTTTTTTCGAATCCGACTATATAGCCCTCTTTTAGCACTACCGCAGTCGGGTAAAATTTCAAAACTTTTGTGTTTGAATGTCCTTTAGAGCATTTGTTTCTTGCGGACCGAATCTACCCCTTCAAATTAAGACATATCAACATATTAGGCTTTTCGGTACGCGGACGAACAAAGAGTGGGCCGAATGTACTAAAGACCCCAGAGATTACCGCGTTTAAATAAACAAATAAAAGAACTCTTCAGCTAACATACTTTTTTTTCTAGTATAGATATATGGCTCGCTGTAGTACGCGGTTACCGTAGCCTGGAGTTTTGCAATACTCGTTTGTATCAATCCAGTTCCCTTCTACCTCTTTTCTCGACTTAAGACATCTTCTCTCTCCTTCAACCACACTTCTAGAAATTAACTGAGCACGTAAGAAATTTCCCTCGCTAAAATCTTATGACATGGATCAATAAATCATAGTCACGACGTGGCGTGGATCCGAAGCTCACCGGATGTGGGTACTAAACAACTTTTACTGACCTCTCCTCAGCTGAACGTGTGATGAGCCTGTATATCTGTATGTCAACGGATGCGCTGAACGGACAACTTTCCGTTACTTATACGTTTACGCAACATCCACCAGCGATTGGATCAAATATGGTGTGATGATGTGACTGCAGGTAAGAATGAGTCGAAACATGACAGAAGGTGCTTGGCTGCAGATTTGTGACGGTATGGAATGGAAGCCAGATAGTTAGGCACTACGTAGAGCCTTACAAAATGCTATAGTTTTCTCAAGTTTAAAAAAAAAAAGTTTGCAAAAAAAAATGAAAGATTGATGAGTATATTTGTATGAGGCAGTATCTGAGCAATTAATAAGTTTTTATTTATTTATTTATATAATTAAGGGAAATTATTACTTTGTTAAATATCGTTATTCTTTTGATGAAATTAAAAATATGTTTAAAGCTACTAATAAGTTTCCGCAACTGGAATAAGTTTCCGAAACTGGAAAGTATAATAATAGAATTTAAGAATTTAATAATTATTTCTTAAATAAATAGAGACATATTACAACTATAATTTTATTTTAATTTTTAAGGCGATGATAGCTCAGTGGTTGTGAGGTCGGATACCGAGACGAAGGTCCCGGGTTCGAATCCTACAATGAGCTTGAGCTGTCGGTGAAGGAAAACATCGTGAGGAAACCATAGCGGGTAGGGTACTTTGAAGTACCCGTCTGGCTGGCTACCACCCTCAAGTTGAAAATCTGTCGCCAAGCACCTATCGGTGTGTTCCGTCAGCTGCACTTGAGAGCCAGTTCCTTCTAGGCTTTGTGTTCTTACCACCCTCGACCACATCATCACTTACCATAGTGAGATTGTGGTCAAACACAGGCCTATACACAGTAGAAAAAATAATAATAATAATAAATATGAATAATTCAATGAACAATAACCTAATAAACATGCTTTTCCATACAATAGTGGCTTAATACCAATGATATTGTAGTTTTCACCCTTCTCTTATCTCCAAAAATCGGAGCCCAAATTTTATTTTTCCGTTGCAGCACTGTCAATCGCAAACAAAGCAAATGTCGTGTTCCACGACAGCCTGACACAGGAAACGTGAAAAGTGAAAAAAAAAAAAGTATCACCGGATGTGAGCGACCGAAGCGGAAGTCAAACGTTCCCAACTTCCCACCCCAGACAGCCTATCAATCAACCTGTAAAACGATTTGTCGTGAATGTCACGATTATACGACTTTTTTTTAAACTGATGAAAGGTAGATTATCCTCTTATTGCTATGAAGAGTTTGCTATATTACAGCAAACTTTTTCTAGTTTTTTGAAATCTATTTGATATTTCTTGTTATATGGTACTGTCGATTACAATGAAATCTATCAATTTAATGTTACAAAATTATATATCCTCTTGGATGCAATGCTCTTGGTGTTGCCAGCGTCAATAGGCAACGGTTACCGCTTACTATCAGGTGCGCCGTATGCTTTATCGCTACCTTAGTAGTACATAAAAGTAAGGAATTTTTCCATGCTCCACCTTTACGACCCTCACAACCTTTTCCCAGTATTTACTTCCGTTTACAACCCATCCTACTACCAACCAATTACGGGCGAGATATATTAAACAAACGACACTAGCCCGTGAGCTAATTGCAACAAGCAATGCTCCCAACATAATAAATTTCAGCGTGCAGTGGCAATAAATAAATCCGTGCGTAGGCGACGACGGGCAGCAATATGTATGTTGCCATATAGACCGGGAATTGAGATCTAAGGGTAGGGTGCTTGTAGTAGCGGGAATACAATACGATAATAAGATTTTTAACTTTTGAGAAATAAAGGCACAGCGCTGTTGGTATTTAAGTATTTTATGAAGGTACAGCAGGCCCGTGGAATCTCGTTTGGCCTGTTCAATCAACCCCCAAAATCTACGAATAATGTTCATTTAGGTACAGCTACGTGTAAAAGTATTTAAGAACCAATAAAAAAGTTTTCAGATCGTGCTAATAAAAAAATTGCCCAGCCCGAACATTGATCCTGACAAATGCCCTGAGACATATCTATGAGATTACTAGAGCACTATACGATAAGGCCGCATGCATTGTTTGCGTTTTTGTTCGGAAAAGATAGTTTATTCTATTACTAGTTTTCATTCCGCGGCTTCACCCGCCTTTCCAAGGAGCTTATTGTTATCCTGAGAAGAAAAGTACACTATCTCTTAATCCAGAATATCATCTATAGACAAACCACAAAGTAGAAATGTGTACCTACTTAAAAAGCCACCCCTTTTTTACCCCTTTAGGGATTGAATTTTCAAAAACCCTTTACCTACTCCTTATGAGGTAAGTACCTCTCAATGTTGAAGCCTTTTTACTTTCTGAGTTTTCGTGATTATCAGTATTTCGCTCTGTATAGTATATAGAAGATTAAATAGATTTATCGACTCATAAAACCAATTAACTTTCTATGTCACATTAGTTTATTTGATGAACAAGTAAAATAAATAATCGATTAGCAACATCCTTTCCGCTGGTAGTGTTGTCGCAACCTTACATCAGTAGCGTCTAGACAATTGACAGTCGCTGACAAGACGATCTTGATCGGCTACTGATTACATCCGGCATTATAACATTCATTATATCCGGGACATATTTGACAACGGCGTAAATATTAATGTAGCTAAGTTCTGCAATACATGGAGTAGGTATCTTGTATTCCAGTCGAATGTGGATTTTATAAATAGAACATAATTAAATTCAATTCAAAAAATGAACTTTATTTGATTGTTTCATATTGTGTTTAAAATATTACCTTTCTTAATATAGTGAAAATGCAAAGCCCACTCTTTATATTTTCATAGTCAATAAGCTATGAGAGTAGACAGTAATGGTGACGTCAAAACCATAAAACTTATTTCATTTAAAATATTGTGTCGAAGATAAAGACCTTTCTGGGTATGAAACAGCAAGATGCTAATTAGGAAATACTCTAAAATCTATAAAAAAAAACAAATGCCACTTTTCGTTGTAATTTTATAACTCAAGAACGGGCTCACCTATCCAAACCAAATGTTGAGGCTTTGTTCGGACTATTTAGTAGATGGTTTATGTGAAGTTTGCACAAAATCGGTCGAGCGGTTCTTCATTTATCCCAATTTAGCACCACGCGAACGAAGTCGCGCCGGGCAGCTAGTACATTATAATTCTTAAAGCTATAGCAATAATATGGACACAAAATAGCCTAGAATTATTTTTGTATTACGTAGCATCATAACCATCGACAAGATAACAAAAGTAGTTGAACACAAACAATCATAATAAAAATTATAATTTGCACCAATTCAAAGGATGCATCGACCTGACTGACAATCAGACCGCGACTTCCAACGACTCAACTTGCGCACGCGTTGCTACAACCGTACTAACTTGAACCGTAGCTCGTCTTCAATTTCAATAAACCTGAACCAACTTTAACAAATTTATGGCTCAATGATAATTGGTTTATTATATTGCGTAAATATTTTACAAGTGAACGTTAAAACAGTTTTTATTGTCTGTATGATACTACAAATTGCTACAAGACATGACAGGAGGTGGATGATGCCTAATTTAATATTGCGCAAGATTTTTGTACCTATCTATATTTGTCAAATAGAATTTAAGTGGCAATTAAGCATTTTGAAACAAGGCTACCTTCACTGCATGTAGCACTAATAGTTATGCAAACGTGGTATAACATTTTGGTAATTGTGTGGAATTATTTTTGATACAAATGTCATGTCACGCAGGAAACTAGATTCAAGGTCGTGGCCCTATTAACGTAAATTGTTTTTTGTGTACTTGAGTAACTATGGTCAATGTTATGGGCCCTTTATTTTAAACATATACGTGCAAAACCAAGCGCACTGATAAGGTCAACAAAATAAAAAGCTTAAACTATCTTTCCACCCCAATTCACTCACTTCAAAAATGAAAAATCAATTGAAGAGAAATGGTGCTGCAAGCGTCCATAGGCTACGGTGACCGCTTGCCGTCGGGTGGGATGTTATTCTACTTGCTACCTAAGTAGAATAAAAAAAAAACTTCCTTAAGGTCTCCTTGGGTATTCATAGAATATTGCAGGACATTATTTTATTTTCATGTTCACAACACAGAAATCAGAATAAATAGGTTAGTGTATACCTATTCGTGCACACTTTGAATTGGCCTTCTGTTTTCTATTATTTGTATTTAAACCTTAAAATATAAGGTGGATGTAAGTTTTCCAAATCTATAGGTAGTAATAATAAAGCTGGAAGAGTTTTTGTTTAATTGTTTATTAAGCCACGCTAATCCCTGGAATTATCGGTCGGAATTAGAACAATTCTTTCACTAATAGGATAATAGGATAATACATTATCCCCGCCTTTTATAGCACAAATATAGTACAAATATTATTTGTACCGTGCTATAACAGTCGGGTATAATTTAGTTTCCTATTAGTGAAAGGCTTTTTTTGAGCTCTTTTTGGCGAGTGACGTTACGTTTTCATTTTTTTTCATAAATTTGTGTATTTTGAGTTTTATTGTGTATTTTTGGTGGTATTTTAACCAATAAAGATCAATCCATGTGCACCAGTGAAGTGAAATGAAATGAATTGTGTATCGTGAATTTTCAAGTTGTCCCAAAAAGTCCGTGAAGCGTTTTAGTACAATGACCACCATTGTAGTAAAACATGACTTTTATGGACAGTGACTGACTGAGGACTATAATGTAAAGTGATTTATTGTAACTGGAAACTATAATATGACTCGACACTGGCAGAAATGAGCCCTAATTTGGGCTTGGTTGCCAAACTTAAAAAGAAGAAGAAAGGGATTTTAACCCTCGAACGCGGGTGAAACCGCGGGGGACAGCTAGTATGTAATAAAATTAAACTAAATTTAATCTGTGGCTCATATACTGTGCGTTGTCTGTCACTCAGTCATTGTTTGAGTTTTGTAACGTAGAAGATATCAACAAATTTTAAAAAAATCCTAAACTAGACTCCATAAAAACGCCAAAGTTGCACCAATTTACGTCAAAGATTTTCATAACGTTATCCCGTAAACTGTGATGACTGGCAATCTTTCAAACACAGGGGAAAAACGGGAAAGTTGGTGGAGAAAAAAAGCGAACCTCTTGAGATATCAATTTAGAGGAAATTACCGGCTAATCTGTCACATCGAGATACGCCCGGGGCAAGTAATCCTGTCTCTCCCCTATTTTTATATTTTTTTCTCCCGGGGAAAAGTTCCCGCGAGTTATTACAACTGCTTATTTAGGGGGCACAAGGATGTTGACGATCTTGTTAATTTATCCAATTGTTTGAGTTAGCAGTTGAGCGTTTTTGGGAGTTTTCTTGTAAATCTTAGAAATTTGCAGCAGACAAATTTTCATTCGCGGTTACAGTAGAGTTTTTTTCTCTATACAAAACTAGTTTGGCTATGATAGTTCAGTAGTAGCGACGTCGAATGCCATGTGAATCCCGGGTTCGAATCCTACAATGAACTTGAGCTTTCGGTGAAGGAAAATATCATGAGGAAACCATAGCACGATGGTACAGTATTTAGTAGCCTGCCTGGCTACCACCTTCAAGTTGAAAATCTGTCGCCAAGCACTTTGGTGCTGACTGGTTACAGTGTGCTCCAACAGCTGCCCTTGAAAGCTAGTTGCTTTTTGAATTTGATAAGAATTATATTATTTCTCCAAAGAAAACGAAGCAGTCCTTATACCGTTTTCCATTTTAAGCATTTAAAAAAATAATTTCCCTTTACATCTTTCTTACAAAAAAAGGGAGCGTTTAAAAAGACAAAGTATCGCACGCTTAATCCCGAGCGGTCCCCTCCGCGCTAAAATCTTTTATCACGAATCCCGGGGGCTTGCGCTTTTTTATTACCCCACCCTATCCCGGGGTTGTGCGTACAATGGAGGACAGTGTAATTGGTCCATTGTTTTACAACGGGTGTTTGATTATTGCTCTTTTGCTGGCTTTTTGTCGATAGATTCGATTAAGTTGTAATTTTTGTTTTAAATTATGATAACTGTATAATTTTTAAAGTTTGAGATGCTTTATCGAAATCATTTAAGATTTTGTGACATCATCCAAACTGTAGCAAGAAGCTCTATAATTTTATTCAAACGTTATAATGACTTCATAATATGGGTTCAGACGGTTTATTTGAGAGGTGTAGTCGCCAACGTCCATACCACGTTGAAAACACCGGTTCTCGTCCGATCACCGAAGTTAAGCAACGTCGGGCGTGGTCAGTACTTGGATGGGTGACCGCCTGGGAACACCACGTGCCGTTGGCTTTTTGTATTTTTTGAAAGATTTACAAGAAATTTATATATCTATTAGGAATTAATTCTTGCCACACGGTTTTAGCCGGGTTCTGGACAAATCGTTTTTTTTTTCTTCGTAATAAACTTTCGCATTTATTTAGTATATTATCTTGTACCATCAAGTCTCGAAAACTCTCACGTAACTATAAAAAAATCGGCAAGTAATTTAGCTGAAATTAAGCATAAAAAAAAATATAACAACTTGCTTATCAAACAAAAATATGCAAGACACCCGTTGTCGCCAAAGCTCCTGACATTTAAATCGCACAACTTTACAATATAAGCCTTCGTAAGCTTCTTAGAAGCTCCAAACCGGTCCCAATCGAGCGGAATTTATTATTTTATTATGCTTCTTAATGTTTGTTGAGGTTGTATTAAAACAATCATAATAACTCTGCGATGAATCGATTTATAGTTCAATTTTTTGCTGTCTAATGAGAGTTTTGCTTTGTAACCTAATGAGTTAGTTTTCTCTATGGTTTTTCATATCATATCTAGATTATAATAATAAGATGTTCTTTTATTCATTTAAAGTGCTTTATGTGACCTATCAAATGAAAGGGCTCGTTATGAGTAACACACATATAGATATATGTTTTCATAATGCTTTAAGAGATAGTTTTAAAGATAATAAGAAAATAACAGTGCCTAATTTCAATTTATGACCTATTAAAAAAAACTACTTACTAGATCTCGTTCAAACCAATTTTCAGTGGAAGTTTGCACCGTAATGTACATCATATATTTATTATAGATTTATCATTCTCTTATTTTAGAAGTTACAGGGGGGGGGGGACACACATTTTACCACTTTGGAAGTGTCTCTCGCGCAAACTATTCAGTTTAGAAAAAAATGATATTAGAAACCTCAATATCATTTTTGAAGACCTATCCATAGACACCCCACACTTATGGGTTTGATGAAAAAAAAAATTTGAGTTTCAGTTCTAAGTATGGGGAACCCCCAAAATTTATTGTTTTTTTTCTATTTTTGTGTAAAAATCTTAATGCGGTTCACAGAATACATCTACTTACCAAGTTTCAACATTATAGTTCTTATAGTTTCGGAAATAAATGGCTGTGACATACACGGACAGACAGACAGACAGACAGACAGACAGACAGACAGACATGACGAATCTATAAGGGTTCTGTTTTTTGCCATTTGGCTACGGAACCCTAAAAATTGGTATAGGACGTCACCTAGGAATACCTTAGTCTTAAAAATATTCTCATGGATCCCGATGCACTCGGAACAACAATTTTCCTTGAAAAAGCCGAGAAACCAAGTCAAGAATCTTCTTCAAGTCTAGAGTCAGAAAACTTGTGTAAAATTTTTGAACAATTACTTTTCATTCTAAATTCAGAATTTATTTAGATATAACCGTTCACTCATCCTTGTTGAGGTCTTCGCTCAGTATAACAGCACGGCTACGCCTCGGCATTTACCTTGCCATGTAAGTGAGGCCTTTAAATCGTATGCGTTAAAGTAAATTTTACAATGACTAGATAAAATAGTTGACGCCTCGCGCAACTAGTACTGCTGACCACACGCTTCCAGCGAGCGGCCCACTCTCTTGCTGCGTGACGCCAGCAAGCGGTATCTTGCCAAAGCCGCGCCACCAATTTCTCCGGCGCCGCGCCGCGCCGGCCCGCGAGCCGCCACCTCGCAGGATGCGCGCTAGCGGATAGTGATTTGATTGACTTGAGGCGGTGCCGCTGCCGAGCCGTTGCTGCGATGGAGCGGTGCTGATATAGTGAGCGATGACCCTTACTCAAAACTTTAATGTGATACTGTTTTATAACTCAAAATCGATTTCAACACGTGTTGAACGCATCTGCCGCACACCCTAAGGTGATTCACATCCCCTCATTTGATTATTGTACGTGTACCAAAGACAATAGGCATAATGTTATTATAGTTTATCTTTGCAACGATGAAAGCGAAAGTTTCCAATTGGAAAAGTATTATCGAGATAATTTTAAGAAAAAAAACGTTACATCCAAAGAGAGATCATTGGTAAAATATGGTCTAAAAATCAAAAATATGTCTTTCTTTCTTCTTTTACATTGTATTTTTTTATAAATAAAAATAGGTAAGAAGATAATCATATGTTAATATCATTATCTTAGTTACAAACAAGATTGTACATTTGTATACAAACAAAGAGTTAACCCCACCAAGACAAGGAAATCGTCTTTTACCCCTTAGTACTTACGTACTGAGCACGTTATATTGAATAGTCTCCGCATTATAAATTTCGCTAATCTTAAATGTCAACTGGAAGCTTCTCAGTCGGAAAATTTTGGGTAGTTCTTCATTCATGAGCGGAGCGATTATGTGAGCGTATTGAACAATGATATTATCTACGGAATGATATTTGTTGAGTAGGTACTTATACAATGTGCCAACTCAGATATGGCGAAAAACGTGCTGCTGTGAAACTGTGAAATAAAATAAATTTTACAGATGGTATTTTACACGGTTTTATATTGTTGACATCTACCACCTGCTTTGCCAAGACAATGCAGCATTATCCTGATATTATGAAAGAATATATGAAGGGTAGAAAAACCGAAGTATATACAAATAGATATAAGGAATAGTCCGAATATACATATACTTAAGTAGGCAATGTTATCATAATAATCAGCCCAGATAGTGATAGGCCACAACGAACGCTTTTGGGGTGCATGCATTCAGGGGCAATTACTTATGTTAAATGGCTGTAAGTATGTAAAGATAAAAGAAATGGAATATGCAGGGTATGTTTACAAATTTTACCAGCTTCCTATAAGCCCGCTATCGCTCCCCACAAGACCCCAACTCGTCAACTTCAAGGGGTACAAACAAGCCCTGTGATCGTCCACGCGTAAGATTCGCTCAGCTAATATTATTTAGATCAGAGTTCGCAATTGTTTCCGTGCGGTAGCCCCGAGCGGGACAGCTTTGACTTTTAATCAGTTAACAAATATTTAGCTTGGTCGCTGCATATTGAGGAGTATTGTGCAATTGCATTAGAGGGTTAAATCACGCGTCACTGCGTTTTGGATTGGCAACGGTTGAATGGGTTTGGTATGTCACATACCGAATACGTAAGCTGGTAATGCGAAACGTTTGTTATGATTAATTGCTTTGTTTTGAAAGGATGCTTTATTGTTTACAGCGATGATTATTTTTATAAGTACCCATATAATAATAGGAATGTTGTCTTTTAAAAAGGTGTTGCATTTTCAGAGTTGGTCCACTAGTAAAAATTGTTCAGCATTCAAAAATTCAAAATCATTTATTCAAATAGACCTTCGCAGGCATTTATGAAAAGTCTGACTCTAATACTCTAATACCGGTTCGGAAGGTTGCATTTGCTGAGAAGAGCCGGCAATAAACTCAGCAATTACTCTTTTCAAAACAAGCTTAGATTCATTACATAATATTTACATTCTAATCGCACTGAAAACAATTGCGTGCAAAAATTACAAAATAGACTGAATAAATATTTAATAAGTAAATAAATAGCAAACTTAAGCAGACCAGCCCCCACAAGCAGCACCTGTTCACAAGTATGACGCGTGTGGCAGCCATCACCCTCCTCGCCATATTGGAGGGAAGTGAGCGACCCGTGGCGAACTACACTACCTATGAATATTGGAAAAACAGTTAATTACACTTATAATTAATTAATTATCTTGCTATCTGAAACAAAGGTTACTTTGGCAATGCGGTTAAATAAATAAGCCCTCAAACAATGATATTATAATAAAAATGAGGATTTAGAATTATGTATAGTATGCCCCTAAATATAAATTGGTAGTAACATGACCAGTTAGATCCTGCCTGTGCATAAAAATAACAGTCAACGTTAATAATGTGACTATAATGTATAAAAATCCATGCTCATCTCACTGAAGCCCGTACAGCAATTTCAAAGACAGTAGCGTGCGTTGATACATGGCCTCAATTTGCTCGCAGATTTGCTCACGTACGTGTCTCATCCGGAGTCCGGACTGTATCGGTACGTTTTGTCATTATGGCGAAATACAATTGTGTAGAAATGCAGTTTAAATCAAAGACACAGGTTAGAGAGATGCAGTAAGGCAAGTCTAAAAAAATTGGGTCTTAGGAATGGATCAACAAAAGAAATATGTTTTAAGATTGGCGTCATGTTCAAAAAAATTTAAACCATGGCAATTACCATAAATGTAAAATACTATGGCCGTAGGTATCTACACTACAGGAGGCCTAGATAGATGATAGATGTTAAGAATTGTCTTCGTCAGAAGCATAGCCACAATAATCATATATGTATGTTATGTAATCATATTTGTATGGACTGATATAATTAAGCGAGCGAGCCCGTCTCCGTTTCAGTTTGGACAAAAATGTCGTATGTCTGTCCAAATGTCTGAAGGATGTCCGGCTATTCTCAACTACAGGTTGCATTTCGCAACCGATTCTCGTATTGTGTAGAATTCCATATAATTGTCACGTTCAAAACAAGCAATTAAACTAATCTAGCAAGACAAAATTTCCTATATCTTTTCTTATAAGTTACATAAAAGTTTATTTTGCAAACAACGGAACCCGCACCACTGACCACTGGTTGTACTGTCGGCACACAGTGGCGTCAGCGCCAATGGTCACAGCGCATATTTGCGCACGTCGCCGCTGCGCCCGCGCCGCGCCGGTGTCGCACCGAGCGGAGTGCGTGCGCGATTGGCGCACGTACGCAATGTCATTACTTCGACATGCTTGCTGTGTGACCAAGTACAGTCCTGTGCAATGGTAAATTAGAATTTTTGCTTAGATAATAATTTGTACCGTTCAGCTTGATTTAAAGATCGTTTAAAATATAGCAAACATCTTTGTTTATTTGCGAATTGGCTTGACCGGGTCAAATCGGGCTATTACGTAGCATAATTTTAATTTCTATGTGTAAAAATTAAGTTACTGTCAAATTAATTATTGTTAACATGTCTCCTAAATTAATTATGGTCCTGGAAGAGCACTTACGAAGGTCTAAGCTTCTGAAGTTACCATCATTCTGTTAGGAAGTCTTCAACTAAGAAGAACAGGCAAGAAACTCGGCAATTAAATTAAAATTATATTTTAATATATTTTCGTTTGTTTTTTAATTCAAAAGGTTTGTGAAGTCGTTTGTACTCACGTTTTCCATTGACTTTCGAACAGTCCCTGTATTTTATGTACGAAAGATGAGATGAGACAATAATGGCCACTGCGTTACAAACTTTACTCTTTGTTTGTTTATTTATTCACCAATTCAGTAGTAGGAGTCTTGTTTCTAGACCTAATTACCTAAACCTTAGTATAATATGAAATTTAGCAAATTGATCTAACCTAACAGTGGTAAATGAGTAAGTAATGTGCTAACTAAAATGTCTTTCTTGAAAAAGTGATTATGAAAATATGTATATTTTTATTATTATTAAAGAAAATCCAACCAATTCTTTCGACGACACTACCTTTTTCCTTCCCCACCTATTTCTTTCTTTCTTTTCTTTGACCCTAATAATAAAGGAGTGTTGACAATTTAAGACAATAATATATAAAACGACAAAAACTATTTTAGAAAAGCTAATCAAAATCCTCTATTCCACGATTCTATTCCATAGGAATCCACACTGAGTAACGCAAAAAGCATTTTCGCAAGTGATCACACGAAAACGAACGAATGGCACAACAATCGCGAAAATTGCATATACGCAATCACCTCAGGAATGTGCCACAAAGGATGCGCTTTACAAAGAATTTTCCAACAATAACCCGCCACCGCTCACTGGGCAAAATTGACATCCACCTTACCTCACGACCGGGTAAAATTGACACCACACTCGTACCATTCTCATTAACATCGTGAGATCAGACTTAACGACTAAACCCGTCCTTTTCCATCAACTCCGCAACAAAAGAGATGGATAGAGAAGTGTCAGCGATGCTAGTGTGAGTTAGTAATAGGACAGTATTCAATTCAATTTCGAAATCATGGTACAATCGCGTACTTACACGCTACCAATATGAGAGGCGAAAATTGGCTCTGCCCATGATAGTATGACCGAAGGTATACTTAGAAGTGTGGTTTACTGAGCTTCAATTTGTCCAACATGATGCAGAACTAGCCAAATAAGAAGAGAAGGTGCCTAATTTATAAATTGTTAAAATAATTTCACGTCTAAATCATAATTTTCATGAATAAACTTATTATTTTCTGCAAATAAATTGCTTATCAACTTGTCTCTATCAGCCTGGCTATCGCTTACATTCGCGGTAGAACCCCATTTCTAGAACCATCAAAAATTTTTGTGCAATCACCCAACAAAAAGTTTCCCAATCTATCTGACAGTGTATCTCAAACGTTAGTTTATACCTCAAGCATTACTCGTGAAACGATATTGCCATATCATCAGCACCCAGTTATTTGCTCTCGAATCGTGTGAGAAAAACGTTGCCGAGACATCGAACCGGCAATTTGGTCCATTCCGGAATGTCAAATGTTGAGAAACGTTACACTAGTTATCGACCTACGTGATTTGATCGTGTTGGACGTGACTGTCGTTTGTTTGATTACTGTGTTAGCCTGTTGTTTAGTGTTGGACCGTCACCTGTGATTATTGACAACATACGACGATGCTAATGACGTGTGATGCAAACGGGTTCTTGACTACAATTTTATCGGTATAAAATTGACTTCAATTGCATGAAATGTTGCCTATAGAGACAAATAAACAGATTTGCTAGCGATTTTAACTCGTCAAATAGTTTTTTCAACACGGAGCGATAGTTCCAGTTCAAGAATACAAACATACAGGCTCTGCTTTATAATATAAATGTTGACATCAGCTACCAAAAGGTCTAATCGTGGACATTTAGCAATTTTTGCCTATGAATTTAAGCAGTAAGCACTTATAATTACCTAAAGGTATCTTACGCAAGTAATAGAAAATTAAAACGAAAGTATCAGTAGTCGACAACATAAATATACCATAGATTATTAAACTCATAAATGAAGGAACCATCAAGCCAGCATTATCTTGTCACTGGTACACTACAAAACACACTTGCTAACAAGAAGTCATCACACTTGACCGCTTTGAAACATTTTGACGCCGTCAGTTTTGGAAGAAGCACCTTTTGGACCACCTCCCGCTTTGCAAGGGTTAACATTATTTAGTATACAAAAACCAACTTTATAACATTTCAATAGAGTGCATTAGAGTTGTCTACTTAACTTTGTAGGTTAGTGGTCTTTTACAAAGGCCGTGACTGATAGTCACTTGACGAATTCCTTTATGCTATCATAGTTGTAAGTAAACTTTTAATATTGAATCCTTTTGCATAGTATTTAAAGATGATATTCGTGTATTCATCAAATGGTGATTTATGACTGTTCACTTTGTTATATAGTCATGAAGACGTCAGTCGTCTTTTGGTATCGAATGACACACGGTTAGAAATTTGAATATATCGTGCTGAGACGAAATTTCACTATTTTTGACACATTTGACGTCAGACACGTAGGTCTGTCTAACGTCACGTCATGTTAGACAATGACATGCTTTTTGTTTGAGTAACTCTTGGATATCCTCTTCAGTTTTATGATAGATGTGTTTCATATTGACGCGTCTATTTTCTTTATGGTATTTGTTTCGACTTTTATAATAGCTGGGACCGTCAAAGGAACTTCAAAATGTACTATATTCTAAAATATATTATGATTTAATAAGCGAAGCACAGACAGTGAAGCGCTCGTGGTGTAGCATGATTAGCAGTTCTTAATCGATCGGCAAAGTTAAGCTACGTCTGTCGTGGTCGGTACCTGGATGGGTGACCGTCTAGTGGTATTTCAAATCGAGCGTTTCCGTGCTTCGGAAGGCACGTAAAGCCGTTGGTCCCGGTTATCACTTAATTGTGATAGTCATAGTCGTTAAGCTAGTTGGACGCCTCCTAGGCGGCTTGAAAGATTCCAACAGTAGGTTGACCACTAGCCTACCTGCACCAATCCGCAGTGGGCGTGGTGGAGTATCACCCAGTCCCATTCATTTGTGAAAGGAGGCCTGTGCTCAGCAGTGGGGTGGGACGTTATAGGCTGATGATGATGATGATGAAGCGAAGCACTCTTTCTCCTATCCAATAATTAGAATCAGAATCTCCTAATATATTATAAACCTATCATCAGAATTCAAACAATCAACAAGACATTTTATCTACAACCCATCATGATGTGGACACAGCATAATGTTCAAATCACTCGTAATGGTCACTTGCAAGATGATTCCGTATAAAATTGTCATTGGGTCGGACGATCGTTGCTAACATATAATTTAGTTCTGATATTGAACCTGCGCGTACGTGATATTATACATGGTAATGACGATGGCAAATAGATATCTGTCGTTATTGCCATGGATTGATGCTGTATTTTCTGGAGAAATCATCAATGATTATTCAACTTTATAGATTTGCTTGAGGTAGGCACTAAGCACTAGCTGCTTAGAAAACAAGTAGACTTCTTCTTCTTCTTATTTTTAATTTTGCCAACCAAGCCCAAATTAGGGCTCATTTCTGCCAGTGTCGAGTTATATTATTATTTCCAGTCACAATAAATCTCTTCACATTATAGTCCTCAGTCAGTCACCGTCCATAAAAGTCATGTTTTACTACAATGGTGGTCATTGTACTAAAACTCTTCACGGACATTTTGAGACAACTTGAAAAGTCACGATACACATAATTCATTTCATGTCACTTCACTGGTGCACATGGATGATCTTTATTGGGTAAAATACCACTAAAAATACACAATAAAACTCAAAATACACAAATTTATGAACATAAAAATGAAAATGCTACGTCACTCTGTAAGTTCCCGGCAAAAAGTCCAAAAGTAGACTTACTCTTTTTTTTTATTGTTATGTTGATAATTTACCTTTTTGACCAAAAACATTAGGATTCTAGACATTATCAATTAGGATGTGGAAAGAGCTCCCCATTACGGTTTTCCCTCAGCGCTACGATATGGGGTTATTCAAAAAGGGCGTGAAAAGATCTCTTCAAGGTCGGCAACACATCGGCAATCCCCTTGGTATTGCAAATGTCCATAGGCGGCGGTGACCACTTACCATCAGGTGGACAGTCTGCCTGTTTGTCAACCTATTGACATAAAAAAAAAAAACATGAAACTTATTTCAATGTAATTTGTAGAATGTTTAAAAGTCAGGTTTGAACCAATGTTCAGGAAAAATATTTGTGAGATTTTATACCAATGCGTACTTTCTGAGAATACTATCACATATTCTATTCTTCAGTTTGTAGCCAAAGCCCACACACGAAGACTTTAAAAGACTTCAATTAACATGCATTTATAGATAGTTATCTAGCTAAATATAATTCTAATACCACCTATCTTTTCCTACAAAATATCCGAAACACCTGCAATGCTAACCTTTCACCTCGATCAGGACCTGTTCTGATGATGAATGGCGTCCGTCTAATTAGCCATCAGTGACCGAAGCCTGCGATACCGCGCTCGCTGTCGTGACATCAATTTGCACGCTGTCTTGCGCCTGCGCCGGTACTGTCAGCTACAGAAATACATGTAACAATTTTTATGCTAAAAAAATATGTCAGTTCTTTTTGTAGTTTTAAAATTGCTAATACTTAACATTATAACAATTTTGCAGACTGCATCTGCAATAAAAATATTAATTCTATTTTTACTTTGTTACGGTTAATGCACATTAATGTCAATTTAAAAGTGGTTTAAAATGATGATAGCTCAGTGTTAATGTATGACCTTGTATGCCATAGCGCAGGTCATTGAATTCGAATCTATAACGAGCGTCAGGTTTCAAAGAAAGGAAACATCGTGAGAAAACTATACCAAGGTACTTTGTAGCACCCACCTAGCTGGCATGTATGTATATATTGAAAATCTGTCACTGACACCCACAGGATGTATTCTACCAGCTGCACTTCCTGAATCGAACCAAATCCCTCCTAGGTTTTGTATGCTAACCACTTTCAGAGCTATATCATCAATTAGGTATCATGTATTAATTATATGTATAAATTATAAAGAGTAAATAAATAATCTGCAATTTTTTTGATCGCGTAGATATTCAACATTGTGAAATACGCTTCATCCATTCATCACTTTTTGATTATTATAATAGAGTTTCAGTATTGATGATTATTAAGGGGCAGACTTGGGCAAAATACACTACATTGCTGCCCAAATTATATGAAACCTGCTAACTCTACGGTGTTGAAATTGAAATATATGATACTTAAGGATATAACAAACACATCGCCCGAGCCGAAAACACGATTTCAATTAAAAGCCTCGATAAAAAAAAATTTCAAACATACCTCTAAAAATCAAGAAATTCCCAAATATATCCAACGCCTGAAGGTATTTTGATACGATTTTTTTCATCGATATAGTACATATCATAAGAAAATAAACGCCCGATTTAGTTTTTTGAATTAGCTATTCAGTTTTTCATAATAATGATTTTAAAAAAAGTCGCTTACGTCAAATTCAATCCGAGCACCATCAACATCATACCGCACTCTATTGTCCTGCAACTCGCGTATTTTACTTCGCGCTCACTCGCATTCCGCGGCGATCCGCGTTGCTAGATGGACCTGTGTCATTTTCTTTCAGAATTTTCACAAAAATAAAACCCTCTCAAATGAGTAAAAAATCATATCAAATTATCTTCAGAAGGCACTGGAAATGCATGCTAGTCAAATTAAGGCAATTGAGCCTTTTATTTGCTTGTTATGAATAAAAATATATAAAATAAAATCTGTTATGATTGATACTTTTGAAAATTGTCATCGAGCCATGTCGTGGTACTGACAGAGACTAATACTTATTTTCGTCTATGAAGGGTATGGCTTGGGTAGTCTAGGGGGCTAAAGTGCGGGTTATTAATGTAGGCGCCGACTGAAGGAGGTGATGATTCAAATCCCGGAAAGTGATTTTTTTTTATTTCAAATCATACAAAATGAAAAATCAGCAATATATATTATTTTTAATGAGCAATTATTTATTTAGTTACTTACCTGATAAAATAACACCTCATTCAATGTTGTTTATTTTGAGATCAAAGAAAAGGTATTGAAGGTAGGTTGACTGATACTGGTAACAGTAGGTGCCCCGAAGTCGGGGCGGGTGTGCCAGTCACTACTGCGGTCATCGAGTCATCTGTAGTCATCGAGTCGAGCCGATATACCTTTATATTCATTGTATTATTGTGGTCCAGTCGCGTAGTCGTGAAGTGTCAATGGCACAGTAAAATTAGTACCAGTAAAGAAAATATTACACATCTTACGTTGACTAAGTTTCTACTACATCGAGGAACAACCCTTAGAGAATTTATACCGAGCAATCTGATTCCGAAACTAGTCACTGATTTTGAACTGTAAGGACCAATCACTTTATCGTGTGTTCTTGACTTGGCCAATCAGAGCGCATTGTCAATGATGGCAAATTGGCGGAATAGATTGCAAGCAAAATCAACGTCATTACGCTTCTTTGGGTTAATTGTTCGATGTTCTACTACTTACTGAATCGGTTAGTTGGAATATGAACCCATCGTAAATTTACAATTACTATTAGTGAGCTCGGCTATCATTGTGCCGATTAGGGATTGCAAAATCCGGTTTTTTTTCAAATCCGGATAGAAAGTTTATCATCACATATAAATCCGGATTATCCGGATTTTTCGTTTTTTTTTATTTTTTTTTGCAATCTTTTGTAATTTTATATTGTACGCGTATTTTATGCTTAATTATTAGTAGTTTGAAGAGAGGTGTTCTATTTTATTGTATTTCCATTGCTTGCATTGGAATAAAAATTCAATTAAACTGCAAGTAATAGTTAAAAAAAAAATGGCTTGTATTTGGCCACTGAGCCGTCCATAAAGGATAATGACGAAGCCTAAGGTGGAGCACGCTAACCCAAATGGAACCTAATCATTCAGGCCGTGAAAGTCCCTAGATTCTAAGAGTCAGGAAATACAGTCGCCGGAAGCAAGTTCCACTCCCTTGCTGCCCGCATTATAATTGAAGATACAAAAGAAAAAAATTCCCCGTGCCTTGTGGTTCGGAGTAAAAAGCAAGCAACCTTTCTTCGATGGTCGAGGCTCGTGAGTTTCGTCATAATTAGTCTCATATTCGATGAGTCTTCTGGCTTGGCGGTTTATTGAGTCGAGGGCAAGAGCCTGGTGGAAAGGACTCCGTTTGGTGAAAAGACACACCTGCGTCTTGGTGGCATTAAAAGTGAACAGAATGGCATTGCCCCAATCGGAGACTGCCTGTAAAATTACGTTCAAACGCTCTACCATGGCCTCTCGCAACAATTGGATCTATGACAACGGTGCTATCGTCTACGTACCCAAAGATACCGGGCTTCACCAGATCGTTAATATGCAGCAGAAATAAGGTTGCAGAGAGAACCGAACTCTGTGGAATTGATTGCGGAAAGGTCCGACGAACACCCGTCTATGACTACATGAATGATCTATTCACTTTATCTACCTATTCACTCACTACCTATCAGTCTATCTATTCACTTCGCTCAGGAAATTTTAAACTGTTAAGCTGCAAACTAATAAATAAATAAATAAATTCAAGCGCACAGACCACCAGAGATTTCATATCAAGGAAGCTTGCTTAGAAGCCTGGTGTGTCAGACCCTTTCAAAAGTAACAATTTTCTGAGATCAGTGTCCTCACTGTCACGTTCCGCCGCCTCCTTAGCGGGCATAACTCGCTCGCAAAAGGAGTGGAGTGCATCCCACGATCTCTCGTTTTCAACCACAGCGCGAACGACGCTCGGCAGCGGGAGATCAGTCCCCACTTCGGCGCAGAGCTCGCTGCTAGGCCCCCTCTTCGAGGCACATATGCTTTTTTACCGACTAAGTTGTATAAAAAAAAAACAGCGTTCGGCAAGCTTCGCCATATCTTCAAGTCCAGAATACCTCAGAGTCAGAGTCTTAAGAAAAAGGTTTACAATCAGTGCGTGTTACCAGAGATGAAATACGGAACACGGACGTGGTCTTTCACTGCTGGTCTAATAAATACGCTCAGAGTCACTCAGCAAGCTATGGAATGAGCTATGCTCGGAATTTCACTACGAAACAGGATCCGAAACGAGGACATATGTAGGAGAACAAAAATTCTCGATAAAGCTTAGCGATGGGCGATTGTTACTAAAAACAATCGAATTATTCGATTGTCCAATTTATTCGAATCATTCGAATAACAATTGACTTCTTTCGATTGTTCATAATACGCTTCGTGCGGCACCTTGCGTGGCCTGTGCCGTGCGCTGGCTGTCCGCCCGCCGAATGAATGAATCTATTCGCCCACGCGCTCACCCGTCGATTGTGCATACTATTGCAACCTGCGTGGCGTGCGTCACTTTTCATTCGAAAGGTCGATTGTTATTCGATTGTTTATTCGTTAGAACGAATGAATCGACAATCGAATGTACAGTTTTACAATTGTCGATTCTTTCGATTCCTTTTTTTTTGAACAATCGCCCATCGCTAATATAGCTCGTAGAGTTCGTATGTTGATGTGGCAATGGGCAGGCCACATCGCTCGAAGAACCGATAACCGATGGGGATGGAAGGTTCTCGAGTGGCGGCCACGTACTGGAAGGGGACACCGTACGTCCACCAGGTGGACCGTCGACCTGGTCAGAGTTACTGGGCGCTGCTGGATTCAAGCGGCCCGAAACCGCTTGAAGTGGAAGTTAATGGTGGAGGCCTATGTTCAGCAGTGGATATCCTCTTTTTATACGCGATACCGTGACCGGATGGCGTGGGCTGCCGCGCAAATCGCTTCACTGTCACCACATTATGACATTGTACCCGTGCGAAGCCGGGGCGGGTCGCTAGTACTTAATATACATAATTACACCCTGACTCGGGACATGCAAACATGTTCATGCACACAGATGCATATCCTTGGTGGGAATCGAACATACAATCGGCGGCGTCGTGGAATCTTAACAAACTACACCAACTGGCCCGTCAAAAGTTTTTTTTGAGGTATATCAAAATTTATATTTTTAAATGTTTGTCTACAGTTTGTCTACTGTTAATATTTTTACTGTGTCCAATTCAAACAGCTTCGTTCTCGCGGAAATGTATAGATGGCGGTTTGTCACGTTGAATTGTTTGCTTGCAATGACGCACTTCTAAATAGAGGGAGCTAGTATTTTTTGTATGCTTAGTTCCGGTAATTTCCGCAAATATTACGTGAAAATGTGGCGCAAGGGTGAAAACTGAAATCTGCTCGAGAGGAGTCTGCGCCTTAATTCCATTTTATAGGCGACTGTACCGATTTATCAAAGTGGTTTAGAGAGCATGTTTCGCGATTCGTCATTTTAGGTTCCAATTTATTTTTTACAGCAGAATCACAGATTGGATAACATTTGGAAAAATGTTGCGTGCAAATTCCCAGACTATTTTTTTATATGTCTTCAGAGATCATGCTGTTGACTCATTCATAATCGTAAGATTGATCCGTTGATTTCTGATTGTGTACGGTCGAAACCAATAATTTATGTACCTACATCATACCTACATGTATATTTTTTTTTACTGTCAGGCTGGAAAGCATCAGGAGGTACACCCGATGGTACGCGGTTCCCGTCGCATATCGACATACGCAATACCATAGGACTGCTATATTGCCGACCTTTACAAAGCCTATAAGGTAAGTCGGCTCTCAACTGCGACGGCGATACGAAAATACATCTTGGTAACAGATTGGTTACGTTCAAAATAATAAGATATCTAATTTACTTAGAACTTGGATAATAAAATTCAGCCTAACATAGAAGGACAAAAGAGGTGTCTTCAGTGAAGGTTGTCTCCACTTTAATTTGTACTATTAATTATTCTGTGCTACTAAAACAGTCACGTGTGTGTGATTGAATTTACTTTGTAATTTCTCGTATTCTCCATAAATTTTGATAAGGACAGACTATAGACTAAGAGAGGTAGAGCGTAGCGTTTATTCGCTCAAAGAGCAGCTCTACTGGGGAAGTACCTCCACCTTACAGAATACTGCAGCCAAATAACTTTATGTTGTGTAAAGTTGTGTTCCTGCGCGTGAGTAAGGTCGCCAGAGCTCATAGGGGAGGGGGGAAAGGTTGGTAACGCGTGAGCGATGCTTCATGTGTTGCAAGCGTCCATATGGCTACGGTAACCGCTTACCATCAGGTGGGCCGTATGCTTGTTTGCCAACTACGTCGTATAAAAAAAAAAAAAAAATATTCATTGATTTTTGTATGAACTATTAAATTTTAATAAATTAAACTACACTTGACGAAATTGATAATTGGCACATTTGAGCTAAACAATCGGCTGTTAGCTGGCTTTATTAGCTTTGAAACAATACCAAATGCAAGGCAATAAGCTAATATTAAAGGAGATAATTATTGAATTAATTCACCTCTTTATATGAAATTACGTGCTTGAGCAAAATTCGATGCCGATGAGTGTATAAATAGTGTATATCGGGTAACCTTAGAGACCAGGTACAATTAATTACAAACAATTTAACTATCTCGAACAATCAGGTTAACCTAGATTAAACATCGGATATCTAGGTCCTAGAAGCTTATACACGATCCATTTAACCTTAGAACCGTTCAATATCTAAATATATTTATTCACGTAAGGCGTCCATGGCTACGGTAACCGCTTACCAACAGGCGGACCGTATGCTTGTCCACCGACTAAGTATATGAAGGCGGGCAGAATCATTTTTATGAAACAATTTTATTATGAAAAAAAAACTTTTATAATATAATATTATCGTTATTTTTTTGAATAACGGAATTTCGACCACTTTTTGGATCACAAAATAATTTGTGGCAATAAAGAAAATGCGTGGGCAAAAACTACGGGATTTGAGGTAGTATTTTATTGCCAATCCCTCGCATATGTCATAACTTTACAATAAAGTACGTAAAACAAAATATGAACACAAAATAATATTCGACGTACAACGAACAAATATCAATTTGAACTTTGAGCTTTTATAATATAAATCACAACACGGGTAGTGTATGTCTGTCTGTTTGTTTTTTTAATTAGCTTGTCATGGTTGATGCAAGTAAAAGTTACAAAATTACTCTTTGCGTATGATTTGTGAGTAAGGTTGCCAGCGCTCATTGGGGAGGGGGTTCGTAACGCGCGAGTGATGACCCGGGAGTTACAAGCGTCACTTTTGATGCACCCGTGGCATCACAAGCTTCCATATGGCTACGGTAACAGCTTACCATCAGGCGGGCCGTATGCTTGTTTGCCGACTTAGTCGTATAAAAAAAGTTGCTATCTTCTATAATCTTTTAAGAGAGGTAGAGCATAGCGTTTATTCGCTCAAAGAGCAGCTTGACTGGGGAAGTACCTCCACCTTACAGAATACCGCAGCCAAATAACTTGATGTTGTGTAAAGTTGTGTTCCTGCGCGTGAGTAAGGTTGCCAGAGCTCATAGGGGAGGGGGGATAGGACGATAACGCGTGAGCGATGCTTCGTGTGTTGCAAGCGTCTATATGGCTACGGTAACCGCTTACCATCAGGCGGGCCGTATGCTTGTTTATCGACTAAGTTGTATAAAAAAAAAAAAAGAACATTCTGCTAAAATAATAGTTTCCAACTACATAGCAAAACTTTCTAAAAGCAAACCTAATAACCGTTATGAGCAGCAATATTACTTTTATGTAAGCTGTCACTTATTTACCAAAAACATTGATGACATTTTGATGGGGACCGTGCGTTTGCTTTACATTTATTACATCGCAGCGGGTATTACCAACTTGTTTTGTATGGAGATGTAGAGTCGGACTGGAAACGACATGTCAGTTATGAGGCGGGAAATTTGTTTTAGTTCGCTTTTTTACCTTCGTAGAACAATGTGGATAGATGTTTCAGTGATTAGCGACAGTGGAAGTTCATTTGGTACATTGTGGTATGAATGTTTTTGTATAATATGACCCATAATTGAACATTTCTCACGGTTTCTCTAACAACCGTAAAAATCTTTAACAAAAAGTATCAATTCTACAATATTTTTGGTACTATGGTCGCGAATCACAGAAATATTGTTCTAGGAAGGTAAAAAAGAATTAAAACTTGGAAAAAATCAAATTTCCCGCCTCGTAACTGATGTTTAACCTTAAGGTACTGTACTTGGTTATTGAGGGTCTTCCCAAAAGTGTTACTGCTCTGATCTGGCTGCTTTATTCTGTAAGGTGGAGGTACTTCCACAGTCAAGTTGCTCTTTGAGTGAAATAACAATAATAATAATCTCTCTTAAATACCACTTGGACAAGGACATTTGCATACCTGGTATTGCAAATTTTCATAGGCGGCAATGACCACTTACCATTAGATGAAACGTCTGTATGTTTTTCAACAGAGACAGGCCTATTTGGGGCTTACGTTTGACCTCTGACCCGCCCATAAAGGACAATGATGAGCTCTAGAGGACACGGCACGCTTGGTCAAAAGAGGCGTTATTTATACTATATGTGATCAAAAGTGTAGTAGAAACGACAACCACCTCTCAAGTTTGCAAAAGAACCTATGGTTTCAGGGGAAAAATAATTTTCTTTACGTTTTTTTCTACTTTATTGAACTAAGTACTACAACATCTATCATAATTTGACCTGTTATTACAGGTATGACGTCACAATATGTTAGTCTTATTTTAATCGCATACTTTCGTTACGTAAAATAATCTTGAAAATAAACCGACCTTGCATTAAAGTTTATCATTCATACCACATCCAGTAACACATTATCTGAACTTTCAAACTAAATATAAACAGGCAAAAAAGTCACGCGTCCATTGCGCCTCCGATCGTACCGATAATTTTTCAACACACCATCTACTTATTACGATCATAGGTAGAGCATTAACTAACGAAGTGTTTTCAATCGAACTCTACACAACCACTCAAATATACACTTAAAACCTTCGGCATTAAAGTTTCATTTTCATTGTCAAATTTTGATGGTAACTATCCTTTACAGTATGGAAATATAAGCTCTATGTGAAAGTGTTTTAGGTAAGTTTTAACTTGTAGTTGTTAAATTGTGCTAGTGTTTCAGCTAGACATCGGTCAAAGAATCGTGACCGGCCCGTCCCAGGCACCTGACGGCCACTCGTACTTAATGTAACCTTACTGAACAACAAAAACACAATTTCAAAGATTGAGCCTGTTTTAAATACCGGTGTTGGTTTAACGGACGATTTAGACGTTTTTTTAGACAGCTGTGGAGTTTGCATCTGGATATCAAGAAGTTAGTTAAATAGCCAAATAGATACCATATTTAATACCAAGTTCTAAACACTTTCGTAACCTAATCCTAAAAGTCAAAGATTATAAAAACATTTTAAATCCGCAAGATGAAATGCCTACGTGCAAAAAATATGACATGCAAATCTAATTAACTTTCACATACCAATCTTTGTCCCAAACTGTTCCCATACCATGGAGTGCATGTCTTTTTGTTCCATAGACCACGCTGAGCTCGTGACTGTATCCTGACAGCTACTTTTTATCTTCCACACTGTTCTTTTTGCGTGGATTGCTCTCTTTGTCTACTTTTATTTACGTGCTCAGCTCGGCTCCATATTCGCAAAGGTTGTTGTGATGAGGAATTGTTCACAGATGCATAAGTAGGTAAGGTTCAATGAAATTACCTCTTAGAGGACTAAAACCTGTTAAATTTAAACAAACTGAAAAAGTAGATGAAGAACTTTATCATTATAAGAAATTGTATGAATACCGAAAGCCTGATCTAAGTGTAGAAATATATACCTACGTGGAACTGTAGAAATGTTTGTTAGATTTCAACATGCTAGACAAATTAACTAAAGGATTTCAAAACACTCACAACATCATCATGAGGTTTTACGTGCCTTCCGAAGCATGGAAATGCTCGATTTGAAATACCACCAGGCGGTCACCCATCCAGGTACCTACCACGACGGTGGTAGCTTAACTTGCCGATCGATTAAGAACGGCTTATCATGCTACACCAAGAGCGCTTCAGTTATATCCATCAATTACTTAAATATAATTGACAGTACTTATAAACTTAAAACAGTAAACCACCTGCAAACAACATTATTCTTTGTTAATAATAACGCCTTGTCCCTGGTCCTTTCCGCGGAATGCCATGGGAACGGGTAGCTCTTACTAGTCCCGACTTGCCCATACTTACTCTTACATGACACGAAATTATTGAGATACTCGTACAAGTCACTATTACCCCATTACACCCACTTGTACGTCTATGTTTAGTCGGAACTTAATGTTGGACTTACAAGTTTATGTCGCTGAAAAAGGTTGTATCTTTCCCCATATGCCCCTTGCAATTATTGGTTTGTTTGGACAGATTTTGACGTGTATTTTTTTAAAGTAAAAACTAGGCTGTTTATTCGCTCAAACCGCAGCCAAATAAATAACTTTATGTTCTGTTCCTGTGCGTGGGTAAGGTCGCCAGAACTCATTATGACGGGTGAAGGCCGACTGTATAAAAAAATATGTGGAACTTGGAGTGTACCTACGAAGGTCAAAGGTCAGAAGTAACTACCGGTTCGGAAGTCAGCCTTGAACTGAGAAGAAGCGGCAAGAACCTAACAAGGTCACATTTTTAGAACATTATGAAGATATTGAGTTTTTTTTTATCTGACCCGATATGTTATGCCAAACAATAAGCTGGCAATGATCTAGGTATGGACAAAACTTTATTCCTGATTGCTTTTTTATAGCACTAGGACAGAAGTCAAAGCTATTTCCAACTTAGGTAAGGCTCTAGGAGTGCACTTATAAAGGCTGAATCTACCATAAAGATCTTATACCGACTATAATAATTTACTGTTTCCTCAATTTTATTTTAAAAAACAAAGACATGACAAGAAGTCCGCCTGTACTGCATCAGAGTTGAGGAAGTGCAGGCTGCGTGGCACACTGTCAGAGGACAGTGCACACTGGCACGTGAAAGTGATTAGTGGCGCAGCACAGTGCAGCGTTGTGACGCACAACGCGTCTTTGTGCTTATGCAGTGAGGAGGCTAGGGTAATGTGGGCATAGCTTGGAGTAATAATCTTCATGGTTTGCTTTATATTGATAAAGATTAAAATACATTTTCATATTATATATATTGATATTTAATATAAAAATGAATCCCTGTTTCCCTTGGTCACTCCATAACTTGAGAACGACTTTAGCGATTTCATCCATCTTTTTTTTAAAGTTTTCTAATACTTTATAGAAGGTTCTTACGGAAATAAAAAATAGGAAAGTTCGTAGGGTAAGGTATAACACCACGCAAACGAAGTCACGCCGGGCAGCTAGTTTATTATAAATATAATACCTAAATTAATTGTTTGATTAGTTTTGTTAATTTGCTTTCACGTCGATGATAGCTCAGTGGTAGTGACGTCGAATGCCGTAGCGAAAGTCGTAGGCTTGAATCCAACGATGTGCTTTCTATGAAAAAAAAACGTGAGGAAAAAATGGGTATTTTATAGTTACCGCCTGACTGACTACCACCTTAAAGATGAAAACGTGTGGCAAGCCTAGTGGTGTTTAAGATGCACTTGCGACCCAGTTTCCTTCTAGGGTTTGCACGATTACCACTTTCAACCACATGATTACTTTCTACCACAATATTGTGGTAAAAAGCCGTAAATCTTAAAAAACAAAATAAAAAATCACTCCTAACCTTCTCCTACTTACGATCAGTCATCGCAGCAAGAAATGTTAATATGAATAAAATTAAATCCCACCAAGTTCCAGCCGAGCCAACCCTCCTCAAAGAAGCGGGCGGCGATGTCGCATGCTATCGAATTTCAAACGCTACAAGGACTCCTTTGTTCCACTGACACACCAGAACTAAGAACAAAAAACACAATGTATTAGCGGCACTTCGCGATGCAATTCAAACGGACATGCTTGCTAATTACCCCAACACACAACCAAGTTATCCTGACCCTCGAGAATATAAATATATAGGTAGACTTGCAGGTCGTGCTATAGTGGCTATGTAGTAGTGCCAAATTTTGTGAAACCATCGGTAATTGTAAGACAATGCAATACGAGTCATAAACGCTTGACATGGTCATGTTAAGGTGTTAAGGGATACAATGAGGTCACTGACGGTCTTCAACAAATGCCCATTTGTAGGAGAAACTTTTTCCATTCCAAATATGGAAGGAAAAATCCGGCTTCCATTTTTTGTGCCATTGATTTGACAAAAAAAATATTGTTTTTTTTTTTTATATAAAATTGTATACTCTTTCCGCTGTACAATGCTGTACTGTGCCACAAATATATCATTGTATCCCAGAAATTAAGCTTACGTTTAATAAGCTAGGATTGTGTAAGGAAATAGAAAAAACTCAAAAATTTAATATAGTTGCAGCATTTCTGCTCTATTTACCAATATCCTACAAGAATACTGATACATTTTGCAATAACAACCCAATTTAAAATCACAAAATCTAATTTGCCATGAGCATAACAGGAAGCGAATTCTGTTTGTACAACCACTCGATTCAAGTACCGATAACGATTGTAAGAGAATAATCGAATACACTCGAATATACGGCGAATTTTCCAAACAACCCTCGAGGGCAAAAAAATAAAAAGTTGGACAAAAAACCCCGGCCCACTCAAACCGAGCGTGAAATATGGGAAAAAAATTACGCAAGTGAACAACGAGCCTTATTCAATGCATCATAAAAATATGATTGACATATTCCTTAATATGACATCTTTTCGAGCGGTGATATTTTTTTGTCGCATGTCTGTACTGGGAACTTAAAAATTTGTGTTTGCATAGTCGTAAACGCCTTTAATCTAGTTTTTGAAATTGATTCTTCAGGCCCACATACAGGGATGTATTTCCAATGAGACTTGTGTATAGTAAAGGTCCAATATTTTGGCAAAGCCCATTAGAAAGATGGGTAATCCAATTACAAGTTCTTTGTCAAAGTTAGGATGTGGATTATGTTTCTATTGAGCCACCATATTTTCCCCCGAATCTGTGTTTATGTACAAAAGGATATTCTATTGAAGTTTTGTCCCTTTGTCCGTCGTTATGTAGTTGTGTATCGTAATGACATGGTTTAAAGACACCGCTTGGGGATAAGTTTTATTTCTTTTTACTGTTGAACATCTATATAATATAAAATTCAAAGTCCTGACTGACTGACTGACAGACTGATATATCAACGCACAGCCTAAACCACTGTTCCTAGAGACATGAAATTTAGAGGGTATATTCTTTGTGAAGAGTAAGTATCCATTAAGAAAGGGTTTTGCGAAATTCCAACCTAAGGGGGTAAAATAGGGGATGAAAGTTTGTATGAAAGTCCGTCAGTTTCGAAGTTAGGATCTTCAAATTTTGTGTTTAGACTGAAGATTGAAAATTATTTAATACGTGTCTCGGCATTTTTAATAATTCACCCTCAAAGCGGGATGAAGTTGTTTTATTGTCACGCGGGCGAAGCCGCGAGCAGAAGCTAGTTTATTTATATGTTGCGCAAGCTGGAAAAATTGCATGCACGTTTTGGGATTTCACATGTTTTCATCTCTAAATAAACCTATCTTACTAATGCATAGAACAATACATATTTTAGACTCCAGTATAATATAGGCCAAGAGTCAGATAAATAGTCAACGACACTCAATGTCGGTTACTGTACCAAAGACAAGATGCAAATGGCAACGATAATGGAGATTCCACGAAACTAACCATTTATTACAATTTGATACGATAATGCGACCGGAATACGCAATCAAATGACAAGCTAGTCTCATTGTGTCTTTGGGTCATCATATGATCGGTGCAGGGTTATCGTCGACACAAATGTCATTAGAGACATTTCAATACGTTTGTACAAGAAAATGTCGTGTGATATTTGCCGGCGACTGTACAACGTTTAATTTTGCAGCTGCCGAATATATAAAGGTCCTTATTCAGTTGGGATAAGTTTATAATTTGGCTAATTCTAATTATGTAGATATTTTTATTACTTTATCTAAAGACACCTTACATGCTAAATAATTTACGTACTTAATTTACCTACTTTGAATCACACGCACACCTATTCAGTCGATGTACGGGGCATTACCAGCAATACTCTCAGGAGTACTATCACGCTATTACGTTGCGTGCGGGTTATTATAAATTCGCGGTGAGATTAAAAAGGGGTATTAGAGTCGGTAAGTACGCAGTAATAGTTAATACGATTATTCTTTGCCTATACTTGTTGTCACCTTACCTTATCAATTTTCCTGATAGTTATAAATAGGTAGGTACATACGGGGTGGATACGACAATAAATGACTCAAGTACTCGTAAATACAATAAGCTTTGATATTAGACCAAAATCGAAATCGCAAAAAAAAAAACCTTTTTTATGAAAAGCTATTATTTTCTTTTGCGATTTCGAAGTTCGTCCCATTGTAAAAATTTATCGTATTATGATTACTTTAAGTGGTTTCATTTATTGACGTATCTACCCCGTATATTAAATACGATCGTTACCGTAAAATCATCAAGTTATTTAAGGGCATATAGACCTACGATTGCATATGACACATGAATTAAAAATCTACACCCCATGTAATTTTAGTAAGTAATTATAATAAGAAAATTTCATTGAGATATATCCTTGGCAATAATGCAATAATTAGCTAATTGGTCACAGAGTAGTTTACGACTGGGAATCGCTAAAACAAAATTATAATTACTTAGTCATAAATCGGACCGTGGCGACCATCGATCGATTCACTCGATTCTCCCGCACGATTGCGTTTGTTACGCGTGTGTGCGTGCGTGATGGGGTGTTTTGTATGTGTGAGTGAGTATAGGAACAACAGATTTATTGTTAATGGTGTCCCGAACATAATTAAAATGGTTGATGTTTTGCCCGGCCCGCCGCGGCCGACGTACTTCGGTCCAGTATAGATTAATGTGTGTTCAGAGACTACATAACACTTTTTTTTTTTTTTTTTATACAACTTAGTCGGTAAACAAGCATACGGCCCACCTGATGGTAAGCAGTTACCGTAGCCATATGGACGCTTGCAACACAAGAAGCATCGCTCACGCGTTACCGACCATTTCCCCCTCCTCTATGAGCTCTGGCGACCTTACTCACGCGTAGGAACACAACTTTACACAGCATAAAGTTATTTGGCTGCGGTATTCTGTAAGGTGGAGGTACTTCCCCAGTCGAGCTGCTCTTTGAGCGAATAAACGCTATGCTCTACCTCGGCAAAAATATTATTCAGTTAGCATTATAAAATTTCCATCAAAAAATCATTTTTTATGGCACTAGCCTTTCCTATGTCTATCTATCTAGTTTCGGACATATTACGTATCGAATATTCGTTTTCTGAGAGGCTCTTAATTACCTGCTTCGCTTGCCATTGAGCAGTTTGATCACCATAATAAATAAATAAATATCCTGGGGCATACCTCACACACGGCCATCTGATCCCAAACTAAGCAGAGCTTGTACTATGGAAACCAGATAACTGATATACTACATATACTACTTTTTGTTTGTAAATACATACTTAATAAACATAATTACACCCAGTCTCAGGACATACAGACATGTTCATGCACACAAATGCATGTCCTTTGTGGCAATCGAACCCACGGCCTGCGGCGCGGTAATTGGAATCTTAACCAACTGGCCCGTCAAATGATATAATTTTAAATATCAGTTAAATATGGTGCATGTATTTCAGTTCCTTAAGGTATATTATAATGTATCATCAAACAGCGGTATTAGAAAAAAAGACTTGGTATATGATTATTATTTATTACTTAACTTGTTTTGATGTAATAAGTACGTAGGTACATGTGTTCCGCAATTAACACAATTTTTTTTTACAAACAGCAAACACTCAATTAGTATACACATTTTGAAATAAAGATTATATAAAAAATAACCCTAAAATAAATCAAATATGGATCACTCAAACAAAATCAGTAACAAATACAAAAGTCTCTACATTTACACTACTCTACGCAACGCATGGTGTTATAGATGGATGGTAAATGATAAGCAGCGCTCGAACGATGGGATCTCACCTCGTGCGATATGTAGCCCTGTGGCGCCATCTGACCAATCTATACATGCATTATTCTATGGTACCATTGTAGTCGTCACCTGCTTCATAAAATTACAGATGACTTTACAATTTTATAGTTACGTTAATTGCTTTTTATCTGGAGTCCAAGGACAGCTAGCTTCTTGGTTAAACTTGACATCATTCTTATTTAACCTGGAACTGACCAGGTAACAATACTTGCTTTAACCCAAAACCTACATCTTTAACATCCCTCATTACCATGTTCTTTAAAAGTTGTTTTTGGATAAAAAAGGAGACTTAATAAGAGCAATCTTCAATAACTATTACAGGTACTTAAACATTTCGTTTGCCCTTTTGCATAGACCGGTCCTCGTGTGTTAAGCAACGTTATTACAAGTATAAAATATTCTTTAGCAAGTTGCGATGAAGATCAAGTTGAGAGTGAAGTTTACTTTACGTTAAACTCTAATTTGTAATTGACTGAGATGAACCTATATAAAGATTAACCGTTGAAAGCTCTTAAATATAATTCGTATCGAATAATCGATAACTTAAAAAAACTCGATCGAATCGAAAGGGAACGTCCGCATAAGCTGCAACACTGTCAAAGTTCTCAGAAAACCTAATCACGTTACGGTGCCTCCACCGTCCACCGTCGGCGAGGCAGGCATACGATTAATCAAAATTCCACGTCGCCCGAACTTAATTATTAGACACGAGTTTATTTAATTTATTTCGCTGTCCGATACGTTATGGGACGTCCCAAAATACATCGGATGGTATAGCGCCCCGCCCCGCTATTACGGCGGCCCCCGTAAGGGACGGGTCGCAGCTCCGGCCGTATATCATCACCGAGATATTACTACAGCTTATTACGCGTTTAAACAAAACCAAAGGTCGAATCGCCTCGGCAATGTTAATGTAAGTGTTTTTGTGCAACGTGAGATCAAAGAAATGATACCAGGCGAGATTGAACCCCGCGATATTCATGGTACTTCATATTATCTGCATGTCTCAAATAAACAGCGTGAACTTGACACTATAATTTGTAATTTAGTTGCAGATCTTAGTGTACTTATTTTTCACTTATAGGTAAAATAATAGTTACCAAGCAAACAATAACCGATCAAAGATAGACTACAGTAGGTCCAATCATAAAAAAATTGAACACATGTCTACAATAACATCCTAAAACTAAAGCGAAAACGACAGATCATATCTCATAAACCATACGAACAAATCGTATAACGATAAACATTTTTCAATCGCTTTTTATCAGGCCACAATTAATAATTCGTAAAAATCATTAACAAGCGAGACAAAAGAACAAAAGTCGCCGTCCTTTGTGGCATGTCGGGAGATGTATAAAGGGGGTTAAAAAAAGGTACAAGAGCGGTTGAGTACCCCGCAGGGCGGAGGTACATCAGCGCTCTGTTCACAAAACCAACACGGTATGTGTGGACACAGGGTATCTGTATAATATTGCCGCGCTCGAGCTGCGTACGCGCAACGTAACGTATGCAGCTTTGCATTGATCTGGAACTTGCGGTGAATGCTTTGAAAGGTAATTTGTTTTTATTGAATTGATTAAACGTGATGATTATTAATTTGCTGGCACTATCAACTTTTGAACATTTGAACGGATTTCGTACATAATTATGTACCTAGTTACTTTAGGTTCTGAAGACTTGGGATAGTTTTCATCTCAGGAACGCAGGTATATCTGCGGTCCACCATTAATTTCTCTCGTGGGATGAAAACCACACATTGACAAATAACAAATAATAGCATTCGGACACGGCGCCACATCAAAGCGTTCGACACTATATTACCACATTCGTTCACTTGATGGTCATTACCACCCGCTGGTCACTGTTATTGGTGACAGCCAGCGCAGTTTTATCTACAATTCCAGAATATATGTTTACATGTACATTTTTATGATGTTAGCTCATGAAAGGAGGAAGACGCAATACATTTTTATAGTATTTACTTATCCGATGTGATTCTATCTTTTTACTTTATATGGTAAGTCAATGTCATCGAGGTAAAAATCTTTTTCGATGGTCAAATGTGTACAACATTCCCGAAATTTATTTGCTTAGTATCAATAGGAATTGATTGATTGACCGTGGCTTTATATACCTTGTTTTGTACTAGAACTTATCAAAAATAAATTAACGTGCATTTTTTGCTGTATGTACATTTTGTTTCAAAGCATTTTCAAAGCATTTATTTGTAATAATGTGGTACAATGTTGGTTGGTAAAAAATAATAATATATAGTAGATATCACACATTAAGCCAATTTGGCATACAAATTTCAATATAAAAAGTATAAAATTAATCATTAAACATATCATTACACATACTCTATACATACTATTAAAAATGTCAAAATAAATGAAAAATACAACAATTTGTTAATGTCAAAAACTTAGCCCTAAAAATAAGTACATCAGATCAATAAAATAAACAATTCCATCACATAAATTAACAAGTTTAGTTGAGTGCATAATATTATATTCTTAAGTGTATGTTTTTCACCTTTATTATCTTGTGGGGGTATAATATATCTTCAGTATACTACGATTAAAGTTGTTTTTTGCTACACACGGAGCATAACTCACGTGGTACCGATCCTTCCTCTCTCCCTGATCAGCTCTGGCGGACCTTACTCACGCGCAGGAACACAACATAAAGTTATTTGGCCGTAGTATTCTGGAAGGTGAAGGTACTTCCCCAGTCGAGATCGAGTAAGCGAATCAACGGTATGCTAACTCTCTCAAAAACACATACTCAATCCATTAAGGCAAGGCTGCCAATTTAAATATCACACGAAAGATCATCATCATCATAATGTCCCACTATAATGTCCCACTGCTGAGCACAGGCCTCCTTTCACAAATCAGGGTGAAAGGGAATGAGCAGATACTCCACCACGCGTGCCCACTGTGGATCGGTGGAGGTAGGCTAGTGGTCAAACTACTGTTGGAGTTTTCAAGCCGCGCGCCTAGAAGGCCTCCAACTAGCTTAACGATTATCACAATTAAGTGATAACTGGGACCAACGGCTTAACGTGCCTTCCGAAACACGGAAACGCTCGATTTGAAATACTACTAGGCGGTCACCCATCCAGGTACCGACCACGACGGTGGTAGCTTAACTTGCCGATCGATTAAGAACGGCGTACCGTGCTACACCACGAGCGCTAAGAGAAGAGATTTTTTACTTAATGTATCTGTAATCTATAATTAAATGCCATCCCAATCTCTTTTACGACGTCACACAAGGAAGAAACATAAATATACACGGGGTCCCACAAGGCGCACTCCTAAGACCTGCGTGTCTCTTCTATACACTAACCATAAACCCGACTTCCCCATATTTATGCCCTTTTGTCACGACACCGGCCAATTGGATGTCTCGATAATTTACTGTAACGTGACGACATTAATATAGGGCTAAGGGCACGGTGATGTAAGGCCTTTTAATAAACCATTGAAGGAGCGTGCTGTGACAATCTCTTTTGAACTTTTCGAGCTTTCGTTTGATATTTATGACGTATAGTTAATTGAATTGTTTATATTTTGTTTTATTGGTATAATTTGTTTCAATATGACAGTGGATTTACATATCGTATTGTAAAGTGGGTAAAAAAATGTCGAGTAAACTTTATTTTGCAGTGTTACTATGTGATCAAAATAAATTTTATTTAATTGTTTAAATTTAATTGTAAAATTAAATCAGTAGCAAAAAATAACAGGTATTAATTATCAATAACATAAAGTACAGTAACAACTTTAAAAATACTAGAATAGGCATGATTTCATCATTAAATTAGGAAAGTTAAGTATTTAAATGAAACAATCTGAAAAAGGGCTACCACAATAAAGTAACACTTTTCTGGTTGAAAATTCAATTTGTGATTACGCCGGGATCCATTGTTACAAACGCTGTGTTTGTGATTTGCTGATAATTTTATACTGCCTATTTGCCAACTAAATAATTCGCAATATGTTTCTGTATTCAATAAAATGGCCTGCTCGTTAGAGAATGTATACATGTAGTCAGAAAAATATATCAAATTAATTGGGTCTTACATGTAAGTACATCAAACAAAATAGACTCAAAAAATTTAATAAATTTCACGCTTGATAAATTGCTGTTCCACTTCTTTTCTGTTTACAAGATGTTGACACTGGCATTGGAATCAGTAAGATACATAGTTAATCAACTGATTCTATGAACCTATCCATTTATTACGCAAAAGGTCTTAATGCCAAAGTTTTTGAGATCAGATCAATCAATATTTTTGACTCAGTACTCATTGAAACAAACATGACACCCAATTCTAGATTCAGTTCCTAGTAATAACTAATTCATCATTATGTATGATTCTGACAGATCATTAATTTACAAATCGTTACCGATAGCAATCATAATGATGTAATTTTGGAGGAAATCTTTGGAGCCAATTACTTATACGCGTTTGAGATCCAATCTAAAAAGCAAGGTCAGCTTTGGAGATCCTCCTTTACAGTGACATTTATTAGACTACAATAACCTAACGTACTTCAGTGAAGTAGACATTTTATTAAACACTAGCTATGCCTCGCGGCTTCACCTGTTCACTCAGTGATAACATAGCTGCTTATTTTTTTTTTATTCTGTTTTTATTTAGGAACTTTAGTCAGTTTTGACCAAGACCAGTCCCATCATACCCTAATCTTAAATATATACCTACATTCACAATCTCACAAATTCAACTTATTTATATTCATGGGCAAATTTGTACAACCTCTTAGCCGCGCCACTTGTGGCCAAGATGTCATTCAGAGTACCAATATTAGTTATATTCAAATTAAGCTCAGTAAAAAGCCTTTCTCTTTCAACTTTGTTGCGGACACATTCCATCAACAAGTGCTGCACATCTTCGATAATACCAGAAAACTCGCATAGCATAGCTTCTTATGTGTGACAGAATTTTCACAACAGGATTAATAGTTCTGGAGTTCCTCCTAAATTCAAACTTTACCTTTCTTATAATATAAGCATAGATTAAGAATAATTAGCATTGCCATCCAATGTGGCACGGATTTAGAATTGTTTTATTTTTAGAGATTAGATTAGAATTGTCCAATTTTTTTTTTTTTTTTTATGATAACCCTGATTTGGGATGCATCCACAAGATGAAATTCCTTGTCATCTTCGTATAATAACAACAAACAATTGTATAATCTAATAAACAGGCGCCACCGCATCAGGTAATCAGAAGACCTTCGGATTTTATTAATTGGATAACATCGGTAATAGAGTTAATTTTACTTGCATCAGTTCTGAATTAAACCATCTTTATGAACACAGGACAGTCATTTAAGGCAATTTCAAACTCTTTTTACAAAAAGCCTGAAATGAAATAGTTTTAGGCATGGTTCTATCGATGATATAATGACCCAGTCTTTGTAAAAATTGGCAAAATTGTTATAAAACACGTACGTGTTAACAATTTTTTCATTGTTGTGACTTACTCAGGGGAAGTAGTTAAGAAATTCGTCTCGGCCTCAACAATTGCGATAACGCCAAATAGCTAACAATTGGATGTAGATAACATTCAACAATTGAATGGGATCCGACGTGAGGTGTCAATTAAATATAGCTTCGGTTAATAACACTTAATTACGTTAAAAGCTTTTAAAGTATCTGCGAGATAAAAAAATATGTTTGTGCCGTTGGGTAGTTGCGACCTTTTATTGAGTGTGTGAAATTAAGTGTAGCAAAACTGAAGTCTGCAAACTAGAAATTAAGGAATAAAATGCAATGGACATAACTTATCTTCAGGCCGACCTGACGTTAGTATGCAAAAATAAATTCTGAATATTTTTATCAAAATACGACATCAAATGCGAGTTATAATAGTTTAACCGTCTCAAAAGTAGAAGAAAATAGAACGAAACTCAGCATTTTCAGTTATTTTAGTCTTTCGGAAAAAACCATAGAATTATAGAGTTCAAATTTTAAACCCATTTATTGTACCGACCCGATCTAAAAAAGACAGTTTCGATTTCGTTAAAATTCGGAAGGCATCATCAAAGTCAAAAAGGGGGACACAAACGAAAACCCCATTATTAACTAACAATGCAATTCCCATTGTTACAAAAACGAACGACTAATGAAGTCGGTTCCAAATTTTATTTCGCCCATACTAAAAATTCACATCGTAAATTTCCGTCAGTCAAAACGATTTAACAGAAAAAAAATGTCCATAGAAAAAAGAAATCTTCAAAAAAAAATTCTATTCTAAAATCAACTTTAAAGTCATTGGTATAGAATTAAAAATGGCTGTCAAAACAAATGTTGTTATTCTAAGGACCCAATGCAAGAACTGTCATAAGACAAGTTCGGTCACTTTTAGGGCAGTCGATATATTTTTTTAATTTCGTGTTTTCTTTGGCGGTGCGTTTATTGGAACCAAATGACACGACAGGTGACGAGTTTTTTTTATTTAAAATTTTTTTATATGACGGTTCGAGCGAAGAGAATTGTTATACAGTTTATTGCGTGTCCGTATATCGTTGGATCTTTGAAATTGCTACGACTAATTTGCTGGCTTACGGAGCAGATGTCGCATGACGTCTTTGTTTTGGTTAGCTATTGTTATTATAATTTTGGGTTTTTATTAAAAAATGTGGCATTTGTTAAGCTACCACGAAGTAGATCGCCCCACATTCCACAAATGTTCTTCGTTGTGCGCCTATTTTTAATAATGTCCTTCTGGCTCTGCAATGACTACAAAATGTAAAGAAGCTTGTTATTTATTCTCTCGTTGGATCTAACTATTACATAAATAATTACAAAGCATAAATAGTCCTTTAAATCCTTTAACGAATTCAAATAAAAAGTGGTCATTATATTAATTTAAACAAACGACACCCGATAATACGCGGTCATTAGCGGGCATCAGTCAAAATGGCCGAAACAATAGTAATTGTTGTAATAAATAACATGTCCCTATAATGTTTTGTAAAGCGCTTGTCTACGTTCGAACGTTGTCGGCTATTAAAGTTACATTACAGAAACTGTGGTACGTTTGAGTAAAAAATTACTTCGTGTCAAGCAAAAACTTATGTCGTTTTTATATTTAGTTTAGCTATAAGAGAAACTAAAGACGATTTAATATGATTGTTATAATCTACAAAAAGGTATTGATATAAATTTTATTAATATTTGAGTGAATATTAATCGAATATTTGTGATAGATAGACTCGTATAACAAATAAGTGACAGTTTAAAGGAAATTATATTATTTTTATTTTCATGAAATTAATATAATAACGGACCCTTTAGCTATAACATATTTCCTCGAGTGTACCGTTTTGTAACAGGAAACGCAAGTGTTTGACGTACACTCGTAGGTAATTTCAAGCAATACGAAAATAGGATAAACATCTCACTAAAATTAATTCCTTTGCCAAAGCATTATATTGTAATGATCATTTAATTGACAATACTATAATTTACCTTCATTACAACAAAGTTTCAATGCCAATAAATCTTGTATGTGAGATAAACTATAATTAAAATAATAATCTAATAGATAGATAAGTGTTGAATTTTTTTCTTATGCGATTAAATATATTTTCGAATACAAATTCGATTTCTACAATTCACCGTAACCGTTTAATGTATTGATTCATAACATAACAGAAAATATGCGTTACATACTTTCTGATCGATACAAAATCCTTTCAGCTAGATTTTAACAATACAAACAAAATATATTGTTGACTTCACAATCATTCTGTTATACAATCTAACGAACAATCATAATCGCCGACAGATAATCCTTTAGCCAATTTAACGCTACTAGCGCCATGTGGGTGGCCAACGACATTGCAACTGCAAAAAAAAAAAGATTTGCAAAATCATCTCGAGCGACAATAATGCTTTCCCTGTGGCCCACAGAATGACAAAACCAGAACTGTCACAATTCCATTGTCAGCCGATAATACGGTGGCGCTACTGCATTGTCACAAAATGGGATGAGCCTTTGTCGGGAAAAGTCACTTTTTGTCAACTTACGTCCTTTTGTGCGACGGACGACAAGTGAAGTGACAGAGTACAAGTGATTTTAAATTTGCTTTGTAATTTTAGTAGATGCGGTTTCCTCGGGCCCTACAATGCTGTTTTGTTTTTTTTAAGGCATGTAGATTTTCGATCATGTAAATAGCAATATTAAGCAATGAATAGCTGTTACTATTATCATCTGGCTGTCCTACTCTTACTTATTTACGATCGTTGGATTATGTAACCAATAACCCTACAGCTAATAAAGATATCAACTACCTTGATGTCAGATTCTTCTTAACCAGTATTCTGTAAGCAAAATTTGATCTTCGTCACTTTGGAACATTTGCTTGCGAATCTCTACATTTTCAATTTGGAGTATTAGGTAAATGAATCTGGTAGGCAGACTGCTTATACGACACGCACCATGCTTATGGCTCATTGTACAATATGTTTAATGAGTGCGAAAATTCCAGCATGTCAAGGTTCCTCGGTTCATTAGCTTAGATTTCAGATTTATACTATTTGAGTCCTAAAGAATGTATGAGGTTAAATTCGTAAGCTCAAGAAATCATTTCAAGACGTGTGCTGAAATAGTTGACCCTTAGTCCGCGTTTTATAATAAAGCAATGCAAGCTTAGTATATTTTGATGAAATTAAACTAAATGTTACGAGTTAGTAGTTAGCCCAGTTTTGAATCCTTCCAACAAAATAGTATATACTTCTTAGTAGTCTTTAGAAACTGGAATTAAAATTCATCAAGCTCCCATAATGCAGCTTCGCTCGAATCCCAGGCGGAACGTACAAACATTCTATTCAGCGTTCCTACTTCATTACTAACGCATAAGTGCGCTACTGAAAAACCCGACATCTGCGCAATATAACGTCACAACATAAAATCTGCCGCTCCGTGCTGCCTCTGTTTGTGCTCATCCGACTTTAAGTCCCTAAAAAGCGCTCGTGGTGACACCTCCCCGTCTTCCTCCCTCCCCACGGCTAACATGCTCCCGTCCCGCTCGCACGCCCGCGCCTCCATCCCAAAAGCGACAAAATGCGACAAAGACACTTATGCCACCATACGACCGAAGCGACGAAGCGGCCGCGCGCGATACTCGTCTCTACACAACTTAGTTTTAAAGCTAGCGCTCTGTATTGCGCGACACATTAGAGGACATTCGAGTCACGCAATAAAAAGGTAGCATAAGCTTTGCGAGGTAAAGAAATATGATCTTTAGCTCGTGGATTTACATGTGACTTTGGCTTGTCATTGCAAGTGGTGGTGTAAAGACACAGTTTTCAAATGTCACGCTGTGTAGTCGTCTCTTTTCTCCGGAGTCCTGTCGCATCTGCCCGGCTCCTTTGGCATCCTTCAGCGTGCATGTGTCCCCCCGCATATCTTTCATCCCGCTCTACGGCGCCTGAAGCCCAGTGTCCGGTCTCACAGACTGTTAGGCGGTCGTGTTAACGTGCTCGTTGTATATATCCGATATAATCACGAATATATTTGTGTCGTACGTACATACATGTATAGGAGGATTAGATGTGAAATGTACTGTGAAGTGGAGCTCAGTGTCGTTTGATGTTTGTTTGTGTGGAAGATACTTACAAGAAGCATTCATGATTCAGGTTAGTTGACTTAGAAATACATAATATAGTCTGATTTACAACAGTTTTACGAGCCCAGTGAATACAAGATAAATACAAGATGATTTTTTTTTTGAAATTCAAACTTATGTCACTTTCGTTTGATGTCCAAAACGATGATATTTAAATTACAGCATCAAAATAATCTAATGTGAATTATTAACATACAAATTATATAAACCATTATCGGTAAAAATAAAATAATTGAATAGCGACAATCAAACGCTGTTGAAATTAATTGTCTAAACCTGCGTAGGTGTCGAAGTGGCCAACTTAATAATAGAGACGAAATGTATTCATTATACCATTACGACATAATGAATCTGTTAATAATTTGAATAAACTTTATATAACATACCTATTTAATAGAACAATAGTTAGAGATAACAATCTTGCCTATAAACTAAGACATGAATTTGGAGGACCAAATTAGAAAAGAATTGAAATTCTGCTCTTATCAGATTCCTGTAGGTTCTAGCCGGTGTGGACTACCTAGATGATAACTTAAGGCTTTCATCAGATTTACTGGTAATATTTTATGCGTATAGAATGAGTTGTTTTCTCAATTAAATTTTACAACTATGCGAAAATCTTCTGCGGAAATATTGAGAAGAGTTCCTTGCTCTTATATAAACCGACTCGATAATGAGCTATCCTGCTAGCATTTTGGCAAATTATTGAGACCTTTAGTTAATAAGAACCGTACATTCAGCCCAGACTTCATACTTTATCTATATTAAGGGTTATTAATATCTTGAATTACTTGAGTTACTCCTCTGTCACGATCCTATTGATTTGGGGTAAATAATCTGTTCAGGCGCTTCTTCTATTCTCGTCCCTTCGTTCTGTTCGTAAACTCAGGCTATAAACTACAACATCAACATGTCTATAAGCGATCCTTGCAGGATCTTCACTCAATGCAGAATTAATCAGTCGAATAGCAGCTCTTAGAATGTAGTTATAGTACGTGCGTCCGATCTGCGAGCCAGTGGGTTAAGGAGCGTGTTAGAATCTCTCTGCCTAAGTTATTTCTGCTCTCTCGCCTTCTCATCAAAATGCATCTAATGTACAATTTTATAACAGACATAATCAAGAGAGAATTCTAAGACTAGCTTCATATAAAAGCTGTGTACAAGATGAGCAGATGTCGGGAAGTGCTAGCCGCGAGCGTGACGCCATTAGTTCCGCGGAGTGCCGCCGATCGTAGCGCCGCCGCGGGCGCAACGGTGCACCGACCACTCACAAACATGCCGAGTAAGTCTGCCTGTCGGATGTATCTTCTGAATATCACGATGTGAGGAGTGTTTAAAGCTTGCTTTTTGAGATAAGGTTTTAATGAGTTTTGATGTTGATGTCAAATTTAGTAGCTCGTTAGAAACTTTGAAGTTTGTCTCAGATAAATACAGGATGTCTGTTATTTTATATAGCTGAGGGTACTTAAAATATCACATACTTGATCTTTCTTGAGACACCACAAATATACTCAAAAAAGTAAGGCAAAGCTTGTGTAAAACGCCAAGTCCTATTTGTTGCAAAAAGCTCTACGATACTCTATCTCTTTGAATGTCATCTTCGTAACCGGATTTTATTACATTTCTTAAGGCTACAGTATATTGAAGAGGCTAAAATTGAATTCACATTTTCATGGCCCTCGTGGTGATCTTATTAATATGAGATTCTTATCAAGTTTGGAATAGTTGTAGGATAACAATTTTATAAGTGTAAACCGAAAACTGCTTTATCATTGTAACCGTCGAACCGTACCAATCTAAATGATGATCAAATAACAAAATCGTAACGTCCTTGATGCTTTTTGTGATGAAAACTAGTTTTCTGCCCCACGAATTCACCAGCGAAACCTGCGATCCCTTACTCTTCCACCTTAGTGGTTGAATTTAAAAACCCTCATCCCTTCCCTAACCCTTCATCAATATGAAAAGGGCGACTACGTTTTATAAGGAACCTGTGTGCAATTTTCTATACTCTGTGGGTTCATCATTATCATCAGCCAATAATGTCCTACTGATGAGCACAGGCCTCCTTTCACTAAATCAGGGTGAAAGGGAATAGGCAGATACTCCACCACGCGTGCCCACTGCGGATCGGTGGAGGTAGGCTAGTAGTCAACCTACTGTTGGAGTTTTCAAGCCGCCTAGAAGGCCTCCAACTAGCTTAACGACTATCACAATTAAGTGATAACCAGGACCAACGGCTATACTTTTTTTTTTTTATACCACTAAGGTGGCAAACAAGCATACGGCCCGCCTGACCTGATGGTAAGTAGTTACCGTAGCCTATGGACGCTTGCAACACCAGGGGTATCACTCGCGCGTTGCCGACGCTGAAGAAATCTCTTCACGCCCTTTTTGAAGTCAAGTAGTCAAGTATAGTAATACCGTGGTAATACTTAGGTTTTAAATATATCTGTCAATTTCTAATGTCATATAACAAAAAGGGCTGGGGCTATCTTAATACCTGGGTGTTACAAGACTGACTTACGCCTTATTTATTAATAAGGGGGTTCATGTATTTTTTTATTTTTACTGGTGCGGGCAGAAAGTCTTTCAACTTGCCATTCACCCGACTCATCTGTACTTGTATAGTTAACGTATAAAGAATAATATCCTAAGAAATTATATCATCGACATTAAGATCTGTGTCGTCAACCCCAATGTCTTCAGTTTCTACATCACCGTCTAGGTTACTTAATGTAATATAATATTCCGGGCCGTTCCCAGACGTTACAGGCGAGGTGGATTATTGAAATAAATCGCTGGTCATCAACCAAATGCATAGTTTCACGGCGCACCATTAGACAAATTGAGTTTCCGAGAAACCATGGATTTTGTTTGATGTAACATTTTCTCTGGACTACTATCCTGTAAGCTTATTTCCTCATCTTTGTTTGCTTTTTGAGTGTGATTTAGATTTTAATTTTATTTAGGCTTATTTTGACGAAAATTGTGACTATTTAGAAGCGACTATGAAGCCGGGGGAATTTGAATTTAAGGTTTAAAAGATAGTAGAAAATGTACTTAAATATCTATCTTTAATATTAATGCCTGACTCAGTTTGAAAAACCACTTGCCTTCCGTTAATTTATCAATAAACAATATTTCATATAGGACGGTATGGATGACATATCCATAGAACGTAACTTGTAGCGTTATAGTAAAATTGATTTTAGAAACAAATAAAAAAACTTATATCGATACCAATAAATGCAATCATGGTGGCTTTGCTTGTTACTTGTGCTTCAGAAGGGACATAAAGCCGTTGCTCCCGGCTATCACTTAATTATGATAGTCGTTAAGCTAGATGTAGGCCTTCTAGGCGGATTGACAACTCCAACAGTAGGTTGAACACTAGCCTACCTCCACCGATCCATGTGTGGTGGAAGTATTTGCCCGATATAGTATATAACATATTAATAATATTCAATATTATATTTAAATCTATTAGTGACACATCTCTTGACACATGTGTAAAGAATCATGGCGAAATCCATACATTGATTTGTACAAAAAAAAACATTTTAGAGGGTTTTGAATCACTTCCAATGTTGAGATTACATTCTTCTTCTTCTCAGTCGGGCACTCTTGCCAGAGTGGTCGTGGTTGCAAAAGATGGTGTACATGGAGGGTCTTCAACGCCAATGTTCTCCTTGACTAGGGTTACTGCTTTTGCAATGCTTCTCCACTTTTGGCGGTTCGTAGCGCTGCGAGTACACTGTACCATGGTAGATTGGGTTACAGTCTTGATAAGATCCGTGCAACGAGTGGGTGATCGGCCACGAGATCGTTTGCCTTCAACCTGACCCTGGACAACACGTCTCTCCATCGAGTGTTCGTTCCTGGAGATGTGACCAAAGAACTTGAGAATTCGAAGCTGCACAGAGATTACATTACCAGCAACATATTAATATACATGAAATATTTTATAAACCCCGCAAAACAGAACAACAACATAACGGTTTTGGTCGCCAATAGTCGCGATTCGCCGGCATGCCTTAGAAATTCGCATTTTTATCCCGGGGTTCTAAAAATATTTTAAATGGCTCAAGTTATTCCTTAGGCACCAAGGATCAATTATAACTTCATTGTAACGTCTCTAAAAATCTTTATTTTTTTGTACAAATCTCGCCATGATCCTTTAAGAATTTTATGTTTGGCGCTAAGGTTCATTTTATATTATTTCCTATTCCTTCCATAATGTATGTGTTTGTTCCGAGTTTGACTGATAATAAGGTATGTTTAGAATAGAGTATCTACTAAACATCAATCAAAGTTAGGATAACTTTAAGTCAATCGATAAAGAAAAGGTCAAGGTTATTATAAGGTCATGTTTATGTATCGGTAGGTACTGGAAAGCTACTTCATTAAGTACCTAGTTTCAAATTGAAGATAAATAATTGTTTTTTTTTTTTTTTTTAAATATCTACTCCGTTGTCGGCTTAGGTATGGCTAACAAAGGTATTGGAAGAAATTGTAGCAAATGTTAAATTAAAGAATTGTTTAATCATAACTTTAAATGATTTTTTGTAAACTAAATAATTGACGTGTATAGTAAATTGACATAATATTTTTATTGGTACAAAACAAGAAACTATATCCTACACGATAGATGAAACCTAAAATCTAAATTAAAAATTAACTAAAATTAAAAATTACATATACAAAACTTGTCCCAATTGACATTAATTTAATAATTTATTTTTCATCTGTAAAATGTAGTTCTATTCGTATTTTGTATCCTATCCTATTGTATGCCCGAAATGGGTACTCTGTAGTACCTATTTGCTGTATACTGTGTTCAATAAAGTTCTATTCTATTCTGTTCTAAAAAAGAGGTTTACGTAGTTACAAAAAATCAATGAAAAATTTTGGTATAGCTCATTTTGCCGGCTTACAATTTTCTGGATAAGATTTCTTACCTACCTACTAGCGCCATCTCTGAGTATAGTTGGGAACTTAAAACAAAATACGACAAATATACTTTGAATTTGGAATTTTTCGATCAGAATGTTGCCATATCATATTAGATTAGATTATTTTACGTTTTGTAAAGAATAAAACTCGAAAAAGTCAATGAACGTAAAAAATAAATATGTCAAATGTTTTTTTTTGTGGTTTATTAAACAAACCGCAGTCAAATTTAAGTCTGCTAGAATGTAGGTATATTTTTATACTAACCTAACCAAGTCTATAATTATCATAACTTAAACAAATATTTAAATGGACAAAATTCATAGATAAATGTCAAACTTTATTAAATAAATAACGTAGTGCAAAGGTAACACCCATCGCCATGTCTAGGTAATAAAATCTGATTGAGTATAAATAACAGATTTATTATGAAATGCCCGCGGCGTTTTCACATAGCGTGCTTTTTGCTAAGAAAATATTGTAGAGGCAGGCTTTAGGGACTCTTACTTTCAGGTAGTACTTTTAGTAGGTAAGAAAAAGGTACATTGTGTTATATAATCTACTAGCTGCCCGGCGCGACTTCGTTCGCGTGGTGCTACCCTACCCTACCCTACCCCACCCTACCCTACCCTGACAGCAAAATCCCCATTAACAAAATGATCCGTCATTTATTGAATTCATTTGTTACAAAAACTGTGATAAATGAAGAACCGCTCGACCGATTTTGTGCAAACTTCACATAAACCATCTACTAAATAGTCCGACAAAGCCTAAATATTTGGTTTGGATAGGTGAGCCCGTTCTTGAGTTATAAAATTACAACGAAAAGTGGCATTGATTTTTATATATATAGACATGCTAAATTTCGTTTTATTTTCTGTGGAGTACCTAAGAAGTACCTAACTTTTTAAATACCAACAATGAATTACGAATAACTCACAGGGTGACGTTAAAATCAATCCTAAAGCTAGGCAATGATGCTACCGTTTCTGTGGCCACCAGTTGGCGCCACTAGCGAGTGGGTCCCATAGCTGTCGTTGAAAAAGTATTCAAAAATTCATAATTCAAAAAGTATTAATTCAATTTAGGCCCTGATAAGGCAGTTATGAACGTTAACAAAATGACTCTACACCGGTTCCAAATACAATTTGAACTGAGAAGTATTTTTTTACCGACTTCAAAAAAAAGAAGGAGGTTCTCAATTCGAATGTTTATAAGTATATATATATATTTTTATGTATGTTCGGGCACAGGCTCAGTGTTGCGCAGTCCGTATTTTTTTCCGAATTCAAAAGAAATACGTTACCGAAAGACAAAAACAGCGATTCGTAGGAATGTCTGCCATAACTAATCAGGAATGGCATAATTTTACAACAATCACCAATAATATTCGCATCCCAAACAGTAAAATTTCAGGGGGTACATTTGACATTTGAACGATTTAACCTCAATCGTTCAAGATTTGACATTTCCAGAGACATAAGCTACACTAGCGCCTCTCGCGGATAATTCAAGCGCCCTAATATGACTCCATATTTTCCGGATGCTCAGAAAGGCCGCTCAATACACATATTTTTTCTTATAACAAACCTACAAGCCCTTCTGACACTTTACCTTATTTAGAGAAAGTTACTATTCTTTATTTCACTATGACAAAAATAACTTAAGCAAATAAAGGCGTCTCATACATTCCAAAACCACTGATAGTGAATAATGTGACAACAAACGTATTAAAAGTTCAGTGTAACAACATCCAGATAGAGTGTTGCAGCTGTGCACGCGTCGATAAAAATAGCCCCTAACTGTTAGAGGCTAAATCAAATAAAAATAAATAAAAATGCAAAATAATGTTCGATATTTAACTTTCTCCCGATTTTAATTGGAATATTTCAACAACTATTATCATTATGAACGTCACTATGACAAGCAGAATGACGCAGAGGGAGCGTAAAACGTAGCTGTTACGCGCAGCAGCCTATAAAAGATGGCCTGTTTTATATATTCGTGTAGTATGGCAACGTTCTTTCTAGGTATATTTATTTCTATGGTTTAGAGCTTGTCTCACACGCACTTGTAAATCACGTCACGACCATGTGTCAATATTTGGCGAATTATCTAGAGATGCTACAGTATCGATATTTGTCATTATTCGAATGATGACTATTCGTCGAATAGCGTATAATACAGTCTATTATTCGATACTCGTTAAGCTAGATGGAGGCCTCCTAGGCGGAGTATTCCCCTTTGAGCACCGAGGCTATTTCCTTTTGATCACCGATCCATATTTTAAGTCGGTGCTCGAATGGGAAAAAAAATATCGAAATCATTCCCTTTTGAGCACCGATGGTTTTGTAGCTTCTAGTGGTGTGGTGTTTAATGAAAACGTATCGAAACGAAACGTATCGAAAATCGTATCTAACGATAATTCGTTAGAGTACCCATGTTTAGAGCACCAAAGCTATTCCGCTTAGAGCGCTGTTCAATATGTTGCTGAACAAAATATACTTACTGTGGTTGATGTTAATTAGGTACCTACTGGCTAATAATGAAAAATAATTTACTCTCTATTTTACTTATATTTAACCTGTTGGTTCTCACCAGGGACGCGCGTCCTATAATGGTTTTCATTGCTATTTTTGTAACCGCAATCCAAAGGATCTCTCAAGGGAATAACATCGGTGCTCAAAATGGGAATACTCCTACTAGGCGGCTTGAAAACGAACATTAGGTACCTACCACTAGCCTACCTCCACCAATCCGCAGTGGGCATGCGTAGTGGAGTATTTGCCCAGAGTCTCGACAGCTGCACTTGACAATCGGCTTCCGTCTAAAATTTGTATTATTACCACATTCAAACACATATGTAGGATCTATGTACACCTACTAGTTAGCAAAAATAGAAATAAAACTTGTAATTAATAAACATTTATAAAAAAAGTCTAGACGCGAAGTTACCTTTTCCTTGTATTCGAAATGTAAGTAAACTAAGGGAACTTTATTGAAATGGCTAAGTCCAAGCTGAAAATTTAAGCAAGTTAATGAATTGAAAAGTTTATTAAAAATTATATAAGACCATGGTGTTCCAAATCGTCATAATAGGACCCATAAAGTTTCTAAGAGTCAGCGCTATGTTGACAAAAAGCTAGACTTGAGTCAAAAAAAATGTCCGAAACTAAATGATTATCTTTGTGTCCGCGACTAGCTGTCCCCCGCGGTTTCACCCGCGTTACCGGGATATAAAATACCTAGCCTATAATATTCAAGGATAATGTCAATGATATTTTTTAGAATTCGACCAGAGATTAGCCCGTATAAACAAACAAAAACCTCTCCACTATATTATATTATTATTCGTATAGATATAATTATTTCATCAATATAGTTTCACATATATTATTACACCTAATCATTAAAATATTTTTTCTAATTTCCAAGAACAATTTACCGCGGACTTAAAAACCTATTAAGCCGGTACAGTCCCACAAAAAAATCGGCCATCAAAACAGTAAAGCCAATCAATCAATATGTTAATCAATCACAAAATTCAAATTTCGAATGACACGGCCACCCGCCCACGAACCAATCGTCACACGAGTTTACGAGCTGAATAAACGTAGAGCCAAAATTATAATTGCATTACAAAATTATTAGGTGTAAAATTATATTATTCGTGAAACGGGCCGCAGGGCGTACACTCGCTAACATTATCTGATGTGTATGTACTACGTGCAGTTTGACAGCGTAAGTGATGAGTGGAGTGATAGGAACTTACTTTAGTTGGGTGGGTATTGAATTTTGACGGTGTTTGTACTTTGCAGGTTAGAATTATTGGGATTTTAGGTTATTGGTGTCAGGTGTTGTAAGAGAATTATGTATGTTATGCTTGTACTGCGGTGCATACTTAAGCAAACAGAATACCTATTTATTTGTTTATGGAACTTTAGTGTCATAGAGTCGTTTTTAGGGTTCGTACCCGAAGGGTGGCAAACGGGACCCTATTACTAAGACTCCGCTGTCCGACCGTCCTCTGTCTGTCTGGCAGTGGGCTGTATCTCCTGAACGGTAATAGTTAGACAGGTGAAATTTTCAGAGAATATGTATTTCCATTGCCGCTATAATATGAAAATTAAAAAAAAAATTAAGGGGGCGGCCATACAAGAAACTTCTTTTTTTAGGGTTTCTTTTTTGATAGCAAAGTCTGTGGCAAACTTGAGTTTGTGCAAAGTTTGCGAGTCCGACTCGCACTTGGCCGGTTTTTTGTATTTTTTTTTAATTTAGTGAAGGGATGTTTAGTATTGCATGGTATAGGAGTGGAAAGTAGATTCAGTATAAATGTTGTTTTAAGGAACAAGAACTACCTAACGTCCGTGGCTTCATAACTGATCGCCTAATTCACACCCTTAGGTCTTAACTTTTGAAAACTCTACATTAGTTAGCTATGCCTGCGTTATCAAACTTAACCATATGGAAATTGTGGGCAACATTCCGAGTTACGTGCATCTGTCATTCAGTCAGTAAACTAAAGCAGTACCATAATTTAATTATAACTGAAAACAATAAAATACCCTTTCTGCGAGAATTATTTTAACACACGGTCATTTTCAACACTGATTCTGTATACTACAAGGTAAAAGGTAACCTTTAACGAATGGCAATTTACAAAAACCCACAAATTTACTAAAAAGCACACGTACAAAATAACAACAAAAACTTCTTATCACTAAGGTAAACGACCCTATTGTTAGCCACCGCGCTTTGCTATTTTTCGCACTAACATGTCTCACACACGGGCGGCAACATCAAAGGCGGCGACCTTTTTTCTCGAAAAATATATCTGCAGCCTATTGTTTTGCCATATTCTATTGCATGGTTACAAGAAGACATAATTTTCTTTTATATTTTTAAAATGAAAGTGTCTTTTACCAAATGTTTTGTGCGAGGTATGCCTGAATGTATATACCTATGTTTTGTACAATAGATTATTCCCAGAAACTACAGATGTGTATCTAAATACATCTGTTCTAGTAAAGGTATTTTCTTTACTTCATTCTACTAAACATGACTTTATTTACCATAATTTGTGAATTTTGAATGTTTAATTTACATGTTGTTATATGCTCTGAATACCAGTATGAATATTATTATTAACAACACGTAAACTAGAACTATAATTTAAATTGTATGCAAATGAAACAAAAAAATAAAACAGAATAGATATGAAAATTAAATTTGATATTCTTGTATACAGAATAATTAATCTAAAATATATTCAGATATACACCGTCGTACTACAGAAGAAAAATAAACTAGCTGTTACTCTTTTGTTACATTAATAATATATACAGTAGCTGTCAATAAATCAATATATTATACAATTTAAATCACCCATTATTTACCGAAAATAAACCCAAATTATTAATTTATTGTTATTACTTTACCGAAAGTAAGAGGCTTCGAACCAGGTAAATTACCTTATTGTTTACTTAGCGCAGGTAAAAAAACTTAAGGGGTTAGTTGACGCCTTTACCCCCACCCTTAGCCGGCTTCTCAGGTGTTAAGTTGTTGTGTCACGGGATAATCTGGATTAGTCTTGTCTTAGTTCTTACCGACGACATTCGGGGCGACTTGTCGCCATAGTGAAGTGAGCATTTTAGTAGCGAGTAGAATTCTGTGCCAAGTTATGGTGTTGTTCTGTGTTCAAAATGAGTTACTGTGATAATCATTTGGAGAATTTGAAGCTCTTCGTGAAGAGATGGTGGGAGGACGATTATGTTAAGGTAAAGAGAGAACATGGGATTCATACACACATGTTTTTATATATACTCACTCTTCCTCAAAAAAATCGCTCTATATTTATAAGGAACTTTGTCAAAGCGCAGCCAGCATCTATTTGAGTTAATTGTCAAATAATAATTATGTTTTAAACTTTTAGGAGTTAAAACGTTCTATTTTTTTTTTCAAAAAAAGAAATAAATCATCAAAATGTTTCTTTTTGTTACATTTATACGAAATTAACCTGAATATTAAACTATGGTTGTAACAATATGTTAGTGAGTTCTTACAAATAAAAATAAAACATAAATGTATATAAAGCCAAACGAAGATTAATGTCACAATAACCTACCACATAAAAAACTAGCTCTGAGAAAGAACCAATCATACCGCCAAAAAATACCAATCACTCGCCAATATCAAGTCTCAAATCTCCGATCGATATTTGACCCCTGCCTTATCCAATTATTATTTAATACCCATAACAACGCTACGACGCCTTAAGCTGAGATTAAGATAAGCTTGGACGTTCCATACCTTGTCCACAATGTATCATTACGTATATTATAAAGTTAAACGATATCCATACAATGTTAATGCTATATGGAATCTAAATTGTATCAAAAAACCCCTTTGAAATTAATGGGCGTATTTTAGTGTCATACAAATTATAGTGTCTTTTTCGTAAACGAATTCGTGTTAATTATGAACATTTTAAACAGATTATCCAATGTACAAGTTAGGGAAAATACATCGTACGTACGCTGTGTGAAAAACTATTTTCCTTTGGTTATTGATAGTAACGTGGTTTGACGTATTCCAGGGATAAAAAAGACACTTTTTTCATCTCCAGAGTTTAAGGACTACTGGCAATTTACAATAAAATCGGTTAGCCGCGAAATAAAAAAAAAACTTGAATTAGAATTGACGGTTCCAGTTTCAAATTACCAATTTTCTAAATTCAAAATTGCCTTAAAACGAGGAAAAGAACTCTATCAGATTCCTGATTTTTTTTCAGGCAAACTGTCCTATCACCTATCTACCTAGTATTTATGTACACAGATCATGAACTAGTTTTATATATTAGTTGATATACATGTGTACATTTTGAACATAAATTGAATATATTTTCCATAGACATATAAAAAAATCAAGACGGAATGTCACCTTATAAGAAAGTGAAGCAAACAATTTCCTACGTGTGCGTGAGTAAAATCAGTACTGGCCCAAGCAGGCACAAATGGTTATTTATTTATCACCTTATTGTCACTGTCATCGTCTGAATACGGAATGACAACCGATCGGCTTCCTATGGTCTATATGTGTATGTAAGGCCATGTATTTACAAGTCCGCCGGCTTCCTATTACTTGCGTCACTTAAGAAAACAGACCGTTCCGTCTTAAATTTTTTCTTGGTCCGAGATATTTTCATTCTTTCTTTCCATGGTTTCTCATGACCTTCGACGCCACTGAACTAAAAATACCTAACATTATGTATGAACACACAAAATGGAGGTTAATAATGCACACAGCTTTCTCTTTACTAGAACACACTGATTCATAACGCGCGGTGTAATGATAATTAAATTAATAGACATACACGAAGCTATGGCCACCACCCACGCAGCCATGATCCGCCATTGTTAAACGAACGACAAATATTGATACAATCGCTTTGTTTGATGTCGACATTGAGCGGCGAAGAGGCTAACATTTATCAGCGACGATTCGTATATTCGTAGACTTTGATTAAGGATACATCCAGATAGAGTGTTGCAGCTGTGCACGCGTCGATAAAAATAGCCTCTAACTGTTAGAGGCTAAATCAAATAAAAATTAATTAAAATGCAAAATAATGTTCAATATTTAACTTTCTCCCAATTTTAATTGGATTATTTCAACAACTATTATCATTATGAACGTCCTATGACAAGCAGGATGACGCAGAGGGAGCGTAATACGTAGCTGTTACGCGCAGTAGCCTATAAAAGTTGGCCTGTTTTATATATTCGTGTAATATGGCAACGTTTTTTCTAGGTATATTTATTTCTATGTTCGTAGACATAGATATCAATATATTTTACAAAGGGTTTTCCAAAATCTCTATATATAAAAACCGGCCAAGTGCGAGTCACATCACTCGCGCGCCGAGGGTTCCGTACAAACCTGTAGGTATATAAGTAAATGGTAGTATAGACCTGAGTATTTGATATGAATTTCAATTTACGACGTATTAAAAAAAAACTACTTACTAGATCTCGTTCAAACCAATTTTTGGTGGAAGTTTGCATGGTAAGGTACATCATATATTTTTTTAAGTTTTATCATTATCTTAATTTAGAAGTTACAGGGGGGGGGGGGGGACACACATTTTACCACTTTGGAAGTGCCTCTCGCGCAAACTGTTCAGTTTAGAAAAAAATATTATATTAGAAACCTCAATATCATTTTTGAAGACCTATCCATAGTTACCCCACACATATAAGTATGATACCTGAGTTGAAAAATAACTTGCACTCGTGGATAATGTAAAGAATCGGATCTGTATTTACGGAGATTACCTCCTACATCCGAACTTACAATCATTGTAATAATATAAGTGAATAAGTGATATAATGACAATGCAGGATTATATGATAATTAAATTTAAAAAAAAAATGCGGTGACAGGTGACACCAATAGAATGTCATTTAACTCTTCAAATCTCTCTTTTTCTATATTTTCTTCTATCGTCCCGCCTGGAGTTCTCCTTTTTTGACATAACAGGCAAAGGCTCAACCCAAGCAAAATAAAATTGTTAATTAAACAAGCTAATGGATATACGAATATAGACTGATACCGCGTGCAATAATTGCTATTGGTAATTATAATAAAACAAAATAATTATAATTGTTATTATACCTGGGTATTGTTTATTACGTATTATAAATGAATGGTGGAATTGTTCTTTCAAACTATTTAAATATCTCGAATTTTGCAGTCAGTTTTTTTTTGATTTACTTATTTGACGCATTTTTTTAGGAACTTTTGTTTTTTTTTGGCAGATTTGTAAATATTACTAAAGCCTACAGCCAAAAAATAATACAACAGTTATAATACTGTAACTGCATCCGTAGTCCCAAGCTACTTATAATTTACTTTTTTTCTGTGTCGATTTATACGAAACGTTTGCTTGTTTCATGCTCTTCCGTTTTTTTTTCTTTTTTTTTTTTATTGATTTTTTTTCATGTTGTTTTGAACTTCTTACATGTATAGGACTTATATTCTACAATTATCATATCTGATTGATTGTTTGACTTAGCTAAAGATTGACCGAACTAAAGATAACTTATGTGCCCTTTACACTTTCCAAACACGAACCAAAAATGACTGGGAAGCTATTAATTCCATTATTCATTGGATAGGTACCAGTAAATAAAGAAGAAATTTCTTGTTCGTTAGCCGTCACAGCGTTTATCTAGTTACTCCCTCCCCCTCCCACCTCGCGAGCCTAATTATTAGGTAGGAACGCTTTGTCGAGGCTACGTTAACTTTGAAACTTTAATGTCGCTTGTATACTCGGTCACACAAGTTTTGTGACGATGTCTGAGAATCACAAAAATGGCACACTTAAAAATAATTTGCATATAATGTTTCAGACAGGATGTTTTGAAGTATTATTTGCTTTGTTAGAATATTCTTCTGTTGCCAAATTTAGTTTTATTCAAGGTCCAAAACACATTGGTAATTCCCTGGTATATAGTAAATGCGGTGGGCAGTAACCACTTCCCATCAAGTGAACCACCTGCTTACATTTCAAGCTGTTGACGTAAAAAACTGTTGTAAAGCGAGGGAAACTTCATATTATTCATACCGAAACCGTTCATTTGTATCGCAAAATTTTAACATTTAACTTAATACGCAGATTTAAAGACCAAAAAATAGACACTTGCATGGCTAATGTGGCAAACCAAATATAGTATGCGTATATTTCCCACACGAAAAAGATTGCCTGTACATTTACGTGTTTAAAACAGTCATTAAACAAAACAGGCAATGCATTTTGCAGTTCACTGTACTGAAACCTGTTTACTTACATCATGTATCATGGTATGAACAATATGGCATGTCACGACAGCGAACCGTCGAAAAAACGATCATCGAGAAATGCACATTTTTTTGAAAACTAAATCACCTGAAACTCACCCGTATACCACCGTAATAAGGCACAATTTTTTATGTTACTCGCAACAAAAAAATAATACCATGAAATATGTCCGCTTGTCCATTGCTCCGCCGGTAGGCATGGGTCAGATATGTGTAGTTATATTTTTACACTTGATGCATCGGAAAATAGACCGTTTCAAAACGTAATAAGAGTAATTGTTGCTATATTTATAAATTGGCGGGTCAATCACCTCGGCTTAACTTTGCGACTTTGGGATTTTTTGCGGCTTTTTTGTTGACTGTTGACAATCAGTTCTCACAGTGAGGTGGCTATTGCCTTTTAAGAGAAAACACATCACCCAAGTACGCAAGTAGCTGTAGCTACCTATTTATTTATAAACCACTTCTTATTTTTGTATTACGGTCTGCTACTTCGATCATTTGACTAATGCAAACTTTTCAGGCATTCTATTTCAAACTAATTGTATCCCGTATCGAATATTTAAAAAAGCACCGCATTTCTCTATTCACTAAGTATATCGAACTAAAAGTCTAATAAAGATTGAATACAATCATGTAATCGAATTTAATAAAAAAATCTGTCGTTACAAGAATCTAACCAGAACTTCTATCACTGTTGCACTTTTAGAACACAATTTAATTTATTCCAAATAAAGTGCAAAAAGACAAAAATACAGAACACTTTTCTTCTCGATTATAGCATAACCATGAAAAAAATATGTTATTTAATTAAATGATCATTAATATACGCTCGGCAGTGTTGTGATTGTTTAATGAGTGCTAATGATACGTTGTGTTGGCCCCTCGAATCACCATAATGCGAACACCTACCTAAATATGGGGATTGCGGTTTTTTAATGTATTCCGTTATTATGTTATATCTTAGTGATCACTTAGTTTCATTGAAGATTGTTTGAGTCTCTAGACAAAAATAAAAATTATAGAAAAATAAATTTTGATGTTAAACCTCAAAAAGATGACGCCATAAAAGTAAAAAGATATCACCACCATTAAAGTAAACTCTCATTTAATAAAAAAAGCTACATCTTCAAATAATAGTCTTATAAACGGTATCATTCAAACGAAACTAAACGCTACAAAAAACGGGACAAAGACAAATTTTGTACTTACAAGAAATTACTCACAAACGCCCTATAATCATCCCCTACATAATCCGTCTCACAGACGTATATTTTCTTAAACGACACTTTATTACGACGCAATCCGTTTTGTGGCATTAGAAAACCAAAAATCTTTTTTTATAATTGCCACACTTTACGTGAAATTGCCGCCGACGCGCCAGCTCGGCAAACGACAATTTAATTTTCCCCAGAAACGGATAATAATATGGCAACCCTCTCGGTTACACGCCGTAATCGAGTGACAAACTGTTTTAAAAGCGACAATCGTTGTTTTCGTGACACGGAAAGGACGGGTGTTACCATTATAAACTGTTAAAGGTTGCTCATTATCATGTTTGACTTTTTTTGGTGACTGTACCTAGAATACTATTTTAGCTCTACCAGCTTTTTTTTTAAATTTCCAATATTCCAATTGTGTCTTTTTCAAATTGTAATTGACTTAAAGGTTATTACTCGTATAATAGAAGCCATGTGTTTAAGCTCCCCGCCGTGGCTTTCCCAAAGGGATGGATTCATCATGGGATTCTTCAAAGAGGTTGTGAAGAGATTTTTGCAGGGTCGGCAACGTGCGAGTGATATCCCTAGTGCAGCAAGCGTCCATAGGCTAATCTAACTGCTTACCATCAGGCGGGCCGTATAACTTGTTTGCTACCATCTAGTAAAAAAAATGTGATACATAAACGCTCAAAATAAAACTGTTACATAAATGAGGTAATTTAAATTGTTCTGTGTTCCAAACTCCCACATTTTTTGTTTAAATTAAATTTTCCCTACTTAGTTTACCTAATAACAGCCAACATTAAACTCAACTTAGCGAGGAGTGGTTTAAATTAACTCGAATTTAACTTTGACAACGGCGAGCCGGCCCCGAATGCTTACCAAATGAATAGTAATTTAGTTTTCGGATTAAATCGTTTCAAACACGCGACACAAACCACTTTTCTATTCTCAAGTCGAGTCGAAACCGTCATTTTACACAATTTTACCCAATTGCTCTTGGTTCTCGGAATTAATTTGATATTAGCCTTTGAAAACGCAAGGTGTGGTTTTGTGTCCGCCTGATAGTTATATTGAAGAGGCATTTGAACAACCCGTGTTTAGGCCATGCTCTAGACTCAATAATCTTTTAGAATTAAGCCTTACTCATTCATAATTAGATTAAATGGATAGCTTTTGTAATGTTTGATGACATGTTATTTAAGTCACCGTTGGCGTTAGGGTTTCTAAACTGGTCGGTCAAAAAACAGAAAATACATTATCTTCTGTATTTCGCAAAACTATTTTTATATAACAGTGTAGGTATGAGGTACTTGAACTAATGAAAACTTTTCTTTGTTACAGGAATCTCAAACGAGTAGTACCGAAAGATGGAGTGGGCGCGGCCCAGAACACAACATGGCTCTGCAGCAGATCCTCAAGCTACAGGAAGCCAGGGCTCTCCACAAGACCTCTCTTCTACCAATCTACAAGAAGAATGGCCTCCCTTCGCCGCCAGGAGCTAGCCACGACTATGAACATATAAGATCAGAAAAGAAAGATGAATACGATGCTCGAGCTATTGAACAATCGAAGCTTGAAGCTGAATTCAGAAAACTCATGGAGCATTCTAGTAAAGATATTCGCAACGATGAGTCATTAAAATACTTCCAACATATGATGGAAGCGAAACAACATTATGACTATTTGAAAAGTTTACAAGAAAAAGAAATTCGAGGTAGTTCTTTGGAAGAAGGAAAAGATGTAAAAAAAGAAGATAGATCACCTAATGATATCAGATCTTCGCCGCTAAGAAACCAATCTCCTAATAATAAAGTATCATCAGCTGAAGTTTCGCCTAATCACAGTGTTCGTCTCTCTACCTCATCCAGTCCTATCTCAACTACTAGTCCCATAAACTCATCTCCCTTAAGCCACTTACAAAACATGCAGCCCTTTGATTTTCGTAAGCATAAAGCGCATGAAAGTGAAAAAGAAGAAAGTCGAAAAGCTTATGATTTGAGCTCAGCTGAAAAAGCTACAATGGATTTAATGAGAAATCAATTCTTCAACTTTCCAATGCCACCAAATCTACCTATTCCACCAATCTCGATGTCTTCAACGTTTAACCACCCAGCTGCTATGGTAGCAGCTCTTAGTCAAAATCCAATGGGATTAGCATCACTGCAAGCGCTACTCCCTCAGATGTCAGCCAAACCAGTCGAAACACCTGAGAATAAGTCCAATAACAATTGTAGTAAAGGAAGACCAGATGATTTGAGGCTAGAAGATGAAAATGTCCTAAATTTAAGTAAAGATGCTTACGCTGAAGCAGCACATAACTCTAGAAGTATGATGCTAGGCAAATGTTTAAGCCCGCCAAAAAGACATTGGGGTGCCGCTCAAATGCCTTTAAATTTGGGTACTCACTTCATCAATCCTGCCACTGGTAAAAAAAGAGTACAGTGCAATGTTTGTCTGAAAACATTTTGTGATAAAGGAGCCTTGAAGATCCACTTCTCTGCTGTTCACCTACGGGAAATGCATAAATGTACTGTGGAAGGTTGCAGCATGATGTTTAGTTCGAGAAGGTCCCGTAATAGGCATAGTGCTAATCCTAATCCAAAATTGCATTCGCCGCACTTAAGAAGAAAGATATCGCCACACGACGGCAGAAGTGCTCAAGTTCATCCTGTTCTTATTTCTCCACATGGCCCAGGATTAAGCATACCACCTGTCATGAATCCAATGCATCCATTTGGCTCATATCCTCTATTAAATCCTTCTCATAATAAGAGGCAGTTTGCATCTAATGTACCTCTTGATTATAAAAACAATATGAGTTTCTCATCATCATACGATCAAACACCACCAATGCGACGAGATTCAGATTCTATGGAAAATAAAGACCATGATGGACAGGGCGAATCAGATGAAGATGATGGAATCGTTGTTGTAGCAGGAGATGATGATGATGATGATGGTGATCATATAGACACCAGTGACTATTACTCAAACCTTAACAAATCAACGGGCTCGATAGATGATTCCGAAACAGATTACGATCAAAGAAGTGTTAGCGACAATAATGAAATAGTTGATAATAGAAAAACTGAATCTGCTAGTCCTGAAATTATGAAGAGAAAACGTAAAAATTTAAATCCGACTAGACTTCAAAATAACTATACCTCTGACAGCAATTCTTCACCGAATCAAAAACGTGAATATCCAAATGACGCTGAAGAAGTAGCATTAGACTTGAAAAGAGTAAAAACAGAAGACTGTAAGGACGATGAAAATAATACGGCGTTACAGGAAACAAGGGTTGAAGCTAAAATTAAACAAGAACTTACTGTAAAGGAGGAACCAACTGATATGAGCTATAATATTCAAGATCTAAGAGTAAAAGATGAACCAGTGGAAAAGTCGGATAATTATAAAACCAAAAATGATACTCAAGTAAGTAACGAGCACTACTCTTCTGAAAACGCACTGAAACGTTTAGAAAGCCTATCAAAAGGTGATTTTCCAAATGCTTCAAAGAAATCAGATACAAATCCTTTAGGGCCATATAACTTATCGATGAACGATTCTATCGATTACTCAGACAGGTCACCATCATCGTCAGTGTCAAGTTTTGATTATGCATCAGAAGATAATCAGGGACAAATATTTGGCCACTTTGATACTGGATTTTTTGTTACAACTACAGATGTTCCTATGGACCATGAAAATCCACGGAAATGCACTGTTTGTGGTAAAATGTTCCAGAACGTATACGTTTTAAAAACACATTATCAGAACGCACATCTAAAACTTATGTACAAATGCAGCGCTGACGGATGTAGAGCAGCCTTTTCATCGAGAAGAAGCAGAGACCGTCACAGCGCAAATGTTAATCTCCACAGAAAATTGAACACCGAAGAATTCCGAATTACAGATGAATCTGGAAACCTCGAAAAGATGCGAGAACAAATGGAACTCATCGCGAGATACAACGAAGATGAGCGTGCCGTTCCCTATATAGAATCTCATTTATACTACAGAGCAAAAGAATCGGATAAATTGAAAAGTCTGAGTCACCAAATGCCTTTCAACACACCGTATCCACCTATGCAATTGCCCGATGCATACTTTAGTAACAGAGAGATGTTCGCTCAACATCCTTTCTTGTTTGCCCCATTTGGTATGCTACCAAACTTCCCACCGATCCCACTAGGCTTCCTTCCTCCCAGTCTAAATGCCTTTGGTTGCCAAAATCAGAACTATTCGCCTTCGTTGTCAAGAAAGCTGAATTACTATGTTGAAGACGAAGCGCCACGACCGAACAAAGATGGAACCTATCCATGTCGGGGTTGCAGAGAGTGCTTCAAAGATTTATCCAGCTTGAAGAATCATTGTGAAAGTGTCCACGTGCATTCACTACATCGGTGTACCGTAAGCGGCTGCAACGCTGCATTCTTCTCCAGAACTAAGAGAAATATGCATTACGAGTCTCACGTCAGTCGACGGCAGAACGGTAGAGGGATCCATGTCAACCCTTCGTGACGCAAATAGACTAAATTGTTGCTTATTGACTGTTAATTAAAGTCGAATCTCCAGTGCATTTGTGATGTCATTTAGTATTACCAAATAGTTAGTAATTAGACGATTATATAGTATATGCCAGTACCTTTTCAATTCTCATGAGATTATTCAAAGGCGGTATTTGTCAAATTGTAAATAGTTAAGACTCGGTCGAGGCGATTCCTTCTTAAAGATAGTTTATCTCGGTGTGTATATTATGTATCTGTCTGTCTTTATGTATGTATCTGAACAATGTTTTTGTTAAGCTAACGAAACATAATGTGTTTCGATTATATTTAGATAGTGTTTTAATTAATTGTAAAAAAATCTCAACATTCCATAGAAATAAATTGTGCAATAAAATGTAAATAAATAATAGCGTTATAATGTACAAATATTGGCTAGAATATTGGTATTTACAACTAGAATACTTATAATCTTTTTCGACAAAATCTTAATAGGTACTTAAATTTATCAAAATTAAAAGCCTCCCTTCTTGCAGAGCGATTAAATTGCCCTTTTATTGTTTTAATAAAAAAACTGAATTAAACCATTATTTTTTTCTAAAATATTCGTAATATCGCCTATTTGTTATTTGGTGCTATTTAACACAATACATAATTATTTTAATGTAAATTTTCAAAATAACAGGCATGATATATCAGTTATAAAATTGTGTGAAACGTTAGTTGATAATTTTAAATTGTATAAGTACCAAAAAGTATTAAAAGTGTATCAAATAAGAGTGTATTATATAAACTAAAGCATATTATACTTCCTTTTGCCAAACGATAATAAGTACGTAATAAAAATGTTTTGAAAATTGCGCATTGATTTTATTGTTTCATTTTTTATTTCCTTTCAAACTATCTCACAGTCATCAAGAGGGAGATCAAACCATCATTTTAGATAGAAAGCTAGCTGTAGCATGGACAAAAATAAATTATGAAATCATCAGTTTGCCTTTGTAGTATTTCATCACCTTTAATATTCATCACCTTTCAAATTAGGTGCCTCAAAGGTTATCATAGATGATTTAATAGTGACTGCTTTGCAAGGAATTTAGGCTTCTGCTATCGACATTGAATGATAGCCAAATAACTTTATATTGCGTTCCTGCGCGAGAGTAAGGTCGCCAGGGCTCAAAGGGGAGAGGGGAAGGATCAGTAACGCGTGAGTGATGCCCCGTGTGTTGTGGTTGCAAGCGTCCATATGGCTACGGTAACCGCTTACCATCAGGCGGATCGTATGCTTGTTCACTGACATAAAAAAATAAATAAATGTGTTTCCCTTGTTCACCCCGTTTTTATTTGTTCTTTTGAAAAACCTTCCAAGAACCATTAGAGTGTATTTAAAAAAATGTTTTTAATGTCTTCTTTATTAACAACAAATATGTACAAAATACAATCTATATATAGAAAATACAATCTATATATAGAAACTTTCCTCAAGCCTGCCGCTGCTGCCGATTAACGGCAAGGTTCCCAGAAGGCTGGCAGCGTTTCCTGTTTGGATAGCCAAGCTGACGCGTTGGCGGAAAATGTCTTCTTATATTTTTAAACTTTTCTAGAATAAGCCGACAACCATAGAAATAAATAAACCTAGAAAGAACGTCGCCATACTACACAAATATATAAAACAGGCCAACTTTTATAGGGTGCTGCGCGTAACAGCTATGTTTAACGCTCCCTCTGCGTCATTCTGCTTGTCAGAGTGACGTTCATAATGATATCATTTGTTGAAATATTCCAATTACAATCGGGAGAAATTTAAATATTAAACATTATTTTGCAATTTTATTTATTTTTATTTGATTTAGCCCCTAACAGTTAGGGGCAATTTTTTCGACGCGTTGATCAGGCACACAGCCTTTTCCTTTACATAGAAGATAACTACTTTTTATACGGGGTACTCGGGTGAAACCGTGAAGCACAGCTGGTACCCCACTGCAGAGTTTGTATGTTTGAACTTGTCGCAGAAACTATACCTAAATCCATTTGAAAAAATATTTTTAGGTATGTCTGATAACCTGTTTATTGCAGCATGACATAATCTAATTTTAGTACCTACCTAACGGGTAAAACCGCGGAGTACAACTATGTAGTATTCATATTTACATTAATTATTATTAGTACGGGAATCTTAAATATTTTAATTTTTCAAATAACCTATGCCATAGGCAATACCTCGCTATACGGATTAATTCAAACTTTTTTTTTGTAAAATCCTGCCTGTATTTTTTACGCGCAAACAGCCAAAGGCTAAAGAAAAATATGAAAAAAGCAGTAGCTACACTGTGCTCATTTGCGTGATTTATTCATTTCAAATAAAACAACATTTTTATGGGTTTGGTATTTTATCAATAAAGGGTTAGATCGGGAAATGAGGGGTAATAAAGTATGAAATGAGGGGAAAAGATGTTTTTATTTGTTTTTTGAGAATTATTTTAGACTAGCTGTCCCCCGCGGTTTCACCCGCGTTCCCGGGATAAAAAGTAACATTTGTTTATTAAAACAATATGGGTATCAAATGAAAGCTTGTCAAATAGCCCATTCCATATATGTATATATTGTCATACTTTTATGCTACCATTTTGACGTAAACTGCAAAAAACCACGTTTAATGCAAGGACAGCAGGTAAGTACTGAGACTCTGAGCGGTTACCGTACGTAACTCACAGAGTTGCGATGGTGGTTGGTTACCCTTACTTTATTTACCTTAGCGCTCATTTACTTACTAATACCTCAGAGTATATAAATACTACTAATACCTCAGAGTATATAAATACTACGTACAACTAATACATACAACTCATTCTGTATAAAACTGAAAAGTCTGAAATAAATTAAATTATTAAAAGAAACAAAAAACCCGACCGCGTAAAACAATAATTAACTGAAACGAGAAAAACAAGCTCTTTAATCTATAGAATTTTGAATATAACTTGAATGCTATAAGGTATTGCAGTCGGGGATAAACAAATAATACAAAAAAAAATACAGACTTAGGTTATTGGTTTCAAAATTCTATAGATTAAATAGATTTTCTCTTTTCAGTTAATTTTTGTTTTACGCAGTCGGGATTTTGTTTCTTTTAATTACTATTACAATGTCAAATGAACGATTGAAAAACAATCCGATAGACTAATTATTAAGGTGTATAGACTATTGAATATTTTTTATACATAATATTTCACGAAACACAATTTATACAGTTGATGTCGCTACACATCGTTGAAGTTTTATTACGAGAATCGAGCCACAGGTCTACGTATTAGTTACTGGATGGTGTTTACTAAATTGTATTCGTTTATATTCAAATTAAGAGGGTACCTACTTCATTTTGTAAGAAGCTGGCTCGCATTAATCAAATCAAATCAAATAATTTATTTGCAAAAACACATGATGTTACAGGGTCTTCAATTAAAAACATTAGAGTTTACACATGTCACCAAAATAATTAGTATGCAAAATATAATAAAAATCACAATAATGTCCTCCTAAGAACACGATAATCACTTACTACTGCCTAACACAGTAACACCCCCTAATATTTACCACGCTGACATTTGAGAGTCACGCGCCCGTGACATTTACCCATGTGACGTCACATCACGCGACACTCCGCTGTCACTCCGACGTGACATCGCGTGTCGATGGTCGCGTAAATTTTTAAACTTTTCATTACGTTATTCTATAGGGGAGACCTTGCATAATTGATTTTTTGTTGATTTCTCGTTGGATAATTGGTAAACATAATTATAATGTTGTCTGTTTGTTGGGTAGGAAATACCTACAGAATAAAATATAAAACAACTGCTGTCCAAACAAATTTTACAATTTAAATTCATAAGGAATTAACTTATGTTTAATTAAAATACAGTTTGGTTTGGTGGTATTTAATTACTAGAAATATAAAGTAAATAACAGAAGTTACATAAGTATTATTCCATTATAAATAAAGCGAACATGGGCACGATCGTACCACAAATTAGGTTGCCATAAAAAAAGAAATTTGAATGAAACAAACCAGCCAGCTACCTCTCATAACAATACGCACATCTCAAAAAGTCGTTCACAAAGCGCTAGTCCGTACTCATTTACATAATCAACTCTCATCAGCCACATTTGCATTCGAAACGCACTACGAATTAAATTCATAATACTATATCACCAACTTTTATATGCGCTTATAATGTACGTTTTGCTTGATACGTAGAGTCTATTTTACAAATAATAGTAGAGTCATAAGTTTGCAGAGAAATGGGCTGCGGTTGTCAAAATACTACAGCACAAACATTTTCATACGGTCCCAACACACCTTATGCTTTTAGTCATAGAACCCATTTTGATATGATTAATATTGTATTAAGATGGTTGTTAAATGTTCTAAATTTGAACGTCCCGCTTGTCAGCAATTTGTTTTGAAGAGAGAACACTTCTAATTCGCAAAAAGAACGATCCTTCTATGTTTAAAAAGTATCGTCACGCAAGCTATGTTAGGGTGTGCTCATATTAGAGCGCGATGATAATAATACTTTGATCCCCGATGTTATCTGGGATAAAAATATCTCAAGTGACCTGAATAATAGTTTTAATAATTCAGAACGGCAAACTACGTATATATTCAGATTCACCTAAATTATTCAGTCATTTCCTATACACTGTCATGATTGAGGAACATAATGTTTCCATACAAACTAGCATTTTAGGAAACATTAGATGATTAGAAGTTTCAAAGGAGTTGTAAAATATTACTAACAAATACGTTATACGAAAGTGAATTATCTGCCCTTTGTAAGGATACATCCAGATTAAGCGTCGAAGCTGTGCATGCGTCGAAAAAAATAGCCGCTAATAGCAAAAAAAATGTTTAATATTTAAATTTTTCCCGATTTTAATTGGAATATTTCAACAACTGCTATCATTATGAACGTCACTATGACAAGCAGAATGACGCTGAGGGAGCGTAAAACGTAGCTGTTACGCGCAGCAGCCTATAAAAGTTGGCCTGTTTTATATATTCGTGTAGTATGCCGACGTTCTTTCTAGGTATATTTCTTTCTATGTATCTGCCTTTAATAATTTTACGATGAACCTCAGGCCTTGGTCATTTGAGTATTTAATCCATCTACCTAACTTAAATCTGTACGTTTTAACCATATTGAGTTCAAGTCAATCCAATCGAATCCGGAATAGAGTATGAAACGGCAATACAAAAAAAGAAAAAGCATAGAAAGTGTTTTTACACACAACTTAAATATGAACAAAAAACACATCACTCAGTTGTATTCTGAATCTCTACTCTTATCAATACGGCCGCGCCTTTACGAGTTCTAAATTTGAATTTGAAATGTTTGAAATGGGGCTTTTTGAACGTTTCTTTTTGCTGTTAATGAGTATGTGGCTTCTTAGGGAGCCCGGCGATGTAGTTATTATTATTGACACAAGAAACTAATAAAGGCACCAATATAAGTGAAATTCTACCTAAATGTCAGTGTGAAGTATTTTGACGACCATAGGAATAAAAATATAGGAACACTGTTGAAAAACGTCGTATGACACGCGTGTGCATTGATCATTACACTCTCGGCTTCCTTATCTCGTTCGCCTGTGGCTCACGCGCTTAATATCGCCTCGTATTACAAACTTTGCACACATGTATCATAATGTATTATTAATACACACTAGTTGTGTATTAATAGTAATTCCTTTAAAATAGTAAAAATATTTCATAACATTTTAATAAAATATAGGTATATTAGCTCATAATTGGTTCTATGGCATTTTCGTAGCACATACGTAGCAACAACACTCTGAGTGCAATTGATAATCTGGCATCTCTGGAATATTTTTTAATACCAGGCATGCGACGAATAAGAAACCCATAAAGCACATGATAATGTTTCGATACCACCGGCAGACACTCCTACTTATTGTTAGTGAGGCGATTGATCACGCGAACCTTGGCCGGGGGCACGAATCGCATTCGAATTTTGAATCCCAAACAATCGAATTCGGACAATTCAAATTTTGGAAGCATTGCCGCAAGCGTGCCGTCCGCCATATTGCACGCGATAAAACTTTAATAAACTATTATTAGGTTAGCTTAGTTTTGAGTGGGTCTAAGATAGTTTCTGTAGAGGAATTAAATGGACTAATGCAGTAGCATGCTGCCTTAGGAAGAATGGATCTAGATGGGATAGTTGAAACCTGTTGAAACCAAACTCTATGATTGAAACTATTTACCATTTTTTTTATCTTAGAACACCAATCAAAACTCAAGTCTCCAGTTTTGAGATAAGTCGAAAAAATATTGAATTTGGAACCTTTACCTACGGCATATTGTTTTTTTTTTATTTTCTTGAAAACTTGACGTAGTTTTTGTGTCTGTTTTATATTGTCGTGTAGTATGGCGACGCTTTTTCTAATATATATTTCTATGGCCTACATAAGATAGTGATTCACCATCTTGCACTGAAGTTTATAGATATCAAAAGGGTTTCTACGAGTGGTCTACGAAGCTACGAGATTTTATTTTACTTACATTATTATTTATAGTTAGCAGCGTAGCTTACGGTAGATATATAGCTTAAGTATACTACTCATTGATAGGTTACTCTCATTTTTGGTTAAAAATTATACCTACCTAAGATTTCTCTAAATAGTCTTCAAAGATAAAAGACATAGATTATATTCTTTTTTCAATTGAAAATGTATTATTCATAAATGTTTACATGAGATAGTTTACATGCTTCGCGAATTCAGTGAAAAATGTATTAAAATTATTAATTCGTGTAAATATTTGAAACATTCATCACGTTTTATGAATCCAAAATATTCGCAGCATGTCGCCCAAGGGATTGACACAGTGTGGGAACTCTTTCACGTGATTCCAAATTCAAATTTACTACATTCCATTTGTGATCGACCGATACAATTTCAAGTGCCCAATTTTTAAATTTTACTTTTAAATTTCGCCATCAACCTGCCAGTCATTAACTTCTGTACACTTCATGAATTTCAAAGATTTTATTGGTATTTTAAAAATGCAAATTCTTTATTATATTGCGAAACCAATAAGGTTATGTAGTGTACCAACGAGTTAGCAAAATTAAGGAGATACGGCAAAGGAGATAAATTAAATAAATAGTTTATTTAACACTAGTTTTTCGAGTTATTCTTAAGTTAGCGTCAAGTCTAATGAGGTAAGGTTAATTTCAAGACCCAAAAAAAATGTGTAGGTAATTTTTTATCTACGACCACAAAAAAGTGCTTGTCCTGATGGCTTGCAACCTGCAGGGGTTTCGTGATAATACACCAATAGTACGTTTTGTTCAGTACCTCCATGGTCAGTTAAATTTAAATTATCATAAAAATACAAATGTGCCATGCATGTGACTATTGTTATAATAAAAGCACCATTTTTTAAAGACTCGTGCCTGTAACTTCCTTGAAAAATGTAAATTTATGTTTATCGAAGGTAAGTAAAGTAAGCACGTGATACTGGTAGTAATAATCCTTTAGTCAAAAATGAAAAGAGCTTCAAAAACAAATACAATAGGAACAATAATTTTCAAATATCTAAGTTACTCTGCGAATAGTCTACGAAATCCATCGATATAACAAAAAAGTGAGAGAACGAGAACAAGTGCATTTTTTTATACATTATTATAATTGAAGGATACCATTTTCATAAAACCAACGCGTGCGCACCCTTTATACCCTGCAGTTAAAATCTGATTGGTTATTAACTACTTTAGAAACACAAGTGGTCAAATTCCGAATTCCCACACGGAAGCCAAAAGGGACAGAATAATCCCAATCTAATTTGGACAGAAGCTCGAGCGCAAAATTATTCACAACAAATGCATAATTTCTAGAAGCACGCTTTGGACACACGCAATCCTAATTTATTGCGTCACTTTACAAAAAAGGATCAAGCGTCAATCTAAAACATATTTGGCATCAATGAAAAAAATATACCTACTCAGGTCAACAAATATGATCATAATCTTAAATTCAGTTCCAATTTTGAACTGTGGCCGGTTTTGAAATATTTGATCAACAATATGAAATACTGAAGAATGTATGCCTCATGTAATATAGGTAGGACCTATCTTGGTAGGTTAGCACGTAGGTAAGTACTTACAAATAACTTAAAGTAACCTATGAGATAGCATCCCAAATCTCGAATTTCCACGAACAATTTTCATCTGAAAAAAGAAGCCTTAATAAACACTTGCCGTCCTGCTCACTCTACGCTTCAGTTCGATATAACTATCCTTTCTCATGTGACATGCGACATAAAGTGACATCTAGCCGAGACGGTAGCCAATGACAAAACGTCGTGTTGCCATTGGCTGAAACTGTCGCGTTAACGACATTCTATGGAGTGTTTTGCCCTTTTAAGATTTTATTTGAGCAACATTGTTTCATGCTTTGGTTTTTTTCCTTGCATAGGTGAATAGGTGAACAACATACTTATTGCTAGTCTTACAACAGAGCAACATTGCACATAAGGTATTACTGACTGACTTTTAATGAAAGGGTACTTTGCCATCTAATAATTAATTAAGCAATGTAAAAACACTATATTTGGTTGTACGGTCGTAGTCATTTCCTTAACACGTTGAACTCTCTTTATATCTACTGAAATGTTCACAAAGCTAGGATTTTATTTATATAGGATGACTGTTAATTAGTAAATGATACTTAGAGACATGATTACACTGGTAATAAACAAATTTCCCAAAGAAACAAATAGGGATACGTAACTAAATTAAATAAAAGCTGACGGTGTATTCTTATTCTTGTTAGGTACTAAATATTATGGGCTCATGTGCTAAGTAAATTAAAAAAAAAAACTTTGGGAAAGTTGTTTGTTATCATGAGTACAATCATGTGTCTAAGTATCGTTTACTAATTACCAGTCACCCTATAAATACTTAGTTCAAAAACAATGTTGGCTACTAGTAATCATTACATGAAAAGTGATTTTTTAAACCAACTCAATCTTTCACTAACGTGTGTTTTCTTCACTGGAACCTCTGAAATTAAATTCTAAATTTAAAAGCAATTACGTGGGCGGGCTATAGGCCGGTTGGTTAAAAATGTCACCGCCACCCACGCAGGCCGTCTCGCCATTGGCTTAAACTGTCACCGTGTCGCAGTGCGTGACATTTCTTATTGGTTGAACCACGCCCTGTTAGTTTCATTGATAGAGTTGAGCGTTCATTTGAATTTCTGAAAAAGTGTTCCATTCGAATTTTAAATTGTTTTTTTTTATATTCGAAGGACTGCGAAGGTATTTAAGGCGTGATGTCGAGTTGTAACTCGCATTTTCGAGTGGCGCGAGACTTGCGCGGAAATATTGATTGAGACGCAACCGTGGCCGACGCCCTGACTTGTCCTGTAGGTGACAAATGAAGTGCTGCGGCATTGTTAAGGCAACACCTGCATTGTTTATTCTCAAGATTAATTAGACTTAATTATTGGATAGTAAAGCCAGTTTATAATATTCTAGGTTTTACTTTTGACATTGGTCTTTAGAGTTAGCAATAAATTCAGCGAAGTCAATTATTTTGGCAGTGCTATAATGATCGGTTGTCGCATGACAAATAGAGTCCATTTCTCAAAACTACTGAACTATTCAATTTATGAACTATATACAGGTACATTTAATTTAATTAAGATTCATATTTATTCTAGGTCCTGAAACACAGACCTAATGCCTAATGTTTTATTAAGTTATTATTTTATTAATAAATTTTAAGGCGATGATAGCTCAGTGGTAGTGACGTCGGATACAGAGACGAAGGTCCCGGGTTCGAATCGTAAAATATCGCGAGGAAACCATAGCACGGTAGTAGGGTACTTTGTAGTACCCGCTTGGCTGGCTACCACCTTCATGTTGAAAATCTGTCGCCAAGAACCTATCGGTGTGTTCCGACAGCTTCACTTGAGAGCCAGGTCCTTCTAGGCTTTGTGTGCTTACCACCTTCGGCCACATCGTCACTTACCATGGTGAGATTGTGGTCAAACAGGCCTATACACAGTAAAAAATAAAACCTAAAAGCCATGCTAGTAATGGTAGAGGTATTTAAGTAAGTACTATTATCTATTCTGTGGTAGAGGCTTCGGATTGCAGGTTCAACTTAGGCTTCTCGTGAAGGAAAATACCAGGGACCTAGCTACTTTCTGGAATTTGATTGAGTATGAGATAAACCAAACGCATCACAAATTCAACAACGTACAGTCAGCGTCAAAATTAGACTTTTGATTTACTGCCTTGGCTGCGAAATGTGACAAGGCTCTTAAATGATCACCTACTTTTGACGCTGACTGTACCTACTCAACAGTAAATTCAACAGCAGTAACTCCAATTAATTAACGAACAAACTTTCCGTACGGAACGGACGGTTGAGCAAAAATTCTGTTTATTAATTCGCGGTCCTGAGCTGGGGTCCGAAGGAAGGCCACTCGACATCGAATCGATCTCGAAAGTTGGTCGAATGGATTCTAGTTAGGCCTTCGATGAAAAGTCGTTGATGTTTGGGCTAATTAGTGGTACACTGCCCATAGTTATGCTAGGTCATATAGATAACAGGTGGAGATTTCGAGATGGCATATTTTCGAAACCTATGTTGGGTTAGTCATGCTGAACAACTTTTACTATGGGACTAATAGTGAATTTTCAATGTTTTTTATTAATTTTTCTTACAAAATCAACCTTGCTCGATTATAATGTATGAAATGTAAAAATATTTTTTTGAGATTTCAGTGTTGGTCCCATAGTAGAAGTTGTTAAGCATGACTAACCCAACATAAGTTCCGAAAATATGCCATCTCGAAATCTCCACCCAGTATACAAATTACAAGTGTATGGAGTACGATCATATCTTAGGAAAGGATCGAACTCCAAGACGCCGGGACCATTTCCACCCACGAGTTTTCGATATCCCACTTACCAGTACATACCCTACACTGCTTTTCCTTTTGCGAAAAGCAAAATGGAACTTACTTCCGAAGCCTGTGTTTCCTGACTATAACCTCCTATAACCTAGACGTTGTACTACATTCTCGGCCCCGACATATAACACTCGGGAGTCATTCGAAAGCCAAATGCCAATTAAAAACAAAACACTATCTTTGCTACGGAATGCGACGTCACCACAACTGCGCTCGAATTTAAAATGCTGAGTACATATAAAGCAGTTCACGTAAAAGTAACATTTAATCAACGAAAAGCATATTGAATACATCACACAAACCTTAGTGCACCTTAAAAGATAAAGATCCTTAATAAAATAGAAGAAAAAAAAAGCGCGGAAAATAAACATTGAAATAAAAAAGGGCAACTGGCAACTAGTGATGCTACGCAAACGGGACTGTGCAACATAAAAGTTTATGTTGGGTCGTAAAGACCGGAGCACTCCGCGGTGATATCAACAGGTAAGTGGTTGAGGGTTATTGTTGATTTTCCTCAACATTGTGTTGGTGCTTTCAAATCAGGCATTTGTTTTTCATTCAGTGAAATGTCGTGTATGGAATTGGTCTAGTCAAAACTTTTTTTTTTTATACAACTAAGTCGGTAAACTAGCATATGGCCCGCCTGATGGTAAGCGGTTACCGTAGCCATATGGACGCGTGCAACATGAGAAGCATCGCTCACGCGTTGCAGACCTTTCCCCCCTCCCCAATGAGCTCTGGCGACCTTACTCACGCGCAGGAACACAACATAACACAACATAAAGTTATTTTGGCTGCGGTATTCTGTAAGGTGGTGGTACTTCCCCAGTTGGGCTGCTCTTTGAGCGAATTAACGCTATGCTCTCAAAAACATAAAGGCGGTCAACATTTTTTATAAGAATCCAAAACTATTAAAATAATTGACAAAGACCTGCAATGCAAATAAAGTCCCACACTTTATAGTTTTGTCATTGTCAATAAAACTGCACTAATTCATATCATTATTATGTTCTGAACCAACACTTTCGTTTATTGTTTGAAACATTTTTAACTTACATTTAATTTACCAACCAACTCTCTCTCTATCATATATGTGAACATGCTTGCATCCATACCACAGAAAAATAGAACTATAAAAAACTTGAGCTCAAAATCATTCCATTTACTGAAAAAAAAAAAGTTTGGCAATAGAAATCTTTTAAAACTACATAAATCTGGAATTAAATCTTAACTAATATTATAAATGTGAAAGTGAGTTTGTTTGTTACGCCTTCACGCCTCAATTACTCAACGGATCATCATGAAATTTGGCATTCAGATAGCCTATGTATGGCACGGAGAAGGACATTGGCTACTTTTTATCCCGGGAACGCGAGTGAAACCGCGTGGGACAGTAAATTAATAAAAAAGTAGTTTAATTCATTAGATCTGAAATGATCTTTTATGTTGTTCATTAAAACTTACATAAATAATCACTTCAGAAAAGTCATGTAAATCAGCGAAAACGGCAGCCGATGTTGCCCGGAATTAACTAAGGTTTCTTAAATTACCAAACAATCCTAAACCAGGTCAATCGTTTAGAAATTAAGTGGGATAAAGAAACAGTCTAACATACCTACATACATTATACATTTTAGCCCTGATCTAATTACACTCTTTTTCTGGCAGTCGTATTAAAAAGCATAGGTAGTAAAACTAATCTTGGTAGCCAGTCATTTCAGTAAAATCCAAGGATACTAAAAATTTCTTCCGTTTCACTCAAGATAAACTGGCCGCCATAACAAACCCACTTGTAAATAAATTCAATTCGTTTATACCACTTCGTTCACATTTGCATTCCATTTCATTCCGACCGTCCGGACACTTTTATACCTTTTTTATTTTTAGGGTTAACTCGAGCAACTGAGGGTTGAGTAGTTTGCTTCTTTGGGTTTATTAGGGATAGAAAGGGCGTGTTTTATAAGAGAGGTAGAGCATAGCGTTTATTCGCTCAAAGAGCAGCTCGACTGGGGAAGTACCTCCACCTTAGAGAATACCGCAGCCAAATAACTTTACGTTGCGTAAAGTTGTGTTGCTGCGCGTGAGTAAGGTTGCCTGAGCTCATAGGGGAGGGGGGATAGGTCGATAACGCGTGAACTTCGTGTGTTGCTAGCGTCTATATGGCTACGGTAACCTCTTACCATCAGGCGGGCCGCATGCTTGTTTATCGACTATGTTGTATAAAAAAAAAAAGTCGTTTTATTTTTCACTAGCTTTCACCCGCGACTCGCTATTTTAGCCTTAGCTGCTAATTTTGCAAAACCCTTCTTTAGCCTACTTTATATAAGGATCAGATTACCCTTTGTGAAAAAGAAAATATGTTTTACGATACAGAATCATCGACTATATCATAATTTCCTTAATATACCTAAACCAAATAAGACTTTAGAAAACATAAACCATTTTGAGCTCTACGACTTTACCACATTTGGATTAAATTTCAAAGCATTTGTTTCTTGCGAACCGAATCGTCCACAGACATAACAAAAGATCAGGTATTTCGGTCCGGGAACCGAACAGAAGACCCAATTCAAACACTCTTTGTCGCGTCGTGTAGACTTTACCACTCATCTGTACATGTCAATGACAAATATTGCAGCAATGACGAGGGAAACAAGAAATTGAAAAGCAATTGATCTTTTGTCCCCCTAGAAACATGACTTTTCTTTAGCGAGTGACACCCCAAGCTTTGGGAAAATGTAAGGTTAATTAAACAGTAGCTGGGCGCAGGTTTCATACAAACATTTTGGAGCATAAAATCTTGCCGTATCGGTTATTTAATCAAATTAATTCCACGATAATCAAATGGTTAATACAGCGATGTGATATGAACGTTCCAATCCAGTTATGAACACTTAATTTGTCTGTCTGCCTGTTTACCTGGCTTCACCGACTAGGAGTTAATAGAACATATGTGTATCCCGCTGTGTGAGAAATTCAGCTGCGTACCTACAATTACTATTTTATACTAACTAGCTCCCGGCCCATGGTATTACCCGGATTCTCTTGGGACCTTGGGATTTTTCGAGATAAAGTATCTTATGTTATAAGGATCAAATGTTATTGAAATCTATCGAGGCAGCTCTGCAATGCTATCATTGTCTTAAAAAGGTGTGACGTAAGTGGGCCTAAGAAGACGTGCCTAAAATTGAAACCTCGAGTAAAAACTATTAAGAACAAGGAAAACTCATTTCCCCTTAATAACACAGCACTTAAAGCAAATTTCAAGCGTCATTTAAACTAATCTCGGTTAAGGAAAGCGTACAGACGACGCGTGTAAATTGGTAAGTCACTGGCAGGTTCGCGCGGCAAAACTTCCATAAACAATGCCATTAGCGCGAACGTTACGCGGCAGATTTTAAATTTGGAGCGGCCATTCGTCATGTCGCCGCCGCCGCCGCGCCAGCGACACTCCGCCGCGCCGCCTCGAAGCTTTCGTATATGAGAGCTGAGTGGTTTTGATACTTTTGCAACTCTTTGCAACGGAATTATGGTACACCAGCTACCTACCGAACTGTATACTGGGTGGATATGTTGAGATAGCATATTTTCGAAACCTAGGTTGGGTTAGTCATGCTGAACAACTTTTACTAAGTAAAAAAATTATTACTTTCCGTAGTAACGAACACCCTTGCTCAAACAAATGAAAAAAAGTATGAAATTTTTTCGAGATTTCAGTGTTTGTGCCATAGAAAAAGTTGTTCCCCAACATAGGTTTCGAAAATATGCCATCTCGAAATCTCCACCCGGTATAAAGCGGTGAATATGTAGAGGTTTATAAAAAAGAAACTGTCTAACTGACATAATTATCAACGCACAGCTCAAACCACTGAGTACTGAGCCTGGATCTAACTAAAAGTTTTTTTTAGTTTGAAATACAATGAGAAAGGTTTGTCCAAAATTTAATCCCTAACGCGAGACGAAGTTTTGGTCATAAATACCAATGTTAGCCACTTTTAAGACCCGGACATCCATCCAATAAAAAAAATTATCCATTAATGATGATATAAGGAAAAACTACGAAACTTGTAGATACTTTGGAATATTTTTCACCTTTATTTTGGAAACCACACGAGAACAAAATCTCACCTCGGCTTGTGCTTTTAAAACAGATATGCAAAAGTATCAAGACTCACAAAGCGAGTGTTTCACTTGACTAATGACGTCATGTGTCCCGCGCAGCGCGGCGCTGCACGATCGCGAGCGGCAAAAGCAAATGACTCGCGATGAATTTAAAATTTGAACTTAGGACGTTAACGAGTGATGCGGCAATATTTTGGATTTGTGAGTTATTGTCGTTTTGTCGCCGCGAGATAGATTCTGCGATAGATTATACAACTGCTTTTTAATCTTGCATGATTGAGTTTCTTGGTGCCAGTAGGGCCCTAAGAAACGGCGGCGGTAATAGCTTAGTGGTAGCAAAGACAAATTAATAATACTTTTTACTCTATGGTGGTAGTGACGTTGTTTTTTTTTTTTTTTTTTTTTATACAACTTAGTCGATAAACAAGCATAGCAAGCCTGATGGTAAGCGGTTACCGCTTGCAACACACGAAGCATCGCTCACGCGTTATCGACCTATCCCCCCTCCCCTATGAGCTCTGGCAACCTTACTCACGCGCAGGAACACAAATTTACACAACATAAAGTTATTTGGCTGCGGTATTCTGTAAGGTGGAGGTACTTCCCCAGTCGAGCTGCTCTTTGAGCGAATAAACGCTATGCTCTACCTCTCTTAAAATATGATGCCGCGATAAAGGTCACGGGGGTTTCCGTGAAGGAAAATATCGTGAAGAAACCATGCTGTTAGGGTACTTTGTAGTACATTCAAGCTAAAAATCTGTCGCCAAGTATCTACCGGTGTATTCCCATACCTGATTTTGAGAGCTTTCCCTTCCTTTATAAGCTAACCTGAAAAAAAAACTAATGCCATAAACTATGCTAAACGAGGACTGAGGAGTATAATCGTACAATCATGCCTGACGTATGTGGACTATGAGAAAGCCTTCGATTCAGTCGAGACATGGGCTGTGTTACAGAGTCTACAACGATGCCAAATTGACTATCGCTATATCGAAGTGTTGAAGTGTTTGTACAGCAAACCATGTCGATCCGACTCCAGGACGAGAGTACGAAACCAATCCAGTTGCAGAAGGGTGTAAGATAGGGTGACGTAATTTCCCCGAAACTCTTCACCACTGTAGTGAAGGATTTATTCAAGCTCTTGGACTGGAAGGGATATGGCATCAACATCAATGGCGAACACATCACTCACCTTCGATTTGCCGACGATATAATCATAATGGCGGAATCGCTAGAAGCTTTGAACATCATGCTCAATGACCTCAACAGAGTTCCCCAACAGGTAGGCCTCAAGATGAATATGGACAAGACAAAAAATATGTCTAATGTTCATATTCCGCCAATGCCGGTGATTGTTGGGAACACTGCTCTCGAAGTTGTAGACGAGTATGTTAACCTAGTACAAATTGTCCAACTAGATAGGTCCAACTTCGACAAAGAGGTCAACTGAACAATCCAACTCGGCTGGGCAGCGTTCGGGAAGCTACGGCATATCTTCACGTCCAGAATACCTCAGAGTCTGAAGACAAAGGTCTTCAATCAATGCGTGTTGCCAGTGATGACATACGGGACAAAGACGTGGTCTTCTGTAATACAATAGTTCTTGTAGTAGCGAAACGGCCAAGGAACATATTTTGACTATGGTGTAGAGAGCGTGTAGAGTTTAGGGCTTGTAGAGTTGGGGCGTGTAGAGTTATAAACTTGGCTCTACATGAGATCTGATAACTTTTTGACAGTGCGAGCCATATGTTCTCGTCATAGCAACATTTTACATGAAAATGTTTTTTGTGTGATTATAATTACTTATTAAGTTTTTTACATAACGTAATAAATGTTCCCCTTACATTCAAAAACAGACATCACACAGTGGTCAGCAAACGTTGGCGCCTGCTCTAGCATAGGTTAAAAATAAACAGACGCGACGCGGGTGGGCGTCAGATGGAAATCAATTATTGCCTATTAACACGTTGTGGGCACAGGAAACACTATTGTACACATTGCTAACATTACTCTGTTGCGGTGCGGTATAGCAAGGTAGAATATAAGTGTACCTACCATTAGTTAGTCTTTGGAGTCGCAAAAGAAAATAATCAAGGCGGAAACGGTGTAATTGTTTTCTTTTCTGCATAATGCCGTCCAACTCCGAATAGCAAATGTTGGGCCTGATTCACTATTACATAAAGCCGAATAATTCTAAACCACTAAAAAAATATCGGTTTTAAAGATTCCGGAACCTGTTAATAATGAAACATGTCCTCAGTAAAAAAAAATTTATACTACTTAGGTAGCAAACAAGCATGCTGATGGTAAGCGGTTACCGCAGCCTATGGACGCTTGCAACACCAGGGGTGTTACTCGCGCGTTGCCGACCCTGCAGAAATCTCTTCACACCCTTTTTGAAAATCCCCATGATGTACTCCATTAGGTAAACCACGCCGGCGGGGAGCTCATTTCACAATCTGAGCGTCCGCGGAAGGAAGCTCTTTGAGACCGCACAGTTCGAAACAATTCTGGTTTCAATATGTGAGGATGGACCGTCGATGGCGAGAGTTGCGATGGTAGAAGTTAGCCGTGGGCATCATTTTAAACAATTCTTCCGCACAATGTCCGTTGTACAATTCTAGCAGCACGTCGCTGAACCAAGTCTAAAAGCCCAAGCTGGTATCCAGGTGCCCCCGCCCACAGATTACAGCAGTACTCTATATGGGGCCGGACTTGCGACTTATAAAGGTGCAGCCTTTGCCCCGATGTGAAGTACTGCTCCGCACTCCGAGCTTTTTGGATGCCAGCTTAACCTTGTCTTCTAAGTGACTACGGAACAAAACGTTATTAATTATCTAAGTCAAATTACTTTTCCTTGTTTATTCTCCTTATTTTAAAAATAAACTACTTATTAAGATTCCTGCACATTGCTGCGATAACATTAACAATGCGCTTAGAAGCTGCAATACGTATAATGTGTGACGTTTCCTTGTAAATTACCCTTTTAAGTTAGGGTTTATCTAGCCCTAAAGTTTTCTCACAATATCTGTTTACCAATCGTTGATGAGAACCTATTAGAACTATCCTTCTAGTCCTACCACAAATAGAAGAGGATCGGCAACTCGCGAGTGAGTCCTCTACGGCAACCGCTTACCACCAGGAGGGCTGTATGCGTGTTTTTCACCTTCATGGCATAAAAAGTAGACGTTTCACGTAATTGCCTGTATAATTTCTTTTGTTTCTCATTTTAAGCTAGCGATCTAGCTTATGTGATCTCCTTTCTATTTAGGTACATATAGATAAACGTAAAGCACGAACAGTCCCACCATTTTACCGTTTGACACAAACATTCCTATGCACCTAACACGTAGATAATGACAAGAGCACAGTTACCGACACTAACATAAGCTCCAACCGACAAAAGAACCTCAAACAAAACGCCTTTTCATTTAGTTAATACGCTCTACATAGCTCAAAGAACATAGCTAATTAATCTTAATTGCGCTTTTGCAATGAAGGTGACCAGATATGGTAGAGCCGCGTAGATTTTCATATGTCGAACAGTGTTAACAATGGCATAGGTCTGTAATGATTGGACGGGCACTCATGTCACGCATTGACTCAGCATGGCCCAAATTTGGCATTGCCTCGCTAATGACACTCATTGGTCCGCCAATCAGTTTAGCATGTGGAATTTGCCCAATATATTATGCTGTTGTGTTAACTCGGGACTGAAATACGTCCGCCATCTTGGCACGCGTCTGTGTAATTATTGACGTGTTCCAAATTTGATTAGAACGTTTTGGTCGTTGTTTTGTTTCGGAGGGTATTAAAGTGTCACTTCCTGATACTGATTGGATCAAGGTTCTCGATGGTTCTGATGGTCTTTTGATTCTCAAGGTTCTAGATAATGAGATACTGGTGCATCAATAATGATAGAGTACATAAGCTGTTACGATCGATAATTTATTATCCATATATGAATATGGAAACACAGACATATGAATGTCTGTGTTTATTATTATTTATCAATATCAAAAATTGTGATCGGATTTATTTGACAGTTTAGGTACCTAGGTACTCTACGTCACCGCGAAGACATTAAGGATTCCAAAAACCACGTTCTCTTTCTTCTTCTTATTTTTAAGTTTGGCAACCAAGCCCAAATTAGGGTTAATTTCTGCCAGTGTCGAGTTTTATTATAGTTTTCAGTCACAATAAATCACTACACATTATAATCCTCAGTCAGTCACCGTCCATAAAAGTCATGTTTTACTACAATGGTGGTCGTACTAAAACTCTTCACGGAATTTTTCAGACAACTTGAAAAGTCACGATACACATAATTCATTTCATTTCACTTCACTGGTGCACATAGATGATCTTTATTGTGTAAAATACCACCAAAAATACACAATAAAACTCAAAATACACAATTTTATGAAAATAAAATGAAAACGCAACGTCTCTCTGCAAGTTCCCGCCAAAAAGTCCACGCTCTTCTTATTCTTCTAAACTCACGAAGATATTTTTAAATAAAGAAACGAAACATGTTAACCCTAAAAACATTACACACTTTTTACTGGCAGTAGTGTAGAAAAAACCTCAATCCAAATCTTTTAAATGTCGTTTACATGCCGGATACTTGATGAATAATGATATTTGTGCGTGCACAGCCCTGTACAGAACGTGGAAATGATCGGATTTGAGCAAGATAGGTGTCCAACATAATGATTGTGTCACGAAATGTATCATTATCATGTCCTATGCTGAGACTGATAATGATTAGTTTCTTCCGTATAGCTGTGAGGTTCATGATCTCGATATTGGCAGCTTTTTAATTGTATTTTTTTTTTATACAACTAAGTCGGTAAACAAGCATACTGCCCACCTGATGGTAAGCGGTTACCGTAGCCATATGGACGCTTGCAACACAAGAAGCATCGCTCACGCGTTACCGACCTTTCCCCCCTCTGGCGACCTTACTCACGCGCAGGAACACAACTTTACGCAACATAAAGTTATTTGGCTGCGGTATTCTGTAAGGTATAAGGAGGTACTTCCCCAGTCGAGCTGCTCTTTGAGCGAATAAACGCTATGCTCTACCTCTCTTAAAATATAATTATATGTTATAATTGAATATGAATCAGTAGTTATTACTAAGAATTGATTAGCGGTATATAAGCTGCTTATATATGATTATAGGTACCCACTTGCATTAAGACATGTAGATTATCCTGTTGATTTATTTTTGTAACTAGTCGGTTGTGTAGTTAGCAATTTAGTTGTAAACGAGCAATTCTTGTATTTTTTTTTTTTTTTTACTGTGTATAGGCCTGTGTTTGACCACAATCTCACTATGGTAAGTGATGATGTGGTCAAAGGTGGTAAGCACACAAAGCCTAGAAGGAACTGGCTCTCAAGTGCAGCTGACGGAACACACCGATAGGTGCTTGGCGACAGATTTTCAACTTGAGGGTGGTAGCCAGCCAGACGGGTACTACAAAGTACCCTACCACCGTGCTATGGTTTCCTCACGATGTTTTCCTTCACCGAAAGCTCAAGCTCATTGTAGGATTCGAACCCCCGGGTTCGAATCCGAAGGTCCCGACCTTCGTCTCGGTATCCGACGTCACTACCACTGAGCTATCATCGCCTTAAAATATATATGTATATATATGTATATACCTATACGGGGTGGATACGACAATATGACATTAAATGAAACCACGTAAAGTACTCATGTACACGATCAAATTTTACTAAAGGGACCAACTTCGAAATCGCAAAAAAAAATTACAGCTTTGCATAGAAAAGGTACATCCCCCAAAAACATTTTTATGTAAAATGTTGCCAAGACATGGCTTGCACTGTCAAAAAGTTATCAGATCTCATGTAGAGCCAAGCTTATAACTCTACATGCCCTTACTCTACAAGCCCTAACTTCACAAACTCTACAAACCCTAGTCAAAATATGTGGCTTTGCCGTTTCGCTACCGTCACATGGGAGTAAGGTGAAAAATGTATTCAATGTTCATTACTTTTCTGTTATACAACAATAGTTCTAGTTAATAGTTCTTGTAGTAGTGAAACGGCCAAGCCACATATTTCAATTTCTACTATATCTACTAATGTTTTTTTGAACCCTCATAACTTGGGTTTGGATTATACCAGATAAATAAAATTCTCGGGACCAAAAACGACGAAGCGCTTCGAAAAAGGTAGGTAGTACCCTTGCGCTTCGCTTGGCTGTCTTGGCGGGGGGCACACCCGTGCCCCCAGATGTCTTATCGTCAAAAATGAATGAAAAGCTGCAAAAAAAATGCGATTTCGAAGTTGGTCCCTTTAGTAAAAGTTGATCGTATTTATGAGTAAATAACGTGGTTTCATTTAATGTCGTATTGTCGTATCCACCCCGTATAGGTATATACATATATATACAAGAATTGCTCGTTTACAACTAAATTGCTAACTACACAACCCACTAGTTACAACGATTTTCATGAAATTTAGTATACTGGGCTTTCGGGGGCGATAAATCGATCTAGCTAGGTTTCATTTTTAGGAAACGTCGTGTTATCCATGTTTTCAGGCACTTAAAAAAAAAGAGCAAAGCTTGGTCACCCAGGTACTAGTTTATATATGTAGGTATATCTGTTTAATAACCCTGTACCTATTGAAAATCATCGAATAGAGAGACGTAACGCCGATCTCGGTAAATAATAATATTTTGAGAGAGGTAGAGCTTAGCGTTTATTCGCTAAAAGTGCAGCTCGACTGGGGAAGTACCTCCACCTTACAGAATACCGCAGCCAAATAACTTTATGTTGTTTAGAGTTGTGTTCCTGCGCGTGAGTAAGGTCGCCAGAGCTCATTGGGGAGGGGGGAAAAGTCGGTAACGCGTGAGCGATGCTTCTTATGTTGCAAGTGTCCATATGGCTACGGTAACCGCTTACCATAAGGCGGGCCGAATGCTAGTTTACCGACTTAGTTTTATAAAAAAAAAAGCGATAACCGTATGTCGTTTATATTACATCTGCCATGATGATTGATATGATATGTACTTAAGGAATCGTTTTTTTCATCATATAAACGCCTTTTCACGTTCTAGGAAGTGCTCAGATTAAATGTCAAGGTCATACGTCATAGTCTCGTTTAGATAAACGCACAGAATAAGAAATGGTAGGTAAACAGAAGGTTCACTCCCTTACAAAAAATGTGTTTGGGTATGTTATATACAAACGCTTCTTTTTCCATCGCATTCCTATATCACTCAAATGCAAACAAGCATACTGATGTTAAGCGGTCACTTTAGCCTATAGACAATGGAATACCAGGGCCCGATACTCGCGTCTTCGACATAAATGTCGCATAGACATTTTTGTCGTGAGACTAGTCGTCTATGTTTCGCTAACTGAGGCGAAATTAACGAGCCTTGAACATCGGCGTAAGGTTTCGTTGTTGTCGGTCTTCTATAGGATATATTTTGGAGAGTGTGCTACAGTATTGTTCAATCTAATTCCTCCATCCCCATTTCTCCACCGAAACACAAGACGCCGGGAGAATTTCCACCCATACGTTGTCGACATCCCGCTTATCCGGAAACAACTCTTCGCTTCATCGTTTCTTATACGAACAGCAAAGGAGTGGAACTCTCTTCCGGGGTCTGTGTTTCCCGACACCTATAACCTGGATGTATTCAAGGCCAAAGTGAATTGGCTTTTTCTGGGTAAGCGTGCTACATCCTCGGCCTCGTCATAACTCGTGGTCTGTAACACAGGATTTTCCTAGCTCAGACACCAGTCCATGTGTTTATTGTACCTATAATTTGTAATGTTTTGTAAGGAAATAAATTACCTATATATTATTATTATAAAAAAAAATGGCGGATATCTTAAAAATACTACATTTTAACAAAGGACTGCCATGATTTTCGCCAAATGTCTATTCTACATAGATGTCGAAAGTGCGAGAATTGGGGGACTGGAGTCTTATTCGCGCGTTGTTTCTGCTAAATTCTCTTTGAAAAAAGTGTTTAATGTAAAAGTCACTGACATTCTATCTCAACTTTTAGGGTTCCGTACCACAAAAGGTAAAAAAAAGGAACCCTTATAAGATCACTCTCTTGTCCGTCTGTCTGTCCGTGTGTCACCACCGATTTTCTGAGGAATAGGACCTAGCAAGTTGAAATTTATACCAGATACTGAGCCTCTATTAGGTGTATAAAAATCAAGGTCCTGAGTCAACATGATAAAAAAATATGGGCAAATTTAAATATTCGCGAAAACTAGTAAGTACAATAATTTACCTTAGTACAGAACTACACTAAATACCGAACTATACTTTTCCGGAACCCTCCGTGTGCGAGTCTGACTCGTACTTGGCCTTTTTTTTAAATGTGTTAGCTCTTAATAAACGTGTTAAAACGGGTTAAAAATAACTTATTTAATGAAGATACCTTATCGTATTAGGTGGGATTAATATTATCTGCTAATCAAAATAATTTAAATCACTATTAAGTGGTACCTGTTTTTTTTTTTACTATAATTTGTTAAAATATATTTGTTAAAACCCAATCCTTACTAATATTACAACTAAGTTTGTTACCTACTTGTTTAGCATGCAGTTAGCATATGGCATGAAGAAAATTTGGTACTTTTTACCCCGAGAAGAGGTGAAACTACACACGGAAAAACAGATTCTGCGATTCATTTACACCAAGATCATATATGGGTGGATACGACAATACGACAATAGGACTTTTTGGAGGGAACTAGCAGAGTGACGTAGCATTTTCATTTTTATTTACATAAATTTGTGTAATTTGAGTTTTATTGTGTATTTTTGGTGGTATTTTACCCAATAAAGATCATCGATGTACACCAGTGAAGTGAAATGAAATGAATTATGTGTATCGTGACTTTTCAAGTTGTCTCAAAATGTCCGTGAAGAGTTTTAGTACAATGACCACCATTGTAGTAAAACATGACTTTTATGGACGGTGACTGACTGAGGACTATAATGTGAAGTGATTTATTGTGACTGGAAACTATAATATAACTCGACACTGGCAGAAATTAGCCCTAATTTGGGCTTGGTTGCCAAAACTAAAAATAAGAAGAAGAATACGACAATAAATGAAACCACGGAAAGTACTCATGTATACGATCAACTTTTATTATGGGACAAACTTCGACAAAATACTGCTTTTAGTACAAAAGGTACATGTCTCCTCGGCAAACATATGAAAAGCTGTAATTTTTTTTTGCGATTTGGAAGTTGTTCTTTAGTAAAATGTTATCGTATTGATGAGTACTTTACGTGGTTTCATTTATTGTCGTAATGTCGTATCCGTATATTCTTAGAAATATCATCTAATTCCAAGAGAGTTTATGTTTTCAATCGTTTTTTTTTTAAGAAAATGAAGAGGAAATAAACAATTTATCTTAAGATTATGTCATTGTAATATTTTAGATCAACAGCGAAAGTTTTTTGTTCTAAAGAAATGACAATTATTTTCATTTAAGACATCGCAAACTCTTGTTTTGAATTATTTACGTAATCAATATGAGATATTTTATCGTTTCTAGCTGAAGATAAGTTTGTTTCATTGAACAATAAAAGGATTCTTAATTGAATAAATGTTCTTTTTCTCTGAAAATTATGTAATCATTTCAACATCGGATTGTTGTCTTGTGCAAAATATAAGAAATTTTATATTATTATATATTTTTTTTTTATAGGGCCTTTTGGACCCATCACAGTACTCCAATGTTGCAAAATTTTACTGTATTGTTTTTTTTTATGCGTATCATTGTATTATAAATGTATTGTATTGTTGTGTATTGTGCTATTTTGTTGTGTCCAATAAATATTTCTTACTTTCTTCTTTCTTTCTAAATATCTGTGTCCAAATTGAAGATATTATATTTAATTCGAAACATTTTTCATGCAGTAAAATTTACAAAAATTCAGATGAATAATAATATAGTCATAATTTTATTTTAAGATAATCCTTTATTCAGTTACGACAAAGTATTTATATACTCTGAGGTTACGACTATCGTTTCTGATGGCCACCAGTTGGCGCCACTAGCGAGTGGAACCTATCGCTGTCTTTGAAAAAGTATTTTTTTAGCGCGCAGTGGACGGCTAGTCAGCTAACAACATATCGGAAAGGCACACATTAATAAAGATGCTAATGAAAGAAAGTCTTTTTAAAATTATAGTTTTTTTTATACCACTAATGTTGCAAACAAGCATACGGCCCGCCTGATGATAAGCAGTTACCGTATCCTATGGACGCTTGCAACCCCAGGGGTATCACTCGCGCGTTGCCGACCCTGAAATCTCTTCATACTGTTTTTGCAGAACCCCCTGTACTCCATTCGGAAAACCACGGCGGGGAGGGCATTCCACAATCTGAGCGTCCGCGGAAGAAAACTCCTTTGAGCCCGCCCGCATTGATTACGCATTTTCATGAACCGTGCGTGCAATTTTCCTTAACTCTTTTACGTTTTCCATATCTACAGTCCTGTCACGGTCGCCGGATGATGATGATAATAAGGTTTCTTAGGAAGGTTATGAAATTTTGAAGGGCTTTAATTTCAAGGAAAACACTTTTCTCAACGTACAAATGTTCACTTTACACCAAATGGCAAAAACGGAACCCTTATAGATTCGTCATGTCTGTCTGTCTGTCTGTCTGTCTGTCTATCTGTCTGTCCGTCCGTATGTCACAGCCACTTTTTTCCGAAACTACTTATAAGAACTATAATGTTGAAACTTGGTAAGTAGATGTATTCTATGAACCGCATTAAAATATTCACACAAAAATAGAAAAAAACAATAAATTTTGGGGGTTCCCCATAAATAGAACTGAGACTAAAAAAATATTTTTTTAATAAAACCCATAACTCACACTTATGGGTTTTATTAAAAAAATATTTTGGGGTGGAGTCTATGGATAGGTCGTCAAAAATGATATTGAGGTTTCTAATATCATTTTTTTCTAAACTGAATAGTTTGCGCGAGAGACACTTCCAAAGTGGTAAAATGTGTCGCTGTAACTTCTAAAATAAGAATTATTAATCCAAAAAAAATACATGATGTAAGTACTCTATACTACTACCATTTACTTATATACCTACAGGTTTGTACGGAACCCTCGGTGCGCGAGTCTGACTCGCACTTGGCCGGTTTTTTTTTATTAATAAAATGGTTTGAAAAAAGAACCTTCAACAATCATTCTTTACTTTTCATTTATCTGTTTCTTTTGTTGTATACGTATTTGTGGGTATGTCGAAATAAATGTATAATAATTGGACTGTTTTAGAAAAAACTTAAACCGACTTCAAAGTACACTAAGAAGTAATCAAATCCTGATCTGATGACAATGGGACCCATCGAGGAACAATCCCTTAGAGTAGTAATACCTAACAATCCGATTCCGAAACTAGTCAGTGATTTGTCACTGATTTTGAACAGTAAGGACCAATCACTGTATCATGTGTTCTTGACTTGGCCAATCAGAGCGCATGCGTCCTTGTCTTAGCCAATCAGAGCGCATTGTTGATGGTGGCAAATTGGCGGAATAGATTGTAAGCAAAATCGACGTCATTACGCTTCTTTGAGTTAATTTTTGATGATGGGACCAAACGGGAAGTGTACCCTTCCAGATAAAAAAATAATTTTCTTAATCGGTAAATAAATTACGAGGTAACAAACATAAAAAAAAAAAAAAAAAAAAAAAAAACATACAACCGAATTGAGATCCTCCTCCTTTTTTTGAAGTCGGTTAAAAATGAATAATCAAGTTTTTTTTCGCGATAGCTATGAATAAATCACATTTGCTGGAGTTGATTTGCGGCAGGATTTTTTCTCCAACGGCCAGTTTTATGTGGCATGCTCACGTGTGACTAAACTTTTGTCAAATATCACACGAAGTGATGGGCAATAGCCATGAAAAATATCTATATTGTTACAATGATTCATAATCTAGAAAAGTTAAATACTTTACGCGGATGAAGTCGCGGGCTGAAGCTAGTATTCAATATTTGCAGTAATTCATTAACCCGTTAGTTCTCGCGAGTGACGCGCTCCTATAATAACAATTGATGTCATTGTTATTTTTTTAACCGCGAGCCTTAGTATTTGTTGATAATGATTAGATAATTAAAAAAAATGCTTATCTCTAGTGATATTATAAACATGGACGAATAGAAATATAAATTAATCATCAATACCCATTCAGACTTCACATAAATAGTAGCAATCTGTAACGAAGTGAGGCTTCGTTCATTAAGGTAACCAGTGGGGTTCTACTGTTAACTGCCTACTTGGGTAACCTATCGGAGAGCTATAAAGAAAACACCAATCAATGATTACAAAGATGCCGCCAATTGATTTATTAATTATAAATACATATATCTGAGACTCTATAGCTAATACTTATGTCTAGCACTTTAATAGAGGGCGCGGCGTGATCTTGCCTAAACGGTACGGGAAATCGCTCCTTGAACGTACCTTCCTGGGAGGTGACACCTAGTCGTATTTGGTAACCCGAACCGACAGGTGCATCAACCCATGGAATGGTGACGTGCGAGGAGACGATGAATATACTGGCTTACAGGGAAAGCGGTATGGGGACGCGGACGGTACCCTCGGGTAAAATTACCAGGGTTTCGGTACAGACGGACAGACCTCACCGCAATGGCTAACACATATCGTATTTGGTAACCCGAACCGACTTGTGTTAGTTGTACGGTAGCGCCAGGCCGACTGCGCTCTCGCAATGGAGTGCGCGGTCTTATAAAGAAGGTCGCGGGGTGAGGTACGTGGCGCGCGGTGCGCGGTGCGCGGTGCGCGGTGCGCGGGCGTCCCGCGGGCGGTAACTTTCCCCTCTGCGCTGCGGCGGCGGCGGCGGCTGGATGGTTCGAGGTGGCGTGATGTGCTACGTCACACTCCTCTCCCGGGAATGGAGATTTTTACCTGTAAAAATCACCACTGTAATTGTTGTTCAAACACTTACCCTAAAATTGTATTGTTCTGAATAATCCGTAAATTACATTATATTATTATTTTTTTATATTTCTGCAACCTAACAAGACCCTTTCTATTGCCGTTTAGACGGGGTCTTCCTCTTCTCTTTTTTTTTTCTTTTTTTATTTCTTGCTTTTCGGCATCCTCGAGGAACTTTATGTCCTCTTCTTCTATCGAGATTTGCAATAAATCTTGTGGTGGGGAATCCCCATGTTCTTGGCTTTTTATTTCCACTATAGTATTGCATACTGGGGTTTTGATGCCGAGCTTCCATTTATTTTCCTCTCTATAAATAATCATGTCACGTGGGTGGTTTACCTTCGACATGTTGACTTGGTAATGAGCTAATTTTCTCTTCTAGTTTGTTTTTATCATTTTTTTTTATTATAATGTGGGTATTTGAAAATAAAGTTGGTTTTGACGATATTGATCATATTGATTGATAAATTGATATCTACCCTCATTATTTTTTAGATTTTACTTGGGTTCGTATTTTTTTAATATCTTTTATGTGTGCTGTTATTATTCTTTTGGAATTAGGGTCCTTCAATAAAAATATGACCGGTGATTTTTTTTTGGATTATTTGATAGGGTCCCGTGTATTTCGGTGCAAGTTTAGCACAAAAATGCTTTGATTTATCTGATAATGGAAAATCTTTTTTTAATATAAATGAATTAATTTCCGGTTCCCAATTTATTCTTCGTTTATCGTAATGCATTTTTTTCGAGTCCGATGCATTTTTTTGATTTATTTTAACTAATTCATATAACTCATTTAATTTTTGTCCTTTTGGTAGTGACGGTGTAGGATAGAAATTTCTATCTCCCGGTATTTTTAATTCCCTGCCGAACAATAAGAATGCCGGGGAGTATTTTGTTGATTCTTGTTTTGATGTGTTTATAGCAAAATTAAGTTCTTGTATGTATTCATCCCATTTTTTATGGTTTTTGTCAATAAATGAAGATATCATGGTTTCTAAGGTTTTGTTCACCCTTTCGGTAGGGTTGCTTTGTGGTGCGTACGGGGCTGTTGTTCTATGTTGTATTCCATATTTTTGTAATTCTGTTTGGAACAATTTACTGGTAAATTGTGTTCCGTTATCAGATAATATTGTTGTTGGGCATCCGTATCTCATAATAAATTCTTTTAATGCTTTTAATACGGTTGCCGTTGTTGCAGTACGCATTGGTTTTATTTCTGACCATTTTGTAAACTTGTCATGGAAAACAATAATCCAGGTATTTCCTTTTGATGACCGGGGTAAGGGTCCTATTATATCTGTTGATATTAATTCCCAAGGTTGGGACGGGTTGTTTATATGCATTGTACCTTTGATTTTAGTCTGTTCGGGTTTGTGTGTTTGGCAAATCATGCATTTTCCCACGTATTTGGCTATGTTTCTAAACATACCTGGCCAATAATATCTTTGTGCTATTTTAGCAAGTGTTTTTGCTATACCTAGGTGTCCTGCAATCGGTGTATCATGGTTTTCCTTAATGATTTCTTCTTGTTGTGGTTTTGGTACGCATAATTTCCATTCTGATAATGTGTCTAATTTTACACCGTATGATGGGTTCGTGATTTTTTTATATAAGTTTTCGCCTATCATTTTATAGTCTGAAAATATATTTGGATCGTTTTTAATGGCTTCAATTTTTTTTTTATACCACTCGTTTGTCGTTGTAACTGTGGCGCATATCGGGTTTCTTGATAACTCGTCGGCTATTATGTTTAGTTTTCCGCTTCTATATATTATTTCGAAGTCATACTGTTGTAGTTCTAAAGCCCATCTTGCTAATCTTCCGGACGGATCTTTTATACTATTTAACCATTTGAGAGCTTGATGGTCTGTTATAACGGTGAACTTGTATCCTTCGAGAAATGGTCTCATTTTTCTTATACCCCAAATTACTGCTAAACATTCTTTTTCTGAAGTGTTGTACTTTATCTCTGCTGAAGTTAGTGTTCTACTAGCGTACATTATAGGTTTTTGTATCTTGTCTTCTTGTTCTTGGATCAAGACCGCTCCTAGGCCTATGTTACTTGCGTCGGTTTGTAATATAAATGGTTTTGTGAAATCGGCGCGTATTAATATTGGGTCCTGGATTAAGATATTTTTTATTTGATGGAATGCGTCTTCTTGTTCATCTCTCCATTCATATTTCGTGTCTTTTCTTAATAATTTTGTTAGTGGACCGGTAAGGTTAGCGTACTGTGGTATAAATTTTCTGTACCATGACGTCATCCCTAAGAATCTTCTAAGATCTTTGACTGTTTTCGGTGATTTTAATTGCATTATGCATTCCGTCTTTTTATCATTCATTTTAATGCCGTCTTTTGTTACTACGTGGCCTAAGTATTCTATTTCTGGTTTACAAAATTCACATTTTTGTTTGTTTATCGCTAGGCCAGCGTCTTTTATCCTTCCAAAGACCATTTTTAGATGTTCTAAATGTTCCGGGAATGACGAACTACATAGAATTATATCGTCTAAGTATGTATATGCGTATGGTTCCAGCGTTGGACCAATCACCATATCCAATAACCTTTGGAATGTTGCTCCACTTGAATGGAGTCCAAACGGCATTACTCTAAATTGGTATAAACCTCTTCCTGGTACGGTAAATGCTGTTAATGGTTTGCATTGTTCTTGTATTTTCACGTTCCAATACCCGTTTTTTAAGTCTATTTTTGAGAAATATTTTGCTGTTCTAAGTTTTTCTAAAGTATTGTCTATCTGTGGTAATGGGTATGCGTCTTTTTCCGAGATTTCGTTTATTTTTCTAAAATCGACACAAAATCGGTATTCTCCATTTTCTTTTCGGACCATTACTACTGGTGAACTGTATGGGCTATCTGATTCTTCTATTATTCCATCTTTGAGCATTTTATCTACGTGTTCATTAATTTTTTCTTGGATTTTTGGGTTCCTTGGATAATATTTTTGTTTTATCGGTTCGTTGTGTTTTAATTTTATCTTGTGTTCTATCCAAGTGTTTCCTTTTGCACATTCCTCATTTTTCTTGAATTCTTCTGATAGAAGGTTTGTTAGTTGATCTTGTTGTTCCGGTGTTAACTTTTCTTCTACTTGAATTAGTTGTTCAGGTGTTTGTACGGTAGGTATAATTTCATTTGTGTTCTGGATGTTTATTTTCATGTTTAAACGTTGTATTATGTCCATTCCTAATATAGTGTGTGTTGCTCCTGGCATGACGTACATCCGTTGTTTTAATTCTGTATTCTCTATTTTTAAATCTACATCTTGGAATTTTGTTAATTGTAATTCGCTTCCATCGGCTAGTAGTATTTTATGTACTTCTTGGCTGTCGGATTCTTGTTTTTCGGGTAGTATCTTATATACTTCGTCGTTTATATATGAGTGCGTTGAGCCGGTATCGAACAGTGCCTTAAATTGCTGTCCTTTTATTTCTATTTCTAGAAATATTCTTGGATCGTTTGCATCATCGGATTTTATTGTATTTGTTTTTTGAATATACTTTCTTGGTTCTGTTCTTTGATTTTGACTTTCTTTCCTACAACAATTTTTGCTCAGTGTTCCTATACGACCACATGTACTACAAAAGATTGAGCTTTTGTTTCTACATTCTTTTGACGTATGGTTTCTCTTTCCACACTTCCAACAACACGTTTTACTATCGTAGTTGTGTATAAAGCTGGTCTGTTTCCCGGTATTAGTCGTTTGATTTGTTTCTTTGTTGTTCCACTGTGTTTTCTTCTGAAAAAATGGTTTCCTTATGTTTTCTTCGTAATTTTTCGGTTGCCTTTCTGTATATATTTGAGTTGAGATTTCTTCATGTTCTCTTGCCAGTTTTATTAACTCTGAGAGATTATTGAAGTCGTTCTTTTTCACGTAATATTTATATTTGGCATTCATATTTTCGTATATGCGTTCTAATTGTTCGGACGTTGACAGCTTACCATATCTTCTTATCAATGTTTGTATTTCTGATAAGTAACTTACGAAGTTTTGTTTGAAGTACTGCTTCTTTCTGACTATGTCTCCTAGAAGTTTTGAGTTGTAGTCTTGGGGAAAGAAATTAAGTTTAAATTCTTCTATGAAGATTTCCCACGACGTCCATATGTGGTGGTTGTTTCGGTACCACGCTTTGGCGTTGCCTTTTAAAACCTTTGGTAGAATCTGCAGCATTTCTTGTGGTTTTATATCATTGGTATATTTTATTTCTTCCAATGTTTCGATAAAATCCACCGGTTCGTTACGTATGTCGTATGAAATACCGTAACTGTTTACCAATTTGAGTAGATTCATCATGTTCTTACTCTGTGGTTTTTCGGAGTTTGATTCGGATTCGGATGCGGATGTCCTGTCTTGACTTGTTCCGGGATTGTCTGTCATCTTCGTGCTTTTGCTGTCTGTTGACAGGATTTTCCTGAGCTGGTCAACGGTTAAACCCTCAATTGAAATATTTCTTTCTTGTATTTCTTTTATGAGTTCTGGTTTTTTCAAGTTATAAATCCAATTTGTGGACATTTGACGGTTAAATTATTTATTTATTTGATTATAACGGAATGTTTTTTTTTCTATTAACGGAAATAACGGAATACACTTAATTAATTTATTTATTTAACTTACCTCCAACAATGTTTTTTTTTTTTTTTTTAAACGGGTTTAATTCCTTAACGGTTCTTTTTTTTTTTTTTTTTAACGGAACACGGATTAATAAATTTATTTATTTAACTTACCTTCAATTAAACGGGTTCAATTTATTTACGGATTTTATTACTTTTACCGGAATATGGATTAATAAGTTTATTTATTTAACTTACCTTCAATACCGGTTTTTTTTGTTTTTTTTTTTATCGGGTTCAATTCCTTAACGGATTTTATTTTTTTAACGGAACACGGATTAATAACGTATGGAATTAAACGTATTTTATTTGTTTTTTTTTTTTTTTTTGAAATGAAATTGACCGGGTTTTATTTTTATATTTATTTACTCTCGGTTTTATTGGTAGCAACTTGTTAAATTTACACAATTATTTACTTACGGTGAAAAGGTATATTTTTTTTATCCTCTTTGTAAATCGCTTCTTGAATGTACTTTTCCGGGAGATGACACCTGTTCGTATTTGGTAACCCGAACCGACAGGTGCACCAACCCATGGAATTGTAACGTTCTTGAAGACGAAATTAGCCAAAAGGCTGCGGAAGCAGTATAAAAGCAAGCAAAAGAGGTGAACGAATATCCCTTTTCTGTTTATTGGTAATAATTAGTAATCTTTATAGCTCATCTATACGGATACGGGGTTTTTATTTACTATTAATTTTTTTTACACTCTCACTCGGTTTCCCGTGACCGCTCACTTTCCGCACTTAACGTTTCCTTGCTCCACCATCTAGGTTTCGCGAAGGCCGTCTAGATTGTTAAGTGGGCCGACCAGGGAGGTAATGAGGTGTGATACCGGAGTGGATTCTCACTAAACGGGTGCCAATTGTAATGATACACTATCTTACTGCTTTGAACACCTCGCGGGTCGGATTCTTACTGAGATGGGTGTCAAATGTAACGATACACTATCTTACTGATTTAAGCACCTCGCGGGGTGGATTCTCACTGAGTTGGGCGCCAAATGTAACGAAGTGAGGCTTCGTTCATTAAGGTAACCAGTGGGGTTCTACTGTTAACTGCCTACTTGGGTAACCTATCGGAGAGCTATAAAGAAAACACCAATCAATGATTACAAAGATGCCGCCAATTGATTTATTAATTATAAATACATATATCTGAGACTCTATAGCTAATACTTATGTCTAGCACTTTAATAGAGGGCGCGGCGTGATCTTGCCTAAACGGTACGGGAAATCGCTCCTTGAACGTACCTTCCTGGGAGGTGACACCTAGTCGTATTTGGTAACCCGAACCGACAGGTGCATCAACCCATGGAATGGTGACGTGCGAGGAGACGATGAATATACTGGCTTACAGGGAAAGCGGTATGGGGACGCGGACGGTACCCTCGGGTAAAATTACCAGGGTTTCGGTACAGACGGACAGACCTCACCGCAATGGCTAACACATATCGTATTTGGTAACCCGAACCGACTTGTGTTAGTTGTACGGTAGCGCCAGGCCGACTGCGCTCTCGCAATGGAGTGCGCGGTCTTATAAAGAAGGTCGCGGGGTGAGGTACGTGGCGCGCGGTGCGCGGTGCGCGGTGCGCGGTGCGCGGGCGTCCCGCGGGCGGTAACTTTCCCCTCTGCGCTGCGGCGGCGGCGGCGGCTGGATGGTTCGAGGTGGCGTGATGTGCTACGTCACAAATCGAAATACCAAAATGTTGACTATTTTTTTACAATTAATCGTTATTATTGTTTTTGTTTACTATTATTTGAACAGTAAATGTTCTTATTGGACGGATAAAAATGTGACAGGTCCAAAACCTATTCTGTTTTTTGGCAGCCTAAAAGAATTTGTTTCAAGAAGAAAGCATATTGGAATAGTGTATAAAGAAATTTATGATGAATTTCCAAATGAAAAAGTTGTTGGTGTTTATAAAATGACAACACCAGCACTAATAGTTCGGGACTTGGATATTATAAAGCACGTGATGATTAAGGACTTCGACGTGTTTTCTGAGCGTGGAATTGAGTATAGCCAGAAAAAACTGGGAGATAACTTGTTTCATTGTGACGAGAACTTATGGAGAAACCTCAAGAATAAATTAACCCCTCTTTTTACTTCAAGTAAATTGATAAATGCTGTCCCAATAATGTCAGAACGTGCGGACAAGCTAGTCAATCATATTGAGTGCATTTGTCGTGATCAGACGGAGCAAGAAATATACCAGCTCTTTCGGAAATACACCATAGCCACAATAGCAGCGATTTCATTTGGTCTTGATGTAGACACTATCAACGACAGCAAAGGATTATATGAATATATTGACAAAGAACTATTCCACACTTCACGTGCCGTTGAAATGGACATGTTGTTTCCTGGGATTTTGAAATATTTGAACATCTCACTATTTTCACAGTCTATAAATAAGCTATGCCACGAAATTGTTCAGATTATTACAAATGACAGGAATGAAAAGTCTGCTGGCGAAAACAATATGATAGATTTATTATTAGGATTAAAACAGCATAGCAAGAATATTGGAAAACGTAAAGATGAAATTACTTTAGATATAACAGAAAATATCATAGCTGCGCAGGTTTTTATATTTTACATAGCCGGATATGGAAGCAATGCCTCTACATTGTCTAATTTAATGTTTAGGCTAGCAGACAATCCTGATGTACAAGACAAACTGATTGAAGAAATAGACGTCGTTCTTGATAGATACAATGGAGGGGTAACATATAATGCGTTGAAGGAGATGTCTTATCTAGATAAAGTGTTTCATGAGACATTGAGGATGAATCCCCTAACAAACTCAATACAAAGGGTATCACAAGCAAAATATAAAATACCGGGGACCAAATTGACGTTGGATAAAGGAACTCCGATAATAATATCACCTTATGCGATACAGCATGATGAGAAGTATTATCCAAATCCGGAGAAGTTTGACCCAGAGAGATTTGCACCAGAGAATTGTTGGGATCGACACTCCTGTGCTTATTTGCCGTTTGGAACTGGACCGAGAGCTTGTCTTGGTAAGTACTACTGAATATATTTATACAATTTACTACACTCGAGAGCAATGAGTCCGGGTCACTTAAAGAAACCTATAAATCTCGGAAACTAAAAATACTAACTTAATTAAATAAAATGTGTTTAATAGACGATTAAATACTCGTTAAATTAAGGTATTAAAACTTCTTAGTTATTGTAAATTTATGTCATAAAAAAAACAAATTTGAAAAAGGGAGACTTTCGGAGATCGAACTACGAAATTACTGCATTATAAGTGCCTAAAGTTGAAACTGAAACGATTTTTCTTTTAGGAATGAGGTTTGCCAAGATTCAAGCTAAAGTATGCATCGTCAAGTTTTTATCCAAGTTTCGAGTGCAGCCGTCTGAAAAAACTAAAGAAATAGGAAATTATGATCCGACGAGACTTTTCATTTTTCCCAAAGGCGGAATCTATGTGAACATTGTACGAAGGTAATAGTAGATTGTTAATCAAGGGATGTAAAGCACCTACACACTAATACACTAAGGTGGCAAACAAGCATACGGCCCGCCTGATGGTAAGCAGTTACCGTAGCCTATGGACGCTAGCAACACCGGGGTGTCACTCGCGCGTTGCCGACCTGAAGAAACCTCTTTACACCCTTTTTGAATATATTTATTAATTAATTGGTGCTTAACTGGTTTATAATCATTTGGCATAGAAATGAATATGGATGAGTCATATAAGAATTATCAGCTTGACAAGAGTAGGTATAAGTAATTATAATATTTTAGTTTGTTATTTATAATTTAGTTAATAGTACATTGTGATACATAGTTGATCATTACAGACGAAGCGATAAGGAAGCCGAGTGTAATGATCAATGCACACGCGATCATACGACGTTTTTCAACACACTTGAAGGAAAAAACAGACATATTTTTTTAAGTAGGTTTTTTGATAATCATCAACCACACACAAACTCTTTTACCCGTTTAAATTAAGAATCCTTCTTCTACACACATATCACTTGCATTGAGTTATAAACTTAACATAATCGGGATTATACCTATGATAAAACTTTGCTGTAATGTAAAGTAAAAATCACTAGTGCGTAATAAGCTGCATTTAGATACTAAAGACGGTGCAATAAATGTCACTTTACTAGCAAGTGTGTTGAAAAATCTGTTACGAATCACTCAACATTGTAATAAGTTCAAATTCTTCATAGAAATATTATTTTACCACTTTTTTTTGTTATTAGCGATTACTTTTTGTTGTTTATAACGTGTTTTTTTCAGCAATAATTATAGTAATAGTATTACAATTAGTATGTTCATATATATCTATAGTTTTATAAGAAGCTCGGTAGAGCAAGCTTGGAACTCCGTAATTTTTACCATCAATATTTTTGTCACCCTTATTCACGCAAATTAATTAATTTCATTTCATTGCAATAAACGTGTTTTTTTGACTGAAATAACGGAAAAAAGAAATAAATACCTAAAAGCTCTTTGAATTTGGAATATATTTACTAAGGCGGTTATCACACTGCCACACATCACCGGACTAAGCTGACTCTAAATCGGACTAAGCTGTGGCGCGACATGTACCAGCTCACCATGGATACATATATTCATTATTATAAAACACTATCAAATTCCATCCCAGAAAAAAATGGTTCAAATTAAAGTGTTAGAATACCGTTATACCTAATTACAGAGGCCTATATGTCAGGCAGACCTTGGTATATCTAATTAGGTGTATGATTTATGGTGGGCAAAGTGGGAGCAATTATTGTGGGACGATTAAGAACGCTGACCGTCGTTAGAGTCAGGCGAGTCGGGTTACTATGAAATAGTTTTTGGATGGGACAATTTACCAAAGCATTTACAACAAATTATTAAAAGGACTCAAAACCCGACATCGTATAACAATACTGAAAAGAGAAAAACAAGCTCTGTAATCTATATAATTATATATATATATAAAAAATGAGTCCCTATTTCCCTTGGTCACGCCATCCCGCGTGAACTGCTAGACCGATTTCGCTATTTCTTTTTTTGTTGTGTTTGTTATTGTCAGTAGAGGTTCTTATGAAAGAAAAAAATAACGTAGGGTAGTAAGGTAGATAGGTTAGTAGGACACCAAGCGAACGAAGTCGTGCCGGGCAGCTAGTATATATATATATAGAATTTTGAATAGGTATAAGTACCATGAATGTTATAATGTCTGTTTTTTTCCTCGCAAGTGTGTTGAAAAACGAATGAAACACATTTGCATTGATCATTACACTCTAGACTCCTTATCGCCTCGTTTAATGTCACCTCGAGTGTAATAACCAACTTTGCATACATGTATCATAATGTACAGTATGAGGCACGATTCATGAGCACAGATAGGCAGTAGTGGGGGCAAGCTCGCACATGTACAGTTCTGGCCAAGCCAAGCCAAATGACTTGCAAGAATACAATGGACGACGAGCATCGACTGACGAACCAATCGTGTGCAGCTCGGCGCTCCCCCCTTCTTCATTCCGCCAAACAGACCGAAAAATTTACTACTGCGCAGGTGTCAATTCGTGCTCAAGACTCGTGCCTCTTACTATACTATTATTTCAGAGGTTTATTAATGAACAAGTTATTCAGGTAAGGTTTAGACGTAGTATATTATTTACTGTGGTAAATAAGCGCTACGGTAAATTAAGGCTAACAAACATCGCACTTCTCGCGGAGCTATATCTTACACAACTTTCAGGTTATAATAAGTCTTGATATGGAGCTTTTAGCTGTAAAATGGTTTCGGAAACATCTTGATTTTTAAATACCTACTCAATGATAACCCACCTTAACATCGACATTTTTTTTTTCGGTTGCCTCTATATCGAATTTTGATTACTGTCAAGTCGTCAGATCAAAATCGGCCTACGCGTTTGGTCTCTAGAGCGACACAAGGAACAAATATACATACATACATAGGCTGATAAACACATTACCCTCCTTTGCGTCCGCAGTCGGGTAAAAAGATAGGCTTTTTTTTATGTGATCCATCGGAAGGTAAGTGGTCACCGCCGCCATCTGCAATACCCAGAGAGTTTCCAATGCTTCTTTTCACCTACCCTATATCATAAAACGTAAAGTAAAGAAGTATCAATTAGATGTGAACACAACATTCACAAAGAAACACTCACGTTTATGGGAAGAAAGAAGTCAGTCAAGACACGTAAAAGGCGTTTTGGTTGACTTCTATTCTTACATATCTGAGAGAATTTTAGTAGCTAATATTTTAATTCAAAAACACAGTCTCAATTTTTACTAAAATATACTCGCCTTACAATGTTTCGCAGTATTAAAAAACAGGGCAACTTCAACGGCCGTGGCATATGGACGGCTACTTTATGGGTCCATAGACAACTCTCTCAAACCAGTAATTACGAACTTAGCAAAATAACTCTCTTGATTTTTTATATAAAAAACTATAAGTAAAAACTCTAGCTCGTGCCGAAATTATGGAAAAAAACTGTGGGTCATTTTGTTTTTAGTTAACTGGAAAAGGTTGGTAATTTTCTGGCACGGAACATAATAATAAATTGGTTGTTATTTAGAAATCGAAATATTGTTCCCAACAATGCCCTCGGCCCGGGGTGAGCTATTGTTACACTTTATCGATATACGCATGACATTTAACAGCGATCCGCTATCACACCGAAGTGTAATTGTAATTAATTGGAAGGATTTTAAAATGATTTTGATGACAATTTAAAGTAGGTAACCTATTTTAAAATTTATGGAACACTTGATAAAGAGTGTGATAGTGATGATCTAGCTAGCGAGTTTTTTTTTATACAACTTAGTCGGTAAACAAGCATACGGCCCACCTGATGGTAAGCGGTTACCGTAGCCATATGGACGCTTGCAACACATGAAGCATCGCTCACGCGTTACCGACCTTTCCCCCCTCCCCTATGAGCTCTGGCGACCTTACTCACGCGCAAGAACACACCTTTACACAACAAAGTTATTTGGCTGCGGTATTCTGTAAGGTGGAGGTACTTCCACAGTCGAGCTGCTCTTTGAGCGAATAAACGCTATGCTCTACCTCTCTCAAAATATTTATAATATAAATAAATAATAATAATAATAAATAATAATAATATAATGATAATAATATTTATAATATATATATATAAATATATATTTAATATTTCGAAATAATAGTAATAAGTCAAAAGAATTGTATTTAGTACGTATTCAAAATAATTTTATACATATTCTATGAAAATGACCTATTTAGCATGTCGTACTAATAGGTTTCGGAATCCATCCATCATTCTTCATATCCGCCATTATCATCTACTGCTCCTCAAAACATAGCTTGAACCATATTACACTTCATTGTAAATGAGGACCGCATTAAGAGTTTCTACAAGCGAGCGACATGAGACGTCTATACGCGGCCACTGCCGCAGGGCGAATACGTTTTTGCTCGTTTTTCCTTATGGGTAGTCAGACAAGAATGTGACCAAGTGCGATATGAAACGCCAAAGGGCGTGAAGACATTCGTTCGCTTTTTATAAGCGCAGCAAATAAATTGCTGTTCGTAATCTTTTGAGTTGAGACAGTCAACGTTCTTTGCCTGATTAATTAGAATGTAGGGTAATTAATGTTAAGATAAGATAAGATAAGATAAGATAATATTTATTTTTTACAAAAATAGTGACAATAGTAGTAAAAGGAAATGCTGGTGGCGTTTGTTCCATACAAACGGAATCGTTAATTTTTCTCTCTGGGTAATGACACTAGAGCAATGATTATTTTACCATGCAATCGGTAGGTACCATTGTTTTTTTTATTTTTTATTGTGTATATGCCTGTGTTTCACCACAATCTCACCATGGTAAGTGATGATGTGGCCGAAGGTAGTAAGAACACAAAGCCTAGAAGGTACTGGCTCTCAAGTGCAGCTATCGGAACACCCCATAGGTGCTTGGCGACAGATTTTTCAACTTGAGGGTGGTAGCCAGCCAGATAGGTACTACAAAGTACCCTACCACCGTGCTATGGTTTCCTCACGATGTTTTCCTTCACCGAAAGCTCAAGCTCATAGTAGGATTCGAACCCGGGACCTTCGTCTCGGTATCCGACGTCGCTACCACTGAGCCATCATGGCCTTAAAATAATTATTTCTCCATAAATTAATTATTATAAGAATTAGGAGCCTTCAAAAATCACAAAAACGTACCATTCTTAACGCCCTTATCAGACGTCGAGAATTTGACGAATATAAAAAAACAAAGGAAAACCGACAGACAAAGCCAGAGCCCTTCTTATTATGATTCTAGTTTTTTTTTTTATGTATGTTTGTCCACGCATATTTCCGAAGATATTAATCGGATTGTAATCATTCTTTATTTCTGTTTATATTTACTTCAACTAGGGGAACAGTGCAAGTTTCATCGAAATCGGTTCAGCAGTTTTCAAGATATGGACAAATATGTCAAAAAAAAAAAAAAAAAAAAACTAGAAGGAGAGAACACTAAAATGTTGAAACAATTTTTTCCTGTAATTGCAAAAATAAGGTCCTAGAATCGGTCCGAAGAGCTCAACTAATAGGTCTCTGGATAGCTCTGCGTGTGTCTACAATTATCTGCATTTACCAACCCGCAGTGGCTTATGTTTTAGAAGTCAATAGGTACATGTAAGGTAGACTAAGAAAACAATCGGATCTGTATTTGTAGAAATTGTTTAGACGGTTTCGAAATAAAATAAGCTTACTAGAAACTGAAAAGACTGAAAGAAACACTCATACTCTCCGCCAATTTCGTAGTTCTCAGCAAAGTACGCCTACTCTCTATGCGATGCAGAATGGTGCGTGTGACACATGGTGTTTTATAAGATTTCTCACTGGTCAATGGGTATTTCTTTATTATACAGGGATATATAATACTTTGTGTGGTATATCAGAGGAATCAAGTAAAAGTTAACAAGATATTGGTTAAAAACCTTGCATTCCTACGCACCATCCTACAACGATTAGAATATAGCAGTATTACCGTCCCTGTGACTTCTATTACCTATAGGTGCATTAGACGTTCCTACGGTAGTTATAAATGAGTTAATGTCCTGATATTAACTCATTTATACACATACATTTAAGAGAGGTAGAGCGTAGCGTTTCTTCGCTCAAACAGCACAATGACTGGGGAAGTACTTCCACCTTACAGTTTACCGCAGCTACATAAACATTTTGTATTCCGGCGTGTGAGTAAGTTCACCAGAGCTTTTTGGTCGTTACGCGTGAGAGATGCCCCGTGTGTTGCAAGCGTCCATATAGCTACGGTAACCGCTTGCCATCAGGCGGAATGCACGCAGTTATCCGACTTTGTGTATTAAGTATTTTAGCAATCTCTAGAGCACATTTACATGTACCTGAACATCAAAACAAAGATATACCAACGTAAATAACACCATGTAGTACTTATAAAATTAAGGACAATAAAATACTATCTGCTACTACTCCTATAAAATGTGTGCAGCACATTTGCCAGCTTTATAAGCAGTAAGCGCTATGACACGGCAGCCTCTCCCGGCTGCAGAGCGTGGGAACGTCGCAAACTGCTCATTACCGGTCCATCACAGCCCAGAGCCCGCGATGCGACTGCACTCGGCTGCAGTACTTACGTAATTTACCCTGATTTAACAGTTAATAACTTGTTTCGGTTGCATTTACATTGTTGCGTTTGGGAGGTTTTCGGTTAAGGTAAATGGTTTCATTTTGGGATTTATATTGTACAAATACCAAGTCTGTAGGTATTTTAACGATATGACTAAAATAGGTTTATATTTGACTACAAAGCTGCTACTAGGTCAGACCTACTACTTAAAAATGACATAAAAGGCGATTTTAAGGCGATGATAGCTTAGTGGTAGTGACGTCGGATACCGAGACGAAGGTCCCGGGTTCGAATCCTACAATGAGCTTGAGCTTTCGGTGAAGGAAAACATCGTGAGGAAACCATAGCACGGTGGTAGGGTACTTTGTACCCGTCTGGCTGGCTACCACCCTCAAGTTGAAAATCTGTCGCCAAGCACCTATCGGTGTGTTCCGACAGCTGCACTTGAGAGCCAGTTCCTTCTAGGCTTTGTGTGGTTACCACCATCGACCACATCATCACTTACCATAGTGAGATTGTGGTCAAACACAGGCCTATATACAATAAAAAAAAAAACACAACCCTTTAAAAACTCACACCTTTTAAATAATTAACTAAAATCTAATGCTCCTACAGGCTACTAATATCTTTTGAGTCTTACAGTAGATAAGTAACCCAGAATACGTTTACAACATAACTCCCCCCACCTGTTCACCCACCAATTACGCACCGAGTCGAGACCAGGCGAGACAAGACAATGCGCACCCAAAATAGCCACCACTTTACTCTTCGCGCTAATTAACTGAACGCTTATTACGTGTCATAGCAAGTGATTGATATTCGATTGCAATTGAATATGTCAGAGCGGCAGATGCTAGTAGAATGTCAAGATGCTACGAAACTATGATCTGTGTATGAAACTATGAAAATTATAGCCAGTTTTAGAAATACTTTTTTGGCTTATGTTGGATGAAAATCTCTCCACGACAAATGATATGGCCAAAGGTGGTAAGCACAATAAGCATAGAAAGGGACAAGCTCTTCAACTGGAACACGCAGTAGGTGCCTGGGGAAAATTTTTCGGCTTGAGTGTGGTAGCCAGCCAGGTGGATTCTATAGGGAGGGATACGGCATTTGACTTGACTACCACTAAGCTATCATCGTCATAAAATGCTGGCATATTGACGCTCGCTTATATCATGAAATGTACGGGTCTGTACACACTGCGACTCTTTGCAGCGCTGCGAGCAATTATACAGTCGTAAAACCGCACCTGAGCAGCCCTGAATAATCCCGATGACCAAAGTGCAGTGGCTTTCCACCAGTGATGCCTCGCTAGCGATGCTATTGCTATAGCTACGTGCTATGTTGTTAAAATGAAATTTAAAAATATTACAAGTTCATTCTTTTATTTAAAAAAAACCTATTAAGTTGACATAAATATATTTCTATAATTATCCACACTCGACATCTCAAGCGAAGAGCGGCTCGGCTCGTTCTTGCCTCGCGTAGCGTAGACCCACCTTTAAAAGTTGCTTTTAAGATATCTTGAATATTTTTCAAAGTGTGTAGAATTACTTCAACGGCAATTCCTATCTAAATACGTAATGGTTCAGGACTCAGTTTATTCGAAGTGTTTGCGTGTCCTCCTGGTAGGTACGTGTATTAAAATCGAAAAAGGCCTAAGCAGTATATTATTTTATAATAATAAAATAAGCTCGTTACCATTACATATATATCACCAAAACCATCGATTTTCTATAACCAATTAATATCCTAATTTTATTTATTTATTGACTAAGTTCAACAAAAGAATCGTCTTCAAATAATTAGAATATTTTTAAAAGGTCCAAGCTATAGCCAATTCCAAATGAAAAGCCCGAACAATTGTTATCTCCATGGGAAAACTGAAGACTCCCGTGCCTCCTAAGGGGGCTAATTGTCCCCAAGGGAGGGGGTACGGGTGGGAGGAGTCTTTGTAAACAGCCGCCGGGCAATTTGCGTATTGAGAGTTGGTCGATTGGCGCGGATGGTACTTAGCCGCTAATTGCTGAGTATGGACAGCAGAACAAATATATAACGTTTTTTTATAAAGAATACTGAAAAATTCCAACAGTAGGTTGACCACTAGCCTACCTCCACCGATCCGCAGTGGGCATGCGTGGTGGAGTATTGCCCAGTCTCTTTCAGGCCTGTGCTCAGCAGTGGGACATTATAGGCTGATGATGATAATAATGATGATGACCTTGGTATAATTATAACTACAGTTTAACCTCTATAGATAATTCATATAGCACCGAAAATATTGCACGTTTTAATCAATTTTAATACACTACCTATTACCTTAATACTTCATGTAACGCATCATTACCAGTATTTAGTGTTGATTGATTGTCACTGATTACGAACAAACGCGGATTTGTATTGCCAATAAAGCGAAACTATCGTGTAATTAACTATGTTCGAAAGTATTTACCAATAATATTATCTACAGTTTTTAAGAATGTGTGATTGAGTACACCTGAGTTTCGCATATAATCTATCTATACTAATATAATATTATGAAGAGTAAAGATTTGATTGTTTGTTTGTTTGCATTGAATAGGCTCCGAAACTACTGAACCGATTTGAAAATCTCTTTCTGTTAACTGTTGGGATATGCTACACTATCCCCGGGTGACACAGGCTATATAATATTTTCAAAAAAAAAAATGGGATCCTTACTTATACTCCAATATTCGCGTGGGCTGCGAAAACTATTGATGATAGAATAAAATAATGTACAGCAGAACACATTATTATTTATAAAAACCGGCCAAGTGCGAGTCAGACTCGCGCACCGAGGGTTCCGTACAAACCTGTAGGTATATAAGTAAATGGTAGTATATACCTGAGTATTTGACATGAATTTCAATTTATGACGTATTAAAAAAAACTACTTACTAGATCTCGTTCAAACCAATTTTCGGTGGAAGTTTGCATCGTAATGTACATCATATATTTTTTTTAGATTTATCATTCTCTTATTTTAGAAGTTACAGGGGGGGGACACACATTTTACCACTTTGGAAGTGTCTCTCGTGCAAACTATTCAGTTTAGAAAAAAATTATATTAGAAACCTCAATATCATTTTTGAAGACCTATCCATAGACAGCCCACACTTATGGGTTTTATTAAAAAAAAAAAGAGTTTCAGTTCTATGTATGGGGAACCCCCAAAATTCATTGTTTTTTTCTATTTTTGTGTCAAAATCTTAATGCGGTTCATAGAATACATCTACTTACCAAGTTTCAACATTATAGTTCTTATAGCTTCGGAAAAAAGTGGCTGTGACATACGGACGGACAGACAGACAGACATGACGAATCTATAAGGGTTCCGTTTTTTGCCATTTGGCTACGGAACCCTAAAAAGTATCACGACAGTATATGTCTAACTATTATAGTTATGCCACAATAAGTGTTCTGTTATTTAAAAAAAAATTGAATTGCCGCCGCTAGAAAAGGCTGTTTATTTGTATCTTTGTTTTAATCATTATCAAAATAAATTACTTCATATTCAAGACGGCTTCAATACCTTTATATTTTATAAATTTTTGAATTATTCGATTCGGACATTACATTCGAAAGAAATCACAAGTTTAAAAATGTAAGTATTAGAACATTCGAAAGTTATCACGAGTTTAAAAATGTTAGTGTTTGTAAAAAAAACTCCTCCGAAACGGCTTGACCGATTATTATGAAATGTTGTGTGCATATTCAGTAGGTCTGAGAATAGGACGTAAACTACTTTGCATACCCGTAGGGTAGGGTAGCAACACAGGGTAGGGTTGCACCACGCGAACGAAGTCACGGGCAGCTGTCTGTCTATATAGTATTTAAAAATTAATCCCTATTTCCTTTGGTCACGCACGCCATAACTTGAGAACGACTTTACCGATTTCATACTTCTTTTTTTTAAAGTTTTCTAATACGTCGTAGAAAGCTTACGGGAAAAAATAATTGCGCAGGGTAGCTAGTATTAATTTGAAATAGAAAGAAAATTTCTTTCAACAACCACACACATTATATTAAAAATGTTACAAAGTACAGCGTTCAAATACCTAGTGTGAAAAAGAGAGATGTTTAAATAAATAGTATTTAATCTGTGCTTCCCAAAAAAATACCCTATTTGAGAATAGATAATTAATTAAGTATATCTGTTTCTTTATTCGCATCATTAACATTGGCATTAAGAATTATGCTTGCTAAAAATGTTTAACTATAAATCCTGAGAATCAAATTTTTATGCTAACCGTATTACCGTACTGACTCATTCAGCAACCGAAGTTGTGTTCTTTCGAATGTGCATTAAATTTGATGAGGTTTCTGTGAAACGGTTTGTTAAATCGCTGTTTCTGCCATCGATCTGTATCTAGTTAGATGTTTAATTAAACTTTCCAATGATCTGTCAACAGCTAAGGCAGGTCTATTCTATATTGTATCGTTATCCATCAGTGTAGTGACCCTAAACCACACTGTTTCAAAGTTTAACAAGAAAAATGACAGTATTCACATACGGGATGTATAGTCGTCAGCATCCATACCATTTTGAAAACACCAGTTCTCGTACGATCACCGAAGTTAAGTAACGACGGGCGTGGTCGGTTCTTGGATGGGTGACCGCCTGGGAACACCATATGCGTTACGAACGATGATATGTATTATAGGCAGTTAGGCACCACCACGGAGGACAGAAAGAATTGCTTCTGTATTCTGTCCTCTGTGGGCAGTAGTAGGCACCGCCGATCTAGCAGCGAAGCAGCGCTCGTTCTCCTGACTTGCTTTACAAATATTGAGATTTCGAACTGAAAACTTAGTTTAATTAAAATAAAACATAGCCTTTATTACGTAGCTTGTCATTAAAGATATATTTAAAATCGGTTCAGAAGTTTCAGAAATTAACCCCTATACATACAAACAAACAAAATAATGATAGTTATATTATTCTCATAACTATTCTCATAAATAATATAAACATTTAAGTTAGGATGATTTGATATGTAGGTAGGTACGTCCAATTTCACTCTTCTCCATAAAGGCATAAAATGTCCAAAAAAGCGTAAAATTTGTCATAATTTGCTCAAGCCCTCGTTTACCTTAGCGCCATGCACTGTTCAGTTCATCCTACCATATTAACTATATCAACTAACAGCATACAAACAATCGTTATCACCATCCAATAAGGTTGAGTATAGCGCGGCAATAATTTTTCCAACTGTTAGTCCTTTTGTTCTCACTGGGAGGTCTCTGGTTGTCATATCTTCTATTGTGAGCATTCAAATCATATTATTGTTCAATGAATATTACAAAAATATAATTGCACTTAACAATTGTTATAATTGGTGTAACAAAAGCAGTTTGACATGTTATAGGTACTTTTGTGAAACCATTTCTTACTATTGTTGATCGGATTGCAATTGTATTTATTTTTTTGTAATTGTGAGTTTTTGTATCTTTTGATTGTTGTAATTATAAGTTTCTAACTTGGTAAGCGACTGATATCTCCAAGTTGAACTAAATTTTCATAACCACAAACAAAAAAAAATAAGATCAATGAAGGCAGAAAAAAGAATTACTCTACCAAAAAATAGTCTACGAGAAGTAAATAAATAAATAAATAAGCCTTTTTATTTCTCATTTCATGCAATTTTTTTTTTTTTGCTTACATGCAACAAACGAGGATAATTATAATTATGTACCTACTATAATTTAACAATTTGAATAGTTATGAATTTGAGATATTTTTATTATATTTAATTTATATTCGTTAATTTAAATTTCAATCGATTTTCATTTTTTTATTTTATTTAATAGAATTCTTCTTTCTTTTTATTAATGAGAACCCCTCTGTAGGGTAAAGGCCTCCTCCATTTTTTCCATTGCTCTCTGTCTCTAGCCTTTATTTGCCATTTATCTCCTGCTGTTTCTTTATTTACGAAGATTATAGTACCCTCTTAAGTACCTTAATAAAACTATTGTATTGTTTTTTGGAAAAAAACAGATTTAAATTAAAATTATTATTTTTTTAATGTCGTCGACCCATCTCCTTGATGGTCTTCCTCTTTTCCTTTTTCCATTTGGTCCCTTCCATATTACGACTCGTTTCGTCCATCAGGCGTCTTGTATTCTGGCTATAATATGACCTGCCCATTTCCACTTCAATTTCATAGAGTGTTGTAGGAAATCTATTTGTTTTGTTTTTTTTTCTTATCTTGTTGTATCGAACTTTATCTCTCTTTCGGATTCCTAATATAGATGGCTGCTTGACATATTCTAATTTTTTCTTTCAGCTGTTTCGTGTATGTCCAGTTTTGTAATCCATATGTCAAACAGTATTTTAGCAGGTTCATCTCTAGTCCCACGCATGCGCTTCCTTCCTGTAGATCTTGTATCATTTGTTCTAATTGCGAACTTGATTTTGAGAATAGTCTACGCAAGGTCCAATAGTGAAATTAACATGTATTTCATAGAGATCAATGGTGTATTTAGTAACACTCTGTACATCTGTGGTACAGCCTTCTTTTCAGAAATATGTCAGAAACACTGTCGACACAAATTGCACAAGGTTTAATTTCAAGATAAAAAATCTAAACATAGCTCAGAATAGTTTCCCGTACGAATAACATCGAATTCCAACATCTCAACGACTATTAAAACTAAACACCACATTATTGTATCGAAGCGGTACAAGTTATAAGAAGATAATTTATACAAAGTAAATTAACACTCATTTATTTAGTTGAGGCCCTGATAAGACCTGGCTCATTCTGCAGTTCAGAGAAAATTGACTCAATAGACCGCCGAGTCAGGAGACTCATTGGAGATGAGTCTTAATATGGCAAAATTCACGTACAAGACTCGACCACAATGGTAAAACTGTGACCATCGAAGAAACGTTGCTTGTCTATCGGTTTTCTGCAGACCCCGTAGTTGTGTTGTTTATATACCTACTGAAAATACAGACCCAGTGTTTTGCATCCTAATTTATAATGCGACCAGCAAAGGGAGGGACGGCCCTCTCCAGAATTGATTGGTGCCTACCACACGATTTTGGGTTTCCATCAGTATCGAAACATTGGTTAACAGACTAGCCTAGGGGGGAGGCAATCTCTAGATTTGCCAATGACTATCTTTCAGCGCATGAGCTTGTTTTTATGAACCTTAGCATATGCTGAGTCGGGACCTATTCCTGGCATCATGCAACATTGTTCGTTGCCTCTTATCTTGCATGTTGTCATTTCTCTCTTTCTTTGAATACATTCCGCATTTGCTTAAACCTTGTGCCAAAGTCCCCGAGTGTTAGTATCACCAGCGCGATCGGGCGTTGGCAAATGATGTTAATTTTCGAGTTTTACAGCGAAACAAAGCAATTGTTATCTGTTGAGGCATCGCTCACGAGCGGTGCCGAGCCCTATCTACTAGGAGCTCGGACCTGACGGCAGGCTGTATGTGCACTGAGTGCGTCGACGATACATTAATTTTCTTGATTTCTTGAATATGCTATGTTATGTTTACAAGATGCCGAATCTGCAAATTAGAAAAATAGCGAAATAGGAATCTTCATTATTTGAACAAACGAAACGTTTTTACACGGGATCGTTTAGGTCCAGTCATGACATGAGATGAGATGGTTTAAGTCAAGTCTAGTAAAACCCGGGTCTTAAATGTATTTGTCACTTTCTAACATAAGAAAGCCGGGGCTAAAGAACTCATTGCTATGCTTGAGCTATAAGCATTCAGGCCAGTCAAAATAAATACTGAAGCCTGGCCTGCTCACTACTCTGATTCCTAAGATTATAGCACAAAGAATATTAACAGAAGGGACACTCACCCCGCCACATTTTATCGTCGGCCACCGTCGTCACCCGCAACGCAATAGCGTAATAGTACTCCTGATAGTATTGCCCCGCCCATCGACCTTACTCGCTGCAAGTGTGTAGTATGATTCAAAACGTAAGTAACTAAATTATTTCGCTTTTATGAAATGCATAGTTTGAACGCTCCTTCTATCATTTTAAATATCCTGGGACATCACACGCGGTCATCTGATCCCAAACTAAGCAGAGCTTGTAATATGGAAACCAGATAACTGATTTACTATGTATAAATACTACTTTTTATTTATTAATAGGTATGTTGTACCTATGTAAATAATGTTACTTAATATCTTTGAGTATTAAACCAACTCAAAGCTTAATATACATAATTACCTTCTAAATGTACCTACCTTATTCTGTACTAATTTCCTCGATGCAGTCTTATAACTACGCTAACCTTCTTACCCTATCATTCCTTTCAATAAATACTCCAACTGCATCCCAATCCTAATGAAGCGGCAATCGCATTGGGCACCGACACGCACGGCAGTCGCGGCCGAATTACGGCCACCGATAGCATCGCGACGACAAATCGCACGATGCCGACGACTGAGACAGCCCGCCGTGCCCTGGGTCTTGGCTTCCATCGGTACATGCACCTGCATCGGGGCATAACCCCTGTCGATTGTCGTGAAAGATCTAGGGGTCGAAATAATTGCTGCTAAAAGGTGTGAGATCTACGAATAGACGGTTTTGTTGAGATTGAATTTCTCTTCTAGACTTTGCGGTCACTTCTTCCTAAGCATGGTGAAATTGTTGATAAATAAATTGTTTGAATAAAACCTCAAACTATTTTTTTTTATATAACAGGTGGAGATTTCGAGACGGCATATTTTCGAAAGCTATGTTGGGTTAGTCACGCTGAACAACTTTTACTATGGGACCAATAGTGAATTCTCATTTTTTTTTACTTTTCTTACAAAATATCAACCTTGCTTGATCATTATGTATGAAAAGTATATTTTTTTTTTTGAGAATTCAGTATTTTTTCATTTTCCAAAATGTAGTTTGAGGTTTTATTCAAACAATTTATTTATCAACAATTTCACCATGCTTAGCTTGATGATGGGGATAAAATAAGGCTAGATGTAGAGATAGGGTTCAATTGATGTAGATCAAACTATAATTAGTATTATTATTAGATATACCTAGTAAATAATAATAGAAAGACCGCATACTCATATCGTTGACGATCCCGAACTCACTGGAGACCTCAGAGACAGGAAACTCACTTTAGAACCTCTCAGCCGTCGAAGAGATAAGAGAGGTAGAGCATAGCGTTCATTCGCTTAAAGCAGCTCGAGTGTGGAAGTACCTCCACCTTACAGAATACCGCAGCCAAATAACTTTATGTTGTGTTCCTGCGCGTGAGTAAGGTTGCCAGAGCTCATTGGGAAGGGTCGGTAACGCGTGCGTGATGCCTTGTGTGTTGCAAGCGCCCATATGGCTACGGTAACCGCTTACCATCAGGCGCGTCGCATGCGCGTATACCGCCGTCGTGTAAAAAAAAAATATGGCCGACTCGCACTTGCCTAAGATTATTATACTTAGGTCTTGGTTTCCACAGTAAACAATGGTAATTTACATTAAATATTAATAAAAGGGTTTAATTTCTGAATAGCTTTACGAGCCCTACCTATAAGTATAAATCCTTTACTTTGGTCACCAACTGAAATGCAGCCCGTCTATAACTCACGTCTAAGAAGCGAGACTTTATTGCACTTAACCTATTTTATTATTATTGTTTAAATGTAACAGATATTAGTCAACAATCGGCGTGACCGTCCGATAGTCACTCCGATACCGGGTGACTCTCATTACCTTACCATTGTGACCGGCATAGAATTCTTAATATATCAAGGACTGGTTTTAGAAAGCTTATATTTTTCTGGTTCTACTATCCAAATGCGAAACCAACAAATTTTCGGTATCACAACTCGACAGTCGGTATCGTTGGTGGTTGTAGTCGAGGTCGAGTTGCCTTTGGGTCGAATTATCGATGAATAAAATTTTCACCCGATCGTTATTGACATACCACAGTCCACGAAATATGGATGTATCTTGTATCTGTGGATATGGATACAATGTTTTGCAGCCTAATTTATGTGGACAGCAAAGGAGTGGAACTTGCTTCCGATGTTTTTGTTTCCCGACACAAAGTAGAGCAAATATGATATTTTTTAATCGACTTCAAAAAAACGAGGAGGTTCTCAATTCGGTTGTGTTTTTTTATGTTTGTTACCTCATAACTCCGTCATTTATTAACCGATTTGGAAAAATATTTTTTTGTCTGGAAGGGTACACTTCCCGTTTGGTCCCATTGTCATCAGATAAGGATTTCATTACGTCTTAGTGTACTTTGAAGTCGGTTTAAGGTTTTTGTAAAACAGTCCAATTATCCTGTGCAAGCGTTCCCTTCAACAAGTAGTGGTGAAGCGCCACAGCTTTATACAAATAAATTTAAATTCATTAAGAAAACAAGTAAATAGTGCAGCGCCCATTCAGTGAATTCGTTCCATAAGTTGCACATGATGTGCTCAGAGATGGCGTAATTACCGATTATTGAGATTCGTGAGTGACTGTATTGAACTGTTGTTCTCAATCACTGTTTTGTTTTCTGTGGACCCTTCCGTTCGGTCCATTGACATTTTACCTGTTCAACTACGATGAAGTGAACATTAATATAAAATTGCTTTATTTTTCCTTCTCATAAGATATTTGAGAGTTTTTGTTAAATTAATAGTGAAAGAACATTAAATACTAACGTGAGACTGGTGCATCAAGAAATCTTACCCTTCTGCTTGTGAATTCCGAAGATATATTCGGATGAAGATTGCCGGCCGGCATCCACTCGTATTCCTTGTGGTCTTCAAAAACTGGATTATGACTTTACCCTGATAAGAGAGGCTTCAAGGTTCGATATAAGAGGTGAGTGGGCGATTTTTATAACTGCACAGTGGTGTTACTCGTTTTCTAGTCACTTCATCATAAGTTTCATTATTACAAGGCAGCCATACTTTTAGGCCTGTGCTAAAGTATTTCCCGTACGCAAGTACACCGGTGATTTGGCTATTTACACGCCAAGATTCACCATATTTTGGTCCTTAGAGACGGATTATTCCAGTTAAAAAAGTGTTGAGTACCTATATCTATATATTTAAGAAGTACTTAGTATTCAAACTTTACATAAAAAATTATGTTATTTACCTTCATATTGTTAGTAGGTACGTAAAATACATAAGAATTTATTTACCTTCATATTGTTAGTAGTAAAATACATAATAATAGGTTTTGCCTAATAATTTGTATGTGGCATATTCCTACATAATTGTTATTAGGTAGGTATATTTACCAAATCATACTAGGTATTTATGCACATAAGTCCGTAAGTAGGTACATAATTATTTGTACATTCTTTCTACTTGGTACAAATTTAGGTAGACAATAGATAGGTGCGTAATCTGTTGGTTCCTATCTGTCTTTTAATTTTTGTTAGGACATTTTAAGTGCGTAGATACCTACATAGTTCTTGTATTCATTCAATTACTTTGTAAACATAAACAAACAATTTATGAGACAAGTAATAGGTGGTTACGGTAGTGACTCTGTGTTGTTACCGTAGCGTTCTACCCAATTGTGTATTTGTTTTTATTTATAGCTCATATTTACGCGATACTTGGTTTGGCCACAGAATATTTAATAGTATTTGGCTACGGTTGTTGTTAATGATGGCGTTAGACCAGAGTATGTTGGACTCCGAACTAAAGTTGGAAAATAAGTTGAAAATACTCACATGTAAAAAGGAAGCTATATTTTCAAAGTTTAATAAAGTTTATGGCTTATCCAAAAATATTTCCAGCTTTGAGTCGAGGTCAAATGAATAATTCTTGGCAGAATCAGAAAGTATTGATGAGTTTCGTAAATCATTTGAACATATAATTGATCAAATTAATGATATTATATTGTCTTTAAATTCAGATGCAGTTCCTAATTATAGCGATTTGATCAGTTTCGACGACATGTACGGCAGAGTGAAACGAGTTAGAAATAAAATATTGGGTTCGAAAACTACCACCGACTCTGCCACAATAATAAGTTCAAACACCTCTAAAATCGTCAAGTTACCGCCAATTACGCTGCCCAGTTTTGACGGTCGAACGGAGAACTGGCCTATATTTTATGAATCTTTGAAGTCAAATATTCATGAGAACCCCCAGCTGTCTGACTCGCAACGTGTGCAATACTTAGTTGGTAAGCTTACTCATAGTGCACAGAAAGTTCTAGCAGGTGTCGTACCTACGGGTGACACATACAAGGTTATCTGGGATAGTTTAGTTAAGAGGTATCAAGACAAACGCTCTTTAGGTACGCATTATTTAAATAATATATTTGACTTGAAAAGTTGTCAAAACACGGCTAGTAGTCTCGACTCTTTTATCGAAAAGTATTCAGCTTCCATATCCGCATTGAAACAATTAGAGTTACCGGATTTAACCGACTTTATTTTAATGCACTGTGCACTAAAAAAGATTGACTCACAGACTATGCAAGCATTCGAGCTATCAGTTGTTAGTAAAGATATTCCATCATATCATGATTTGATAACATTCGTTCAGAATCAAGTAAAAATATTAGAAAGATCGCATGCGAGTAATTCGAGTTCTTTGTCGAACTCGCGCGCGAAGTCTAATGCAAATAAAACGACATCGTTTCCCGTGCGATCTGATACTTTCATCGCAAATAATAATACGCCTACTAGTGGTATTCGGTGTTGTGTTTTGTGCAATAAGACAGATCATTTGCAGCTTGACGAATGCTTACAATTTAAAAAGATGAAATCGCCGAAAGTTAGATTCGACTTTATTAAATCTAAACAAGGTTGTGTTAATTGTCTGAGTGTTTCGCATATGGTTTCAGCGTGCCCAGGTCCCACCAATTGTGAATTGTGCAAGGATAAATGGCATCATAAACTTTTACATTTCGATCAAAATAAAAATATAAATAAGAATAATAGGACGCATACTCAAACGTCACTATTATCGTACGATGGTTCGTACTTACCGCAATCGACGCCACGTGCTTGTGAATCTCGCGCCACCGCGGCATGCGCTTCGTGCGCGCCCGCTCCGCCGGTTTCCGCGTTGCACACCGAGCGTCCTCCCGTCGATGCTAATGTAGCTGGCCACCTCGACCCGCGCAGTGGCGCGAGCTTCTCAAGTTCGAACGCGCCGCATAATCTTGAGATGAACAGGACTGATTCCATGTTGTCTCATGAGCCTTCATGCTCTTTGAATGCGCATTCGAAGCCTAGCGCTATACTTTTAGCTACTGCACAAGTCTACGCGAGGGCAAATAATGTTAAAAATAAAATGTTAGTGCGTTGTTTGATTGATAATGGTTCTCAAAATCATATAATAACATTAGATTGTTGTAAGAAATTAAACTTACACGTAGTGCCTCTGACTAATTCTGTAATCAGGGGTATTGGTCTGTCTTCTCGACCTATTTACGGATATGTCGATTTTGAAATTGAGTCGAGGGTTAGTCCACATGATAAATATAATTTACATGCTTTAGTTGTTGACTGTATAACTGATCAGTTACCCTCACATTTTATAGAAAAATGTGATATGTCATATTTGAATAATATATCGATGGCTGATCTTACATGGAATATTCCCGGAAGTATAGATATTGTGCTCGGTGCACAGTTGTTTCCCTATATTTATTTGGGTCATAAAATTGATTCAGGATCTCAAGCGCCACCTGCTTTGTTGACTTCGTTTGGTTACGTGTTAATGGGTGACTGCCCTGATAGTGTTTCAGCTTCATCTTCACAGCGTGTACCGTCGTACTCTGCTTTCGCTTTGCAGGATTTAAATTCGGCGCTACAAAAGTTCTGGGAGTTGGAGGAAATTCCATCAAAAAGATTTTTGAGTCCTGAGGAAACTGAATGTGAGAACTCCTTCGTCACTTCAGTGTCACGTGACGATATAGGTCGTTACTGTGTAGCCTTGCCAATCTGTACTGATCCACAGAACTTGGGTAATTCTAGGAATACTGCTTACCGTCGTTTCATGTTATTAGAAAGAAAGTTTAAGAAGATGCCCGGGCTTCGGGAAAATTACAATACTGTTATTAATGAGTATATAGAAAAAGGCTATCTTTCCGAAGTAACTGATTTAGATGTTAATGGTGATGGCTATTACATCCCACATCACGCGGTCGTTCGGAAGGATAAGCCTATGCCTCGTATCGTTTTGGATGCTAGTGCAAAGACCCATACTGGTTTGTCACTTAATGACATGCTGCATCCTGGGCCTAATTTACAGGCTCATTTATTTATTTTATTATTAGACTTCAGACTGTTTTCTGTCGCGATGACGGCAGACGTACAGCAAATGTATTTACAAGTTGGTGTTATTGATGACCACCGTAAATATCTTAAAATATTATTTCGATTCCATGAAAGTGAAGAGATTCGTACTTTTCAGTTTACTCGTGTTCCTTTCGGTTTGAAATGTAGCCCTTTCTTAGCGATGAGGACGCTGCGCCAGTTGGCATCAGATAGTGCCGACCTACCGGCCGCTGCTCGGGTAGCTGAAACTAAATTTTACATGGATGATCTCGTCAATTCTGAACCTGAAGTGTCATCAGCTGTTCGTTTAGCTAATGAACTAATTTCTTTGTTCAAGTCAGGTTGCATGGATTTAATAAAATGGACGAGCAATTCATCCAAATTACTGGATAATCTTCCTGATTCACACCGAAACTCTATTGATTTCGATAAGAGCGACGATTCATGCTCGAACTCGAAAGTTTTAGGTCTGTCTTGGAATCCTGTTGAAGATCACTTCTTTTTTTCGACTATCGACATACAAGAAAAATGCACGAAGAGAAACATCCTTTCGGTTGTAGCTCGTTTGTTTGATGTGCTTGGTTTGGTTGCACCGGTAATATTCTATGCAAAACTGCTCATCAAGGAGTTATGGCTTGCCAAAATAGGTTGGGATGATACTCCACCTGAGAGTATCATTCGTCGTTTCTCTGTTCTCGTGCATGAATTTCCACTGCTTTCTACGTTACGAATTCCTCGTCATATGAGTGCAATTAGTACTGAAGAAGTGGTTATTGTAGGTTTCTGTGACGCTAGTTTAAATGGTTCTTACGGTTGTGTGATATATTTACATACGACTGATGCTTCCGGGCACATATCAGTTAGATTGTTGTATGCTAAATCTAAGGTTTCGCCTACAAGAATTACAACCCTGGCTCGTTTAGAGTTGTGCGCCGCAGTTTTAATGTCCAAATTAATGAAGACTTTTCTGGACACTTATAATCGTGTTAATCTTTCTAAACGTAAACATTTGCTTGATAGTATTGTTCACTCTTATTGGAAGAAATGGCGTACTGAATATTTGCACACTTTGCAAGTCAGACAAAAGTGGCAAAACCACGATCGTCCAATTCAGATTGGCACTGTCGTACTAATTGGACAAGATGATACGCCACCATTGTCTTGGCCTTTGGGAGTAGTTATTGAAGTATTTCCTGGGTCTGACAGTATTGTTCGAGTCGCTACAGTTAAGACTAGACAAAGTACTTTTAAACGGCCTGTCGTTAAACTGTACCCGTTACCACACCAGTAACTTAATTAAGCAGTTAATTTTCTAAGTTTAAGTAACCATATAGAGCTTAAGATTAGGGTTGGTAAAAATAATGTAGTCACTTTTTAGTAACTTTTTGGTAACATCTAGTAAAATTGTAGTAACATTCTAGAAACAATCTAGTAACATTGTAGTAACATTCTAGAAACAATCTGGTAACAATCTAGTAACATTGTAGTAACATTCTAGAAACAATCTAGTAACATTCTAGTAACATTCTAGTAACATTCTAGTAACATTCTAGTAACATTCTAGTAACATTTTAGTAACATTCTAGTAACATTCTAGTAACATTCCAGTAACATTTGGGTAACTTCCGTAAAATCATTAATATAGTGATTTAATTATTAGGAGGTACTCAATCAACACTGTTTTAACTATGAATTGGTCTGTGTTGAAAGTCTCACGACCTTTCAAAGCGGGGTGCATGGTGAAGCGCCACAGCTTTATCAAACAAATTTAAATTCATTAAGAAAACAAGTAAATAGTGCAGCGCCCATTCAGTGAATTCGTTCCATAAGTTGCACATGATGTGCTCAGATATGGCGTAATTACCGATTATTGAGATTCGTGAGTGACTGTATTGAACTGTTGTTCTCAATCACTGTTTTGTTTTCTGTGGACCCTTCCGTTCGGTCCATTGACATTTTACCTGTTCAACTACGATGAAGTGAACATTAATATAAAATTGCTTTATTTTTCCTTCTCATAAGATATTTGAGAGTTTTTGTTAAATTAATAGTGAAAGAACATTAAATACTAACGTGAGACTGGTGCATCAAGAAATCTTACCCTTCTGCTTGTGAATTCCGAAGATATATTCGGATGAAGATTGCCGGCCGGCATCCACTCGTATTCCTTGTGGTCTTCAAAAACTGGATTATGACTTTACCCTGATAAGAGAGGCTTCAAGGTTCGATATAAGAGGTGAGTGGGCGATTTTTATAACTGCACAGTGGTGTTACTCGTTTTCTAGTCACTTCATCATAAGTTTCATTATTACAAGGCAGCCATACTTTTAGGCCTGTGCTAAAGTATTTCCCGTACGCAAGTACACCGGTGATTTGGCTATTTACACGCCAAGATTCACCAAGTAGGTATATCCATATTATTATTATTTATTTTATTATTATGTATTGACTTGTACCTAAGTGATGCTGTGGCAATGAGGAGCAGGTACCTATGCTGTGATTGAGGTTCGAAACAGTGGTCTTCTTTTTTACATCATAGCTTAGCTACCATTACAGGCAGCGAAGTGACAGGGCTGCGTGCATCGTAGAGGTTGTGACATTTAACCTTAGGTACACTCTGCGTGTGAATTTTATCACTATCTATCTATTGATCAATGCGCTACGCACTTTCCACTTATGCCCTTTCCATTATTTATTACTAGCTGTCCCCCGCGGATTCCCGGGATAAAAATCTAAGCCTTTGTTCTTCTCCATACCATAGGCTATCTGCATGCCAAATTTCATGATGATCCGTTGAGTGGTTGACGCGTGAAGGCGTAACAAACAAACTCACTTTCGCATTTATAATATTAGTTAGGATTCCTTAACATTTCTATGGTTGTCGAAGTATCTATTTCTTTGCAACAAATTAAACGTGTTTGTCGTGTGACCGCGTCCGTGACCATCACGCGCGCGCCCCTCACTTGGTTTGCTCCCATTGTGACTAGGGAAGGGATAGGTACATTGGTGCCAATTTTCCTAAACTTCATTATTAATACTAGTGTCTGCTTAAGTTTGCTATTTATTTACTTATTAAATATTTATTCAGTCTACTTTGTAATTTTGCCGCTGCGCCGGGGCACGCAATTGTTTTCAGTGCGATTAGAATGTAAATATTATGTAATGAATCTAAGCTTGTTTTGAAAAGAGTAATTGCTGAGTTTAATGCCGGCTCTTCTCAGCAAATGCAACCTTCCGAACCGGTATTAGAGTATTAGAGTCAGACTTTTCATAAGTGCCTGCGAAGGTCTATTTGAATAAATGATTTTGAATTTTGAGTGGTCACCCATTGGTCGAAATTCGTTGGTAATTCTTAGAATTTTTTTGTTTAAAATTAAATATAAAATTTTGCTTTCAGCACCTCCTTTTATATCTCACTTCTGCGTGCGTGCAATGCTTCAAAAAGTGTACAAAGATTTGTCTACACGTATTTAGGTACAGGATAAGAGTACCTTATTGTTAAAATTACTAAATTAACTTTGTAAACTTGTTCTAATGCTAAGAAAATACGTACGAAAGAAACGTAAGAGAAACCTAAGAAACAACTTTTTCATGAGGTAGCTACTTAATGAAAAAGTTGTTTCTTAGGTTTTTCTTTTTGTTATGTAGGTAAGTACATGTCAAAAGGTTGATGCCATTGAAGCATGGTCATAGAGCGATGTAGATAAAGATTAACGAAATAATTGCCTAGATTAAAATAACATGGTTGATTTGATTGGGTGGACATTCAAAATAGCAGGTGGTAGGTACCTAAACTAACAAACTTAATCAAACAAGCATACGGCCCCCCTGATGGTAAGCCTATGGACGCTTGCAACACCAGGGGTGAAACCGCGCGTTGCCAACCCTGAAGAAATCTCTTCACGCCCTTTTTGAAGAACCCCATGCTGTACTCTATTGGGAAAATCAGATATTCGTCATAAGACCTTAGTAACTTAACATAATCTAAGATTTTTTAATGAAACCAAGAGTCAATAAAGGAACAAACCTTTTGTTAGATAGTTCACGATCTGAGTTGGGCAGGTATCCCACGATTTACTTCTCTATTGGGCTATATATCGCGACACCTCGCGAACGTTGCTCTGATTTGTTACCGCAAAACTGGATATTTACCTAAAACCAATGTCATGTTGAAATTTTCATCTAGGTAGCCTGTTAACGTGTTTCATAATACGTAATCACGAAGCGCTCGTGTTGTAGCATGATTAGCTGTTCTTAATCGATCGGCGAAGTTAAGCTACGTATGTCGTGGTCGGTACCTGGATGGCTGACCGCCTAGTGGTATTTCAAATCGAGCGTTTCCGTGCTTCGGAAGGCACGTAAAGCCGTTGGTCCCGGTTATCACTTAATTGTGATAGTCGTCAAGCTAGTTGGATGCCTCCTAGGCGGCTTGAAAAATTCCAACAGTAGGTTGACCACTAGCCTACCTCCACCAATCCGCAGTGGGCATGCGTGGTGGAGTATCTGCCCATTCCCTTTCACCCTCATTTGTGAAAGGAGGCCTGTGCTCAGAAGTGGGACATTATAGGCTGATGATGATGATGATGATGAATCACGAGACCACCCCGTATTACTAGTTCAAATACTTTAATAATCTTATTATGTGCCGGCCGACGTAAGAGAATATTTGTTAATAGATTTTTAGTTGACTTTTCTCTCTAAGTATTGGCACAACGCCTCTCGCGGAATACTCAGGAAACAAAAATCAAAATCAAAAAGTCATTTATTCAATTTAGGCCCTGGTAAGGCACTATTATGAACGTTACACACAGTTTAATTTACCACAAAAACAGAACCACAGATTAATAATCTCCAAATGGACTGGAGCACTGGAGCACTGACTATCCACTAACCGTCACCACTGTGACGTCGTAATGAAAAAAAAAAGTTTAATAAATGACTTATTAAAGTAAATGGTATAGTTAGTTAAAATGTAAACTTACTTACTTTTCAAGTTTCAGTGGATAGGCCGAGGTCTTTGTCGTTCTTAATTATACCTACGAACGAAGACGAGACCGCTCGTAGTTCAGAAATCAACGTTCATTTCAGTGTACAACTAATACTAATAAGTTTATGGAATATATGTTGCTACCCTATTTATCTGGATAACTAGGTTACACAAATCGCGCGATACAATACTGGATGTATTGTATCGTTATTGTAAGTCTAATCAATAAATATAAATCCATCACGGCTATTCACGCAGCTCGCACGTCTGTCTGTAGGTACAATTCTAATTTGTCGGAGCCACGAATTCATTTAACTTGGGAACGCTAGACTAGTGATGGGATGAAGGCGAAAATAATTGCCTGCATAATGTTATTAGTCGCACACATTCTTGCACTGCCCTCCGTAAAGTGAATTAGAAACAATTAAACATAATCATCGCATACCCTATGCCCTAGACATAGTACCTAATGCCTTGAATTACCTAAGAGCTAGATTAGAAAAAGTCGTTATAAATTAATATATTCCGAACAAATAAGTCTATTAGTACATGGATATCAGATTAATTTTCAAATTATAAGTGTCAGATAGGTATAATTGGACTGTTTTACAAAAAACTTAAACCGACTTCAAAGTACACTAAGAAGTATCAAATCCTGATCTGACAATGGGACCAAACGAGAAGTGTACCCTTCCAGACAAAAAAATATTTTTCCAAATCGGTTGATAAATGACGGAGATATGAGGTAACAAAAAAAAATACAACCGAATTGAGAACCTCCTCCTTTTTTTTAAGTCGGTTAAAAAGGTAAACTTTTCAATTCATGTTATCAAAATTCCTAAAACAAAAGATGAAATGTTCTACAACTGCTTACCTACATAAAACTTTGTCAAAAACCTTATTTTCATAAGCACATTGGTTAAGGCCTCAAAATAACAGTGAAATTAATATATTCTTTCTAACATTCGGCATTAATTCCGTAACCAGCTATATGCTTCACACCACTATTAAACCTGGCCTACCGATGCAACATCGCTCTGATTTAGCTCCACGAAATAATTCCATTAAACAACATAACAGATGCTCCGGCTTTACCTACTGATCGTTGACAGGTTGACAGACTCGCTCTGAACTTTACAATCATATGCACAAAGTTATTTGATGGAAAATAAACTCTATCCGCTTAGTAATACTGGTGGAGGTATTGGCATGGATAGGTTAGTGTTAAAGCAAAACGGAAGGTTAAAAGTTAACCAGCCATCGGCTTAGCGATCGGGATGCGATTATGTTGACTTGGATACTAGCTTACCTACTTATATCTATTCGTTTTCCAAACGGCAAGTGGTTAGTATAATTAAACTAGGCTACGCTATGAGAGATCTTCTCCGAAAGGTAACTGTCTTTTCCTATAACAGTTCTAAATAAGTTCTCTTTTTCTTAGTAATATTTTTTATTTTATTATTTATCATTTTTATTTTTTTATTCGAGCTCCTACTTACGACTGTGACTCACTAAAGGCGTCAGCAGAAAATCAGCGCTTCAAAAAAATTCTAAATTCAAAATCATTTCATTCAAAAGTCTGACTCTAATACCGGTTCGGAAGGTTACATTTGCTGAGAAGAGCCGACAATATACTTAGCAATTACTCTTTTCAAAATAAGCTTAGATTCATAACATAATATTTGTACGTAGTATTTATATACTCTGAGATAATATTTACATTCTAATCGCACTGAAAACAATTGCGTGCCCCGGCGCGGCGGCAAATTTACAAAGTAAACTGAATAAATATAACTTAAGCAGACCAGCCCCCACAAGCAGCACCTGTTCACAAGTATGACGCGTGTGGCAGCCATCGCCCTCCTCGCCATATTGGAGGGAAGTGAGCGACCCGTCACACGACGCCGCCGCAATCAAAGGCCTGACTTACTTAAGTCTGCCTTAGAAATAAAAAATAACTAACGCTGCTGACAGTAGTCAGTAGTCAGTAGCACTATGCTGAGCTGCACCTTTTTGACCGATTTCAGAAGAGGTATGCGGTCTCACCAGTTAAGTAGGTCCCAAAGATATATATAATTACATATCACTGTTACCTATGAAATCGTATTTTATTCTGAACCTACATAGGTGCCTCCTACATTTAACGACTGTGCTCCAAAAGTCGTGAACTGAACAACTGAGAACAAGAAAAATAACAGTTAATAATTCAAAATCTCACAACTAACCACCGAAAAAATAAATCACCCGTTCTCCGAGGCATAATGCACCACATTTAAATGGACGACGCATAAAAGACACTGTTTACGTGCGAAATATAACAATTGACTGGCGTGACGCCCCGGCGCGACTCGGTAATCGATATAATTGCGTGTAAACGAATAAAGGGCATGTTGGTACCGAATACCGATTCCCAGGCGAGTGACGTTAATGTCCCATAAACTGGTGTATTCTGGTAGCTTGATAACGGTGTATAATGAATTTTCAGTTTATATTTTGCATGCAGCCTGCATGTTACAGATGTCAAATTCAAAGAAAAGTGATGGTCTATCCATATTGGGCTTAGGGGACTATGGTCTTGGTACCCTTCTTCTTATTTTTAATTTTGGCAACCAAGCCCAAATTAGGGCTCATTTCTGCCAGTGTCGAGTTATATTATAGTTTCCAGTCACAATAAATCACTTCACATTATAGTCCTCAGTCAGTCACCGTCCATAAAAGTCATGTTTTACTACAATGGTGGTCATTGTAGTAAAACTCTACACGGAAATTTTGAGACAACTTGAAAAGTCACGATACACATAATTCATTTCATTTCACTTCACTGGTGCACATGGATGATCTTTATTGGGTAAAATACCACCAAAAATACACAATAAAACTCAAAATACACAAATTAATGAAAATAAAAATGAAAATGCTACGTCACTCTGCAAGTTCCCGCCAAAAAGTCCTTGGTACCCTTAGTGATTTGGTGAGATTCCCTAGTAGATAAAGCGAACTACACAAGCAATTGGATAAAGAGAGGGCACTCGGCAAGACGGTAATCGGGGCCGGTGAGCTCTGCGACTAAGTGGGGGTTATCGCAGAAGACGAAAGAGCGCTCGTAGAGCGCACTCCACTTGCGAGCAAAAGAGATACCACCCCTTTGACCAAGCCCCGCAAGTGAACAGGCTGGAGGGTGGCTTTTACCAACCACCTTCCCCCCAATTGAGACCAAGGTGGGCTAACTCGATTGATAGGCAGCACTCTCCGCTGCAAAAATTTCACATCAAGCCTCTACGTACATACCTACCTTCTAAACCAGTAAGTCATACAAAGGAACGGTGTTGCAGCATACGGAATAGGTATAGGTAGCTACTTCACAGTTTAAAAAGTTCAAAAACTAATTTGCGCTGTTACAGAATAGCTACCCGGAGTTTGCGCGTCCGGGGGCGGGGCGCGTTCGATCTCTCACGGCGACTGCTCAACGCACGTAAACGGACCACATGGAGTCATTCTTTAATTCTTAATAGGTATTTAATTTTCAGTTTTAACTAATCATGAGTTTCTAAGATAGCTCAAGAAGACTATGTAAAAGTATAACCTATACGTACTTTAAATGTTGCACACAGTAGGTGGTTTTATGGCATCAACTAAGAAAGGATTTTTGGAAATTCCATCCACAAGGTCATAAAAAGGCAATCGTAAGTACAAACTAGTAGCTGAGCTAGTAGCATAATATATTTTTAATCAAAGCACAAAAGCCACCCCGTATGGACCGTGCACACTCGTGCAAAACGCACGGTGCGTTATTGTGCGAATTAAAATGGGCATTGCAATCGCTGCCATCAGCGGCCGCTAGCCGGCGGGCGGGTCACGAGTCGCGAGTGTGTGCGCGCTTAATGACATACCTTGTGCACTAAATAGTTGCACAGAAGGTAAAGAAGGGACACTACACTCGGTGAATTCATCATAGCCCGCAAACGTACCTAATGGCGTGACAATACTCCTGAGAGGTAGAATATGGCGTTTATTAGCTCAAAGAGCAGCTCGACTGGGGAAGTCCTTCTAGGCTTTGTGTGCTTACCACCTTCGCCCGCATCATCACTTATCATGGTAACATTGAGGTCAAGCACGGCCTATAAACAGTTAAAAAAAAATTTCCACGGGCCTCCACCTTACAGAATACCGAAGCCAAATAACTTTAGGTTGTGTTCATGCGCGTAAGTAAGGACGCCAGTGCTCAATGGGAAGGGGGGAAGGGTCGGTAACGCGTGAGTGATGCTTAGATAAACGCTTACCATCAGGCAGGCCGCATGCTTGTTTACCGGCCTCTTCTCTAAAAAAAATGTATTGCCCCACTCATGGACCAATGGCCAGAATGGCATCACAAAGTAAACATTTATTTTGTGCCTCAAACAGATTTAGCGTGGGAAGACATGATGTGTACGACTTTGAGCGTCTTAAAAGAGCTTTCTTCTGTACTTATATATTTTGTGCCTTGTATATACCTGCTGTTCAGTGTTGTGTGTGTATTGTATGTGTCGGTGTGATTTGTGAAGGGAATTTTTCTTCAGTTGTAGGCAATGTAGGTGAATACTAGAACTGTGTTAGTGGAGTTGTTTGTGACTGCTTTCACCAAGTAGGTATAAGCGTTTGGATGAATTTCTTGGTGCACATTGTGAATATCACATAACCGAGTGCGAGCAGCCGTCAGTCTAATATCGACTCTATGCAACTAGCAATATGTTTCAACGGTACCTTCTAAAGATGAGGTGCCGCCCCCTGACACGCTCTTAAGCTGGCTTCCCACGGTCCGCGATTCTGCGGATCATCACGCACAGCCAACGATCACGGACGGCAACGCACGCAGACAGGGCTCTTCCAACGGTGCGTGTCGGTCTGTCGGCGTGTAGATCTTTTGATACCTTCATTTCAAAATGCAAAGTGAAAGAGAACGTGTCGTCGCTGTGCCGTGTGTGTGTGTGTGTGTGTTGCTGTGCAGCCGCGGCTGTGGTATTAATTAACAATTACCGCCTCGCGACGGATACCGGCGCACCGCCACAGACGTCCTCTGCGACCACGGACGAGACCCTTCCCACGGTGCGTGGTGCGGGCTGGTGCGCGTGCGTCCGCAATATAACGCACCGTGGGAAGCCAGCTTTAGACGCACTCCCTGGGACGAGTTTTTTTTCCTATGCTTGGTGGTGGTGGCGTGGTTTTCGACAGTGTCTTGTCTGTCATTTTTTATGAAGTCAATCTAATATTAAAACGAAAAGGTAAATTCCAAAGAACTTTATTTCATTTTACAACTCTTCTTATGTTTTAATATTTCAACTGGAGTCATACACAAGGTTTCGTTGCAAATATCGCACTTATATTCTTTCGCATTAGGTTTGTTTGCCCTTGACGGTTTAGATGGTTCTGCTTCCTTTTGTTCAGTTCTAGAAGAGCATGTGAAATGTTTGTGCTGTAATCGCTCTAACGGTGATAGACATAGGGATATGTGACAATTTTCACATGTCCAAGGAAGGCTGTATGTTTCTTGATAGTTGTTGTAACTCCAATCTGTGTCGACAACACTGAAAAAAACAACACAAATTCATTTTGGTGCGAATTTTGTTGTTACAAATTATTCCAATGCTTGTTTTTAATATAAATTTAGTCGCCATCTATCGCGGTTACGTCTAAGTACAGTAGTCTGTAGTACCCAACTAATATGGCTTACTGATGTACCTGCGCAGAATATACATTTCCAAAGCGCGGGAAATGCTATTGGTCGGCAGCTGCCGCCATGTGTGCGGAGACTTGCGAGTGAGACGGAACTAACAGCTGCAGTGTATTATGAACCTTATAGTAGTGATCTAAGGTTGATTGTTGATACTTTATTTCCTGTGCGAACGAAGATTCACGACGCGCCTTATCAGTTGGGTACTACTGTACCCGCAAATGAAGACGGTTAAGAGTAATTTGACAGCTTTAAATATGTTCTATCCTTTTTCAATAATGTTTATAAGAAAGATGTGACTAAAATTATTTAAGTGCGATTTACAACTGAATCGGCACCAATATCTTTCAAAAGTAAATCCAGGCACTGATTGTTCTACTTAAAAACCACTCCAAAGTTATAAACACTATTTTAAGGCGATGATAGCTCAGTGGGTAGTGACGTCGGATACCGAGACGAAGGTCCCGGGTTCGAATCCTACAATGTGCTTGAGCTTTCGGTGAAGGAAAACATCGTGAGGAAACCATAGCACGGTGGTAGGGTACTTTGTAGCTACGTTGTACCCGTCTGGCTGGCTACCACCCTCAAGTTGAAAATCTGTCGCCAAGCACCTATCGGTGTGTTCCGACAGCTGCACTTGAGAGCCAGTTCCTTCTAGACTTTGTGTGCTTACCACCTTAGACCACATCATCACTTAACATGGTGAGATTGTGGTCAAACACAGGCCTATACACCGTAAAAAAAAAAAAAAAAAAACACTTACCAATTATAAACAATATTGTCCGTAACATAGACTCCACCCTTCTTATCATGAGCACGGCATTCGAATCCCTCTCCAAACGGATTAGGGTCTATAATCGCGTGGGCTTCATCAGCACCATAGTATAACACCTTCAAGTCACCAGGCAAGAGTCTCTTTATAGTGTAATACACTTCGCTAGTCATATAAGAGCTAATATCGCATGACAATTCGTATTGCGACTCTTCGTAATTCTTGGTACATTGTTTCTGCTTTTGAAGTTCAGTTTCTACTGATTTGACTGGATTGGCATCTGTAAAGATAAATTGACAAGTTTTGATAACTAGCACCCTTGTCTCTCAAGTTATCTGCGAGTCAAATTTCAGTTTAAATCGGGAAATGGCAACAAACAGACAAACATCGCATTCATAATATTAGTATGATAAATAAAATAAAATCAGGACCCCAATTTTTTCACATCCGGGGATGCGTATTGGGAGGTGGATTTTTGAATGCGTGGTTACGGCGCCAGATTTCTAATATATAAGTTTTTTTATATCTTAGTTTTAAGAAAAAACCTGGTACATACCAACCAACCGCCTGTTGATAAGCGCGTCCCACCTTTGTCTTAACTTAGTGGCTTTCATCAGCAAATTCAAGCCAGTCTCGGGGTACGGAAACTCTAATAGCAACCAGGAATCGCATACTATCCTAAAAATAAAATCGTATATAGGATTATATACCGAACACTGATACGTTTGAAGTACGTATGTACTAACACTACTCAATTCTATACATTCTATCCGTCAGAAAATAAGGATGGTCTGGCGGCATTGGCATCTCGTAGGTAAGAAAGAAAGAAAGAAAAAGAAAAAAGATTTATTCTGGACAACACACAACATTACATTAAAGACAGTAGAAATTACAAAAAAAAAACAAGAATTAAAAAAAAACAAACAGAACCAATTAAAAATCTACATAAAAATGCAATGTTGCGTGATGCCAGGAATATGTCTCGACTCAGCAATATGCTCAGGTTAGTAAGAAAAACTAACCCTCGCGCTGGTTTTCGGTCTAGGTACTACTAGTTGTTTGCCCCACGGCTTTGCCCACGTGGACTACAAACTGTACAAAATCTTGGTCATATACCTATATTGTAAACATCTCCTTTGTAGGAATGCACTATATTATATCGATCACGAGCGAGTTCGTACTCCGACTCGCACTTGGCCGATTTTCGGGTGGCTTTGACCACAACCTTTATTAATCAAACGTATTGCTATCTCAGCGTACCCCGCAGCCGCTTCACAGGAACGAAAGAGACAGTTGCTGCACTTTATTTTTATAGAATTTAAGTTCCGAGGTAAACCTCTTTGCAACCCCTAAATTGTGACAAAATGTTCAAATAGGGTGTATTTTAGGCTTATGCGTTCTAGTTTTAGAATTTTTGAATCAATAGTTTCAGCCAATTTTTAAAATCACTTTTATGTTACAAGCATCTTAAAAACCATTTTTTTACGCTGAAACTACCGTTTTATTCAAACATGACTTTTATTTGAGTGACAATTATTGTGACTAGAACTTATAATATACCTCGACACTGGCAAATATAAGTCCTAATAAACAGGATTTGGTTGCCAAACTTAAAATAAGAAGTAATGTTGGACTTTTTGGCGGGAACTTGCAGAGTGACGTAGCATTTTCATTTTTATTTTCATCAATTTGTGTATTTTGAGTTTTATTGTGTATTTTTGGTGGTATTTTACCCAATAAAGATCATCCATGTGCACCAGTGAAGTGAAATGAAATGAATTATGTGTATCGTGACTTTTCAAGTTGTCTCAAAATTTCCGTGAAGAGTTTTAGTACAATGACCACCATTGTAGTAAAATATGACTTTTATGGACGGTGACTGACTGAGGACTATAATGTGAAGTGATTTATTGTGACTGGAAACTATAATATAACTCGACACTGGCAGAAATGAGCCCTAATTTGGGCTTGGTTGCCAAAATTAAAAATAAGAAGAAGAAGTAGTAATGTTTTTTTTTTATTTACCTTGTAAATCCAATATTGGTATCAATGGAATGTGCCAACAAGAGCAGCGTTTGCGCAGCCGGCATTCGCATTGAATTCACTATGTACGGCTTAGTTGTCTCTAATAAAGATCTGAAAGGACAAGGTTTACATTATTTATTCTAAAGACATTAAGAAGGTGTTGGCATTTTTTTTTTTGACAAATGATATTTATGTTTCAGTATAAATGTTTATGAAGTGAACACTATTATGAAACCCTTCTTATGAAATTAAGCAATACGATTTTCAATGGTTTTGAGTAGGTACCTTATTTATGTTATGACTAGTTTTTATTTTCATCGAATATAATTTTATCGAAATATACAGGCTGTTTTTTTTTTCCAGCCAGTGAGGTCTACTTCTGAACTGAGCTGAATTTTGAAGAAAATAAAAATGCCATTAAAATTTATTTAAAAAAATGTATTCTCGGACATTGGAACATTGATTTTCAAAAAACACAAAATTCTGCTTCTACGTCACAATAAAAACAAAGTAGTTCACAAGTTGCCCAAACAGCCTAGAAAAAAAAATTCAACTGTATACCCTATACCAATATAGGGTAGGTAAAAAAATAAAGTTCAAATAATCAAGCGATAACTCTATACTTATCACATCTATATCATCACATAATAAAATGAAAAAAATACCCATATTCAAACACTCCGCGAAACATCTCTACGCGCTACGCCTATCCTTTTATTTAAAATAGAATAGAAAAAGACCGCAAGGAACTCTCAAACTAAGGCCTGTATTATAGAATGCGATCAAAACTCAGATCAAGTATCAAGCATAGATCGTGTTAATCGAAAATAAACCTAACATCGTTGGTGAAGGTTCCTAATTAAAATGTTTAATCTCGACTCAAAATTCGGACTTCGACTTGACCTTAGATAGCATTAAGAAATCACAAGTAAACTTACAAATAACACAATATTTGGTGCTTCGATGACACCTGTGATTTGCTCTTATAACCAGCCGGCACCTCTGTCTGTATGTCTGCTTCGGTCAACTGCAAAACCTTTGGCTGTTTACCGAAGTACGATGTGGGGTGAAGGTATACGAACGGTTTACTCCAAGTGTGGTATAGTTGTTCTGCTGATGACTGGAATATTAATGTATGTATGTAGCTGAATCCTGTGGTTTAACCCGCGTATGGTTTTTATTTTTTTGGGCGGTACCCTAATCCTTTTTAGGGTTCCGTAGCCAAATGGCAAAAAACGGAACCCTTATAGATTCGTCATGTCTGTCTGTCTGTCTGTCTGTCTGTCTGTCTGTCTGTCTGTCTGTCTGTCTGTCTGTCCGTGTATGTCACAGCCATTTATTTCCGAAACTATAAGAACTATAATGTTGAAACTTGGTAAGTAGATGTATTCTGTGAACCGCATTAAGATTTTTACACAAAAATAGAAAAAAAACAATAAATTTTGGGGGTTCCCCATACTTAGAACTGAAACTAATTTTTTTTTTTTTCATCAAACCCTTAAGTGTGAGGTGTCTATGGATAGGTCTTCAAAAATGATATTGAGGTTTCTAATATCATTTTTTTCTAAACTGAATAATTTGCGCGAGAGACACTTCCAAAGTGGTAAAATGTGTGTCCCCCCCCCTGTAACTTCTAAAATAAGAGAATGATAAATCTATAAAAAATATATGATGTACATTACGGTGCAAACTTCCACTGAAAATTGGTTTGAACGAGATCTAGTAAGTAGTTTTTTTTTAATAGGTCATAAATTAAAATTAATATCAAATACTCAGGTCTATACTACCATTTACTTATATACCTACAGGTTTGTACGGAACCCTCGGTGCGCGAGTCTGACTCGCACTTGGCCGGTTTTTCTTAAATAAAAGTAGCCTAAGCTACTGACTTTCGGACTGACTACGGACTTTCACTGACAGTAGATTTCAGTGAAAGTCCTGTCAGAATCGGTCCAGCCGTTTTGGAGATAAGCTGGCACAAACAGACAAACATTTTAATTTTTTTTTTGTTATAAGTACCGTATAAGAAATATATTTATGACTGGTTAGTGCCTTTTCAATGGGCACATTATGTGGGCTGCGTTATTATGACGAATAAAAAGTCACGGAGTATTTTCATATGTATTTAGTAAAAAGCTGTTATCTTTATTACAAACAGACACTTCAATTTTATTGTATATAGACTGGATAACATTCCGGGTTGGGATTACTCAGTAATACAAATCTATCTTTACTATTACGGGTCAGTCGGCGTGATTGGTAAGACCTATCAGGCACCAGGTCGTGGGTTTGATTCCCACACAGGAAAAACATTGGTGAAAAACAACAACAAAGCTTGTTTTGATAAGAGTAATTGCCGAGTTTATTGCCGGCTCTTCTCAGCAAATGCAACCTTCCGAACCGGTATTAGAGTATTAGAGTCAGACTTTTCATAATGTGCCTGCGAAGGTCTATTTGAATAAATGATATTTGAATTTAGATTTTTTGTATTTGGAATGTTTGTGCATGAACATGTCTGCTTGTCCTGAGTCTGGGTGTAATTATCTACATTACGTATGTATTCAGTCATCAGTTATATGGTTTCCATAGTACAAGCTCTGCTTAGTTTGGGATCAGATAACCGTGTGTGAAGAATGTCTCAGGATATTTACGTGACTAAATCAGAAAGCGCGAAAAATATCATCTGTTCCATACATTTGGATTGAATAAGTATTTAACTTTTACATGGAACAACTGATTTTTTCTTGCTTAACCATACATAAATATATTAAATTCTACCTTGCAATAATTGAATTCGTCAGCCACTGCCATTTGTGGATATAGCGCTCTGCACAGAACAATCTGAAATTTTTAATTAAAAAAACATTATTTACTCTATCCCCGCAGTGTCACACGTATTCACAGGACAAAAAGTAGCCTTTCTGCGAGCCAAAAATCATCGTGATCGGTTCAGAACCTGCGCAGAAGATACATTTTCAAAGCGCGGGAAATGCTATTGGTCGGCAGCTGCCGCCATGTGTGCGGAGGGGCGTCACTTGCGAGCGAGACGGAACTAACAACTGCACTGTATTATGAACCTTATAATAGTGACCTAAGGTTGATTGTAAGTTTTAAGATTCTTTCGTTAATCTTCGGCCATACTTTCTTTACTGTGCGAACGAAGATTCACGACGCGCCATATCAGTTGGGTACTACTGTACTCATGAACGCAACAAACACACACAGAGACACATGGACATTAAATTCGCAATCCTAACTATAATATTATATATGCGAAAGTGAGTTTGTTTGTTTGTTACACCTTCACGCCTCAACTACGCAACATACTCATAGACATTACATTAGCATTTATAATATTGGTTTGATTCAAATATACCTTCAACATAACAAGGTCCCGCCCACTAGAGGCACTGGAGCCAGATATCAAAGCTTGGATCCTCTGAGCATCGTTCGTCATACGAAACTCAATGTCTCTAATGTCCAATTTATTTTCATCTTCGTCGGCTTTCTCGTCCACTATCTCCCAAGAGTCTACTTTGAGACGTTTCTTGCGCTTAGATTCTTCGGCTGCTTTTTGTTTGTATTGCCTAAAATATGCACGTGTTATGAGAACAGTAGCCGGTGGGATGACGTCTATTCCCGGTGGATCAGTAAACTAACATTAAATACATTCAGATGATTCAATTCCTGTTCCTTTTGGCGTTCTAAAATATTCAAAAAATTTCAAAATCATTTTTTCAAATAGACCTTCGCAGACACTTATGAAAAGTCTGACTCTAATACTCTAATACCGGTTCCGAAGGTTGCATTTGCTGAGTAGAACCGGCAATAAACTCAGCAATTACTCTTTTCAAAACAAGCTTAGATTCATTACATAATATTTACATTCTAATCGCACTGACAACAATTGCGTGTCCCGGCGTCAACATTACAAAGTAGACTGAATAAATATTTAATAAGTAAATGAATAGCAAATTTAAGCAGACCAACCCCCACAAGCAGCACCTGTGACAAAAGAAGTGACTATGTGTGGTCTCATTATTAAGAGCGAGGAATGTAATATATTATATTAATATTTTAAATGACTTTTATGGGACATGTTTAGTTGGGCTTGGTATATCAGTAAACGTAAAATACACTGCTGTTTTGATTCAGGTAAGAGCCTTAAACTGACAGCCCATTTGCCTAAGACGGCCCTGGGCACCTAAAAATATTAATATTTTAAGGTGAGTTCTAAATCTAAATGCGAGCAAAGGAATAGATGAATTGATATATTACGTGCTTATGTCAATAATCCTACTGGTAATTTGGACATATATAAGATAGTATACGGTGGTATTTGCTGTTATCGTCCTGCACGCGGACGAAGTCGCTGGTAAAGGTTACAGTTACTTTACATCATAGGTCACATATTTCTATGGCATTTTGGGACATCGATTACATTAGAATACGGTTGATTCTCAACTAATTAGAAATTAGACCTCACACCGCATTATGGAGTGTTAGGTAGCACGCATTTTTCGCTATCTTACAAATACCTAAAAAGCCAGCAAACATACCTTCTCATGTCTTTTAACTGTTTCAGTTGACCGTGCCGTAGAGATCTTTCAGCTGATGACATATTTTCCGGTTCTGGTGTTTCCGACAAATTGTTGTCCTGCAAGGCCAGAACACAATATGGTAAAAAAGAGAAAATTGTTGTAGTAAAATCAGTTTGAAGTTTTTTCAGAGAGGTAGAGTGTAGTGTTTATTCGCTCAAAGAGCAGCTCGACTGGGGAAGTACCGCCCACCTTACAGAATACCGCAGCCAAATAACTTTATGTTAGGTAAAGTTGTGTTCCTGCGCGAGTATAAGGTCGCCAGAGCTCATCGGTAACGCGCGAGCGATGCTTCGTGTGTTGCAAGCGTCCATATGGCTACGGAAACCGCTTACCATCACTTTCCATCTTTGCTGACATAAAGTCGTATAAAAAAATTAAAAAAACGTAGTTCACAAAAACAAATAAAAAGCTTAAAGCTTAAACTAGACTGAATACAATAATAAATTAAACCGCAATCTAGCAGCAGTGAGTGAAACTACGTCGGTGAAATACCCCATTGTGTTAGTGATGACCGGGCCAAGGTGGTAAGCACACACAGCCTGGAACTGAACTGGCCCTCAAGTGCAGCTGTCAGAACACACCGATAGGTACAGATTTTCAAAATGGCAGCCAGCCATGTATGTACCACAATAAGCACCCTACAACATAATTGGACTGTTTTACAAACTTAAACCGACTTCAAAGTACACTAAGAAGTAATCAAATTCTGTTCTGATGGTACCAAACGGGAAGTGTACCCTTCCAGACAAAAAAAGAATTTTCCAAATCGTTTAATACATGACGGAGTTACGAGGTACAAAAAAAAAAAAAAACCTTTTTTTGAAGTCGGTTAAAAATAACGTGATTGAAGCCAGTTTACCTGCAACAAGGTCCTCAACTGAGCAGCTAATTTAGTGAGCTCATAGAGTCTCTGTTCCTCGATGCCCCTCCTTGAGCACCAGGCGCGGCCGCCGCGGCTGTGCGCCTTCTCGCGCAGCCACGCGCAGTACAGACACAGCAGGGTCAGCGGGTCGCCGTGGTCGGATTCATCGGGCTTACGGGCGTTCTGGACGTAGGATGACATGATTTGATACAATATTAAGTCAGTACAGTATCTACAAACTCAACTGAGCAGCTAGTTCAGTCAGCTCATAGAATCTCTGTTATTCTATACCCCTCCTAGAGTACGGGCGGTCTGTATGTAGGGTGACATGATGATTTCATTGGTACATTAGTATCAATTACAGAAGACAGTTTTAGCCTAGAAAATATGGATATCGAAGGATTTTTATAAAAAAAACTAATAGGCCACAGAAGTAACACGGTAGGCTGGGTGGCCTAAAATAATGTACAACTATGCATTTTCAGCGAGTCAACTATTTAAAATGTATGAGACTAAGGGTCATCGATCACTATATCAGCACCGCTCCATCGCTGCAACGGCCCGGCAGCGGCACCGCCTCAAATCAATCCAACCACTAGCTGCCAGCGCGCCGCCTGCGAGGTGGCAGCTCGCGGGCCGGTAAAATTGGTGGCGCGGCTTTGGCAAGATACCGCTTGCTGGCGTCACGAAGCAAGGGAGCGGGCCGCTCGCTGGAAGCGTGTGGTCAGCAGGAATAGTGGCTTGTAGCGGCAAGGCGTCAACTATTTTATCTAGTCATTGCAAAATTTACTTTAACGCATACGATTTAAAGGCCTCATTTGCATGGCAAGGTAAATGCCGAGGCGTAGCCGTGCTGTTTTAGTGAGCGGTGACCCTTTAGCTTCATAAATAGTATCAATTAATCTGGTCTACATTTTTATCCCGATAATGCTTAGAAATCCTTTGTTAAAATTGTTTATTAGTGTTAATTAGGATTAGCCCACATTCGTGACCCTCAAGATTTCGCAACACGTGCAATCTTGAGGCTCTCGCTGAAATTTGTACCTTTTAAATAACAAATAAAGTTCTATATTGCAAAAGTACGCATCGCCGTCTCGGTGTGAACTGTGAACTGACCAATAAGGGCAAACTTTAATTCAATTATTTGGTTAGTATATTAGGTCCTGCAATAAGACACATTCAACCCCGAGAACACTAGTGGAACCGCTAAAAAGCAAGTTTCAAGGCGATGATAGCTCAGTGATAGTGACGTCGGATACCGAGACGACGGTCCCAAGTTCGAATCCTCCAATGAGCTTGAGCTTTCGGTGATGGAAAACATCGTGAGGAAACCATAGCACAGTGGTAGGGTACTTTGTAGTACCCATCTTGCTGGCTCCCCTCAAGTTGAAATTCTGTCGCCAAGCACCTATCGGTGTGTTCCGACAGCTGCATTTGAGAGCCGGTTCCTTCTAGGCTTTGTGTGCTTACCACCTTCGGCCACATCACCACTTACCATGGTGAGATTGTGGTCAAACACAGGGTTATACACAGTATGAAAAAAAAACATAATTATAAAACAACAACCAACCTCGCAATCAAAATCCCGATGAGCTCTAGTGGTGTAAATAGATCGGATTCCCAACGCGGCGGCTAACGCGAGCGCAGAGTCACGTTTGTGTGTCGGTAAGCTAGCACTGCCCACTACTAGCGCCTTCGCTAGGGGTACTTCTACGGGCAGGTTCGATAAAGCCCTCCCTAGAGATGTTAGCTTCTCGTTTGAGGTTAGAGCTCCCTACAATTTAACATGTTATAGCAGATCAATATTTAAGGAACAGTTGGCGTGGTTCATAAGCATAAGTGGAAGCGCTCGTGGTGTAGCATGATTAGCCGTTCTTAATCGATCGGCAAAGTTAAGCTACGTCTGTCGTGGTCGGTACCTGGATGGGTGACCGCCTAGTGGTATTTCAAATCGAGCGTTTCCGTGCTTCGGAAGGCACGTAAAGCCGTTGGTCCCGGTTATCACTAACTTGTGATAGTCGTTAAGCTAGTTGGATGCCTCCTAGGCGGCTTGAAAAATTCCAACAGTAGGTTGACCACTAGCCTACCTCCACCAATCCGCAGTGGGCACGCGTGGTGGAGTATCGCCAAGTCCCTTTCACCCTCATTTGTGAAAGGAGGCCTGTTCTCATCAGTGGGACATTATAGGCTGATGATAATTGATGATGATGATGATTGGCGTGGTTCATAAGATCCAAAGATCATCTAAGAAAACTTATATAGATAACTGTCCCGCGCAGTTTCACCCGCATTCCCGAGGATTGTATTTTTTCCTGGGATAAAAAGTATCCTATGTGTTAATCCAGAACATATTCTATCTGTGTGCAAAATTTCATCCAAATTAGTTCAGTTGTTTTTGCGTGAAAAAGTAACAAACATAAATCCATAGTCACAAACTTTCGCATTTATAATATTAGTAGGAAGTAGGATTTCACCCAGTTTAGACAGACTCCAGCAAGAAACTCAGTAAGGCATGTTTAGCAGTTTTTTGTAACTTTTTATTGCACTTCGAATTTGTCATTTAAGGGTACGCTGGTCAGGATGTTTTCCTCATTAAAAGGCCAGGACCTACATGATCTTTGATACGTGTTTTTAAAGTCAAACCTAATTACGGTTTTGGTGACTAGTAGCTCGATTCTCGTTACAAAACTTCAGCGGTATCGTAGCGACTTCTACAATCAAACTGTTTTTTATCTATTCGTCCATGCTATTGTAATGTCAAATGAACGATTAAAAAACGATCCTATTGACTAATTATTGAGGCGTATAGATTATTGAATATTTTTTATACAGAATATTTCACGAAACACAATTTGAATAGTCGATATCGCTACGACACCGTTGAAGTTTTATTACGAGGATCAAGCCATAGTAGGCCGGTTTTATAAATATTATTTAAACCGGCCAAATGCGAGTCCGTACAATAATAATAATATTAAGTAACTCAACTTTGCTATGAAATTAATAGTAGGCGCAACAAAAAACGCCTTTGTATTATAGCCTTGTATGTAGCCATTAATTTTTTAATTTATTTCATTTTTATAATTTGTTTGTTGTTATAGCTTATAACAGTATTATTTATTATTATTATTTATTTATAGCGGCATCAGAAATACACATTCTGTGAAAATATCAACTGTCTACCTATTTAGGTTCATGAGATACAGCCCACTGACAGACAGGCGGACGGACGGACAGCAGGGGCTTAGTAATGGGTCCTGTTTGGCACCCTTTGGGTACGGAAACTTAAAAATGTTGGTATATCTCTTCTAAAATTTCAAGTAGTAGAAACACCTACTATTATTTTCATGCTTAAAGAACTTGCATGGAATTTAAGATATTTTTAACAAATATATACCTATGTTACATACAAAAAGCCTCTAAAACTACATACATGTTGTTTCAACTCCAACAAGGCATTCTCAACGGCTTCATCGGGAGGTTTATCAAGGAAAGGGAACCTCCTGACGTCATTGACTCCGAGTGAACTCATCAAGAGTAGCAGCGATGCGAGTGGCACTCTTGATACTTCAGGCGTACTGAAGGACTCCATGTCTGTGTATTGTTGTTCCGAGTATATGCGGTAGCAAACCCCGGGACCTGGTATTAATTTTGAGCAAAATTATTAAAGCTATTCAAGTTTGGCAAGCCTCTGGCATCACAAATGTCCAATCGGCGGCGGTGACCACTGCCATTAAGCCATTGTGCTTTGTCAACTAAATTCATAATGGTTTTTTACGCTATAGAATTAGCAAGCGGTCTAGAGTTCTGCGGTCAGAGTTCTACGCGCGTTCTCCTTGACCGCCGCGGTAACACCCCTACACATACACACGCCCACCCACACACACATACCATACTTCCATTGTTTCATCTACAATCAAACTGATAAATTTTATGTCTTTTTCAATAAATACTCTGCTCATCGGACACATACTGGTCTCTTCCTTAATTTTATTTAAAGACTAGCTGCCCGCCGCGTTCCCGTGATAAAAAGTAGCCTATAATACTCGGGGTTAATGGTGCTGATTCAGTTGTTCACAACTACACTAATTTAGCCTCACTATATCTCTTCCTAACGCAGAATATAAGAAAAGGTTGTAAGAAATGTAGTACTATCAAATTAATCCAATGCTTGTTTTGTTACATCTATGTACCCGCAAATTGAAATTGTTCTATCCTTTTTCAATAATGTTTGTAAGAAAGAGATGTGGTGTGATTAAAGTTAGTTCAGTGTGATTTACAACAGAATCGGTACCAATGAAGCTTCCTATTAGTGAAAGATTTTTTCTAATACAACTGGTACATCCAGATCTTTTTAAACAAACAAAAAACCCTTATGCTTTATTATATTAGTATAGATTAGGCAGTAAGTTATATTAAATAGGATAATTGTATTCGTTTTTATTACCTGTGGACTATGTAATAAATAAATAAATATAAGGTTAATAAAATAGTAAATAAAACATTTAAGAGGAATTGCAACACACACCAGGTATTACCTAGTAAATTCAACTCACGCCATCGACGGGGAATCCATCCTCACACATTGAAACCAAAATTGTTTCGAACTGTGCGGGCTCAAAGAAGCTTTCTATCGCGAACGCTCAGGTTGTGGAATGAGCTCCCCGCCGTGGTTTTCCCAATGGAGTACAGCATGGGGTTCTTCAAAAAGGGCGTGAAGAGATTTCTTCAGGGTCGTCAACGCGCGAGTGATACCCCTGGTGTTGCAAGCGTCCATAGACTACGGTAACTGCTTACCATCAGGCGGGCCGTATGCTTGTTTGCCACCTTAGTGGTAACTTATAAACTCACCTGTTCTACCAGCACGACCTTTTCTTTGATCAGCACTCGCCTTAGATATCCAAAACTCTTTTAGTCTCTGCATTTTCGTTGTCGAATCGTAACTCATTTCTTTGACCTAAAAAAAAGTATTGAAAAGTACACTGAATGAGAATTTATTTATCTGTAAAAGTTGAGGTATGTTTGGGCAGAATTGAACGTTTGGTAGATGTTTTTAGGTCTCAAAGTAAATAGAGATTTAACCCCTTCATGTTTTGACAAATAGAAGTAGGTATTTTACCTTTCCAGAATCAACGACAAATCTGATGCCATCGATTGTAACGGAAGTCTCAGCTATGTTGGTTGATACTATACATTTTCTAACGCCCTCTGGTGGATAATCAAATACCTAAAAATATATATAATTTTGATCAATGTATTTGCCATCTATATTACTGTTATAATAATATAAGTAGTTGAATATTTTATATAAATACTTCATATATATAACATAATTTTTAAAAATGCGTAATAAAAAAAAATTTCAATTTTGACTATTGACTATCTATCCAACAATCAACAGGTCCAACAGGTTAATATAAAGATTCTTCTTAAATGTATGTAGTTAGAAGCCTGGAACAGTTGGACGGACAGACATACGAGTAGAATAAGGAAAACTTAAAAATATACCCCCTTACTCATAAAACGTTATTTAACTAATATACTGTTAAATAACGTCACTATATTGTCATTGTCAAAAAATGTGACATTATCTATTTACGTGACCATTTAATCAGCATATGAGTTAAATAGCGCTTTATGAGTAAGGGGGCTAATGTCAACGCTGAATAAAAGTTTGTTTAAAGTAGGTACTTACTTTATCTTGTTCAATGAGTGATAGTCCACTATGTAGTGGCAATACAATCCAACTTTTAGTTTTTTCAGCATATTGCAAAGCTGCGTCGCATATTGCAGTTATCTCTTGAACTCCAGACATGAATATCAGCATATCACCTCTTTCATCGCCTTGAAACATGATCAAATATGAACTATCTTCCAAGATTCAGAAAAGGTAGCAATGGGCGTTTTTAGGGTTCCGTAGCCAAAAGGCAAAAAACGGAACCCTTATAGATTCGTCATGTCTGTCTGTCTGTCTGTCTGTCTGTCTGTCTGTCTGTCTGTCCGTCCGTATGTCACAGCCATTTATTTCCGAAACTATAAGAACTATAATGTTGAAACTTGGTAAGTAGATGTATTCTGTGAACGCAATTAAGATTTTCACAAAAAAATAGAAAAATAACATTAAATTTTGGGGGTTCCCCATACTTAGAACTGAAACTCAAATTTTTTTTTTTCATCAAACCCATAAGTGTGGTGTGTCTATGGATAGGTCTTCAAAAATGATATTGAGGTTTCTAATATCATTTTTTTCTAAACTGAATAGTTTGAGCGAGAGACACTTCCAAAGTGGTAAAATGTGTGTCCCCCCCCCTGTAACTTCTAAAATAAGAGAATGATAAATCTATAAAAAATATATGATGTACATTACGATGCAAACTACCAACGAAAATTGGTTTGAACGAGATCTAGTAAGTAGTTTTTTTTTAATACGTCATAAATTGAAATTATATAATATACCTATAGGTTTGTACGGAACCCTCGGTGCGCGTGTCTGACTCGCACTTGGCCGGTTTTTTTTATACACCAAGTCGGCAAGAAAACGGGCTGGTAGGAAGCGGTTACGTAGCCTCCCCTTGCTTCCTTTCAGATAAGCAGAAAGCACGCAGAAAACCAACATTAAGTTATTGGGCTGCGGTATTCTGTAAAACTGCACATTTAGCGAAAAAACGCTATGCTCTCCTTCTCTTAAAATAGCATGCCGGATAGCCGCAGGATTAGTCAATAAAGTCATACTCACTTGGATATTTGCTATCAATCAACTGCATTATTTGAACATATGGCTGCGGGTCCAGCCTATCGTCACGCCCTGGCTTCTCATCAATAAATATTGGCTTGTAATTTAAATCTATTGAATATAATCTGCCCGGTACCTGAAATATTTAATTTTAATTTTATCAAGCACTGATTAAAACCTCTGTGCGGAAACATATTCATCTGAAATGAACACACCAATCTCATGACTACTTAATATCTGGTGGACCATCTACCGGCCTGTCAACTTGATAACATAAAATAGTCCTTCAGAGCTATGTTGCAGTGAATAAAACGCCTTGTATTCATCATAACCCTTTCAAACCCTACCTGAACTTTGATGTCCTACTTATTCTTCTAAAGCCGTTGGTCCCGCCTATCGTTTATGATAGTTGTTAAGCTACTTGGAGACCTCCTAGGCGGCTTGAAAACTCCAACAGTAGGTTGATCACTAGCCTACTTCCACCAATCTGCAGTGGGGACACGTGGTGGAGTATCTGCCTACATTTCACCCTCATTGCACAGCAGTGGGACATTATAGGCTGATGATGATGATGAATATTTGTGTGTATCCTATGAATACCTATGTTTAAGTGGATTTTTGTTACTCAATCACTCTGTAATTTCTGAACGAACGAAAAGAAAATATGTACGAGTGACGAGAATATACAAAACAGCACTGCAATACTGCACCTTATTCTTATGTAATAAGATTTATGATAAGTTTTATCATACTTTTGTTTGAGTATTATCAGGAACTCTTGTCTAATGAACACAACCTGGCTTTTTAAAATCTTGAATTATTTTCATTTCAGTTTTCGTGATATTTAGAGAATTAGCCATATTCATTACAGCAGAGATCATCACAGAGGATTTAAAAAAAAAATACCTGAATAACAACCGCAGATTCAGCAGAGAAGTAATCCTCAAACAGCTTAATATTAATCGTAGCAGACATTAAAACCAGTTTGATGTCAGTTCGACTGTGTATGAGACATTTGAGAACACCAAGTAAGAAGTCTCCCATAAGATGACGCTCATGTATTTCATCTAGGATTATTACATCATAGTTTGGCAGGTTTTCTGATGACATCTGAAAAAAACACTTATTTTTAATGTCATAAAGTAGCTTATTGCTTTGCTGCTTGGCAGGTATATAGTCCACCTAAAGGAGTATTAGGAGTAGTGGCCACCAATGTCTAGGATTTTTTTTACCTCCCCCATACCTTCCTCTAAACTCCTAGCTTGTGATTCCTTATAGTAATGCAGTGCAACATATCAACATCATCATCATATCAGCCCATGAATGTCCACTGCTGAACATAGGCCTCCCACATTGATTTCCACCTCAAACAGTTCTGGGCCACTTGCTTCCAGCGGCACCCAGCGACTCTAACCAGGTCATTGGTCCACCTGGTGGGAGGTTGTCCTGCTCGATGCTTTCCAATATGTGGTCACCACTCGACAACCCTTCTTCCCCACCGGTTATCGGCTCTTCAAAGCATGTGTCCTGCCCATTGCCACTTCAGCTTACTAACTCTACGAGCTATGTCTGTCGTTTTCGTTCTGCTACGAATGTCCTCATTTCGTACCCTGGCTTTAGCTATGCTTGGAATTTCTCTACAATGCAACATATGCATCACAAAAAATACCATAAAACCATATTTTGGTATGTGTTATATGGACACTCTACAAGCAATCCAGGCTGCTTCATCATGCATAAATATGCATGGAAAAATCAGCCCTACCTCAGAGTAGATAAATACTACGTACAAGCCCTACTAAAACTACCCAAAGCCATGCAAAATGGATAATATATATTCAATTCAAAATTGTTAATTCAGAAAGGCTGACTACTACTGCTGCTCCTGAAGATAATCTGACTCTAATAATCTAAGGCGTCGTCCTAATTGGCGACGATCGTACGATCAAACGATGCGATTTCGTTACACGACGAGATTAAATACACACACAAAACGCTTTAGTGTCCTAATTGAAGCTCGCGAGCACAGGAACATTAGCGCGATCGTGCGACGAAATCGCATCGTTTGATCGTACGATCGTCGCCAATTAGGACGACGCCTAATGCTGGTTTAAAAGGTTGCTACTTTTATGAGGTGGTATAATTGGTTACCAACCTGTCTCAATAGTAATCCTTCAGTGATGAAACATATTTTAGTATCAGCAGTCTTGCTTTTCTCAAACCTGATCTGATAACCTACTTTGGTGTCAAACTGAGTGAGGGTTTCAAATGCTACTCGTTTTGATAAAGATATGCAGGCAATTCTTCTTGGTTGGGTACATGCTGTAAAGAATGAAATGTTTATGTATTTATTTTTCATGGAAATTATAACTTTTAATGAATAATTTTATGATATTTTGTTATACTATTTTCATCTATAAATAAAAAAAAAACTATTTTCAAATGTATTTTTTAAGATCTATATTCATTTTTATCAGCCTAAACAATCTTATAAATACAAAAAGTGGATCAACTGGATATTTTGCACTTTTTTATCCTGACCGGGGAGAAGCAAAGCAACAACGGCAAGTTTATAAATATGAAGAAGTTACCTATATTTTGAAACCCTGCTTCATGCAAGTACTGAGGCACCTGAGTAGACTTTCCACATCCAGTATCACCAGCAACCACTACCACTCTCTCATTTTGGACAGCAGTTATTATTTCATTTCTGAAAAAACATATTAAGGATAAGATCACTTAATGTTTTTGGATTTAGTATTCTATCATCATCATCATCATCAGCCTATAATGTCCCACTGCTGGGCACAGGCCTCTTTTCACAAATGAAGGTGAAAGGGACTAGGCAATACTCCACCACGCGTGCCCACTGCGGATTGGTGGAGGTAAGCTAGTGGTCAACCTACTGTTGTAATTTATCAAGCCGCCTAGGAGGCATCTAACTAGCTTAACAAGTATCACAATTAAGTTATAACCGGGACCAACGGCTTAACGTGCCTTCCGAAGCACGGAAATTCTTGATTTGATATACCACTAGGCGGTCACTGTACCGCCAGGTACCGACAACGACAGACATAGATTAACTTTGCAGATCGATTGAGAACGGCTAATCATGTTACACCACGAGCGCTTCCTTCGTTCCTTAGTATTCTAGCACCTTCAAGATCTATACTGATGATTTATAGCTTGTGTGAGGCTGCTAGGCTCCGCCGGAGGTATGCAGGCAGCTAGAAAGAGAGTGTGAAATGGAATTGGCTCCTCCCTCTCCCCTCCTGCTTCTCGTCTAGCAAACTTTTTTATTCTATTGGAGATGACTAGGTAATTAAAGACCTACCTGTACTTTGCAACTGGCAAATCTTTCTGAGCCTGTCTCAACTTTTTCAGCTTATCAAACTTTTCTTTATTCTTAAAGTCTACATAAATTGATACAATATTTAAGAATGCCTCAAACAGTCTCTTGTTTAACTTCTTCCTTTCTCTATCATCACATACTGTGTCCACAAACTTTATAGCTGTTGTAAAATTAATGCAATCAAACTTTGAAAATTTTGTATCATTAGTTTCTTCATTTTGAAAATCAACTATCGGTTTACCAGCCTTCTTCAAAGTTGCTTCGTACTTCTTCAAAAATACCCAAAAGTCATCCAAACTGTTAACCACAGTATTACTCTCACTGCTGTATAGTATAATTTTATTCAAATCTCTTTTATAATTGAAAAAACTGAAATCTATTTCTATGTTTCTGGAAGTACTTGGAGCTGGGCTATTTTTTCTTATTTTGTGTCTATCTCTTTCACGGGATCGAGAGCGTTTTCTTTTATAGCTATAATTTCTTAAAGGACTTCGATCCATTATTGAAATCTTATTGAAATGTATAATTAATATTAATATTCCTAACCAGCGTTTCTATGAGTAATTTCAGCAATAATTGTTTTTGTTTTGATGGAACTGGAACTTTTGTAAAACACGGACGGACGGCGGAGTGACATTGACATTAGGCTTGGGCAGTGTTGCCGTTCTAAAAAAATTAAAAGTCTCTAGATGATCTAAAAAAATCCGTCAGATATGGGAAAAAATATTTTTTAGGAATCCGCTAGATGTCCCTAGACTGCATGTCGCCGGCCGCACAGTCTAGTAACTTTTTAATTGTTTGGTGTGTGCACAGACATATGAACAAGCCTTCAAGTACTACTCATACGTCTGTGCGATACACATAATTCATTTCATTTGACTTCAGGGTAGAATACCACCAAAAATATACAATAAAACTCAAAATACACAAAGAACAATGGGTCATGTTATATGAAACGCGTCCCCAGAATGTAGCACTATGAGCTATGGTGGAGATTGTTGGCCAGATCGAGGGCATCATTTCATTGTATGACACCAAGTCTGGATTCCATGGGAAAAAAAAGATATTCACGGTTAAAGCAAACAAAATAATGTGTAACTTTTTTACCGTCCCGTAGTATTTGTATAACTTTTCTGGTTTAAAAGTATTATATATGCTAATCCAGAGTTTAATCTATCATTATGCTAAGTTTCACCCACATCTGATAAGCCATTTCGGTGTAATTTAATAACAAACATCCATAAAAACAAGCATTTTTACATACATTACTAGGATAAGGTAAAGATCGGTGTTTAGTAGTTTTTCTTTAGTTATTTTTTTTTATTTCTAAGGCTGACTTAATTAAGTCATGCTCAATTTAGGGCCATTGCTTGCGGCGGCGTCAGGTCGCTCACTTCCCTCCAATATGGCGAGGAGGAAGATGGCTGCCGCTGCCATACGCGTCATACTTGTGAACAGGTGAATTTTGTTTTTGAAAGTCAATTTTTTTATGTTCCATATCTTAAATGATAACCGAAGATGTCCATAAAGTAGGTACCTACTTTGTATCCCGAAAACACATGTATGGGAAGTGGGCCATAATTACTAAAGACCCGTAAAATCCCGAACTACAATTATTACCTCGTAGTAATTTACCGCGAAAGATGATTTAAATTAATGCGAAAGATAGTTCTTTTTTATACCACTAAGGCAGCAAACAAGAATACGCCCGGCCTGATGGTAAGCGGTTACTGTAGCCTATATAGAAGCTTGTAACACCTAGGGTACCACTCGCGCGTTGCTGACCCTGCAAAAATCTCTTCACACCCTTTTTGAAGAATCCCATGCTGTACTCCCTTTGGAAAACCTCGGTGGGGCGCTCATTCTACAGCCTGAGCGTCCGCGGTAGTGAGCTCCATTGCAATAGCACAGTACGAAACTATTCCGGTTGCAATGTATTAGCTTGGACTCCCCGTCGATGGGGAGAGTTGCGAAGGTAGAAGGTAGCCGTGGGCATCAGGTCAAAACATTCTTTAGAACACTGTCCGTAACAAATGGTAGAACACACATAAGGAGGCAGAGTCTCTCCTCAGACTAACGAGCTCTAAACAGCTTGTGAGCTCGGGATCGTCGACAATTATAATGGGTCATCGCTGAACCGAGTCCAAAGGCCCAAGCTGGTATCCGGCCCATAGATGACAGCAGTACTCCATATGAGGCCGGACTTGCGACTTATAAAGTTTGCCTTTGCCCCGATTTGAAGTACTGCCTCGCTCTATTGAGCACTCCGAGCCTTTTGGATGCCAGCTTATCCAAGTGACTATATACGGAACAGCACTTGTCGCTAGAAATATCGACGCCAGGGATCCCGATGCTTTGATTGATGTTTAAGGAAGTGTTCTGGAATTGTAAGGCCACACTATAAGGGTTTTCTTCGGGTTAGTATTAGTATGTCTTATGTTTCGTTTTCTAGCTAAGTTAGGTTGATATCAATTAAAATGACAGCATAGAGCCTACAGATGAATATGCAATACACAGCTAGTACATTAATATGATAGATGCGAGAGTAAATCTGTCCGATTGTTATGTTTTCACAGCTACATTACTGGACCGATATCGATAAATATTAGCAGACAGATAGCATGGAACCTGGAAATTGACATACAGTTCTTTTTGTCTTGAAAACGCGGTTGTTATCGCTGGTATTGAGTATTCTGTGCCGCAGGGCATAGCTAATAATAACAAAAAACTATCATTACCAAAGGATCATTTTAGTAACTTCAAATGTGAATATCTTTTTTCTCCCATGGAATTCAGTCTTGCTGTCATAGAATAAAAGAATGTGCTCGACAAGACCTACAATTACCACTATAGCTCATCGTGCTACAGTCTGGGGAGGTTTTACCCATTCTTCTTTATGAAAATGAAAAAGGAAAACGCAACGTCACTGCAAGTTCCCGCCAAAAGGTCCCTTCTTCTTCTTATCTTCCTTCTGTTTGGCACACGTTTGGCAACTGAATCCAAATTTGACCTTTCTGCCAGTATCGAGTTATATTATAGTTTCCAGTCACATAAATCACATTCACATATTATATTTCTCAGTCAGTCACCGTCCTTAAAAGTATTTTCTTAATATAATGGTGGTTATTGTGCTAAAACTCTTCACGGACTTTTTGAGTCCACTTGAAAAGTCACGATGCACATATTTCACTTCACCGTTATACATGTTTTTTTTTTTTTTTTTTTTTTTTATACCACTTAGGTGGCAAACAAGCATACGGCCCGCCTGATGGTAAGCGGTTACCGTAGCCTATGGACGCCTGCAACACCAGGGGTATCACGCGCGCGTTGCCGACCCTGCAGAAATCTCTTCACACCCTTTTTGAAGAACCCCATGCTGTACTCCATTGGGAAAACCACGGCGGGGAGCTCATTCCACAGTCTGAGCGTCCGCGGAAGGAAGCTCCTTTGAGCCCGCACAGTACGAAACAATTCAGGTTTCAATATGTGAGGATGGACTCCCCGTCGATGGCGAGAGTTGCGATGGTAGAAAGTAGCCGTGGGCATCATCTTAAACAATTCTTCAGAACACCGTCCGTTGTACAAGCGGTAGAACACACATAAGGAGGCAAAGTCTCTCCTCAGACTGAGGGGCTCTAAACCGCTTGTGAGCTCGGGATCGTCAACAATTCTGATGGCACGTCGTTGAACCGAGTCTAAAGGATCAAGCTGGTATCCAGGTGCCCCCGCCCATAGATGACAGCAGTACTCCATATGAGGCCGGACCTGCGACTGTAATGTAATAATAATGTAAATATTTTCAGACAATGCCGCCACCATGAAAACTTTGGTTCGGATTTTGAACAACCAATACCACAGACAAACCTATTTTTATTTTTATTTTGAGCGCCCTCTCTCTTGGACACTTGGTAGTTTTTATAATAATTTCCGCCATTGCGCTCCGCCATTTTGCTTAGTCGCGGAGTGAACGTAAAATTATTTCTCATGTATTTATCGTGGATAGTTATTATTTAGTTTAGAATTAGTGTTTTGACACACTAATGGCTTGCTTAAATACCCTTAAGTTAGAAATCAAGACCTTAGAACAAGTGTTTCCAAAAAACCATGAAAGGTTTCAGATAATGTCAGCTAGTGTCGACGAACTGACCTGCAGATTCGTTGGCAAAAATGGAAAGAAATACGAAATACATGCAAATATTACCGTAAGTACTTTATTAAGTTTACCTAGTTTGTTAGAAATAATGGTTTTAGCTTAGGGTTGCGCTTATTGATTATCTTAGTTGGGACAAAGGGTCGTTGTTTATGGGGGCAGGGCTGTCAACAAAAGGTTTACGGAAGTGAATTTACATTTCCCTGTTGCAAGTGAACGTTTGTCACGTTTCTCTGTAGATTATTTACAAAACAATCGCATGTATGGCACGTTTCACATGAAACATTGGGTTGCGCGAACGTCGTGCGTATTGGGATCATCTGTTTCGGTAAGGGGCTCGTGACGAATTGTTCTATCGATCATTTCGGTTTCAGAACGTTGGAAACTCATTGCTCGTGAATCATTGCAGCTACTTTATAGAGAGTACCATCTGTTTTGTTTGGATAACGGTACTTGGGCGCGTTTTTGGGACAAAAGCTGTTTAGTCATTCTATCTACCTGCTTTTTGTCATGTAGACATTTTGTTGGTCCAAATAATGCTTTTTTTTTGTTTGCTCAAGTGACAATTTATAGCACTGTGAACCAAGGACATTCTCTTCAACCAAAATTGAGGCTTTTCACACAACAGTTTACAAATTCATTGTAAATATTCAATGTTTACAATCATTATTATTCATTGTAAACAAGTATGCAGTATGGTAATGTGCATAATGTAACTATGAATGATATAACATACTAGGATAATCAACAATATGTAATCCATTGTAACATTTTGTAATGTATAATAGTAGTTAGGTAGTTATGTCAATTAAGTATTTTTAAAACTTATCATCAATAAATGTGATAATAATTGTTTATAACCTCATACTATTAATTTGATAAATATTACGCTACTGAAGTAAGTAGACATAGGAAATACTGTAATTTAAGAAAATTGGAAAAATCTTTTTATAATACTATTTAGGAAACTGAATAGGATTAATCCTCTGGATCACGGTAAAAAAAAAACAATGACATAAATTGTTAGTATAGGAGGAGATTTCTGCTGTTTATCATTGTATATAAAAGGAGAAACTGAATCAATGAAATATGAACTCACAGCTCCACTGGACTGAACTGTAGGGCCTTAGCACACAGGGTCCTTATAATAATATGTCTTAGGCAAATAACTAATGGACTGTTTTTAATTGTTTTTTTTTTTTAAATACCTTTAATTTATAGTTTTAAGCACTTCAATAACTATTAAACAATCAATTAAGATTAAATAATAAAACTATTTTTGTTTTCAATATAAAAAAGCATTTAATCAAATAGATCATATTTATTGTAATTATAAATACATATTGAGTCTATTCAGGATAATCTGGATATTCAGATTTAAGATAAAGTTGTCTACTGACCTACAAATGGGTTCCTTACAGTTAATCTTGCTCTTTGCCACACTGTCCCATTTTTCCACATGGTTGAATATGGGCTGTCAAAAGTGGCATAAGATTGCCATAGTTTAACCCGTTGGTTCTCGTGAGGGTCTTGCATCGTATTATAACAATTGATGTCATTGTAATTTTTTTGCCGCAAGCCAAGTCATTAATTGATAACCATTACATCCTTCTTTACAAAGACTGTTTCATCTTTTAAACCTAGATCCATAACTTGGATAACCATTTCTCAATCATCACCTGCCTGCCCTATTCCCAATCTAATTTTAATATCTAAGTTTTTTTCACCATCAGGAGACATACCCCAACACACCACCAGTATGGTTTGCTGACAGTGAAGATCCAATTGTGACGAACGCTGTCCAGATACTCACATACACACAGGGGAGAGATAATCATGTTATAAACCAGGTAATTATGTTTTCTTCTTCATTCATCAGCAATTAGCGTACATCATAGTGTGAAATTAATTTAATTTACAAAACTTTTCTGCTCAGCTAATTAGAGGTATATTATTTCCATTTTGTTTGAAGTACTCATGTTAAAGATTTATTCTTTTTGTAATTCAGTCTGAATCTGGGTGTGATTATTTAAATAATTATGTATAAATAAAAATTGTATGGATATAGCAGTTATCTGAATTCCATAGCACAAGCTCTGCTTAGTTTGGGATCAGATAGCCGTGTGTAAGAATATCCCAGGATATTATTATTATAATGTTTCCCTAAAAACTTAATAGATATAACATAAATATTATGAAACAATGATGGATGTACTTTTCCTTTAAAATACTGAACATAAAATTATGTTAAATTTAAAATTTTGTTCTTTGTTACAATAACTTATTGGTCTGCCTGCCCCATTGGGGTAATGAAGTCATGACTACTCATGACACGATACCGTCTGTCTCGACGCGACACCCTATGCGTTGTCATTATGATCGTCATTTATATACTCATTCGATTTTAATCACCTGTATGCATAGTGTCAGATGTAAATGACAGCAAAGTTCATGTTGGGTGTGCAACTAACGAGCTAGAAATTATGAAAGTGATTGTGTCCTATTTTGTTCAATGTTTCCAGATTCCATTCCCGGTTAAAAGCTAAAAAAATGGTTATATTGTTGTTAAAAAAAAATTCTGTAAATTTTTATGTGTAACGAAATGAGCCACTGAAAAAAAAAACTTATTTATCAATTGCATAGTGTGTAGTCAGTTTAAAGCATGCGTTAAATCGCGCACTCCAGATTTTTTTATTCGTACAAATACGTGTGACGAACACTTGACAATTTCAATAAAATGCTAAATACAACACAAAATAACTGATTGAATCAGATTCAGTTTAATTATTCACAATAAAAAACATAAATTACTCTGCTTTTCATTTTACATTTATGATTGAGCAGCTGTAAACAGGACTTGGTATCTTTTAGCTCTATGTATTTTAGGGCCTTCCATACCTACCATTGAACTGAACATGTATAGATACTATTCAAGTGTACCTACCTACCTACCTATCTTTGAGGATTTTTAACAATAAAAATAACATGATTATTGTAGCCAATTTAGAATTCATTATTAATATGTATATGTTACATTTACCTCAACTAGGTTAATTGTTATCAACCTGTGTCAATCACTTTAAATGTCCTCATGGTATGGCAAGGTTATATTACTGTCCCTGTCTATCTTTACTTCAAAGCATGGCAAGTCAGTCAGGTTTTACAAGTATATAGGGTTTCAATTATAATAAAACATGCTTTCAGTAAAATGCGTATGCATCTAAACATACAATAACATATGAACTAACCACACTACTAAAATTAATAAGAAATTAACTCTTGTTTGTTACCGTTTCACGATATGAACATAACTAATCGCATTGAAATTTGGCACGAAAGTAGCCGTATGGACAGAGTCATAAAGCTTGGGAACACAGGACAACTATTAAGATATAAATTATAACAGTGCATATGACATGTCAATTCATTGAACAATTAACCCAAAGAAGCGGAATGACATTCATTTTATTTGAAATCTATTCTGCCAATTCCTCACCACCGACAATGCACTCTGATTGGCCAAGTCAAGGACATATATGCTCGTATTGGCTAAGTCAATGAAACTATACATTTGGATGCAGTCATGCAGAGTGGTCACTACTGTTAATAATCAGTGAAAATCACTTACCAGTTGTGGAATTTGATTGCTCGTATACTTCCCCAAAGTAATTTTTTCTCTATGTGTCATGTAAATTATTGTCATTATCGAATTGCGTGGATATTTGAATATGTGACTAGAACGCTGCCCATACTCAGTCTTCATAAAACGCGACAGAAGAATATTTTCTTACGTCTTGGGGGTAAATGTGCACCCTATGCACCCTCCTGCCACCCATGCAAGTGCCAAAGATATTTTGAACAAAAGATAGCGTTAATAGTTCTGATTCCATTGATTGAATTGCTTCCAGGTTGGTATACTTCTGAGGGAGCTATGCAAGTTACACGGCGTGCCAGAGCCTCCAGATTTAGATTCATTATCACTGCCAGTGCATCCAGCACCACATCAAAGGTGAGAATATACCATATTTACCAAGGGTTGTATTACTTGATTAGAAAGCAAATCAATAAAAAAACTGTTCACATACAGCACTAATAATAATTTACCTGAGACTTATTTGTTTGTGTTGTGTTGATAAGTAAACATAAAAATATGAAAATAAAATAAAAATGATACTAAAATTTTATTGAAAACAAAATGTACTATCATTAAAAAAATAGCAGATTTAAGCAGGCTGACAAAAAATGTAGTAGTAGACAAAAACAGTTACATAGTAGAAGTTTGGTATTTACCTATTTCAAAATTATGAACAAGTTGTAGACTGTCATTAATTAGAACATTACTCACGGTTTGTAGCAGAGCACGCACTGTCCATAGATAGTATTTTCCGTTAGATTGTTACCTAAACACTTCAAAATTACCGCACACCGAAGAAACCATTTTCACATGACAAAGTCAGACATGTCACACCAACACCATTGTTTTTCCACTATTTAAACAGGGAACACTACTCTATGCTATTTACAAATAGGTCGCACACTGTTTGCAACCTTAATATCCTCTCTCATTGAAGACCAATTTGTTTGAGTAATGTTTCCAATCTTGGTTTTGCAAGAGCCTTCGTCAATAAGTCGGCTAATTGATTAACCGAAGCAACTTTGCTAATCTTCAGCTCTCCATTGGTAACCATTTCTCTAACAAAGAAATGTCTAATCCGTATATGTTTGGTCCGTTTATGGTATTCCGGATTTTCGGCGAGCTTGATTGCAGCTTCATTATCAACTTTCAAGCTGGGTAGGTTCTTTACTTTGGTCATGTCTCCAATTATCCTGGTTAACCAAATAGATTCTCGAGCGCCTTCACTAGCAGCCACAACCTCTGCTTCTGTCGTGGATATAGCCACACTTGCTTGTCGTTGACTTAACCAAGATACGGCTCCTCCTGCATACATGCACAATACGCCAGTGGTTGAACGTCCAGTAGTGCTATCACCTCCGTGGTCTGCATCACTATAACATTCAATGCCAGTCTTACAGTTCCTCCGATATAATATTCCTTTATCAGTCGCATATTGTAAATACCGTAGGATCCTCTTTAGCCTAATACAAGCCTCTTCATTCGGATTTTCTAGACTCCTGGAAACTACGCTAATGGCATAAGCAATGTCAGGCCTTGTCCCAACCATAAGATAAGCCAATGCTCCTACAACTTGTCTGTAACACTTAAGCAAATCTTTGTTATCACTAGACTGGTTTTGTACTTGAACATCTTTTACTATTGGTGTCATAACCGGTCTGCAATGTTCCATACCAAATCTCTGAAGTAATTTCTTTGCGTAAGATCCTTGACAAATTCTGATTCCTTCAGCTGTTTTCTCAATCTCTATCCCGAGAAAATATGAAGCCGGTTTTGTCGTGATTTTGAAGCTTTCCTTCATTTGTCCTATAAATTGATCAATTAAATTTTGACTTGTTGCCGCCACCAAACCATCATCAACATATAAGGCAATTATTAGCTTTTCACCAGATGACGTCTCCTTTATGAAGAGACACGGATCTGAGTCACTGGTTTTGAAACCCATTCTTTTAAAGAATTCTAAGATGCGTCTGTTCCAACATCTTGGAGCCTGTTTCAGGCCATAAAGACTCTTTTTCAAAGAACATACCCGACCTGTTCCATCATCATAACCTTCGGGTTGTTTCATGAAAATTTCTTCTTCGAGTGAAGAAATGCCGTTGAGACGTCAAATTGCATCATTACTAAGTTTTCACTCGCAGCTACAGCCAGAACACTCCTAACTGTTGTCATTTTGGCCACAGGGCTAAAGGTTTGGTCAAAGTCAATACCCTTCTTTTGACTAAAACCTTTTATGACCATCCTTGCTTTGTATTTATCTACTGACCCATCAGCATTTAGTTTAACTTTGTAAATCCACTTGCAGGGAATGGCTTTCCTGTTCTTAGGTAGCGACACCAGAACCCAAGTATTATTTTCAATCAGGGAATTCATCTCACAATCCATTGCTTGCAACCAAAAATCCCGGTCTGAGCTCTGTATCGCCTCCCTATAGCTTGTAGGTTCTCTGTAATCACTAATAGCTAAGTTCAGAACATAGTCATTGTATTTTGTAGGTTGACGAAGTGTTGACCGATCTCTTAATACCCTTCCGCTGTATTCAAGGATCTCATCTCTTCCTTCCCCCTCTAATTCATTACTCTGTTCTGAAGCATCACTCCAGGCGTCATCAAATGCATCTATATTCTCAGTAGAAACATCCTCTCTACTTATGAACTCCGTACCTTCAACTTCATTGTAAATGCTGGTACCTTCATGTTCATCATTGTCTAAGTTATCTTCATTATTGACAACCTGGGGTAAACTTACAGGAATTATGTCACCCATATTTCCATGTAACTGTGGCAATTCCAACGGAATTTCAATTTCAGCTTCCATAGAAGTGTTTCTCGCAATTTCCGAACTCAAGGGATTTTCATTAAACGTTATATCCCTAGATCGTATCAGCGAATTATTCTTACTATTCCAGAGTCTATATCCATCGTCATTATCATATCCAACGAGGATACATTTCACTGCCTTTTTATGCAGCTTTCTCCTAGTCTGCTTCGGTACATGCGCATAGCAAGACGATCCAACAATCCTCAGATGCTTTATTTGAGGTTTCTTACCAATCCAAAGCTCAAATGGTGATTTGTGTTCCACTGTAGTTGGACCTGTCCTATTTAAAATGTAAACAGCAGTATTTACCAACTCCGCCCACAAAACCTGAGGTAGTTCCTCACGCGCATGCATCATAGCTCTCGCTGTCTCGACAATTGTCCGATTTTCCCTTTCGCTACACCCGTTTTGTTCAGGCGTATAAGGCATAACTAATCGTTGTTTTATACCTTCATCCGTCAGTATTTTCCGTACCTTCTGATTGTCAAATTCTCCGCCGTTATCACTCAGAAGTTCTTTCACTGTATGTCCAGCTGTCTTTGCATATGCCAACATTTCTTTGAGCTTCTGATGTACCTCCGATTTCTCTCGAAGAAAGTACACGAACCTATAACGCGTGAATTCATCCTTAAACAATACAAAGTAACGATACTTGGATATAGACAGAGGAAATGGACCACACACATCCGTGTGCATGCGTTCTCCAGGATGGGTGGCTTTTTCTCTTACACCAAATTTAAGTCGATGAGACTTACCAAATATACAACCTTCGCATAACTCACCAGTCTCTTTGGTTTTAACACCTAATTCCCTCTCGATTAGTTTCTTTACATGCCTTTTATTTTGATGACCCATACGCTCATGATAGAGTTGCAACATGTCTACTTTGTGTACCAAGTTCACAGCTACTTTAGATGGCGGTACGATCTTCCAATTAAGTTTGTACAGACCTCCATACCTCTCTCTATGTCCTGTTGCTTTAACTTGTCCATCGATCTTCATCAAACAAGTAGTGACTTGCGACTCAAATAAGCTTCCTGGATTTCTATCTTGAGTTGACAGAACCGAAAACAGATTCTTGCTAACCTGAGGAACATACCAAACATCTCTCAATGCTGATTTAACAATCTTATTGTTAACCTTGGCTTCAATGTTCAATGATCCTTTACCAACAGCCTTAATTACTGTTCCATTAGCCGTTGTTACAGAATGACCCGTACCAAAATATTCAAAATCTTGAAACAAATCCCCACGCATCGTAACATGATTTGTAGCACCATTATCTACATACCAGTTTTCACGATCAGTGTCAGATTCAACCGAGTTCAACGACAGTAACACCATATTAACAGATTTATTACTCTCAACAACCTGATGAGATCCACTCCTCTTAGGACAATCTTTTTTAAGATGACCAACTTCTTTACAGTTGTAGCATCTAATTTTCCTATTAGTATTGGTACCACTAGTTCCTGGAGTTACATCATCCCCTTTTCTAGTAAATCTCTTACCGGTTTTCACCGCAAAGGCTTCACAACCAGAGTCACCATCTTTGCAGCTGCCAAGTGCCTTTTCGTGTGCACATAACTGACAAGTTATATTTTCTATTGTCCTATCCTTCTTTGACATTAATAACCAGCTAGACTTGAATGAAAAATAAGTATCTGGCAGTGTATCTAAGATTTTACAGATTAATAAAATTTCAGGGAGCTCCTTACCATCTTCCTCTTTTATTAACTCCTGTCGTAATCTATACCAGAGATTTTTCAGCTTCGATATATGTGTAGCCATGTCATCTTCAGGATCTTTTTTGAATCTGAAGAACTCTAAACATAAATCATACAGACGATCTTCACTTACGCCTTCATATAATCTATGAAGTTCATCCCAGACTTCCTTGGACGTCGAGAATCTCAGAACTTTATCAAGTGCTTCATCTGTTATATTATTAGTAATAAGAAGTAATGCCGTACAATCTAACTTGGTATATTTTTTTAAATTTTCTTCATAAAGAACCATAGCCCCAGCAACTGCATCACCAGTCCCACTTTCAGGCTTTACCGGTTTCAATATGTTACCTTGGACAACATCTATCAAGTTATCAACGCCTCTTAGAAGAGCGCTCATCCGATACTTCCATTGAACCCAGTTTGTACCATCCAACTTGGGTATCGTAATCTTTGATAAATCCATTGTAGAGCTTTATGTGGCCCATTACCAATTAGAACATTACTCACGGTTTGTAGCAGAGCACGCACTGTCCATAGATAGTATTTTCCGTTAGATTGTTACCTAAACACTTCAAAATTACCGCACACCGAAGAAACCATTTTCACATGACAAAGTCAGACATGTCACACCAACACCATTGTTTTTCCACTATTTAAACAGGGAACACTACTCTATGCTATTTACAAATAGGTCGCACACTGTTTGCAACCTTAATATCATTAAGTTGTACGAATAACAGAAATAGCTTTTACAAAATATTATTGCATTTCTTTATAGTCTTAAAACTCCCTCCTGATAAATCATGAACATTATATACCCCTTTATTTATCCCGTTACTTAAGGACCAAGAATACTGCATTGTGAGCTTGCAAATGCATTGAAGAAATACACTTATTCCACAGAGTTCCAAGTGTAACGTCAAACGGTGCAGAATCCGGCACTGAAGAGGACGAAGAGATGGCTGCGGAGGAGGATGAGTCCGATGGAGAGGACGACTTGCCACTAGAAATGGTTGATGATGCCGGACGCAGCAATAAGGTGACGCATTCAAGATTGCCTGCATTTAGGACGTGATGATCGCCTTGGGATTTCATTTACAGATGAAAGTATTACATTAGCCAAAGAGCTTAAAGCCATACCAAAATAAAAAAAGGCAAAACTCACTTTGACTGGCTAAATGTGAATAACAATGATTATTAAAATCTGGATTCTGTATGAAATGCTATCTCTTTACCTGACTGACCTGGAAGAGTTATTTTTTACATTAAAATTTTCAAGTTCCAAATTATTGTCATGATTGTGATGATTGAAGATACAAATTCATAAATTAAAGCTTAAAAATATACTTACTGTTTATAATGTTTTAATTGAATAAAATGTTTACATTAATTGCTTCTTAAAATAATTTAAAGTTACGTAAAGCCGAATTTAATACATTGATATGTAAACGGCGGGCCAGTTGGAGTGTTTGATTAATACTCCAGTGACCACGCTACAGCCGCTGCAGGTCGTGGGTTCGATTCCCACCCAGGAGATGAATTTGTGTGCATTTACGTTACATGTCCTGAGTCTGTGTGTAATTATGTATATTTAGTATGTATTGACAAACTTAAAGTAGTATATCAGTTATTTGGTTTCAGTACAGGGTCTGGTTAGTTTGGGATCAGTCTGATATATGTGTGTGAATGTCCCAGACAGGGTATTATAAAACCCACTTATGAATAGAACATTTCCAATGTTTCCAGGACGACATGGAGACAGAACACTTGGCGACATTAGAACGGTTGCGACAGAACCAGCGGCAGGACTACCTGTCGGGCAGCGTGTCGGGCAGCCTGCAGGCCACCGACCGCCTCATGAAGGAGCTTAGGGATATATACCGCTCTTGTTCATTCAAAAATAATATGTATTCTATTGGTAAGTCAGTTTCACTGCTATAGATATTGTTTTTTTTTATTTATTTTTATTTGGGACAGCAACAGCCTCAAACAAAATGAATTACATTGTTGTACTTAAAAATGTAAGGCCAATTACAGCTCCACATACTAAAATATAACAAAATTTTATAATAACATGACACTCGTCAGAAGGAAGCAGCGTACAATTGATTTATAACATTCTCCAAAAGGCAGGCAAAGGTCTGAGCCGTACAGCCTGGTCTTATTTGAGTTTTCTCAAGTTATATTATTATAGTCATATAATAAATCACTTTAATATAGTCCTCACTGTCAGTCACCGTCCATAAGAGACATATTTTAGTACAATGGTGGTTATTGCACAAAAACTTTACACAGACGTTTTGAGACATTAGTGCAAACCGTAAGAAAAAAAAAGAAGTCTTAGTTACAAGTTATAAATATTAGTCTTTCTTTGTCCACAGAGTTAGTAAATGATTCCCTATATGAATGGAACATCAGACTGCGCTCAGTTGACCCCGACAGTCCGTTACACAATGATCTGCTACTGCTTAAGGAAAAGGAGGGCAAAGACTCTATACTATTAAACATTATGTTCAAAGAAACGTACCCGTTCGAACCTCCCTTTGTACGTGTTGTATACCCTATTATATCAGGTGAGTTATACATGACTCCTGTATATACAGATAGTACATTCCTATAGCATTTTTCTTTATAAAGTAATTATTTATTCAAATAGACCTTCGCAGGATTGAATAATCTAATTGAATTGATTGAATACTCTAATACCGGTTTGGAAGGTCGTTTTTTTTTATACCATTAAGGTGGCAAACAAGCATACGGCCCGCCTGATGGTAAGCAGTTACCGTAGCCTATGGATGCTTCCAACACCAAGGGCATCACTCGCGCGTTGCCGATTCTGAAGAAATCTGTTCACACCCTTTTTGAAGAACCTTTTTTTATTTATTAAGACGATACGCTCTAAAGAGGTAAACAAGGTTTTATTGCAAAAACATGTGCCATTATTAAAATAAAAGAAATTATCACGAAGTAAAAGACAAATATCTGACACAGCATCTTACAGTAGTACCCAACTAATATGGCTTACCGATGTATCTGCGCAGAAGATACATTTTCAAAGCGCGGGAAATGCTATATTGGTCGGCAGCTGCCGCCATGTGTTCGGAGGGGCGTCACTTGCGAGTGAGACGGAACTAACAGCTGCACTATATTATGAACCTTATAGTTGTGATCTAAGGTTGATTATAAGTTTTAAGAATTCTTTCGTTAATCTTCGGGGCATACTTTCTTTTCTGTGCGAACGAAGATTCACGACGCGCCTTATCAGTTGGGTACTACTGTACCTAATTTCAAATAGTTTTTTTTTTAATTTAGCCAATTTTTGTTCACTTCCAGGCGGCTACGTGTTAGTAGGCGGCGCAATATGCATGGAACTACTAACGAAGCAGGGTTGGTCGTCGGCGTACACGGTGGAGGCGGTGATAATGCAGATCGCCGCGACGCTAGTTAAAGGCAAGGCGCGGATCCAGTTCGGAGCCACCAAAGTGGTGTCGCAGTCACAGTATAGCCTGGCGCGCGCACAGCAAAGCTTCAAATGCCTCGTTCAAATACATGAGAAGAATGGTCAGTAGACGCCATTTTGTTTTATGATTGAATAGTTCACCTACGACACTAACGGCCGTTTTAAAACTTCATTCGCTTTTTATGTTAAACTGTAAAAGCATCCCATTTGCCCCTCGTAAGTATCCTAATTAAAAATACTAGCTGTCCCTCGCGGTTTCACCCGCGTTCTCGGGATAAAAAGTAACCTTTGTCCTTCTCCATACCATAGGCTATCTGTATGCCAAATTTCATGTTGATCCGTTGAGTAGCTGAGGCGTGAAGGCGTAACAAATAAACTCACTTTCGCATTTATAATATTGGTTAGGATTCACGTTGAAGGTCAGTTGGCGTGGTTAGTCAAAATTACACCTATCACGCCGCTGGTCATGGGTTCGACTTCCACCCAGGACCCGCTCATGTGCATGAACATGTCTGCATGTCCTGAGTGAGTGTATTAAGTATGTATAAATAAACAAAAAGTAGTTTGTGTAGTATATAAGTTATCTGGTTTCCATAGTACAAGCTCTGCTTAGTTTGGGATCAGATAGCCGTGTGTGAGGCATGGATATTTATTTACTTATTTATCGAAAGATGTAGTCGATCACTTCTGCCTAAATATTTTGTGGTTGATCGCCGAACTTATCTCCTAGTTTTAAATATATCCGTCATTTTCTATAGTCAAATAACAAAAAGGCTGGGGCTTAGTCTGAGCACCCCTGACCGAAGTCATAGAATAATAAATAGTAGTACCGTACAGAAGGCCGTTCCATGATAAAATCTGTGTTTGGGTACCATACCACGTCTCTTTTTAACGAATCTCTCTTCCGTACGCGGGCCTTTGAATAGATCGGTAGTGGCTAGTGGCAGACGGATCCGGCACAAGGCCTACTTTTTGTACCGAAACTGGGGACAGTCCAGGCCTGCCTAAGGTCTATTGTAAATAGAGGTTAAAACAATTGAATTTGGAACCTGCTTCAATGATATAAGGTCTATTATTGATTAACACGATCTATCCGTGAGATTTTCTCGTTCTATAAAACAGGCCAAGTCACTAACAATTTTATTGCACTGTAAATGATAGGAACTTTTGTGAGTTGTGCATAGTGACAGCTACTCCTTATAATTAGTAAGGAGTAATTTACTGCATACGCATCTCGTTTCTCAATTAATATAATCTTAATCACAAAATTTTATGACAAATTATTTTGTAATTTTTAGTTATTATTTTCTGCTTGTTAGTCTCTTCTATGTGAAATTGAGCTATGTCAAGTTTTAAGTCTAGCTCATCGGGAAATTAGATTGCAAAATTTGTAACGAAAAGACAAATAAACAGAAAAGAAAACGAGTTCATAAAAACGTGTAATGTATCGTAATAATAAAATATATGAAACATGAATTATGGCCCCATGATTTAGGATGTGTTTTCGATTATCACAATAGATTTCAGTATTACCTCGTGTTTTATGCTCGCTTTGTATTGTTTGTTCACATTGCTTCACATGTTTCATGACGATAAATGCTCTTAATTATGAGGACTGAAAAATAGAAGATGTTGGAATTGCAGTATGCAAGTTTAGTTTGAATTGAATATAAATAAGTTTTTGTTAAAAATCATAATTTTTAATACAAGCTTTTTTTTGGTGACTGTACTTGCATTGTCATCCAATATACTAATGTATACAGTATGAGGCACGAATGGTGAGCACAGATAGCAGTAGTGGGGGCAAGCTCGCGCATGTGCACTTTTGGCCAAATCACAGTAGCCAAATGACACGCGAGAATCCAATAGACGACGAGCATTGACTGACGAACCAATCGTGTGCAGCTCGGCGCTCCCCTCTTCTTCATTCCGTCAAAAAGACCGAAAAATTATCTACTGCGCAGGTGTCAATTTGTGCTCACGACTCGTGCCCCTTACTATACCAAATATCAAGTTAATCCGACCACTGGAAGTGGGTGAAATTCCACCCGAACTGTACAACTGTACATACATACATTGCAAGTTTTATAAAAGCTTGTAAAATACTGAATTTATGATTATTTGCCTAAAGTTCAGTTTATTGTGCATTGAGATAATGTGTATAATTGCAGGATGGTTCACACCGCCGAAGGAGGACGGGTAATGCAGGCACGAAAGCTGCCGTAACATTTAAGACTAACGTGCAACATAGACGGTAACGCCCAAACAAACAAACAAGCAAGCAAACTACACCCAAATTAGACAAGCGACTCGGTTTGAGTTTGCGTGAATGTCTTAGTTATAAGTTTGTTTGATTACGCGAAGCAGGATACAATCATGTTTGTGAGCATGACTGAGTGGACATTATGTGGTTGACTCATGCAATGTACGTGTACTATAATTGTTAAGTGCTATTAATGTTCTGATATAAGTGCGGGCGTTCACGAGAGACTTTACAAGACTTATAGGAAATGTTTAAATGTGTAACGTTTTTTGTAATCATTACTTTCTCATAAAAAAAAGTTATCCATATGGTAGCCCTAGACGTTACTGGAGTGTAAAGTTGGAAAATTCTTTGCATTTCTTTTTAGTTATCGAAATAAAATGAAAAACTGTGATTCTTATTTTTTGTCTTTTTGTCTTCCCTTATAAAATAAATACAACCTTCCAAAAATGTTATAAATTGCGATACATATTTTGACCTTTATGTATATAGATCTACGTACTATTTTTTCAAATACATTGAACGCTAATAATCAATAGTTAAATTAACTTATGTTAGTAACATTGCAAGCAATACGCGCCGTTTTAGTACACTACACGAGGATATAAATGCTGTTGTAAATTATAATTTTTAGTTAGATTATTATTGTAGTACATTTACGTTCACTGTCCTTATACGGCACAGTAATGCTGAAAGACTATTACAGTACATTATTATTATCTCTATAACGATCAAATAAACGTTAAAATGATTTGAAAAGTTTTAGTTATAGTAGTTAAATATCCATTAGATTTAATTAAATAATATAAAAAAGTATTTACACAAATGCATCCCTACAAACGTACAATGTTGCAACATGTGTAGGATATTTTAATGTCCCATGGACGCTGGCTGCCATTGTACGGATTGCTGGATTGAAATACTGGACCAAGATTATTTTTCCCGGCCCTATAATTGTGTCAGGCCATCATAGTTTAGATTTCTGATTAAACTTAGTGTTTTCCATTAATGCTATCAGTCCATCCACATGAACTTTGCTTCCTGGCTGATTTATTCTCTTGCAATAGTCCTTTTCATTCATATTTATTAACCATTGGTTCAATTTTGGGTATCTGAAAATGCGAAATTAATATAATTATTGAGATTTGTTCGGTTGTAGTTTTTTTTTTCATATGAAATGTGCCTGCTCTTGGACACAATCCTACCGGATGGTAAGCGAATATGTGATCTAAGGTGGACCGCGCGTGCCCATTTGATGCCAGTTCACTCTGGAATTGAAGAAACCCATGTTGTATGTGTCTGGAAACACGTCCGGGAGAGAATTCTACAGCTTGGTTTTCATGATGGAAACTTTTCGCACCATTTTTACACCATTAGGAGAAATTAAACTTCACTGGAAATAGTGCTCTTGGGTACTTGTTCACCGGTTCTGTGCGTTGTCTGTTTGTTAGACAGTAGTTTTATATCATAAAACATTTTATTTATTTTTGGGAACTTTGTTGGTTTGGGCGTTTGATCAAGATCTAATTACGCTGGTTCCAACGGCATTAAAACAAGTACAAAATGTACTCCAAAGTTTTTATCAGCTGCACTTGAGGCTTATTACCAGTGTAAGTAAACTAATATTACGTAAAGAAGGGAGAACCATACCCCCGATGATCGTAGTTCACCGTCGTCGTCTGTAGCGTAATGGCTAGACAGTACTCGTAGTATTGCTCCGCTCATCGACCAATGACCTCACCGATGCGTTTGCGCGTGATTAAAAAACTTCGCTTTTATTGCAAGCCTGGTGTGGTAAAATCATAGATATCTTTACCTTTGCTCATCCACCGGCACCAAGCCATGCAGCGAGGATAATGTACTGATGATGCTTAAATCGGCAAGGGTCACCACATCGTCGGCTAAGTATAGTGTATCTGATAGATACGCTTCGAGGATTGAGTAAGCGTCATGTATATTTGTGATCATGTATTTTGATAGTTCTGCAAGTCTTCCTGCGTAGGTTGGTGCCTGAAGTAAAACAAATATCAATTCGCATCTCCAAAGGAGTAGTTAGAATCAGATAAAAAAATACTAAGAACACAAACATAGAATTACGCATATTTTTACGAAGGAACCCAACATATTTCCAGCATAAAAAGTAGCCAAAATAATTTTCTGATAAATCATCTACCTGCCATTGAAAGTCCCGTCAAAATCAGTTCTGCCATTATTATATACATTGGATAAGCCCGGATATGCTTATTTTGTATTATTATTTATCATACAGAAAATGCTTATTTTGGTAGCGTGTAAATATGAGCTTATTTCGAAATATCATACTATACACGTCAATTTTATTTATTTTTATAGATTTGAATAGATAAGAGACGTCCGATTCTTACAAAAGACGCATAGCCAAGGTGCCTAAGGCTGCGCATCCACCAGAGTAGCGGAGCGGTGCGAGGATGCGTTGCGAACTAGCGAAGCTGTGAAGCTGTGTGACCCTTTCCACCAGGCATGTGCGAGGAATGAGTAATGTGTACAGATAAGCGGTGCGGGGATATGTAGCGGACTCTTTTCGGGTTTGAGCTCTACCAAACACCATCTATTGACTGACTGGTAAGCGCATACTTTCATCGCACATTCCTCGCACGCATTTCTCTCTTGTTTTATATAGTACAAAAACCTGCCTCCGCTAAGCCCATATCCACCAGAGCTGTACGGAGTGAGGCTAGGTAAATTAAGTGGTGCTAAAAAAAATATTTTCTCGCAACGCAGGTTAGCACATCTCAGGTGGATGCTCAGCCTTAGCAGGGGTCTATACTGAAATATATTGATTTGATCTAATTTTATCAAAACATACCTATTTTGTCATGCTGAACAACTTAAATATTGGGACAATACAAAAGTAAAGACCCTTACGAAGGATATTAAATATTGTTGTGCACACAAAAAGGAAATATGTAAAAGCAATATTTGGCACACTCATATAATCTATTTATCAAAAGTATGTACCAACCAGATAAGGCCGATTTATATAATGTGCTTTTGCTACAGGATACGGTAAAATAACGAAAAAATTCAAGAAATGCAATAATAAAAAACTAAGCAGAGCTTGTACTATGGGAACCAGATAACTGATATATATACTACTTTTTTGTTTGTAAATACATACTTAATATACATAATCACACCCAGACTCAGGACATACAGACATGTTCATGCACACAAATGCATGTCCTGTGCATATAAATCGGGTTATAAATATATACCTACTTAGTTCGATAGTTGCATTTGTACCGAACAGACACATGAAAGCGAATGAATAAAAACGCGGCAGCATGTCAAGAAAAAGTGAAAATGATTCCCGTTTTCCGAACCAACAGACTGTAAAGACGAAGTACTTAGAAACAATGCTTACCATAACTGCTCTCAATCTTGGAAATAATACGCCGCAGTCAAAGAATAGTCGTTGATTGATTATCCCTCGTTTCTCTATGTTAGATGGATAGAGATGCGAATGTTCTGGTTTTGCGTACTTGTCGAAGAGATATAACATTATTGCGTGGCTGGAAATATTACACTGTATTATCGTTGGAAATAGGTCTTATGTCAGTGAAATTAGAATACAACTTGAACCGTAATAATACCACACAGAGTTGGAAATTAAAGATTTTCGGATATATTCCTTTACCTAAAATAGCTATGTATGAGGCTGAGGGATTTAGTCCGCATAGAAAGACCGTATCTTTTCATTGCTTTAAACATACATTTATATTTTTTACAGCTGTAGTAGAGCGTAGACAGATGCTAGTTCCCCTAGCATTCGATATTACTTAATTACAACAGCCATTTCTGAGAAAAACACGTGTGCAGACATATGGATTGTTACAGACAACAAAGTTATCTATAAAGAACGATACCAATCAAAATATTCAAAATATAAATGGAGTTACCTGTCAGCTAGCCAATATTCTCCATCATTGAGTATAGGTATCGTCCTCATTGGATTTATCTGAAAGATATTTATTATTTATAATAATCCTGGGTAATAATCTTCGTACACAACCAACTGCTCCCAAACTAAGCAGAGCTTAGTACTTTGGAAACCAGATAACTATTAGGTATACGTACAGTACCTACATAAGTCTTACAGCTTTTATCAGACCCAGAAAAAAGTTTAGTTAAGGTGCAGCGCCGACGACAGACTTTTTGTGCGAAAGAGTCCGCGGCACACAAAAAGTCATTCACGGATTTTTCACAGACTCCAAGCACACTTTTTTAGGTACGACTGGTACGACGTACTTACATCTTCGATCCTTCTGTCGGCGGAACTGTAACGCTATGAAAATGCAAATATTGCGATGTATTATTTTCTGCTTGGAATACAGAAAAAGAAGAAGAAACTGAGAATTTTGAGTTCATCCTAAGCTATGTCCTAAGTAGGTACCTATTCTTTCACAGAATTTTTGCGCGTCTTGTCTTGTGCGTTACTGCTTAGAATTGTATAGGTAGGTACTATTCTCAAAGACTAAAAAAAGTGCGGCACGGAAAGTCTGTCGTCTGTGCTGCACGTAATGCACACAAATGTATGTCCTTTATGGGAATCGAACCCACGACCTGTGGCGTGACAGTATCTTACTAACCACGCCCCGTCTAGTCCATCGATATTATGAAGTGAAGTGACCATCCTTTTTGCGCTTGTATTTAATTACATCAAAGTTCAGGGCCTATGGGATGTTATTTACACTCTGAAACGTATGGAGAAGGGTTGTTGTATAGGTCAAAGAAATTGGACTAAAGCTGTATAGGTACCTACTTTGATAGGTATAGTTATTTTTTCTTTCATAACTTCAATAAAACAAATAAATTTAAAAAGGTTAGTAACTTACTAACCTTTTTAAATTCCGGTGTGTCCTGTTCCCTCAGCACAGGATTTAATTCCCGTTCATCAACTTTTATCCCAAGGATATCTATAACCATCATGACGGCTCTTGCTGGAGGACTGGGGTCCGTTTTGTACAATGTCATTACCATTGTTTATTTTCGTTCAGTCGTTGGAAGTTGCGATGTTAAAAAATATTAATCTGAAAAAAATATAGCACCGTACTGACCGTACGCACGGCTAAGATCAAGCCAAGATTTGGCCAAAAGTGTACAAGCGCGAGTTTACGCGAGTAACCGCTTCCCATCAGGTGGGCCTGATGGGAAGCGGTTACCGTAGCTATATGGTTAGCTTATGCTTGCAACACTCCGGGCATAACTCACACGTTACCGACCCTTCCTCATTCCCATCAACGACCTCTGGCGACCTTACTCACACGCAGGAACACAACAGTTATTTGGCTGCGGTATTCTGCAAGGCGGAGGTACCTACTTCCCCAGTAGAGCTGCTCTTTGAGCGAAATAACACTATAGTACGCTACTGTTACTTTTACGCCTTCACGCCTCAACTACTCAACGGATCATCATGAAATTTTGCATGCAGATAGCCTGTCGTATGGAGAAGGACATAGGCTACTTTTTATCCTACAAACGCGGGTGAACCCGCGGGGAGCGGCTAGTAGTATAATAAAACTTTATTCCCCTGCTTTTAGTATGTAGGTAAGTAGGTACCTACCTAACCTACTTAGAAAACAGTTACTTACTACACCGGTACAAAGTGCAAGCAAGGATTATGAAGGTGAATCACATAGTACTTTTTATAACTGAGGTGAATGTCCAAACATAACCTAATTTAGTTGCAATGAATTCTATTGGTAAGTATAATTCCTACTTACCTGAATACAATTAACGGTTAATAGATAATCACATTATGTTAATACATTTTAGATCTCATAGTAGGTACCGTATAAGGTATGTTTTAGGTTTTTGTTTATTTATCAAGGCACTTCACAACACAGCTGTCAAGTAGCTAGCTGCTGTATCGTTTTGCTGTTTGTTGGTTACTGAGACAGCCTAGTTAACAGTGTTAAGAAGAGATGGCAGCACTTTCGCTGTAGGTTTTACTTGTTTATCAGGCAAAGATAAACTAACATAAAATGCGGCGTGGCTATTTGCTACGACAGAGAAAGTAAGACTGACATACATGGGCATCGTAGATAGAAAATTACGATGGGCATTTGATTATGTAATTTGGTACTTTGGTGCAATTTTGAGAATAATATTCTTGTCAGTAAGTAGGTCTAGGTACTTATGGTGATATTTACATTACCTAGGTACAATGTCCATTAAGAATGCCAAAAGAAAATAAACCTTATTGCTATAAAGTAAATATGTGTCATCACATCACATACAATTAACCATTGATTTAAAAGATAAGTAAACCTTATTTATAACCTAAAAAAGTTCATTCTTCTTTGGCATTCTTTAACGTCAAACAGTTTAAATAATGGACAAGGAAGGGAACGTTTATTAGAGACTCTCAGCTTGACTTCACTACATAATATTAAAACGTTAGCTCGTCGACAAGACGCAATTATTTTACGCATTGATTGATTTATTAAGAATTTAATCCCTTTAGTCTTAATTAATATTTTCGTTTGAAGATAATTATTTTTACAATTTATTTCATGTTCAGTGACACTTTATCTAGGTACTTTGTTTAATTATTATTTTTACTGTGTATAGGCCGTGTTTCACCGCAATCTCACCATGGTAAGTGATGATGTGGTCGAAGGTGGTAAGCTCACAAAGCCTTGAAGGTTTTCTTGCCGGAGTCTTCTCAGTTTAAGTGTATTCCGAACCGGTAGTAAATTCAACTGTATGTAGCAATTTAACGTTCATAAGTGCCTTACCGGGTGCTAAGTTGAATAAATGACAATTTGATTCTGAAGGAACTGGCTCTCAAGTGCAGCTGTCGGAACACACCGACAGGTGCTTGGCGACAGATTTTCAACTTGAGGGTGGTAGCCAGGTAGGTAGGTACTACAAAGTATCGTACCACCTTGCTATGGTTTTTCCCTTCACCGAAAGCTCAAGATCATTTTAGGATTCGAACCCGGCACCTTTCGTCTCGGCATCCGACGTCACTATCATCGCCCGTTTATCTCTTACTAAGCCGTGCTCCGCGTTTCACTATCGTTTTCAGGGTAAAAAGTAGCATTTGTCCTTCTTCTAATATGATTGGTTGTTTCGTGGCGGCGCCGGGGCGTAAAGGGTAATAAACAAACTCCCTTTCGAGTTTATAATATTAGTATGACTAGTCAAGTTAAACGGCAGCGTGAAATTGGTTACGCGATTTAATTTAATTCTACAAACCTACCTAACTATTAATTTGTTTAGGTACCTAGATATATCTCAAAACTTAATTATATTAATTGTGAAAAATTACTACTGATTTGATTCCTGGCGAAAATTAATTTAATCGAATATTTACCTTAGCCTTTGTTGAGAAGTAGATATATATTTAGGTATGCCTACGTATTTCCTGCCTATTTCATGGTAATTGAATGGCGAATTAAATGAATATTTATGATAATAATCAATTCTAATATTCTAATTCTTCTATATTCGTCTTCTATATTTAGTAGTATACAAAAAACTATCAATAGTTCCAGATCATGAAATAATCTGGATGCATTACCAAGTCAAGTTTAAAGCGATAATTGCTCGGTGGTGGAGACGTCGGATGCTGAGATGAAGGTTTCGAATCTTAATGTGAGCTTGAAAGGAAAACATGGCGAAAAACAGGCCTAAGCACCGTAAAAAAGACAAGACATTAAATACTTTCAGAAAAAAGAAATTGCTGACAAAAAAGGAGTAGGTTGTATGTGTATGTTCAATGATTTCGAGGAAACCGCTTAACTGGATGGTATAATTGTTAATGATAGTCATCATCATCATCATCTGCCTATAATGTCCCACTGCTGAGCACAGGCCTCCTTTCACAAATCAGGGTGAAAGGGAATGGGCAGATACTCCACCACGCGTGCCCACTGCGGATTGGTGGAGGTAGGCTAGTGGTCAACCTACTGTTGGAATTTTTCAAGCCGCCTAGGAGGCATCCAACTAGCTTAACGACTATCACAATTAAGTGATAACCGGGACCAACGGCTTAACGTACCTTCCGAAGCACGGAATTAATTAATTAATAATAGTATTGCTCTTTAAATTGCAAACTAATTTCCGTAGTCAATTAATATTCTTTCTCTATAAAAAAGTCAGCTATCAAAAATAAAACATTATTTACCTCCCTAACTACTTACCTTCCTTATATAAAGTTACCGGTAAATTATGTATCAATTACCCCTCCATATAAAATAGGCATATATTTGTACATAATCATATTACACAGCCTTAACCTGATTAAACAAACTAGAACATCAACCTCGATTAATTTTGCCTTTATTATCATTTCTACCTCAAATATTGAATTTCATAATAATAGGGCGCGAACTTGTAACACATACGGGCTATCGATAGACCCCATCTAGTGTGATATTTGAATTGATTGCTCGTCAAATACGTAGATGTGGGATATCGTAACCAACAACTACTTAAAAAAAACACGATCGAATCGCGGATCACGATGCAGCTGCAGTCACAAACGAGGAGTCCATAGAGATCGAATATTAATAGAGCGACACCTACTAGAATATGTGCCATGAGCAGGGGTAGGTATGTGCTACCTTGAAACGAACTGCGCGCTTCATAGTTTGAAGGCCTGAATACATAATATAATGAATGCCAATATCTCGTTTTTGATCGATACTTTTACCGGGAACAAATGAAAAGGAATTCATATTGTAAATACTGAGTTTTTTTTTAAATTATCACACAAAAAATATCATACATAGGAATTAGTATGAAATCATTCACAATAAAACCACAAAGGTTTATAATAAATGGATTGACTTACTTCGACATTCGTCCTGTACACATTGACGTGATTGTCATGGTATACATATTTAACATACTCATAGGAATTCACTATTGGTCTCATAGTAAAAGTTGTTCAGCATGACTAACCCAACATAGTTTTTGAATATATGCCATCTCGAAATCTCCACCTGTTATAGTTACATCCTTACAACTAGTGTACGATGTATCTATGAAAGCATTATAATGCAGACTGCTCACGCTTTGCTCTAGGTACCTAATGTTCCTTTGAGGCGGCAACTGTTCTGGCTCGCTTTCCGCCACTAGACATTCTGGCGGATATGGATGCGACGGTATATGACCGGATCCGCATCGTCCGCCAGAGTGGTGGAGGTGATCCAGAAGAGGCGATCAGACGGTAGGAGCGACTTATCGCATTCGCGACGTGGCGCGCAAGGCTCTGCGAGGAGCGGCATGCGCGCAAACGCGTTGTCGAAGCAGTCCTGCCGGTCTTCGAGGCCTGGATGCAGCGACAAGGTGGACGACTCACCTACAGACTTACACAGATACTCACCGGGCATGGGTGCTTCGGTGATTATCTGTGTAGGATCGGACGTGAGGCAACGGCGGCTTGCTTCCATTGTGGTGGGAGCGACCAGGACTCCGCATCGCACACGCTCGCGGTGTGCCCCGCGTGGGAACCCGAGCGGCGGATCCTGGTCGACCTGATCGGTCGGAATCTCTCCCTGCCAGCAGTCGTTTCGGCGATGCTGAGCGGGGATACGGCGTGGAGGGCCGTAGCCTCCTTCTGCGACACCGTAATGGTCCAGAAGGAGGCTGCTGAACGGGATCGGGAGAGGGCCGATCCCGCTCGGAGACGACGCCGCTGAGGCGCAGCAGTGCCTCGTGGCGGCCCTCCTGCCCTGTAGCTGGGGCTTAGAATCACAGCTACGGTGTTCCCCTGCCTGTCGTAAAAGGCGACTAAACGGGGACCTTCGGGGTCGTGGGCAATCGGGGCGGGGGCCCTGAACGCCCAGAAGCGGCCCCGAGGAGGTCGATGGGTCGTTGTGGTCACGACTCATCGTGCGATAGCACTGCGAGGGTGCTGGGGGGAGGTATCACACTTCCCCCGGGACGGGCTATCACAGCGCCGCGCGTGGAGGGGCGAGCAGGTACGCGATCTCCACGAGAGCCCGCCCCCCTCTGTAGCGCAGGTGGCGACCACCGTGGGGTTTTAGCCGGTAAAAGTCCGGCATAACCAGGCCGCTCCCCCCAGGGCGGTCGGGTATCCTAGGAGGATTTCCCCACGTAAATAAAAAAAAAAAAGGTACCTATTGTTGTAATCGCTATCACTCTATTTATATTTTTACTCTATGGAGGAGTCTAGTCTATATTAGTTTCCTAGACTTTAGTCTTCAGAAATGTTAGTCTGGCATACTAAACGCCTATACAATAAAAGCGAATGTTAGTTATTTTGTTCCTTACCTTATGTAGCATCAACGTTACAACCAATCATGATGAAATTTGGCACAGGGTTAGATCATAACCTGGAATAATATATAGAATACTTTTTATGCCGGGATAACGAAAGGTCCCTCGGGAACGCGGGTGAAACCGCAGGGCGAAAACGTGTCATTCATAAATTCATTAATAATGAACTTTCAACCCAGAAGCTAAAGAAACCAACAAACTGACGTCCGCGGTAGAAAGCTAAGCTCATTTTAAACCGTACAGTGCGAGACCATTTTGGTTCCAATGTATCGTACGGGGACGTCGATGGCGACAGGTTACATTATGTCAAAAATAATATAACAGAAATAAGCCGCATTGAACGATTACTCCTTCTAATTGAAAGGAATTAACTGAAAGGTCAAATTATATATCATGTAATTGTTTATTTTACAACCAATTTCCTTTTGGTTTTAATTTGTAAATCACAAAGCGTTTGAAATTACTTTCCTTTTAAAACTTAATTATGAACTTACTGAACCAATATATTGTTCGTAAAACACATCACAGACTAACGTTATCACTAACGTTTGAAACGATGCAAATACTTTGTGAGTTTATTAATAAACGTAAAATCTCTCTCTAGAACAACTTTTTCAATACATTAACATGAATAAAACTCACTAATTAATAAGGTACATTTGTAAATAGATACGAAACAGATTCCGCGTAATGCGTACGTCTAATTGCTTCGGCTAGCATTACAGAAATATCAATAGTTTGCAGCTTGGGACACAATTTCATATTCTTATCTTGTGGAATCGTATTTGTTACAACCAACGCTTCCAAACACGAATTATTTATCTTCTCAACTGCATTGCCAGCAAACACTCCGTGTGTAGAAATTGCATAGATTTTATTGGCTCCTGCTTCGCGCAGAGCTTGTGCTGCTTTAACTATAGTGTCACATGTGTCTGCCAAATCATCAACCATAATAGCTGTTCTGTTCGTTACATTACCGACAAGGACAGTTGAGTCACCCTCGTTAGCTCTCTGTCTCTCTTTATGAATTATGGCGAAATCTATATCGAGTCTATCAGCGACAGCTGTCATTCTTTTCACTCCTCCCGCATCAGGTGATACCATTACGCTGCTCTTCCATTCGGGAATGTTTTCCATAATCCATTTCGTTATTGCTGGCTCAGCATACAAATTATCGACAGGTATGTTAAAGAATCCTTGGATTTGGAAAGCGTGTAAATCAATTGTGATCACATGATCGGCGCCCGCGACAGATACTAGATTCGCAAGTAGTTTAGCTGTTATTGGTGCACGGCTCTTTTCCTTTTTATCTTGTCTGGAGTAAGGGAAACAAGGTATAACCGCTGTTACTCTCGATGCTGATGCAATTTTGCAAGCATTGATCATGATGAACAGTTCCATTAAGTTATCATTGATTTCTCCGCAGCCACTTTGTATAATGTAGACATCTTCACCTCGTACTGACTCTCCAATTTCAACATTTGTTTCTTTATTGCTGAACTTCTTTGTCGTAGCTCTTCCTAAGTTAAGACCGAGACGTGAAGCGATTTTCTTCGCGATTTCAGGATGAGAGCTACCCGTAAACACTTTGATGTTAGGCATTCTTGGACTCGGGTGTAGGAAATTCTTATATTGTTTTTCCTCCGTTAATTTCTCGTTGCTATCGTCCGGTTTCATTAGCGTTCTGTCGATACTGGAGATGCTCTGACTGGCTATAGGCAATGAAATAAGTTGTTGTTTATAACAAACAGATTTATCTCAGTTCAGGATGAGGTCAAATTAACATGAGCTCTGTTTGTGTCCCCAGCAATGGAACTGTACCACTTATCTCTATTTGTTTTAATTGACGTAACGAACGATACATTAGTAATGTAATATTTACCAAGCGATCACAATAGAGTTGTATGTTGATTATAAAATTCAAATTACGAAATGATTACGACATTTACAAGAATATTAAATAAGTGATTGTCTGCTGTAAGATACATAGGTAGGTATGTTATTATGCGAAGATAAGATGCAAAGTGATCTATCTAGCTCTAATTGCATCATTTTCGATAAAATTATTTATAGAGTTGGCACTTGACGTTGTGCGAGCTAGAAATAGATTTTACATGTCGTATTTTGTTATTGTTATTACTTGGTTACCTGCCCATGTGGTTTCCAAATGAAGATCCATTTTTATGATAGACTACTGACGCAGTCTTGATTTTTTCTTTATCCCGCGCTATTAGGTAGATACAATGCAAATTTTTAACCGACTTCAAACAAGGAGGTTCTCAATTTGGTTGTAGTTTGTCCAGTTGCGATTTGTCCAGTTTAAATAATAACAACAGAGTTCACATTCGATGACGCAACTTGTAAGCTTATTTCTTTTAAAAATACATTAGGATGGGAACAAATTGATACAAAATCATTTGTTAGTTTTCTCCCACATTACAACACACACACATTACATTACACATTACACTTTAATATGGATAAAAAACATTAGTACAGAGAAGGATTAATTCCAGGGCACTTGTCTCGAGTATTCTACTATAATGCGAATTACTTTGTTTGTTTTTTATTTTCCTTTCAGTAGTTCTAGACAAAAGCCAACTACTACAACCAGCTACTACATTTTCCACATGCGGTATTCGGGCTTTTGTATGCAACAGTCACGTGACTCAGCCTAAGTGAATGTCATTACAAGCTATGTAGGTATGTTTATTCAGGTGGAATCTTATGGTGCGTCTATGGTTGGCGAACCGAGCACGAGCCGAGCCATGAACGAGCACACTGCGAGCACGATTCGCATAGCGTGGACGGGCTTGCGAGCCTCGAACGAGCGCGACTGACAGTTTTTTCACGAACAAAGGGATTCGCATCGTGCTCGTTGTAGGCTCGTTTTAGGTTCGTTAGTGGCTCGGCTCGTGCTCGATTCGCGTAGCATGGACGCACCATTAGAGATAGAATGTTGTAGAGTATTACCTTGCGCAAAGCGTGAGCAGTTTCCAAATAGATGCATTCACATATATATCATACACTAGTGGATTTACAGTCAGACAAAATGTCGATATGGATTCCTTGTCATTTGTTCTTGCTAAAAGTATCGGTAAAAAACGAGAAATTGGCATTCATTATACGTATGTTCATTAGTCGTTCAAACTACGTACGCGCACTTCGTTTCAAGTAGGGTTGCCATCTCCAAAATCTGGCAACCAGGACAAGAAGCGTGAAAGCCCCGGATTGTGGAACTTGGAACCCGGACATGTTAACAGTGCTTTCTTTTAAATTGCTCAGAAAAATAAAAAAATACTTTTGATTGTTTGTTCTGACTTGAAAACTTTTAAACCAGGACAAATAATGAAAACCCGCCCGGACGCTCTCCGGACTCCCTCTAAACTGGGACAAATCCGGGGAAACCCGGACGGATGGCAACCCTAGTTTCAAGGCATTTTGACCGTACCCGTGCTCACAGACCGTACTCTCGTAAAGTCGCTCTATGATATTCTAACTATGGGTGGAATCTTGAAAGTCGAATTTCACCCACTTCCAGTGGACGGATTGAATTGATATTTGGTTAAATTAGTGCTGTCCCCCGCGGTTTCACCCGCGTTCCCAGGATAAAAAGTAGCCTATGTCCTTCTCCATACCATAGGCTATCTGCATGCCCAATTTCATCATGATCCGTTGAGTAGTTGAGGCGTGAAAGCGTAACAAACAAACAAACTCACTTTCACATTAATGATATTAGTTAGGGTGTTGGAAGACAATGCAAGTACAGGCAACAAAAAGTACCTACATTAACCAAAAAAAGCTTGTATAAAATTATTATTTAACAAAAAATATTTTCCATACGGATAAACTTTTCGCAAACAGTCACGGTGACAGAAAGAAGAGCTCATGTCTGGGAAGGCAGTTTTATGGCTGAAAAGTACATTCCCTAATTAGGTACTTTATATTAGTGAGCTGTTCTAGCATATCAATACAATTTAAATTTAATAAGCGTATCTACAAGGCTTTTAATTAAGTATACGATCTTGGTTCTCGTAAGTGCTTGTATTGTCATTAGTGCTTCACTCGACACTTTAATTACAATGTTGTTTAGAAGTATGTTTTGTTTTGCACAAGACGTGTCTATTGTAGTCTGATATTACATGGAACGTTATTTGTTAGCAAGAAATAAGTCGGTAAAAATGGTAGATGGTGAAAAAATAGGAAATCATACAATCGCCGTGTTTTTTGTTTTAGAAAGGCTTTTACGAGTATAAAGCTTTGTGCTATAAAGTGGTTCGGTAAAACACAATAAGGAAATTGGAACCACAATTTTATTAATTCAATTTTCTTAATGATCTGTTCACAAATATTTTGCCTTTGGTTTATAATAATGTTCAACCATCGAAAACATACACAATTTCTCCCTTGGAAACCAATTCACATAGATCTATTTCTGTTTTACTATATTGAAGATGATCATAGTTGTTTAGTTCATCATCTAGACCAAACACTGTTATTTCTTTAACTTTATGTGCCCATTCGGCTTTGCTTTCATTACACATAACTTCAAAGTCTGTTCCTTCAGCTGTTATAGTTAACGCTACTAAATCAGCATCAAAGATTATCGACATATTTTGTGTCATATAGACACGACCTTGCGAGTGACATTTAGTTTCATTTTTGGTTCCAGCTTCGCCTGTTATATTATATGTTTCACAAACAATAGCGATTGTCACAGAGAAATCCGATTGTAGACGAGTAGCTTCAGCTGTGAGTTTCCAATCCTGAAATTTAAGGAGTTTTTTTAATTGAATTTGAATTTAAATAATGAGCTCTCACACAGAGTCTGTCAGATGATATGGGTAAGAAAGGAGTTAATACTGGTATGACGGATAGAAGAGATGAATGGAAGAAGCTTACATATTGCGCCTACCCAAATTGATTGGGAACAGGGCAGGCAGATGATGACCCAGCTTCTGTGTTACCTACTCCTACAATCTATCTAGGTTTAAGACTTCCACCTTTGAGGCTTTTAATAGCCTTCCCTTGAGCAAACGTAATCCTTCGCCTCTGACTAAACGCAGGCCGAATTAATATATACAAAAACAAAATACTTACCTTTTGCATTGCAATTATAGAACCACCTCGAATCAAAGTCAAAAAGTCAGCCTCTGTAGTCGTCATTGTAATTGCTTCCCCTTCACTACCATTTATCTTTAATCCGCTCCAGATTTCATACCATGTCCCTGGAGGCATCCAAATATGGACATGAGTTTGACTTGGCTGCAAATTTGGCACTATCAGTAAATAATCTCCAACGTTAAATTGGCTCGTCAAATCCTTCAATGCTGCTGATTCTGGGTATTGAAAGAACATTGGCCTGAGGAGTGGTCCATCTTGAAGTGTAGTATAAAAGTACGGAAGTAAACTCAGCCTGTTGTTCAAAGCCCTTATGATGAGTATTCTATTCGTGCCAATAAATGATAGAGGATCTCTCGAAATGTTATTGGAATGAATCTTTATCATTGGGACGTATGTTGCTGCCATATACCATTTAACACACAGGCTGCTTTGAGTTTCCATATTGAAGTTCTCTGTATCACCACAAATAGGCGAGGACCAAAGCCAATGTCCTGATGCTCCTCCTAAGGCAGCTTCAATTAATTCTGTTTGCAGATTAGTCCATGATGTTGAAACATTCTGCCTGTTAATGACTACATTAGTATTTTTCCATTGGCTTGTTGTCCAAATTGGACTGTTGCTGAGTTTGCTAAATGCTTTGGCAAAGTTGTTTCCGTATTCATTGTGATTATAGAAATATCTTTGGCCATTGGGTCTTGTTGCATTCCATTGTGGTGTGAGGTTGAAAGCTACTCCAAAATTCTGAAATATATTAAGGACTTTAACTAAGTAATGTATACCGCACTATGAACCAACACCAGAGTATACATATTTAAGTTTACCAAACAATTTGTTAATATGTTTATTTTAGATAAATATAAATTTCCATACTCTTGCGGCCATCGCCTTTAATGTTATCTGGAGTTCGTTTAAGTGCTTAATTTCAAACGTGATTTATCAGTTTACAAACAATAATAATTGAATATTTAAATTACTTATGGTAATATATAGCTTTATGATATTTACTGTACTTGTTATATTTCTCTAATGGACTTACCTATCTTTTCGTTATAATCATAATTATCTTTATTCAGTCTGGAAGTCTCGTGTATGAAATATAACGGGGATGAAAAATTTTTAAAAGACATTTAAACTCACCTCATTAAAATACGGCAAATACATTTGTGTCTCGTTAACTTTAGTCCACGATTCATCTAACGGCCAATTATTTTCTAAAATAACGCCATGAAATTCAGTTTCAAATCGCAGTAGCTTTTCCATAAATTCAACTGTAGTATTTTCATAATCTGGGTATACAACGCTTTGGTTTGTTATACCACCTGTATAGAGTATATCATTATGTGAGCTTAGTAGCATGTGCTCTTTGTAATTTTCTACGAAATCATAACAGCTTTCTACATCTCGATTTGATTTTGTATCAGTTTCATTTTTGTCTTCAATTGTATCATTAGTTGTTTCATACAGGATCTGAAATAGAAAAAAAGCTTTGTTTAGTCTCCCGGTTTCTATAAACAAAAACGAATCGTTTTGCTTACCAATGGTAGGTATTTTTATTGCCAAACTGGGCATATAGATCATTTCGTAAGCTAATTTTACCTGTGATATCTACTTCCATATGGGAGGGTCTGCTATGCCAAGTTTTGAGGTCTTTGCTTCATTATTAGTAAAGATATAAGAGTCTTAATTTTAACCGATAACGGTCCGTAAATTATAGGAATCGTCGAAGGTCATATGTTCGAATCTTACTTGAGCTTGAACTTTCCGTGAAGGAAAACCTCATACTACAACGAGCGACACAGGGACCCCCCTGTGTCATAAAATATAATTTCCAAAAATCACCTTATTTCCATTAAATACCGTAAATGCCTTGGGAAAATCCTTATTCAATTTGGACTATAATTGCCACAACGTATGGTGACTAGGCACTTATCAACCAAAACAACGACCTGTGTTTTCATTCAAATTACTTACATAAGGTGAAACATGAGGAACAAATCGTTTCCCAGCATTATTTATAGCACTTGCACCAGAGTCTACCTGTGTTCCTTGGTCTGTGTCACAGTCATTATCGAATACTATCGGCGTTGTACCGCAGTGACTCTCAAATGGCATTCCCTGAGTGTTTGCAGTATTTATAAAGGTATTTAAGTTTGAGAGAGCTTCAGCAGGCGTTTCTGACATTTCACTGAAATAACGTTAAGATATTTTTATACATAATAAGGACTTCATTTATGTTATTTTACATCTTGAATGATTAAGTAAACAAACTTTGTGGAATTAAATGAAGTGGAAATTGGCAAAACAGTTTATTCTTCAGTTCAGTTTTTTCAATATGTAAGTTAGGTTCGTAAGTAAGTTATGCAGAATAGCGTTTATTGGATCAACTCTGAAATTGCGAAATATAGTATACTAGTTGTCCCCCGCGGTTTCACCTAATTTCCCCAGGATAAAAAGTAGCCTACGTCCTTCTGCATACCATAGGCTATCTGCATGCCTCCGTTGAGTAGTTGAGGTGTGAAGGCGTAACAAACAAACAAACTCACTTTTGCATTTATAAAATTAGTTAGGATTTCATTTTTAATCGAGTGAGGTTGTTGAGTATTTTTCACGATTTCAGACTTAAGGTGTCGTTTGGGAGCGGACCGCATGCAGCAGCAGCAGAGGACACTGTCGCCGCGTCACTCCTTCTTTATCTTTCGTTAAAAAACCAATAGTAATGCAGCGACAGTGTCGCCTGCTGCTGCTGCCTGCGGTCCGCTTCCAACCGGCACCTTTGGTCACACAGTGAAATGAAAAAGTATAACAAAAATGTTGGCGAATCTTCCCAATATAATACTACTAAAAGAATATTCGCAAATGTTTCAACAGACTTAAAAAAAGGAGGTGGTTTCTAATTTCGACGCGTATGATTCTTGAAATCGTAAAACTAATTAAATCTCAACTTTAAACAACCATTCGAAAACATGTTAAAGATAATTATTCATTGTTATACCACAATTCACAAAGATTTCAGGCTTCAAAAAGTTAAATTTAGTCTAGGTTATTTAATAATCAAAAAGCGAATCCTTAATGAAGCACTACTTGAGAGACTTATTAGAATATAATATATTTTATTGTACCTACTAACCACATGAGAGAACAAAACATAACATATAACAAAGAACACAAAATGGCGAACACACTATAGGCGGCCTTATCGCTAAAGCGAATTCTTTCAGGCAATCTTTGGATAATAGGAAAGTACCTACATACATTTAAATGGCCTTTGTAGATCAACCTAAATATAAATACTAATACATACATACAATAAAATAAAAAATGAACCAATTAATACGGTAACGGTTTTAAATAAAGGTGTTAAGAACCTCATTGTTTAAATAAACAGATCGCTATGAAGCAACAAAACATAAGAGAAAAAAAAAAAAAAAAAACTTAAGAACAATAATTATTAATAGTATGTATCACTATTCATATTATTGTTCTTAACTTTGTGAACTAGCCGGCTCTACAAAGTCCGCTTCCAACGCACTATGATTTTATTATATTTTTTAAGCTCATAGTAGGATTTACTTCTACCATCGCAAGTCAGTGAGACTTGCGATGGTAGAAGTAGTAGAAGCGATCGACGGGGAGTCCATCCTCACATATTGGAACCAGAATGGTTTCGAACTGTGCTGTCTCAAAGGAGCTTCCTTCCGCGGACGCTCAGATTGTGGAATGAGCTCTCCGTCGTGGTTTCCCAATGGAGTACAGATAGGGTTCTTCAAAAAGGGTGTGAAGAAAATTCTGCAGGGACGGCAACTCGCGAGTGATACCCCTGGTGTTGCAAGCGTACATAGGCTACGATGACCGCTTACCATCAGGCGGGCCGTATGTGGATTGCTACCTTAGTGGTATAAAAAAAACCAAGACCTTCGCCACATCACTGACTTATAATTTTTTTTTTTTTTTTTTTTTTTTTTAACCGAAAAACAATGAAAACTCTTATGAACATTTATTTGATTTCTAATGAATACCCAATAAAGAATCTCTGAATTACACAAAAAAATACTTTTATAATAATCTAAGTAGATTATTATAAAAGGGTACTAAAAGTGATCATAATAGGTATTTTTGAAGCTGACTGTACTTTATTAAAAGTTAAATATTCGATAATCAAAAACAGGTCGTGGTTACGTAGGGTTTCGTTTTCGTGCAATAATATTCAAACCATCTTGATTTTGTGGTAATGTTCAACTTTACTGTGCAACGTTGCTATGAAATGAAGAGTAGGCGCAACAAAATAATAATGTTGTTACATTGTTGAAACATTTTTCCAACTATATATTTCTCTATTATTACAATTATTTAAAAACAGAGTATGGATAATGTTAAGTTCAATTAACAGCGTTAATATCATATTTTCTTCTCACTTCCGTCATCACTCGGTGGCGCAAGTGTCGAACTCACTCAGTTTAAGAATATGAAATTCTAATCTCGATTCAGAAGTGATTTTGCAAATGAACGTTACAGAATAGCACTGCTTAACTTAATGCGAAAATACTTTCCATACAAAAGATCAACCTTTCTGGAGCCAAATGTATAATAAACCAAAACCTTTTGTTTGCGATTTCAGTGTCGAAACCCCCATAAAATATTTGCTGGTAAATTACTTGAAACCTTATTTATTGTAATACAAGCCTTACATTATGAGTGTATGCTTCAATACACATTTTAATCAAACTTAAAAGCTACTGACCTGCAAACGTGAGCCCCCAACATCCAATAATGCACTCGTTTATTAGTCCCCAGCAACTTCATTACATCTCTCATAACGTCGGCAGGTGTAGGGCCAATAAACACGTGGAATTTCAACCCTGAGCTCGTAATACTACGCACACTTATTTGATTATCTTGCCCGAACAATAACTCAGTTGGTTCCACTACATCTATTAGTAATCCATGATAAGACCCATTAAATTTTGCAAATATTAAAGGAATACCACTCAAGCCACCAAGATGTTGGTAAAGAACTTTCACAGTATCAGATTTAATAGGTATTTCGCCCAGACCATACATTGTTTCGTTTGTTAGAGTGAATGCTACCTCCCATATATCTTTTGAAGCAATCAGAGGTCCTCTTCTAGTATTAAATATTACGCCTTGCTTTCCAGTGACTACTATGTTAAATTCTGGTGATGATACATCGTACGAATAGTCCTTGTCTTGGAGTCTTCTGCCTAACATAGACTTTTCTGATGGATTATAAAATTCAATACTGAGATGTGTTGAAGATATTTCGTCAATTGATAGTCTTATGCTTGTGATGCTGTTTTGGAAAGCATAAGGTACTGTTGCCACTCTTGGCTTCATGCTTATTTCTTCAGCCCAGTGGAAATCCATAATATAAGAGAATCTGGAAGGGAATCTATGAAAGCATATGCCATTATCCAGGTCGTAGCAACACTGTGAGTGACATTCACTGACTGTGATATTTATTTTCCCACATAATAGCCTTGATGCTCTCGGTACCAGACATGATCCAAAGGAGAATCCATCTGATGGTGGTAAGTCTAGACTTGGGTAGAAGAGGTACTGGTAGATAAGCACAGGTGCCAGTACGGCTAATAAAAATAACGCTATTACTACTTTTAGTGGTCTGTTTAGTAGTATCTGATCCCACCATTTGACATCTGCAGAAAGAAAATTATTATTATTATATTATTAAAATTTAAATTATTATTATGTTTAGAGCTTCTTTATTATGTGTACAATAAATACTGATCGTTCAGTTTTAGAAATCACTGGTTTTGCGCTGTATATTTTAACCGACTTCTATTATCTACATACTAGCTTTTCGCCCAAATGTTTCACCCACTCTTTCCTTTGAGGATGCCAATGTTTTTATAAAAAATCATTAGTTTGATTTACTGTGTGTTGATATCAAAATCTGAAAGTATTTTTATATAAATTGTTTTTCAATATTTATATTTGCCTTTGTTTACAAGGATACATTGCGAATTGCAGTGTTTTGGTAATATGTATATGCCGTGACGGTGAACAATGTATGGGGATGACGCCCCTTAAAGCCTACAATAAATAATTTTGTGTCTCAGGCGTAAGGAGCCTGTTTATGGTCTTACAGGGATAAAGGAACGACAAGGTACTTACTTTGTAGCCTGCCATAGTCTTCGTATGGGATGGCGTCATTTTTTAATTTGCTCGCAGGCTCTTTTTCAACGTGTGGTATCATTTTCTTTACTAATCCTGAAAACAAAACAATTATTTCAAGGCCCACACTTGACACTGGGTAAAAAAAACCCATTTTTTTTTTTTTTTTTTATTTAAAATAAATCGATTTTCACGTTACCAAATTCGAACAGTAATGACATGAGTATAAAACTCAATTCAGAATTATTTCAGTTTTTAAACATTACCATATTTTTTTGTTTAGAAGCTGTTTGCTTCTAATATTATTACTTATACGAATGATATTGGATTCCAGAAAAGGAAATTTGATATACGCCTGAAGGCACTTCATTATATTTATAACATTAAATATATTATCTGTAAATACGCATTGAAATATAGTCACAAAATGGCGTTGTATGGTAAAACTAGCTTCTGCTCGCGGCGTTGCCCGCGTGGCCTACAGGAAACAAATGACATATTTTTCTACAAAAATAAAACAAAACTTCATCCCGCTTCGTGGTTGGAATTATTAGAAACGCTGAGACGTTCGGATTGAAGATCCGAACTTCGAAACTGACGCATTCGTACAAACTTTCATCCCCTATTTTACCCCCTTAGGGATGGAATTTCGAAAAACCCTTTCTTAATGGATACTTACTTGTTAGCATTAACATTATATTATTTGAATATTATTTAATTTCATACCATTGAATATTGATTAATTATAATTAATTGTCAGCATTCTTTATTTAGAAAGTGTAAAACGGTTTATTTTGATATTGTGTATTTGAATATCGAGGAATGGCAACACCAGAAAAGTATAATTGTAATAATGGCGGCCATTGGAGAAAGTGTTTTAATCCATTTTGTGGTAATTACCAAGTTTACCAACGGTGTAAATACAGATTTAGCTTGTTTAAGCCAACTTCTTTTCAGTAAATAAGGGATGGTTAATATACTCTTCACAAAGAATATACCCTCTAAATTTCATGTCTCTAGGACCAGTGGTTTAGGCTGTGCTTTGATATATCAGTCAGTTAGGACTTGGATTTTATATTTATAGATTTTTTATAGCATTATATCTAGAACGGATTGAGGGTGTAACTATATACCTATATCACTATTCGTTTTATTAATATACTATTTTTCGCCCCCCGGTTTCACCCGCGTCCCGTGTGCCGACGGGTTAACTTCGGTCGCATAATATCACTCGGTAGGATGGTATTCATGAACGCTAAAAAGCGAATGATTTTGCACCACGATCAAACGTAGTAAATTGACAAAGCGCGTAAAAGCGCTAGCTGATACAAAGAGTATCGTATATTTTTTAGGTCGTATTTATACATGACCAGACAATGTTTAGAATCCGCTTTTGTACATGCGGCGTCGAACATTTTCTAAATATTTTTCCATACCAGTAAATTGTCTGCACTTTTATCGGCTTAAAATTTTGTTAAAAGAGGATCCAATTTATAAAATGGAATGTCCACTATAAAATAAACTGATTGGAAATATGGGTTCCTTTAATGTTTGTGTTGTTTGAAATAGCAAAGAATTTTTTTTAAACTGTTTTATGATCAACTGGCCATTAAATTGTTATTTTGATTAAATGAACAAATAATCGCCATTATCAAATCAATTAACCCTTATTTCACTTACCTCAATAATAATCAAATTTCATAATTCCAAAGTTTGCAATACGATATTCCAAACGTTTTTCTTCTTTCCTTTTTATTATAACTCAACACTACATAAATATTAGAACACTTTGTTCTCAAAATTTCACACTTATTTGTTATTATGACGTGCAGTGAATTACATTCTGTGTCAGTATCAGTTGGATTGATAATTGAGCTGATTAGTGATGATTTGATTCCTGGAGATAGTAGGTAATTGATAAGATTGTGCCACAGTTAATAGGTTATCAATACAGTAACTCATTACTTTAAGGTACTGTAATTCTTTTATTTGTTAAACGAGTCATCATCATATCAGCCTAAGGATGTCCACTGCTGAACATAGGCCTCTCCCATTAACTTCTACTTGGAACGGTTTTGGGCCGCTTGCATCTAGCGGAGCCCCGCCACTCTGACCAGGTCGTCAGTCCGCCTGGTGGGTCCTATTGTCCTAGGTAAACATACTCGTCTACAACTTCGAGAGCAGTGTTCTCAACAATCACCGGCATTGGCGGAATATGAACTTTGGACATAATTTTTGTCTTGTCCATTTTCATCCTGTTGGGAAACTCTGTTGGGGTCATTGAAATTTTATGAAATCGGGGACAAACTAATAACCTAAATATGTGTTTTTTTTAACCGACTTCAAAAAAAGGAGGAGGTTCTCAATTCGGTTGTAAGTTTTTTTTTCTTTTTTTTTTTATGTTTGTTACCTCCTATCTCCGTCATTTATTTACCGATTTAGAAAATTCTTTTTTTATCTGGAAGGGTACACTTCCCGTTTGGTCCCATTGTCATCAGATCAGGATTTGATTACTTCTTAGTGTACTTTGAAGTCGGTTTAAGTTTTTTGTAAAACAGTCCAATTATGTAATATTTGTTTAACTTTATCCCCGACTGCAATACCTTATAAAATTCAAGTTATTTTCAAAATTCTATAGATTAAAGAGCTTGTTTTTCTCTTTTCAGTTAATTTTTGTTTTACGCAGTCGGGTTTTTTGTTTCTTTTAATAATTTAATTTATTTCAGACTTTTTAGTTTTATACAGAATAAGTTGTAAGTATTATTAAGTAAATGAGTGGTACGGTAAAGTAACGCTAACAACCATCGCAACTCTGTGAGTTACGTACGGTAACCGCTCATAGTACCTTCCTACTGTCCTTGCATTAAACATGGTTGTTTGCAGTTTACGTCAAAACGGTAGCATAAAAGTATTACAATATATACATATATGGAAAGGGCTGTTCACAAGCTTTCACTTGATACCCATATTGTTACAATAACGTAATTTTTATTTTTAATACCCCCCCTCTTTTTTAACCGTAGACGCTATATAAAAATAATATACCCTATGACACTCCCACAGTTCCTACAAATCTAACGACACCTCATATGCTTAAATCCATCAAGCCGTTTAGGCTGCAGAGCGTGCCAAAGAAATAGACATACATACATTCATACATACAACGACCAGTAAGAGAAGCCTCTCGCATTGCATGTCCAAGTCACAGGACAGCTGCATTTCGTGGTAGTTTTCGGTATGCTGCCACGAAATGTTGGAATAATATCCCACCACCAATCAGGAATTTAAACTCAATAATGTCATTCCAAAGACACTACAAACAGCATCTTCTTGGCATGCAGATGGTCTAATTCCCTTCTCATACACAAACTATTTCTTTTTTATTTTTCTTCCTTACTTGTGTGTTACATTGACCATGTTATCTGTTATATTTGTCTATTTAGTATATTTATTTTATTTATATATACTTATATGTAGTAATATTATGTATTATGTTATAAGTATTGTATTTTATTGATAGTATGTAATATTGTTAATATTCTGGTTCCCACTGAAAACCAGCGTCGTAGCATTGTGCTGCGACATTATGCTGAGTGGGAGACCGTTTCAGCTCCATAGATTTAGACTTTTAGGTTAAGCGATTGATGTATATTTTATTTTTTTGTTTTCTTATGTTATGTGTTAAATTATGAGCTGAATAAATGTTTTCTATTCTATTCAATTCTATTCTATACATACATACATACACTCGAAAAACATAACCCTCCTTCCGGGTCAGTCGGGTAAAAAGGATAGAACATCTAATTAGTCTATGCCGTGACTGCGATAGATGGCGACTAAATTTATATTGAAAAGAAACATTGGACTAATTTGACAGGATTAAATTTATTACATACTTTTCTTATGTTCTTTGTTATAAAGAGACATAGTGAAACTAAATTAGTATAATTGTAAACAACAGAATCAGCACAATTATATAATTTCAATTATGCTATATTAAAAAGGATTCCGGCCAGCTGCCTTGTTTTATTTTTGACACTTTGCTCCATATATAATTGAAATCAATACACAAATTACACTGAGTAGCTATATTAATAAAAGTAGACTTGTTATTTTTTTTTAAATCTTGCCAGAAAACTACAATCGTACAAATATTTACAGGTGATCATGAAATTGATTTACTATTCCTACTGCAAGAGATTATAGAAGAATATGGGCTGATATGATTCTATTTGGTGATAAAGCAAGAATTAATATAATTATACTTGTTCACTTTTTGCTAATTACGGTATAAAGCAAATTTATTGGGTAAAATGAATAAGAGTTTTGTTAAATTATGTTAATAAATGTGATTACTATAGAACGATGTCGTTCTTGTTGATTTTATAAATATAATAGTGCGTCCATGCTACGCGAATCGAGCACGAGCCGAACCACGAACGAGCCTACAACGAGCACGATACGAATCCCTTTGTTCGTTACAAAACTGCCTATCGTGCTCGTTCGAGGCTCGCAAGCCCGTCCACGCTTCGCGAATCGTGCTCGCAGTGTGCTCGTTCGAGGCTCGGCTCGTGCTCGGTTCGCCAAGCATGGACGCAATTTAATTGACGATTTAATTGCCGAGCAATTAAAATAAACCATCGCACGGTAAAATAATAGTTACTTGAGCTATGCAATGTCAATAAATCCGATGTCGATTAAAACAAACTCAATCATTTCCAATCAAAGGAAACTAAGTTACGTAATCCTTTGAGTTTCATTGGTAGTCTTGTAGTTTACTATTAATCAGTGTGTCTCTTTCTATCGGCATACGACGAAAGCGTCGACACAGTATTTTTCTTATTTTCATTTGAATGTAAGTTGAATCTCCATTGAAACGCAGCATCCAGAATCTCGATACGTCATTATGTGCTACGAAGCTACGGCGGCTGCACGCTTCGTAGCGAATATGAACTCTCGTAGGCTGCCACGTAGTCGAATAAAAGTTGCGATTAGTTTCGGATCGTAATGAAAAAGTTATTACTTATAACTTTAAGTGCTATTAAGGTGTTTTAAAACTACAATGTAATTAATTCAAAGGTTTGTTAAGTGTTGTGTATTAAAAAAGTGATACAACATTAAAATACGTTTCTGTAATCAGCAGTGACAAACTTAAGTATTTTCTTAAACAGGAATATCGTTTAATTATAGTGAATAATTAAATAAACTCTTAGTTTTAAATACTTGTGTTGTGAATTATCAAATTATAGACTATCTTTATAACTCTTAATATATGAAAATTTGCATTTTAAGTAAAATAAACATAGTTTGAGTGTATTTAAAGACTGAAAATTAATATCAAAATATCTATGTAATATATTTTAAACTATAAAATGTGAAGTATAAAGGAACGATAAGCATCCAAAATGCTACAAAATATAGACCCATCACCACCTGTAGAGCACCACGAGACATTTTGGGATTATTTCAACATGGAAACAATTGAAGATCTATCAAACGTCACTAACCCTAACGGCAACATAGTTGCACCAGAACAGAGTTTTGTCGTCGGTGTGTACAGCACCTTATTAGCAGTCGGTGCTGTTGGAAATGTTGGTGTGTTCGCGTCCTTAGTACGATCGAGGAGAAGGAAATCAAGGGTCAATTTGCTGATGACGCATCTTGTGGTAGCTGATATGATTGTCATCTTCATTGTTATACCACTTGAGGTAATTTAATAGCTGTTATTATTTTGATGTTTATATTTTTAGTAGCATTTCAAAGGGCTATGTGGTGTCAATGGTGGTAAGTAGTGTAAGTGCAAAGATACGGTGTTAAATCATGTCTATCTAAAATCGTGAAAATGCTAGATTTTAGATAAGATTTTTAAAAGAGGTAGAGTGTTGCACTTATTTGCTCAAAACGCAGCTCGACTGGGGAAGTAAGTCAACCTTACAAAATACCGCAGCCAAATAACTTTATGTTTTGTTCCTGTGGGTGAGTTAAATCTATTCACTCACAGGAACTAAACTACAGGTCTAGACGGGCCAGCTGGCGCGGTTGGTTAAGACTCTGGTCAAGATTCCACCTATCGGGCTGCTGGTCGTGGGTTCGATTCTCACACAGGACATGCTTTTTTGTGCATGAACATGTCTGTATGTCCTGAGTCTGGGTGTAATTACATTCGCGCCCCATTAATATCAAAATAACTGAAGATTTTTTTCGAATATAAAAATTATAAGGATTAGACGTAGCTATTAATGTTCTACGACGCATTAATGTTTATTAATTTAACTAGATAAAAATAATCTTCTTCAAAATACAAGCATCTCAACATTGTTTATCAAGTAGATAGATAGTGCGAGGGAAAATAATCCTATTAAGGTTAAACATCAGTTACGAGGCGGGAAATTCGAATTATTTCGAGTTTTTTTTTTACCTTCGTAGAACAATTTGGATAGATATTTCAGTGATTCGCGATCATAGTAGTTCATAGCGTGAGCGTGAGCCGAGAGTGTAATGATCAATGCACACGCGTGTCATAACATGTCTTTCAACAAACTTGTGAGGAAAAAAACAGAATTGTATTTCTTGGAGTAGATTTTTTGATAATAATCAACCACACACAATGAAAACGTTAAAAAATATGGCGCGCAGGTTTTTTTTTCTGACAGCTATGCTCTGTCAAACTGTTTTACCCGTAATGCTTCGTCTACGCACATTTCAATTGCATTGAGGTACAAACTTAACATACCTAATCAGGATTATACTTACCATACAACTGTGCGGTAATGTAAAGTAAAAAGCACTAGTGCGTAATATGCTGCTAAAGATACTAAAAACGCGGTGCATTAAATGTCACTTTACGAGCAAGTGTGTTGAAAAGTAAATTACAGTGCAGGTTGACGAAGTAACAGAAATATATATTACTACTGTCCCCCGCGGTTTGACCCGCGTTCCCGGGATAAAAAGTCCATCTCCATACCATAGGTTATCTGCATGCGAAAATTCATGATGATCCGTTGATTAGTTGAGGCGTGAAGGCGTAACAAACAAACAAACTCACTTTCGCATTTATAATATTAGTAAGGAAGCTTTGCTTATGATCTCTCTATGCATAGTAAGAGTAGCTCAATGGTTATAATGGTACTATGGCACTTTTGTTACGTCTTTTATCTGTGACTTTTGTACATCGAGGAACAATTCCTTAGAGTAGTAATACCGAACAATCCGATTTCGAAACTATAGTCAGTGATTTGTCACTGATTTTGAACAGTAAGGACCAATCACTGCATCGTATGTTCTTGACTTGGCCAATCAGAGCGCATGCGTCCTTGTCTTAGCCAATCAGAACGCATTGTCGATGGTGGAAAATTGGCGGAATAGATTGCAAGCAAAATCGACGTCACTACGCTTCTTTGGGTTAATTGTTCGATGCATTTGCATCAATGACTATTTTGTTTACTAGCTGTCCCGCGCGGTTTCACCCGAATTCCCGAGGGATCGTATATTTTCCCGGGATAAAAAGTATCCGATATGTTAATCCAGAACATATTCTATCTGTGTGTCAAATTTCATCCAAATCCGTTCAGTTGTTTTTGCGTGAAAGAGTAAGAAACATCCATACATACAAACATTCGCGTTTATAATATATTAGTAGGAAACAAAACATCCATCTCCGCTTTCAAATATAAACCTCCCAGGTCCCCCATCTTTAGACCAAACTTTTCTAAATTGTAACGCCCAAGATCTTTTGAGCGTCATTATGTCATTTAACCCTGGTTCTGTTGGCGGCCTCGACGGTTTTTTCACCACAGCATTACAAAGATCTTGTCTGTGGGTGCGAAGCTCGCTGTTTCGCTTGCACCTTGTCATCAAAATTGATCGAGACCTCCGGAGACCAGCGGGCGGGGAGCTTTTCCGCCAACGCTTCAGCTTGGCTATCTAAAGAAGAAACGCTGCCAGCCTTCTGGGTACCTTTCCGTTAATCGGAAGCAGCGGCAGGCTTGAGGAAATTTTCTATATATAGATTGTATTTTGTACATATTTGTTGTAAATAAAAAATTTTAAGTACGAGAAAAAAAAATGTAGGAAAATTCACTATAAAATTCATGATAGGTCTTAAGAAAGTAATTAATTACTTTAGGCAAATATAATTCGATCACGTTTTTGAGAATATTTTGTGGCGATTGATTTATTGTGAGTAAATGAATTAGTAAAAAAACCTTAAAAATATGAAACACAAATAAGTCGTTTACGCGTGTCTGTCTGTGTATTTGGTTAGAAACTCTAGTACCTTGAACAATTTGAAGGTAAATCGTTCAAGTCTAATACTATTTGATGGATTTTGATTAATGTAACATAAATTCAAATTGATTTGCGGTCGGCGTGCGCTGCTCGTCATATCCAGCCAGGTGATCTGCCGCCTCCATCGCTGCATCCCTTCCTGCTCGGCTCTGGGCAGTCTCCACCATCCGTCCGAAGATAGTAGTATTGTATAGTTTTGTGTTTGTGTAATACCTATATGCTCCCTTTGGACATACGTATTGGCCCTGCTACCAGTTCAGATCCACAACCTTGTAGCCAGGTCAGTGACGCATCGCGAGAAAACTTATTAAAATATGAGCAGTGTTCAGAACCTCGTATATATTTCGGCTCCAAATTCTTCTTCGACTAACCTCCCGTTTTGGCAACAAATTTGTTCGCTAAACAATAATTTTCCGTTATTAAAGCCAATCCCACGCGGAGCACGTATCTGCGTGGCTTCAACTTGAAGTGTATGTATAGACAAAATTCTTAGTATAAATTCACTAAGTGCGTGGGAAGATCTGCTCACATTTGCATACAGAGTGCTGCATGTCCTTAGTCACCAAAAAAATGAGATTTCTCTCACACAAAAAAATAACTGCTCATTATTAGACTCAATTAGTAATTTTATTCCAAATTTTCACAATTTTTTTTTTTTTTTTTATCGAAACTAAAGCGAATGACGGCGATTTCAAGTGGGCAGCACATCTGCTATTTTCCAGTAATGTTGTCGCTTCAGACACACCTGAAACCCTGTCTGCTTTAGAATAAAAACATCCATCTCCGCTTTCAAATATAAACCCCCCATCTTTAGACCAAACTTTTCTAAATTGTAACGCCCAAAATCTTTTGAGCGTCATTATGTCATTTAAACCTTACAAAGATCTTGTCTGTGGTGCCGCCGGAGACGCTTGTACCAAATTATTATCGAAATTAACCTCTCGCGATCTTTGTAACTATTCAGCATTCGTCGTATTTCGTACTGTACGGTCTTATCCTACCAGATGGTCTTCGCCGTATTCACCTTACTTCCATCCTTGTTTTCTGAATAGCTATAAAAATGGGCAGGATTAGATATAATTAACGTATGTTCGTACCTACATATTTATTTATTTATTTATTTAATTAATTATTCGATAAAAAAATGAAGTTATTCAATTTACGCGCGTAACTTGGTAATGATTTCTTATGACCTATTCAAAGAAACGCTACTTGGAGTGCTAAATAAAATTAAAATCGTTTCAGTTTTATACAGTCGGTATCTAGGTTATATTATCGGCTGCAGCGCCATCTGCCGGGCTGATTTGTGAATCAAAATCATCCAGGGCGCACCCCAAACGCATACAAAAAAAATCATTCAAATCAGTCCAGCCGGTTAGGAGGAGTTCAGTGACAAACACACGTACAGTTGAATTTTTTTTTTTTGTATGCGTTTGGGTGACGCCCTGGATGGTTTAGATAGGGTAGGAGTTATATCTATCCGAGAGAGGAAGTTCGCCGCCTCTATGCGGGGGTCATACGATCCGTAGCCCTGTACGGGGCGCCCGTATGGGCGAAGAGGGTGGCCATCCGACGCTGTAGGACGAAAATCTACAGCGTCCAGCGAAGGATGGCGCTACGGATCGTACGAGGATACCGCACAGTATCCTTTGAGGCGGCGACAATTCTGGCTCGCTTTCCGCCACTTGATATTCTGGCGGACATGGATGCGAGGGTCTATGACCGGATTCGCATCGTCCGTCAGAGCGGTGGAGGCGACCCAGAAGAGGCGATCAAACGGCAGGAACGAATTATCGCATTCGCGACGTGGCGCGCGAGGCTCCGGGAGGAGCGTCATGCGCGCAAACGCGTCGTTGGAGCAGTCCTGCCGGTCTTCGAGGCCTGGATGCAGCGACAAGGTCGACGACTCACCTACAGGCTCACACAGATACTCACCGGGCACGGGTGCTTTGGTGATTATCTGTGTAAGATTGGACGTGAGGCGACGGCGGCCTGCTTCCACTGCGGTGGGAGCGGCCAGGATTCCGCATCGCACACGCTCGCAGTGTGCCCTGCGTGGGAACCCGAGCGGCGGATCCTGGTCGGCCTGATCGGGCGAAATCTCTCCCTGCCAGCAGTCGTGTCGGCGATGCTGAGCGGGGATACAGCGTGGAGGGCCGTAGCCTCCTTCTGTGAGACTGTAATGGTCCAGAAGGAGGCTGCTGAGCGGGATCGGGAGAGAGCCGATCCCGCTCGGAGACGACGCCGCCGAGGCGCAGACGTGCCTCGTGGCGGCCCTCCTGCCCTGTAGCTGGGGCTTAGAATAACAGCTACGGTGTTCCCCTGCCTGTCGTAAAAGGCGACTAAACGGGGCCTTTGGGGTCGTGGGCAATCAGGGCGGGGGCTCTGTGCGCTCAGAAGCGACCCCAAGGAGGACGATGGGTCGACGTGGTCACGACTCATCGTGCGATAGCACAGCGAGGGTGCTGGGGGGAGGTGTCAGACTTCCCCCGGGACGAGCTATCAAAGCGCCGCGCTTGGAGGGGTGAGCAGGTACGCGTTCAACACGAGAGCCCGCCCCCCTCTACAGCGCAGATGGCGACCACCGTGGGGTTTTAGCCGGTACAAGTCCGGTATAACCTGGCCGCTACCCCCGGGGCGGTCGGGTATCCTATGAGGATTTCCCCACGAAAAAAAAAAAAAAAAAAAAAAAGGTATTATATCTATATATGTATAAAAAATCAATGCCACTTATCGTTGTAATTTTATAACTCAAGAACGAGCTCACCTATCCAAACCAAATGTTTAGGCTTTGTTCGGGCTATTAAGTAGATGGTTTATGTGAAGTTTGCACAAAATCGGTCGAGTGGTTCTTCATTTATCTCATTTTTTGTGGGTTTATCATGTTTTTTTTTTTTATATAGGGTAGGGTAGGTTAGGGTAGGGTGGGGTGGGGTAGGGTAGGGTAGGGTGGGGTAGGGTAGGGTAGGGTGTATTAGGGTAGGGTAGCACCACGCGAACGAAGTCGCGCCAGGCAGCTAGTATATATATAGATGGATGGACAATATGAAACTAAAGTTTGTATTTGACCACGGAACCCTAAAAAGGAATGTAGTTTTGTATTATTATTTTGCGTAACCTATTTCTATCACTTCATACCGTGCCCCAAATATTATATCTTATGACAGTTTCTTCCGGCCCAGATTTATGTATGACAGGTGAATGAATAATTAAGACATATAATGTAGGTATCATGTTATGTAAATCTATTTTAAGAAACCCTGGTTTGGGATATCGGAGATTGTTGTTGATTGTTTTTGTCAGTGGACTAGCAAACTTGGTTGCCCTACAGGGCCATTTCACTACCTTCTCAGCTCCATGACTTAGTCAAGATTAAATCTACTAGGTGTTGTCTCATAAAGGCATTCATCATCATCATCATCAGCTTATAATGTCCCACTGCTGAGCACAGGCCTCCTTTCACAAATGAGAGTGAAAGGGAATGGGCAGATACCACGCGTGCCCACTGCGGATTGGTGGAGGTGGATTGGGAGTAGTAGGAGGTTAGTGGTCAACCTACTGTTGGAGTTTTCAAGCCGCCTAGAAGGCGTCCAACTAGCTTAACGACTATCAAAATTAAGTGATAAATGGGACTAACGGCTTTACGTGCCTTCCGAAGCACGGAAACGCTCGATTTGAAATACCACTAGGCGGTCATCCATCCAGGTACCGACCACGACAGACGTAGCATAACTTTGCCGATCGATTAAGAACGGTTAATTATGCTACACCACGAGCGCTTCTGTTCAACAATACGATGGACTTATTGAACGCACGAGTATTTGGTTCGGAACGCAAACTGCTCGTCGGGGGTGAGGTTGTTTGAACCGGAATATACTTTAAGGCGGACGTAGATTAGCCATTCATAAATCAGAACATTGAGCAGACTTATGGGTCGGTAACTACTGGGCTCGGACTTGGGCTTGCCAGGCTTATGGATCCCTCTCCCTATGACATGGGCTTCCTTCCAATTTTGTGGGAAGATGTTGCATGAGGGGGCAGCGCTAAAAATGGACGTTGAAAATGGGCGGGGGAGCCTCGGAGTTTTTTTTATTTTTTTTCTGAATGGACAAGAAGTTGAGGACCCAAAATTTGGCCATATCACTCTTACGCTGACAAATCGGCGAGCAAGCTCTCAGTATAAGTTAGGTAACTAAGCCTGAGGGTGCCCCAGTTGGGGCCGAACCTCGGTCTAAGACGTCGCGACGCGTGTCTTCGACGACGAGGACGGTAACGTGGTGATCGGAAACCACGATTCGCATCTGTGTGTGATTGCTGCAAGCTTTGTTACTTGCAATCTGAGCTAAGGTGAGTAAAGCTCGGAGCGGTTGACACGTCCACGGGTATTTTTATAGTGAACCCAGGTAAGGGCGAGCGCCACCCGAATATTGGGGATGGGGTGTACACGTGTTGTTTACTCAAGTCGAGAGCGTAGGTACACTGTGCACGTGGAATTATTAATTAGGCATCGGGATTTATCGTCATATTCCGAAAAATTTACTTGTCGCGTAAATAAACTCCTACGTTCGATGGCGATATTTTATAGTTATAAAAATAGTCTATAAGCTTTGATGTCTGAACTTAATGTACCTACAGTGGGTGTTTATAAGATACATGGCTTAAGTCATAAAAACATTTTATTATACATTATATTTTACCTTATTTGTCAAGATAGGCAAATACAAGCTCACAGAGCCCTTAGTTATAATATGGACCAAACTAGTTAAACCTTAGTCTAAGTAAATAGATGAAAATGTTATTTGTACAGGATGTGAAGTGCCGGGTTTTATAACTATGAGGTATAAGTAATTGACTTAGGTACGACGTTGAAAGCTATGATGCAGCACAGTAATGGGCTGAGTGATATCTGTTTACGCTCGACTAATGAATGTTCTCGTTCCATTTTAATTTAAACTTGAAGTTTGCAGTTTACCAGCTTATGATGATGATAACATAGGGGTTGATGCTTCTAGCTGACATCTTTTCGGATCCTAATTTGAACTGAACTGAACATTAACAATTTATAATAATGCTTTTCTCATACAAAAATCAGCTAAGTAGTTCATTCATATCAAAGGGTTTATACCTCGTACGTAGGTACCTATTTAAAACGAAAATGAGATTTTGATCGCAAAGTTTATTGGTAAAAGGCTCTGCTTGGCCGTGATAGTTTTCCTTATTACTTCAATATATGATCCAGCCCTGTTTTTTTTTAAATTTTTCAGTACTACAGTTTTATATTATTCTAGGTAGAAAACAAGCATACGGCCCACTTGACGATAAATAGGTACCGTAGCCTATGGACGGGTGTGTGAAGCCCTCGTGGTGTAGCATGATAAGCCGTTCTTAATCGATCGGCAAGTTAAGCTACTACCGTCGTGGTCGGTCGAATTTGAAATCGAGCGTTTCCGTGCTTCGGAAGGCACGTAAAGCCGTTGGTCCCTGTTATCACTTAAGTGTGATAGTTTTTAAGCTAGTTGGAGGCCTTCTAGGCGGCTTGAAAACTCCAACCACTAGCCTAGCTTCACCGATCCGTAGTGGGCACGCGTGGTGGAGTATCTGTCCATTCCCTTTCCCTCTGATTTGTGTGTAGGAGGCCTGTGCTCAGCAGTGGGACATTATAGGCTGATGATGATGATAAAATTATTGATATACTTTCGAAGCCACAACACAAAAGCTCAAAAAGATTAAATTATTATTTACCTACTGAAATGAGATCTTTGCTATGGATCTTTGCCATCTTTGCAATGTAATTTTTAACGATTTAGAGGTAAAGTAATATATTGTTGAACGAGACCAACGGGACACACATTGTAAAGATAGCAAATATGTTAGGTATTCTTTCATTCTAAATATTAATTGACCTAGACGAATAAAAAAATTATACAAATAAGAAGTTCTTTCGATTATGTTCGGGAAACAGTTTCATTCTAGGGTTTGTGGGCTTAGGTAACACTTTCCAAGCTAAGATTGTTGAATTATATTTATTTCAAGAATTAAGGTAGAATTGTTTCCCATACAATTAATTTAATTAGCATTAGTGCGGAATATTGACATTAAGGTGGATGGTCCCTATTATTTTTTTAATAATTCTTTAGAGTTTTGTTAATTACGTAATTTGAAGCGTCTATGGGACGTAATTTTGTGATTTTGCTCTTGTTATACGCAAATTACATAATTTATAATAGATTTCAAAAGCATGAGTTCGGTGACACATGGTGTATTATAGGATTTCTCAATAGTAAATGGTTATTTAGATATTATAGGGTAATATCGTAATATAAATATTTAGTGTGGTCAGTCAGAGTTATTATGTGAAATATCAAAAAATTATGATTAAGAAACCTTGCATTGTCACCACTCATCCTAGGTGAAATAGACTAAAAATATCAAAAAAATAGGGTCCATCAGACAGGTACCTATTTGTGGATCTTTCATGTGCATGTGCAAAGTAAAAACTCAATATTTAGATGCTCCTTATTTTTACAAGCTTTTGTATGTATGTATGTTCGGGTCAAATCTTGCAAGTCGAATGTCACCCACTTCCAGTGGTCGGATTGACTTGATAGTTTGTTTGTATACATTAGTATATATTGGAAGACTTGGATGGAAAAATTAAATTTTTCAGAAAAACTTTTCAACACTATACATTTATTGATATAAAAAATGGACGTACCAAAATATTAGTAATAAAAATATAGTTAAAACGATATCAATAATCAAAAAAACTTTTTATTCTTAAGTTTTACTTATGTGTATTGTCAACAGATTGGCTGGCGGACTACGAACGCGTGGTTGGCCGGCAACTTAGCCTGTAAATTCTTCTTAGTTCTACGTGCATTTGGATTATATCTATCATCTAACGTTTTAGTGTGTATATCGTTAGATAGGTGAGTTTTTATATTTATATTTAGATTCTAGTCTTCACCCGCGTTATTGTGATTTGAAAAGCCATCCAATTTTAGTCGTCTTACAATGGCAGCCCACTTCATGTATCCAATGACTAGTAATCATTTATAAAAAAAAAATATCAACATTGGAATAATTAAATAAATGAAAAAATTAATCATTCGTATCGACACATGACGTAGATGGAAACACCCTGTTTGAGCGCAGTCTACTTGACTCGTGTCGTCGGCAGATTGTGTAATTCGGCATTTTACAAACGGTGTCTCGGCATTTCATGAACGCTCGCTGTTTTGCAAAATGCCGAAGGCAAATTCATGCTTCTCATCGTATTCAATTCGCTATGAGTCATATTTTTTTTATAGCAGTAATGTGGCAAACAACGATACGGCCCGCCTGATGGTAAGCAATTGCCGTAGCCTATGGCTTGCAACACCAGGGGTATCACTCGCGCGTTGCCGACCCTGAAGAAATCTCTTCACGCCCTTTTTGAAGAAACCCATGCTGTACTCCATTTGGAAAACCACGGCGGGGAGCTCATTCCACAATCTGAGCGTCCGCGGAAGAAAGCTCCTTTGAGCCCACACAGTTCGAAACAATTCTGGTTTCAATGTGTGAGGATGGATTACCCGTCGATGGCGTGAGTTGCGATGGTGGAAGGTAGCCGTGGGCAACAAGTCGAACTATTCTATGTTTAGAACACTCTCCGTTTTACAAGCGTAAGCGTTGTTAGGGTAACCATGATATAAGGTTAAATAAAATAGCTGTGATTTGTGATATCAAATAATTTTTATTCTGTAACGTAACTAAACACATTTTCGGTTGGTAATTTATTATTATAATTAATCAGACTCTATTGGATACGTAAACATGAACTGGATGTTGTATTGTATTTCTTATGCATTATTTATTTTCCTTTAGACCTGCCAACCAACGCAAAATAGTATATTTTTCCTGGACCCGTTCAAACATACAAACTCATCAGCTTTATACAATTTTATTTAGAGTGAATTGCACAGTGCACTATAACATATCCTAAGAGAGGGTGTGGCGTAGCCACAGATTACAAAACAAAAGGCAGATAGAGCGCACAGAACACGGGAGTGAAGCCAAAAAAGCAAATACAAATTGAAAAACACATACATCGTATTCGCTTTTGAATTTGTTTTTGCTTTGTTTAAACAAAGTTTATTAAAAAGAATGTGTTTTTCGTTTAATAAAGTTTAAGCCTTATTCTTTAATCTGAGAGCGTAGCATTTATTCGCTCAAAGAGCAGCTCGACTGGGGAAGTACATCCACCTTACAGAATAGCGCAGCCAAATAACTTAATGTTGTGTTCCTGCGCGTGAGTAAGGTCACCAGTGCTAATCGGGGAGGAGGGAAGGATCGGTAACGCGTGAGTGATGCCCCGTGGCACAGCTCGTGTTTTGCAAGCGTACGCATACCATTAGACGGGCCGTACGCTTGTTTCAATACCTATGTAATTAGCTTTCAAAGCAAATATAAATAGTAGAATTATTATTAGAAGTAGAAGACGTTTAAACAAAATTGTAAGAGAGGTAAGTAAGAGAGGCGCGGTTTCTGTTTTTATTTTGTACGTCGTTAATAACAGCCAGATCTCAATAATAAGTACGTTATTATACACCCATATAGTAAAACAATAAAACATTATTTTCTTTTACTATATGTTATAATTGAATAAGTGTTTCCTCAACTTTGTTAAAACACTGATCTGGAGTTTTGTTTGAGATTAAATAACTTCTCTTATAAATGCAGATCAATATTACAAGTTGTAAAACAATGTTTCACGATGGAACTCACACAAATTTTATTCAAAATGTTCTGCTGCCAGACCGTAAATTAACTTTTGCAATTGCTGCCGACCTCTAAATTTATGTTCCGTGCATGCCTAATAAATTCCAAAACTAATGTTTTATACTGGCTGGGAAGAGACGTCTAAGCATTTTGACACTTTGGTGCAAAAGGCAAACAAAAGGCAGATAAAGCGCGCGGAACACGAAAGTGAGGCCAAAAAAGCAATAAAAAATTCAAAATCAGATAGTTACCTGGTATTCGCTTCGGATTTGTATCTGCTTGATTTAACAAACTTTATTTTAACAAAAACACATCTATTTTAATAAACTTTTTTTAAACAAAGCAAATACAACGAATGTAATAAACGTGTGTTATACGATTTTTTGATAATAATCAACCACACAATGAGAATGTTAACAAATATGGCGCGCAGGTTTTTTTTTTGACAGCGATGTGCTGTCAAACTATTTTACCCATTTAAATTAAGAATGCTTTGTCTTCACACATATTACTTGCAGTGAACTACCGCAGGAACTTACTCAGTTGTGCGCTATGCCTGTAGGCCGTTATGCGTTACAAATTAATAGGTTACGATTCTCATTTTTCTTTTTCTTTTCAGGTTCTTCGCAATACTCTATCCTTTAAGGTTAGCTATAGCTAGAAAGAGAAGCAAGATGATGTTAAGCCTCGCTTGGATGATTGCTCTATTGTGTAGCTTACCTCAGGTGAGAATATCTATAATTTTGGTCTTTATTTATTGTAGGTATTATACAAAATTACTGGGTATTGTTTGGATGCCTATTGCTAACTTCGTGTTAGCTTCATTGTTATCCTATTATTAATTGTGAATGTGGCTGGTAAACATAAAAAGACCTTATTTCTTCAAGCTGAGAAACTGAAGTCGGTAAGCTGAGAAGCAGGCAGGTGATCCACCTGATTGTAAGCTTCTAATGTCGTCTATTACATCTATAGACATCAATAATAGGGTAGTAGTCGCGTAGTGTGGACGGGCTTGCGAGCCTCGAACGAGCGCTTCGTCCTCGTTGTAGGTTCGTTCGTGGCTCGGCTCGTACTCGGTTCGCCAAGCATGGACGCACCTTGAACGCACCATTATGTAAAGCTGTCAAATTAGTCTTTGCCGCTTTAATTTGCGGGTAAATGGACGTAACCAACTTGCAACTTATATTGAAATAAGCATTGGACTAATTTGACAAGACTAAATTTTGTACATCTTTTCACTCGTCAATTAGGTTGATAAACAGAAAAATGGTAATATATTACAGGTGTCTATTACTATTGGTATATTATATGGAGGTATATTGTTGAATCATAAATTGTTAAAAACAATTATCGGTATAGCAACAGCAGCCTCGGAGGAAATTTTGTATGTCGGTATACGTTGCGTTTTGTACATATTTGTCCAGTTTATAAACAGTTACTGCACTGTCTATCTATATATTATCAACAGTACTCTGTGGTCTATCCAGCTCTCTGTACCTCACATAGCTCACACATACACGCTCACATTCCTTTCAAATGAGAGATACATGTACCTTTCGCTCCATTGAGGATGCTCTTGTTAGACTTCATATGCATACCTATAGCTACGTATCGCCCATTACTGGTAACCACCTTATTTAGCTAAGTGGTAGTGACGTCGGATGCCTAGAGGAAGGTTCCGGGTTTGAATCTACAATGAGCTTGAGCTTTCGGTGAAGGAAAATATCGTGAGGAATTCCTCACGATGTTTTCGTGTGTTTTCGAGTGGTAGGGTCCTTTGTAATGCAGGGCTGGCACCCTCGAGTTGAAAATCTGTTGCCAAGCACCTATCGGTATGTTCCGACACTCCTTCCTTCACTTGAGAGCCAGTTCTTAGGCTTTGTGTGCTTACCACCTTCGGCCACATCATCACATACCATGGTGAGATTGCGGTCAAACACAGGCCTATAAAAAGTTAAAACGAAAATCAGGTTTCATTATGAATGTTAATTTAAAATCCTCTACTGAGACTGACGGTAGAAAAAAATAAGGCTTAGATTTTAAATAATGAATGTCAACGCCAGACATAGATTACTTTTTTAACAGCCAGAATTTTTTCTCACAGATTTCTTTTATGGCGTGAAAAATTACTACAAATAGCGTTTATATGCTACTGACCACAGATTACAGAATAAAAGGCAGATGGAGTGCGAAAAGTGGTACCTAAACAAAGCAACTACAAATTGGAAAACGAATAACTACTCTACTAGTAAGCATTGAATCTCCTCAACCTACCAAAACTATGCGATAATGTGGGATATTTTAATAAATTTCCACAAACTAATGTCACATTCATTTCACATTACGGCTAAGCTGCGCAAAAAGTTATTTTCAAATGGAAAAGATAAAAATATCGTCTGATAACGCCGGTGCTGTAGGCGTTGGATTTGATGACAAAAAGTACCGTTTAACCCCAATTTATGTCCCACAAAATGGGTATATAATCTCATACATTCTTACTTCATACTGTATATTAAGGATAAGTGAAAAATAATCGTTTTCTGTTGCTTGCTTGAGTTTCTGCGATGAATTATAAACTACAGTAGATGTAAATTTTTATTTTTATTACTTCTTTGTGGCATTTTTTAAAAAATATTTATGGACTGTCACAATATTTAGTAGTTCGGTAGTAAGGTTTGTTTTGTCTTATTACCAAACTTAGGTCCATGGGATTGATACACTACCTTAATATGCATTTAAATCCGTGAAATGATAAGGAATCGAGAGTTTTAAAGTTCTTTTGTACCTTTATTTTTTACTTCCTTATTTTGTCTGTTTTGCCTGTGCTGTTAATAAATCTTTTTTTCTATTCTTTGCATATAGTTCACAAAAGAGGTATGACAGAAGTGACAATTATATCGTCGTACAGTCCATGTTCGATTCGTGAATGCTTCATGGTCATTAGTCGGTACATTGGTAGAAACTAAAAGCTGTTTAAATTGTAATAAAGTCATTAATTCACGTGAGTCTCCATCGGAATAGCGACGAACTTGGCAGTAGATTGTGTTGGGTAAGAAATTGTGTTTTTATTTGCAAGAAAGATTCAATTTGATTTCCAATTTAACAATGCGATTAATGTGGTCATGATTGGTTCAGTATGGGCTCTTTAAATTGAGAGATCTGGGGGCACGGGAGTACCCCCCGCCAAGGCAGCCAGGCGAAGCGCAACGGCACTACCTACCTTTTCTCGAAGCGTTTCGTTATGTTTTTGAACCCTCATAACTTGGGTTTGGATTATACCAAATTAAAAATAAACTCGGGATATGATTTAAATAGTGAACTTATTAAATATGTTAAGTTTAAATAACATAGCTCTTATATTTTAGATTTTATTGATATCTAAAAAACCCTGATTTCATCACTAACTCACTGATGATGACCAACCAAATGTTGCCAAGACATAATAATATGGCTCGCACTGTCAAAAAGTTATCAGATCTCATGTAGAGCCAAGCTTATGACTGACTCTACATGCCCTTATTCTACAAGCTCTAACTTCACAAACTCTACACCTTAGGATTGAGATCCAAGATTGTCAATTAGGGCTAAACAGTACCACTAACTGTTATTTCTCGTATTTTTTTTATACTACTTAGGTAGCAAACAAGCCCGCCTGATGGTAAGCGGTTACCGCAGCCTATGGACGCTTGCGACACCAGGGGTGTTAGTCGCACGTTGCCGACCCTGCACAAATCTCTTCACACCCTTTATGAAGAACTCCATGCTGTACTCCATTGGGAAATCCACGGCGGGGAGCTCATTCCACAATCTGAGCGTCCGCGGAAGGAAGCTCCTTTGAGACCGCACAGTTCGAAACCATCTGGTTCAATATGTGAGGATGGACTCCTCGTCGATGGCGAGGTTGCGATGGTAGAAGGTAGCCGTAATTTTTAAATACTTGATCATAAAAGCTGATTAAATTGACTTAAAGTTATTTATTACATGTCATACTAATGGTTAAATATCAACACAATTTTAAAACATCCACATTTATTTTTAGAGTTCCGTATCTCAAAAGGTAAAAAAAGGAATCCTATAAGATTACCTCTTGTTCGACTGTCTGTCTGTCCGTGTGTCACCACCGATTTTCTCAGGAACGGGTGGACCTAACAATTTGAACTTTATACCAGATACTGAGGTATATAGCCCCTATTAGGTGTATAAAAAATCAAGGTCCTGAATCAACACGATAAAAAGATATAGGCAGCTTTATATTTTCGCGAAAACTCGTAAGTACCAAAATTTGCCTTAATTTTCAATAGTTTTATTTTTCCCTTTACTTGTGCTTTTAACCAGAATTGACAATTCTAGGTCGATCGGACGTACCCTATAGGTTTTGGGTCGAAAACCATGGTAGTTCCCGTTGAAGTAGAATTACGAAATTTGGAAAAAAGCAAGGTCTTATTACTTACAACACAAGTAAGGGGTACATTTTGGTACTTTTTATTTTGCGCCTTCTATTCATTTCACATTCTTTTTGAGTAAGGTTACATTATTATTATTATTGTACGGAACCCTCCATGTGCGAGACCGACACGTACTTGGCCGGTATATTTATAACTAAAAAATGACTTTGAAAGTACTAACCTGTGAGACGTCATGCCCTTATAGTGTTATATTTTCTCATGTCACCAGTTAAAGGTTAACCTCATTACCTTTGGGAGCCTTTGACTACCTTTACGCCGTCATATTTAATTAGAACTATAAAATCCCGTCTTTAAAAACATCTGTAGTTTTTATAATGAGTTCTCAGTACTAAGAAGTAGTTAAAATACATTCTCGCTAGGCACTAGTATTTCTCAAGACTCAAGAGACATCAAAGGAAATGTAATAGAGAGGTATTTTTCTGAATAAACTAATTTATCATTATCATATGCTTGACATGACTTAAACATTCTTGTTACTTCCTAGCTTGTTATATTTTATATAATTGTTGCATTTCTCATAGTAGGTACTATCACTTGAAATGTACTTGTTCGTTTGGACGTTCTTTTCTCAAGGGTTTGCACGAAGAAATGACTTCACATTTCTGTAATACTAATTGTATAACTCATTGTATAATAACAATTTTATAATAATATGTATACAATACTGAATAAAACTGTTTTACAAAAGACTTAAACCGACTTCAAAGTACACTAAGAAGTAATCAAATCCTGATCTGAGCATTTTCCGCACGCATTGGCTGATGGCCGATTCCTATAATTACGGACCGTTATCGGTTAAAATTAAGACTCTAAAATCTTTACTAATAATGAAGCAAAGACCTCAAAGCTTTGCAAAGGAGACCCTCACATATGGAAGTAGCTATCAAAGGTAAAAATGTTTGGCAATAAAAAAACCTACCATTGGTAAGCAAAACGATTCGTTTTTGTTTATAGAAACCGGGCATAAGCCATCCGAAGAGAAAACTCTGCCAGCCTGCTGGGAAGCTTGCCGATAACCGGCATTAGCTATGTATGTATAGATTGTATTTTGTAGGTTGGTACCTATATTTATTGTAATTTTTTTTTCATCTATTAAACTTGTCACTTTTGAATAAACATCAGGATTCTGACACAGTCACAAAGTATTTCCAAAATTAAATATTTCCATGAATTTATTTACGTAACTACTAAACTAATAAAACCAACTTTGGTTTTGTGAAAAACATTTTGTAATTTATTATTCCAGTTATAAAATAACATTTTCTTTCTTTGCTCTTCATTTCAAAGTATGGATTGATATCTATATAGATACAGAAAACACCGCAGTATATGTTCCGAATAGAAAAATACACAGATGAAGTAGTAGTATAAGAATTAATAATTGTTTGTTTTTTTTTAAGTATAGGCTAGAACCAAACTAAAATGTCGTGCGGAGCTGAAAAAGAATCGGCATTTTACTAGCAGATATTTAAAAGGAGGAGGTTCTCAATTCGGTTGTTTTTTTTTAATGTTTGTTACCTCATAACTCCGTCTGTTATTTATTAACCGATCACTAATGTTAGTGCGTCTGTTGGGGCCAAGCGTTGCATTTTGCATGTAGATTTAGAACATTATTTTTTTGTTAGTCAGTTGTAAATAAACACCCGTAAAGATCACACATCAAAGCAGTTTCATTCATCTCACCAACCAAAATTGAACCTTACTACAACAACATATGGTCCTTAGTCGAGCGGATGTGATTAGTTGGTTCGAGATCCTTATCGCTATATTCATTCATCGGAATGTGCGTGCGGCCGAGACGCGGCGACGACACTTGCATTCCACAGTGATCGAAGTGCAATAACAACTTGCTATTGACGAATTACGCGTTAACTTAATAAAGAGAAAGTTTTGTTTATTATATGGTTTTTAAACATTCTGGACATTATTAAAACAGTTGTATGGTGTTAAAATCAGTTCTATGCAGTGATAAATAACTAAAATGGAAGAATTAAAGACGCAATTAGAAGATACGTATCATCTGATTAAAAAAGCAAATGATAATTTTAAGAAGTGTCCTAAAGCAAGAAGAACTAGTGCTTATTTAAAAGTGCGTACACAGTGTATCGAAGATTATTGGACTACATATAAAAACAATCATGTGGCACTTATTAAGATATTACCGTCGGAACAAAAAGTACATGTTACGAATTATTATGACTCGTGTGAAGAGCTATACCTATCTTTAAAAACGGATTTACTAGAAGTACTCGAGTCATTAACGTGTACTAACTTAGGAAATACTTCAAGTGCAAGTACACATCATTATGAAGGTGTTCGTGGTGTCGATGTAAGGTTACCGAGAATTGATTTACCTAAGTTTACCGGTAGTTATGAAGAGTGGCAAACATTCGAAGATACATTTACAGCATTGATTCACAATAACAAAGCGTTAAGCGACGTACAGCGACTGCACTATTTGAAGTCATGTTTGTCAGGCGAAGCAAGTGCGACACTTAAATATTATCAAATCACAGATGATAATTATCAACCTGCTTGGGACACGCTCAAGGCACGTTACAGTCACAAGCGATTGATCGTAAATGCGATACTCAAGAGGCTATTTTCGCAGAAAAAGGTACTAACTCAATCTTCAACACAATTACGTACGTTGATTGACACAACAAGAGAATGTTTGAACGGATTAGATAAATTAAAAGTACCAACGCAGTCCTGGGATCCCGTTATGATATTTCTTGCAATGCAGAAATTAGATACCGACTCGCATAAAGAATGGGAAGATCATGTGAGTAAGGAACACAGTAGCGAGCTACCGGAACTACGCCATCTTTATACCTTTTTGGAAAATCGTATACACACTTTGGAGTTGACAACGACAGCCTTGAAACCTACGAGAGAACGAGTATTTCACACGACTGCACCATCGACATCGTCAATAGAGAAGATCTGCGTGTTATGTAAGGAAAATCATGCACTTTGTCACTGTAAAAAGTTTAGTAGTTTAAAAGTAGATGAAAGAAGCGAATATGTCAAAAATCAAGGATTATGTTTTAATTGCTTATTATCGGGGCACTCTGTACGCTTCTGTAAACAGCGTGTATCATGTAAGGTTTGCGGGAGACGTCACCATTCTCTTTTACATCAACTAAGGAATGAGGAAACTTCAGGTAGTAGTAGTGAGATTTTAAAATCAACTGCAGTTTCCAATCACATAAATGTAGAAGAGAAGGAAGTAGATAAGTTAGAGAATCAACAAATAGAAACAGCACCAGTATCGTCATACTTTACTATGAGTGACTCACCTGGGTTACTAGCTACAGCGTTAGTTCCAGTTAAAAATGAATCAGGTATGATAACGATATTGCGAGCATTAATAGATCAGGGTTCACAAGTGACGTTAATTAGTGAGAGAGCAGCTCAGTTACTTAAGGTTAGGAGAACACCAGTAAGAGGAAGTATTACAGGCACTGGTTTAACTAAGACAAAGGTAAGTCAAGCAACTTATATTGAGATTATGTCAAGGTGGGATAATCAATTCAATCTCAAAATAAAAGCGTATATTATGTCAACGCAACTTACGTCATTGTTACCATCAAAGTCCGTTGCAAGTACTTGGTCACACATAAATGGACTCTTCCTGGCCGACCCAAGTTACAGTCAGCCGGGAAGAATTGATTTATTATTAGGTTCTAAGGTTTATGCCAAGATATTAAAAGACGGTTTAATTCAAGGTCCACCCAACACCCCGTGTGCACAAAACACAAGTTTAGGATGGATTCTTTTCGGAGATTGCGATGAAAATAATCATGAAGAAATAATAGCAATGCACCATTGTATGGATCTAGACAACATGTTAAAAAGTATGTGGGAAGTTGAGCTATCTGAGAAACGAGTATGGACTGAAGAAGAGAAATTATGCGAAGAAATATATAAAAATACACATGCTAGAACCGACGATGGAAGATATGTAGTGAAGCTACCAATGAAAGTAAACCAACCATTATCATTGCATGGTGGTACAAGAAATATTGCATTAAAAAGATTAAATCAATTAGAAAGGCGTTTTCAGAAGGAAGAAGATTTGAAACCAAAATACACAGAAGTAATTAATGAATATTTAGAGATGAATCATATGGAGAAAGTTCCAGAAAGTGAGAAGAATAGACCTGCGGTATATTTACCACATCATGCGGTCATAAGAAATGATAAAGAGACCACAAAACTAAGAGTCGTGTTTGATGCCTCCAGTAAGGGATCAAATAATATATCGTTAAATGAAGAGATGCTTGTAGGACCGCAGTTACAAGAAGATTTGAGAAATCTGATACTGAGATGGCGCACTAAACGAGTTTGCTTTGTAGCTGATGTACAGAAGATGTACCGTCAAGTTTTAGTAACCAAAGAAGATACTGACTATCAGCGTATTCTATGGCGTGATAGTACAGATGAAGAAGTACAAGATTATCGGCTTCTACGAGTAACTTTCGGTACAGCTTCCGCTCCATTCCTCGCAGTACGAACCTTAATGCAGATAGCAGATGATGAAGGACAGGAACACCCTGTTGCAGCTCAAATTATAAAAGAAGATTGTTTTATGGATGATATAATGTCAGGATTAGATTCAGTAAGAGATGCTATTACTACAGCTAATGAAATAAAAACAATATTGCTCAAAGGTGGATTTGTTTTACAAAAATGGGCATCTAATAATTCGGAATTTATGCAACACATGGAACCATCAGAAAGAAGTTCTAAGGTGAATATTGATATCAAACTAGATGGAACCATCAAGGCATTAGGTCTAACCTGGAACATCGGAGAAGACGTATTTCAATACAACCTTAGTATTCCCCCTATCTCTGAAAGTATAACTAAGAGGAATATTCTAGCAGATGTTCAGCGATTATTTGACCCGTTGGGATGGTTAGCACCGGCTATAGTACCTGCAAAGATGATGATACAAAAACTTTGGTTACAAGGAACAGGCTGGGATGAAGAGGTTGATGAAACAATTGAAGAAGAGTGGTTAAATATTCGCGAAAGCTTCAACCATCTTGATAAAATTAAGATTAATAGGTGGTTGCATACTAAACAAACTAAAATGAACACTGTTACAGTACACGGTTTCTGTGATGCTTCAACCAAGGCTTACGGTGCCGTTGTATATATGAGGGTTCTAACAGATAAAGGAGATATTAAAATAAGTCTTCTAGCAGCAAGAACGAAGGTAGCACCTGTGAAACCTGTATCGCTTCCAAGACTGGAACTATGCGGTGCTGTACTTCTATCGCAGTTGCTGAAAAGAGTAAGAGAAGCAATGAGATTATCAAATGAACAAATATTCGCATGGTCGGATTCAACTGTTGTACTGGCGTGGTTAGTAGGAAGTCCTGGAAGATGGAATGTCTTTGTTAGTAATAGAGTAGTTGAAATATTAGATAACGTAGGAAACCAGAGATGGTATCATGTGAACACCGAAGACAATCCAGCCGATGTAGCAAGCAGAGGTCAGCTTTTACCTGAATTGGTAAAAAACAAGATATGGTGGCAAGGACCCGCATGGCTGCAAACTCCTAATATACCTGCAAAAAGAATAAATAATAATTCGACGAATCTGGAACAAAGAAAATGTTTTAATACAAATATAAATGATGACAATGAAGACAAAAAGACTAATTTTGAAGATTTTGATACATTAATTGAATTACAAAGAGTAGTAGTTCACGCAGTTAGATTTTTGAAGTACACGAAGACACCTGAAACAGAAAATAAAGATAAATTAATTACAACAAATGAATTAGAAGATGCTATGACAAGGATAATAAAGATAGTACAAGGTGAAGAATTTAATGATGAAATAATAAAATTAAAGTCAAATAAATTAATTAGAAATAAAAGTAACTTACGATCACTCAATCCAATACTTGATGAAAATAATATTCTCAGGGTTGGCGGCAGATTGCGACACTCAAACTTATCGGAAGACAGCAAGCATCCTATAATTATTGGTCATAAAAATAGCTTAGTATTTCTTTTAATAGCAGATGCACATAAAAGAACGTTACATGGTGGAACCCAATTGACACTTACCTTTTTAAGATCACGATATTGGGTGTTGAGAGTGAAGAGTCTAGTTCGTTCCTACATACATAAATGCTTTGTTTGTGCTAAACAAAGAGCTATACAGAGAAATCAAATTATGGGAGACTTACCAAAATGTCGCGTCACGCAGGCTCGTCCGTTTCTTCATGCTGGGGTAGATTTTGCAGGCCCACTGCAAATTTTAACTTCTCGAAATAGGGGTGCCAAATGTACTAAAGCATATATTGGCATATTTGTATGTATGGCTACAAAGGCTTTGCACCTGGAGCTGGTTGGTGACCTCTCGTCGTCATCCTTTTTAAATGCTTTTCAGCGTTTTGTGTCCAGAAGGGGACGATGCAGTCATATTTGGAGTGATAGAGGCACAAATTTCGTGGGCGCAAATAAGGAGCTAGCAGATTTATGGCAAGCAGCAAATTTAGATCTTCCTGGTAATTTAATTGATGTTTTGGCAAAGGATGGTACACAATGGCATTTTATTCCACCTTACAGTCCGAACTTTGGCGGACTCTGGGAAGCCGGAGTAAAATCAGTAAAATTTCACTTAAAAAGAATTTTAAATACGAACCTGATATTTGAAGAACTTACCACCGTGCTTTGTCAAATTGAAGCTGTTTTAAACTCCAGGCCACTTTGTCCTATTGATAATTCTGATACAGAGAACTTAGAAATTTTAACGCCTGGTCACTTTCTTATAGGTGAAGCCCCTACTAATGTTCCAATACCGGATTTGACTAAAATAAACATAAATAGGCTCTCACGATGGCAGATGACTCAACGCATAGTTCAAAATTTTTGGCAACGGCAAGAAAGACCTAAATGGCAAAGTCGTGCTAAAGAGTTTAAAATTGGGGACATAGTTCTTTTAAAAGATGAAAATCTTCCACCGGGGAAATGGGCTTTAGGTAGAATATTTATTTATTTATTTATTTATTTATTTATTTATTAGGGAAATTTACAGCTTATTACAAAGAAGAAAAATCGAATTTAACTGTGACATTTTGTGAAGCCAATTAAAGATTTCCACAGATTGAACAAAAAGAAACGGTTGCTGATAAAAACAGTACAAAATTGTTACTCGTTTCATCTTATGCTAATAATATAATAACATTGCAAGCTTACAATACAAATTTTATGCTAACAATAACACCTACTACAAAGTACGTTAATTTGTCAATTACACTTATAAAATAAAATAAAATAAACCCTTTACCTTACAAAATACTTCATAAATGCAAATAAAAACAACATTGATAATTAAATGCAGAAAAATATAGAACAAACACACAACTGCCATTACAAAAAGTGAGTGGATTTTTTTCAAAAATGAGATTTAATTACAAATCGTGCATATGCAGTCAGTCTTTTTATTATATATATATTTATGTTTATATTTCTATTATGAATCGTGCAATATCTCGGAAAAAGAAAAGAGAGAAAATTGACTTCCAAACCCCAAAGCGCATACATATCTGTCTATGTTCTTGACATATTGTCCCGAATTGTCCGGAGTGAAAGTGTGATAGGTATGAACGAAACCTCCAGTATCAACACGACTATCATGATTTAAATTGTAATCCTACGTCGAACTAAATAGTTGATTAATAAGTTCTATCCGAAACTTTGATCTTGATAAAATAAAAGGGTCAAGTTGGTTAAATGAGTCATTATATGTGCGAGCCAAACGCGTGATTGGTTCATTCTTACCGTAATTAGTGCGATGGGATGGCACATTGAACAGTTTAGAGGCAGTATGACGTGTACGATGCTGTGGTATACTGAGACCTATGAGGCCCACGAGATTTGAGCAGTCTATACGTGAATTAATTATGTCATATAAGAAGGACATATCTAATAATACGCGTCTTTTGTCTAGAGGTAGAACGTTATGTTTGTGGCAGCCCTCTTTGTACGAAGAAACAGCTTTACGTGTCCTATAATTAAGGAAATTCATGAAACGCTTTTGAATGCCTTCTATGCGGTGTTGATAGGTGTGATAGTTGGGTGTCCAGATAATGCTTCCGTACTCCAGTGTACTACGAACATATGCAAAATAAATTGCCTTAATACATTGGGCGTTGGTGAAGGTTGAACAGTTTCGTGTAATAAAACCTAATAACTTATAAGCCTTATTCAAAATTATATCAATGTGTTGATCGAGTTGTAACTTCTCATCAAAATAGATGCCAAGATCGCGAACTAAATTAACTCTGTCAATAGGTACGTTGTCAATGCTGTATGGATAAATAATAGGTGATCGTCGACGTGTAAATGATATGACTTGACATTTTTTTATGTTCACTGTAATTTTATTCCGTTCGTAGTACACTGCTAAGCGATTTAAATCTTCCTGAAGTTTACTGGCATCGGCAGCGACTTTAAAATCGAAATAAATTTTGGTGTCATCGGCATACATCAAAAATCTTGAATGCAGCAAGCAGCTATATACATCGTAAAGGAACGCGTTGTAGAAAAGTGGCCCCAGATGTGAGCCTTGAGGCACACCAGATGGTATACTCACATAGTTAGATCTATAGCCACCAATAACCACCGCTTGCGACCTGTTTGATAAGTAGGATTCTACCCATCGAAGCAGATCGCCATGAATACCCAGCGATTGCAGTTTTGACAGTAGGATGACGTGGTCCACACGATCGAAAGCTTTTTCGAAATCAGTGTAGACCACGTCAACCTGAGCGCCATCTTCCATTTTGGTACGAATAAAGTTTGAAAACAAAACCAGATTAGTAGTTGTAGACCTACCCTTATAAAAGCCATGCTGTTCTATAGGTATGCTTTGTGATAAGATAGGATAGATTATATTATATACTATTTTCTCAAACACTTTGCTAAATATACATAGGATGGAAATCGGTCGGTAATTTTCAATTTTGCTAGATAACCCCTTTTTATGTATTGGAACTATACGGGCTCTTTTCCAGATATAAGGGAACGTTCCCTCAGTGACGGATTTATTAAATATAATGGTAAGAGGGCAAGCTAGCGATTTAGCGCAATTTATTATGTAAGATGGTGGAATATTGTCAGGGCCAGGACCTTTGTTCTTATCAAGTTTTTTAAGCAAAGTTAGCACTGTATCGGGAAAGATTAAACAGTTATTTACAGTGTTATTATCATTGAAACCCCCACGTGGTGGTACGTGTGTAAGATTGTAAATGTCAGATTTATCAGCAAACATTTTGTGGAAAAAGTTATTAAACCCATTAACAATATCAGGACCTGTATCGAACTGTTTATCATCAAGCGTCATTCTATTGGGATAATTGCTTTCGCTTTTTTTCGATTTAACATAGCTCCAGAACTTTTTTGGATTTTTACTTATAATGTATTGAGTTGAATGTGTAAGTTTGTTAAAACAAGCTCTGTGAATTTTGTGGTACCGTCTGCGAAGCGATGAGAAATCATCGTAGTCATTACGGTTACCGAATTTCTTCCATCTTTTATGAGCTCTGTCTTTTTCACGAATTGTTTTAATTAGTTGAACTGAAAACCATGACGGATAATGGCGCTTATTATTTGAGATGCTTACTGGAATAAATAATTTAATACTGTCATTAAGACATTGATAAAAAAAATCAACAGCATCATTAACGTTTCTAGCTTCGAGTTCTGTGTGCCATTTAATACTATTGAGAAAAGTATTGATATTTTCGAAGTCACCTTTATAAAATTTATGTTTAGGTGTACTTAAATAAGAAAATGGTTTCAAAAAAAGCTCTGGTGCATTGATACACAACGAAGGATGATAAGTATCCTCTTTGATGATGGGATTTTCAGAACGTAATACCTCCAGATCGAAGTTACTAAAGATGAGATCCAAAGTGTGATTATGTGAGTTGACAAGCAAATTATATTGACTTAGGCCGTGCATTGATAAAGTGTCAATCATTTCCTTAGCAGTTGACTGAAGTTCCGTGGATCCTTTCCTTTGAAAAAGAACATGATTGCCTGTCCATTGAATAAAAGGGAGATTAAAGTCTCCGGTAACAAGGTAATGATCTGTAGTTGCATGATCTGTTATTGATTTTGTAAATGCATTAATAAAACGCTTGAGATCACACACTTGAACAGCTGATGCCCCTGGGATGTAAGTTGCGATAACATGAAGGGGGCCACTAATATGCAAGGAGTTTTCTGGTATAGTCACCCAGATACATTCTGTGGGCGCACAATTAAAGTCCAAGTTCAGTGAAGCACCGAGTTCATGACGGAGGCATATCAGGACACCCCCTCCGGTAGATTTACCGGTTGCCTCAAAATCCCTATCGCAACGGTAAACGTCGTAACGGTCATCACAAAACTCACGGTCGAATATGCCATCACACAGCCAAGTTTCAACAAAAATTAGAATATCATAACAATTTGACAAAATAGCTTCAAAACAATCACGCGTCTTAGTGCGCAATCCTCTGACATTCTGGTAATAAATGCGAATATTATTACAAGCCATTGGTAAATATAAAGAAATCAATGAGATGTATCTTTTTGTATATGCGAGGATATCCCAACTTCATGTATTTTACTTTGGGCAGAACTAAGATTTGTAAATTAAAATAAAATATATATATCAATAAAAAGAAAGGTACAGAAAATAGAACGATTTCATAAGTTATAATGCGTTGCATAGACAAGTTAGCAGTGTTGATTACACGTCGGCCTCGAGCCATTTTATTATGAATGATCACATTAGTTTGAAAATAATCACTCAGATGCGTATGCCAAGCATAGATAATTATTAATAAGTACAAGCAAGAACGAAGTGAGACGATGGACAGTGGCAATAAATGGACAGTAATTAATTTTAAATAATACATACGTATAGGTAACCGCCGCCGACGCCACAGTATAATCCAGTTATTGATAATATCACAGCCCCAAAGCATCCTTATTATCATTTTGATTAAGTATGTTGAAGTGTAAGTATAAATTGGTTTTATAATCACGCGAAATATGTCTACATGCACTGTTAAATAAAAAAAAATAAAGAAATTTACGTAGTGTGTGTTTGTTGAGTATTTCTCGTTGCAAATTATAGTGATGAAGACTAAATATACGAGACTAAGTAAATAGCATCTAAAAAAGTAATATATTAAAAAATGAATTTGTATGATAATATTAAAGTAATATGCGCAAAGAAAATTACGACAAGAACATAGGTAAATTAAAAATCTTAGTGCAATTTGCCTAGGTAGGAATCGTCTATTATATGTATAGGAGAAGAATCTTCGTTCTTCTTCATATAAATTTTGCAGTTTTTTGTCCAAACAAATTGGTATTGTTTTATTTGTGCTATCTCACGGCATTTCTTGAGCAAGATTTTATTGTCCACCGTCAAGTGATCGTTTACAAAAATGCGTCGTGCGTCCCCAGATATATGAATGTCCAGAGTTGACATGCCCCGATTTTTCCGCACTCCGGCGAGAATATTATCTTTATGTAATCTATCTTTCAGTTTTACTACGATAGACTTAGGGCGCCCAGATTTGGTGTTCATCGGTTGTACTCTAGTGACATGCACTATATCTTCCTTTGTAATTTGAACGTTGACTTTTTTTGCTAATAATATAATCAGATCATGAAGGTCCTCATTCTTCAGTTCAGGAACCCCAGATATTTCTAAGTTTAGAAGCCGGTCCCGTTGTTGCTGGTTTTTAAAATCGGTTTTTAACTCTCGCAACGACGACTGGATCGAGTTAATTTCACTCTGACTACAATTAATTGCTTTAATGCTATCTTCGACTTTATTTAATTTTGAGTCGAAATCATCTTGACGATTCATCGCGAAGTTTAAAGAGTTTTTAACATCAGTGAATTCCGTGATTATTGAAGATTGTTTTGATTGCAAGTCCGAGACATTATGCATTAACTTCTCGTATTCCGATCGTAAGAATTGTGTATCAGTTTTAATCTCCTGTATGGATGAGTTAACAGGCACCAATTCCGTCCTAAGAACTTCACTAATAGTATTGTTGAAGCATGACATGTTGTTTTCCATTGTACTATTCATGTCTGATAGTCTTTTCATAATATCCTTATTAAATGTATGAAAAACAGACGCCAGACTATCGTCAGGTTGTTTACGCTTCATGTTGAGTCTTTGCGCGATAGAAGACTGGTCTTGCATATCCGATAGATCTGGATTCGATGAGTGTTTTTTTTCCGATTCTCCGGCCATGTCTATTCTATGCGTTACTTAGCTCTTCGAGAATTTGCACGTGCTGATGTAGTGGCCGCTGGTCGCTGCGAGCACTGCCAGTCAGGTAGCGCGCAAACAATAGGAAAGGGTTACTATTGCCGCTCCGCTCGTTCACCGCTTGACCAATTAGCACTTATTCACTCACACAGTATTTATCAGATAAACAGAATGGTATAAGTTATGTCGCACCATTTAGCACACAAAATAGATTTAATGCTTAATGACTTAAGGTGAGAATTCGGTTGTATTGAATTTATGTGATGAATTAAAATGTTTAGTTGAAACGAGTAACACGTCTGCTTGCACCGATATATCCCAAGCGAAAATAGTAGAAAGACATCCGGGACAGGATAGTATTTGCAGAGTGTACAGTATAAAGTGCCACGGTAAGGTAATTAAACGTTCTGTTTCAAAGCTATGTGAACTTCCTATCAATGATGATTAAGATTTATTTATTTTTAAAAGTTAAAATCAAAATTTGTGTTTTAAGTTGTATTCTTGCATGCTTTAAATCAATAATGTTTGCTAAGATTATGCTTTACCAATATTTTAAGTAATTTTGTGTATAAGTATCTTACAACCTATTGTAACAGCAAGTATTACATCCTGTATTGTTTGTATGTTCAGGTAAATTCTAGTAAAGGTAAAACTTTGAGTAAGGTAAAATATTTTTACAAATGTTAATCAAATCTTTAGCTAAACAGCATGTACTTGCATGATAATAAATATGTCTTGTTTGAATTGCCTACCATTTGTCAATGTTATGATCATAGTGGAAACCGAATTAGGTATATATTTTTAGTAATATAAGTACTTAATGATTTTGTGAAAAAACTATTGTTTTTGGTGGGCGGCATGTTGGGGCCAAGCGTTGCATTTTGCATGTAGATTTAGAACATTATTTTTTTGTTAGTCAGTTGTAAATAAACACCCGTAAAGATCACACATCAAAGCAGTTTCATTCATCTCACCAACCAAAATTGAACCTTACTACAACAACAGCGTCTATTAAGTACTTTCATATAAGCATGTCAAATTTACCCGCAAAAGTCTTCAGGATACTATTGGGACTAGACCACATCTTTGTGAGTACAGAGGCCCTCTTTTCACAGATGAAAAGAGGGCCTCGGGTAAGTAAATGTTATGCCGCCGCCGCGCCGCTAGTATGGTAGAGCGAGTACTCCTGTTGTATAGGGGCATACTTCAAGCACCAAAAGGACACAGAAGGTCTACAGAAGATCAAGAATTTTTAGGCATTTGGGGCTAAAACTTGAAGCCTGGTGGCTCATCGGTAGTTTCACGATGCCTCCTAACGTCGCTTTGAGGAGAGCTGTCCTTAGCTTTAACCAAAGAATTAGTCAGTAGCCAGCTTCTTAACAGACTTCCGCTAGGCATTGATTGTTTTTTGTAAATAGTAAAAAAAGTTTAGTTTAAATACCTAGTGGATAATGCAATGTTTTATGTTATATTAATTTAGTTTGATTAGATCACAGAGCACGGAATCAGAGCACGCTCGCGCGCGTCCCTGCCGCGTGATCCGGCCTGTTGACTTGATAAACAATAGATATCTAATTACATAAATACCATTCACCCTGAAACTTACTTTAACCTTCTTGTTTCAGAGTCTTGTTTTCCGCGTGATGACCCATCCAGACATCCCGGACTTCGAACAATGTGTGTCCTTCGAAGCATTCAAAAACCAGTATCAAGAGTTGGCGTATAATGTATTCTGTCTATGCGCCATGTATTTTGTACCTCTGACCATTATATCGGTGTGCTACGCTTGTATATTTTATGAAATCTCCAAGAATTCTAAGGAAAATTCAGGTAAGACATTTATTGCTTTTGTTTTTCATTTTTAGGGTTCCGTAGCCAAATGGCAAAAAACGGAACCCTTATAGATTCGTCATGTCTGTCTGTCTGTCTGTCTGTCTGTCTGTCTGTGTGTCCGTCCGTATGTCACAGCCATTTATTTCCGAAACTATAAGAACTATAATGTTGAAACTTGGTAAGTAGATGTATTCAGTGAACCGCATTAAGATTTTCACACAAAAATAGAAAAAAAACAATAAATTTTGGGGGTTCCCCATACTTAGAACTGAAACTCAATTTTTTTTTTCATCAAACCCATAAGTGTGGGGTGTCTATGGATAGGTCTTCAAAAATGATATTGAGGTTTCTAATATCATTTTTTTCTAAACTGAATAGTTTGCGCGAGAGACACTTCCAAAGTGGTAAAATGTGTGTCCCCCCCCCTGTAACTTCTAAAATAAGAGATTGATAAATCTATAAAAAATATATGATGTACATTACGGTGCAAACTTCCACCGAAAATTGGTTTGAACGAGATCTAGTAAGTAGTTTTTTTTTAATACGTCATAAATTGAAATTAATATCAAATACTCAGGTCTATACTACCATTTACTTATATACCTACAGGTTTGTACGGAACCCTCGGTGCGTGAGTCTGACTCGCACTTGGCCGGTTTTTTTATTGGAAATAGTTATGTGTTTTCTTTTAGGTACAGTTGCCGGCACGTAGCTTGGACAGACTCGCTAGATTTTTTTCTTCTCTATTTAGTTAGTTCTAAACAGACATGTTTAAAAGTGAATTATGGCTATAACCATATAATATTACAAGTAAGTAAAGTGAAAAGAACAACTTATAATCTATATAGCAAAAACAAAAAAGTGAAAACCAAAGCTGGCCAGGTCCGTGCCGGCAACTATAGTTCGGGTGGTTTGAATTGTGGTAATGTTTGCTTAGGTATTACCAGCTCAGAGCATATAAATACTACGTACAATTACCAGTAAGTACTTGCATGAGAGACCGATAATTATTTCTGAAAATACTGAAATTGAATCCTTAATGTTCAGTAAACAATTCTTTACTGTCAGACAGCTTTTGGCTTATACAGAAAATTGAATCACCGGTAGGTATTAGCAGTTTTTTTTCAATGATTATCAAGTCACCGATATACTTTACAGCGCTCTTATATTTGCTCGAATAGTCTTACCTCGACAATCTACACATATACTTATTTAACATAATAAGAACAGGGCTCTTGTTATGTAATATAAATGTCGTTAAGGTCGAAGTGGAGGGGAATCCTACCTGCGCTTTTTACGCACGATACTATGTAGTGGCCAACATCTACAAAAGTACCATACTGGTAACGATGGGACGTATATGTCCTACCTCTCTTGAAAAAGAAAGCTTGCACCCAAAGACCTAATTCTCTTTCAATTGGTTACATTTCGGGAATCCTTTCTTAACGTCTAGCCTATACCTATGTGGTACACTATCTTTAGCGGCAGTGCGCCCATGTCGTAAGGGCTGGGTGGACACCTATTTTCGCCGTTGAATTAAAACTATAAATAATGGAGGTAGAGTCCGGGAATCAAAACTATTTAATAAGAAATTTCCTCCTCTTTAAAAATCCTCCTTCAAATTTCTTAAATATTAATAGTTTTTGAGTTATTAACGAAATACCATAATGTTTTCATCTTAACAATTGCAATTTTTTATGCGCTAATAAATCCTAGAGATTAAATTTTCTAGGCGTCATTCGAATCGAATGAGCTATCGCTCATATTTTTGAAGAGCTTTATCAAGAATTAACACGTTTTTGAACTTGTTGACTAGCCGAAAAATAATATTATGTGATGAGACGGGTAACATCGGATTATTAGTCCCATTGTGATTTATAAAGCTAAGGATTCCAACAAAGTTGTTCTTATAAGAGGTTTTATAGGGTTTGATATTAGAGCCTTTGCCAGCTTACGCTTCTTACTTACTTCTGGCGACTTGCCTATCAGCAATGACCTTGACACAAAATACGGATATTGAATTTGGGACGTTACTTATACTTAACAACATTCATAACTCTTAGACCTATTATATATAGCAGAGAAACTATATGGTTTAGTCAAAAGACAACCAAAATAAAAGATATGAGACATTTCAAAACTAAGGCTATGAAGCCATTTGTGACAAAATGGTGTCTCTACTTGCCGCACTATGTTTTGTCTCTATTTGGCATAATGGGAAAAAGTGACTGACTAATCTGTTGAGTGTCGGTGGTAAAATGGTTTGAGAAATCACGTAGATGAAAAGACATCGCTATAGACGTGTCAGTGTGTATGGCTTACATACCTATGTAAGACATTTTTGGACAACATTGAGTAGGTACCTCCTACACCGGTACACACGCCACGCATCACCTGGCTTAAAATTATCCCAATAACCTTGAGCATCAATGAGCCATGGGCGGAGCAAGATACGAGTCCCCACGCAAGCAAACAACCCCCAAAACTATTTCCTCTAATTTAGAAAGTACTCTTCAAGTAATTCATTTATTTTTCTTCGAGAAACTGTTGCGCTGCCTTTGTTATACTTTTCAATGTAAGAATCAAGTCAATAAGTCAGAAATAGTACAGAAAAGAAGGCAAATACCTGTGATTATTTTGATATCTAAGAAAGAGAAGCCTTAATTTAAAATACAATTACCAGTTCAACAAAACAATTTTATTCAGTAGGTTAGCATACCATTCCATTTATATTCACTAACTTCGGACCAATCAAAACAATTATATAAGTTTGCTGAGGATTTAGATTGCCATATTGTTATTATTGTTATTACCTAGACCTAAATTGCTAAAACGGGGCGAAATTATCGCAAAGTCCATCTAAATAAATAAATGTAATAATAGGTAAGTACCGATTATATTAAAAAATAACTAACAAATAATATTTTAGGGTCGGCAAAGCGCGAGTGATACCCCTGGTGTTGCAAGCGTCAATAGGCTTCGGTGACCGCTTACCATCATGTGGGCCTTATGCTTCATTGCTTGCACCTGAGTTGCATAAAAAATCTTTTAAAGATAGTTATTTTTTAAATTAACTTATGTTTACCATTAATTTACTTCATAAACAATAACAATCATACATTAAAATTCGGTAAATAAATTATGTAATTAATGATCAGAATTATCAAAATTACAAAAAAAATATGAAATTAGATCAACTTGAATGTCTTTCAAGTATTTAAGGACGCTTTTTGAAAAGTTTATTCGTTTTTTTTATACAAGAGTAAAAGGATTGTATTAAAAAAATAGCACGTTCGTGTCACTTAAGCCTACATGATGTTGATTTATTTCGAGCCCTAATGTTACTAATATAATGCCATTATTTCTTTAGGACTCTTTCAACGCTTTAGCTTCACTGGATAAACTTAATGGCGACACTTGACATCACAAAATCCCTTTAATAAAGTGGTGTAGAATGCCTCTTAAGTGTACATACTTACGTAACCAAAAGAATTTTAGCAACAACTAAGTTAAACATTTGGTCGTGAAATAGATATATATACCGGGTGTTGTTCTGCATTTGTGCCATATTTAAGGAGGTTGATATTTACCTGGTATAGAACACTAATCAATTATAAAATCATGCTCTTAAAATTAAATATTATTTTTAAAGTTTTGTAAAAATAAAAATCCCACCGTGTTTGACGATGTTTTATAAAGATTTATAAGACATAGATTGGTGACCGCTGCGCAGCGGCCCGGTTTCTCCCCTCGCCCCGGATCGCAGACCTATTCTGTGCAGGTATGAAGTCTTATTCTGATTTGACGTTAATCACAAATCATCAATAATTGTTTACTTATCAAGCCCAGAATTAATTACCTATTTTATAATAACTAAATAAGTAATTTACTATAGGTTCTGTAAATATGGCACGAATGCAAAACAACACCCTGTATATATACTAGCTGCCCGGCGCGACTTCGTTCGCGTGTTGCTACCCTACCCTGTGATGCTACCCTATCTAAACCATCAATGGCGTCACCCAAACGCATACAAAAAAATCAACTAGGTATGTGTTTTTGTCACTGAACTCCTCCTAAACGGCTGGACAGATTTGAATGTTTTTTTTTGTATGCGTTTGGGTGGTGCCCTGGATGGTTAAGATTCACAAATCAGCGCGGCAGATGGCGCTGCAGACGGTTTCTAGGTTATATTATCGATCTCGGATACGACAAATTCTTTCACTTATATGAAGTTACATTATCCCCGAGTATTATAATCTACTTTTTATCCCGAGCAAGTGGGTGAAACTGCGGGGAACAGCAGCTGTTCCCCCTAGTTAGAGAATAAAATTTAAATCCTCTTTCCAGAAAAATATCATCAATCAGACCACAGCAGAGTGATGCTGAGGCGATCGGATCAGCGACCATTAGCACGAGCAAGGCGGAGGACGCTAAGGATGACGGTTACCATAGTAACCGTTTTTGCGTGCTGCTGGATTCCATATGCTACCATGACCTTATGGTAAGTCACTAAGGATAACCCCTAAAGGATAAGGATAAAGATGGGATTTTTTATAATATATTTATGTAGCTTGTTGGTATGCTACACCTAGTTTTAGCCGCGAATAAATAGTATACATGGACAGACATATATTATGTCTGTGTAGGTATACATGTAAGTTTAAAAAACTGCAACCGACTGCTCCTAGTTCTAGCCGGCTAAACGTAGTTGTAGCCCACTTCGGCTTTTTAGCCATAGCTGTAATATAGATAGATAGATTACTTACCGCGGCTTTACTTGTAATATAATTAAATAGCGCGCCGAACACGACAGTGAAGCCAAAAAAGCAAATACAAATTGAAAATCACATACCTAGTAGGTATTCGCTTTTGAATTTGTATTTGCTGTACATTTATGTTCTATTCAAATATTAATCAATTTTCTTTTGTTTTACGTACGTTATAATTGGCTTGTCGGAAAACAAGGGGTGCCGAATTAGAACTGGATTACTGCGATCCTACTGTATATTCTTACATATGTTTAATGTTATTAACTTCACTTTTCCGTTAGGTCAATAATTAAACATAATAATAGAATTCTTATTTATATAATAATTCCTCTAAATATTTTATTTTAAATTGTTAAATACCCACAGACTATCCAGACGGCGGACTAACACTGGCTTTGTCATTAATTCTTTTGTACTGGTGAATGAATATTTGTTTTGATGTATGATATCGGGAACTAAGTGATTGAATTATTAATTTAACTGTGAAACGTGATTCCTGGTATTTTTTTCCTCCGGTCTCTACGGTTTTTACACCATTTCACTACACAAGAGATGCTATATTTTAATATTTTAGGGCACCGCAAACGTATTGACTCTGTTGACGTTTATCCGCGTAATGGCCGACTAATGTGTGAATGTGTGCGTGCCGGCTTGTACGTACAGCGAGGTGGCCGGCTCTCAGCGACACAGTTTTTTTGTTGGCAAGAATACATCCGAAGTTTTACAACATCCTTGTAAATACCACGTTGCATATGCGGAGGTCTAAATAAATCATACCTGTTTAGACATGCCAGACTCTCATATAATACAACCGCAGCGCGCAGTGTCAATTTCAACTGTCTGAGTCTTAGATTAAAACAAAAAGGGAGATACGGTACGTTCTTACATAGTGTTATTGATAATAGGACCCAATTTTAATAGCTTAATTGACACGTAGCAGTAATAGTACGAACTGTGCGACTGCAGGGTGAATGAGATAGCAAAATTAAATAGTGTTTAACGCACAACATTTTAGCGGCCCACGTGGATCAAAGTTTGTGTGGACAATAAATATATTTCCGGTCAGATAAACTTTCATCTTGGTACACAATTATTATGTATTTCTGTATAGGTATTTATATATTATATCAAAGTATTTTAGTCTCCATAATGAAGATAATGCAGTCTTCTCATTTTAATTGGATTACTTTTCGGTGATAGAGTCAATTGTAACGTTCATAAAGTGCGTTATCACCCAAAAAACTTATTGTTGCATTCTTGTGAGTCAGTAAAATTGGACGCCCCGGGTGTTGCAAGCATCAATAGGGCTGCGGTAACCGCTTTAGCACCGGCCGCTTTCTTGCTGACTTAGTCGTGTACAAGAAAAGAAAATACTGGCCCCAAACTGTACAAATCAGTTTTAAATCTTTTCGCAATCGTACCTAACCGTATCTTCCTTTTTATGTTTGATCTTTTCAGAGTTTCATATAGCCTACTACGTACGTTTCATATTTACACTGTTTCAATATGATTCTGATACAATTATATACTCGTCGCGAAACAGTCAAACGTTTATTTGTGAATTTGAATCCTCCTACGAGCACATTAAATCATGCAATAATATTGATATTGTGTAAGGTGAGCGCGTCGCCCGCCACTATGCAGTACAGGGAGAACTCGGCGCGCTCCGCCTCGCTTGTTACACCGATCTGCGGAGTTAAACAGTTTTACATATACATTTTAATTTTTGTTGTGGAGATGTACATATTAAATTAATTTCCGTGGATATTTTGTATGTCAGAAAATGTAGTCAGATAGGTCCACCTGATAGTAAGTGCTGTCTTTATAGCACTGTGAGCTTCCATCCCGCGCATCCCGAGGGATATATTGTTGCTATAGGCTACTTTTTAACCCTATTAGTGAAAGATTTTTTAGAATCGGTTCAGTACATCCCAAGATTACCCTCCGCATGTAAGCAAACATACAATCTCCGCTCTGTCTCTTTATAATCTTGATAATTTCGAAAGATAGATAATTTATATCTATGTCAATTCCTTTTTATTAAATCAGAGAGTTCTAACTTTGCTAAAATGGCTACCTATAAAAATGCCATCCGTATCAAAAACTATTCAATAATATCTGTAAAAGCTTATAATAAAATTAGGAAGGTCCCACCTTTTACTCAATTAATAGACTGAAAAAAATCCTGTAAATTAATGTTTGATTTTATATTTTCATATTTTATTTTATCGGATATGGAATTAATAATTACCCCCTTACTCATAAAGCGCTATTTAACTAATACACAGATTAAATGGTCACGAAAATAATGTCACATTATTTGACAATGACAATAGAGTGACGTTATTTACGTGACCCTTTAAACAGTATATTAGTTAAATAAAGTTTTATGAGTAAGGGGGTTATTGTATAACTTTTATTTCATTAGTTATATGGGCATAAATAAGCCTTTAGTATTTAAATATCCTGATAATAAGCATATGGTTCTTCAAAAACGGTGAAAAGATATTTCTACAGGGTCGGTAACGCGCGAGTGATACCCCTGATGTTGCAAGTGTCCATAGGCTATGATAAGCGCTTACCATCAGGCGGGCCATATGTTTTTTGCTAGTAGTATAAAAAAATATACATTCGATTATTACTAAGTACGATATACTTACCTATATTACGATAAATATTGACATGTCATTTATTGAAATAAACACAGGCTCTACCGGTGAAAGATTTTCAATGTTAGGGTCAGCCAGCCAGTCTGGTACTTAGCCAAATACTAAATGATTTCAATGACCAAAGGAATTCCAATTAAAATCCTAAAGGAATCCACAGACTATGTCATTTAGTTTCGTGTGTATGCGTATTCAAATGTGTGCGGTGTGTGGTGTGTGCACTAGGTGAGGTCTCTGCATAATGACGTGCCCAACTAGGCCTCGAATGCCCGGTTCCTATAAACAGAAAACGAATCGTTTTGCTTACCAATGGTTGGTTTTCTTATTGCCAAACTGGGCATATAGATCATTTCGTAAGCTGATTTTACCTGTGATAGCTACTTCCATATGTAAGGGTCTGCTATGCAAAGCTTTGAGGTCTTTGCTTCATTATTAGTAAAGATAAAAGTCTTAATTTTAACCGATAACGGTCCGTAAATTATTGGAATCGGCCATTAGTTAACACAGATTGCTATGATGCTAGTAGTTATTAGTTATGTGAGTGCATGTAGGGAGACAATTAAAAAATTAAAAATAATAAAATTATTTATAATATAATGTTATTATTTAATTTAATGTTTAATTTACGTACTTGTACTATTTTATTTATTCTGTGTTTACGTAAAGAAAATAATGTGTGAGAAACAGTTTTGATGTCGAGTTTAATTTGAATTTATTTGAATACCTTTGTATTCTAATGAAGTGTCGTTGTGTAGCATGATAATAGGTTCTTAATCGATCGGCAAGTTAAGCTACCACCGTCGTGGTCGGTATCTGGATGGATGACCGCCTAGTGGTATTTCCAATCGAGCGTTTTCCTGCTGCGGAAGGCACGTAAAGCTGTTGGTCTCGGTTATCACTTAATTGTGATAGTCGTTAAGCTAGTTGGAGGCCTCCTAGGCGGCTTGAAAACTCCAACAGTAGGTTGACCACTTGCCTACCTTAACCGATCCGCATTGGGCACGCGTGGCGGACTTTCTGCCCATTCCCTTTCACCGTGATTTGTGAAAGGAGGCCTGTGCTCAGCAGTGGGACATAACCACAAACTTTGACTTGGCATTTGACATTACCGTTGCTGAAGGAAAATACTGCTAGATAAAAAAAACATAGTACCTGTTTTACTCCAACTCTGTTTGAAGTACTTTCTCCTAATTGACATAAATATCGTGGAACTACGACGTCATGTTCGGCATGTTATGAGGAATTTAGTTAAATTTTCGTTTGTTCCTCGAATTGCAGGCATTTTCTCATTCCGGGAACATTGTATTTCGAGTCACAAATTGCTGAATAGAAAGCGACGAAATTGCTACACATGCACACAATATCGTGGCTAATTAAAAATAATTAATTTTGACTAATTCTAAACAAGATATATACATAATACAATCTATAGACAGTTGTCTCAACGCTGCCGCCAATGTTTTGGTATTACTTTGTGTCAAATCAAGTTGTCTCCTGAATTTATAACATCGACCTGTATTTCTAAGAAATAGTTTTATGATTTTACCATATTTGCAAATGGAATATTAATAACGTAAAAAAAACCAAATGTTCAAAAATCATAATTTTAAATGTTTGCCCACAGGTACATGTTGGACCGCAAATCAGCTGAACACGTGTCCAAAAGGGTCCAAGACCTGTTCTTCATTATGGCTGTCTCTAACTCCTGTATGGATCCCTTGGTGTACGGATCCTACACTTTGGACCCGAGGATTTTTACGAGGACCTTTAGGAAGATCTTCTGTATCCATGCACCCACTACAGATATACCAGGTAAAGATATACAGTTTTTATATTAGTTACTTACCTAAACATTAATTCAGTTTCTCATCAACCCGCATTTATTTTATGAAACTGTTTTCATCCCGTTGGGATTTACAAGCGTTCCACAAATTCATTAAACTAAGCTGTAAGATTAATACTAAAATAAAAATAATTAACGCCGGTTTTGTCTGAAACGGTTGATTTCCACGGCTATTTTACAAGTACATTTTATTTCAGTAATACTTTCTAGTTTATGTGCTTTCTTAGTGATAAGTCCCATATAATATAATCCCAATATTTTAACAGGTCTCTACTTGATGTAATAATTCCATTATTATTAATTTAATTTAATTAATTGTATAGCATACGGTATATATCTCACCATATTTCTTGTTATTTATTTATTCATAACTTTACATAACAACTTGTTTTCTTTGTGCCTATATTTAGTTATGGATATTCCTTATATGTATTAAATATCCATGACAATTTTATACGACAAACATGTTAAGAGGAAACAAATTTCATTTCCGATTATGTGTGTGCTCCTTATTTTTTTGGCGATTCCTTGGTACACGTATCACTCGAGATCGCATCACTTGTGAACGGCTGGACCGATTTGGCATTATTTTATGTTTGTCATAGTCCGAATAAGGTTGAGAGGCTTATATACAATGGATTTGTATATCTCCATTTTATTATGCTCACTTTTCATTAAATTAATTAATGTTCCCACGTTTATCACTGACAGTCCTCACACAGAAGATATTGTTTTTGCTACTCGAACTCCAAAGGCTAACATGAGATTATCGTGGATTTTTCATTCTTCCCCGGGCGGCGGTCATTTATCAAATAGCTCTGTGACGTTAAGCCGAGTCGAGACTTGCGACGAGTCGCAGTAATGACCGACTGTCTTAATTTTTGGCATGTCTATTATAGTATTTCCGCTTTGGATTGACACAATGAGGATTTATTATCAATTAGCCTCAGGATAAATGGCTCTAATCTCATTATTGGTACAGCAATAATGAGCTAGCAGTCTTCATTAGTTTTAGTAGTAACGTAGTATTTATATACTCTGAGGTAGTACCAAAGAAGTTACTACATATGAGACTTTTAATTCATGCAGTGCTTGAAAAAAACAAGTGTATATCATTAGGTAATTCGTTAAAAGAGTTGCAGGCGCGTAAAACAAATGTGTTGGCTCTATACTTGGTTTACTCTATATTGAAGTGATTGATTCGGAGTAAATTCAGACTTTGGCAGCCGTGGACGAGATATTACAGGTGCTGCTTGTGGGGGCTGGTCTGCTTAAGTTTGCTATTTATTTACTTATTAAATATTTATTCCGTCTACTTTGTAATTTTGCCGCCGCGCAGGGGCACGCAATTGTTTTCAGTGCGATTAGAATGTAAATATTATGTAATGAATCAAAGCCTGTTTTGAAAAGAGTAATTGCTGAGTTTATTGCCGGCTCTTCTCAGCAAATGCAACCTTCCGAACCGGTATTAGAGTATTAGAGTCAGACTTTGTTTGAAGTGCCTGCGAAGGTCTATTTGAATAAATGATTTTGAATTTTGAATTTTATTGGCAAAATTTAATGATTATGTGCTTCGACTTTTTGATCTACACGCTCCAGAAAAAACTGTGTGAGTCAAAGATCATCATGTTTCTTGACTCACTGACTCTATAACATTGATGATGCGTTTGAGAGACGTAGCGCATAATACATAGAAATTGATTAAAGATAGCTCATGGGAAGTACTATAAGGAATTAAAGAAATTGTTAATAACGATCTCATTCCAATTCGAACGCACTAACTTATCTGACGTTGCTATTTTCCCATACCTTGCTTATTTATTTTCTACGCGGATTAGTGTACGATTTCTTATTTATTGTGTGATAATAATGTGTATTTAGGTACACAACCATCTTATTCAATTATATTTTTTCCCATCAGGTACCACTGGACCCGCAACTATGAAGAGCAAGGTATCTGATGTTAAAACTACGCAGCACGATAAAGTAAGTTATTATAGCTAATAATAGATCAATCACGCAGATTTACTCGTAGTTACTCTTTGAAGGAAAATATCGTAAGGAAACCAGAGATCTTTTGTCAAGCCACACGTGTCACAATTGACACACAATCGCGCAGACATAATAATAATAACAAATATTCTAGCTAGGACATACTTAACACATCCATCTGATTCTAAACTAAGCAGAGTTTTTACTATTGAAACCAGATAAATCTTATATTCGTATTCTTACAGAATACCGCAGCCAAATAACTTTATGTTGTGTAAAGTTGTGTTCCTGCGTGTGTATAAGGTCGCCAGAGCTCATAGGGGAGAGGGGAAAGGTCGGCAACGCGTGATCGTTGCTTCTTGTGTTGCAAGCGTCCATATGGCTACGGTAACCGCTTACCATCAGGTGGGCCGTATGCTTGTTTACCAACTAAGTTGTATAAAAAAAGTATTACATATAATACTACTTTTGTTTGTAAACACATACGTATATACATGTATAGACGTATAAAAAAATCAGGATCTTATACGAAGCCGAAAATTTCCTACGTATGCTTGATTAAACTCAGTACTGGCCCAAGAGGGCACAAGTGATACTGAGCCTTATTGTCGCTGTCAACGTCTCAGTGTGGAATGACAACCGATCGGCTTCCTAATTCCTATGGTGTGTATGTGTGCGTGAGGGTATGTATTTACAAGAACGCCGGCTTCCATTTGGTGCTTCACTCATTTATGGGGCGACACTCCGTATACATAACAAACATAGTGCTAAAGTCCCTTATTACATGTGATGGTTTAAGCCAAGTCTTGTAAAACCCCGGTTTTAAATATATCCGTCACTTTCTAACTTCATATAACAAAAAGAGTCTTATTGGATGTCTACGTTATAAATGAAACCTGTGTCCAAAATTTCAATTCTCCCCGGCTTAGGCTCTGTGTTGATGAATCAGTCAGTCAATCCGGACAAGTAATTATAATCCCACCAAAAATATTTTCATGTAAAATGTTGCCAAAACGAGACCATATGGTTCGCACTGTCAGAAAGTTATCAGATCTAATGTAGAGCCAAGCTTATAACTCTACACGCCCTAACTCTACAAGCCTTAAGCTCAACTCTACACACCGTAGTCAAAATATGTGGCGTGGCCGTTTCGCTACCGTCACAGGGGCGTCAGGTGAAAAATGTATTCACTGTTAATTACTTTTCTGTAGTACAATAGTTCTTGTAGTAGCGAAACGGCCAAGCCACATATATTGACTACGGATATATGCGTAGAATTGTAGATAAGGTTCCATTAAAATCATTTACCTACATTGGTAAGCTATGAAAACGTGGCAATGTGTTGAATTCTACTAAGTTAAATGCGAATGTTTTATGTAGATGCAATGATACTGTAATAGCTGAACTTTGGTGAGATTATTTTCATAGCGGGAGTTTTTGATCCCTGAGGAACGCCCTATTTGTAAGGATTAGTAATTGTATAATACTGATGTACTATTTACCTGTAATTTTCACATTCATTTGCACAACGGTAGAACGTGACTGGCAAGCGCTCGAAGCAAAATGTGATAAATCTATCGTTCCTGTTATACAGAGTGGACAAAGAATTTGTGTCAAGCGGGAGTCCAGAGGTAGCGTACCCTTAAAGGTACCCAAAATATAAAAAACTATAACATATTTTTTCTAGTCGGTATAATTTGGCATCTTGGTATAATTGGTTTTCTTTTCGTTTTCAATATCAAAAAACAAAAAAAAATATTATAATTTTTTATAAAAAAAGGTTATAATGAAAACTTGATATTTTAGTTTTCATTATAATCTTTTTTTGTTATTCTATAGCCAGATTTGTTATCCGATAATATAAGCCTGTACTTACTTATCATAGGATATATTTATATATACGTGAGGAGAAATAAGTATATCTCTTGCGGAGGAATGTGTTATTTGGCATAATGGTCTATCCTATTTATTTAAAACACATATGTACATTGTTCAATATTTTATTTATTTATATATTTAACACAAATTACAGCTATCATTACAGGTCTACCTAATACGATAGTGTATGTTAATAATAAGACACAAAAAACAATTTAAAATATTATCTACATGCACACTGAATTTCTACATTCATTGGCTGAACATGAGAACAGGTCAATTTCCTCGGCAACCAGATTTAGTGTATGCAAAATTCTTGTTATATTATATATAGAAAATTTCCTTGAGTCTGCCGAGTCAAGGTTCCCAGCAGGCTGGCAGCGTTTCCTTTTTGGATAGCCAAGCTGATGCGTTGGCGGAAAAAGCTCCCCACATATTGTTTATGAATTATGTTCGAATTTCAGCCACGTGTTTGAGAATAAATCGAACATAACAAGTTATAGCGTACAAGATACAATAACCAGGGTTCCATAAATTACCAGTTAATTATTAACAGTGACAAATCAGTGTTCTCTTTTAAAAATAGACTTGAAAACTTTAAAGACTTACCCCCTTATTCATAATAGAGTTATCAAACGTTTATTAGCGAATATTCCGAAGTCTTTATCTGACACGTGACATTTGGTGATCGAAAGAGTGATACGGGGCACATAATTACACTGATTTAGTTAAAAAGCGATTATGAATAAGGAGGTTAGATTTTAGCTGGTGTATAATTTATTAATAAATAAATATACATCTGACCTCATTTTAATTAGGATTATTTATCTCATTAACTAGGCTGAAAAAGGTCTAGAATAATGGCGTACAGGCACTTTCGTCATTATTTATTATAGGGAATTTATATGTGTCTCGAGAGTCATTATTTAGCCTAAGAGGATTACGTATACCTAGGTAAGAATATTTGCTAAGCACATATACATCAAGTTTTAATTTTTATGTTTTTTATTTTTTATTTTTTTAACGATACGAAAAATATTAACTTAAATTAAAAAAAACACTTTATATTCCGACGCAAAAAGGATAAACAAGATAAATGTAGCTTGAGGACAATATTAAAATTTTGACATTAGGGAAAAGAAAGTATAAGCATTTGACGACATTTATCTCCGTAGATATTAAACATAATAAAATATCTGAGTCAATTATGTTTTATTCTTTTTAATATTTAGTGGTAGGGAAAATATACGGATTCTTTATTTTTAAATAGTAATAATTTTTATATAAATTTTAATAAGTTTTGTTTCTCCCGAGCTCATAAACGGCTTAGAGCCCCTCAGTCTGAGCAGAGACTTTGCCTCCTTATGTGTGTTCTACCGCTTGTACAACGGAGAGTGTTCTAAGGAATTGTTCGACTTGATACCTACGGCTACCTTCCACCATCGCAACTCTCGCCATCGACGGGGAGTCCATCCTCACACATTGGAACCAGAATTGTTTCGAACTGTGCGGGCTAAAAGTGGTTTTCTTCTACTGTGGAATGAGCTCCCCGCCGTGGTTTTCCCAATGGAATACAGCATGGGGTTCTTCAAAAAGGGTGTGAAAAGATTTCTGCAGAGTCGGCAACGCGCGAGTGATACCCCTGGTGTTGCAAGCATCCATAGGCTACGGTAACCGCTTCCCATCAGGCGGGCCGTATGCTTGATTGCCACTTAGTGGTATAAAAAAAAAACTTTTGCTTCCTTTTGTCACTTATGGTTCCATAGTCTTCTGCCAGTTATTACTGTGTTTATATGACAGTCAAAATAATATGGAATTTCTCCGGTTGAGAGCCATTACCAAATAGCACAGCCAGATAGGGATGATGACTCACATCAAAATTGTTTTTTTATTAACAAAGTCAAAGCAATAGTTAATAATGGATTCGAAAGTGTGTTGTTACGTCATCATTTTACTTTTTATTCTGAGTCCAGGTGGAATTTCCATATATTTAAAAGTTGTATATCAATCTTCTTCACTGAAAAAAAAATATTTAACAGTAACACAAAATTTTACTACCAATAACCTAAACAGAGTGAGTTGCGAACTAAAAATTACCAGTAACAAAACTAATTTTGGTTCATTACTAAATTATTTGATTAAATCTAAGAGATATAAGATTAAATGTAACTAAAGTTAGTTTCCCGATAGCAAAACATCAACATACATAACTAGTTTTGTAGAACCTTTTTTTCAGTGTTCCGGACGTGTTCCGGTTAATAATTAATTAATATTTGAAAACAAGGATTAAGTAGAACCTTCATTCTACGAACCATAATTAATTGAGGTCTACCTCAGAGTACCTATATAAATACTACGTACAAGTTCTACGAAAAGTCAATATGTTTCAGTAACTATTTACAAATAATTTATATAATAATACCTATTGGAAATTGGATATCAATAAAGTGAAGGCCGAGGCAATAATTGTTATTTGAAGAGGCAATCATAATTTTAAAATTAAAATAAAGAAAATGCATAGAAATAAATATACCTAGAAAGAACGTCGCCATACTACACGAATATATAAAACAGGCCAACTTTTATAGGCTGCTGCGCGTAACAGCTACGTTTTACGCTCCCTCTGCGTCATTCTGCTTGTCATAGTGACGTTCATAATGATAGTAGTTGTTGAAATATTCCAATTAAAATCGGGAGAACTTTAAATATGGAACATTATTTTGCAATTTTATTTATTTTTATTTGATTTAGCCCCTAACAGTTAGGGGCTATTTTTATCGACGCGTGCACAGCTGCGACACTCCATCTGGATGTATCAAAGGAGTTATGGTATTCTTGTATATCATTCTTATCATTATTTTGAACATTCTATATAGTATATATATATTGTTGAGAGGTAGAGCATAGCGTTTATTCGCTCAAAGAGCAGCTCGACTGGGGAAGTACCTCCACCTTACAGAATACCGCAGCCAAATAACTTTATGTTGTGTAAAGTAGTGCACACATTTTCTTAAGACATTTATTCATGTCTTAATAATATAGTTTTATTATTATTTATGAGAATTTTTATTAATATCAAAATGATTATAATGTTATATTCACTCGTAGCACTGCTACGACAGTCATCGTAGCCGTGTGCTACACTTGAAGTTATCTGTAGCACTAAGCCATATTGTACTCTACAGGTCAACTTTACCTATGACCCTGTTTTTTTCTCATTCTAAAGAATGGGAATGAAAGCTCTTACCAAAATTCAAGTCATCAACTATCCCCTCGCATACCTCAGCAAATTATTACAAGCATCATGCAAAATAGATCTTTATATCAACTTCTGTAAAGACTATTTCAGCTTTGAATTATTTTACGTAAAAGATTCCCTATGTGAGCTCTCTTATGTGACACAAATTCCTACCGAATTATATAAAATAACAAAATGTCGACAATCGATGCTCTTGACGTTGAGTGATGACTACTGTAGGTAACGTTTGTAATTTTATGTTTGTCATCAATCATTGGCTACTTTCTTAAACAAATAGCGGGAATACAATTCGCTTATAGGTAATCCAAAAATTAAAACAAAAGAACATCCATCAAATGTTATTATGGAGTTATTCAGGTGCAAACACTACACTGAGTGTTCCTAGAACAGAGAATACCATGGAGTAAAATTCCATGTTTCTAAGGATTTACTGTGTAGTGCAAGGCCCCTACTTTCTTCTAGGTTCTCTCGACGAGCTTCGGACCCCCACGGCCTCATGTTCTCAACCGCGAAAGACATAAAAACATATAATTATAGCTTGAGCCCCATAGCCTCTGGGCGGCTTGTAAAAATCCAGGGGGCTTTTTACAAGTTGCCGGTAAGTGAGATGCGGTTAGTGTATCAACACTTGTGGCATCCCACACCAGCAACTTGCTGACACTCCAGGAGATCAAAGTCATACCATCTGGCCTGTTGCCGTCGCCATGCGGATTACCGACTGACCCCCTTACTCATAAAACGTTATTTAACTAATATACTGTTTAAAGGGTTCCGTAAATAACGTCACTCTATTGTCATTGTCAAACAATGTGATCTTATTTACGTGACCATTTAATCAGTATATTAGTTAAATAGCGCTTTATGATTAAGGGAGTTACTCTATAGTAAGGAAGGCACGCTAGCTTCAACAAACTGCGAATAATATGATTAATAGTTTTGTGTCGTGATATTTGGCCGGCGGCGCTTACCTATGTGTATGCATTACCTATTGATTATGTTGTCTACTTATTAAATTAATTATTTTTTATTTACAATCTGAAATTAATGGTTTGTAATAAACTTTAAAAACATAATATACTTATTGAAGTAAGTTATTATTGAATAATAATACTTATTAAATGATAAACAATTAAATAGTTGGCAGGCAAGAATTTCGACAAGGTAAAGACAACAATTCTTTCTTGTTTTGTACTTTTCAAAGCGCAATTTTGCCGCAGTCGGTCTGTGGCCAGGTATTTAAACTTACCTATTTAAGTTATAATACACACAAAAATACAATATTTCTTTAAGTAAATCCCTTAGTATAAAATTCCAAATATTTTTCAATACCTTTGTTCCATTTACAGAATAAAATTCTTTGAATTGTCTAAGTCTGTAAGGATTCCTATACACACTGATTATTAGTTATTATATAACTGTTATGCTACGGCAGTGGCAATACATAATCGTTTATTTTGCCGACTTCAAAAAAGGAGGAGGTTCTATGTACAACGCGTATATTTGTTTAAATCATGTTGTCACCGATACTGATTGTTATATTTCTCATAGGTGAAAACTTGTAAAAGGCATTTTTTTGTTCTATGATTATGTATCCATAGATTAACATAGGGCATCGTGACTCTTATGTATCATCAAATTGTAATAATAGCTGTTAGTTTTCCGAAAAATAAAGAAATAAATTACTCGGAAACGGCTTATGCGATTTGGATTTATCACAGTAGATCCCGAGGTGGTTTCATATAAATTTTATCATGATCTAACCATGGACATTTAAGATATGATGGAATTCCTCAACGGGAAAGAGCACAAAAATCGCGATTGAAGGATATTTTTTCCAATATTGTTGATAATTTATCAATGAAATGCACGTCCTCGGTTAGTGACAAGTCTTGACAGATACTGAAAACGCACATAAAACTCAAAATAGAAAAATATATTAACTTTTTAACAAAAACAAAAATAAGAGCCTTCAAGCAACACAAACAATTATGAAATAACTTAAATCTAACACTGTTTTGAAGGCGGCGAAATATTTTCAATGGAACACCTTGCTCTTTCGCGGACTTCAAAAAACAGTTTCAGTACTTTGAAGGCGTCATTTTCTTTGTTAAAAAGCATTAGAATACATTAAAACTTTTGTCGTGAATCAGTTTACATCAAAACAAGAACGAAAGAAGAATATCGCGCTCCGACAGATGGCTGTTTTGATGTTAAAATGTTGTCCACAAAGAAAATAAAAGTAGGACCAACTGCCTTGAATTGCCAGCGTTCATATTAAACCTATATTATAATAACATAAATGTTCACTAAACACTAAATTAAAGAAAATCTATGATGTACATAATGTATTAGATATCTGGTTTCCATAGCACGGGTAGCTCTGCTTAGTTTGGGATCAGATAGCCGAGTGTCCGAGGATATTATTTTTATTATAAAAACTGATAGGGTACCGACCCGTGGTACCGATATCATTTTGCATCTTGTACCGAATTATCCTATACGAATTTAGCCAACCTCAGACACTTTTTGAGAATTTAATGTAAAAGTTTGGAATTCCTTGAAATTAATTCAGTATTTTTAAGGTATTAAATTTGCTTTGAAAACAGATACCAGATATTAAGTTTGTGTCTTTATAATAATAATCTTTGCTCTGATAAGTATTTTAGGAGAGGTAGAGCATGGCATTTTTTGCTCAAAGAGCAGCTCATCTGGGGAAGTACCTTACAGAATACTGCAGCCAAATAACAATAATGTATTCCTTCGCGAGAGTAAGGTTTCCAGCGCTCATTTTGAAGAGGAAGAGGAGGAAGAGAGAGTAAGGTTCGGTGACGCGTGAGTGATGCCCTGGGTGTTGCAAGCGTCCCTTGAGATGCAACCGCAACACGCGGCATCACAAGCGTCCATAGGGCTACGGTAACCACTTACCACTAGGCTGGCCGGATGCTTGTGTGCCAAGTCCTTGGTATAATAATTTGGCAATCCAGCGTACGGCCCGCCTGGTGGTAAGGTAGTATGAAAGCTTACAACAACGCGTTACCGACTCTCACCCCTTCCCCGATGAGCTCTGGCGGCAATACTCACGTTCACAGCAGTTAAATATTTGGCTGCGGTATTCTGTAAGGTAACAAAATAATTCTCTTTTTAAAATTTTCCACGAAATCAGTTATTACTTTAAAAAAAAAATCGTTTCCTTGTTTCAGGTACGTTTAAATTGCGTCCGGCGGTATCCAGTGCGTTTTGAAGAGGTGTCATCGGTGCACCCAACCGTGAACTCCGATCCAGTGCCATTCTGGAGCCAACATTCCTCTGACGATCAGTCTATGCGACCTTCTAGAAGCTGTGAAGTGTTCGTTCTTCATGCAATACAAACTGAGTTCTGATAGTTAATAAAAAGGGTTAAATGTTAATAAAACGGTGTTTACAAGGGTTGTTTCAATTTTGTCTCTTAAGTCAGTCTGATATCCCTATCAGACTGACTTAAGGAAAAGTAAATCATAATCCAAAGAAGTCAAAATTATCAAGAATAAACATGAAACATATGTATAAATCAATATAGAGAGTTGGTGTGCGTGTTTGTTGGGCGGGAGCCCCGTTTCTTTGTGTGTGGGTTAAGGGTGGCAGATTATAACAGTTTCCTATAAATGTGGATTTTTTTAATGCTAGATCATAATGTTATTAAAAGCGATTTGAATGGAGATAAATCTTTAAAAAAATACTACTGATATTTACAGATGACGCTATTTTTGACCGAGCGAGCGCGAAACGCGAGCAAAGCGCCTCCGTTCCAGCTTGGTCAAAATGCTTTTGTATTTCCGATAGCTGGCGGATGTATAACTGTTCTCCTCTATGTACGTTGCATTTTTCAACCGATTCTTGTGAAATGTTGCGAGCAGGTTCGCAAATTATATGGAAAAAACTGCATCGTCAAGGGAATTCCATATAATTACCGAGACTCGCGAGGTCTACCGCTCACAGAACCACTAGTATATAATATTTCCTTTAATTAAAAAAAATATATGAATACAATTCTTTGCAGTTTTTTTTATTACAATGGCTCGGACGTATCACCATCACCGCTCAGTCTAAAAGTCACTACCGGATCAAGAACTAAAATACCTGGAATATCAGGTAAATGCCTGGCATAATGGTCACCCTATGTGTGTGTAAGCCTCTGGCTTATACTAATGGACGGTCAGACCTTTCTTATTCAATGGCAGGTGTCAAAACTTTAGATAAAGTATTAAGGTGTGAAAATTAATGGTCTATGCTCTATAAATTATTACGTAGTATTTTTTGATGAATGTATACGCTTCAGGTATAAGCTATATTATTAAAATTGGACTGTCATTTTGTTCCCTATCGCAAATATAACCACATTCTTTTTTTCTTACTTTTAATGACTTTTATGGTTTAAGACATTTATTTCTCAAAAGATTACAAATCACTTCACATGAGAAATTAAAATAAAACCGGCCAAGTGCGAGTCAGACTCGCGCACTGAGGGTTCCGTACAAACCTGTAGGTATATAAGTAAATGGTAGTATAGACCTGAGTATTTGATATGAATTTCAATTTATGACGTATTAAAAAAAAACTACTTACTAGATCTCGTTCAAACCAATTTTCGGTGGAAGTTTGCATCGTAATATACATCATATATTTTTTATAGATTTATCATTCTCTTATTTTAGAAGTTACAGGGGCCCCCGCCACACTCATTTTACCACTTTGGAAGTGTCTCTCGCGCAAACTATTCAGTTTAGAAAAAAATGATATTAGAAACCTCAATATCATTTTTGAAGACCTATCCATTGACACCCCACAATAATGGTTTTTATTAAAAAAAAAAATGAGTTTTAGTTCTAAGTATGGGGAACCACCAATTTTTTTTTTTTCTATTTTTGTGTGAAAATCTTAATGCGGTTCACAGAATACATCTACTTAACAAGTTTCAACAATGTAGTTCTTATAGATTCGGAAAAAAGTGGCTGTGACATACGGCGGACAGACAGACATGACGAATCTATAAGGGTTCCGTTTTTTGCCATTTGGCTACGGAACCCTAAAAAGCTAAGGTTATAATATACTGTTGAGTGTATGTTGGATCTCAAAAGAATTAATTTAAAAATATGAAGAATATAGTAGGTATTAGCAGCTAGGTAGCTTTTATCCTATAAGGATATGTCAGTCCCATCATAACCTAAACTAAACAAAAACAATGTTGACTCAAAAATAAGCTTCTGGTCTAAACAAAACTACATTATACATATTCTGACACGTACACATACATACATAAATCAAACGAATACACATTTATTTGTCGAAAAGCCACTTCGACTGGCTAGGTCAAAAATCATTTTTGAAGCAATGGATGTCGGATCAGCCAAAATACTTTGTATTACACCGACATCCATTAAGTTAATGTTTAATGTTCGTATTAATGTTTCTCTCGCACCTCGGTTTTTGACAATTTTTTATGTTGGACATCTATGATATTACAAACATCACAGTAAGGTGAATCTACTTTTTTAACAAGGTGTCCAAACTTTTTTGATGGAATGTGTCCCGAACGAAGTCTATGTGCCAGTATCACATGTTTTCGGCTCAGTTTTATAACCACAATTCTAATGCAGTAAGTGATGACGAAAGTGGTAAGCACATAAAACCTATAATAAAAATGATAAGATTTTCAATTTAAGGGTGGTAGCCAGCCAGACAAGCGCGAAAGGGACAATCCATGACCACGACCACTCTGCCAAGAGTGCACGACTAAGAAGAAGAGCCAGCCAGTAGTACCCAACTGATAAGGCGCGTCGTGAATCTTCGTTCTCACAGAAAAGAAAGTATGGCCCGAAAATTGACGAAAACTTACAATCAACCTTAGATCATTAATATAAGGTTCATAATACACTGCAGCTGTTAGTTCCGTCTCACTCGCAAGTCACGCCCCTCCGCACATATGGCGGCAGCTGCCGACCAATAGCATTTCCCGCGCTTTGAAAATGTATCTTCTGCCACTTCTGCGCAGGTACATCGGTAAGCCATATAAGTTGGGTACTACTGTACTACTAAGTACCCTACCTACTTACTTGTGCTAGAGTACCAAGCGATGTTGTCCTTAACGAAATACTTGATTTCATTGTAGGATTTGATCCTGTGACGTCACTAAAAATAGTAGAATTACAGTTTTTCATACTGTCTCTTTTCATACCGCAAATAAATACACGCGAAGCTTTAATGGTCCAGAATATGGGTAGGTATTTGAGCTAATCAAAAGTACTACAAGGAAGAAGAGCAGTTATTAGAGCTTGTAGCGATGCGACCTTTCCTATTTCAATTATTGTTTGTGGTCACAAACACTATTTCCAAATGTTCATATCTAATTTTCAATATGTAAATTGTCAAATTTTCATATAAAGAAAGACCCATCAGACTTTCATTCTACAACTCTATCAGTTCTGAGAAGCCACTCCAAATGTGTGAACATATTATCAAATAACACAATATCATTGAAAATATTTATATTGAATAACTTAGTTTAGTAATTAATAAATATTATTTTCCATAGTTTAGTTGCTACTATGGACATAATGTAGCTCTGTGATGTAACCTCTTCAACTGTATAAAATACTAGAACCCAGCTGGGGTAAGTTCCATGGTTTCATATCAACACATCCCTGCGTCCCAAATGTTGTCTCTCAGTATTAATATCAATAAAAATAGAATTCTTTCTTACAAGTGTTTTATATCATATTTTCCTTCTCATTGTACAGGTCTTTATTTTACTGAAAAATATTATGGAAGACAGTCTATAGCCTAGTTATCTTCAGCTAAATTACTTACTATTTGAATGCTCCGGTCGTAGTCTGAAAGCTATTAGTCTATAGCCTACGTCGTGACAAGCTATTTAGTATCAGTCACTTTTATCAAGTTGAAAAATGAAGAACAAATAGCCCACCTACCTTATATTACTTAAAAGTCTACCTTAAGTACCTTGTCATTACTTAAAAGGTTTCTACCTATACAATAAAATAACAAAATAATTGAACGATTATATGAAAGAAATAAGTCCCAGTCGTGTACCAAGTCTTTCTATGAAATGTCATCTTTGTAATAATGAAGAATATATTTAGAAAGAACAAAAGGAAACCGATTAACTTTACGCGGAAAATTCTGACCCTGACAGTTTTTATTTTATCCTTGGGAGGTTTAAATAGATGTCTATTCTTTAACAATAAACCAAAAATAATTCGATATACATATTTGGTGTACTGTACCATTATTCCGATACTTTCCACTTATTATTTCGTTACAAGTACAAATTTCGTACCCTTCAACCCCAAAATAGCGATACACTCTCTGTCATTCATTATAGTTTTAGCAGTAGATCGGTCATTCGCTTGTATTAAAGGCACAAAAAGACTGTCTATCGTTTATGAAAATCTATATAAATTAGAAAAGTCTCTAACAACTAAAGTAAATGATTACAAAGGCTTAAAATTGTCAATTATGTGTTTGTTTATAATTTCGCAAAGCTACATGATATACAATCGCTTGGTTAACTTGGAACCAGGGAATGGAGTGAAGGAGGGAGTTATAATTGTTTCAGCATTTCTCTATAATTTAGATTATATTTGGTATTTCTATATTTTCAACGCATTAAGGAGCTCTCTAGAAGCTCTCTACAAACAAATGAAAAACAATTATTTGGTAGAGCGAAACGGTTTGGAGTCTTCAAACGCTTCTTTTATATTTGATTCAACAATGGAGGAACATTTATTTTATTATAAAAAGTTAGTGAAAGCCCAGGAAGTTATGATTTGGATCATGAACCCTTCGGTAAGATGATTTATTAAACTAGCTTTTGCCTGCGACTTAGTCCGCGTAGGGTATTTCTATTTTTCTAGATCAAAAACCTTTTCTGTTACAATAATTCATATTATTGCCATTGCCCGCCACTACCGTACCGTGGGAGAATCGGAAGATGATTTTTGATTCATGGTATACGCGTCACGAAGACTGTTTCTCCTCTGGCAGTATCAGTTAATATTTTGGCCTCAATAACATTGTGGCGAAGAGCTATTACATGGAGTCTAGTGTATTCCTTTGCACAATTTTGGAGGCCGTATATTTCTAAGCAATATGACAGAGGAGCACCTACATATATTCGAATGAATTTATCAACATTTCATGGAGTCAAAGTAGCTCTGTCGCATAACGCACTCCATCGTATTTTCAACATCAGGATTAATTTTTTGCACAAGTTTCTCAACCATTTCCAGACAGCTGAGATATTTGTTCGTGAAAGACAGACAGACAGACGGATAGACAGGTACTGGAGACCTGTCCAAAAGTTCCTCAACCATTTCCTGACCGCTGAGATATTTGCTTGTGGCAGATAGAAAGACGAATAGATGGACGGAGACATATCCAGAAGTTTTTCAATTGTTTCCAAACAGCTGAGATATTTCTGTCTGTCTGTCTGTTTGAGGAGAGGCTTTGCCTCCATATGTGTGTTCTACCGCTTGTACAACGAACAGTGCTGTGAAGAATTGTTTGACCTGATGCCCACGGCTACCTCCTACTATCGCAACTCTCGCCATCGACGGGGAGTTCATCGTCATACATTGGAACCGAAATCGTTTCGTACTGTGCGGTTTCAAAAGAGTTTCCTATCTCCTACGCTCAGGCTGTGGAATGAGCTCTCCGCCGTGGTAATGAGTTTCCGAAAGAAAGTATGTGGTTCTTCAAAAAGGGTGCGAAGAGATTGCAAGCGTTCATAGGCTACGGTGACTACTTACCATGAGGCGGACCGTATGCTTGATTGCTACGTTAGTAGTATACAATTTTTTTTTTCCAAATTCCAAATCTCTAGGTCTAGCGATTTGGGCTGTGCGTTGATATATCAACAATCAGTTTATCGTTTTATATATTAAAAGATTAGTTAAAAAAAGAAAATGTTATAAATAGTAAATAATGATTAATGAGTAAAAAGCATCAGCAAAAGAAACTAAATCCTGTTCTTTTGATTACAGTACATTTTCACGGTGATTGTGACATTAATACGCATGGGAAACGATATTTTCTTTGCAGCTTTGGAAATAAATAAAGAGGTAAAAACCTCCAATTTTTGTATGTACGCCTGGCGACCTATTATGGCGTCATTGTGATTATTAAAATTTGAGACTACACTGAAAAAAAGGTTCTACAAAACTAGTTATGTATGTTGACGTTTTGCTGTCGGGAAACTAACTTTAGTTACATTTAATCGTATATCTCTTTGATTTAATCAAATAATTTAGTAATGAACCAAAACTAGTTTTGTTTCTGGTAAGTTTTAGTTCGCAAGTCACTCTGTTAGGGTCGGTAACGCGCGCGTGATACCCTTGGTGTTGCAAGCGTCCATAGGCTACGGTAACCGCTTACCATCAGGCGGGCCGTATGCTTGTTTGCCAACTAAGTGGTATAAAAAAAAAAACTCTGTTTAGATTATTGGTAGTCAAATTTTGAGTTACTGTTAAATATTTTTTTTTTTCAGTGTAAAAGTAATCAGAGGGCCGAAGAACAATAAATAAAAAGAAAAACAAGAATGCCTAACTCTCAAGAGCACTACACTGAAAAAAAAAATATTTAACTGTAACACAAAATTTTACTACTCATAACCTAAACAGAGTGACTTGCGAACTAAAAATTACCAGTAACAAAACTAGTTTTGGTTCATTACTAAATTATTTGATTAAATCAAAGAGATATAAGATTAAATGTAACTAAAGTTAGTTTCCCGATAACAAAACTTCAACATACACTACTAGTTACTAGTTTTGTAGATATTTTTTTTCAGTGAGAGGCTTATAGGACTTGATCTAGATAAAGAATAGTTTTTCATTACCTACTTTCGAAAATATGGGCACATATTTTTTATCCTAACCTAAGCCAAACCCAAGGTTAACTGACTAAACCTAACCCAAACTTAATTCAAATCTAACCTTAACCTGTCCATAACATAAATAATATCAAAATGCTTTTGTACTAATCATGGTATCTTTCAATTCAATTGAAAGTTACATACAGAAACTATATTGAAAGATACATTGACTACTTGCACAATAATCGATAGTTGAAAACTATATACAAAATTATCGATAGTTCGGCCTTACAGTTTATACTTTAGTATTTTAAGTTCTTATTGTGAGTCAGCAGAATAAGCTAATTATTTCAAAGCTACTGGAATTAGGCATGGCATAAATCACAAGTAGCAGGTGATAAAGAATATGATTCTGTTTTCATATGTCACATCTGTTACCGTCCATGACATAGCCTGTTACATGTTATAAAGAATATTTAAGAATATAAATAAAATGTATGCGACTGAAGGACTTTGTATCCATGGTCATGAACAAATTTAAAAAAAAAAAAAACTTTATCATTGATTAGCTTTTAAGAGTATTCAAAAATAAACCTTAAATCAAGTGACATAAAGTGTTAACTTCTTTAACATGTTATGTAGCAGGATAGAAAAATAATTTTTTGCTACGAAAGTATATATAATTTGCATCAGTGATAATTTGACTTGCGTGCGATACTCGCACATGATTTTGTGAAAAATACCGTCGATCAGCATCGATGACGTAGGTTACAAATCATTGCAAATCATATATCGCAAGTGAAATCATGCTATAAAAAATAATAATATCATCAAATGAGAATTCCTTTAAAGTAGCAATAATTTCCATGCCTAACTGGAATCGATCTCCGTAAAAATATATGCCACAATGCAAAGTCGTAATATTAATAAAAAATAAATACTGTATTTTTTTACTGTATTTACAGAATGCCACCGATAAAACCCTTTTGGTTTTATATAGTTGTGCTAGCGGGAGATTGAAAGAGTTACTGAATGTACTGGTGGTGTGCTACGAAGGTGACATGATCAGCAGAATCGATAGAAAACTAAAGATTTTATTGACGAATATGCTTGTTGATAAAAAAGGTATTGAACATTTGATTACATTATTTAATCTTACAGCTTTCCCAATAAATTACTTATGGCTTCATTGTTATTAGATGTTTGCTCCTATGGCAACCTACTTTTAGAATATTTTTCCAATGTAAAGATTCACGTTTTATGTTAAAGTCGCGTTAGGTATATTACTTTTACACAATCATGCTATTCTATACTAGTCTCAAGTCTCATCATCATCATCATCAGCCTATAATGTCCCACTGCTGAGAACAGGCCTCCTTTCACAAATAAGGGTGAAAGGGAATGGGCAGATACTCCACCACGCGTGCCCACTGCGGATTGGTGGAGGTAGGCTAGTGGTCAACCTACTGTTGTAATTTTTCAATCCGCCTAGGAGGCATCCAACTAGCGTAAACACTATCACAATTAAGTGATAACCGGGACCAACGGCTTTACGTGACTTCCGAAGCACGGAAACGCTCGATTTGAAATACCACTAGACGGTCACCCATCCAGGTACCGACCACGACAGACGTAGCTTAACTTTGCCGATCGATTAAGAACGGCTAATCATGCTACAGTTAGAGGCAGCTTAAAACTAATGCCTAGACGGGAATTGTGCAATCCAGTGTTAAAGTTATATTGTGGTCCGTGGCTGCCTGTCTGTGTATCAAACTACTACAGGTTATTGTAAAACCCGGAGCGTGCTTACTCCAATTTTCATGTGCTTAAAGTTCAAAAATAAAAAATATAAAAACTACCTGGGACATTCCTCACACACGGTCATCTGATCCCAAACTAAGTAGAGCTTGTACTATGGAAACCAGATAACTGATATAATACATAATACTACTTTTTATTTGTAAAAACATACTTAATATATGTATATTAACATGTCTGTATGTCCTGAGTCTGTGTGTAATTATGAAATTACGCTCAGTATCAGGCCATACAGACATGTTCATGCACACAAATGCATGTCATGTGTGGGAATCGTACCCACGACCTGCGGCGCGATAGGTGGAATCCTCAACCAACCACGCCAGCTGGCCCATAATATGCGCAACGACAAGGAATACGGGTAATACAATTATATACGATTCGATGAGTCAGTAAATGCATTAGTGCAATAATGGCATTGCCAGTCAAGTCACATCGCTTGAAAATCTCATAAAAATTGGTGAAAAATCGTCTTGAGTAACATGCACCGGAGACAGCGAGTGCAGGTGCGCGATCATTTCCAAACAGACTAATTCATTTCACAAGAATTACAAAATTAATATTATTTAACAACATTTTCAGATTGCATACAAGAGACAAAAGCTATAGAGAAATTCATTCGGTACGTAGAAAGAAAGCAGGATAAACTTACTACATTCAGGATCATAAAGTTAACTATGGAGTTGCCTGTGCTGTGTTTTATTAATTTAATTCAATTTTTCGTTTTAGTTATACAGTTTATAGATGTTGTATAAATAATTAATGTTTTTGTTTGTTTTTTTCTTTTATCGCCGCGTTAATCCTTTTAATTGCTAGTATCACTTGTAGTGTCAGAAGCTTTACTATGTTTTTTCTACCACACGAAAATTTTATTATTATATTCTACCACTTTGTTTTTGTCATGATACCTCTTTGCTCAAAATACCTATCAAATCGTGAACTTAAGGTTCAAATTGGTTCAAATTATCAACAGTTTGACAGGATTCGCGGCGATAGTCGCCGAGCGATATGGCTTATACATTTACCCCCTTACTCATAAAATGTTATTTAACTAATATACTGTTTAAAGGGTCACGTAAATAACGTCACTCTATTATCATTGTCAAATAATGTGACATTATTTACATGACCATTTAATCAGTATATTAGTTAAATAGCGCTTTATGAGTAAGGGGGTAAAAGTACAGGTACAAAAAATTTTAATCATAAATATTGTCCCAATTAAAGATAATCGCTCGCTAAATTATTGAGTCTTGTTGGTGATAAAAAAAACTTTATTTGATTGTAATGATTTGATTGGATTGTAATAAAATAAGAGATTATTTACCTAGATTTCTTTTGTTTCTATTCACCAAGAGATATTTTTTTTTTTTTTTTTTTTTATCACTGTTGTGGCAAACAAGCATACGGCCCGCCTGATGGTAAGCAGTTACCGTAGCCTATGGACGCTTGCAACACCAGGGGTATCACTCGCGCGTTGCCGACCCTAAAAAAAATAAAATTTGTTTCGATTTCTCTGGAAAAGTAAAAAGGTTGTACCTTTTTCAGTTTATAATAAGGAACAATGTCTTAATAATACCTCAGAGTAGATAAATACTACGTACAATAATACTTGTATTATGTTGTAAAATATGCTAGACTTGCTTATGATACTTATGATGTTGATACTGATATTGCGTAGGTGTACCTACTAAATACGCACGTGTAAACATTAAAGGATCATGGCGAGATTTGTACAAATAATAAAGATTTTGACGTTGAAATTACGTTATAATTGATCCTTGAGGAATAACTTATTTTTAACTCCCCGTGATAAAAATGCGACATTCTATGCCATGCCGGTGAATCGCAATCAAAACCGTAATGTTTTGCGGGGTTTATAAAATATTTCAAGTATGTAATAATAAGTGTGTAATAAGCTGGTAATGTAATCGCAACATCGGAAGTTATTCATTGGTGAAGTCTCCAAAATGTTTTTTTTGTACATATCTATTTATTTATTTATTTATTTATTATGGGACAAAAAACAGCAACAATATAAATATAACTATAAAAATATACATAATTGACATAACAATATTGTAGCCTACTACATTATCCACAGATGGCTATAAAACATATATCATAATGTGCCACTAGAGGCTTTAGAAATATTTAAAAATTGAATTGTAGAAATAATAAAATTTAATAAAAACATAATCACAATAATCATGCAACTAAACTAAAATGAAATTGAATTGAAGCGAATTAAATAAAATACATTAAAAACCACCTTCAATAAAAAATAAATAATAATAATACCTAATTAAAAAATAAATAAACAACAATTAACAATTAATAAAGGCGTTGAGTAAGCATCGCAATCGCATCTTTTTTAAATTTCCATTTTGAACATGCAAAAATATCAATGTCTATAAAAGTTGAATTGTATGACTCAACCATACGGCGCAAAGGGCAACGTAGTCCAGAATTCGTACGACAGATATTTACTGCAAAAAGGGTTCCTGAACGAACACTACGTTTGTTGACTTGATATCAATGTATGGATCTCGCCATGATTCTTTCATTTAGAATAACAGACAATAAATCCGACTTGCGTATTTTCGATTTTTCTCAATTATTTGTGATTATATCTTTTATATAAGTTTCACGAATTAAATATACTAAATATGAAGTAGGTATAAAAACAATTATTACTTTACTAATCTCATCAAATATTCCTGATTAGATTTGTTGTGAATGTCAATGGCGCTACAAAAAGGGAAAATCTTCCACCGGGCTGTCACAATGCCTGGGGACTGCTATCGAACGTTTCTTCTATTTCTCGAGCAAAAATTTCACTGAAATAGATTTAGTAGTCGATTCGGAACAAACTACTTTCAGAGATTGCATTTCTTTCTGCTGTATATGACGGAACTACTTCAGGATAAGTATTTCATGATACCATCAATGGGTTGTAAGGGAACTCAAGGGTTTCTAAAGTAATAATAAAGTTGTATATTGAACTGAGCACCTCACCTCCCTTGATAATTCATACAAACGAATTTATTAACATACGACTACTTCCGTCCTTTTCACACGTTTTGTCTGCGACCGATGGCCGATTCCTATAATTTACGGACTGTTATCGGTTAAAATTAAGACTCTTATATCTATACTAATAATGAAGCAAATACCTCAAAGCTTTGCACAGAAGATCCTCCCATACGGAAGTAGCTATCACAGGTAAAATTAGCTGACGAAATTATCTATATGCCCAGCTTGGCAATAAAAAGACCTACAAATCAAATAAAAATAAATAATCAAAAAGTCATTTATTCAGTTTAAGCCCTGGTAAGGCATTTATGAACGTTAAGTTGTTACATATAGTTCAATTTACCATCTACCATTGGTAAGCAAAACGATTCGGTTTTGTTTATAGAAACGGGAAATTCGGGACGTACGGGAATACGTTATACGATGTGGGCTACGATAAATTGGCGCAGGGGTGTACCTATGTGTTGCTTGTATACGTAGTAATATTCTTAGCTCGAACTTTTCCTAGGGTAAGAAAACACCCCGCTGCGGTCTTTGATCGAAAGAAAATAGGAGTAGCAAACAAACATCTAGTAGATTAGATCGTAAGCTTAATTAATCGATACCTACATATTCGGGTTAAGATGTTCCTTCAGGATTAAAGTAAACTGTGATTCATAGAATGTAATCATCCTGTGTGCCTTGACCGTAATAATAGACTTTCTCTCTAATATACCTAATATTTTACTTTTAATCTTGCTGCTTAGTCCAATATGTCATACACTATTGTCAAGTATTGGTCTTTTTGTCTGTATCCAAAGATTTTATTTGGAATAATTTTGGTCCTTGTAAATAAGCTGAACAATATTCAGCTTGTTTATTTTGTTCCGCTCCGAACGGTTCAAATATAAAATCATTCTTTAGATGGTGAAATAAAAGAAAAAAAACATTTTGGATTACGGAGTGGGGTTCTTCATGCAGGGTCAGCAAAGCGCATTTGATACTGTGTTGCAGCGTCTATAGGCTAATCTAATAGCAACTATAGCTCCTCAAATACTTATTTCACTTCACATCATTGAAGTCTTTGCTAGACTCAAGGTTTTCCAAGAAGGGTACTGCAATCAGGTATAACATTAGGTACTGCAATCATTTCGATGAACAATATATAATTTTCGGTAATCATAATACATCGCGGATGGCGGGCGCGGCAGCCGAAGCTGCGGAAAGCCTCAAAAGGAGGAAATATGTAACTCTTGGAGACGGTTACATATTTCTTCCTTTTGGGGTCGAAACAATGGGTTGCTGGGGTCCAGAGGCGCGCGGTTTGATTAGGGAGCTGTCCAGACGCCTAATTGATGCTACAGGGGACCAAAGAGCTGGCGCTTACTTCGGGCAACGCATTAGCCTTGCAATTCAACGAGGTAACGTCGCCAGCTTTTTGGTTACCCTGCCTGCAGGCGGCGATTTAAACGCAGTTTTTTATCTATAATTATTTCCATTATTTTATATAGTTTTAGTCTAGTTTAAAATTATTTCAGTAATTAAATATTTATCAAATAAGTTTGGGATAGTAAACTGGATAATATTTGTACGACGGATCGGCGGATGTATGTCTGAAATAAAGATATTTTCGGTTGGTAACTAAAACTCGTTCCAGATACTGTAAGCCCACGGAATTCTCCCACGCAGGACAGTCGAGTTGAGGTAAAATAAAATCTACCGACTAGTTAGACCTGTCCCCCTTATTTATATAGCCTGCCTATTGCCTTCACCTTGCGGACTGGGCAAGTAATTCCGATATTGTAACTTGATTAAAGTATTGCTTCTTCAATAGAATTACCGACAAATATATTGCTGTGATGCCTCTTTCGCTTTGTGCCTCTGACATATTTTTCCAGGATAGAAGAATTCAATAATCCTTTTCAGTATAAGCATCCTAACAAATGTGTGCAACTCTGTGTGCAATGACACACAGTAACAATCTATCCCGGTTAGTCTTCAGTTAATATGGACGTGATATGGTTAGACATTAATATGGATGTACTGCGTACCTATACATTACGTAATATAAATTAACTCTGTGTCTACATAAATAATGCGTTCCTCTCACTTTCTGTTACTTTATTTTTATATTTGCTTTGCCGACATACGGAAAGAAATGAAAACACTCAAGGGATATCCTTCCCGTTTGACTTCATTTTAATTAAAATTTAAACTTTATGAAAAAAAACATGTAACTGACGCCATAATGTAATTCTAGGAAAACGGGGTGGGTCTTTTCACTTGTTTGGAAATATTTTGGTATCTAATACTTATAAAATTGAGTTAAATTTGTATTTTTTTAGCTTTTTCAGAACTACGTTATTATACTATACCACCTCTCCTTCCTTCCTCTCCTTTTGATTCCTCTTTTTTTATAAACAAATTAAAGTAACAAAATAATTATTCTTCCAATCCAAGTATTCGTGTCAGTCGCACGCTCAGGTCGCACGATAATCAGAGCGAAAGGATGATTGTTCAAAAAAATATTAAAAATACATGGAGACAAAATGGTAGTAGTAAAAATCTTAGCAGCCAATTTTATTATTACGATCGAATAGTATTAAAGTTCAAGTAAAAATAATTATAGCAAATGCTGCATACAGCAGATAGGGTTGTAGACAGCGTATTTTTATTTGTGATATACCTATCTTGAAATTTTATTCGTATTTTCCTCTTATTAAATATAAAATACTTTGTTGCTAAATAAAAGTCAATCAGTACCTACAGAATGTGGGGGCAGAAAGCTAGATATGTTGAAATGGGTTCCAGATAATGGCCCCAAAGGAGTTTTAATAAAGCTCAAGTAACGTATCGGTATTTTTAATATTAGGTAAGCCCGTTTTAGGGTTCCGGAACAAAAAGATTAATGGAAACCCTTATGTGCCACTCCGCCAGTCTGTCCGTCTGTGACAGTGGTATATTTCAGCAACCACTAATGCTATAGATACGTTATACGATAGAGGGTTTAGTACGAAATAACGCACAATGCCGCAATATTCCCGGTTTTCGGTGTGACACTACTCAGTTATGTTAATAGTTATTCATTTGCGTTGTCGTAAATCCAATAAGAAATTTATTTTTTTACTTTTCTAATACAATACTTTTATAAAACATAAAACATTAAATTGACTGTTTGTTATTTAGTTTAGAGAAGTTCTTTGAATTTTACGGAACATGCTGTCTTTGCAGTCAAATCTTTTTTGCAAAATACAAATAATACTTAAGGCACACGTAAGTATCGTATACACTATTTCAAATATTTTTATTTTCTTTGGAAAAGGGCCAAAATGGGATTATATTATGAAAGGACTTCATTTGTAGCAGGTTTTTGTTTTCATGTATGTTATGTAGTTTTTGATTTATGATGTAAAATTACAAACAAAAATACCATCGAGAGTGATGGTATTTTTGTTTGTAATTTTCTCCCATCTCCGTAGTACACGTGGTGAAATATCCTAACTAATATTATAAATGCGAAAATGAGTTTGTTTGTTACACCTTCACGCCTAAACTACTCAACGGATCATCATGAAATTTGACATGCAGATAGCCAGCCTATGGTTTGGTAAAGGACCAAAGCTACTTTTTTTCCTGATAACGCGGGAGAAATCGCGGGGGACAGCAAGTCTGAAATAATTACGGTTAATAAATATTAATCAAAGTAATTCTTTCACCAATCGAAAATTCATTAATACAGTTTAGGCCATGTTACATACAGTTGAATTTACCACCGGTTCGAAATACACTAAAACTGAGAAGATTGTAATATCTCAGAGTATATAAATACTACGTACAAGTAATATGAAGATTAATGTAAATATTACAGGAAAAAAACATAAAAAAAAGTTTTTTTTTCTTTTTTTCGAAATCACCAAAATTCACAAACTTATTTACGTGGTCCAGTTTTTTAGCGTTCGGCTCGCGCTTGACTGCGCTCCGCCCGCGAGCCGAACGCTCGTTCGAGGCTCACAAGTCCGTTCACGCTAGGCGAACAACGAACGAATCCTGTTCATTCGAGGCCCGGCACGCGAACCGACGAACCGAGTAAGAACTCGGTTCGTCGGTTCGCGTGGCATGGATTCACCATAATGTTTCATGTTTTAAAGGATTAGGTAGAGTAGACTATTCAGAGATATAAACGATATTCGCTACCGCGCTGTGAGTATCGAAAAGCAATTGGTATGCGCAAGTTAAAAAGTAAATTTATTATTTTACAAGCTGTCTCGCATGGTTTCACCCGCGTTCCCATGATAAAAAGGAGCCTATAATACTCGGGGATAAAGTAGCGTCCTATTAGTGAAAGAATTTTTCGAATCCGACTTGTTTTAACCCGTTTAACAAATAAAAAAAAACAAACAAACAAAAAACTCTTTCGCTTTATTCTATTATTATTAATATATTAATAATTAATATTAGTATTATAGTATAGATTAATTAATTATTATTATTATAGTAGGATAGATTAATTAGTATTAATATTATTAAGTAGGATAGATAACAGTAAATAAATGTTTCCTTTTGATAAATAAATCAAAATAGCTAAATAACTGGAACAGTTAATAAAACAGACTTCATTATTGACACAAAAAACTTTTATTTACAAAATAAATGGTCATTTTTTTTTAATAATAAATAATTCACTCATCACTTAAAACACTTATAGTGCGTATCCACTATTTTTGCACCCTGCTCTGCAAATCAGAACTATCGTATAAATACAGTGGCAACTTCATTTTCAGAGTCAAAGAGTTTTCAACCTTAATGCGTTATGGGTGTTCTTATTACATAGGTATTAGGAAATTGTTCCCATCTGTGTTCGCGACTGTATATTCGTTCTTTGTCTGTTTGTACTAACTAGTACAGATGCAGTTTCTTTACGAGAACGTATCATCTTAATTGAAGTAGGAAGTTGCTGTAGTTTGTAAAGACGCAGAGCTTAGTTAGAGCGCCAATATGGACTACGCAGTCTAATAAATAGCTGGGATATAGATATAGCTGTATAGGAGGGAAATATAATAAACCGTTCAATTAAGGTATCCTTGTCTGTAACTTAATTATTAGACATAGCTAGGTGACGTTTTAATCGTTGTTTCGCTAGAACAAACTTGGTACAGACCATGGTCACGGCATCAAATAAAAAAAAAACACAAAAAAAACTTGCAGAGTGAGTGTGAGAACAGCGTTTTCATTTTTATTTTAATAAATATGTGTATTTTGAGTTTTATTGTGTATTTTTGGTGGTATTTTACCCAATAAAGATCATCCATGTGCACCAGTGAAGTGAAATGAAATGAATTATGTGTGTCGTGACTTTTCAAGTTGTCTCAAAATGTCCGTGAAGAGTTTTAGTACAATGACCACCATTGTAGTAAAACATTACTTTTTTGGACGGTGATTGACTGAGGACTATAATGTGAAGTGATTTATTGTGACTGGAAACTATAATATAACTCGACACTGGCAGAAATGAGCCCTAATTTGGGCTTGGTTGCCAAAATTTAAAATAAGAAGAAGAAGTCAGGAAGCCGCGGAGTCCCACACCTGCTACAAAACTGGCTTGCCGCCGTGCCACAATTACTTTGAAGTGCAAGTGTCTGGGTTGTAAGGAGTAACTATAACACAGTTTTTTTTTATTTCGTGTTTTTTTTCAAAAACTATTTTTTTTATTGATCCTATAGAATGTTAGTAGACCATGATCTGAACAACCGAACCGAAAGTACAATCAGAGTCATCGTGCTTATCCCATATATTTATGCACTAACTGTAAGTTAACATTAAAGAGACTAGAAAGACTAGAATGTAACTTTATGTGTGTCGAATTTACTTTGTACTTTTTTTAGTTATTCTATGTACAAAAAGTACAAAATAACTAAAAAAGGAAATAAGATATATTATGACTTATTGTTATAACAATAATTCAAGTATTTTTAAGGATACACAATACTTAAATAACAAACTAAAATTACTTTATATATTTCAATATAAATAGCAGCGAAGTTAAGTCAAATTTTGACAAAGCAAACGAAAACTACACAAAAAGGTCCCTTCTTTACAAATATCTTTCCATCTTCTATCCTAATATAATTCACCAATTAAATTCGACTTAATTAAATTATAAATAAACTGTCATAATCAGATAAACACAAGCCAAGAAAATATAATTTTTACGTTCCTTTGTGTTTGAAAAAAATAAACACGCAAAACCTTTAACAAAAATATATCTGAATAGTTTTTTTCAACAATGCCTTAGAACACGATTGAAATACATGCTCTATAATTTTATCTGTATTTAAAAAAAAATACTGTCATTCAATTTCACTTAGTATAATATTTACACGTTTACTTATTCTAGGGCCTTCCTAATAGGTCACTTTTGACAGCCCACATATGTCCATGTGTCAAAAAGAGACACACATAGTGCGGCAAGGAGAGGCATCCTTCTGTCAAATATGACTTCTTAGCATGGCCATAGTTAAACGACAGTTAAATGTCACACAATGTCATTATAATTTTACCTATTGTTTATCAAAACAACATCACAATTTTATTTAAATCAAATTGTAACAATTCCGCCTAGAAATCTCGGCAATATAGTATTAATTCTGCATCTTCAATACAAAAGCCAAATAACCTTACTCAATAAATGACCACAGTAAATTACTGACAGTACGACAACAATAACCAATTGATCGACTTTAGTGGAAGCCGAATGATTCAACTACAGTTTTCTTCATGTAAATATGTACATAACTAATACGAAATTCAAGTTGATTTTTCTTCAAAATGCATGTGGCCATTATTATCTTTCAAATGTCAATGCATGTTTTTGATATTTTTTTTTTACAAAATTCGTTACTCGTTCTTTAATTTTCTTAATACAAAAATAGTGCAGCTGAGTTACTGTTATAGGTGTGTAGTGTACGTACTAAGCTACTATGATTAAGTATTAAGTTTTGCATAGCTTTTATATTTCAGTCAATAAACGATTTCTAACAATTATTTGCATTATGCAAACAATATACCTAATTAGTTGTAGGTATCAAAAGAGCGAATTAAAAGCATTGCTTTAAAATTTTTACTGTTTCAAACCATTATTATACTTTATTGTGAGATAACTAGATAGTTAAGGTTAAACTCACTCATGTGTTATTTTTAATTAAATATAATTAAATTGCGGTACGAATTATGTTTTAAGTATTTGTATATTTTTTTCTAGATGGTTTATGCTTCAACAAAATAATCATTTAATACTGGTTTCAAGCCTGTAGCTCCATTGATAGTATTTACTTGTATGGTTGTTCTTTTTCACAAATTCTACATATTTTACCCTAGTTATTATTAGTATAATGCAGCGTTTCCACCAGAGGTGCGTAGCAAGGGATGGGTTTTAGCCAGCCAATAGGATCACTTTCTTTTCACAGCTAAGGTTCTCATAGCTCAAAACGAAGCTATTAACGGGTTAAAACACATACTTAGCTACAAAAAGCAACCTTAAATATGTGTGTTACATTAAGATAGTTGAAGCCGTGATAATATTATTATTGAATTATATCCCTAGGGACATAATTATATGAGGGCTTCAACCATCATACTGCGACATATACGGCGCGAACGGTGTCGTGAGTTTGTTGACTATGCGATCTCGTCACGCATGCACTCACATATTCATAGGCAAAAGGTTTTCATGAGCTTCAATATGACATGTGTAGTTCAGTCCAAAATTGTATCTTACGTAGTATAACACAGCTTTCAAAGTTTAATTCGGCATCGGTGAGACAGACCTCCTTGCTTGAAGCGCTTTATTATCACAATAGGCTCTGATGTCTTGAATAGGCTGCATTAGGAAAACTGGCACGTCATCATCACGTTTCTGGAAATAGGGAAGTATATTAGGCGATGATGGCTAAATTCTGTGGCTAAATCCAAAGGTTAAGGTGTCCGCAACGGAAAACATCGTGGCAACAAGTTAGACGGGTAGTTAGATACTGGCCCTGATTCTGTTGTTTACAACTAAATTAATTTTAATCTCACTATGTCTCTTTCTAACAAAGAACATAAGAAAAGGATGTTATGGTGCGTCCATGCTAGGCGAAGCGAACACGAGCCGAGCCTCGAATCAGGATTTTGTCAAATTAGTCTTTGCCGTTTTCATATTGCACTTAAATAGAAGTAACCAACTTTGATGGCTATTAAAATGTTAAAAACCCTTGTGACTAATTTGACACGACAAAATTTCTTACATCCTTTTCTTATGTTCTTTGTTAGAAAAAGATATAGTGCTGTATATGTAGTGTGTATTTAGAAGCTTAAACTAAAAACTGGGAAGGTCTAAAAAACTGCAAATCTACAGTTAAAACTGTACCCCTTGATTAAGTCAAGTAGAGTAATACCCTAGGTTTTAAATATATCCGTCACTTTCTAACGTCATACAAACAAAAAGAGCTGGGGCTATCTTAACTGGGTGTTACAAGACTGATTTACACCTTATTTATTAATAAGGGGGTTAGGGTTGGCTACACTGCCTATCAGTGTAATGGCAACTGTACTTGAGAACCCGTTCCCTCCTAGGCTTTGTGAGATTAACACCTTCGGTCATAATATTTACAATGGTGTGGTGCTCGTCAAATACAGCCTTTAGGGAGTCCGCCCATGAGCAACAATTTGCTAAGCTTGTTTTGTCGCCAAATATAAAACTTTCACCCCCTTATTAATAATATATTATTAAAAATAATAAATAAGGTGTAAGTCAGTCTTGGATCACCCAGGTATAGCCTCATCCCTTTTTGTTTACATGACATTAGACAGTGACGAATATATTTTAATCCTAGGTATTGTTTTGCACTCCAACAAAACAGTTATTATGTGTGTGAAAAAACACACAGCATTGGAGCAAGGCTCTTGCCGGTGATGAATGGAAGACTATGAGTTCACAGGTGCGCTCCAGTTCAGGTACATGTCGCGCTCTGCTGTGCGTGAAAGAGACAGGTAATATAAGAGAGAAGAGGTAAAGTATACAATTTCATGCTTAATATGGTAAATATCTATAGATGCGTATGTATCTGATACTATACTTGACTTAAACCTTATTTATTAATAGGTAAGGGGTTCAGAGTTCAACACTGAAACGCCCACGTGGTACAAAAAGTCACTCAAAAACACATATATAGTTTTTGCAGCCCGCCCTCGAGCTATTTTTTGTAGCCGCAATATCGTTTTGAGAGTGGACCGAAATTACCACTGCAAAAAAAGAAGGGGAGATTCGGTCCGCGAATCGGAGGAATAGTGGACCGAATGACAGAATAAACTAAAGACCCGATTTATTGCAGCTACAAAAAGTAAGTCATGGGCGGGTAATAAAACGTATCATAACCAAAAACATTATTACACCAATTAAACGAGAAGTTTACCTGGAACAATACTTCTCCCTCGAAGTATGTCAGTTGATATTTTCTCGTCCGTAAAAGGATACCGACAAGTTTGTCAGATATCACTGTGTATATCTGGAATAAAAGAAATTATTATATTATTTACGAGTATCCTTATATAAACCTCCGTCGAGAAGAAATCACAGAGGGCACTACGTGGTACCCGCAGTTCTGGCTAGAACCATATACCCCTGGTGTAGCAAGCATCCTTGGCAAGGCTACGGTAACTGTTTAACATCAGGCGGTCCGTATGCTTGGTTGCTACCTAAGTAGTAAAAAACGCGAGTAAGGCCGCCTGAGGTCATTGGGGAGGGCGGAAGGGTCGCCAGGTAGACCGTATGCTTGCCGACCTCGAAGTATAAAAAATAGGGATATGAGTGTCCTTTCTTAAAGTCTACCGGTGTTCTAACAGAAGTACTTAAGAGCCAGTTTTCAGTTTCCAGATCGTTTTCAGGTCATTATATACTTAACATGGTGAGATTATGACCAAACACCTAGCCTATTCACAGTAAAACATATTTTTATGTAAAGAGTTTTTCTTATTATCCTATCCTATAAACGAGCAATATATATTTGAATATCGAAAACGGCACTAACGACTTCCATGTGGGTTTATTGGAAAAATCGATTCTAGGTCTCATCTCTGGGAAAAGGTGTTTTTGTTTAAAGAGCAGCTCGACTCCGAGAACATTACACTTTACAGAATACCGCAGCAGGTGACTTCAAAGTAGTACCTGATTACACAGTCAGATTAGACTTTCTGCATTGTTAAAACTTTTAGTACAAAGATTTGACACTTTAGAGATGGTTATAATTTTTGTTAAAAATTAATATTATTGTAGCTGTAAGCCAAAATGTAGGATTTTACAAAGTAGTTGACATGACAGTTGATGTAGGTACGCAGGGTTTCAGATTAATAAACTTTAAGGACAGATTCGTACTGAGAGGAGATTTATCGCACTTTAGGGTTTAGTAGATGAGAGTTTTAATTCCAAACAATGTGAAAATGATTCATGAATACAGACTTTGCTCCTGCCGCACCTGCGTTCCCGGAATAAAAAAACTATCTCGATAAAAAAATAACGATCCTATACTTCTTTTCTTCTATAAAGGACAAACTAACAACACATATACCTAAGTAGTAAAAAAAAAAAAAACCTTACGAATAGTATTTTTATACTATTTTTATACTATTCGTAAGGTTTCTTTTTTTATACCACTAAGGTGGCAAACAACCATACGGCCCACCTGATGGTAAGCGGTTACCGTAGGGTACCAAGGGTATCACACGCGCGTTGCCGAACCTAAAAAAAAAGGATTAGCCGGATAACAATATTGTAATTTTTACAGACGATAATTTTATTGTCCCACTGCTGTATAAAGGTGGCATTTCCACTACGTATAGTCTTGATCAGGACAAGCTAGACGGTAGGTAGACGGTCCATACAGCTGGTGGAAATTGTGACCACAGCCAATGAAAATTTGCAATTCCATCGGGGCTAAAAACAAAGATCGAGCAATATTGGTACTTAATGCAATTCATTTTTCCGAATGATCTTATGCAAATCATCAATTCCGAATCTTTTAATGAATTAAATTGTATGTAAATGAGTGACTATTTTACCATTGGAATTACGTAGAATCTGCCGAGAATTAGAAAAACGAATTGCATAGCATTACTTGAGTGGCATTTTTAGACCCCTGACGGGTAACCCATGTCGTAGATCTGCGGGGAAACCATAATGACCCACCCACATTCTAACTCTGACCCGTAGACCTACTTTCAGATTACGTGACATTTATTAGGTAGGTAATAATGAGTGCGAAATCTCAGGAAGTCTCTCCTTTTCATTATTTTTGGCAAAGTTATATTATGAAATCACGCGTGAAACCGCGGGACACAGCTAGTGACGAGCGAGTGTTGCTGCACCTTGTGTTTGTTTTTATGGTTGTTTGCTACCATAGAAGTATAAAAAATTAATTCCTAATGTTCATAGTTCATCCCAAAAATGAAGAACCGATTTCCATTTAGATATTTGAGATTATGAACTGAATATGATAAAAATAGATCCCCAGGTCATCGGTCTACCTCATTCGTATTTTCGTATGCCCATTGTAATGGAACAGGCCTTTTATAAAACATGGCTGAAAATGTCTGATTGAATTTAGGTAACTATATAATCGAGAGGAAGATTTTATTTTCAATAGCAATATTATTATAAAAATCATTTCAAAAGGATTTAACTCTACATATTGATTAAGATATTGAATATACCTATATTCAATATCTTTCACAATCGCCGAGTTCATTCTGAAATGAAGCACATACAATAGTTCATACAGTAGTAATAATACGTGAATCGGTAAGTTTTTAATGATCCATAACTCAAAAGCAAAAAAATGGGACCCTTATAATATTACTCTTCTGACCGTCCATCAGTCCACGCAGAGGTTTTTTTGTAACGAAAGAATAGGTTTAATTTTCGGTCTTGATGACGCGCAAATATATCGGGTCTTCAGGCTGCTCGACCCATATTAAGCTCGCCTCGCCCCATGGGACGAGTAACCGCTGACTCTTTTGCATCGGGGAACTCGAATAATGGGTCAATTTCTATCGAATGGTTTGAGTGTTTGTTGTATTCTTCATTAGTCAACGATAAGAAAATATATTTAGATACTGTTTATAATTGACTGCTCATCGTTTCCAAATATCCCCCGCTGCTGTCCCCCGCGGTTTAACGCGCATTCCCGGAATAAAAAGGAGTTTATATCCTTATCCATACCATCTCTGCGTGTCAAATTTCATCGTGATCAATTCAATTCAATTCAAAATCATTTATTCAAATAGACTTATGAAAAATCTGACTCTAATACTCTAATACCGGTTCGGAAGGTTGCATTTGCTGAGAAGAGCCGGCAATAAACTCAGTAATTACTCTTTTCAAAACAAGCATAGATTCATTACATAATATTTACATTCTAATCGCACTGAAAACAATTGCGTGCCCCGGCGCAGCGGCAAAATTACAAAGTAGACTGAATAAATATTTAATAAGTAACTTAAGCAGACCAGCCCCCACAAGCAGCACCTGTTCACAAGTATGACGCGTGTGGCAGCCATCGCCCTCCTCGCCATATTGGAGGGAAGTCAGCGACCCGTCACACGACGCCGCCGCAAGCAAAGGCCGACTTACTGAAGTCTGCCTTAGAAATAAAAAATAACTAAAGGGAAACACTAAACACACAATTTGTTATCACTGTGACTATTGACAAGTTTAGACTAAATATCACAAAATAGCTAATATAACAATTAGACAGACATAATATATCGATGCATTCAGATCAAAATAAATAAATGAAGAACATTGAATTGAATTAATTTAATCGGTTTTAATTTGATCGGTTCAGCGGGATAGCCGTGAAACAGTAACAGACAGACAGAGACTTTCATGTTTATGGTATTATATAGTATAGTATTAGCTCAGAGTATATAAATACTACGGTGTTAGTATGGCTGAATTGGATTTTGTTAAATTCAATTTTATATATACGAAATTCTCGTGGACATACGAGAATTTCGTAACATTTATAGTTAAATACAAGTAGGTACAACCTTTTCAATGATATTACATGAATATATTAGTGGGTGTATTGAGAGACTCTTCAATGATAAAAATCTACGTGAAGATATTTGTTTATTTCATCTTAATTAGATGAAATAAACAATTATGAGATCAGGGAAGCCGCTATTCAAGAGTGGGACAGGTTACCGCAAGAAATGCTGGATAACTTGATCGTCAGCATGGCCAGGGGGATCTCCGCATGTGTGCGAGCCAGGGGACGAGTTATGTTGTATTAAGTAGAATCCTCTATTAATAAATTATTGTATAAGTTTGGTTTTTCGAATTTCTGTGACAATTACATTACGATTGAATTAGGTACTCAAATTTCGTAATTAAAAAATAAAAAAGTTTTATTTTTTATATCAACCAGTGTGTTTCTATTTAAAAAAAGATATAACGTAAACACTTTTTCTTGATAAAGTTACTTTTTAAAAATATATCAGGGGGCCTACCACAAGCTCTTAAAACAAGGTTAAAATAACCTTATTTGTCTTTTGTCCCTCATTGACATCCGGCGTCAAAACAAGACAAAACACAAATAAGGTTATTTTAACCTTGTTTTAAGAGCTTGTGGTAGGCCCCCAGCTTTTGCTAGTGATCCCAAACTTTTTTTGATGTGTGTAGATTGTAATTTGTACATATTTGTTGTAAATAAAGTTCTGCTATAATACACCCATTTATATTTTACTATGACATTCATAGCTCCTTAATTTTCACATCTTAAAGCATGGATGAGTTTGACAGATGAAATATAAATTGTGAGGGAATCCGCACTCGGCTGATTTTTTATTAGACCATTCGGTTTGTTTGGAAGATTTCTGTTCGGAGCCTCACTCATCAGGCGCCATTTTAAGTTTTTGTTTTAAACAGGCGGCTCAAGATTTAATCTTAAAAAATCGATTGGGGACACTTAAACGCTAATTTACAGATATGGTTGCAAAAACGATCGATATTTGTCAATTTCAATAACCATAATAAATCATATTATCTCATTAAATGTGTACGCATTCTATGATGTAAACAAGTATTGAGAGAGTACCAATCAACTAAGAGAATATTGTTTTAACATCGAGGAAATATCCCTTTAGAGTAGTAATACTGAAAAATCAAATTCCGAAACTAGTTAGTGATTTGTCACTGATTTTGAATAGTAAGGACCACTCGCTGCATCGTGTGTTTATGACTTGGCCAATCAGAGCGCATGTGTCCTTGACTCAACCAATAAGAGCGCATCGGCGGTGGGATATTGGCAGAATATATTTCAACTAAAATGAACGTCATTGCGTTTCTTTGGGTTAATTGTTAGAAAGAAAGAAAGAAAAAATCATTTATTCCTTACAGCTTAAAAATATAAAATAAAGAATAAGTTTTTAAATCTAAAAAGCAGTGTGTAAGGAAAGGGACTTGGCATCAGCATTTGCTAAGTAAGCCCCGTGAGGTCAAATTACTCAGCGCTGGTTTTCAGCCGAGCCCTTGTACCACGTGAAGTTTATAAAGTGTTTGTGGCAAGAAGTTCTAAATTAATACAGTACATCAACGCAAAAAAGTAACATAAAACCGATTAATAAAAGATAATTTTTAGATGTGTTTTAATAAAGAAAATTCAAATTCAGCGTTTTTACATAATTTGTTTCATAAAATAGTAGGTGCATTGTCATTATTTATTGAATGTTTTATTGGGAATCCGACTGCATCTGGTAGCGCTAACATTAATTTATGAATATCCGCTACAAACACTGTCGACGTGAAATCTGGAACATCGATAAGCAATGACCACGAAAATGTATGACTGAAATAATTTTAGCACCATCCCATCCGCTCACGTCAATACGTCGATAAATTTAGTTTGGAGGTAAACAAGAATCCTGCATTTCCCGAGTTTATTTGCGTATGGGAACAGATTCTCTTTCCATATTCGGTTTCGTGCGTTCCCTCTATTTGTTTATGCTGCTAATTACGTTCGAGTGAACGTTCTGCGGGCGGCATTTGTAAACCGATTCCAAATTTAAATCTTGGCCGTGACGGAGTCGGTCGCGACGCGGAATGTCATGACGTCACTGCATCCGACTGCTAGTGATGCAAATCGTGCGATTTTCCCACTGGAGTTTCGTTTACACAGATTTCCGAGAAAATTACCATACTTCTATGAAACCACGTATGCTACGTCATTTACTGGAATATTGCGGGGAAAGTGCAGGTTTTACTTATGTTATACCCTATTAAGATGCCCCCCCCAGAATGTTAAGCACTATATAAAAGAGTGGTTAAGCAAGTTCTCCTTACACAATTAGTGTTCAGTATTTTTTCTCCCCTAATATTGCAGGTGTCCCTAGGCGACTGATTATACCTTATTTATAAGATAACTACTCCCCCAGAATGTTAGGTACCGTATTAAAAAAAGCGGCAAGGAGCAATTTCTCCTCACACAATTAGTGTTTTTTATCATTTTCAGTTGTTTCATTATAATTTAGAATATTTTAAATTGTAATAAAATACCTCCAGTAATAACATTTTGCACTTTTATCTATGTTATGTTTTTTTTACATCTCAAAACTAACGACGTAAAGAAACGAAAAAGCTATTGCAGTCAAACTACATTCCAATGAGTTATATTGTATCACATCACTAGCAAACGAATGGCTCCGATGTATATACATGTCTTATGTATGATGTATTACCTCCTGTTTTTGTGAACACTTGCGTAAATATCTATTTTTTGTGTGAACGAATTCTTGTTTAGTTAACACTCATTTATCAATGGGTAATATGCATTTATCATAGTTTAAAAGAACTAAAAAAGACAAATGTGTGTAAAATAAAAATTCACTAAAAAGAGAAAACGAGCTCTGTAATCTATAGAATTATTAATACAACTTGAATTGTACAAGACTAGAAAAACACCTAGACTAGAAAAATCCCATGGCGAGATCAAATCGCGAATCCAAGAATAAAATTGCTCCCATTTACAGCATATTGCTATGGCTTCAAAATTATTACCGACTGAAAAACCAAATAATCACAATGTAAGCATCTCAATATTTCAAACGTTAATCAATCTACACTTTTCTTCGTGTAAATACATACAATGACCCTAACATATTTCATGTATTCCCGTTAATGTACATTCAAGAGCATAACTGTTTGTATAACCTTGTGAGTCATTCGTTAACCCGGCTTTTTAGAAAGGAATGCATTTTGCTGTTAAGTACACTCAATTAGATTGCAAAACAAGCAATTTAATTTAGAAGGCATTCCTCTGAGAATTAAATCTTTGCAAATATAATTTGTTAAGCGTCTCTTCATAGACTTATTCTTAGCTGTGTATTTAACAAGATTAAGATAATTATTTTGTAAAGTCAATAATTATGTTGATGAAAATCAACTATTCGTCTTTGATGTACCTAAACATACCTAAAAAAATATACGATTGAATATAAACCACACATGATTTTAAGCAAACGCACCGTGAAATTACTTTTGTTAGTTTGCGCATGACAATAAATGATTGCCAACCACGTAATGTCAAGAAAATAATGAAATAGACATAAGAATAATAACCCTTCGAGGCATTGACAGCTTATTAGTAGTGATAATTTAGGTCTTGGGTCAAATCTTACAATGAATTTCACATCATGGGGAAACAATCGCATAGCTCATTGCCTGTTGAAAATCTGTCACCGAGCCAGTTCCCTGCTAAGTGATATATGCTTAAAATGATATTATTATGTGCTTACGGCTTTTATGTGCCACGTAAGCACATTCCGTACTTAAATTGTAGAGAAACACATGCATAAAAAAATATAACTACATTTTTGCGGTCGTCGTCTGTGGTAAATATTCTGGTGTAGTGATGTAGTCCAAATTCAGGGTTTTCCGCATTACAGATTTTCTAAATTCTGTTTTATGTCTAAATTTAAAAAATTACAAATTTCTAATTTTCCGAATTCTTTAATTTCTTACTTTCTTATTTTCTTTATTTCTTATTGTCTTTATTTCTTATTTTCTTTATTTCTTAATTGCATATTTTCTTTATTTCTTATTTTATATTGATTTATTGATACATAATGCAAAAATGAATAAGTGCAATACCATTGCAACTCATAATTTTTACGCTATATTGATAAATATGCTAATAACGTATTTCAACCCCACTAAGACCCAAGCCTGCGCGTTCACCGCTAAGAAAACCCCATGGTCTGTGGTTCCACAATTCCAGAACACTTCCTTGAACATCAGTCAAAGCATCGGGATCCTTGGCGTCGACATTTCTAGCGACGTGTTGTTCCGAAGTCATTTGGAAGACAAGGTTAAGCTGGCATCCCAAAAGCTTGGAGTGCTCAACAGAGCGAGGCAGTACTTCACATCGGGGCAAAGGCTAAGTCGCAGGTCCGGCCTCATATGGAGTACTGCTGTCATCTATGGGCGGGAGCACCGGGATACCAGCTTGGGCCTTTAGACTCGGTCCAGCGACGTGCCGCCAGAATTGTTGACGATCCCGAGCTCACAAGCGGTTTAGAGCCTCAGTCTGAGGAGAGACTTTGCCTCCTTATGTGTGTTCTACCGCTTGTACAACGGAGAGTGTTCTAAGGAAATGTTTGATTTGATGCCCACGGCTACCTTCCACCGTCGCAACTCTCGCCATCGACGGGGAATCCATCCACACACATTGAAACCAGAACTGTTTCGAACTGTGCGGGCTAAAAGGAGTTTTCTTCTGCGAACGCTCGGGCTGTGGAATGAGCTCCCCGCCGTGGTTTTCCCAATGGAGTACAGCATGGGGTTCTTCAAAAAGGGTGTGAAAAGGTTTCTTCAGGGTCGGCAACGCGCGAGTGATACCCCTGGTGTTGCAAGCGTCCATAGGCTACGGTAACTGCTTACCATCAGGCGGGCCGTATGTTTGTTTGCCACCACAGTGGTATAAAAAAAAAAAAACGTCTTTTATCAGATCTTTCTCTGCTTGATTTATGTTGATACTCATATCATAATTTCCGGTATCATCTCCGAACTATAAAACAGAAGTATATCTCAGCAAATGCAAACGTCAGAACCGGTATTACAGTCAGAATGTTCATAAGTGTCTGCGAAGGCACAAGTTTTTCAAGTTAAAGAATAGCATAAGTTGGCCAGGACTTTTTCAGTCGGATTAATAAAAAAACAATTTTGGGACTAATACGTAGGGAATGTTCAAAGTCAGCTAACGAGTAGCATGTTTACCATAAAAAAATATTTTACTAAATGTTACTGCATAACTCGCTGACATCAAAATGTCTAATTATATAACCAGCCCCCCTAGACAAGATGGTTGTCGATCATCGCCATCGTTAGCAAACGATCAATCTTTGTATGGGAGATACATAAGAGATTGTTAAAAATCGCGTGATTTTTTGATTTGAAATGTCAATCCCATACAAAGGTTGATCGTTTATCGTTATTTTATACTTTTTAGAATAACTCACTTTGAAGTCGGTTTTATTTTTTGTACCAAAACATGATTCCATTATCCTTGGATAAATTACACAGACAGCTAACTAATTAGCCTGCCAGATATCAGTAAGCCTCTTAGAAAAACAAAGCGCGAAGAACAGTTTCTATCAAACAATTTAACAACGACGAGACGTTGGCATGTTATGCTTTATGTATAATTCTGTTTATAAGTATGTAGCCGGTCGGGATTGGCTAGGTTTTATTACGTATTTCCTTGAGTTTTATTTATCTGCAGCAAACATCGCAGACTCACTGTCAGAATAGGTCATTTTATTTTTAGTTAGTTGTTATTCACTGTCGGAAATAAAGTTTCGCTCATTAGTTTTAAAATCAATTACCTATAGTCTCACAAATATATGTGCCCGGTGGCTTTGGCCACCATTGGTCAAATAGAATATAACTACTACGTTCATTGGTTGTTTGCTCCGTCAAATGTGATAACAGCGACTCTCCCGGGCCAGATACGTTTGTGGTTCAAGAGGGCACTTATAAAATAATTAAATTAGTATCGGTTCGGCCTTTCACTGAACTTGAACCGGCAAGAAAGAAGAAACTCAGCCAAGTTAAAGCTGTACTAATCAGAGGAAATTACGGATTCACTGATGAATACACAGCAGCGTATAAAAACTGGGTTGGATAGTTGCTTATATATTTCTTTAAAATAAATAAAACCGGCCAAGTGCGAGTCAGACTCGCACCCGGAGGGTTCCGTACAATATTAACTAATTCAACCTTGCTGTGAAAAATAAACGTTTCTTGTATGGTTTTATTACAAAAAATAATTAAAAAAAAATATTTTTTTTTGTTATAGCGGACATAGAAATACAAATTATGTGGAAATGTCAGCTGCCTACCTGTTACGGTTAATGAGATACAGCCAGCTGACTGACAGACAGACGGACGGACGGAAGGACAGCCGCGGAGCCTTGGTAATAGGGTCCCGTTGGGCAACCTTTTGGATACGGAACCCTAAAAAAAGGTATAACGTTTTCATCAGCATTATTTCTATTTCCAAATATCGGTAACCATCGATAGATTCGTGCGCTAGAATTCCATCCCAATACACGACTTGACATTAATAATTATGTGGGACTGAATGACTTTCAAAAGCCTATACAGCCATATATTCTGATTTAAAATAAAAGAAAAGAAAATAAAACGACCGACAATAATGTGCCTTTTATCCTGATTAAATAGAGAATTTGCACGGAAGAATAAATTACATACTCTTTCATCTTCAAAAAGGGTATAAAATGTGACAGAGAATGTGACTTTTAATGAGAATGATTTTGTTTGTTAATCGGAAAAAGTTATCCGGTTATATAATAGTACATGTGTGCAAAGTTGGTAATCACAGACGAGATGCGTGAGCCGAGAATGATTAATGCACACGCGTGTCAAACGACGTTTTTCAACACACTTATGAGGAAAAACCAAACTTGTATTTCCTGGAGTAGATTTTTTGATAATAATCAACCACACAATGAAATTAGTTGCACCGTTCACGCAAGTTCTCAATAGCGCTGGCAGTTTAATTTATTTTTATTTTATTTGGAAAGAATTTTCAAAAAATTTTCTTTATGATGATTTTCTTTTGTTTTTTTTCTCTCTTTTTTCGCTTCGCTCTTGAGCCTGACCCGCTATATAATTATCCCGTGCTTTTTAATATAATTTTATTTAAATTCATGACGAATATATCGCCAAAAACCACCTACACACAGATAAACATACAATAATACAATTTCACAACATGTTAACAACGGTGTAAGTGCAGTTAAACCGCCTCCGCATAGTGGGTCGATTCCCGCGAGATTAGCGCAAATCAACGGCCACAGGGTGAATCCTGTGCCCGGTGAGTGATCATAATCATAATTACCACGATAAATAATGACATGGCGGTGGTAAGCACACAAAACCTAAAAGGAACTGATTCTCAAGTGCTTCCCGGACACAACAGTAGGTGGGTTCCTACTAGAAAGTACCCTAAGGCGTCGTCCTAATTGGCGACAACCGTACGATCAAACGATGCGATTTCGTCGCACGATCGCGCTGATGTTCATGTGCTCGGACACTCTAAATCGCATCGTTTGATCGTACGATCATCGCCAATTAGGACGACGCCTATCACTGTGCTATAATACGTCACATTGCATGCCTTCACCAAGAGCTCAAGCTTATAGTAGTATTGGAACCAACGACTTCAATTATACATAGATGTATGTATGTTAACAACACATGCACGTTGCCAACAACGCTGTATTGGCTAACATATTAGGTATACGCTCATAGCCAACAAAAACAAACGGTATAATCCACCTGTTTACAATGTGATTTATGAATATAATTTGATGAAGGAATTTCATTAGAATTCGCGGAATCGATCGCGTCGCTGAAATGTTTTCGGAGTGTATCATACGGTACTGTCATTTTGCCAAGTTCTTTATTGTCTCGGGCAGTGTTCATATTTAGGTTGTGGTCCAGATTACAAGAGATAGCGAGTAAAATGCAGAAGGTCTTGGGCAGTATGATATCTTTGAGCACGTTTCAAACATAACGAACGCTTTATCTGACTGTCAAAATTTACGTTTTTGCTTACGGAGAAAAGCTATTTAAAAGAGTGGAAGTTAAGAGTGGTCAGCAAACAACAAGAGGTTGTAGCTTAGACCACACTGCAGTACTATTTTGTCACGATCATCATCGCTTCATTTCTGTTTTCTGCCAACCCTCGACCTTGGGAATAACAAGTGTACTGTAAGTATATAACAATAGATAACAATAAGTTTTACGTAAGTTGACTGTAATTTGCAGGTGTTTTGAGTAGACGCAAATGTGAGTCATTGCTGTTGACGCGTCAACATTCGCACGTCCATCGACGCCTGTAGGCGTCTAAGGTATATTGGTATAAGCTTGCCAAGAATAATGTAACTATTACATACGTTAGGAATAACTGAACACTTTTTAAATATCTAATGAATTATCGTCAATCGTCAAAATCTAATTAGGTATGTATATTATAAAAATAAACCTTCGCAGGAACTTATCAATAGTCTGACTCTAATACCGTGGCGGGTTGAAAGGTAGCATATGCCGAGAAGAGCCGGCAATAAACTACGCAATTACTCATTTAAAAACAAGCTTAGATTCATTACATATATACATTTTCTCCGACAACAGTTGCGTGCCGTAACAAAACTACTAAGTAGACTTTATAAATAAATAAACTGTGACAATCTTGACACACAGCTTGTACTATGGAAACCGGATAACTGATACACAAACTACATACACTACTTTATGTTTCTAAATAAATACTTACTATACATAATCACACCTAGACTCAAGACATACAAACATGTTCATGCACACAAATGCATGTCCTGGGTGGGAATCGAACCCACCACCTGCAGCGTCATTGGTAATATTAATATCCCGTCAATATTAATTTAATAAATCTATGGTTAATAAATAGTTACCACTGATGAGACTCTTTAAAAAATCAAATTAATGTATTTTTTTCCACGCTGTAAGGTCTCGAAAAACAGTTTTGATCCCAGACTGCGTTACTTAAACCCTTAAAGTAAGAAATATAAATAAATATAATTTATTCCAGATCATTTTTCGTCAATCAAGAAAAAATTTTTTTTGAATTGAAACAATATTCTTCGGTCAAAAATGTATACGAAGTCGAAGAATAATATTGCTTACCTGGGATAATTCCATAATTTTTAAGTTTAAGTTATTATTACTTCTAGTAAATATTTACTTGATATTATTATTTGTGAGAATAGCGTTATTCTTTGGTGAACAATTTGGCCGATGCGTATTTTTTTCCGTGTGGATGTAACCTTATTAAGGCGGCTGAAACATTGTTTGGGTTCTCATGTCATGTCATGTTCCAGGTCGTATTAGGGACAATAAGATAGTGGTATTGGTCGCTGTAAATAAGTAAGGCTTAATGAAAATTTATGTATTTTACGGGTCTAAATAATTCACTACTTACTACTTAGGAACAGCCTAAAGTAAAAAATCTGTTCAGTAAGATCCCTATTCGATAAAAAAGAATTTCAAAACAATGGTATTTCAAAAATTCCTACAACTTTCTGTTACGAACAAAATAATGTATGAAGTTTCTCGACTAAGAAACTAGTACTTACATAAAAGATATTTTCTTGAGAAATATTTCTAAGGAATACCTACTTAATGTTTTTTTTTACTGTGCATAATATAAGTCTTTGAATATTTTCTAATCTTACTCAGTATCAATGGAACTTGGCAGTTTAATTTATTTTTTAATTTCAATACGGATTTTCGTAATTTTATGTACCTATTAATATGTGTGTTCATTTGATATTTATTATTTACTATTATATCAATATGTGTAGTTTATTTTATATTAGCTTTATTTATTATATATTATGTCCAGTAGGGTTTCACTGTGTCATTATATATATTTTTTTTGTTTAGTTGTAAGTATAATATTTTACACCCCCGTTTTTACAGTTTATTCTCTCCATTCAAAGGTTGCCTGGTAGAGATCACTTTTAGTGATAAGGCCGCCCATTGTAACACTTTCTTTTTTAAGTTCTTGTATTATTATTTTTTCAGGTGGTGTAACAATAAAGCGTTATCTATCTATCTATCTATCTATTAAATTAAGCTAGACCGGCTGTACTGTCTATTTGAAACATCAAGGAAAAACCACTTTGAGTAGTTATCTGATAATCTAATCCCGCTAACTAGTGAGACTATGGCACCGATTTTATGAGTTGAAAAAACTTATTAATCTATCAGTATCGACCAATCTAAAACGCTTATTTATAGTTAGTGTTTATTTAGAGACCTTGAACAATCCTTGTATCGTTAGTGTATGGTATTCCTTGATTTATTATTCATCGAGTAATCAAAATACTACGTAACCCAAATAAATCAAATAAAAACACTCACCGTGAATAATTCACCGAATGGAATAACTTTGGTGGCATCCTTTAGTTCTGGGGGCAATAAACTCTTGCAGGGTGCCTTTCCGTAGTCATTAATGATCTCACATAGCTCTTTCATCTCTCTACATACTCTTGCTTGCGCTTCGGCTCCTCGATACTCGGTCATTGATCCGGGGATGGGCCTAGCGATATAGAAAAGAGTAAGATTATTGCACAAAAAAGCTCATAAGATAAATGGTTCTAAAGAGAATCGGTAGCTGCATGATGACTGGTAACTTCAGTAACTTTGACCTTAAGTGCCCTATTAGGCCTAAATTGAATAAATGGCTTTGTGACAGATGACCATCAACATGAGGTTGGTGCATTACTTTGGTGTAGGAGGAGGTAGCAACATATTGTCATGGGTTCAATGCCAATCCAGGACAAATATTGGTATGCATATGATCAGTTTGTTCTGCCCTATGTAAATAACTGTATAATTTTGTATTTGAAATTCGTAGCAGAAAATATATCTAGCTCAACATAGTATGGGGCCTGCCTCGTTACCATCAACTCTTATTACGATTCAGAACTGAATCATATTTATGTCAGATTAGTCGGACGTCAGTTTTGATAGGTAGAGCATAGCGTTTATTCGCTCAAAGAGCAGTTCGACTGAGGGAATACCTCCACCTTACAGAATACCTTTATGTTGTATTCCTGCGCGTGAGTAAGGTTGCCAGAGCTCATTGCGGGGGAGGGAAAAGTCGGTACAGTAGTACCCAAATGATATGGCTTACCGATGTACCTGCGCAGAAGATACATTGTCAAAGCGCGGGAAATGCTATTGGTCGGCAGCTGCCGCCATATGTGCGGAGGGGCGTGACTAGAGAGTGAGACTGAACTAACAGCTGCAGTGTATTATGAACCTTATAGTAGTGATCTAAGGTTGATCGTAAGTTTAAGCATTCTTTCGTTAATCTTCGGGGCCACACTTTCTTTTCTGTGCGAACGAAGATTCCCGACGCGCTTTATCAGTTGGGTACTACTGTAACACGTGAGCGATGCCCCGTGTGTTGCAAACGTCTGTATGGCTACGGTAACCGCCTACCATCAGGCAGGCCGTGCGCTTGTTTTATTTTATTTTTTATGAAAAATAATGCAGTTGTAAGCCTATATGTGTCATGATATTTATTTAAAAAATAACTTACTTGCCATACTCGTCTTTTGAGAACGTTGGCTTGTGGTTTTTGTCGAATGAGCCACTGAATGCGGTGACTTTCTGTAGGTCGGTGTGAGTCTGCGCTTTTGTATCAAACGCCGATATTAGATCTGTTAGGGACGAACTCTGGAAAAGAAAAAAATACGTTTTGAAATTTCAGTCAACATCTGTATTGAGACGACTTTTTGGCGGGAACTTGCAGAGTAACGTTGCGGTTTCGTTTTATTTTCAAGTCTATTTTATCTAATGAAGATCAATACATGTCCAACGGTGAAGTGAAATGAAATTAATGTACGTGTATCGTGACTTTTCGTTATCGTGACGGAGGAGGGCTTTGGTGTCTGCGACACAGTTTTCAAACTTCTGCAGACACCATCGTTGTTTGTTTAATTACCTTTAAGTACCTTTTGTCTTGTTCCGAATAAATATATTTGATTTGATTTTCAAGTTGTCACAAAAAGTCCAAGAAAAGTTTTAGTAGAACGGCCATCATTTTTATAAAACCTGATCTTCATATTCATATCATAAATTTTCAGTTACAATCATATTTATATTAATTTATCACAAATTACCTAATAGATGGAAAACTCAGGTAAGGGTGTATGGCTAAGAACATTGTGTGCCTTGTGGCGAATATTATAAACAAAAACGACACCTATATTGAGTAAGTTTATTTTTTACAAAATGGTTCCACCTAAAATGTTAAACTAGCAGCTCGAAGGTATTCATATAAATATGTTATACATTTTATATTAGAAAGTACTCTATGAAAAAGCCAAATTAAAATGGTATTATATGATAATCAAACTTTATATGTGAAAGCCAATATAATAAAGTCGATGAATATTGATGAAATATGGAAACTTAAAGAAAGGTTTACAAACTTTATCTATCTTTATTGCTTTTTAGTTTTTCATCTTCTATGGATCATTATGAGAAGCTTTAAGCTTTAAGCTTGAAAATCATAATCTCCCACTGCTCAAAAGAGATTATAGGTTGATGATAGCCTAGGCCTCCAACTTACAGTTACTCCACCACGCGTGCCCACTGCGGATCGGTGGAGGTAGGCTAGTGGTCAGCCTACTGTTGAGTTTTCAAGCCGCCTAGTAGGCCTCGACTATCACAATTAAGTGATTACCGGGACCAATGTCAGTCATCTCAAAAGTAATTGTGTCTTATTTACTTTTTTATACTTTTAACACCTATTCTGTGGGGTGCGAATGCAGAAAACACCTAATATAACCATAAATATATAGTCTTGTCTTCCACTTATTGAGCCTCTTGCATATAACCTCATCTCGATAAGCACGGTGATTACCACTTGATATAATCTTTAAATTGTGATACATTTTAGGTACATTAAGTGTAATTTTTTTTAATCGATTTAAAAAAAAAACCGGCCAAGTGCGAGTCAGACTCGCGCACCGAGGGTTCCGTACAAACCTGTAGGTACATAAGTAAATGGTAGTATAGACCTGAGTATTTGATATTAATTTCAATTTATGACCTATTAAAAAAAAACTACTTACTAGATCTCGTTCAAACCAATTTTCAGTGGAAGTTTGCACCGTAATGTACATCATATATTTTTTATAGATTTATCATTCTCTTATTTTAGAAGTTACAGGGGGGGGGACACACATTTTACCACTTTGGAAGTGTCTCTCGCGCAAACTATTCAGTTTAGAAAAAAATGATATTAGAAACCTCAATATCATTTTTGAAGACCTATCCATAGATACCCCACACTTATGGGTTTGATGAAAAAAAAAATTTGAGTTTCAGTTCTAAGTATGGGGAACCCCCAAAATTTATTGTTTTTTTTCTATTTTTGTGTAAAAATCTTAATGCGGTTCACAGAATACATCTACTTACCAAGTTTCAACATTATAGTTCTTATAGTTTCGGAAATAAATGGCTGTGACATACACGGACAGACAGACAGACAGACAGACAGACAGACAGACAGACATGACGAATCTATAAGGGTTCCGTTTTTTGCCATTTGGCTACGGAACCCTAAAAAGGAGATTATAAATTCGACATGTATTTATGCAATATTATTGGAACTGCAATATATTCACATATGATAATCTATAAGGGCTTCCAATCAAATATACAAAATATACACACCTAAGAGTGTGTGTATGTGTGTATGTTTGTCCTCGTATATCTCCGAAGATATTAATCGGTGAACGGTCTTGGACGTCTTCCAAAGGTCTGTGTACTTGTCTCGTCGTCGTTACACTCCAGGGTCTGGTTTCCGTCTGTCAAGTCACCTTTGTTTTTCTTCAATGTCAGTCTTTTTCAAATTCAAATATCTGTATGTTTCGTCTAATCAACCAGTCAGTCATGTCACGGCCATAGAGGTTGGACAGCCCCAACATCCCCACCTCCAGTATCAGAAGGCTGATACTCATGATGAGGAGCGGATGTCCAACCTACACAGCTTCGTCATTGGTCGTGTCTGTCGGTCGTACAGTCTATGTCAAGTCTTTATGTCAGCTACCTACTCGGATGTCGTCATTACCTCGATGCAGCAGTCTTGGCATGTAATCCACTTGGAGTACATGCCAAGGCCGCTGTCAAGAGCACTTGTTCTTGACAGCAGTTCGCCCATCAAGCACCCAGAAGCCACTACTACAGCGGAACCCTAAAAGAAATGCATGTAAAAAAGTAAGCAAATCCGGCCCACTGAGTAAAAAGTCGTTCAATTTGGAGATGTATTGCACCGGAAAGTCTGGCGACCGTTGCATCCTCTGCTGGATACTATCTAAGCGCATATGGGCGACGGCGTAGCTGTCATGTAGGTCACGATTGTCATCTCGCCAAAGTAAGCCGGTCTCCCATATCAAGTCGTCGTTGCCTACAAGTCGTTTCTCTATTATATCCAGTCCTCTAATATCCTCCCGAGAGCGCGGAGTGTCAATGGTCGGTCTTGTCCAGTCTAGTCTAGTCCCGAAACCTTCGCTAGAGAAAGATCTGCGAATTGCAGCGTCGGGTTCCTCACAAGCACATAGATGAAGAACCGCTGCGTTGTCAGGAGCGGTAGATGGTAGCTTACCATGAATAACGTACCCTAGTTTCGTGGCGGAGACTATGGGTGCATTCTTCGGTCCCTGGATTACCTGTCGACTCACTATCAAATCTATGTTGTCATGTCCAATGAGTAGTAGGGGTCGTTCATGTACAGTCATGCGGTCAATATTTACATAGTCGGAAAGGTAGGTCCAATTTTTTACAAGCCGGTCATAATTACATTTGTACAAAGGTAAACCTAAATTATTTACAGATCTTACATTATCTAACTTAAAAATTTCAACACTATTTACACCGCGAATAGAAAATGAAACACGTTGCGACGAATTTTCAATAGATGTCATGCCCGAAGCGCCTTGTATGCGTAAAGCGTTCACCGGTCCATACACGCCTATTCGTCTCGCGAGGTGCCCGTCTATTAGACTGATCGTCGAACCTTCGTCTAGTAGTGCTAGGGCTTCCACTTCACCATTGGGTCCGCTGATGAAAACTCGTAGAACTTTCAGAAGCACAATACAGTCAGGATCCGAGACGTGGTTGACAGCCAAAGATTTATAGAGAGGCTCGGCGTGCAGCAGCGCATGATGTAAGCGGTCGCATGACGTACACTTCTTCTTACGCTTACATTGTTTCAGCTGGTGTGTTGTAGATAAACATGAGAAACAGAGCTTATTCTCAGATACGTAGTGCCAGCGTTCGTCAACTGTCATATGTTCGAAATTGGAACAGGAATCAAGGCTGTGGTCACCTTTACAGAGCCTACAGGAAAGTACGTCTTTTTTAGTAGTTAAAACGGCGTGTCTCACATGCATTGTATTCGGATGCCGATGCCGGTACGTTTCGGGTGCAGGTCGATCGCTCGATTTCGTCATTGGCATGATGTATGTGGCAGCGTTGGCAATTGTCATGAGCCACTCAGAAATGTCAATAAGCGTGACGTGTCTTCCGACCTTCTCACTGGCATGCATACTCCACTGGAACTTAAGGAAAGATGGCAGTTTTCCAATAATCTCTCTTATCAGTGTCGTGTTAGATAAGTGCCCTGCTTCGTCTGTCGCAGTCATGGCAGCCACTACATTCTGTACAGAGGTCGAGAATTCTATGAGTGCATTGACGTCGTCGTGCCTTATGTCACGCATGGCTCTTATCTTAGAGAGCATAATCTCAATAAGGTACTCTGCTCTGCCAAAGCGAAGTTTCAGGGTGTCAATAATCCTATCTAAATTTGTGGCACTCACCAAAAGGGCTGATACGGCGTCGCGAGCCTTTCCTTTGAGGCACTTGGTAAGTCTTGCAATGTTCTCGTCATCACTGTATTGACATAGTCTCGATGTAGTTTTGAACTGGCTGAAGAACATGGGCCACTCTTCAGGCTCACCCGAGAAAGTGGGCAGTTCCTTTATCGAGGTTTGTCTGGCTAGGAACTTGTTTAAGTCATTATTGTCAGGAGTGTGTGTCTGGATGGGAGCATGGAAGGCGCTCGTCGTGGGGATTGCCCTCACTGCTGTCGGCCGTACAGTCGCGGCACGCACACTTCCAACGTTTGATACGATGTCGTCATTTATATCACACAATGATTCAGTCTGCAGTCTTAATTTTTCTAATATGAGCCGCTTTTCAGCTTGTGCAACCTGCTCGGCGGCTTCAAGTTTTAATGCCAAAAGTTGTTGTCGTCTTACCGTGGACGTCGTACTTCGAGCAGAAGCGATGGATGAAGTCGGTGAAGGTACGCGGCTGTGTCGGGAGGGCGGTCGGTCATGACCTCCGTCCGCAGCGGCGCCAGTCGATGTCGTATTTTCCATTTTTTCTGCTTTCGATTTACTTCTTGTAATCATAGGTGCTAGTACGTTCGGCGATGAAGGACCACTTGAACGGTCTTGGACGTCTTCCAAAGGTCTGTGTACTTGTCTCGTCGTCGTTACACTCCAGGGTCTGGTTTCCGTCTGTCAAGTCACCTTTGTTTTTCTTCAATGTCAGTCTTTTTCAAATTCAAATATCTGTATGTTTCGTCTAATCAACCAGTCAGTCATGTCACGGCCATAGAGGTTGGACAGCCCCAACAATCGGATTGTTACCATTTTTTTTGTATTATTTAATATTATTAGTAAATGTAAACCACATTTACTTCAACTTAGGGAACAGTGCAAGTTTCATCGAAATCGGTTCATTCGTTTTCAAGATATGGACATATAGTGTGTGTGTATGGTGTGACCGCCTGGCTTATTGATACGAGCTACGGGTGTGGTGTCAAAGGAAAAACATCTCAAAACCTTGGTCAAATTCTAGTGCATTTAAGAAAAACTAAAAATTACGAAATAAAAAAGTAATTCAAAAAAAAATTATCGTCTTCAAATTACACTAAACATTATGAAATAACTCTAATCTGACACTGATTTGAAGTCAGCGAATGAGCACGACGTATTCCATAGAAAATATTTCGTACCTAAAAGTTATGAAACATGGAATTTCGACCACCTTTTGGACCACTATTCTAGGGCCTTCCTAATAGGTCACTTTTGACAGGCCATATAAATCCATGTGACAAAAAGAGACAAACGTGGTGCAGGAAGGAGAGACACCCTCTAGTCAAATATGAGTTCTTAGTTCTTAGCATCGCCATATTTCAGTATTCATAAAACTCTACTAGACCCCGGAGACCCTGAGTTACCCGAGCTTCAATTGACATTGCGCAAACGTGTGTCTCGAAAATTTCCCTTTATTGAGGGCACAAGAAAATGATACAAAGAGAAACCGACAAAAACTGCGTACATACGGCACCACGGTTAGACACAAAGTGAGAGAGTGGTGTTGCTAGTTGACGTCTGTCAAGATGACGTTACAATTTTTATAACATTATAATTTAGTGTTGGGCACAATTCCCAACAGTCAGACACAAGCTATCAATGAATATTTGATTTCAATAGAAAAAGTATGAAATCAGCCATTCCCTGCGCAGATTTGTATCAAGTTGCTTCCACTTTACACATACTCGTTGAGTGGGGCGATTACGTAACTAAATTTCAATCATTTTCGAATTGAAATCGGTTCAATATAGCGGTTTTCTGATAACTTTTTTACGTTCTGATAACTGCAAAACTCATTAGAAATGGAACCATTTCTGATTTTTTAATATTTCTACCGATTCAGAGGTTATTTCAATCAGAATTTCATTGCAATAAAGTTACGTAATCCACGTACAGAAGTAGCAACCGGCGTCTGTCTGAAGATCACACGTTACACGCAGCGCCTTACCCGAAATATGGCGACGATGTTACTTATTTAGTTCGCACTAAAAATATCTTTGGCAATGTCGATACCCGAGACTGCCTTCTTTTTCTGTAATAATGAGCAAAACGTATTGAGGTTATTCATTCACTGTCATGAACATTATGAAGCCACACTATCTGGTTTAATATTCAGGTTATTTTTGGCGATGTAAAAATATTTCAATTCCATTAGCATGTATTTAATGCTTGTAGTAAATCAATGTGACTTGGCAGAGGAAGATATCTAAAATAAAAGGTGACGGAAGCCAGGGCAAGATGTAAAATAGGTATAAATTATTGTATTATTTGTTACTCAATGTCGTGTGATTGTTTACTTTTTGCACGACAACTGTGACACATACAGCTTGGTGCCGCCCCTGCTATGAATATTATGGAATCTGTTGAGCAAGGGGTCTCTAGGAGAGGAGCGAGTTTTTTTTTAATACTCTGTACATTGCACTTATGTAGGGTGACTGATAATTAGGAAACAATACGTAGACACATGATTGTACTCATGATAACAAACAACTTTCCCAAAGAACGTTTTATTTTAATTTACTTAGCACATGAGCCCATAAGATTTAGTACCTAACAAGAATAAGAATACGCCATCAGCATTTATTTAATTTAGTTATTTAACACTATTTGTTTCTATTATTGTATAAACATTGCGCGTTTCTACAATATATTGTAATATATCAGAGAAACGCGGGCGTAACCTTGGAGCGGAAGCTAGTATATGCATAAAAAAACCGGCCAAGTGCGAGTCAGACACGCGCACCGAGGGTTCCGTACAAACGTGTAGGTATATAAGTAAATGGTAGTATAGACCTGAGTATTTGATATGGATTTCAATTTATGACGTATTAAAAAAAAACTACTTACTAGATCTCGTTCAAACCAATTTTCGTTGGTAGTTTGCATCGTAATGTACATCATATATTTTTTATAGATTTATCATTCTCTTATTTTAGAAGTTACAGGGGGGGGGGACACACATTTTACCACTTTGGAAGATTCTCTCGCGCAAACTATTCAGTTTAGAAAAAAATGATATTAGAAACCTCAATATCATTTTTGAAGACCTATCCATAGACACCCCACACTTATGGGTTTTATAAAAAAAAATATTTGAGTTTCAGTTCTAAGTATGGGGACCCCCAAAATTTATTGTTTTTTTTCTATTTTTGTGTGAAAATCTTAATGCGGTTCACAGAATACATCTACTTACCAAGTTTCAACATAATAGTTCTTATAGATTCGGAAAAAAGTGGCTGTGACATACGGACGGACAGACAGACAGACAGACAGACAGACATGACGAATCTATAAGGGTTCCGTTTTTTGCCATTCGGCTACGGAACCCTAAAAACGATACTCCAATTAATACAAATTAGTCCTCATAAAGTTACATGAAGAATATTCAATAAAATACGGCTAAAAAGGGACAGCATTTGCATATATCCGAGATCTAACAGCGTCTCTACATACCTACAGTATTTTTTATTGCAGGTTAATCAACCACTTCGTTGATTTTGATTGGTTGAGAACTAAAGTTAAACCAATCGCAAACTTTGGGATCTGATTACCGTGTGTAAAGAAATGTGATTTTATATTTTATACATAGGATTGCACATAGGATTTTTGCACACAGAGGATTATCAGGATTATCAAATAGGATATTTTTATCCCGGAAAAACATTAAGGTATTGTAGTAAGGACACCAATTAATGCTTAAATCAGGTTTTGAGCGCAGACGACAGACTTTTTTGTGAGAAGGAGTCTGTGTCACACAAAAATTCTTTGTGACAAAAAGGGTAGTGCGCCGGACCTTTTGCGCTTCGTGTCCGTTTCTGCTTAGAATTGTATAGCTTCTTATTCTATTTTTACAGACTAAAAAGTGGGGCACGGATAGTCTGTCGTCTGTGCTGCACCTATTTGAATTTGGAACCTGTACCAATGATTATTATTTACTGCTTTCCCCCGCGTTCCGGGATAAAAAGTAGCTTATGTCCTTCTCCATACCCAAGGATATCTGCATGCCAAATTTCATAATTATCCGTTGAGTAGTTGAGGCATGAAGGCGTCACAAACAAACTCACTTTCGCATTTATAATATTCGTTGATTGAAATAATGATTGATACGAGTAGTTTATTGTATAATATGCTAAATTGTAGCTTCTCTTTGAATTTAAAGCTCTTGAGAGAGGTAGAGCATAGCGTTTATTCGCTCTAAGAGCAGCTCAACTGGGGAAGTACCTCCACCTTACAGAATACCGCAGCCAAATAACTTTACGTTGTTTAAAGTTGTGTTCCTGCACGTGTGTGAGTTGTGTTCGGTAACGCGTGAGCAATGCTTCTTGTGTTGCAAGCGTCCATATGGCTACGGTAACCGCTTACCATCACGTGGGCCATATGCATGTTTACCGAATAAGTTGTATATAAAAACAAAAAAACAAACTGCCAATCATCTCGATTATCCTCCATATGTCCTTTCTCTACTCATTAGAAGGCACACGCGGAGACATGAAAAGAATAGATGAAGTGCTGACATCAAATCACAGCTGAATCATGTTAGATAAAACTAATGAACAACACAAAAGTGTCACTAATTAAACTTTCTTGGAAGTTTCAAACAAAAAATATTCCTCAATGCCAAAACACAGGGAAATCTATTTGAGTCTCATTATACCGTACGATATCTAACTTATCTTACAAATAATGTTTAGACGCCAGCTGTGTGTAATCTTACGTTTGTTTAGAAAACTGCGAAATAAAAAATGTTTCATCGAGTTATTTGCGAAGTTTTCTTTTGTGATGTTTCGTCTAGGAATTCGCGGTATGAATGAATTTATTTCAAACGCCAAATTTTATTGGGAACAGTTGTTGCGGCTTACTTTTATGTACCTTACTATCTACGCCTGTTGTTATAGTCCTCTTAGTGGGACAAGAGAAGGGAAGTTTGGGACTGCCGAAAAGTAAGACAGATGAAAAAAGATAGAGAGTATAAAATTCCACCCAGAATTCCTTTGTAGTCACAGAATTACAGTCAGATTAGAGTTTCTACATCGTTATCATACTTGTTGGGGCAAACCGAGATTGTAGTCGGTATGGTTTTTTCTTAAGTGTTTTGAGGATTCCGAACTAACGTAAAAAACCCTTAAATGGTGCCACCCGTCCGTTTGTCTATCAGTCAAACATTGTTTACCCAATCCTATCGCAAATGGAAAAAATATTTCTTTTTGGGGGACCGAGATTCAAAGTGGGGGTAGCCCCACTTTGAATAGTGTATCATTATGAAAGAGCTTCATTACTGTCATTCCGGCCTCTTATCTCTGTAGTTCGATTCTGTACATTGATGTAAATATTACAGAAAAAAAAATATAAAGATGTTTAAAACTACCACAGTTTTTGTCGAAATCAGCAATGTTTCACAATTTACAAACAGTTAACTACGCGTTTCGGTTTTCTTCTACGGTTAAGTATAACTCAAGCCGAGAAATTATAATCTCTACTGCTCTCTACATAAAAGATGAAGTAGATGAAGAAAGAATCAATTAAGTCCAATTGTCAATAATCAACAAGTATTTTCAAGTTTTTATTTTTTACCTTCGTAGAACAATATGGCTAAATATTTCAGTGATTCGCGACTGTAGTGGTTAATTTGGCACATTATGTTATGAATGTTTGTTCAAATATAAGCCATATTTGAACGTTACTCTAAAAACCTTAAAACTGATTAATTTTACTGAATGTACGAAAATAGATCATATTAAAAAATTCAATCAATTTAACAAAATTATAGTAATTCCCAAGAATCTTGCAATGGTCTTATCATTCACGTCACTCGATGTGGGAAAGACATATTGTGGTAATTCCTGGAAACAGTGGGAGTATATTCATTATTATATTCTATTGAAATGTGACAATGTCGTTTTGGATAATAATATCGATGTTGACGTCATATACCTACACTACAATAAGGCATCTCACACATACATAGGTATGTACGACCTCCAACCAGGTGGACCGACGATCTGGTCAAGATCGCTGGGCACCGCTGGATGGAAGTTAATGAGGGAGGCCTATGTTCAGCAGTGGACATCCCTAGGCTGATATGATGACATAGGTATGTGATAGTAATGTTGAAATTACTTAGTATATGTTGCGGCAATGAAAATGGCTACCTTATTCATATCAAATTAGAGTTAAATTTTAAATAATTTTACAGATTAGATGAGCATAGTTTCCACACCTAGAAGCTGACAGACAGTGAATGTCCGACAGTTACTGGTTTCGCGTGAGCAGCAAGACGCCAGTTATCCATCCAGTTTAAACTGGTTTCTTGGACCACGTAGCTGATGGAGCGTAAAAGACTTATAATCACTGGTCACCAGAGTCTTAAATATAAGCTAAGTAAGATAGATAATAGAATAACAAAGTTATTTTAAATTTAAATCGGAATGTAAAACGTGTCTGTATTACCACTGACGAAAACCAGTAGGTAGGTACCGAATTTTCATATCTAAATAAACGTACGTTACTCATAACAAACAGCTATAACCGAAACTAATAAAAGTTGCTAACAACCCTTACAAATGTACACGTTTCAGTTAATGTATTCTCAAAACACAATAGTCTGCCAAAAACTATCAGAAAGTCTCACCAACTGTTATTACGGTTGAAGTCAGACTGACCAAAGAACTTGCGTAGCGAAATCTTAATGGTGCGTCCATGCTACGCGAAGCGAGCACGAGTCGAGCCTCGAATTAACAGGATTCGTTCATTGCTCGCGATTTCAAGCGTGGACGTACTTAACGAGCCTTTAACGAGCCTACAACGAGCGCGATGCGAATCTCTGTAATCGTGAAAAAACTGACAATCGGACGGAGCGCAGTCGAGCACGCTACGAATGCTCGTTCGAGGCTCGCAAGCCCGTCCATGCTACATCCATACTATCGTGCTCGCAGTGTGCTCGTTCATGGCTCGGCTCGTGCTCGGTTCGCCAAGCATGGACGCACCATTAGTCTATGGACTGAACTGAATCGTGTTTAGATTTTGCACACATCTATACAACACTAAGATTCTATTACAACGTATTAAAGTATAGCTATAAATTTATCATCTATTCATGTATACTCATTATAAAAGACAGAACCGTTTTAAAAGAGGTAAATGGAAATTCAGTAGACACATTTCTTTCATCCGAGCTTGCGTCAATTTTCGTAATGTCACCTCAACATTCCCGAGATTCCAAACGAAGGCGGAAGCATGAATCACGGGAGTCGACTACGAAACAGCGATCATTCAAATATAACGAGTAAATAAAGCAAGGTCGTCGCAGGCGCAGGGCCAAGGTGTCACGTAACTTTTGCGTCTGTCATTCACCCGGTGAAGTGACAAATACCGTTTATTTTCAATGTTGCTTTTGCCCGCAACCGGTTGTGACAAATTTCTTAAATACCATTTTATTGACAGTGAATTTATAGTTTTTTTTAGTCTCGATTGTTTCCCTAGTCGCAATATATAGCACCTTAAGAAATTCATATTCCTATCTTACTCAGATATTTGGAAGCGTGCCTCAAATACCTCCCTGACAACACACATCAGTATTGTTCTGTCAGAACACTGAAGGCGAAGGTGCATGTAGTAGGAGGTATCAAATTGTATGCAATTCTGTATTGATTGCATTCAGCTTGTGAATTCCATCCGTGAATTCTGTCCGATTATCTGCCAGGCCAACCTTTATTTACAATACAGTATTGACCCTGATCCAGTTACATTATTATGCCCTTTAAATAAATAATTTAGAAGATATCGAGAGTCGTTAGTAATTTACAGGGTGTAACGGAAAGTTATAGTAATTCACTTTTTACAATCCACAGCATCACGGAAGATAAAATGTTATATTAATTTTAGCAAGAAACGCAAAATGACACTGACCCTCATTGACCAGTGACATGTTGGGTTGGTGATGAAAAAAAAAATTTTTTATTTATTTTGAGCTGACACTTTTTATAGAGAGTCTGTACCTGATGTAGTCTTCACCCCTTTCGGATGTATATACCTTTTCCGTTACAGCCTATATAAGCGGGAGAAAAAACAGCTGTTTCATACAAAAGGTCAATGTCTCCTCGTCTAAAATATATGAAACAAATGTTATTTTTTTTGCATCTTCGATGTTTGTCCAATAGTAAAAGTTGTTTGTATTAACGAGTACTTCAGTACGTGATTTCGTTTATTGTCACATTGTCGTATCCACAATGTATCAATATGTGTGGGTGGTAATAGACAGGTATTATTATCTTTCCAATACTTTTTAACAAAAACGTTAATATAAACCTCGAAACCTAGGTTGGGTTTGTCATGCTGAACCACTTTTACAATGGGACCAAAATTTACACTGAATTCTCTATTTTTTTTTTACTTTTCATACATTATGATCGAGCAAGGTTGCAATTCTGTAAGAAAAGTAAAAAAAAAATTTTTGAGAATTCTCTATAGGTCCCATAGTAAAAGTTCCTAATTTTTCCGAAATCTCCACCTTGTTATAGGTAAATATGAAAGTGTCTATAGATTTGAAGATATTTGATGATATTTGTGATCCCGGAAAAACACGATACGATCCTCGGGAACACAGGTGAAACCGCGGGGAACAGCTAGGTAATAATAAGATATGATGGGAAAGAATCCGTTTCGAAGTAGATTAAATAGTTTGCATTACTTTCTCTCCCATGGCAATGGCGTACTAAAGGACATTTCTGCCAATGTCAAGTAATAAAATATAACTAATTGTCACTTTCACAGGTTTTAGTAAACCAGTGCTTTTTCAGCCTTTCTATAAAACTTTTATAGTGACCTACACCAAAACTTATCTGGCCCGGCGAAAGAGTCGCTGTTATCGCATTGGATGGGGCAAACAACCAATTAACCGAGCACTCGTGAAGGACGGATTCCCGTAGCGTGGACGATTGTCAGTTTTTTCACGAGTTTAAGAAGATTCCAACTCGTGGAAATATTGTCGATCGTGACTTGGATTTTCCAGATCAGTAACCAATATAGAACATTGGAAATGTATTTTATTTTGGTCTTAAATTTATTATTTCGTCCCTGTTGTTTGATATTCTGTACCATAATATTTCCGATCCAGTTATGAATATAAATAAATAATATTGAAAGAATATGATTGTTTACTAGCGAGATATTAAAATTTAGCCTATAAATAACAATTTCATACCAGTGGGTCTAATTCTTCTTTATTGTTTTTTTTTGTAATTTCATGTGTTGAAGAAATGAAATAAGTGTTTCGTTGAAATTCTTCTACACTATGTAGTATGTTACATATAAACTGCACAGAGCATTGAAAAAAATCACCAATCTCCTAGAGACGCCTTGCTAAACAGAATCTATAATAGTCAACTGTGTCAATAGGCGGCACCGTTTTACCAACAGATGACCATATATGTATTAACTTATCATTTAATACTGTTGATATAGAGTCGATATTAGACTGACGGCGGCTCGCACTTCGTTATGCGATTTTCTCAATTCATGGAGCACGAGTATTGTTTATATGTTCGAAGATACAGGCGCGCGGCAATCCGTACTCTGTGAACACGTGTAAGCACTCTTTTTATAAGATTGTTTTATTAACTTGAGCATTGCAAAGGAACATCAAATCCCTTTGAGCATAGAACTGCAACCTCATAAGATATATACAACGAGCGAGTTTTAAAATTACCAAACAACCCTGCCAAGAAATCCAATTATTTATTTAGGAAGCGCATTTCAATTCCTTAGTGTGGGTGTGTCTTTATCCAAAGGTCAGATAAGCAGCAATTGATATCCTCTCAAAGGAATAAATAAAATGCTCGGATGACATAGAAATAGCATGTAATGAATTCTAAACACAACATCAATACTGTAGTTTTGTTGTTGCGATTCTTTATCCATCATAAGAATTTCTTAGTACATTTCAGAATGGTAAAGAAAAATAATAAAGTTTTTTTTTATGATTCATATTAACTTTACTAATATAAAAATTTTAATTGACATGAATGAAATATGAAACAATTAATTCTTATAATGGAAAACGTATAATTTTCTAAAAGCTTAAAGAGATACGTATATCTATGGGCGTACCCAGCTTTCTGTTGGTAAATAATATAGCATTTTAAATGTATATTGTAAGTCATTTATTATTTATTTATTTATTTTAAAAGCTTCAGCAGAAACACATAATTAACAAGCTTAATGTATGCGAGGCAAGAAGGGGACAGAGTCAGATCTATAATTTGTAATATAAATTCACGTCGCACTCGTATTCTCTAAATAGTATATATGTAGAGTCTGGTTAAAAGAATAATATGTTACAATTGCAAAAATAAAACGGTTTATACTATCTGATACGAATTTTATTTTGACAGGAGAACTGAAGAGTTCTACTAGTAGAATTCGATATTAGCACAAACAGGAATACACTGGCACCGCTTTCACTTCATCTCTCGCATAAAGACACGCACTTGTGGAGTATGTGGGCGATTATGGCTTCTAAGCGACACATTCTCAAATTCAGGGTGGTGGTCCTCAGTGAAATGTTTGAGTTGCGTTGTATGTCTTGTATGTTGTTCAAAGACAAACGACTATGAAAGATAACTTATATTTTAGTGTATTTTGTTGCCAATAATTTCAGTGTATGACAATGTGGCATAGAACTGGCTTTTTTTTTTTTTTTTTGTATACAACTTAGTCGGTAAAGAAGCATACGGCTCATCTGATGGTAAGCGGTTACCGTAGCCATATGGACGCTTGCAATACAAGAAGCATTGCTCACGCGTTACTGACCTTTCCCCCCTCCCCTATGAGCTCTGGCAACCTTACTCACGCGCAGGAACACAACTTTACACAATATAAAGTTATTTGGCTGCGGTATTCTGTAAGGTGGAGGTACTTCCCCAGTCGAGCTTCTCTTTGAGTGAATAAACGCTATGCTCTACCTCTCTTAAAAAGCCTGGCTGAGCCCTAAAGATACACTTACAACCGAAATGTTTTTTATCTTTCCATGAAAACAGTAGTTTTCCACTTTTTGTTTTATAAGCGACATAATAAAGATAGCATCTCTTGATTTAAATGAATTCTTGGCACCCAGCCACTTAGTAGAGCGACATTGTTTTTTATAAACTGTTACATACTAAAATCATTGTTTTTTAATGTGCCAAATATTTTAAAGCCATATTTCGTCGAGTTATAATTCAATTTTATTAATTCCACGTAATTTACATTTGTCTGGTATGCCAATCTCATATTAATTTGAGAGTGAACAAAATTACCCGTTTTTCCCCTTTCAAAGTAAATAATGTGTTTTATACTAATAAATATAATCTATATTATGGTAATAAAAAAATGGATGCGGTTTTAAGCAAACGATTAATCCAATTATTATTTGATAGATGGTACAAAAAATCGTATTTTTAAAATAGCGCAAAAGTAACAAAAAAACAGTTAAAGCATTAGCTTTTAGCTAGATTTATTTATATTTGAGAGCACCCATTTAAGAATTAAGCACCTAAAGGTAACATTTGTTACCAGTTACTAACTAGGAAAGATTAGTTAGTAACTGTTACCAGTTACTAACTAAGCTTTTAACTATATTGAGAATACCAACGATCAAAATTTTTATAGATTTTAGTTTTTAAGACATGTTTAGGATTGAAAAGGGTTTTTTGTTTTACTATGTATATGCTTGTATCTGACTAAAATCTCACAATGGTTAGTGATTTATGTGCCGAAAGTAACGCACACAAAGCCTATAAGAAAAGTTAGGTGCGGTTCTGTATGCAATCAGCCCCCCTCAACACACACACAGGGCACAGGGGTCTTCTAACGAAGTTACCAGCATACGGGCTTCCCGAGGGATTATGCAAATGGGTTGCCAAATGCAATGGGTTGTGTTTATAATTGCTGACGCTGCCTTTTGCAGTCGTCACGTCGCTCCCCTCCGGGCGGACTCCCGCCAGTCGTTTCCCATAAGGCATAGCGTAGGGGCGTACTTCATTCGCCATATATATTTTATAAAGTGTAAAATGTGTAATGTGAAATAAACAATTGATTTTAATATTGGTTTTAATCAATAGCCTTCTGAACAATAATACTACGCTAAACCAGCTTTCTGTCCAGCATGCATAAGAGTCGTCGCCGTCGTCGACGGTAGCTGCTCCGATAGCATGGACATAAATGCTCGCGTCCCGCAAGGATCTGTGTCGTCCCCAAAACTATTCCTACTGCATATCAATGATATAATATAATGATATAATGCTGTCTATTGACGGAATTCATTGCTATGTGGACCATAGTACAGGGGACACCCATTACACGGGCCGTGCAAATATCCCTCGTGCGGAGGTGGAGGAAAGCTGGTGTCTGAAATCGAGAGTACACTAATTTGTATCTCCGATTGGGGTCGACTAAACCTAGTCCATTTCAACTCCACTAAGACTCAAGCCTGCGCGTTCACCGCTAAGAAAACCCCAAGGTCTGTGGCTCCACAATTCCAGAAAACTTCCTTGAACTTCAGTCAAAGCATCAGGATCCTTGGCGTCGACATTTCTATAATATATTTTATTATTATAAACTGTATAGAATAAGAAAAATAACAGTGTTCCTAGTATATATATAAATATCTTCTCTACTCCTCTGTACTCTCTTTCAAAGGTCGAAGATTTTCGCTGCCACCTATTATTAATTACTATAGGACATAGACCCCTTCTGTCTATGTTCATTTAATCGGAAAATATTGGCACGACGTCTATCACAGGTATTTTAAAACCAATGATGAACATGGCTATGAAATAATACAAAATACTGAAATGAACTTTAAGATGCGGTTCTTGTGGTTCGTTTTTAATCCAGCGTTGTTAATTTCAAATACCTACCTAAATATTGCATATAATTTGGTTTAATGAACTATTGTCTAAACATATGGGTGTCCAATTAATATTAATTTAAACCATTTCAGGCTCTATGTGGAAAGAAAATTCATTGTTAAGCGTCACGTCCCTTTCACCCTCATTTGTGAAAGGAGGCCTGTGCTTAGCAGCATTATGTGCTGATGATGATGATGATGATGAAGCGTCACGTTATCAATAGATGGCAGTTTTCAGGATATTATCAGTCTTTTTAACGCTTATAATACATACATATATAAAACTTTGAAGTCTGTATAGCTTCAGGTGCAGCAGACGACGGACTTTTTGTCTGCGGCACACAAAAAGTCTGTGTGAAAAAAAGGGTTGTGCGCCGGACTTTTCGCACGTCGTGTGCGTTACTGCCTAGAATTGTATAGGATCTATTATCACAGACTCAAAAGCTGTGCTGTCGTCTGTTTAGCACTTGGATTTTTTATGAGTATACTAAAATATTACGGGATGAATGGTAGCGTGATAAAGGGAGCTACAAATCACACGTCAACAGTGGCGTCACCGTTGACCACTCTTTCAAGAGTGAAACGCATAAGAAAAAAATATCTATGTAGTTATTAATAAAATTTTGTTAAGCATCAGGTGTGTCCGGTAGCCTCACATGATTTCCCTGCTAGGCATCGTGTATTTTAAACATTTAACTATTTCATTTTTCTTTTTTTTTCTTTTCACTTTTTCAAGATTAAATTAATACTATTGGCTATCTTCGTATTTCGAAATAAACATAATGGTTACAAACGAGAGCGAACGTGACACATAGATCATACCCACAGCGTACCTAGGCTACAGAGTTACAGTATTATTTTTAGACTGTCATACAAAAATTGATACACCGCTCGAATATGCTTGATTTTCATGATAATAAATTAGTATGCCTAATGTATAGTGATCTCGATAGAGATTACTATATTCCTTGATACAGTGTGATGTTATTCCTTGATGGAAACCAACTTACAGCGTTATTAATTTCAAACATCATATTTAAACAAACTACTGATTTTACTCAGCTGTTCTGACGTGCGCAGGAGCGTCGAATGCTCAATGAGTTGCTAAGCTCTTGAAATAATGATAATATTGAGTAAATACCTAGGTACTTAAATTTAAGTGCTCGTATCATAAATTGGCTTCCTTATAAAAGTAGGTAAATAGTATATTTATACTATATAGGTTTACAAATAAATACAGCTTTATTTATTTACTAAACTGGTTATACATTCTGTTATTCTTAAAGTTTATTCGAAATTAGCAAAAACATTTGCAATTGTAAAATTTTACCTTGAAAAACATCTGTTTCTTTTCAAATAATCTTATGTATTTCAGTTTCAATAAGTTTAAATGCTGAGAAAAAATGAACACAAAGAAATGTTAGCAAATTAGAATGAGATCAACTGCGAAGAGTTGGTCGTGAACTCTTGACCATGGCACTGAATTAGCCGAGAAATGTTGCCGGATGCATAATGGGGGTAAAAAGATTACGCAGGGTCAGTTATACACAGATAGATGGTTTATTTAGGAAGCGCTAGTGGTGTAGCATAATAAGCCGTTCTTAATCGATTGGCAAGTTAAGCTACCGCCGTCGTGGTCGGTACCTGGATGGGTGACCGCCTAGTGGTATTTCAAATCGAGCCGTTGGTCGCCGTAAAGCCGTTGGTTTCGGTTATCACTTAATTGTGATAGTTTTTAAGCTAGAGGAGGCCTTCTAGACGGCTTGAAAACTCCAACAGTAGGATGACTACCTCCACCGATCCGCAGTGGGCACGCGTGGTGGAGTATCTGCCCCTTTCCCTTTCACCCTGATTTGTGAAAGGAAACCTGTGCTCGGCAGTAGGACATTATAGGCTGATGATGATGATGATGAGATGGTATATTTAGGTCTTTTAAGTACCCGCCTAGCCAACTCTCCTTCCAGTTAAAGCACCTCGAGGTGGTATTCCGGTACCTGCACTTTAGAACCAGTCTGGCGAGGGACGCACGTCCTATTATAATAATTGATGTAACTGTTATATTTTTAACCGCGAGCCAAGGTATGTCAAAAATAAGCTCATAAGCGGGTGACATAACACAGTTAAGTGCATTTGTTTACATAAACACTGTCATGCAATAAAATGAAGCCTTACTCTCGAGCGCCTCTGAATAGCATCATCTCCGGGTATGGTCAGGAAATTTCCACTCATCTTCACACCTTTAATTCACAAATTCAAAACACAAGCGCCCTTTGTACTGCCAAAACGGTATTCGATTATAAATAGACGCGCGAGCGATTTCACGTGCGTACGCGGCGGTGGTTGTTCATGAAATGAGTTCGTTTCGTACACTTTATGAATGAATGACGTTTTAAATAGCCTCCCCTCTACTGCAGTTAGTAATTGTAGCGTCAGAGCGCGTAATTCCGCCTGTGTAGGAGTGTCTACGTTCCAATCGGATTGTTTCTTAAATAGACCGTCAAATCAGCTGTTGGAATTTAGTTTTTCTGTCTCAGTTGACTGAGACCTACTCAGGTTAAAAGAAATGTCAAAAAGTTTCAGATTTCTACCGGATGTGGGAACAAACGTATTTTTTTGGACATCTGTGAACCAATCTATTTTTATTTGTTTTTTCTATGCATCTTTTGACAGAATTACAAGTACATTTGAAAATATATCTTATTAATAGCTTGGAGTTAGTTATTTTTTAAACGTGAACTTGTAACTTCTTTGTTCACTTTGATGTACATTTAATAGTTTAGGATGTAGCCAAAAGCTTTCATCTAATCTATCCAGATCAGCTTAATGTTGGTTGTAGCTACAACGCTCAAATTATATCATTTCCAAGGTTGATTCAGATCTCTTTGAGGTTATAATGAATGTTTATTGAAGATGAAGCACATCCACAGCTGGATTCAATTCTCAAATCATATCTTGGTCTTACAATGTTTCATGTACAGAACAATGTAAATAAATAATTATGATTTGGTCTCCCTTGAGTTTAAATTAGAATGAAATTATTCTAATGAAAATATGTATTCAGGCAGTTGTATATGAAACAGGTCTTTACATAGTTAAAAACATACCTATAAGTATTAAGTCTAGAATATATTTTACTTTTTACGCGACTGCGCGACACAAAGGATGCACGCTAAAACTACTGAATGGATTTGGATGAAATTTGGCACGCGGATAGAATATATTCTGGATTAACACATAGCATACTTTATATCCCGGAAAAACATAAGATCCCTCGGAAACATGGGTGAAACCGCGGGGGACAGCTAGTGTTTTATAATGCACTCCATTCCTAAGGTATTAAAGAAAGGGTTCATTACTCCCTTAGGAATGGAGTTTCCAAAAATCCTTTCTTTGAGTTAAGCATTAGTATCCCTTTTTTCCCCGTCAGGGGTCGATTTTCGAAAATCCAAAAACACGTGTTTCTTTATTTTCTATCCCAATTTATACAGACTTTCAAGTTAATCGGAACAAACGGTAGGTTTCGGGTTTAGGGTAGTTTTCCAAAACCAAAATTTTTATTGTTTGTTTAGGTAAGTAATTATGTTTCATATTTATAAACCCAAGGAATAATATTATTCATACAAACAAAATCTCCCCTTTTCACACCATTCAGGTTGAATTTCCAAAAACCCCTTCTTAGTAGATGTTTACGTTATAAAAGTAACCTGTGTGCAAGTTTACAAGTTTGTAGCCCCAGCGGTTTAGGCTCTGCATTGATGAATCAGTCAGTCATTCAATCAGGGGCTCTACCGCGTAACTTTGGTGGTAATCGTAACGAACACCATTAATGAATTTCATCCAATCAGGGCATCTTCGCGTCATACCGCGTGCGCATCATTGGTTGAAATAATTAATGGTGTTCGTTACGATTACCACCAAAGTTACGCGGTAGAACCCCAGGACAGGTAAGGAACAAGGTTATTGGAAAAACATTAACAACATCTCAGGACTATATTACTAATATCATAAACAACAACTTTTGTTATATGACTTTTAATAATTCATCAGACATTCATACAAAAATAAAAATAATAAAATTAAACGCTCTACTTGTTCTTGTTACGCATAACAAAAGACTGTGTGTGTGCATGGGAGGCGTAGCTACAACTAAATACAGAAATGAAATGTGTTAGATCGAGCAACGAAATCTTGAGTTTGTTATTGGTAAATGTATTATGTTTTGTTAAAGTCATGAGACAAAAGTTGTTATTTCTGATGTAAGTAATACAGCCCTGTAAAGTTGTTAGTGTTTTACCGTAACCCTGTATATGTATAGATTAAATGTACCTATACCATATTCCAGAAATAAGTTTGCTCATTATTTAGAATAATTTGTGTAATTAATTAATTAACTTTACAGTATTTTCACCTACAAACCATAATTCACATCCGTAACAGTATCTGAAACCGGTATATACACAATAATATATTATTCATATACACAATAATCACATTTTACACTTACAAAATAATATTTACCAAGTATTGTCAAATGGTAAAGATGTATGTGTCAATACCTTTTTTTATTATTATTATATTGATTTAATGAGATTATAATAAATACAGTGCGCATTTCTTTTAATTAGCTCGAATCGTAATATCTTCATAAACATTTTGAACGGTTTTTTTTTGAAAATGAGAATATACGCCGAAAGTAATACTGACATTTTGGTTTATGTAGATATCACACGAACCCACCCATTCTAGAAGCCGTCCCTTCACAATACAATGGAAGTACGATTCGTATATCCAGACCGTTTCATATATCGATAGCATCACTGGTTCTTATCAAATGAGTGCTATTTCCTACTTTTAATACTTATAAATAAATCTTAGAAAATATTTTTCTTTGAAGAGTCGAACATTTTACTATGTAACATCGACTAAAATAAGTTTTGCGTCATAAATACTCGTAATTGAATCACAATTATTTCTTTGAAATGTTCTATTTTTGTATTGGATTCATAATATTTTCAGATTTATAATAACAGGAAACGGTCCAAATGGATACGAAAATAAACAACAAACTGTGACTCATAGCTAAAATGTCATAACTCATAAATTGTATTGATCACGCGCGCAATTTACACGGTGCAAGGTGGTGGGACAACTTCTAAGTACTACTTACCTAGCTGGTAGGCTTAGTTTTTTTTTTTTTTTTTTTTTAATTTATTGGTTCTAAAAATAATTACAAATTTGTTTCTTCACCCCCTTAAACCAGTGCTGGTTTGCCTGGGAGTTGCAATTCCTCAAATAAGTAGGTATACAAAAATAAAAATGAATTAACTAACAAGAAGGTAATTAAATCTAAAACGATACAAATGTAGGTAGTTTATAATATTGTTTCGATCACTCTGCGCAGCTATGACTCGCGTTAGTAGTAGGTAGGTATATAGGCTGCACCAAACCAGTTAAATACATCACAATCAACTTTTATTTTCTATATTAATAAATATACTTTTTAATTTTCTATTTATGTTAATTGGAGTTAGATCCTTTTTTAATTCATTAGGGAGACTGTTTATTAATCTGGGTACTAAGTATTGGGTAGTTCGCTCACCATAGATGTTTTTTGCACCTATTGTGCTTACCATTTTCATTGCAACTTTCCTCGTAGTATTATTATGACAAACTATATTTTCATTGTAATTAAAATAATTTTCTTTTAATAATAATAAATCAATTTTGTTTTGTACGGGCAGTACATTGCAGTATTTAAATATATCCGACTCATTACAATATTTAAGTTTAATTTTCTGTGGAACGATTATTTTTAACATTCTAAATTGTAAGCTATATATTTGATCAATAAAAGTTTTATAAGTACGGCCATAACTAGTCAGCCGATATGCGATGATACTCTCCGCAAGCGCATTGTACAGCTGCAGCAACATCCAGTATGGTGTTCTTCGTTTAATTAATTGTAGATTAGCCATTATTGCCCTCAGTTTATTACAAACGGATTCTATATGTGGCTTCCACCTAAATCTATGGTCAATTATAAGTCCCAAATAAGTGTGTTCTGTCACTTGTTCTATTGTCTCGCAATAACATGACGTTGTATCCAAGTGCAGACACGAATGTTCATGTGCAACGATTTTTACCACTTGTGGCGTTTTATTGTGACTAGAATGAATATGCATAAACTTAGTTTTTTTGGCATTCAGAACAAGTCCAGCGTCGTGGGACCACTTACATATACGATTAAAATCTTCCTGCAGTTTGTGAACGGCAACATTGACATTACTGTCACTTGGTATAAGACATGTGTCATCCGCATATTGCATCATGACACAATGTTTAATGATATTATTAACGTCATTCACATAAGAAATATAATGCAATGGTCCCAAAACAGAGTCCTGTGCGGTTCCTCCATCTACGCTTACCTCTTCGCTATACTCATTCCCCACTTTAACACGATAAGTTCTTCCTTCAAGATAATTCTTACACCATTTTAGTAAAGGTCCACGGATCCCGCTGTTGTCTAATTTCCTAATTAATACATCATGCCTAAGGGTGTCGAAAGCCCTGCTGTAATCAATAAACACCATAACAACATGTTTTTTCACATTCATGCACAAATTAACATGATCAGTGAAAATAGATAGTAGCTGCGAAGTACTTTTCTTCTGCTGAAAACCAAATTGATTTTTTGACAAAATATTATTTTCAGTATAAAAATGTTGTATCTCATGAGCTACATATTTCTCAACAATTTTATCAATTATTGGTAATATAGTAATAGGTCGATAGTTACTACAGTCTTGCTTATTCCCCTTTTTATGAATAGGTCTTACTATACCTGACTTCAACTCAGAGGGGTATATTCCGGTATGGATACTAGTGTTAATGAGGTGAGATATAGGGAAAGCTAATTCATCACACAGTGACTTGATGTCTATCGGCCGAATACCATCAATTTCAGGCCCCTTATTAGTTTTAATTCCTTGCAACAGTTTTCGCACAGTTTTAGGTTGAGGTTTCCTAAATCGCATGGTAACGTTGGCAGGATTTGAATAATCTTTACTGTTGAGTATGGATTTATTACAGTCCAGTATCACATCTTTTACTGCCTTTTCAAAGCCCACGGCAAATTTATTTGCAATATCTTTCTCACTAAGTATACTTTTTTTAAAAGCTTTTATGATAACGTCATCCAAAGATGACTTAATTCTTCCATTCAACCTATTCACTATTTGCCAAACTTTTTTAGGGTCATTTTTATTTTCATTTTTTAGATTTTTATAATAATTATTTCTTGATTTTTCTATTAATTTATTTACTTTATTCCGTAATTTATTATATTCCAATCGTAATATTTTATTTGTAGAATCCATTTTTAATTTGATGAAAATTCTATCCCTTTTCTCACACATTCTTTCAATTTTACGATTTATCCACAGCTCTTTATTTCTTTTTGAACTATTATACTTTACTGTGTATTTTGCCTTTTCACAGCAGTTTAAAATGCATTTTTTTATGTAATAGTAAATTTTACTAGGACATTTAAATTCCCCAATCGGTTTCCAATCTATAGTTTGAAGTTCTTTTCTTAAAACTTTGTTATTATACCTCTCACTATATTTTGGAGCAACCTGTATACGGCTCGCATTATTATCGCAGCAAGCGAGCACCGTGAGGCGGTGGTCTGCCATTACTGTTCCTAGCGCTGCACAGTACGCGTTAAGTGTGCGGAATCTGACAAATATATGGTCAATACATGATTTAGTTATAATATCTTTCCGTAATTCAACTCTTGTGTAGTCGGAGATTCCGCACACTAAACCGTGACCGTACATCATGTTGACATATTGATTACGAACATTTTCCGCGTTGCTTAGACTAATATTAACATCGCCTAGAAGGATGCAATCCTCGGTCGGAAACATATCAAGTAATGAGTTAACTTCACGTATAAATAATTGTTTACATTTATTTGGTGGTCTATAGATGGCACAAAGAACTGCGGAAGTGTTTTTGTGTGTTGTTATTTTACCCACGATACTTTCGAAAGATACTGTGGTAATCGGAACAGTGGTGAATTTATGTTTGTCTAAAATGTAAACCATAATACCTCCACCTTTTTGGTGTTTTCGCAGTTCTTTATGCATATAGTAACCTGGGATCTTAAACAGTGAAATTACTTTGTCAGATATACCGACCTCCGACAGTACAATGACATCTATTTGCTGCTTAGAGCTGGCAATAAGCAATTCGATTTTGGCAAAATTCTTTATAATCGATCGTATATTAACGTGGATACAAATAAGCTTATTTAGTGACTTGGGTATATTTGTCAAGAAATCGGACAAATTAACAGAATTTTTTATTTCTGAAACATAATCATGATTGAAAGCCATTTTTATAGTATTAGGTTAAATAATATGATAAGTGGTAATTCAACAAGGTTAGTATTTAAATAGAAATAATTATAATATTTACGAGCCATGCAAGGCATCATCGATATCCTCTTCTGACCTGATAATTATGACCCTGTCTTTATCTCCCTTCCGCGCCATTATTTTTCCATATTTAAACCATACATATTTAAATTTGTCCTTGAGTTCTTGTTTAGACTTCCATAAAAGATTTTTATTAAACTGTGTAAGTGCTTCTCTCAAATATATTTTCTCCTGTGATAGGTTAGGTTCTATCTTTGTTACCACTTCTGCTGCAATCAAATGCTTCTCCCGTGCTGCTGTGATCCATTTGGACTTGATGTCCTCATCTTGCATCACCATTTGAATTATCCCTGCATTACCCATACGTGCAGGTTGTCTTCTAGCTTGTTTTACATGCTCGAGACTCATGTTTAAAACTTTTGCTATATTCTCAGTAATTGATTTTATATTTTCCTTTTCCTGTGAAGGAACTCCATACACTTCTATTTTGTTACTGATGTATCTCTGCTCGCCTTCATTTATACGCTGTTCTAGAGAGTTTACCCTGTTCTCTAGGTGCATGTTCTTATTTTTTAGGTCCATATTTTTCTTTTCAAGGTCCTTTATAATTTTTTTAAATGTTTCTGCACTCTCAATACACTCATCTACCTTGTCACTTAGAAATTGAACAGATTTGGTTACCTCATTCATTTCTCTTTTAAGAATTCTATCTATGTGTTTTGTAATATCAGTTGATAGCTTTTCCGAGTTAATGGTGATAATTTTCCCGGACTGATTTGGTTCTTCATCTACTTCATCCTCCTCTTCTGGGATCACGAAAGAACTTTTGCGTCCTACCTTCGAGGTGCAATCATTACAAGTCCACTCTAGATTTTCCGCCGCACGTATTGCATTAAGTTGTTTATTAGTGAGACCTGCACACTCAATTCTTGCATGCACTAATAAACCACATCGATTACATTCGAGACCCGGGGATCTTTTATTCACCAATTTATTACACTGGAAGCACTTGGACATTGTGGGTAGCTGTAAATTTATTTCCGTGACGTTTTACGTGTTAGTTAACTGACGTTCGAGCGAGGAATGATAAGTTGAAAATATATCTCCGAGAAATTTGTGTTCTTTCTGGTAGGTTTTGTGAAAGGAATTCAAAATAGTGTTCCCCTGGTTTTGCTAACGTCCCAATTTATTTGTGCCAGAATTACGTTACTTAATTAGGATAATAAAATAATAGTGATAGATAATGAAACGAAACGAATTATATTTGAAATACGGATATTTATTTTTTTCATAAAAATTCTAAATTCAATAATGTGTTTAAACATGTAACATTTACATATATGCATTTATACAAAGATATATGCAATGTTTAGTGATTTTAATACTAAAATTGGAGCGTAACAGACTGTATGTGACAATCACATTTTACACTTACAAAATAATATTTACCAAGTATTGTCAAATGGTAAAGGTTTATGTGTCAATACGATTTTTGTTTTATTATTATTATTATATTGATTTGATGAGATTATAATGAATACTGTGCGCATTTCTTTTAACTAGCTCGAATCGTAATATCTTCATAAACATTTTGAACGGTTTTTTTAAAGTAACTTTTTAAATGTAAACTATAATTTTGAAAATGAAAATATACACCGAAAGTAATACTGACATTTTGGTTTATGTAGATATCACACGAACCCACCCATCCTAGTTGCCTTCCCTTCACAATACAATGGAAGTACGACTCGTATATACAGGATGATCCGATGAATTATTATCTTTTGAACAATTTTATCGTTACGTAACAAAAACTAATTATCTGATGGGCGTAACTATCTCTGCCGAAACAAAGCTCTATTCAACGTAGTAATGCACACAAAAAAATACAATTATTTTAATTAGTTTCAACATTAATACCATGGACAAAGAATGTACTATATCTAATTCAATTTTATGTTTTGAATATAAATATTTTTTGCGTACATTAATACATTGAATAGAATAATAAGAATTATATAAACAATAAAACGTTTACTATTTATCTTTTAATTATTGTGGTAATTTCATCTATTACGCTATAATTACAGATTCAGTCAACTCGGAATTATAAAATGACAAAATTAAACAACGGTTTTCATTTAGTTTATAAGACGAGTAAATATATATTATATATATTGAGATTTGGACTAGACAAACCACATTCTCTATCTACAGATATGTAATCCATGATAAATGCTAATATTAGAAAATCTAAGATCCGTGATGGTTAGTGATGTGCTACACATCGCATACATTTTCAACATCACAACAAATAGACATGCATTATAAAATCTGGGTTTTTTTTTATAACAATCTTGTTTCCAATATAATTAATCCGTTCTTAAAAATGGTTTTTTGTAGCGCACTTGGTTAAAATAATAACATTTCATAACAAAATTACTTTAGCATGAATGTTGTAAATACCTGGGGCCCAAGTCTGCTATTCAATTGTGTTCCAATGAACTTTCAGTGGTGTCAAAATTGTGACATTTTACAGTTTTGGTAGTCTACTAACAAAATAGTGTCATTATGGCACAATTTTGACACCACTGAAAGTTCATTGGAACACAATTGAAACAGCAGACTTGGGCCACTGAAGTAAATTAATAAAACACATAAAACATAATATTTACGTTCACGTAATTGTTTAAAAAAATTACTTATCCTTATACATTTTTACTTTGCAGTATTGAAAATGTACGCACACTAAAATTAATTTTAAGTATGTGACAATTTTTCAAACACTGTGTTTTGAAATTAGGACTGTGATTTTTTATAAAGATAATTAAAACTTCTTGTTGAAATTAACGATCCGTTATTGTTATGACGTAATATAGCCTTAAAAAAATATTTTTGAGCACTTTGGCCTTATAATGTTATTGGCTTATTAAATTATCCACCGATTTCCGTAAAGTAAAACAAAATTACGTTTATGAAAATTATGTGTATAATTATGCAATAAGTAAGGCTGGTAACACACTTTTGTAGAAACAAGTCGACGGAGACAAGTCAATGTAACCAACAGGAAAAGTAGTGAAAGAAAATAAAAATAAAAGATAAATCCTTTACTTGATTGGTTGTTAATGTTGATTTAGTATCGCTCCAAACTACCTGCCTCTAGATAAGTATACTCTACCTTATTAAAACAGTCTTTAAAAACAATTAAAAATGAATGTTTAGAAATTTTTGCTTACAAGATAGATTGTTCAGGCAACAGACTTTTTGAATGTAAACGAATACGCCATGTTTAAAGTAAAGAAAACTCCTAAGCCAACGTTAACAATTAACATCTGTCTGACCCATGTTTTTATTAGCTAAAACAGTTTTCACGTAAATATTCACGACTGTTATGATTTCCATTTCATAACAATATCACAATTTTCAATAATATATAAAAAGACATTGGAGATTTTAGATTACAGTTTAAACAGGCCAAGCTTATTAAAAGTAAGAGTAAAGATTGTGATATAGATACATGTATTATAACATTTTCTTATTATTATTTACATGTCTGTATTGAAAACAATATGGACCACATGATTGTAGATCACTCAAAACGAAAATAACTTTTTTTATAAAAGATGACAAGTTCATACATTTTAGAATAAACCATTGCTAGGACTATATTAATTCCATTTTAGAACACTCATCTCCTAAACGAACATGCTTTACGTACTTCGAGCATAAATCCTATACATCACGCATTATCTTAAAGAACGTAAATTTAAATCGCGCTTAATTCTCACACAACGCACACTCTCGCCACTCTCACGATTCCGATTGAAGCAAAGGATAACGACAAACAAAGGAAATAATTTACATAAGGCCATATATTATTTACTGTACACGTATGTATAACGAGTAGATGATTAATTAGATAAATAATGCTTTAATATTAAGGGTTAAGGAATAATGCATCCGTATTTACGACAGTTTGGTCCATATAAATATTATTACATAAATCGTGTGTATTCGATGCGTCAACAGTATTAGGTATCCAGCAAACATTGGGAACACTTCAAATTTGTAACGAGTAACAGATGTGAGAAAATTCTCCTACGATTTGTGATGATTGAAACGTGACCAAAAATCGTAGCAGAGGCAGTAAATCTAAGAAGGTAAAAGAGCATGATAAACAAGTACTTACCTAAAGTTAATGCAAATAGAAGGTGATGAAGTATTTATAGATGATAAACATTTTGCTGAATACCTAACAGTGGTCGACGTCGCGGCGCCCGCGGCCGCCTACGGTCAGTCTTTTCTGCTAATGTTTACGAATTTGTGCAAAATATTTCTACTAGTCGCGTAACTTAACACAGTAAATTTTATTTACAAAACGCATCTCACCGTCGAGATTGTACGAAATTAAACGAACGAGCACTGACCGGGAACTGCCGGAGCGCCGAATGTCGTATCTGATACTCCGTTTCCAGTAGCGTCATCTCTATCACTCGCACGCGTCGTGCATGAGTCCGTCTAGCTTTCGCAGACGTGGTGTTCAAAAACATTACTCGAAATACGATGGGACTTTTACCGGTTCGTCGTCGGTCGTAGTCCTCGAAGGTTTTGTAGCGTTTTGCTGATCGATGTGGCACGTGGTTTGTTCTCATATGCTTCACGAGGGTCCTTGGCTTCCTGTGGGGGCTTCTGCTCTCATCTCTGACTTGAGCTTGACGAATTCTCTGGCTACTTCATCGCTATGCCTCTGGGAGAGAATCCTGAGGATGGTCCAGCCAGTTTCGTCCATCTTCACGCGTGTGCCCAGGGGTAACCAGCATGCGCATGAGCCCTGAAGAATATAAATAATTTCTTGAGATTCTTGATAAAACATACTCTGTGAGCTCATGTTTACATATATGACCTTTAAGCTCGTAATTTTTTAAAGAAGATGGCATTCTTGACTATACCCTGTAACCATATCTTAGCGTAAAAGCAAATGAAAAAAAAAACTATTCCTAGGATAGAAAGAGACAAGACGTACCTGTTCAGCAATATCAGCTAGGCGCATAACAGCGACTCCCACGAGACGATCTTCTCTCGCAAAACAGTAATCTCGTACGCACACGTGCAACTCAAACAGCTCCAGTTGTTCCGTCGCACTTACCATGCTTTGTAAAAAAGAGACAGACTTTAAATAATGCAATCGTGGTTTAGTTTACATAAAAATGTTTGCCTTTGGTAAGTAAGTTTTGTAAGTAGGCGCAATAGAAGCATTAACAACCTTGTAAATTGCCTCAACAAAATATGATCTAAACAATGATCTTCTACCACCATCACATTCAGTTAACTTAGTGAAGTTTTAAAAACCATGAAAGTAAACAAAGTAAAAAAAAGTTTTTTGAAGTAGAGCTACGTAGCAATTATTGGGACATTTTTTTTATTCGGGAAATATACATTTTAAGATACACTCCACTCAATACTCACAAATGGAAAGTCTCATTGAACTTGGGACTCCAGTTGTTGCTTTTCGACTTGGTGGCGAACTTTCTCTTCTTATCAGCGAGGTGTGGCCCGATGAGGTTCACCTCGATGAACGGACGGAACATGCCACTCGCTATTACCCACTTCAAGTCGTTGGCTGCTACCACTGGAATTTAAAGAAGCATTTGAATAGTCAACTTATCAAGGCAGGTATAAGAGAGGCTTATGAGAGAAAGTTAGAGGAGAATTTGGGCCTGATGGCCTGATGTGCTTAGTTTCCAGATCCTCGGTAGGAGATATTGAAGACATAGGCATAGGAGATCAAACCACAGATTATGTCTCAAGAATATATCGTCGAAAATAAACCTAATTTGCAGCAGGTTCCAAAAATGTCTAATCTCGACTAAAAACTTGTCTAGAGCATAAATTGACATTATGGAATAAATACCGTGCTTTCAAACTCTTCACAGTGTCGATGTTAAGGAATAAAGTAACTAATTAAATTGTCTAGGTACAAAAATAAACCTTTCCACTTTTGCTATTTATCGGTCAAGACTATTCAACTATGATAAAAGCAAGATCTTACCATAAACATCTTCCAACTCTTGCTAATAGCGTAGTATTTATTTACTCTTAAGTTATAGATGTAATATAATTATTATTTGATTGTAAATCGTTACCTTTTACAGTGATCTTATGTTCACCAGTTCCAGGATGCGTGAACAGATCTACTTGAAGTGACACTTCACCTACGCTGCCTTCTTCTGCTACTGCAGCATCTGTTAATTTTGATACATATTTGTTTTTACGAGTCCTTTCGATTATTTTTATCATAGCTGGTAGAATAAAAAAAACTGTCAAGAAAACATATTTATTTTTAGGTTCTGATTTGTCCAAAATATTTTCCTCTTGATTTTCATATAATTTCTTATCAGCACAAAGTGTTATTACATTCAAACATTCAGTTGCGGATGTCATAATCACATTAGTTATTATTTTAAAGACTCCAAAATTTAAAAATGGTGTTCGCAAACCTAATTGATGCAGTCGACATGGCTAGAGAAAAATACTCACCCTGATTCTGCTGACTAGTAACAAACGTCCTAATCAGCGTGTCAGTAGTCTGCGTGTACAAACTGAGGGCGTATCTCAATGATTGAAGTTCTGGACTCTTTTCCAAGAATGTCTTCTTGAGGCCATTGCCTCCGGCGTGGAAGTACAGTTTGATGGTATCAAGCGCTGCGTCTAGTACTGCGCATTGTTTGGGCGTTAAGCTCTTCTCGGCTGATAAGTGCTATAGATGGAATAGGAAGTAGTATAGAAGTAGCAGTATATATAAAAATGAGATAATTGGTAAGTATAGATACATATTAAATGCAACGTCTCTCTGTCTGCCCATCTATCCGTTACTGTGCTTATGACTTGAGAACCATAACATCATTACCTTAACTGTTTCTTAAGTAAGTTATACTTTACTTTGGTCTCTTATATTGAACTTTAACACTATAAATTTAAATCTTACCTCCTTAGAAATATCCATGACTCCGGAGAGTGCATGTTTGACATCCTGTTTGCCCACAGTACTCTTGAACAGCTGCGTCATGTCTTCAATCTTCGCATTAGCTGCTAAATTCTTCGCGTTATTCGTAAGATTCTTCAACATCATCTAGAGATAAAAAAAAATGCTATAAGGTTTCAATTATTGCTATTTCTTGATGATAAATTGGATAATCTTTATACTAAATAAAGATGTTTTAGACAAAAAAATATCTGACTAGAACATCAAAAAGTACATTAAAATTTTATGTCGCTTGATTAAAGATAAAATTAAATGAGTCACCGTTTTATCAGTCATAGGAGGAAGCACAACAGTTTTTTCTAATATCTTCATCACAATCTTCCACAATTCCTTTAGCAGTCGTTTGAGTACAGTCTTTTCGCAGGATTCGGCATACATAGTCAGGGAACCATCCTGTAGAAAAAGAAACAGGATTAAAAAAAATACCGTTACCGTAAATTAATTAAGTTAATTAAGTACCGTAAATTAATAGTTAACTATAAAACAAAATTTCTAAATTATTTTTCTTAAGCATATGCGAGGGAATTACGAGAATAGACATTCAAATAGATATAACACAATCTCTTTATTTCAAGACTTCAACCACGATATCAACAATCCAATAAATCTTACATTAGAGCTACGTCTTTGGTTGGTGGTTCTTACCAGAATATCCATAAGAGGTCGCAACACTTCATCCGCCTCGTGATGAGCGGGCGGTTGTGGGGCTCCAGGCGCTCCACCACCACCAACTTTCTGCAGTAACTCTCCTAGTTCCTTCACACTCGCTGTTATACGGGTCTCCAGACTGAAATAAATGTTTCATATTACTATTAGTGGAGATAAATTAAAAAAAAAATGTATTCAAATAGAACTTCGCAGGTACTTATGAAAATTCTGACTCTAATACCAGTTTTGAAGGTTTACGTTACTGAGAAAAGTCGGCAAATAAACTCAGTTATTACATACTCTTTTCAAAAAGCTAAGATTTATAACATTTACATTCACTGACGATGATTGCGTGGCTTAGCAGCAAAACTACAAAGTATTCTCTATTAATATTTAAAAAAATAGCACTCGCACAGAGCAGGCCCCACAAGCAGCGCATATTTACTAGTATGATGCGTGTGGCAGCCACCGCCCTCTTTGCCTTACTGGAGGAAAGTGGGCGACCCGTCACACCGCCCCAGCTAGCAATGGCCTTAAAGTGCCGATGATATAAATACGTTAAGATACATTGCACGTACCTAATAGCGAACATGGATGCGAGCTCATCAAGAGTACTATTGAGGCTCTGCTGGAGGTCATTTAGGATGTCAGCAGCATCAAGTTCCAACTTGGTGCCACCCATCGCTTCGAACATCTTTTCCAGCTGAACCCTCAGTTGTTGAATATTGTTCATCAAGATGCAAGCCTGTAAAGCATGAATAGTAGTAGACCAATGTTGCTACCCTGAGGTACGCCATAGTATTAAGGGTAGAATTTGAACTGAAATGATTTTGTCGAATAAGGCTTAGGCCTGTATTTATTCCAATTCAGTATTATATTAGGCAAGCTATTTCAAATAAAACATAATTACCACTCTCTCTTCCTTGAGATGCTCAGGAAATTCTTTCTTCACAATATCAGCATAAGCCATTAGAACCTTGACGATAGTCTTTGCAAACCTCTTCATATACCTCTTCCAGATTTCAGGATCAGGACATTCTAGTTTAGACACCACGTCGAAACATTGGGTCAGTTGGGTAAACACGTCTACCACAGAGTTGCTGAAGAGTGCGTGCTCACTAGATTTTTGGAACTGGCAAGAAAAAAAAACTGATAATTAGAGATTTTAAAAGATAACCCATAGATAGAAGCATATTTCACACACATGAATGATCAATATCACACAATTAAAAAAGTGTTAAATATTTTTTGTTCAAATAGGATCTCGATAAATTAGTTAGTTCAGGTAGTTTTAATTTTTTTGATAACTCAATACAAAAAAAAACACGTATTACGTGATTAAGCACCTTTAGCATGTTTTAGAAATATAGCATTCATTCAAAATGTTTTATTTTTATTTACGGGATTTTTGGGTGGCTTGCTTAATCCAATCGAATGCCCGAAATCAAAATATAGAAGGTAATTAATTCAGTTTAGGCCCTGTTCAGTAGACGTTTTTTTTAATTCATCCAACTTATCTTACCCCGTCTCTCTTATCCCTATTGAAAGCACCATTGAGATACTCCAGAGAGACGTCATCATTCTCATTGAGCCACTGCATCACGAAGGGTTCAAACCACGCCGGGTACTCGGGTACTGCTCCACAATATGGCGGCACGTCTTTCACGTAGTTTGTGTGAAGCCATTTCACCTAAAAATAATACAGTTTATATAAATGTTGTGCTGAACCTTTTCACTTTGCGTTTTAGCACATAGGTAGCTATTTAGACCATCGAAATATTTCTTGAAATACCAAGTAAGCTATTTAGTTACCTTGAAGTGTAAATTCATGTAAGCGGAAGACTTGCAGAGTCGATGCTGCTCGTGTTCCTCTAACGCATACTTCATATCTACGGCGAATAGCGACCACATAGTCGCTGCAGAAAGCTGCAAAACAATTATGATACACATTTTTATATTTTCTGCTGCATCAAAAACTACGCAGTCACTAATGTATAAAGAAACAAATTCCGCTATTCACAGCACTGAAATGAAAAGGGAGTAACAAACTTTGGAAATCTACAGCTTAAATAATTAAAGCAGTAGACTAAAATTATGTTTTTCTAATTTCTCATGCTATCTTTATCTTGTGTCGATAACTAGACACACTTTATCATGAGAATTACATATTTGTGAGGTATTTAGGGTTAACGATAAGTTTTAAAAATGCCATAATGTGCGTGAATTGCTGGACCAGATAATACACAATTGAATTAATTTCCTTAACCACACGTCCTGTATTTACCTGTCCTATATTCAACTCCTGCGGAAACTGGTTGAGAACAGGAGCATAGCTGTTCCTGTCCTCTTCTATCACAGATACAATGAGGGCGATGAGCTTGTGCCAGAAGTCAACTGAATCCAACTGAGGCCCGTGGTCAGACGGGTCACGTTTCGCTTCATTTGGATCCACCTGTCAAAAAGTAAGAATTTTCAAAATGGAACATTTAATTCTTTATGATGCAGAGTAGCTCTCCTCATAAACAATGTTACTTGTGTATCTTTTAAATACTGGTTGTAGTTGCACCTGAAACTCTCTGTTGTACAGCTCGTAACAATTCTCGAATAGAAACTGATATGTTGATCTAAGGCATGCCTTCACGCAGTCTTTGACTACTGTGCTGGCGCGGGGTGGACTGCTTAACTCTTGAACCTGAAACAAATGGAGTTATCAGTAATGAGCTGAAATGGATCACTTATCATCGAACTCTCCCATCCCCTTTTATAATGGTAAATGGTTTTCAAATGTTGAATGTTATCCTATTATGATAAGATAGATGAAATAAGTTAAATCTTAACACATGTGAAGACCAATACAATTTATTTGGGAAACACTTTTGACTTTCCATACAGATGCTACCAATCGAGCAAGGACTTGATCTTCTTAATTAATTTAGTTATTGAAATCATAAAGAGGATAATTTATTGTTGAATATGATGAATCAATAAGCCTATTATTATCTTTTTGATCTGAAATTGTACACACACAATACCTATACTCCTACCTATACACATTACCTTCATCCTAAAGAACGTGATGCTAGTGAGCAGGTCGACTGTAGACTTGAGGTCCATGAGCTTCTCAGCGCTTGAAGCGGGAAAGTTGTTGCGGTACATGGACAAGTCTATCCTCAGTGAGTTGTGCAGCTGATCCAGTAGCTTGACGAATTTTTCTTTCTGTTGGTCATGCATGAGGAATGATTAGTATATTTTTGTTTTAATTATATTCGAGTTTTGACAGATGAGGGAAGCTAGGGTAAAGTTTTCAGTTTATAGCTCTCAAAGTTCTTGTTTTTACGAATGTTCATAGTTTTTACTAATAACCACGTCAAAATCAGAAGACTAAAGCCCCGTATCTATCATAGCGGAAATAGACGAAGATATGTGTTTTCTTACAAATGACAATCAAAGCGGGCTAGATCGGACAACTTGAGTATGAAAACCGATCGCTTCTCTACCCAACTCCACTTTGGGCCATACCGGGCCTAAGTTCGTGCCTATTAGCCAGGCAGGTATTATCTTATTTTGCCTAGCGAATTACTAATGAACTATTACTTACATTTAGATAATCATCAGGATCTTACCCCAAAGTTCGAAGCAGCGAACCGATCTGAAGCTGACACGGCAGATGAAGCGGTGGTGTGAGCGTAGTACGCGTTGATGTTCGCGAGAAGAGTTGACATGACTGCCGGCACTCCAGCGCATAGGTACTTTGTTGAGAGACAGTGGAAATGTCTGCAATAAATGTATAATGGTATTTTAAATTATCCTTTAGACGTATTACAAAAAAAGGTATAGTAAGTTTTCCGTAAAATAAATATTAATTAAAAATGAATGAGTTTTTTAAAATAAAAAATAACATGCATTTTAATGCTTGCGTGAGTTTTTAGTACAGACTAACAAATAGATAAAATGTATTTTAAAACAAAGTGATTAAAGCATTTCTTCTTAGTTGTATGAACTAGGAAGTATACCAAAGAAATTGGATATGCGAAGTATACTGTATGACTGGGAGTGTGTTGTTTGTAAAAATTTTGAATAGCCACATTCTACAATGAAAGTTTTTTTAATAACTAAGGTAACAAGCATACGGCCCGCCCGCATAGTAATAAAAAAAGGATTAATTAAAACTCAAAAACGAATCTAAAAAATGAAACGGTTAACCCTGTGACGTTATGACCTACATGAGCTACAGTCACCAGATTTCAAACAATTACAATCTTTTATTTAAAACATCAGTTTTGTGTGGTAAAGCTGAAACCTTTTTGAAATAATTTTTTACAACAGTCTGTTGTTTTTCTATTTTATTTCCACTGAAAGCTATAAATATTTAAACCCATCAACATTGCAGATTTCTAAAGAAATGATTGACCAAAGGCAATAAATGTCTATTCACTCTGGCCTTGAAGATATTCAAGACGTATTCTTTATGATTCAAATCCAAAGCCAACGCCATTTATTCAATTTAGGCCCTACTAGGGCACTTATGAAGATCAAAGCTACTGAAGTTACCACCAGTTCGTAAGTCGGCCTTCAACTGAAAAGAACAGACAAGAAACGCAGCAAGGTTGTTTTTTTTTTTTTTTTTTTGTTAATATGACTATATTGGCTATTTTTTTTATCAAAACATTTTTTTATTGCTTGCCAGTAGTGATGCCAAATGCCTTTGAAGGTCGAATATTTAAAACCTGTAGGACATCATGACGATACTAGGCTGGCTACCATCCCCAAGTAGAAAATCTGCCGTGGGAAAGATCGGCTACAATAGGAAACTCGGATTCGATATTGGAAACGGATTCAAAAACTACTGAGGCGATTTTCCGCAATTGCTGTTTTAATTTCTAAATTCGAATATTTTTGATGTTTCTGTACGGAAATATTAATTCGATTCATCGAAAAGTTTTCGGAAATTAAAATAGCAATTGCTGAAATTCACCTCGGAAATTTTTGAATCCGTTTCCGATAGCGAATCCGACGTTTTAAAATAGCCCTGTAGGACATTTATAGAGCTTACGACATTCGGAATAATTGGACTGTTTTACAAAAAACTTAAACCGACTTCAAAGTACACTAAGAAGTAATCAAATCCTGATCTGATGACAATGGGACCAAATCGGAAGTGTACTCTTCCAGTCAAAAAAAGAATTTTCCAAATCGGTTAATAAATGACGGAGTTATGAGGTAACAAACATGAAAAAAAAACATACAACCGAATTGAGAACCTCCTCCTTTTTTTGAACTCGGTTAAAAATCATACTTTTAGTTTGCGATTTTAGAAGAAATACTTACGTCATAGCTTGATAAATGGCTTCAATCCCATATCTCATGGCGAACTCATCAACGATCTCTTCAGGGTTGTCATTGAAGTAGACCTTCCATGCATCATCACCTCTCGCTGCAGGCAGAGTGACAGCACCACCGTTCTCTTCACATAGGTAATGGAAAAGATTCTCGTGAAGGCATGTGTACTGGAAAGATAAAAAAAAATCATTCATAAAAGTGTTCGAATTTCAAATAAATAAATCATAAATAGAACTACTGATATTATTTATTGTTATACCTAAGTTAAATTGGTAAAGAAAAAAACGAACTGGCCTTTAAAGGTCAATAAGTAAAAAAATATTGAAATTCGGTCGACAAAAGCAAGCTTCGCAAAAAATATCTATGTCGGCAAAAATATCGAGGGAATCTGTCGACCTGAAATTCGACAACGTAAATTAAATTACTAGGCGCGATAAGGGTTAAAAAAGTATAGATTAAAAAACTTTCAATTTAAAATTGCAACGTTTATTTTTTTCGAATCGGCTGTTTCTAAAGCAAAGTCGAATTCACACGGGAAATCAGAATGCAAACCGAAACGCAAATTGAATTTCAAGTTGCGTCTGACCCGGCCGACTGACAGTGATTAATTTATGACAGAATGTTCTGTGTATTCCGCTGATGGAAATGTATATTCCATTATGAGAGCATACAACACGGAAATACTTAGTGAGCGGCGAAAATAGGGTAAAATAACGTTGAATATCTGTCGATACCTTATCTCTTCAAGGCAGGCGAAACAGTGACCTTAATCACAGACCTCTGTCTATGTTGTTACTTATATGTATACCCGTTATTTTTCTTCCGCACCGCCTTCCAAGATATAAAAAGAAGTAGGTATACATATGGCATCACGATAAATTACATCATCTGTTAAAGTCGACTATGCTTTTTATTACGGTCTCCATGAAAGGGTGATAATAAAGAGGGCAATTTTAAAACGTGAGCGGGATATTTATTACATTCTTCATCTATAAAAAGCAAAGAATTATTCCTTTCTCTTATTTTATTACATGAAATAATACAGAAACTAAGAATCTAAATTATACTTTTATGAAACTATCTCATACTATTTCTTAACTTTATACAACGTGTAACGCAAGTGAAGTAGGTAAAAGTTATGTCTTATATTGGTAAGTGACGTGAAAAGTTGAGCCTCATTACGGCGACACGTTGTTTATGATTTTAATTCTTTAAACTTGGTAGCCTACTTTTTTTTTTCTATTGAAACTTTTCATGGCGTTTCTACCTGATTTATTAGTCTTCACTCTTTCAGATATATAGCTGTACCTACCCTTTCAGTCACAAGTTGTATATCACAATTTTGGATGGTATAACTTTAAGTCGGATTAAAGGCCTATATCAAAATCTGCAAACAGCTTAGAAAGGGAAAAAAAAAAACTTTTATAACTTTAATAAACATTGAACCAAGTTATGATTTCTGTCGATGTGACTTAATCCCGAAAGGCTTTTAGCCACCACGCTTCGCCACATAAGCTGTTATAAAGTGCCATTAAAGCTTAATATATTGCCACTGCATTGAAGCATTGTAACTATTAAACATATTGGTATGAAGTTGAAAATGTATCTACTAGTAGTGGTAAGTCAGATAACCGTAATAGGTAGACTAACGAATTAAAATGCTTGTGTGAGTATAATTAAAGAATATATGCAAATAGATCCTTTTTATGATGTTACAGTAGTACCCAACTGATAAGGCACGTCGTTAATCTTCGTTCGCACAGAAAAGAAAGTAAGCCCTGAAGATTAACGAAATAATGCTTAAAACTTACAATCAACCTTAGATCACTACTATAAGGTTCATAATACACTGCAGCTGTTAGTACCGTCTCACTCGCAAGTCACGCCCCTCTTCACACATGGCGGCAGTCGCCGACCAATAGCATTTCCCGCGTTTTGAAAATGTATCTTCTGCGCAGGTACATTGGTAAGCCATATCAATTGGGTACTACTGTACCTTGCTGAGTTTCTTACCTATTATACTCAGTTGAAGGCCGACTTACGAACTGGTGGTAACTTCAGAAGCTTTGACCTTCATAAGTGCCCTACTAGGACCTAAATTGAATGAATGGCTTGGCTTTGAACTTAATGTGAACAGATTTAAAGCAAAGAAATAAACTTCGTCTATCTAATCACGGCTATTATAATAATATTTTTGAATTTCCTTGAAAATTACAAGCCATCTATCGAGAAAATTGCTGAAAATGTTTCGGTTATAAAGCGCTGAGTAGTGTTTTAACAAAATTGAGATAATCCATTCATCCCTCGTTAAGAATTTTTTTTCAACACCGGCGTTTTCCTGAACTTTGTTCTTGTAATTATTTTTTATAAAACTCTCATCAGACGGGAGTGAAGAAAGTACTAAAACAGAATTTTCAGTAAAATTTAATTTTACATAATCTGTAATTTTTCAATTCTCTTTTACTCTTGTTTGTAATCAAGTTCAAACAGTTAAAGATAGAGATAATTGAGTTTCTAACAATATATTTAGTTTCATATAAAAATTCATAAAACTAAATTCTGAAACTAACGTGGTATTCGTATTCCCATCGATTATAATAAGTAAGATTATATGTCGGAGAGTTAGATCGTTGGTCGGACTCAGTTGGATTATGATATTATCGTGGTACAAGGGTTGGGTGAAATAGTAGCAACACTGATTTGACTTTAACGTAAATAACAGACTTAATGAGGGTATGCGTAAAAAGTAAGAATACTGATTTGACTATAACGTGAATAACAGAGTTAATAAGGGGATGCGTATTGCTTTTGGGACAGCTAGTTTATCACAAGCGCTCGAGCTGTACACATATCAGTGCAATCGTTGTTACACCCGGTTCTGAAGCCTATAATTATTTAAGGTTATCCATGTGTGTAATCGAGTAAAAGATATCGAAGACCGATCTAATCGAAGAGATTTTCAAGAATTATACTCTAGGTGCTAAAATTTTTCATTCGGAAAATAAAATGTTCATGTCCCGCGGGAAACCTTTGAAAAACCTGCTAAAAAAAATTTTGGCCTCAAACGCACAGGCAGGCGGCTTGTTTAGCACCTAGAGGCTAGCGAGTAGCTTAGTAAAACAAACGTTCTAAAATATTCGCGACCGGCCGCACTGTGCGCTTGGCACCTAGCTAGTCGCTTAGCGTGTCGCAAGGTGACTCGCTAACCTCTAGGCGCTAAGCAAGCCGCCTGCCTGTTCGTATGTAGCCTTACGGTCTTACTAATAAAACGCTATTTAACTAATAAACTGATTCAATGGTCAAATAAATTACGTCACCTTACTGCCATTGTTAAACAATGTGACGTTATTTAGGTGACCATTAATCAGTATATTAGTTAAAAAGCGTTTTCTGAGTGTACGGTCTTGAAAGGTCGGTCCTCTCCTCGTATACTTCTTTAACAAGGTCTGGTCTCCGTCTGGTCATGTCATTTATTGATTTTCTTCGACGTCTGTCAATCTTATATTCAAATTCCAAAGTCTCGGTAAATTTCATCTCATATCACAGCCATGGAGGTTAGACTGCCACAACGCTGAGTAAGGGGATAATTTTTATTTTTGTCATCGTTTTATAAAATATGGTCTTAGAGCATGATATTAAAATCCTTTAAAAATGTGAAGATAAACTTTAGAAAAATACCTACTAAATAAAATTACGCAGTTCCAAAACCTATAAGACATTTCATCATCATCATCAGCCTATAGCAGTCCACTGCTGGACATAGGCCTCACCCAATGCGCGCCATCTCGCCCTATCTTCGGCTCGACGCATCCATTTCCTACCAGCAGCCTTTTGCAGATCGTCACTCCATCTCGCTGGAGGGCGCCCTACACTACGTTTGCCGAGACGCGGTCTCCACTCAAGAACACGTTTTCCCCACCGGTTATCGGTTCTTCGGCATATGTGACCAGCCCACTGCCACTTCAGCTTGCTAATTCTATGAGCTATGTCGATGACCTTGGTTCTCTGACGGATGACCTCGTTACGGATCTTATCCTTCAGAGAAACTCCGAGCATAGCTCGTTCCATAGCTCGCTGAGCGACTTTAAACTGGTGGACTAGTCGTACCGTGAGTGTCCACGTTTCGGCTCCGTATGTCATAACGGGTAGGACACACTGGTTGAAAACCTTCGTTTTCAAACTCTGCGGTATGTGTGACGAGAAGACCCTACGAAGTTTCCCAAATGCTGCCCAGCCCAGCTGGATCCTTCTCTTGGCTTCCCTCTCAAAGTTGTTTCTACCTAATTGCAGAATCTGCCCGAGGTAGGTATATTCCTGAACAACTTCGAGATGGTGGCCATTTACGACGATTGGTCCCGGATCAATGTGATCATTGATCATGACTTTGGTTTTATCCAAGTTCATGCCGAGACCAATACGTCGCGAGGCTGATGCTAGACCGTCCAGCATCTGTTGTAGCTCCTCCAGCGACTCCGCCATCAAGACTATGTCATCTGCAAATCGTAAGTGTGAGATGTATTCGCCGTCTATGTTTATGCCCATCCTTTTCCAGTCCAGCGTCTTAAACATATCCTCCAATACGTTTGTGAACAATTTCGGGGATATGACATCCCCCTGTCTCACTCCTCTGCGTAGTTGGATGGGTTTAGACTGCTGGTCCTGTACTTGGACACTCATGGTTGCGGCATCATAAAGACATCTCAGCACTTCGATATAACGATAGTCTACTTGGCATCGCTGCAAGGATTCCAAAACAGCCCAGGTTTCGACGGAGTCGAAGGCCTTCTCATAGTCCACAAAGGCTAGACACAGAGGCCGATTATACTCCTCTGACTTCTGTATAATCTGCCTCACTGTGTGGATGTGGTCTATGGTACCAAATCCTCCTCGAAACCCGGCCTGCTCCGGTGGCTGAAACTCGTCGAGTCTTCTGGCAAGACGGTTCGTGATGACTCTAGAAAACAGCTTGTAGACGTGGCTCAGGAGTGAGATGGGCCTATAGTTTTTAAGAAGGGTTTTATCTCCCTTCTTAAAAAACAGAACGACAATACTCCCGTTCCAAGCCTTTGGAGTTCTCCCGCAGTTAATGACGGAGTTAAAGAGGCTCTGTAGTTCCTTCAGTACAGGAATTCCTCCTGCCTTCAGAAGTTCTGAAGTAATTCCGTCTTCACCCGGGGCTTTTCCATTTTTAAGCTGTTTTAGAGCCAACACAATCTCGTCCTGGCTGATGTCCGGTAGTTCGTCGGTATAGTGTCGAGTCAGGTCAGGTCGATAAGACATTTAACGATATATATTTTAATAAATAAGGACATTTAAAGTTCACAGACAGTGTGTTCTGTCTGTTTTAATTACCTAAGAACAGAACAATATATTTACTGTCTTACTAAGTGGCAACAGGTGGAGTGAGTTCTAATTTAATAGCGAACCAATAAAGCAGCGCCTTTGAAACTGTCACAGAAGGACAATACAAGGTAAAGTGACAAATGAATTTAATGGCGTACTCTTGAATTACTGGAAAAGACGTATCTTTTATAATTGATCAGGTTTTATTAGAAGCTTGGGATAGAATCATTGTTTAAGTAACATAATAATAAACCTTTATCCATTCATGTCATCAATATAAGTACATTATATACTTGACCGTCTTTAACATAAAGGCACACGGGGCCCGTGCCCAGGGCCCACACACTCACGGGGGCCCCGATATGCCGATATATTCGCTTACACTACACAAAAATTTTTAGTTAGATAATAAGAATTACCTACACCAGAACAATTTTTAATTTTAGCCATATTAAAAATATAAAATCATAACAGAAAAATGTTTTTTGCAATTAATTTATTTTTTCAACGGGGCCCCGGTATGTCTTAAGAAGGCTCGGATTATATAATTATATCATACACATAATTATAGATAAATTATTCACTAAATTTTAAGTCCTGGTCCCACTTCGGGTATAGGCCTCCAGTTGTCTCCATTTGTCTCTATAATTTGCTGTCACTATCCAGTCCCTGCCCGGATCTTTAGGTCTTCATCCCTCTAGTTAGCTTATATTAAAAAAACATGGTGCATTAAAAGAGTGACTCTGATATCAAAGATTTTTATGAAGGTTTGGTATACCTTAAAGAAATCATATACTTAAGTGGAAAATATTCTTAGAAACAGGAACGAAAATGATAAAGCTAGCGTTAATTAATACTGCGTTAATCAAATGTAACCGGAGGCAGAAATGCTAAAAACATTGAAAGGGTATAATTTCATAATTTAATTACATAAATACTCTAAAAAATATTTTACCTTTCAGAAAATCTGCTTGTAGTTAATTTTCAAAGTGAGACTGACTTCGAAGAATATAATATATACTCTATTTAAAAGGGTTATCGTTAAGGAAAATTAAGGAAAGGAACTAAAATACTCTGAAAGGATCCAGTTTTTAAAGGGAAATTACAGGAAATCCAATTAAACCTTACGTAGACAGTAAATATTTGATTAGTAATTACGAGAATATTATAAATACAGTATACAGACAGTAGCTGTGTCTGTTTGTATATTACCTTTTGAACTTTTATGAAGAGTGTACATAATCTTTTAATTCTGAAAACGCGGGTAAAATCGCGTTGGATGGTGCCTATTACCAGTAATTTCTAATAAAAGACTCTAATAGAATACTTATAGAATATTATAAATGTTCAGAATTTTTCTCAGAGTACTTAGTATTCCATTATCTCTTTACTTTAAAGTCTAAATACACAAAAGATTCTTAAACAATGTATAAAAGATAATTATACCAGTATTAAGTTGCTCGCATCTTTATCTCGAAGTAAAGAACTAGATTATTGCTAAAAAAATCTCTTTTCTCAAAAGATATCTAGATACTCGTATTTCAACGTAAGTGCTAATACTTTAGTGTAATTCGTTTAGGGTGGCACTAATATTTTGGACTTCATTTAATTAAGAGGACCCTTAATAAATCAAGGTAAGATAAATTGGTTTAAATGTGACCCTCCCACATTGCCGGAGGTAAGGAGCACGTTATATAGATAATCGTATGTTATTCAGACCCACCTGAAATCTCACGTGACCTTCGACTCTGATGAGACGAAATAAAGATATGTTTAAAGAAAATATAGTTATAGGAAAATGCTGTTTGTATTCCGGAGAAAATCTAACTATGAAAATTTATTTAGATACGCTTATTTCTCTGTTTTTTATAAGGAAATTTGTTTAGGTTTCATTTAAATCCAAAAATAATATGGAGCTTCTTACCGGAACTAGTGGTAGAGTCAATTGTAATGTTCATAAGTATGAAAGACAGGAATGATTTAATTTGACGAAGTGATCAGTGTCTTATTAGGGTCTATAGGGTTATAGTTTGAGTAGTCTAGGAAGTGTATCTATATAATATTGTTCTTATAGATAGATATATTTGTAGAGCTAAGCCTTACGTCAATGTTACGTCAGAAGGTAAAATTTTATTTTACAGTTAGAGAGTTTTATCAATTAGCACAGTTACCGAAAAATACGGACCATTTGTTACAGAAAAGGGACTGAAGGCAAGGATTAAGCATCGTTAATTTACGAATTCCAAACGAAATGGTAGAATTGGGTTGGAAGGATTAATTACAAGGCGTGTAGATTTAGCCAGGTACCTCTACCCAGATACCTATCACGTTTCTTTTCAATTTTCATTATTGATTAAAGGCAAAATTAATTTTAAGCCGCATTAAGATGGTCTCCATTTTCAATTTTATCAGATGTCTTTTGCGCTTTAATTTATGACCTCTCTATGCGACTAGACTTTTGCGTCAACTTGAGTAATCTTAATTACTCAGAGTTAGTTGCTTAGTATCAAACAATGTAATTTCAGCTCAAGTGGGTCTAAGGCGCTGAGACGTAAGGTAATGCATTATTGTTTATATCTATATATATAAAAATCAATGCCACTTTTCGTTGTAATTTTATAACTCAAGAACGGGCTCACCTATCCATACCAAATGTTTAGACTTTGTTCGGACTATTTAGTAGATGGTTTATGTGAAGTTTGCACAAAATCGGTAGAGCGGTTCTTTATTTATCACATTTTTTGTAACAAATGAATTCAATAAATGGCGGATCATTTTGTTAATGGGGATTTTGCGGTCAGGGTAGGGTAGAGTAGGGCAGGGTGGGGTAGGGTAGGGTAGGGTAGGATAGGATAGGGTAGGGTAGGGTAGGGTAGGGTAGGGTAGGGTGGGGTAGGGTAGGGTAGGGTAGGGTATCACCATAGGGCAGGGTAGCACCACGCGAACGAAGTCGCGCCGGGCAGCTAGTTAATTATGTTTTTAAAATCATACATTGTTTTCTATTTAATAAATAATACGTGAGACGTACCTTAAAAAGGCTCAGAGAACCCACATTTAATGCAGCTATATTCGCTTTCTCACTCAACAACCCTCGTCCATTAAGAGAAAATTTACAAGAAAAAATAAAGCTGCAATGTAAACACGTTCTTTCGAGTTTCACACGCCATATAATTTACGATTTGATAAACTGCCTAAGGATTTTGGAGCTTAAAAACGTTTTTTTTTCTATTACCGAAAATATACTTGAACAACCCTCTGTTTGTCATTAAGTATTACTTAGCACGCATTCGGGACTTTTCTTACATTCCTTAACATATTTATAATTTAAAGCAAATGGAAAATCGTTTTAAGTCTGTATTTTGTACATTAAATTGGAATCGAAGGCTGTTTACATATTTTATTATTCGGAATATCGGGTGGAAAGTAACAAAGGTTCTGAAAGGTTTCGTAGAGGCAAGATTTTATTGATTTACTTTGGCTCGATAACAGGGTTTGGCAATGTATAAAAAAAGTTACCATTCGCATTCGTGTGGGCAGTCAGACAAATACTATAAAACTAATTCGCCAGCAAATGGACATGTACAAAGAAACCTCTATTGTTCTGTAATGGATTCGCTGGTAGAAGCAAAAAACCGTTGTGTGAGCACAAGATCCAGTCAGATTGAATCTGTTATATCACCGGCCTCTTGTTGAACCATTTTTTTCAAATTGCACAGAAGAAAAAAAGTGTACATTAGGATCAAACAAAAATAACAGAAATTTTAGGAAGTGGTAACATGAAATATAGGCTTACTTAATCACAAAACTGAATCCGTTTTGTTTAATTCCCTCATGTTTTTTATAACACTATTTATATCGTATTTTATTTCAATAAAATGTTGTATCCTTTTAAATAACTGCGTAGGCTGTTACTTAAATTATTTTTAATGTCCAAATGTTTAACATCAAAAATCCAGCAGTACAATAAACGCGGAAGTGTTTCATTAAAAAAGCAATTTCATCTATCTGGTCGTGTAATGAAAAAATTCTCATCGCACATGAGAGCATCTTAAGGCACCTGTTACTACATCAAAGGTAAGTAAGCAATACTTAGCGCTTTTGTACTGATATGTACGAGGATACGATAATTGGATTATATACTTAGATGTACTTAGAATAAACGTCGACTTGGGAGAAATTCGCACAGTTAGTGCTTGGTGGGATAATTTTACCTGAAGTGCTGAATGCTTTTGTTTTATACTTTTTCGGGATACGTGAATGGTAGTCCCGATGAGTATTATTGGTGATTCAAACAGGATAGTGTTTATTCAAATAGTGTTAAAACTGTGTTTAAGAGAGAAAGCTTTCTTTTCGTTGTGTCATGTATAAAAATTGCGCACTGTCTTTTACAGCTAAACTGAATGTGTTCGTGGTCATAATTCATATTATGTAAATGCATAGTGATATTAATTTGATTTTTATTATTTTGAATTTAAGACTATCTTCTCTGCAAGTTTTGACCGGCTTTACTGTTAACGATTACAAGGCTACGCGTATTTTAATGTTTCATTGGAGAAAGAAATACCTTTGGTATAAAAGGACTATTTAGAGGGGTCGCGCTATACCGCTATGCTATGCGCTATGTGCGATAGGGACATCTGCAGCTCAGGGGGCCTACCACAAGCTCTTAAAACAAGGTTAAAATAACCTTATTTGTCTTTTGTCCCTCTTTGACATCCAACGTCAAAACAAGACAAAACACAAATAAGGTTATTTTAACCTTGTTTTAAGAGCTTGTGGTAGTCCCCAGACCGATTTATTCACAAATTTTTTTTACGAAATCAACGTTTCGTTTTCCCCATTTTCCTCCTCGAAAACTCAGCCGATTCAATTATTTTTTACATTAAAATTTTAAGTAAGGGGTTATCTAGGTCCCTATTACTTTCTTTTATGTTAAAATCTTTTCGAATTTGTCTGGTAGTCCTTTTAATCACGGCGGAAAAATAGGGCATTTATTGTAATTTTTGGAGGGATAATAGGGACGTGTCCAAAGCAGAACTTGATGATATTAAAAAAAAATGACTCTAGAGGCATTTTTCAGGAAGAAAACAGGGGAATACATTTGTATGGAATAATCGCAGCCAACTCCCGTCTTAAGAGGTTACTCATAATATGCCAGAGAAGCAAAAATGCCTTCTTGGGGAATGCTTCAATATACATAGAACGAGCTTTTTTCTTTAAGAGTACAAACCTTTATTTGACAAAAATACAAGTTGTTTCTTTTCTTCAAATCAACGATATAGCCACGTATCGCCGTCAAAAAGATCCCTTTCTTCCACACTGGTAAACTTCTGTCGTAATTTCATACTAGACTTCTTACTAAGTAATCAAATTTCATTTTCAATTATGTACAGATGGATTAAACCTTTCAGAGTGCGTACAAATTTATCCGACACAAAATCTTTCTAAGTAACAAAGTAACATCCTATGTTTACGTAAGACGTTACTAAGATATTTTAATTAGTGACTTTCATACCGTTGGCCTGGCCTTTTAGAGAAAATGTTCGGAAGATTATATTAGGTAGATACTCTAAGGTAGCCTTTTTTATCATAATCAGTGTTAGGTTAGTCATGTTGAACTCTTGTGGGAAAAATTATGAAATCACGATATCTTTGATCTATCGTGATTTCATAATTTTTCAAATTACAATCTTATCATGGTATGTTATGATGTTGCCAAAAAGAATAAGCCTTGAAAATGTTGTCATTGTTATAATGTAAAGGTTCGATGTGCTTCTCGATAGCACCTAATAGTAAATAAGAAAATAAAGTAAATAATTGGACTGTTTTACAAAAAACTTAAACCGACTTCAAAGTACACTAAGAAGTAATCAAATCCTGATCTGATGACAATGGGACCAAACGGGAAGTGTACCCTTCCAGACAAAAAAATAATTTTCCAAATCGGTTCATAAATGACGGAGTTGTGAGGTAACAAACATTAAAAAAAAAAACATACAACCGAATTGAGAACCTCCTCCTTTTTTTGAAGTCGGTTAAAAAAAAAACATACAACCGAATTGAGAACCTCCTCCTTTTTTTGAAGTCGGTTAAAAAGAAAGGAAAAACTATTTGATTATGGAGTATTGAGGTACATCGAGTTAACGACGCTAGCTGACGGAAGCCCTATGTACGGTCAATCAATAAAGCTGTCAAACAAATATCAACCTTATTTACAAAGGTGAGCAGAAGGTCCCAAATCATCACATATCAAACATTGATTACTATGAATATTGCATCAGTTTATAACACGCCACAAAGTTTACTTTGACACTTCAAAATTGAGTTTGTAACCGACGTAATTATGTGTAAACTGCGACACAGTGACCTCATTTTATACTTTACAACTTTTACCTCGTTTATTAGGTGAAGTTTTTAATGGTCATAGAATATTATTTTTCATGTTATTGAATGACGATTGAAAAAGTTATGCTGAAAAAGATTTTGAAAGAAATACAATAAATGGATTTCAAAATACAATAAAAAGTATATAAAAAAACTTTTACATGAATAATGTAGAGCGAGAGGGTTTTTAAAAACTACCTATATTTGAAAATCAAAATCAAAATTCATTTATTCAATCTTGGCCCTGATAAGGCTCTTGTAAACAAATTACTCTACACCGGTTACAAATACAACTTGAACTGAGAAGACTCCGGCAAGAAACTCAGCAAGTATACTTTCTATTTTAAATGTACTTATAAATATTACAATTTACAAAATATATATAACAAAGAAAAGATTTGAAAGATGACAGAGGCTTTAATCGGACTGGAGATTACAGGTGATTACTTGTATTCATAAACAAAGTCTACGTGACGGAATCTACGACGAAATAATTAAAGAAATATTCCAAAGTAACAAATAAGAGAACGGAATTAAAAATATACAATTATTCCAGTAATCTTTTGTGAAGACTCTTTATTGACAATTATAGACGAGTCCCATTCAATTAGATCAATTTATAACAATACCTCCACAATTGATTAATTAGAAGGATTTGTTGTTTACAATAATTCAATTGTACGGTACAAAGCCGCATCAATTCCAGGGCTATCATTTATTGATTTGACACCGATTAGAAGAGAATTAATGATGGGATATTCACAAACGCAGTTCATTAGTGGACCGGATCGGTATGTGAATATGTGTTACAACGAGTACGATTGATTATTTCCTACTTCCGTATTGAATGTTACACAGTCTAATTCCTTCGATAGAAGTTAGTTATATAATAATAATAATGTATTTATTTGTACTTCAGCCGTCGGCTCGGAAATGGAATGCAAGTCCTATATAATAACACTGAAAAAAAAAATTTTTTTCAGGAACTGTGAGTCAACCGATTCAAACTATATGGATTACATGTGGTTATAAGTTTATACTTATGTCGGCGTCAGCGTCAGCCAAGCTATACAAACACCACGATTAGGGTTCAGTGGTATCAGAATTCGATGGGCGTAGTGCAGGCAATTAAACAAACATACTATCGCTTCGGAAAAGTACCGTATGAGGAGAAGTGACGCAAGAAACTCCTCATGGGTCCGATAGGTTTATTCACTTCACTTACACGTACAGTCTTAATAATTATAGGTATCAGACCGAGTGAAACAATGATGGCACTGATTGCGTACAGCTCGAGAGCTTGTGTTAGATTTACTCCAAAGAGAATATAAATACTACAGTGCGACTGCCGAGAGAATGTGCCTCTGATACGTTTTTAACTTACTGATTCATATTGCAATACGCAAATCCTCATAAACTTTTTTATAAAAATTGAATTGTGTTGCCATTATTTCACAATCCATATATACCATGATGATACCACTTTTTGAAATAGCTAAAGCATCGATTGACTGCCCTGGGTTGAGAAAATGATGAAAATTAAGATATTTCTCGTTAATGATTAAGAACAAATAAAAAAATTGAGGTTCTATAGTTTCGAAGAACTTTGTATTGGCGGCAAGAAATCTTACAATCTTCTATCCAAGTCCCCCAAATCAGTAAGATTGACTAACTTTATTCGAAACTGCAAAAAACAATATAGTTTCACCTACACATAAAAACATCATAGGTTCACCAAACAAAATACAGGCTGACTATGGTATTTCTTTTTCCGTTTTCCCCTCCTTATGCGGTAGGTAGAGGTCGCATAAAAAAATGTGGTACGGTCCTTTATGAGAATTTGTGTTGCGTGGACGACTGGCAATTACTACACTTGTCTTGTTCTCAAGACGTGCTATACATGTCAAGTCGTGATTTTTTTGGCTAGATACCCTCGTTGCTTTTGTAAATTACACTCGCCGAGATTTTTATTGGATACTGTTAAGCTTTTTCGACCAAAAAAAGGTAAGTAAGTAACAGTCTCATAACAGACGATACAATTTGGGTAGCCCTGAACTTTCAAATTTATGAGACGATGGTACTTCTTACAGGAAATGCTAGGGCATTAAGGATTGTTCTAAAAGAAAATTATAGCAACTCGAGACAATTAACAGGGCTTGGAACAAAGGGGCAAATTTTATGGTTAGCAATTTGAAGAGCATTAAGAACACACGAGACTGAGACCACGAGTGTTTCTTAATATTATGACAATAATTGTATGTAGGATGACGGGGTTTGAGATCGGCTAATAAAAACTGCAGATTCTTCCAATAATAATTGATACTTTATTTTCTTTAGTTTTAACAATCTTCACGTCTTTCGTCCTTCCGTCAAAGTCTCTCTCTCTTTCATCCATCCCTTTCACTCACTCACTCCACGTTCCCTTCTATGCATCTTTCACACGTTCCATTCCTACATGTATATGATGAAATTTATTACTGTAATTGTTTTGTTAATGTGAATTTTAAATTATGGTAAATTAAAATATATATAGCTGTCTAGCGCGGTTTCACCCGCGGTCCCGGGATAAGAAGGCTGCCTATAATACTCGGGGGTAATGTAACTTCCTATTAGTGAATGAATTTTTCGAATCCGACTTGTTCCAGAGATTAGCCCATTTAAACAAACAAAAAAAACTCGTCCGCTTTTTTATATTATAGTATAGATTAATAAGTAATCTAAAATAAGTCTTTTTTTACCCGACTGACTCGGAAGGAGGGTTATGTTTATTACAAAGACTTTTTTCAAAGACAAACAAGAATGTAAATCAAACAAAAAACAACGTAAGAAGTTAGTGCTTTTCACGTATTCTGTCACGTTTATTCTACCGGTGAAACAATCCACGGTAAAATTATGATAATTCGCATGAATGAAAGATTAAATCCCTTCCAATTTAGCTCAGAAGGGAAATATTGAAGTGCTGCAGCAATGTTAGGCAGTCGTTTAATTACGGTCACTTTTGTTATTCTCTTGGTGATTTCTTTTTCTTTGTAATGAAAAAATCTTTTTCGGTCGCAGATTTGGCTGACTCTCTCATTAATGTATTTTTCGGTGTAACCACAAATTCTATCCTAAATGAGTTCAATAATTCTATTATAAACTTAAACTACAAACCAAACTGCTACAGAAGACTTACTCCGTGAATTTAACTATATTTTGAAATGATGATACCTAATCACAAATCTTACTACATCTCGAGACATTAGTTTCGTAGCGGGCTACATTTCGTAGCATATTCGTAGGCGACTGCTACGCGCTAAGTAAGCTCTACGCGAGGTAAGTAGACGACAAATTTACTGGAAGTGTTTGCATAGTGTAAACGTTTACGTCATATACTGCAAGTTTATGCTGAGGTATAATAGTTAAAGGTGATATATACGGCTATAAAATATTTCATTAGAAATTACATCTAGTGATTGCGAAATAAATAAATATCCTGGGACATTCCTCACACACGGTCATCTGATCCCAAACTAAGCAGAGCTTGTACTAAGGAAACCATATAACTGATATAATACATATACTACTTTTTGTTTGTAAATACATACTTAATATACATAATACACCCAGACTCAGGACATACAGACATGTTCATGCACACAAATGTACGTCCTGTGTGGGAATCGAACCCACGACCTGCGGCGCTATAGGTTAAGACTCCACATCTTAACCAACTGCGCCAACTGGCCCGTCAAAGCTACATAAGAAAAGGGTAAAAGGTAAGATATTCATACATTTACCTTCAACCCTTTTACCTTCCCATACAAATATTTTTTTAAACTTGTTATTAGAATTTTCACATAAATTTGCTGATACAGTTTTGTTCTACAAGACAATTAATTTAAATGTAATAAGAGTGCTTTCTCTTGCAATATTATTTAGGAGCTTCCATTACCATTGCCTATACATTTCAAAGGTTTTTTTTTCAAATCGCTAACAAATAAGATAAGGATAGCAATATATTACTAACGCCGCAGGTCACAATTCCAATGTCTATGGCTGGACACTTGGAATTTATTAGGGAGCTAGAATACCTGGGTAATACAATTGGAGATGAATGGATGGGCAAAGTTTTATTGGATGTAAATGTTTGTATTGTTGTACCGTAATTTATATTTATTGTTATCTATTTATTGGATGTTATTTTGGTTTAGGTAACAAGTTTATTTAGGGGTTAAAAGTTATATTATTATGAAACGTTCTCCAATCTATGAGTTTTATCTCAGAATAATGAAAGTAGTAGAGAAGCTATCTGGATGGAATCCACATGCCTCAACTAAGTACATACGCTCTGGTGCGTCCATGCTACGCGAACCGAGCCACAAACGAATGGGATTCGTTCGTTGTTCGCATAGCGTGTACAGACTTGCGAGTTTCGAACGAACGTTCGGCTCGTGCTCGTCTGCGCTCCGCCCGATTGTTAGGTTTATCAAGAAAGGTGCATTTTAAAAATAATTATTTATTTATTTTACCTTTAAATCACCTATAATGTAAGAGTCAGGAAACACAGACGCCGGAAGCAAGTTCCACTCCCTTGCTGCCCGCATTATAAACGAGGATGTAAAACGTTGTTTCCGTATTTTCGGTATAATAACGTACGGGTGAAACTTTTCCCGGCGTCTTGTGGTTCGGTGTAAGAATGGGGATGGTGGAATTAGGTTGAATCCCAGTGGATTCGCATCGCGCTCGTTGTAGGCTCGCTGTAACGTCCACACTTGACATCAAGAGCAACGAACGAATTCTGTTTGTTCGTGTCTCGGCGCGTGCTCGGTTCACGTAGCATGGACGCACCATATACATATTTCCCATATGAAAATATGTAATGTATGAAATATGTAATGTAGTGTAATATATGGGGTATAATTTCGGAATTATGTGTACCAGCCAATGATTGTTTGCATCGTATATTAAGTGTGCATCTTGATGTATGTATAGGTTCTAAAATAATGATTGCTCAATTAAGGTACATACATACACAAATTGAAGTAGATATATTTATCATTTCAAATGTAAAGCGACCTCAACATAATAAATTCAAAAACCACTTATTACAAATCTACTAAAATGAACCATCAAGACCTTTTTAGCGTATATACGATAGATATAACACCTCTCTCGTAATTGTCGGGAAAGAGGTCGTGGGGCGCACGCGAATAACTTTTAATTGCATTACTTTCCCACCTACTAGAGGGAATTTTCCACTTTTTAGGGTTACACGGTATATGGGAAAAAACGGCACCCATATCAACGTATTGTCAGAATTTTTTTGCTATTCGGTGTGAATTATTTCACACATTCTTCGTATATTAAATTTCTAACGCGAGTTTTTATTCACTGATCGATTCCGGGCATTATTTTATTGAATGTATTGAAAGAGCTCAAATAAAATGTAGCTCGTATTAAGTGAATGTGAGAAGGTTGATTATTATTTGTTCATTCAGTTTCCTAAGGTCACGTTAAAATCTTTGAAAATAAAAGAGAGGTAAAATATGGCACAACTATAAGTGTAAATGAAAGACAAACAAATGTATCTCTCGATAAATTGGAATTGACGGGTGATAGAAAGTAATCTTCCAAAAACGATTATTTTGAAATACGTACGTCAACATGACATGTATTGTATTGACAGTTCTTGGAACAGTCAATATTTTCGAGGCTGTTTTGTATTTTTTTATACGTTGTCTTTTGAACGCTGATAGATATCAGCTTAGAATAATGTTAACACGTTTCTTACAGTCGTTTTGATATTGAAATGGAAATTGGGATCTTGGATTTAATTTCCTCGTGTGTTTATCTATTTCCCGCCGTCAATATTTTACTAGTCTCTACTTAATACTAGATATACTTTTATATTTTAAAATAACAATCTTTTCCACTCGCCATTTTACCGTTCATAATGGACTTATATGTAAAATATATGAACATACTAACTGTCCCCCGCGGTTTCACCCGCGTTTCCGGGATAAAAGTATCCTATGTTCATACCGTAGGCTCGTAGGCTATCTGCATGCTAAATTTCATGATGATCCGTTGAGTATTTGAGGCGTGAAGGCGTAACAAACAAACTCACTTTCGCATTTATAATATTTATTATTTATTAGAATTTAATTTATCTATGTTCTAAGTTTAATTAAAAACCACTTTTTTATTATTAAAAGTGGTTGAATTACAAACACACATTCACACAAACTTCCATATTTATTACTCGTAAATTAAAAATAACTTGGAAATACTGATTTGTATAATGTTTCTTGCAGAAACAATTTCTCGAGCATTAACTAATGCAATTTAAATACTGGGTACCTATTTAACATACTAATAATGTAAACGCACGACCTCATTCTGTAATAATATATCATTAACCTGTAGGTACTATATTTGTCGGGTAGTGAAGTTAAAAAAGGAGCAGGAGGAAAATAAGACTGGGGTATATGGAGATATATTTACTTCCAGTATATTACATACAACGTGTAACGAAATGAGTATCTCTGTCGAAAGAGATGAAGATTATATCAGGTAATGACTCAAGGAACTCGTACCAAATTTTTGGCTCCATAAGTTTATTGTAATCAATTGTATCTTGCTGGATGGAGTGTCAGTGCCAGTTGCTCCTTACTTTCGGTACCTCGAATCACAAATACAGAGCGATGGTTATATTGACCGTGATATAAAGCAGAGAATCAGCTCAGGTTAGATTAAATGGCGACAAGTAACGGATCCACGGATGGATTTAAAGCTAAAGGGAAAAATCTATAAGTCCGTGGTAAGACTGTATGGTTCCGAACAGTTGAACAGTAAAGACAGATGAAAGAAGATTGCATACAGTTGAGATCAGGATGTTGAGATGGATGTGTGGAGTGACAAGAATGGATAAGATAAGGAAAGTTGACAGGGAATCGTTTAGCGTGGTATGGACATGTTATGAGGAGAAATGAAAGTCATGTTACTAAAAGAGTTATGAATATGAAAGTGGATGGCTATAAGGGAAGAGGAAGACCGAAAAGAGATGGATGGATTATTTGAAACATGATATGGGTGAGAAAGGAGTGACTGCTAGTATGACGGATGGAAGAGACGAATAGAAGAAACATAAATATTGGGTCGGCAAAATGATTGGGAACAGGGCAGGCAGATGATGATGAAGTTTATTGTATTCAGATCATAACCATCGTGTCACCGCACTACGATGGTATTCCCATTTTCCTAACATACATATGTTAGGAAAATGGGAAAGATTTTTTCATCCTATATCTACATAGATATAGGATGAAAAAATCTTTACCGTATAGTTAGTTGTCACCCAAAGAAGTTGTGTACTTTATATGGATTGGATGTACATTTTCCGTTAAACGTTGTATAAATACGTAAAGATATATCGTTGTATCCTTTTGAAGCATATTGCGCGATTTGGCATAGTTAAAGATTACATGGAGTAGGAGTGCAAAAAGCTATTTTGTTATTTTATTTAAAGTTTATTTTTTAATGAATTGCGGTCAACTTTTTTTTTTAAGCAATAGCCTTCATAAACCCTTATAACTAATAAGTTTTAATATCATCATCATTATTGGCTCCTATATATAAGAACGCATCAGCCTCTTCTTAAAAAGAAGAGTAATTAAGACTTATGGCTTATCACGGGCTTTTACAGGTTGGTTTTGAATTTGACTTCTTTGGAAGTTTCCTTTTGAATTTTACCTATATGAAAAACCCTATAATACATTGATAAATTTTGTATTAAAGAGGTACTAACTAGCAACCTAAGCAACGTGCGCAATTTTATACCCAAATCACACAAATATTTCTTTATGAGAAGTAATTTACTTGGCCGTTAAAATTTTTCCACTGCAAAGCGATAGATGGAATTTTTATAAGTTACAATCATAAGGAAAACGCGACTATTCTATCGGAAAGTTGTCACAATGAGAGATAAAGCATCAAAGGTAAATTTTATAGACCTCAACATTTATCGGGCCGGAACAAATAGATATATCCAGAAAGAATAATCTAGCTAATACTCCCTTCACTTTTATTAGATTGCCATTTTGTTTTGTTATTAAATAATAATGACTTCTTTAAGTAAGATTTAGTAAATAAGTCCAATATACAAGCCCTGTAAAAAAATGTATGCGAGTCCAATTTTTTATGAATTCATAGTTCATCATTTAGATCGAACCGTATTTTCATCACGCAATTTTTTGTTGCTTCCACTACAAATATAATACGTATTGCTACAAAATAAATAATGCAACCCAGACAATTAATTACTAAAATGCCATTTGCAGGCTTTCAACATTTTCACCTAATCGTTTGTAGTATAACAACGAGTAATAAAACAACATGTTGAGTTGAACAGACATTAGGAGCAGAATAAAATACAAGCTGTAAAAGTAAACAGTAACAGCGTAGTAAGTAGTTTTAGAAATTTTCTCATCACACCAAGCCCCTAGAAACAACCACAAGGGTATTACAAAGTTTTCAACTCATTTTCCTGGAGGTATGTAGTTTAGTTTAACTCAGAGTTCTGCTGGGGTTAAACTACTGTAACGGACACGGGTCTTAAAAGCTTTTGAACACTTTTTATTTTGAGATTTTCTATGTTAATGCATTGAAATTCCTTTGCCAACTTTTGGTATTGAATGCTGATAGCGATTAACAATGTGCAATATTTTACAACTGTAAATTGACTAACCGAATAATTTTTCAACTTTTTTAGTTATAAATTTAAATTTGTCTTGCTTATTATTTATTATATATAAGAAAAAACAAAACTTATTTAATTAAATACTATATGATTCTTTATTTTAGAGTTTTTACTAAACTATTGAACTTCAAATCGAAGACTAAAATTACCATTTAAGGGTAATCAAATATAATAAATTGAAACTAGCCGAAACAAATCACGTGGAAACTGACCTGCATATAGTGCGTATAATGCAGAGATTTTTCATTAAATTCTGAACACAAACGCCCGTAAAATATAAAAGGAATGGCTTGAAGGGGACATCCTTGCGCGTAAGTTTTAATGACATTGGATTTACTTTGATAGAAGCGCGAAGACGGGAATATTGCGAAATAGATTTTTTGCTGATAAAAGCAAAGTTTTATATCACGTTAGTAAGATTCTCTAAGAGTATTGGTCGGTGTTCTCAAACTTTTTTCGCCGAGTTCAAAACTTGATATTATTAATTTAAAAGCAAAAGTTTAAGTAAATTGAATAGTTTATAATATAATTTTATACTTTTTTGATTAACTCAATTAAATGCTACAAAACAAATAACATACAATAAATACATTCACAAATTGTACATACAATTCCACTAAATTCTTCAAAAACGTGTGCAGCAGTGCCCAAAATGCAACACAAACTTTTAAACTCTTATCAAAACCAAAAAAAATTAGGGCGATATTTTAAATAAACATACAGTTAAGTTCTCAAAGATAAGTTTTAAAATATTTAAACGTAAACAGTAATCTTTGAAATTTACAGTAGTTGAACGCACTTCCACTGAATTATACTTGCACTTCGCACAGCTTTCCCCGGCACATAGAGTGAGAAAGGACAGGGGAACTTTCTGCATACATTTCCTACAAAGTTGCTGAGCTATAACGTTAGATGCTTGTTAAATCTCTGAACGGTCGTAATTTGGCAGATGTGCTGCTATTATATTCAATGATGTACGAAATAAACTCAACGATACGGAAAGAGCGTGATTTAGATATTTTTTTTTTTATACCACTGTGGTGGCAAACAAGCATACGGCCCGCCTGATGGTAAGCAGTTACCGTAGCCTATGGACGCTTGCAACACCAGGGGTATCACTCGCGCGTTGCCGACCCTGAAGAAACCTTTTCACACATTAGATATGCCGTTGCGGTTATGTTAGACAATTATTTTGGAAATAATGCCGCTTTATGATGCCGTATCAAAATAAGAGCTGATGTTTCTGAGCTTTTTTGTTACTATCAGTCAAGAGATTTTTTCAGGATCGGCGCGAGTGATATCCCCGATGCCGGTGTTGCAAGCGGCTGTAATATTGGGGTGCATTTACTTCACGGCTACGGTAACAGCTTACTACCAGGCGAGCAATTGTTTCCTAGCTTAGTAGTTTAGTCAAAATCTGTTCTACATTATGATTATTACCAGTGGCTCTGTGAGCTGTAGACCTCGCATATTTCCAAAAACTGAATCCACAAAAGAAAAATCGATAATTACCGAACCCGCCCACGAGAATCGGTTAAAAAATGCGACCCCCGATTCTCGCATTTTCGAAATCCATGTCAAATTAGAGATTTGGCGAAAAACATGGCGGGCTTCTGATAAAATGCGTCATTATGGCGTCATAATGGAGTTATTATGGAGTCATTATGGTACCATTATGACGTTATTGTGTTAGTAGACTACAAAAACTGTAAAATGTCACAATTCTGACACCTCTGAAAGTTCCTTGGAACACAATTGTATTAGCAGACTTGGTTCCCTGATAGAATACGATCCTACGCTTACATCAAAGAGAATCAGAGCCATGATAGACAAAGAGAGAGACTGTGACGTAATCTAAATGTAAGTCAAAGATTACAGCGACCTGGACCCTTTTCTACAAAAACGGTATATATAACAAATAGCGAACGCAAATATTAATACTGGTATAGCATTTGACCTTCACAGATTATTTACATTGGAAATATAGGTCTAGACAGCTAAAGTCTACTGAAAGCGAATCCGTCTGGCTCCTTGTTTATGATTTCTCATTTTTTACACGCACTATTTATTATGTAGACATTTAGATAGCTTTTCAATTTTTTTTTTTTTTTTTTTTTTTTTTATTATGTATAGGCCTGTGTTTGACCACAATCTCACCATGGTATGTGATGATGTGGCCGAAGGTGGTAAGCACACAAAGCCTAGAAGGAACAGGCTCTCAAGTGCAGCTGTCGGAACACACCGATAGGTGCTTGGCGACAGATTTTCAACTTGAGGGTGGTAGCCAGCCAGATGGGTACTACAAAGTACCCTACCACCGTGCCACCGTACCACCGTAAATTGTCGTTTGATCGTATCTACTCAATTATCAAGTTTTAGCGTTAAGTGGTAAATAATTACCCCAATTGGAACCCGGACTAAGCCTTATTACCATACTTATTTTTCAGTTAACAAAACAAAATATTAAACTCAAAACTAAATGGAATAACAAAGGTTATTATTGCATTATTTATTGTTTTAAAATGGTGCTATAAATATAATAAAAAGTAGAAAGGTAAAATGGCGTCTCTAGGTAACTTTACGACCCGACACGACGCAACAAATATAAAGCAGCCGAGCTTGAATAATTTGCATCACAAAACTGCCCACAGACTTCGCTCCCCGAGGCCGAATGTGACCAAGAAATTATACTTTTGCATTAGCTAGCAGTTTCGCTTAGTTAGCCGCACACCAAACTTTTCACATTTATTCCAAAAAGTTGGTCCATTCAAGTCCCGCCTTCAGTTGAGCTCGGACGTTACCTCCGTCTGAACCATTTACAACTAGATCCAATTGTTTGTTCGGCAAAATTGAAGTCGAACACCGCTGTAATGAACGATCAAGGTAATATGAATTGATATCATAAAGGAACCATTCGACCAAAAATGTTGAAGAAACTTTTGGGACCCGGGGTTTTAATTATACCACTCAAATTTAGAAGTTAGCCCAAATTCGATGTGAAATAGACGGATATATTTCAAATGAATTTTATTCCTTAGCAAATACGTTTGAGTGGGCACTTGGTGAGAAGATAATGAGGTATTTCGTGTAGAGGAAATACCCACCTTATCCACGTCGAAATAAAATTAAGAAGTATGTACTTACCTTTACATTATATTGTACTACGTAGGAGCTTTTAATTTAAACAAATCTAAAATGGGCCAATGCAAATATTTGTTCAAACAATCTAACTCCGATTACGTTTGTCAAGTCCAGTAATTGCGGGAACCAACATATGATTACTACTGCAGCTGGCTGAAGGCCAAGGGGCATGGTGCCAATTTCCACAGCAACCTGTTGACTCACCATAGTATTCGATAGTAACGTTCATTCGTTGATTACACGGGAAAAGTCAAGAATAGGTAAGGCATTATAGAGGTAGACTTGTTTTATTGCCGGTCGTTGACTTTCGTTGTTATGACGCGGCGACTATCATTTACTGAACTGAATTTCTTGATATAATAAAGCTTCTGACTTCATAAAGATACATTAACATACACATATTTTAACTGAGCTAAATGGTTTTTTAAACATTATTTTAATAGTATTTCTAGTCCTGTTGAACGTTGCACAATCAGAAAATATATGTAAGAATCTACTGAAGAGACAAAATAACCCATGCTGATTCAACGCAATTTTTTCATTGGCAATTTTTACCAATTAATAATTCTTTCATCCACTGCAATCTTATATTAGTAAAAGAACAAGATGGGCGAAACGGGTCCTGTCATGACGAAGATATCAAGAAGAATGTCCTGTGAAGTCATGACAATAAAGTTGAAAAATAGCTAAATGATCACTTACCTGAACGTGATAAGGAGCGACCTTTTCTTCGCCTTTGATCTCGACGTTGATGTGTAGTCTGATGGCACCGGATACAGCTGATTTATCAGTTCTCTTCTCTAGATTGTACCAGACGTCCATTTCACCGGACAATGTTCGTACCTTGTAACATAATAAATATAAATGTAACATTAGTAAAATAGTTCATGAACAAGTTATCACAAGGTTAGTATAAAATTTTAAGTCAGTATTTACTAAAATAACATAGAAAGAAGTATAGGTCAAATTCAATTTGGAATGAGATATTCAATCCAAGATTTCTTCTTCGTTTTCTAAGTTCAGTGAAGGAACAAAATGATAAATCGAGTTCTGAGTTTTAAACTAGGTGAAAAGTTATCCACAGAAGAAAATATGGGACACGCTCTGAATGAAATTTAACTTTACAATATAAATTCCCAATCACAGTTGACTTACCTCAATGATTGTTTGACCTAAGAAATCGTCCGATTCTCTCGTCAGCTTTTGTCGAAGTTTCGATTTTAAGTCATTGTCTTCGTCCCACACTCTTACTTTGATGCGATCAGATGAATTATGACATTCGCTAAAAACAAAGCAAGCATAGATTAATCAAATTAATCCATTTTTTTTAGATTAGGTACATGAATACTACGTAAGAACTAAAGTCTAACATTTTCAAGGGATCTTACAAGTAAAATTTTTCGTTCCATACGGGATTCAACTCTTGAGGCATAGTTCTCGTCCTCTTCTTCACTTTGCTCACTTGAACGGTGACGTATGGGTCTGAAGTCCCGCTCTTGTCTTTCGCGATCAACCCTTGAGCACAGATAACTGCCCGCAGAGGGCCACTTTAGCATTAAATTAAAGCATCATCTAAGATAATATACCTAAACAGAACATCAACATTTTTAGATAACCAATGTTTTTTTTATCGATGTATCAGGAATATTGTGTAACTAAGGAGCGTTCCACTTCAATAACTTGGATATAATACGAGTAATATAGCAGCATCAAAGACGACCGTGCGTTATGCTTGGGTGAATTCTCATAAACGTATGTCTGCTAAATCTTTTGAAAGTAACTTACGTTCATATTTATAGTTATTTCATCACTAGTTATTGATATTTCAAGCGCACTCAAAACATTTCAAACCTTAAATTTTTATTTTACTTATAGTCCTTAATGAATGAACCGGAGCCCTTAATGATTTATTTACCTTATTACCTTCTACTTACCGAAAAAGCATTCAGTGCTAATATAACCTTTTGGATATCTATGAACAGGGTTTTGTGTGATTAGAACAGGCTGGGGTCAAAGAAGAAGACTAGCTTCAAAACTACCAAACTTTTTATCTATGCCCAAATTCGATTTCTAAAACGACTTGAACATAGCGCCTACATTATCGCAACTTCTAATGCAAACTTCGACCAAGAAGAAAGTTTCAAAGAAGAAGTGTAAAGATATGCGCGGGAATCAAATCTAATGGTATTGGAATTTTCACGAATCGAAAAGTTTGTGGTAGTATCAAAGGGGAGAAGTAAAAAATTCAGGTTAATCAGGGTCCTACATTCTACATGCGTTTGTTATTACACGATATTTTACTACCGAAACATTTGAATCATTGTTGCACTGAACATTAAAAGATTACAGTATTTCACAATTCACATCACATAAACAGGATTTTGATAGTTCACCTATAATTATAACATGTATTGTTAATGTGAGAAATTCATGCATTATTATCTTATTGTGTCGATTGAGCAGACGTGCTGCTGAGGTGTGGTTTGCAATCATTATAATTAAAGTGATTTATTTGTGTAACTTTAGTGTTGGAACAAAATTCTAGTGCGTGACTCGATTAAAAAAATCGTAATTATTAACCTAAAACAGTCGAGTGAAGTGTTTGATTCGTGGAATTTCCTTTGTGTTGATGTATAAACCAAGCTACGTTTTATCGATGGAAGTGATAAGAGGCGGTGCATTATCGACCGTGATTTTGGGTTAGTATTTGAAGTAAGATATGCAAAGAATATTTTTTGATATCTGCATAACAAGTAGTAAAACATTATTTGATTCCAGATTACAATTTCATAGAGTAACGTTGATAGTAATGTTTTTTATTGTGTCTGGAAGCAGATACCAAAAAACAAGTTAAAAGAGAGTTCAGGCGAAGAGTCTGTCTAATAGAGTCAAAACTGCGAGCGTGCGGTCCGTAGCCGCAAAAGACGACGGCAAACCTGTAATGGCGATCTTGCAAGACCACTTTGAAGTTCCTTCTATAGTTATTTGTTCAGCCTGTTCGAGACTGTCAATGTGAGTGTCTGGGTCGACGTTAAAAGTCCGCCTGGCCGCCACATGAAACGAAAGATTGGATACAATTTAGTGTTGTGTGTGTGTTGTGTTTTCTTGGTCCTGATCGCTGCAGCTGCCGGTGAAATCTGAGGGAGGAACTGTTAGTGTGTTGTTACGTCACCGAACCTGTGATGGCGATCTTGGCGCTCCATTTTGATGTGCCATCGAGGACGGATTGCTTCACGGTGCTCATGTGTGCCGAGTGATTCTCTCCTTCGATGCTGAACACGAGTCTGTTACATACATGCTTATGTCACCTAATTGCATTTTTACAATAATTTGTGGATAAATGTGATTTTAAATCTGATATGTTTCTTAATATTGTCTGATTCAACTAACTTAACTTTTTGTGGGAATAAATTAAATCTAGTGTAAAGTTTTTTTTAAGAATAGTGGCTATAAATAATCCTAAATGGAAGTGCGAAATAAGTATTTAGCAATATGTATTGATGAGTTGATGAAAATGGGGTAGAAAAATATATAATACCTGATCATCCAAACCTTAGTAAGTCTTTAAACATAACAATTTAATTACAATATAGAACACAAAAGGAAGCTCCATTACCTGATAAGCTCGAAGATCTCCGGCATATCTCTTTCACGTTGTTTCATTCGCTCTTTCATAGCTGTGATGATGGAGTTGGCTTTATCCTCAGCTCCATGTTTGGAAGACTTTTCGGCAGCCCCTGCGAAACACACTGCTCAGGCGGTGCCAATAGAGTTCTTGGAGGTAGCGGGTTGCGCCGGGACGGCCCCCCGCCCCGCGCCCAGATGCGCCACGACCACTCTCAGACACAACCTGACAAGAATCCAACTTATTTTATTTCAGCTTCGTTGTCTCATCTACTGTCAGTTCTGATCAGGTCGTTGACCTCGAGCGGCGCTAGTCGAAGCGAATCTGAGCACGGCGCCTGTTCACTAAATTCAATACATTCCGACGCATTATATCTATATTCTGATTTGCATCTGGCAGATTGTTAATATCTTAATCTATCAACAAGCCACCGTGCTGTCACTACCGCGTCAGGATTGTATTATTAAGTAAAATACCCTCTGTATTTGTATGTTATAGTAATGTTTGTTGGTTCAGCAACCCATTATTTATTTTAAATTTATATGCACTATCTCCTCAGATATTTACAATCGATGACTTTTGTCATTTTAAGCGTCCATAAGGGAGTAAGAAGAAAACATAAAGATAGTGAAATAAATACAGAAATGTGGAAGACTATAAATCAAAGTATGTAAAAGAAATAAACTAAAGGACCACATATAATATCGAAGTGGACAGACATTGGATTGCGTGCACACATTGCTAACAGGCACATCTTTAGAACATGTTTGATTTTGTCGGATTTGTCTTGGATGTGTTTCTGAAGCTATTAGACCGATTTTAAGAAGAGCGGTGTGTAAGAAAGTGTAGCATGTAGAGTTAGGTATAGAGATGTATAAAACATACGTAATTTAGTTCAAGGGTTTTGGCAAGTGTCGGCGCTGGGCGGGGCAACCCGAAAGGAACGGATGGATGACAGGATTGAATCCCTATCTACGTGATCATAAGTCTACACTTTGAAAACGTAATCAAAATATACATCTATTAATAATATTATATAGCGCAATAATTAACACTCATCAAATTATAGAGATACAAACCATACATAATATACTAAAAATAAAAATAAATATAATATATACAGCACAAAGAAAATAAATAGCAAGTAATAAAAAATTACGACGAAAATATAAGTAACTTAGAGATAATTAATTTAGCAATTTCAAAGTGTAGACAATAAATGAAGATGGCGTGCAGTCGATGAATCTATTGAAATGTTTGTTTTCCCGTGAAGATATCGCCTAACGACTGCCCGCCTACATGATCGTGCAAATGTAGATCTAGAACCGAATATTATCGGAACAATAAAATTTGGAATATAATAATAAATTGTGTATCGTAAACCGATAGCCATGCACACCGACAAAGCAATGGTTAAATCATCAAGTCGAAGGAAAGGGAAAAAATCTCATGCTCTTCATTATATGAGGTCAGAGTAAATATGAAGAAAAAAAAAAAAAACCACCACAGTAAAATTAATAAACCACACTAATAAATAAATAAATGCAAAATCGATGAGTTTCGTTATCGATAATTGCGTGAATCCTGGTGATGTCACTAGTTGTGTAAATAATTTGGTTGTTGATGATCTCGGCTGTGTCATCAAATGTGAAGAATGTTTTACATTTGATGTATAGCGACCGATGCATGCAAATAATTTACTCATGCACATAAATCGAGCTAATTATGTTAATAAATTCGACTACGACGTAATTTTTTTATGTTTTACCAATTCAATTTACCTTTCAACATAGACATCACCTAGATGGCTAAATCTAACACATTAGGATAAAGGCTCAAGGTCTTAAAATACAGATTTACACAAATTAAGTAAAGATTGTCACTCCATTAAGGCATGCAATTTTTGAAACAAGATTAGTCTTTTATTGGTACTATATATTTTTGATCCATTATTAAAAACAACGTACTCCATTGAGAAATAAAGCCCAACTACAATACTAATTGTCCAACATAGGTCGATGTAATATCGCAAATAGATCACTAACAGATTAGAAGCTTTGAAGTCGTAAATCTATGAATCTCGTTTCGAAGATATGTCTAACGTAGACTTTGTCAAAGTGCGAGCACAAAGGACATAGCTCCATAACTCTTCAGAAGGCTGAAGTTCTATTAAGTACCATTCAAACTCCTTGTATTTAGGAGTTGGAAATTTACTTCGGCCTCCGATTTATGTAACTTTGTTTTTATCTTCATTTGAATACAGTTTTAAATTAGGACATCAACCTATTCAAAGGTTTAAAGTTCAAGAAGGGTTCTTTAGAATTTAAAAAGGATTGTTGGAAATATTATTGTATTTTTTTGGTCAAGTCGTAAACTGTAAAAGTTTATGTAACATTTATAAACCAGTTTAGGTGAAATAGCTGTAGGTAAGGAAAGTCTTTCAGACTGTGCATTAAATATTGATTTTTCCGGCAACGTTGTGTACCCAAAGATCGTGTCTACAATGAGTGACCTGTCAAGTGATCTTGACTCTCCTCCAGTTTAATAAGGAGTGAACTTCGCTTCGCAGCCAACATCAAATCTAAATACAACACACTCGGATATAACAAAAATGTGTTTAGAAAGTGACAACCTTTAATGTACAAATTTTTTATAAGCACAAGATTTAGTATTACATTTTCTCTTGTAAATAAAAATACATTAAACATATATTTGTACACTCATATTTAATAGAATAATTATAATACTGCGTAATCTTCTTATTATTCAGGAAACATCTTGTCATCAAATAACCGAAATATTCTATTACTTATGATTTTGAACATATTATGAACTATTCCGTGGGAATTTTAATTCTGGGTATTAAGTAGGTATTATCACTTTATCTTTAGTAACTAAAGATATAATAGTAAATAAAATCATTATAATGGAGATAAAAATTCAAATTCAGCTGATATTTTTATTAATGGATAAAACGAGGATTTAAAATTCACACAAAACATAAACATTCATAACCTAACACAAAACACCACTTACTCTGAAGGCAGTCAGCATTGAGCAGGTCCTTGCATTTCTCGTGACATTTGACCCCACACTCTGTACACCTGACACCTTGCCTTGCGATGCCCCACAATAAACCTTCACATTCGTAGCAATACGTAGGCGACGTCGCTGTCCACAGCACGAAATTATGAGGAGTTGTCGATGATATGGGGTAGATGAGAGCTTGTAAGGTCTTCTTGTAAACGTGCATTTTCTGGAAGACACTTTTTATTTCAGCACTTAATCAAAGCCAAAGCAATTTATTCAGCTTAGAATCTCGGAGGGCACCTCTGAAGGAAGCTACTGAAGTCACCACTGATACGGAAGACAGTCCTCGACTGATAGAACTGGCAAGAAACGTAGAAAGGTTAAGAGGTTCTATGATCACCAATTTACCGACTGAACTTACCAGTTCCTCATCGTTCAAGGTGGCTCGATGAACAGCAGACGTCAATCCTGCATTCCTCTTCGTTGCAGCCATAGTCTAAACAGTCATCAAAATAATTTATCAGCGAGAAAATATAAGATCAAGCCTCAGTATGAAGTATATCACTGAGTCTTTCGATTGTTTCTAAATAAAAGCTTTATGAAATGCCTACCTGACTACTAACAATAATATCTCTTTAGGCTGATGAACTATTTAGTGTAATTCAAAACTTGTTGATTCCTCAAATTCTACACATGCTTTTAAAAAGCTGATCTTTAAGCTTGTTATTGAAACTGCGAAATAACTAACTCTACCATGTTTCAAATGATTATTACTCTTTAATCAGCTATTATAACTAATCGTACTGATATTTGTATGTACAAAAAATGAGAATAAATGTGAAATAAAAATAGTAACTGCAAGTGCTTAGAATTTAAAAAAATTTACGCGTGTTTATGTACGTGTGTGGACAAAGTGGACATAGTACAACACTGAATGTTTTAATGTCATAAGTTCTGTCAGCTGATATTATGATGCAACATTATGTACCAGTTGTAAAAATAATATTTGCTGTGATATTGAAGCTTTACAATGGTAACGAAATCGACAAGCACGTGCAAACTCCCACAGGAATTCAATTGTCATTTTGATTAATCGTATGTATGTATGCATGTGATGGTGTCAAGAAATCGCTGGAAATCGCATTTGATATACGATACCTTTACCTTCAACATCTGAGAAGGAACATTTTGCAATGATGAAAGCAGAAACATGCACAGTCTTAATAAATTGTATAATTAACATTTATCATAACAAGTAAATGCAAGCAAACTAAGTACAGGAAGTGAATCAAGAATCAATTGTGATGATCATTCTCTTTTCACTGCCAATTAGAAACACATGCATATAAAAGAAGAAAGTGTTATTGGGATAGAAATACCTTGAGAACCTGCGGGTCCGTGGTAAGGGGGTAAAATGCAATGACATCATTAATTTTTATCAGGTAAGTTGTTCGGTGTCTATGGTTCAGCTACTGTTTTTGCTCTGGTGACCCCTAAATTATCTCTGGGTTTATTGGACTCGCTAATAATCTAAGAATAGGTAAAGGCCATCTAAGTAAAGTTGAAAAGGATAACACATAAAGGTAACATTTAGACATTGACAAAGGGAGAAAGGGGATGAGTAGGCCTTTAGTTTTATTTATAAGTACTTAATTTGGACAACAAATGGGGAGAAATAGTGCATTATTTTTTTTAGCGAAATATGGCTCTTTTCTTTCCATATATTTTCAAGTGTAGTGTGAGATGATCATTAGCAACTAACGTATGTACGTGATATTTAGCTTAAGTGCTACCTTGTAGAATAATCTCCCCATAGATTGTTCCAAAACACATAATATGGAAATTTTCCGTTTAGAAGAAAACATTTATTACGCGCCTAATAATACTAAGCTTCATGAAGCATACGTCGATGCGAGCTGTAAACATTTACGACCAGTTTCAAAAATCTACCTTCTGTATATCGGAACGGGCAAATCCCCAATGTAACGAGGTCGAAATTGGTTTATAATATTAAGATAGCGAATTGAAACCGGCCAGAGAGAAATATAGCTTACTTCCATTGGAATTGTAATAGTAATATGGACTATTTGAATAGGTCAAATTAAAGTGTTACTTACGAGTTCTGAAACGAGCGGGATTGACTTTCTTCTCGGTCGGATGTCGGGCATACTGTCGATGTTGCTGTAGAACGGATTGTCTCCAGGATGTCTACAAATTTATTTATGTTTTATTTTTCATACATAAAAATATTTTTATCATTAGAATATACAGTTCATATACTTGGATGATGTGTAAAAAAATCAGAGTCAATGATTTTTTTAAATAGCATTTATATAGGTTTGCCAAAACTATAATAAAATTCTCAAAATAAAACTGGATTTACATTTAATAGAAGCAAGGCATTTTGGCAAAGAGATTGAACGCAAACAGCGTAACACAAACTCAGTTTCCTAGAATTTGTCCTCTCGTTGCTTGCTCACCAACCCCTAACTTGTATAAACATTGTTTAAAGTTAAATAAACATTTACATTTCCTCTTCTTAGAAGACAGTGGGTAGCACTGGGAAGAAATTTCCAGTTCACGTGCTACGAATAGACATAAAAATTGGTATTTTAGTTACCTATATATTATTTTCTTAATTTGGTGTATTTCTTCTACACTAATACTAATAAAGCAGATTTTTTTTTGTTTTTTTAAACGGGCTAATCTCTTGATCTATCAGAAAATCTTTCACTGATATGTAGCTAAATTATCCCCGAGTATTATAGGCTACTTTTTATCTCGGGAACACAGGCGAAACCGGGGGACAGCTTGTATCTTATATAAGAACAACCATACGTTGGGATTGGAGTGTATAGTTGTAATTAAGATATATTTCAACAGGTAAATACATCATTTTATAATTAATTAAGTCAATATTAACATTGCCAACATACCCATTTCCTCTGCCACCTTGCTCGTTGAAGCCTCCGGAGCCATTCTAAAAACAAAAACAAAAAACACAATTAAAAAAAATACAACAAAAACAAAATAAAAAGCTAACATTTATTCAAAAAATAATAACGCTTATTACAAAATATCATTTATCATTTCGATCGAATTTTCATACTTAAACATGGTTTTGAACCTATGTTTTTATTCTCTTCTATTTTTGATCGTAATTGTTGCAATCGATATTTAGCAAAAATAGTATGCATGAAAATTTGATCCAAATTCAACATCAATTTCATAACTTAGGTATTTACTTATGGAGAATTAATATATGTATAGATAATTATATTTTTCTAAACACAATAAATATCATTTCGTCAATTATTCAAATGCGGGCAAAGTTGATAACTAATGAAAAACCTACTAAATTTAATAAATAATGTGACATGAATCGTGTTAAAATTTAATACAACGGCAAATAAATTCCTGAACTTTAATTGTGTTTTGTAATAACCTGTGTATAAGCCTGTGTTTGACCCAAGAAGTATAATGCCCGAGGAGTGCGCGTCGACACGATTTTGTATCTAACACAAGTCACCGATCGCTATGGGGGACCTGATTTTTATTGGCAGGCGCAAAGAAAACTGGTGGTAATTTATAATTTGTTTGAGTTTTGTAATCGTTTTTGATTATTATTTGTATTAGAAATAACATCAAACTTAAAAGAGGACTGGTCTGCGATGCTGAGATTATGGGTTCAATTTTGAAAAAGAAAGAGGTAATATTTTAAAACCTAATTTTATAAATACTTACTGGATTTTGAAATTAATAAAGATTTGAGTACGTTTCTCCTATAGAATTTTTTGGAATTTCATCGTTTTTCATAATAAATCTCGGTCTGTTATCAATAGAATTATCGAAAATTAACATATGTGTAAAATATCATATGATTGGTGAGTGCGGTATCTCCGCACGCGCTCTCCACTGGCTTTCTACTTCTTGGTTTGACCACATCCTCACGATGGTAAGTGATGATGTGGCCGAAGGTGGTAAGCACACGAAGCCTAGAAGGAACTGGAACTCTCAAGTGCACCTGTCGGAACACACTGATAGGTGCTTGGCGACAGATTTTCAACTAGAGGGTGGTATCCAGCCAGATGGGTACTACAAAGTACCCTACCACCGTGCTATGGTTTCCTCACGATGTTTCCCTTCACCGAAAGCTCAAGCTCATTATAGGATTCGAACCCGGGACCTTCGTCTCGGTATCCGACGTCACTACCACTGAGTTATCATCGCTTAAAAATGTGTCAATTAATATGTTATGACAAAGTGTAGGATTAACAATAGCTTGTCGAGGCAAATTAAAACTAAAATACAGTTAATAAATATGTATAACACATTAATATTCTATGCCTGCCCATATAATAATTTTAATTCTACATATCATTCAACATCTAAAATTTCCCGCTAAATATGTTTAGTACATAAAGTGCCAGCTATATATTTTATGTAAGTGTAAATAGCTATAATATTCTAAGCTGTATTAACTAGGTATAGACATGATGTGTATGTATTTGAATGAATTAGTATAAAAAACGTTGTTATGAGACATCGACTGAATTTTGTCATATAATATACAGGTGGTACGACAATGCTATAATACATGAAACCACGTAAAGTACTCTTATATATTAATAACTATTACGATGGGACTAACTTCGAAATAGCAAAAAAACAACAGCTGTTTCATTTTAGTCTAGGAGACATTGAACGATTCTGTTGTAAATCGCACAAAACTTTTGGTCACATAATTATCAAATTTCTTTCTTACAAATATTATTGAAAAAGATTAGAACATAAAGCTGTCAAATTAGTCTTTGCCGTCTTCATTTGCGGGTATTTAGACGTAACCGCGATAGATGGCGACTAAATTTATATTGAAAAGAAGCATCCTTTTCTTATGTTCTTAGTTAGAAAAAGTCATGGAGAGACTAAATTAGTTTAGTTGTAAACAACAGAATCAGCACCATTGACCATTTTTAGGAAACGGCTGTTTCTTTTTTGCGATTTCGAAGTTGTTGATTTTGAAGTCATTCGTATTTATAAGTACGTGGTTTCATTTATTGTCGCATTGTCGAATCCCCCTGTATATATTTTTTTGTTATGGAAAATCATTCAGTTTTTAGTACTTTTCGGCACTAAAATTATTTAGTGAAAATGTAGCCTATATTACAAATAAATAGCTCTGAATCTTAGAACATTCGATACGTTTGACGTATATACCAACAACACGTATTTCATATTAGGCCTCTCATTATAAAATACCTTTCTTAGTCGATGTTTCTTTCAACGATATAGATAAAAAATAAAAATAACATTATTTTTCTGTTTCACATGATATGAAATGATATGACGATGAATGTATTTTGTACGATAACATGCTCCCAAAGCCTTTCCGATTGATGATTTTAACTGTACGTTAGAAAATATCCATTAACGTGATTGCTAACATCAAATTATAATATATAAAGCAACAAACACAGATAATACTGAGTATATTCCATATAGGTTTTTTTGTAAAGTTTATTTTTCAAGTATATATCATCAAGCAAGTAAACTTTTCGTTCAAAAATGTATAATCGTATGGTTGAATATTTTCATAAGCATTATATAAAAATCCAATATACCATATAATACATAATATAGAAATTTCTTACCTATTGCGTTGGTTATATCTAATTATTGCCTCAATTAAAAGAGCATCAATAGTTAGTAAATATAATAATATAGAGTATAATATTGTTTATACGAGCACCCTAAGCTATATTTTTTAATATTCTTCGGTTGTTAGACGAAACAGATAGTCTGGTTGAAATATGGTTAAATTGTCACAACCACTGTTAGTTTCATTGGAAATTAGATACCTTGGGTCAACTTTAATAGGAAATTCATGACTTATTTACAATACATTAAGTAATATACGTAATGGCTAGTCGTTATAGTGAATTTAAGGTCAACATTTATTGGTAGAAATTATCTGCCTGTCTTACACATGTTTATTTATAAATGCTTTGCAAAGGCTCACCAAAATTTCATCACAATCAGATCAATGATTTAGGTAATGGTTACGCATTTAGCATAAATATTCACTTTGAATTAAATATAAATAAAAATAAATATCCTGGGACATTCCTCACACACGGTCATCTGATCCCAAACTAAGCAGAGCTTGTACTATGGAAACCAGACAACTGATATAATACATATACTACTTTTTGTTTGTAAATAAATACTTAACATACATAAATAGATTAAAGAAAAACCTTCTTGTTACTATTATGTGGGGTAGAGTCTCCTCATTCTTTTGCGCTGCGATTAATTTCGATATCGGTACGAAAAGATAAAAAAAAATGGCTAAAATTAATGTGACAAAAAAATCATAAGTCATAAGTAATATGAAAATTCATAAAATAAAAAACAATAACACCTCATATCATAGAAATATAAGTGTATTTTTTGTTCATTATATATCAAATAACAATACATGGGCAAATGGATATAATATTTCTGCCAATAAATGTTAGCTTGCTAATCAGTGACTAAGTAAGGACATGAATATCCTGTATTTAAGTTACGAATTAGCTAATGATCACTCATTATTGATTGATTGTTATAATGGACGACTATAATTAATATTAATTACAAATAACACATCCTACACCTATTCTATAATATTACGAATACGGATAACTCTTTATTTTGGATTAGTAAAGCAGGTTATATAACTTTTGCATGGCATTGAATAATATCAGTCTAACTATTAGTTATACTTTTAAAGTATTTATGAAAGGTATTAGCTGTTTATTTTCCTAAATAAGTTAAAATGTACGCTTAGCTCTTAACTCTAATTTCATGAAATTTTTGCATGAGATAACTTACACCTGCGCTCACTTTGTCCTTTTCTGCCGATGGTGTAGTGGCTACTGGCGTGTCAGATGTCTTCTCTTCAGCTTTTCTATCTTTAAGTGCCTTTAAAAGTTTCCACTTGCTTCCAACAGGAGCATCTTGTTGAGGCGGTGCTTCCGGGGGTGATCTTGGCATTGGCTCTTGATGCGCACTTTGAGGCATATCATCGTAGTCATCGTCTAACTCATCACCACTCATTACAGGGCTGTCAGGTCCTGAAGTTTCCCCTGAACCAGAGTCAACGAATGATTTGTCGTCATCAAAGTCTTTTTCTTGATCGGTATCATGAGTTGTTTCCTCAATAGCAGGAAATGTTATGACGTCCTTCCATGCGTCTTTCACAGGAGACTCGTCGTATTTTGTTTTAGCTGTAGCTGTCTTAAGTTTCAATTCTCTTAGGACATAAGACATTTTCTCTTTCAAATTTTCATCAGACTCCTCTAACTCTTCAAATTCTGGCTCTTCTGCCAAAGTTTGTTGTCTTTCGGCTTCTAATTGTGATTGGTGTTCCATTTCTTCTAATTTTCTTAGTTCATAACAATACCATTCGTCTTCGGAATCGATACTGTCTTCAGTACTTTGTCGCCGAGATGATACTCGAGAACCACTTCTCCACGAATGCGTACTTCTACTATCATCATCATCATGTTTGTTTGGTATTTCTAAGCTTTGTTGATGACGTGGTTGAAATTTGTTATGTATACCTCGAGAACTTTGAATAGAGGGGCTTCTCTCAGTGTATATGTGTACATCTTCATTTACCGTAGTGTTTACTATTTCAGGCGTACTTAGCTTGCGTATTCGTTTTTCTTTCTGATTTACAAAATCTTCATTGACTTCTTCTTGTTGCTCTGTATCCGGTTTAGGTGGCGATATATCATCCATTTGGTCATCGGAAATTGATGTTGACTTTCGAAGTCTGTACTTTCCTAAAGCTCTAGATACAGTAAATTCTTGTGAACTGCCACTATAAGATTGATTACTTTCATTTGAACCTTCATCAGAGACACCTGATGCCTTTTTTACATCACCTATAGTTGCAAATAATGACGCGGGAGACTGATTATCTTCTTTTTCTTCTTCTTCAAATAAATCAACATTCGAAATGTCTGTATCAATGTCTAATTTTTCCAAATCCGGAATTTTTGTATCTTTTTGCATCTGACTCACACGAGCAAAATGAAAATCAATATCGTCACTTTTATCTCTTGGCAAAGCAGCGCTGACTGGTAGCTTTTCAGTTTCTTCAATTATGCATGTTGTATCATCCTCTTGATAGTCTAAACCTTTCTCTTGTATTTCTTGTATCATTTGTTGTTGTTCTATTATATCTTGATGATTGATTTTCCTTTGTTTTGGTTTTGTAGCTACTTTGACAAACATATTATTTTCATGAGTAGAATCAGAGAATACGCTATCGCTATCTTCAGATTGAGCGCTGGACCGACCACCAGACCATTCTGTTTCCGATGTTTCAGGATCTGATAAAGATTGATGGCTTGCTTGCTGTTTTCGCCTTGCTTTTTGTAATAAACCAGACATAGATGCTACTAAGTGATATTTCTTTTTTCTTCTCTGCGCTGACAATATCCTTTCTTTCAATGACCTTTCTTGTTGCGGTTGCTCTACCGTATCTACACCAGAAGGTAGGGAGTGAGATCTATGTTTCTTTGGTAAGTGTAAATCTGGTAGCCAGTGACTCATGGAAGACATTGCTGATTTTAACGAAGATGTTCTTTTAGGTTTCTTTGCTTGTTTATCTGGTGGCTTTCCTTTTAAATTTGCAGAAATTGATAAATATCCTGATTCTGATACTAACATACCACTAGAATCAACATATTGCTCTTTTCTTATTTTGGTATGTTCTGACACCTTTTGCTTTTCATATTCTTGTTCTTCATACATGACATTCCCATTTCTTTGATCATATTGCTGTTGTTTAAAATATTCTTGCTGTAATTGGTTTTGAAATTGTTTTCTCTCAGTTATGCTAAGAGAATGTGATTTCAAGCTTGAAGTCTCCATAGAACTCGTGGGTGATCTACTACCACCTTGCCACGATAACTGATCATCTAAAGAAGTTCGTTTTGGTGACTCATATCGACTAGACGTCGGATAGTAAGAGAGCGCATCCGTTAAATTCCCTGATGGATAACCTGTTCGATGACCAGATACTTTGTAGCCGTTTTGGTAAAAATTTGGATCATTCGCACCCATTGTATTAGCTCTTGTCAGTGGCCTTTTATTTGCATTTGCCGCGGACATAACCACAGTTTGAGCATGATAGCTAGGTTCTGGTGGATACGAATCTACAGGTGGTCTAACAATGGACTCAGGAATTTCATTTCTATCTAATAATTCGGAAAAACTCCTATCTTCAGACAACATTCCTCTGGGAGTACTATACACAGTTGTGAATATAGGTTGTCTATTTCCAGCTACAGAATATATTGAAGGAGCTTCGTTGCTATAATAAAAATCTCCTATATTACTCATTTGTGAGCTTTGTTCCACGGAATAAGTTAAATCACCCTTTAAAAAATCACTGTCACCTTTTCCCTGAATTGCATTTAAATCTCTTGAATTACATACATCTTTTGATAAGTGATCAACTTTTCTGAGGCTGTAGTCACTTTTCAAACTTTTCCCTTCGAACATGTATGAGTCTACCAAAGTTTCTAGGTATGGCTTAGCCTCAGTCTCATACGTCATTCTTTGTAGTGATTGAGGTGAAGTAACTCTAATCTTATGAGAATCGTGACTTCCATGTGAAATTCGTCCCATCTTCGGCGATCCAGGACTTTTTTCAAGACTTGACCATCCACTCATAGATGATAAACCAGAATCAGATTTAGCTGCTACTATATTAGCAGAATCTCTTTTGACATGTTTTGGTGAAGATTTTGGAGACTTTGGAGATCTGGGACTCAGACGCATACTGTCTTGTGGATTACAACTTCCAGTTGACAGCATTGATTGATGAGTGGTTAATTCGTTATTGTTTTCTATTGAAGGGAAACAGCCAGACCCATTAGGTGGCGCCGGTGGTGGTGGACTAGGAGATTTTCGTAATCTATTCTCTTCATAATTCAATTCTAATCTATTTTCACTAGGACCATTGTATATTTCATGGATAGATAATGGAGAATGTTGTTCTGTCCCAGATTTATAAATATCATTTAAAGGTTGTGACATTCCTTTACTAGAATAATAATTCTGTCTTGAGGTTTCATTAATTTGATATGAAGAACTGTATTCAAAACGTTCTCTCGATAGAGCACTGGGTGATTTCGATGCTTTTGCGGCATTTATTTCAGCGTTAGCTACAGCCGAACTATAAGCTAAACGACCAGTTACAGTCGTATAAGGTTCTGTAGTTGTTCTCTCTGGTACAAACTTTCTCCTTGGGGAGAGTGTTGGAGGTAAATAATCTATTCTGTCCGTAACTGTACTTTCAGTTAGCGACAACCTCGATGGAGACTTTTCTCTTGCAATTGAATCTTTAGGCATCGTTAACATAAAGTCCTCAAAACTTTTCATCATATCATTGATACCCCAATTATCACCACCCGAGTAGACACTCTTGAGTTGCTCGTTAATAATATTTCCATCTTCGACGAGTGTTTTTGCTTCAATGTCTCTGTCATGTTTCAATATTTTCGTTTCAGGACTAAGAAGCCTAGTTTTCAAGTCTTTTAACTCTCTCGAATCCTTGTGTAATTGGGATGTCAGCCTATCTAATTCATGTAATTTATCTACTGTGATTTGATCTATTGTACTTAATGTAGATAAATGCACCAAATCTCTTTCGCTAATTCCGGGCCCGCCCTGTAAACCGCAATAGTCTTTGTAGTCTGTGGCACTGTAAACTTGCCTCGAACTTGCAGGAATTATTTCAATATCTGGCTCTTCCGGTGCCTCCCAGATCATATCTAACTGCGAAGGTGGTCTAGAAGTTTCATCACATACTGAGAGATCGTCTCTGTAAGCTTGATTTAAACTTTTGTAAAAGGCTTCGTTTGACTCCATCATTTCCTCCTGAGGATCCATTAATACCGAACTTCTTCCTACATCCAATCCCTCTTCTATGCCATCCTCGACCGTTCCATTGCCTAATATTTCTCTTATAACTTCGAGCCGAGTCATTGGATCTCTTGAAGAGACAGTGCGACATGTGTAAAAGTCGAGGAGTGTTGATATCACTCCCTGCTGATCTGCGAGTAATGCCTCTAGCCTTTCCAATCGTTCCCACATCCTGACATACTCTTGACTGAGCAGGTCCAGTGCTCGCCAGGCATACTTGAGTTCCGTTTCGAGTATGTTGAGACGTGTGCCAAGGCGTTCCATATAGTCGCTGATGATGTAGTCGCCTGAATAAGGGGGAAGGTCGGGAGGCAACGCGAGGGAGCCGCAGTCGTCCATATCGACCTCTGCAGCCCCACTCTCTCCGCCCTCGCTTTCCTCCATCGCGCCGTTTGCACTTCCCCCAGCATTGTCGTGAATATCGCGCATCATCTTCGGATCGGGTAGCGAGTTGCACATAACATTTTTCACTATGAGTCATCCCATATCGTTTTATTGTTCACACTTTCCACACGAAACAGTACTTCGTCATTAACAATCCTAACTAAATTCATTTTATCACTGATTTTTTCAGTTCATATTGTTTAATGTTTATTTTATTTCACTTTTTTACAACTATTAATATTATCTTCAACACTTTAAATGTATACTTTGTACTTCGACGGAATGAAATTAATAATTTTACATCAAAAATATACTTTGAGTTACACTCATCACTTTACTGTAAATGAAAATAGAGGGTTAGAGGTTGTTTTTGGGACCCACTAATCTGGACATAACTATATTATGTACACATCAGTGTCAAGGGAGAGGGAAGGAATACCTCAACGAAGCACGTAGACTATTCAGTTGGCGTCAATTGAATTTACGCCGAAATAAATTTCGTTTTAAAATATTTTATGGAAGATGTTTCTTACAGAAACAAGTCGACGTGCTCCTGCAGGAGGCAGCTAAGCGGTTCGCGTACGATTCCACGTGAGCAAATGCACCTCAGAGGTGAAAGGCGTAGTCGGCAAAGGAAGGAAATAGAATGAAACGAAAGGAAATGAATGCCGAGTTCCACCACCGCTTCGCTTAAATAACCTTGGGATGGACAAATCATGTTATAGAAGGAGGTGAAAACAAACAGAGAATCAACTATAATGTCTATGAGAGTTATGTATATCATTTATTACAGAAAGCGTGCCAAAACCGCGCTTTAGTTGGACGGCTAATGAAGAATGTCTACATGACGGCACGTGACTGGCTTGCTGAAGTGGAATGCCTTTGACACAATACATAGAACTACTTAAAGGAACGCGTAACTAAGTAGGTAAATATTGCCAGCACAGCTTGAACGTGAGGGTAAAAAAAATACTATTATTTTCACACAAATTGCCAGTTGCTATGTTAGTATTATATAATAAAAAATATATTATTATGTTAAGCTTCTTTGGGCGGAATGACAGTAGAATTTACGGTTGAATTTAAGTGAGTTGAAATTATAGGTACCTATGCATTTATAAAGTGTAATATGTTTCAACATTAAAAGATTAATTAATAAGTTTTGTTAAAAATGAAATTTTTACTACAACCTTTTTTTGGTGTCTGTACTTTTTGTTGACTGTACTTGCATTGTCTTCCAATATACTTATGTGTACCAAATATCACTCCGACCACTGGAAGTGGGTAAAATTCGATATGCAAGATTCCACCCGAACAAACAAACAATCATAAGTATTTGGAAAAAAGCTGTAATATAAAAAGATCTTCCACAAAAAAAAAGAGCCTTGCTGAGTTTCTTGCCGGAGTCTTCTCAATTTAAGTGTATTCCGAACCGGTGGTAAATTCAACTGTATGTACTAATTTAATGTTCATAAGTGCCTTACCAGGGCATAAACTGAACAAATGACTTTTTGATTTTGATTTTGAATAAAAGCTTTGTAATAAAAAGGTACACTTTGCAGGGAGAGAATACGCATACGCATCGCGGGGCAGTGCGAGTCGCTTGTCACGAATTCTCTCACTGAAATCGTCTTTGTAGAAGATATTTCTATATTACAGCTTTTTTCCAAATATTTATTTAACTTGCAATTTATGTATTACTATATGTTTGTTCGGGTGGAATCTTGCAAGTCGAATTCACCCACTTCCATTAAAACTACTGGAAGTGGGTGAATTCGATACACATTAGGTATACATTATAGGTAGGTATTATTCGGTATACATTAGTATAAATCGTTCAAGACATTAGTATATTGGAAACAATGCCATTACAGTCAACAAAAAGTACTGTCATCAAAAAGAAGCTTGTATTCAAAATGATATTTTTAACAAAAACTTATTGTTTACCAAATTCTTTTGTTATTCTAAAAAGTGTACGCCGCGTTCGCGTCACGTTTCGGTGTGAGCTGACCCTTAGTAAAATCCATTTCAGTTAAATAAAATACGCGTAATTCCACCTAGAAAACAACATTATTTTATCCAAATTCTAAGCGAGCGAAGCAAAGGTTACTCAATAATTTTTTTTTTATCTGCCTACTTATTCGTGGCAGTTGTTATCGTTCACCTGTAATTTAGTTAGGTATATACTTAGCAAAAATATCCGTTCCGATGATATGCAATAAACAATAACGTCTTATCGACAACACGTAGTATTCTGATTTGTGTATTTATGGGACCAGAGTCCCCTTTTCAACAACGTATCGGTTTTCGATAAACTTGTCTTTGAAATTGCGATAGGTTTTGCGAGGAAGAGGATAATCCTAAATGGTTTTCGTCTTTTATAGAGGTAACATAATATAAAAAAATCCTAAACTAATAACGGAGGGTATTAACATTACACCTGTTTGACCTAGAACTATAGATACGATTCTAGATTCTAGATTAACAGTATTACTTATTTATTAATTAGAGGCCGACACTTAAATTTCTTAATACTTTTAATTTTGTATACTCTAATTTGTAGCATCGCTCTTAATTTATTTATGATGGGGTTAAGTTCAAGTTTTGGTGAGTCTTATTGGTAATATTATTTTGTATATTTTTTTTTCATTGTTTTTATATTTATCTTATTGTGAGAGAAATAAAGAACCTTTATTATTATTTAGTTAACCATATTTTTTATACCACTAAGGTGCCGAACAAGCATACGGCCCGCCTGATGGTAAGCGGTTACCGTACCCTATGGACGTTTGCAATACCAGGGGTATAACTCGCGCGTTGCCGATCCTGCAGAAATCTCTTCACATCCATTGTAAAGAACCCCATGCTGTACTCCACTGGGAAAACCACGGTGGGGAGTACATTCCACAGTCTGCGGGAGGAAGCTCCTTTGAGACCGCACAATACGAAACAATTCTGGTTTCAATGAGTACGGATGGATTCCCCGTCGATGGCGAGAGTTGCGATGGTAGAAGGTGGCCGCGGGCATCAGGTCAAACAATTCTACAGAACACTGTCCATTGTACATTTCTATCACCAAATATTCATAATTACGAATATCTATAAAAACGTAATTAATCCCAATACGAAAAGTACTAGGGTACTCGTGTACCTCATTCTAAGTGTCAGTAATAAGTCAATCGTATGGTAACACTAAAGAAACCATTTCAATTGAAGAAACGATAACGATGCAAAGCGATCAATACTCATTGCCTTTCTACTCGTGACACTAAACTAAATTAGAATCAACCGACACAGAAGGAACGTAAAGTTCTTCGCATCGCAATCTCCAATTGAAACGATTGGACACAGGCCAAAATCTACCAGAACTTTTGCTTAACACTAATTGGATTTGTAGCCTACACTCCATAAAGAAAGAGCGTAAAAGAAATTTCATTGGATTGACGCTACTTAAGTGAGTTATTAAGCACAAGCCGGCCGTCTTGGCTTTAAGTTGCATGAAATGTAACATGCTTCTTAATTTTATTACAAACTAGCTTTTCGCCCAGTGGTTTACTTGCGTTACCCCGTTAAGGGCGAATCTTTTTTTTTTCTTAGTGCACCACTTTGCTATAAAGCGAAGCACCTATCCGTATAAAGAAAGTTACTCGATATTATCATGGCAAACGTATCCCCTTTCTATCCTCTCGATGTTTGAACTTTGAATATATTCAAAAAACTTGTTTCACGTTTCCTGTTTTTTGGTATAAAAAGCATTAATACCAAGTTTAAATGTCAAAAAACCGATGTTATTAAAGTTACGAAAACATTCTTCTATTTTTGGAAGAATAATATTATTATGTTTTCCTAATCCTACCCTATTACTGATTATTGGCTTCCTTTGCAATTTATCAATACATTTGCTAAGCTTATTGTTATTCAATAAAGTAAAAAGTTCAGCTTCTGTATAAAATTGTCCGACCAGACGTTATTTCCTCAATCTATTATAGGTAGGGGCAGGGTCAGTGAACGATTTTGTACCTGTTACAATTTTCTCAATTTCTTTATCGTTGGGTTCATGGGGTTAGTCATAAATTCTTCGTCTTCACGTTACATTGGATTTATGGGATCGTCACTCCATTAATTTGTAATCCTCTACAGGAAAATTGAATTGTCACCCCCATAAATAACGTAGAAGTCGGAATTGAGTTACGATCTTTGAGGATTTAGTCATTGAAAAATAACTAAATCCTTAGTATACGGCCATGCTTTAAAAAAATACATTCTCAACTTTGGTACCGAATTTATAGGCACTTAATTCAATTTGAGGTTTAAATGCAATGTGATCGTTATACAAGCCACGTAATTTTTCCAAACCGTAGGTAAAATGTTAAATTGTAAACAAATATTTCACCTTCCAAGGCATATTTTCAATAAACCATACCTATGTCGGAATCAACAGTTTAATCCGTGAACTCGACGTACGCCAGTGTTCAGCCGCATAGCATCGGATTGTGGTGACACAAATGGACTGAAGATTATTATTAGGCTACCGTCTCAATGCGAGCGAGCGTCATGACAGCGCTGGGAATTTCAAAGGGAAGTAATCAAAAAGAGCTATAAGAAAAGGGTCAGTCGGGTGCCACAGAGTATGCATGTTTGAATGTGTGTATTGTGGGTCGTGTTCTTGTAAAGGTTTTTTTTTGTATGGTCGAACTTGCGATAAGAATAATGTTTCTTTACATATATGCTTACGTTGTAATGTTATTTCTCTTATAACGTTCTGACACATTGCAATAATACAAGCTTTTTATTACAAAGTTACGTCAGTGATTACGTTATTTTTAAAACTTTGATATTATATATTTACACTGCTTTTTATCAATAACTAGGTTTTGGCGTGCTGTATAAAGCCACTAATTATATATCGAAATAATTTACCCATACGCACAACACATCAGTGGAATAGAAATGTATACGCAAACAGACACACATTGATTTTTATATATAGTTTTTATTCAGTCATTTATTACAGTTATTGTTTACAGTTTAGTGATGAGCTCTGACTCAGTAACTATTGATAATATACTGAAATATTATTATCTACATAATATTTGCCATTATTTTAAAACCCGCTCTATTATGTCGCCACCGCTCTCACTCAGCTACCAAAGACACGGCTTTAAAGAGAGACGGGGGAAAGCTAATGCAGATGTTGGCAATTGTTCAAACCTTGCACAGATGTTGGTTCGCAGATGGTTGTTGGTGAATTATTTTGTGACGGTTCCATGGCTAACGAGTCAACGTTCTGTTTGTGTTTGGATTTTAATTAAGTACGTCTAACTAAATCATATATCGTACACTTGTGATTTATTATCAGAAGACATTTCGATATGAGTTCCTTGTCATTTGTTCTCGGCATTCAAATGAGCGAAACGGCCAAGCCACATATTTTGACTATGGTATGTATTTTGTGAAATTAGGGCTTGTAGAGTAAGGGCATGTAGAGTTATAAGGTTGGCTCTACATGAGATCTCATAACTTTTTGACAGTGCGAGCCATATGTCTTGGCAACATTTTACATAAAAATATTTTTGGTGGTATTGTGCTTACGGCACATACTCTGCTACAGTTGCTCTTTTAATATTATATCTCTATGATAAAAACGCTTTAAACACATACCTGAGACCCTGTCCAGAAGGGGCGATTTCGCCGCGATTCTCTCGCGCGTAATAAGAGTCAAAGTATGGGGGAAGTGCACGCAATTTACGCGCGTATTTTATATTCGCGCGATGCTGGTGGACGCAATGTATGGACTCCCAGTATCTTGCCGCGCGCCGCCGTACGCGCGTAATGCATTCGCGCGACTGAATCGCTGCGATTTCATCCGTTCTGGACAGGTACTAAGTACTGATTAAGTTCGTCTTGTAGAGATTTGAAATCTAAAACCTTTCATTCAGCTGAACTTTGACTTCAATTTGGCAAGTTCTTTACTTCTACTGACAATTTTTAGTAATGCCTTTTATACTTAAATAAACTAGCCAATTGCCAAGTGCCGATGAAAAGTAGTATCAAGCAATCGGGGAGAATATTCAGAATTTTCAGTAACGGGTACAGATCCGTTTCTGAAAATTCTTAATATTCTCTCCCTAGACAAAGTACTTTTAGTTGCGTTTGCGCGAATAGATGTGTTACAAAATCTATGAGATTGACATAAGGATATGCTAGTTCCCAGCGTAACCAAATGTCTAGGGGTACATTACTGCCAGAGATTACCTTCTACATCCTTTCCTTACAAATTTTACCTGTTTATAAATTAGTGTAGATAAAAGGCTAAGCTTTTATTGACATAAAATTGGAAACGGTACATGAGATGTAAATAAAGTGTTATTTATTCCACAGAATGAAAACAATATACTTAGTATTGTTTGTTGAGTCTACAATTATACAGTCTCATAGTCTAATAGTATACAGTGTGTAGACAGTAGTCTACGTAAACATATTATATAAATTAATTAGCGAACGTTTGTTGTCGGCTATAATGAGTTGAACTTGTTGGTGACTCTAAACTAAAGTTTAACTTTAGAACACAACCTCAATTACACTATCAATGGTTTAAATAAGATGAAGCGTATTAAAATTGCCACAAAATTATTTATAAAAAAAAAAAACTGTATTAAAATACTAAAGTTATAATAGAACTAAACCCCTTATTACAATAGAAGGTTTATGTGAAGTCTTGTAAAACCAAGATTTTAAGGTACCCAGCTCTTTTTATTATATGACATTAGAATGTGAGGAATATATTTAAAACCTGAGTTTTACTAGACTTGACTTAAACCTTCTGTAATAACTGGTATATAATAGATTTTTAGGTTTTCGGAGAACAATCACTCCTTTCTATCTTTCCGCGTAAAATTGTACAACCACCAAAAATGAGATAAATACCTTAGAAATAGTGGTATAAGTGGTCTTTATCAATAATATTTCTTATTATATTTATTACGTCATTAAAATTTATTGTAATAATGACCGGTTGCTTCTGATGTCTATCTATTATTAATTAAATGTATCATAAACTTAATATGAAAAGCGCACAACTTTTATAACAAAGAGCAAAACTGACCTAAAATACGTGGAAAAACATGGCGAGAGCTTTTCTCTCACACACGCACACACACATATTGTTCAAACAGAAACAAAAGTTTGAAACATGAAAACAAATGCAGAATCGTTCGCAAGGTAAGTGTCCACGAGCGTGGATTGTCAACAAAGCGATTTTGAGCGTGAATGTACCCCCCACGCTCATCATGCGTAGTCATGCCCATTTCATTCAGTGCGGCCGTTTTTCACACCTTATTTTTGCAGGTTTCTGACAAAAAATATATTTTCGCTATCATTCTGATGGCATCACGTAACACTGAAATTTATTTCGGCGTCTAATATTGAGCGTGCCTGGATATTTTTTCTTTATTTCATTCGATTATTGAATTCACTTTCACAGTGAACGATACCTTGATTTCACTAGGCGCGTTGTTTCCGAACCTTGATAGAAGAAACGTTTACTAGCTGTCCCCCGCGGTTTCACCCGCGTTCCCGGGATATAAAGTAGCCTATGTCCTTCTCCATACCATAGGCTATCTGCATGCCAAATTTCATGATGATCCGTTGAGTAATTGAGGCGTGAAGGCGTAACAAACAAACAAACAAACTCACTTTCGCATTTATAATATAAGTTAGGATAGGATTAGAATAGTTAGGATTAGAATTCAAAATTCGAAACTACAAATTAAATAAATATGAGGATATTTAAGTTAACACGTGACACAAAAAACAAAACTGAGGGACAATGTAGGTAATTTACTGAAATTGCTTGGTACATTACCTCGAGTATTATGATTCAAGGAAAACCAAGTTCACTACCGCATCGAAATACTATATTAATCATTTCCAGCTATAAATAAAAAAAGCCAACGAGCAATTTATTGCGAAAGTTTCGCAAAGAGTTTTATTGCCCTTTGTCATGAAATAGATGTCTCATCTTCAAACGGCGAAATAAATAAAGACATTTTAAAATATGACTGGGCTAAAACACAGTGTCCTAAAAGGTCGTCTACCCTATTACGGGCCCTGTCAAATCGCGTCCCTTATCCTTTAAGCCCTTTGAACCTTCCCTTCCCTTTGCTGACGTATTTTTTCATGTTTCAAAGCGAGCCGTTCGGCCAGTGTCAACAATTCGCCGACGACGACAAATGAACTACACACGTATTCAATGCCGCAAGAAAAGTTTATTCAATAATGTAAGCAATACAAAAAATAGCAGCTCTACATTTAGGTGTCATTGTAAAAAAAAATACCAAACTATCTTCACATCATCATCATCATCATCATCAGCCTATAATGTCCCACTGCTGAGCACAGGCCTCCTTTCACAAATCAGGGTGAAAGGGAATGGGCAGATACTCCACCACGCGTGCCCACTGCGGATCGGTGGAGGTAGGCTAGTGGCCAACCTACTGTTGGAGTTTTTCAAGCCGCCTAGGAGGCATCCAACCAGCTTAACGACTATCACAATTAAGTGATAACCGGGACCAACGGCTTTACGTGCCTTCCGAATCACGGAAACGCTCGATTTGAAATACCACTAGGCGGTCACCCATCCAGGTACCGACCAAGACAGACGTAGCTTAACTTTGCCGATCGATTAAGAACGGCTAATCATGCTACACCACGAGCGCTTCATCTTCACATACAATAACAGAAAGAGAGAGTTCAAATAACATATTGCAAGATGTATGAGTTTTTATCGAAATGAAAGTAACTTCCGATCTATCTTTACTTTCTAACTTGGTACTCACGTTGATATGACTATCATATTTATAGGAAATATTAATTATACAATTTAGTCGCCATTTTCACCAAAATTTATTATGTAATTATTTAAATCAAAATCAAAATTAATTTATTCAAGTTAGGCCCTTATAGGGCTCTTATGAATGTTAACAAATGACTCTACACCGGTTCCAAGTTTAGTTTAGTCCAATAAACCTACATATGCCTAAATATTGGCTATTAATACTCTCTTACTAGTCCTATTTATCTTATTACCACATTTTTTCTACCAACACTGCCAGTTTCGATATCAGTAATTTTGTTTTGTTGTTTGAGATCTCACTTTCCACTATAGTAGACGTATATATAATGATACGTATATATTATTCATTCACCTATTTAATAAGAAAATAGCAAACTTATGCACACCATTTTTGACCGACTAGACCCCAGGGCTCTTTAATGACTTACTTTAGATTAGGTTTGCATGCCATATAATTTGACGTTGTTGACAGGTGGTGTGAAAAAATATAGATGGATTTACGATTGATATAAGATAACTTGTACAAGGGGCCTTGTATAAGTTATTTTATATTAAAAGTAGTTTTACAATATATATTACAGTAGCACGTTAGTTATAAGACGACAAATAATATTTTTTTGTTAAAAAAATCATAAGTAACCGACGAAAAAACGGAGGAGGTTTCAAGTCGACGCGTATTTGATACAAGATTTCATTTTTTTTGTTGTTTTTGTCTTTCAATATACTAATGTATACCAAATATCAAGTGAATTCGACCATTGGAAGTGGTTGAAATTCGACTTGCAAGATTCCTCCCGAACATAGTTAGGTACATACGGAAGCTTGTAAAATAAACTACTACACTATGATCCAATTCAAATGATCGTTTACACCAACAATGCCAAGTTTGCACTGCGGAGTCAATTTATTTGAGCTGATGCTCAGTCTACCCCGTATTTGCCGCAAAACGACCATTAAAGCCCCATTAGCGACCTTTATCCTCTAGATCCAACTACACTGCAACAAGATTAAAAACGTCCCACAGCTCTTTATATTCCGTAAAAACTGCTACTATTTACTTTACCATTATTTTTGTTTGAACTGTGTATGAAATTCTCTTTCCATTTTACCTATTCATACTAGAAGGCATGATCTTAGTGTTTCTTATTCTATAGCGTTATAAACTTGACGAAGCAATTTGCACGTAATGAATAATGTCAAAGGGCGTATTTTCAATTGGCCAGTAGCTAGCTTTCATGGTCCCGAACACACACCCTTTGTGTCCCTAGCGACCGACGTTATCTAGGTGCTGTTTTCCGGCGTAGCAATTTCATAAATTAAACCGCCTCGTGTTGTGAATGCCGACGAGGTGCGTAACTTGATTTAGGTTAGTTCATATTGCATTGTTTCCTGACGTATGAAGTATTGAGCTACGGTCGCGAGTTGTTCCATCTTTGTGTCTCGCTAAATAGAGGACGTGTATATGTGTCCATTGGGCGTAAGACTGACTTTCCAGGGTAAACTGTGAACGCCTGTTTCCAAGTTAATCCTTAGAGTGGAATCTACGTTGTCACAGCCCAATTTACTGAAACGATTTGGTCTCATTACGTACACTTCAAGATTTGTTTAGGACCAAATCTTGTTTGCAAAATCGTTGAGTATTTAAGAAACAAGTTGATTTGTGTATGAATGAAAAGTGTAAACAGTTCTAATTTGTTTGAGCATATTTTGCTGACAACTTTCAACAAACTTTTTCGAGCCAAATACCAATGTTTGTTTAGGAAATGTGTTTCGTGTCACGAAGAGATAGATTCGTGTAATGTCACCGTACTAAAGTGGTCAACAAAACCGATTGGTGCCAGAATCGCACAATACAATCTACACGCCTACAATTTAGTGACTATCTGACAAAGTTTATAAACACAATAGAGTACACAAGGGACAATTTCCTATAGTAAATTCTTTCTTAAGGCCACTGGAGGGCCAAGTTTTTATTGTTTATTGTGCCCACTAACTTATATTAAGTGTTGTTCGGATCACGCGAACTTAAGCTACTTATACAAGTTATAAAATTCATAAGGGATTGGATTTCTCGAGTCAAGACTCATTGAGAGCAAGTCCTGATAGGCACGCGAGGAAAAGAAACGTTTTTTTTTTCATAGTAGTCGTCTTATGTAGGTCAACGTTTCCTAACATTTTCTCGGTTTCTTCGGGTGCATTTTCGCCCTGCTTGTATTATTGCGATCGCACTAAACAGTGGTCGTAAAAGAAAATATTCTGAGTTTGTCGCTGGAATTCTAAATTTCTTTGTGGCAAAAAGTTTAACGAAATTTGCAGTCTTTAAATAAATAATAAATGTAAGCTGCACATAGTTAACATCTTATTTGTGTTTTTATTTGTTCGAGTCTTTTGTTTGAGAGATTGAGAATACCAACCCAAATGGATTCACGGGCCATTTCATTTTGATGGCACTAAACCACATCTTACCGGCCAATCTATTAGATAAACTTTAATTGTTTCCTAGCAATTGTGTTCTTTGTAAAGATATTTTCTGATGAAACTTTGTACATAAAATTGCTTCGAGTTTTTCATTCGTCATTATAAGTAATTTATCACAATGACGTTTAATAATTTAACTGGGTCGTCGAAAACAACAGTTATTAGGTCAGGTCAACATAATATCTATACATGTATCGAACCTCAAACGCTTTCGTCTACATTAAGCAAAACAGTTCAGTGACACGCTTTTTATTCTTAACAATGGCTGCAGCTACATTTTAAAGCAGGAATGCAGTTGAATAATATACCTTGATAAAAAAGCTATATTTAAAATTTATAAATGCAGAATGTAAGATTGGATTTTGAATTCTAAGCCGTTGAAATAAGACATGGTCAGCGCTTTCATTCAACTGTCATTCATCAGAACTCTCGTTAGCAGCGGCCTGAAGCAAAATTTTCCGAAGAAAGCGGAATTCACGAGAGGCATTGTGCGGTAACCGGTTAGATCCGGTTTGCTCTACTAATGAGGCGCAGTCACGATATACAACTTAGGTGCTATCATTGCAATAATAACCTCCATACTATACTGAACACTAAATTGATGGATATGCTATGTGTAGACTTTCATAATTTTCTTTTTCTGTACGTATTCTAAGGCACATTACTTTATTCTTAAGACGCCGATCACGCAGAGAGTTCTAGAGTTCCGCGTTACGAGTTCCGAGTTCCGCGTTCACTACTGAACACGCAGTGAGCGAGCAGTCTAGAGTTCTCAAAGTAAATGGGCAAATTTGTATGTAGCTTGTCCCATTGGCGGCCAGCAATATTAGAGATATTAAAGATTTAAGAAATAATTGGAGATACGAATATAATTGCAAGGTAGTGCATTAAATGTAATTAGTATACCGTAGCAAAAGGTGTAATTATATAAATACAGCAAGCAAAAGTGTAAATAAACTTTTGCTTGCAGTATTTCTTTATCTCATCTCATTGGCCTTACTTTAGTTTCATTAGTGGCCGCTCGTGGGCCATAATGCCCATTGTCCTTTCTGCCTTGTGTCACTTAGTGATAGCTCAGACGTATCACCTCGACTGCCAGCTTTAGAAAATGGAACTCCGACAGAACTCGCGTTCTCTTGAACGCCGAGTTCTCTGTGTGCAATGATCAAAGGCGCCGCATATATTATAGTGAACGCGGAACTCAGAACTTGAACTCGGAACTCTAGAAACTCTCTCTGTGGAAACAGATCGGCGCCTTAGTTCTTTATTTATTATGAGCACCAATAATATTAATCAATGTTATTATTGATACCTATAGTGATCAAATATATCCTATCGCTTTTAATCGAGATGAACAAAATACACGGATAGAAAAAGAAAGATCGTCCGCGTAGCAAGTGATGTAGAAAAAATCTTTAAAGAGATAGTTATGTAAATACAATTTGACAAGGTTATTATGTCTAGACCAAAATATAGTGTTTAGTTATCCGATACGTAAAATCTCTAAGTATTAAATTACAGTAGTGCTGTCGTCCTATATTTGCAAAATGTTACTGGAAAAGTCTCGTGACCTTGGGAACATTGTTTAGCTTCTTTTGTCTGACTTTTTCTGCCAAGCCATTCTATCGAGAAATTCCAATCAATCACAATTATACTAGAGTGATTTTTATACTCTGAATTACAGACTTGAGTTATCGATTATTTTCCATTTTGAAATGTTAGTGAATTTATAAAACTCGCGAAATTTTCCGCGTTTCAAAAGTAGTCTTTGCCCCTCTCCATACTATATTCTTGCCAAATTCCATGGAAATCGGTCACAGGTTTAGTCGTGAAAAGATAATAAACACGGAGCTAAATTATAAAATAAAATTTTTAAAAATAGGAGGGAAGGTTTTATGTAAGAAAACTTATTACACAACTCAAAATATGACGAACTTTGGACACCGTGGGTAGCTGATTATATGAGCTTAAAATAAAATAAATAATAATAATATTAACAACTAGTAGGCGCTTCGAGTTCACAAACAGACTTCAATATTATTTATTTATATAGATGCAGCGCGGTCAGAGCTATAATCGGTTTAATTGTCTGCAGACGGCACATTAATTATACTAGCCTTCAAGCAAACTGGTCATCAATCAAGCTTCCTCCACTCCCACCTCCATCTCTAGGAGCAATACTGCCCATTAGTGTCAATTTGATCTTAACCGTGGCGATCATTTTTAACAGTGACGGAAAAAGTTTTACGAAACTTATATTTTAGATGTCTTCGATGATTTGATTAATCTATAAAAACCTTATAAATTCTTCTTAAGTTTGCTCTTTTTGAAGTCTGAAGGAACATCCCGACTATAATCATAATTTTATTCCAATGAGTCGGATAATAATGCCACGTTGATTCTATTTGAGAGTTTATATCGTTTTTCCCATCATATTCCATCAGCATACCAAATTTCATCCAAATCTGTTCAGTAGTTTTTGCGTGAAAGAGTAACAAACATCCATTACCTACATACAAACTTTCGCGTCAGAATATTTTATAATATTAGTAAGGATTAGTGAGAAGTGAGATGAGATATTAGTGAGATTAGGATTATTCTCGGGCCACGGCATGATAAAATCCAGTCTAGATAAGTTGATATTGTATTGTACATATTTACATTTCATTCTATTTATTTCGTTTTTTTTATATAAAATATTTTTCATATACTTGATATAATAGATTAGTTTCATAATGGGCACAGAAAGAGCATAAATATGGCACAACATATTAACGCCCATACCTTACAGGCTATATTAGAAAAATAAATGTTATTAAATATTTGAATGACCTTTTTTCATCGGTAGGTAATCTTATAAAGGCACAAATTGAGCCAGTCCCTGTGTAATACGCTATTTAATATTACATGTGCAAAGTAGTGAATGAGGTAGAAGGGTAAATGTGAAAGGTGAGAGAGACGGCTCAAGTCGTAGGTATAGATAACAATTTGTAAGGCATTTACTAATCAGGGCTGTCAAATCTCTGAATAAAATGGTCATATTTGTTTTTTTATATGAGGATATTTCTATATTTGTATTGAGACTACTTTTTGTGATATGCCACCCATTGTAACTAACTCTTTATTATTCTAAGTTATTTGTTTTTTTTTTTCAATCATGTGGTTTGATAATAAAGTAATATCTATCTATCAATCTATATATATAAAAAAACTGGGTCATTCTTTATACACGCCATCACGGCTATCAATTGCCAAACTAAGCAAAGCTTGTACTATTGCCAAGCTGATGTATTACATAATAATACTACTTTAATAATATTATTCATGTTTTTTTCTTTATGAGGCATTTCTTTTTATTCATATCTCAATCGCTAAAAATAATGGCAGCCCTTGAATAAGGCTATAATTTTCTATTGTTAACGTTAAAATACTTTATTATATCACGACGTATAACGAGGGTGGATGATAAGACGATATCTTGAAGTGGATCATTATGACTTCTGTTTAACTGATATAATTATTTTAGTAACGAGCGAAATTATTTCATCAAGAGTTTTTCTTAAAGCTGTTTATTACAATCATAATCTACAGAAGCGAAATATATTTTTAAGATTGTATAAAAAATAGAGAGCGGATCTCTACTGTGTAAATATAATAACCGACAATTTTAAGAGCATTTCATCTTGTAAATGGTTTTTATCCAATTTAAAATTATATTCGATAAAAAAGAAAGTATCAAAACTTTTCATCCTAGTATATAAATAATGTTGTTATTGTTTAAAAATGTGTTTTTATTAAGTATTTTTTATTTATTATCAGGTAATACTAATATGCCAGTTATTTTGTCACGGTGTTACCATTATCATAAAATCAGATGTTAACGTATAAGCTATATGTAAATATAGCATAAAAAAATATATGAAAACAATAATTTATTTTCATGGTTTTATTTCTCTTCCTCGATTTTTCCTCATCCATATGTGAGGAGGAAAATATGATATGCGTAATATTACCCTTGTAGATATGAGACACGTGTAAGAATCCAAATATTATCAAGATTCCAGAAAAAGTGCTGATAACAAGTTTTCTGAATTTTCTCTCCGTATTATGTGTGATGAATAATAAGCCTTAGAATAGTCTCTTTGCTACGCAAAATCTAGGCCTAGCATATTTGGGGTTTTTGTTAGACCTAGCTCAGTTTTATCTTTATTTCAAACTTATTTATTCACGTACAGCCTGATTTATGAAGGGTGGCTTAGGTTGTTAAGATTACTTTTTACTTCGCGATTTTACCTGCGATAATATTTGAATTTTGCAAAAATAAATCCTAGTAAGGTACAAAACTATACATTTTAGACATCTATTAAAGTATTGTTTTGTAGGATTCTTATGACGCATGAAAAATTATTCTTAACGAATAACTACCAGTTTCTGAAAGCCAAATCAAAGTTAATCTATAGTCAAAACTGTTGCCGTCTTTGTAATTTCAGACGTCATTTACAATGGCAGGTATACTTTCAACAAGGGATTAACTTTGATTTGGCTTTCAGAAATTGGCTGTTACTGTATTTAAAAAAAATCTACATAAAGGATCTTGCTTACCTATGTACGATATAAAACCATATTTCCATTGTTATTGATGCTATAACATGTCAAAATTAGCTACAAAGTACAAGAAACATTTACGATGTACGAAATCTTTAAAGCGTTAACCGAGTCGCAACATAATGGGTAATGAAATACCTCATAAAATTTCAAAGTTCGCAAAATACGGTGTGTGAAACAAAATTATGTACATTCAAAAACTTATGTTATACTTTTACATAAAAATAAGATTTATTTATCGTTAAATAAAAAAAATTGAGTCTCTAGAAATGGCAAATGTACAGAACTTTAATTTTTCCGAGCTTTTCATCGCGAATTTTAATTATTTAATTCTTTCCTGATTAATTATGGCAGACATCCTTGCATATCACTATGAACCACTGTTTTAGGTGAGTTTTGTCTTTTGGAAACGTATTTCCAACGACAGCGTCAAGACGCACTCGCTGGTGGCGCCAACTAGTGGCCTCGAAAACAATAGCCCACACTGATCAATATGGAGATACTTAGAGATAGTTTGTACCACTCAGCTCTTTACAGCCAGAACGGCTGTTTATATAATTGGTATATATTTATATAGAGTACTATTTATCCCGAGAACATGATTAAAACTGCGAGGATCTAGCTTCTAGAAGATCAGCCATTCATTAAACAGGCGAGTTCCTCCCACTATCTTATTATGTCTAACGCGATTCTGTTTATGGTTTTGTAAGATCCACTCAGTGGTAAGGTAAGCTCATAGGCACTAACATTATTTATTAACAGAGACGCTGCAGGCGGACTATCCGCCTAGCTAGTAATTAAGGTAACCATTAATTTTACTAATGCATAAAATTAAGCCCTTCGTAAACTTACTAATCTTTATGTATATTTAAAAAACCTTAGCAAAAATTTTTCTCACAATAAGGTTTTAAATGGCATCTAAATTATCTACAACTTTCTTGGAAAATATTACATAGAAGAAACTCAAATGTTTAATCAAATAAAGCTGTCAATTAAGTCGAATTTTAATGTATCTACTCTAACCACATAATGTGGAAATATTACGTCAAACATGTCAAAACCCCTTCATATGCTTTGAATAATTAAATGGTTTTCATTAAATATTCCTCGAAAACGTTATTACTTAGAGTCCAACGTTTTATGAGAAATGATTTTACACTTAGTTGAATTATAGGATTTTAATCCTTACTTCCTTTCCTTACTAATATTGTAAATGCGAAAGTGAGTTTGTTTGTTTGTTACGCCTTCACGCCTCAACTACTCAACGGATCATCATGAAATTTGGCATGCAGATAACCTATGGTATGGAGAAGGACATAGACTACTTTTTCTCTCGGGAACGCGGGTGAAACCGCGGGGGACAGCTAGTTATAAATAAAGTACAAATTTACTGAATTACAGTTCCTGAAATAAATTTAAATAAGTTGGTACTTTTCGACCTCTTAAATTAATTGAAGTAAAATTTTTGATGGCTTTTCGCATTCCCAATCTCGTTACAAATTTAATGAAATTGATTTTTATGCCAGAAGGAAGACGAGCCGGTAGTTCATCTGACAGACATAGCCACCGTTTGCTATGAAAATTGCTCTCAAGTGCCTTAGCACATCGGTAAGTAGTACTATTGTGCTATGGTTTTCTCTCAATATTTTCCTTCGCCACAAGCTCAAGAAGCCACGATCTTTGTCACAGCGTTCGACCACACTACCCATAAGCTAACATCACTGCAAGGAATTCACGACCTGAAAGAGGCGTCTAAGCTATTTGGACGCAATTTTTTATGCCTCTACAATAATCACCAGTTTAATTAGTAACAAATTGATTAAGATATACTCATGATATACGGGGTGGATACGACAATACGACATTAAATTAAACCACTTAAAGTACTCATGTATAAGATCATCTTTTACTATGGGACCAACTTTGAAATTGCAAAAAATAATTACAGCTTTTCATATATTTATGCCGAGGAGACATGTACATCATCATCATCATCATATCAGCCTAAGGATGTCCACTGCTGAACATAGGCCTCTCCCATTAACTTCCACTTGGAGCGGTTTTGGGCCGCTTGCATCCAACGGAGCCCAGCGACTCTGACCAAGTCATCGGTCCACCTGGTGGGTGGTCGTCCCACACGGCGCTTTCCAGTACGTGGTCGCCACTCGAGAACCTTCCTTCCCCATCGGTTATCGGTTCGCCGAGCGATGTGGCCTGCCCATTGCCACTTCAGCTTACTAACTCTACGAGCTATATCGGTAATTTTTGTTCTCCTACGAATGTCCTCGTTTCGGACCATGTCTCGTAGAGAAATTCCGAGCATAGCTCGCTGAGTGACTCTGAGCTTATTTATGCGGCCAGCAGTAAAAGACCACGTCTCTGTCCCGTATGTAATCACTGGCAACACGCACTGATTGAAGACCTTTGTCTTCAGACTCTGAGGTATTCTGGACGTGAAGATATGCCGTAGCTTCCCGAACGCTGCCCAGCCGAGTTGGATTCTTCGGTTGACCTCTTTGTCGAAGTTGGACCTACCTAGTTGGACAACTTGTCCTAGGTAAACATACTCGTCTACAACTTCGAGGGCAGTGTTCCCAACAATCACCGGCATTGGCGGAATATGAACATTAGACATAATTTTTGTCTAGTCCATATTCATCTTGAGGCCTACCTGTTGGGAAACTCTGTTGAGGTCATTGAGCATGATGTTCAAAGCTTCTAGCGATTCCGCCATTATGACTATATCGTCGGCAAATCGAAGGTGAGTGATGTGTTCGCCATTGATGTTGATGCCATATCCCTTCCAGTCCAAGAGCTTGAATACATCCTCCATTACAGTGGTGAAGAGTTTCGGGGAAATTACGTCACCCTGTCTTACACCCTTCTGTAACTGGATTGGTTTCGTACTCTCGTCCTGGACTCGGATCGACATGGTGGCTTTGCTGTACAAACACTTCAACACTTCGATATAGCGATAGTCAACTGATAGTTGACTATCGCTATATCGAGACATGTACCTTTTGTATGAAAAGCAGTATATTTTTTGCGATTTCGAAATTGGTCTCATAGTAAAAGTTGTTCGTATACATGAGTACTTTACATGGTTTCATTTAATGTCGTATCCACCCGTATTACGTAATTTTAACTTAACTTATATTCCTCCTACTCCTCTACCTCTCTCTAAAACTCTTACCCCCTTGCTCATCAAACGTTATTGAACTAATATACTGTTTAAAGGGTCACGTAAATAACGTCACTCTATTGTCATTGTCAAATAATGTGACATTATTTCCGAGACCATTTAATCAATATATTAGTTAAATAGCGCTTTATGAGTAAGGGGGTTAAATCTAACCTAAATAATACCAATTTTGCCTTACTGAAGGTAGATTTGATATTTATAGAACTTATTATTTTATTATTATTATATGATTTAGTTTGACTATCTCCTAGCAGCCAGCAGGATATTGAAGATGAGAGTAAAAAATGGAAACTTCAACATCTTGTACTAACCGAACTCTATAAAAAAAAGCAAAGCTATATTTGGTATAGAAAAGAGTTTGTACTGAGCTTCACAGTAGCATGAATCCTCACCTTGCTTGAATACACCGAATACAATAATTGGCGAGGAGGGCGATGGCCGCCACATGCGTCATACTTGTGAACAGGTGCTGCTTGTGGGGGCTGGTCTGCTTAAGTTTGTTATTTACTTATTAAATATCCATTGAGTCTAGTTTCTAGTTGTTGCAGCCGGGACACGCAATTGTTGTCAGTAAGATCAGAATGTATATGTTATATAATGAATCCAAGCTTGTTTTAAAAAAAGTGGCGAGTTTATTGCACAAAATGCAACCTTCCGAACCGGTATTAGAGTAATAAGTGCCTGCGAAGGTCTATTTGAATAAATGATTTTGAATTAGAATATAAATACGGAATTGCAGTTCTATTATAAAAACAATATATATTAACTTAGTCACAAATAACTTGAGTTTACTACAATTTCAAGAAAAAACACAGGTGACATGACAAAGACAAGCCTTTGGCACATCTGGTTTTTGTTTAAGAAATCATTTTGTCAGATTTTAACGTATAGGGTGAGACAAAAATGGCAATTACAATTAATCAGATTACATCATCACTTTGGCTTGTCTATATTTAGACTAATTTCAATACAAAAAAGCACCGCCACCTTCATTTAAAATCCGTATGAAACCCACAACTCTCTTAGTAATATAAGAACAAAGAAACCGGAAAAAAATCTAGGATAAAAAGCGGATTACTGATCTTGAACCGCACGATCCGTGAACGCATTTGTTTACCATTTTATTAAATGGAACAATGGCATTCGTGAAAACTGTTTCGTTCACGTCCCTTTGAAATGCGTATGAGAACAAGTAGCTAGGCAAAATTGCGCTCAAACTTTTTCAGAAGAAAATTGTTAGATATATTATAGGAGAGATTAAATAAAATATGATTTGGTCCTAGCCCAGTAAGGGTTAGGTCTTCATGAAATATTTGACTGATATAATTGAATCAGAATTATAATGTATACTGGCGTATCTCCCAAGTGATCAAATTAATTCTGGCATGAATCAATTTGTGTACTCTCTAGACATATTACTTAAATTAGAAATCTTCCAATCTCATTAGGGAAGCTGATATATCCGCAAATGCCCACATCAAGATTATGAGCTTAGAGCTTTTACGTCTTCGAAGTGGGCCAAGGTCAAATCCTGAAAGTTGATAAGTCTCAGAGGACAAATACAATTGCTGTCTTTTGGGTTGAATGGGAAATATTGATGAATTCATCCCATGCGATGGTTAAGAACATAATCCATAACAATCCGTTGAGTTTCATTATTTTAAAATGTTTTGTGCTTTTCGTTGAAATTAAAGGCTTTCACACACTGAAAATGACAAATATTAATGGCCCGCAGGCGTAGCTCTCATGTACCGTAGCTTATATTGTAGCAGGTGCTACGAACCGTCTACGACCGCGCTAGTTTGAATGAAACTTCGTAGCGATATAACATGGCCATATAAGTAGCATCACAGCATGATATCAGATTTCAACTCTGTGTTAAAAGTAATTAAGTTACAGTTACAGTTTTCCCATTTAAATATTTTGATGTGACGCATGAATAACACGGTTTTATATTGACGTTCAATTATGAACGACTTGGCTGATTTTAGCATAATTATGTTTGGTTTTATATTAGAAAATTATCATCTTATTATCATAAACCCTCATCCTCGCAAAAACTGTGTTATGTTTACTTGTATAAGTATATAGTCCCGCGTAATTTTCAATATATCAGAAACCATACGCAACGCATATCCTGCAATAAATGATATCTCAAATATACAAGAACAAGTTATTGGTGTTGTTTTACACCGAAAACCTTTCGTCATTACCGCCGTTACATAATTGATTAACTAATTACACTACACGAATAGCATGGGCCGTGTCACGTACAATAATGGACCGTCACGTGGCCAAATTATTGGGCAATGCCGTGAAAATTTGTCACTTCACAACACTATCACACGGGGGATTGTAGTTTGTTTACCGCACGGGGATAAAATGGGGGGTTTGGGTACAGGATATGGTTACGCGGGTGGCGGTCGTGCCGCCGCCGGCCGGGTGTGACGTTCAGCCGGTAGGGGTCGCATCTGACACTGAGACGCGGGCAGCCGGGCCCCTGTCGCGGGTTGCACTGGTGCGCGCGCCGCGCCGCCGCCGCCGCCGCCACCGCCGCGAGCCGCCAGCGACGCGCCCGCTCGATACCCAGCGCCGCGCCCCACACAAACGATTACACCACCTGTGAGCACCGTCACAACACCACGCTATGCTTTTTGTCACCTTCCCTATACTTGTCGTAAACATGAACTGTTTGAATTGAAGCGTTTATGATCAATACATTTTCATAATATTATTGCTCAAGGAACAATACTAATGATTTTTATTAGATCTATCCAGTTTAACTAAACCTTTATGAACTCCATAAATGAATTAGGTACATATTAAGGCTTTATCAAATACCACATCTAAATTAACTTTAGATTACTTTCAAGTTAATTAATTGGTTAGAAATAAACTCTATTAACATTTTATACAGTACATACTACCAATTCAATAAATAAAGGAGATAAGCGTCATATGTTTAACCTAACTGCAATATAAATACCGTGTAATAGAAAATACGCGGCTAGTATATTAAGCATCTCCTAAAGATAGCACGCCGGTCGCCATTTCACTAACGGAACTAGGAAATGAGACTTTAACTGTAAACATTTTATGCTGGTTATCTCTTGAATAACAATGTTTTAAGTAACATACAAATTTAATATCCATTTTAACATGATCGACTATCTTTAAGACAGTAACTAGGCGAGGTCTTTACTTTTTGAAAAACATGCGTAGCTCAAATCAAAAATATTTTATTATAATAGACCGTCTCATACACTTATGCGTCTGCTCTAATATCGGTTCAAAATGCATCTGGAAAGAGCCGACAATTACTCCTTTTAAAACAAGCTTAGATTCATTACGTAACATTTATATTCTAGTTGCAACACTATCAAAATATTTTCAATAAATTCGATTCATAAAGAACTACCTACTCTAGGTTTTTGATCTGTCTAGCACATTTGTAATCACTTCAATAGCAGTTCCTAAATTCAATTTTCTTATCATGGACGCGCGTTTTATTCGCGAGCGAACGGGTACAGACTTTTCTTTTACCGTCACGGCCATTACAAAGTAAAGATGTCCTAAAAATAGCTTCAATTTATAGGGTGACTGGTAATTAGTAAACGATACTTAGACGCATGATTGTACTCATGATAACAAACAACTTTCCCAAAGAAACAAATAGGGATAATAACTAAATTAAATAAAACCTGATGATGTATTCTTATTCTTATACTAAATATTATGGGCTCGTGTGTTAAGTAAATAAAAAAAATGTTTCTTTGGGTTTGTTTGTTATCATGAGTATAATCATGTGTCTAACTATCGTTTACTAATCAGTCACCCTATATATTATATTTGAAGTTGTAGAAATCAAGAATCGAATAGTCAATGCAGGTAAGACCAAACCTTCGACATATTTATTTTTCTTATTAAAAGGCTATAATTAGATCATGATCACAATAAGACAAGTGATTTAGCCGGTGATCAGGATGTAATGACCGTCATGTTGTGTTAAAATACATTGCTAGAAACAGAGGGCGTACTACGATCATCCTACATTTAACCCAAAGAAGCACAATGACGTTCATTTTGCACAATGCCCCCTGATTGGCTAAGTCAAGGACACATGCGCTCTGATTGCCCAAGTCAAAAATACACGATACAGTGATTGGTCCTTACGGTTCAAAATCAGTGACAAATCACTGACTAGTTGCGGAATTTGATTGTTCAGTATTACTACTCTAAAGGGATTTTTCCTCGATGACTACGATACACGAAAGTCCGATCATTATTGTAAATTAGCCAATTGCATACAATTTACGTCACATGCGTGCTCATTAATTTTGCTGCAATTTTATTGGTTGATATTTGACAATTACCCTCAGATTTTCAACATAAGCCTTCGAACCTGGCGAGTACTACACATTACTCTGGTACAGTTCAACTGTTTCTCGTGAGTTTTCCTCACGTTCCTTCCGTCACGACGTCACTACTGATTTATCAGCCTGCTGATAGCTACAAGTTACATAAGATAGCGTAGGTAACACAAAAATCTACCGCCTTTTTATTCACAATAAGTTATGGGATGTAACGCATTTTTCTTTGAAGACTACATGGCATGTCAACGATACCGAACATAACACAAGGTGTAAACGAAAATACGGTGGTTGATTTATGTGACTAGTGTTTGGAATTCGGTACGTTCACCTTTCAATAACAGCAATTTGTTTTTTGCGGATTTTGTAATGTTATGTGATTTATTTTAGCTTTTAAGAATCTTGTTGTTCCTACAAAGTGGACGCAAACTCCTAGATTTCTCATAACTATGGTCAAAATACATTTATATATTTTACAGCTGTTCCCTCTTATTTCACCCGCAATCTTGCGATAAAACCTATCCCTCTCTATACATTAGGCTATTTGCATGCCAATCGCGATCGGTTCAGAGGCTAAGTCATGAAAAGGAATCATTATTGTGTCATAATGTCTCCCCAGAGAATGGTCTCTACTTCCTTAAAATCCTGGGCAGATAGATCCTTCTGAATTGCCACGGATTTAAGATCAAATTTACGATGAGTTAACTCAAACAAAAACTCTTTGGGTAAGCACGTAGCAGCTTGTGCTACGAGCGTAGTCAATTTCGTAGCTACGCTACGATTATATCAAACAAGTAACGAGTATAAAAGATTGTAGATGATTATGTTACACACAATTTTATTAAAATAAAGATAGATGGAGTATCTATGATCTTTTTCTGTCCACAAAAACATTTCATTTAATGTTGTTACGCAACAGTCAGTCTATGTTACCAACAAATAGGGCAAAGTGTGATACTCCCTTAATCCGTCGGATTAAAGTCAAATGTCACAGTGGCTGGCTTATCTCTAAGAATATGGCCTAGATAACAATAAAAATAGACTGACATCAGACGTATCTGAGTAGGAAAGTTTGCAACAGATCTTCCACTTTTATTTGCGACATTGGTATCGATTCGGTTGCAAAGAATTTTATTTTAAATTTGTGTCATGTTTGATTGATGTCGTGGATAATCATTATAGAATAAATGGACTTGACAAAAAGACTGTTAACTGAATAATATATTTATACAAATAAGTATCCTGGAACATTATGTACCCCCAACTATCAAATCCCAAAGTATACAGAATTTTTACTAAATATACCAGATAACTGATATACTACATACGTCACATATACTACTTAAATAAATACTTACATAGACATTTACTTATACATAATATATACTTTGAGCTATTTAGATACCGCCATTTCCCGTTCATATACGGTGTATCCTCATAAATAGTTATCACTACCACATACCCACTTTTACGACGGTTGAAACCTGTACTTACCTCTCGACATTACGATATTTAAGTAAGTATTTCGTATTTAGGTAAATGGTAGGATAGACAATAGACCTTTAAATTACCAAATAAAAGTAAATGTTCCAGATTGGTTAAGTAATAGTAAAGCTATGATAGTAGAACTACCAAATTGGATGACCGAGTAGAATCCGGTGATTCGTAAAATAAAGTTAATGGGGCTTAGGTATATATACAACGTGTCCAAAAATACAACGATAAGCGGGCACCAGAGGGTGAACATTATGCTCATGACTACTCGAACAAAAAGTTTCATTATATATATGGCTAGTTGCGCCCCGCGGTTTCACCCAACACAGGGATATCCCTCGCTACCGGTAGGGTAGGGAAGGATATCCTTCGAGTTAAGGTTTCCGAAATTTTCTAATTTTCTACTCAACTTTCTTATTATTTTTTTCGTAAGGACATACTGAGTATTAGAAAACATATAAAAAAAGATTTATGAAATCAGTAAAGTCGTTCTCAAGTCACGGCAAATAATTTTTATATAAAGAGAAGATATATAACGCATAGATCAAGTTGAAGAGTGAATTTTCCAAAAAGGTTCATTTATACAGCATGTTCCAAGAATTTGTGTCAATCTGAAGTCCAGATGTGTAGCACTCTAAGAGCTACCCGAATAACCACCATGAACGTCGAGCGATTTTTGTAGTTTTAAGTTATGACTATTTTTCAAATTATTTAATCAAAATCCGTCATTGATATTTTTTATCATAGTTACATAAAGGTTTTTTTTCTCAATTTGATGAATAGTGATCCTTAGTAGATAGTAGATTAGTTGAAGGTGCTCTACCTCTGGACTACAGATTGACACTACTTCTTGGGACACTCTGTATAACGTTGGCATTCACTAAGTAAGGGTTTTCAAAATGGTGATCACGGATGAACCCACAGGGTGGAAAGCTAACCTATAGTTTATTTTATAAAAGAAAGTTATAATAAAATTGTTACAGTTAACAATAATGACGGTACATTTCGATCCACCCCACATTCTAGCTTTATTGACCACGTAATTTTTATTTCGTAAAATCTCTTTCTATTGTTACTCTATATTAGAGTAGACCGACTAGTTTTGGGTCGTCAATGATAAAACCAACATACACGACACGTTTATTGTATATAGAGAAATAAATTAAAATATTTATCTTTTAAAAAGGTAGAAAAAGGGCAACCCTAATGTAGATTAGTGCTTATACCCACTTGAAAAGCTAAGTCTTTTCATTCTAAAATCAGAGGTGGTAAAACTGTAATAAAGTTTAAAATTCAAAGGCACATAAAATTTTGATATAATTTTATAAACAGTATCAAAGGATATTATCATAAATAATAGTTATTTTTACCTTCAAAACACAACCGTTCCATATATTTTGGTTAGCTTTAGAGTTTATATTTACGGTCTGTTGCATTGCAGAGAAAATGCACGTACACAAAAGTCACATTATTCTGTTACAATTCCATTTGCAGTGCTTTTGTGGAATAGTCAATTTTAATTGAACTGCTAACACTTTTGACGGGCTGTCCTTAAAATACGCAAATAAATACCGTATGTATGTATGTTTTGAGAGAGAGAGTAGAGCGTTTATTCACTCAAAGAGCCTCAAAAGAGAGGGGAAGTACCTCCACCTTACAGAATACCGCAGCAAAATAACTTTATGTTCTATAAAGTTGTGTTCCTGCGCGTGAGTAAGGTCGCCAGACCTCATAGGGGAGGGGGGAATGGTTGGTAACGCGTGAGCGATGCTTCGTGTGTTGCAAGCCTCCATATGGCTACGGTAACCGCTTACCATCAGGCGGGCCGTTTACTGACTTAGTAGTATAATTTTTTTTTTTTATAAAAATATGTTTTTCTTATTTTTACTCCAACCATATTTCAGTTCATTACATTTTCCAGCAAAAATCTGACAGTTTCGTAGTCCACTGGGAGGTATCACTCAAAGCCTTCACTAGAAGGACTAGACTGAGTAGATTAGCAACCGCAGGCTGATTAAATTAAGTTCATATTATACAGTTCTGACGTCCGATGGAACATTATTTTTACGTTAAGTTGTGCTATTCATTTGTATACATCATGGCCTCAAAGATATGAGACCAGTATTATATAACCTTAACAATTTGTTATACATAGGCTTGTCTTTTCCAAAACATGTAGTAAGTACCTACAGATAATAGTATTAAGCCATAAACAATACAATAATTTAAAAAAATGCTTTATCCTATGCGTGTTGGAAGAGTGTGGGGGTTTGTGTGGGTGTATTGTATAGATGGGTGTGATATGTGTCATATTATGAGATAATCAAATTGTCAGGATGTAAAATAATGTAAGTTACTGTGGTTCGTGGGTGTAAATCGTATCTTGAATTGTACGATTAAAATTAATGTAGTTCATCATCATCATCATCAGGCTATATAATGTCCCACTGCTGAGCACAGGCCTCCTACACACAAATAAGGGTGAAAGGGACTGGGCGATACTCCACCACGCGTGCCCACTGCGGATTGGTGGAGGTAGGCTAGTGGTCAACCTACTGTTGGAATTTTTCAAGCCGCCTAGGAGGCATCCAACTAGCTTAACGACTATCACAATTAAGTGATTACCGGGACCAACGGCTTTACGTGCCTTCCTAAGCACGGAAACGCTCGATTTGAAATACCACTAGGCGGTCACCCATCCAGGTACCGACCACGACAGACGTAGCTTCACTTTGCTGATCGATGAAGAACGGCTAATCATGCTACACCACGAGCGATTAAAATTAATGTAGTTAGTTACCAAAAATATCGCGAGTACGGTTCTTTAAGTATACGCTTAGCTAGCCACCACCCTAAAGTTAAAAATCTAAGTCGGTCCAAGTAGCTACAGGACGGAAGCTAAACTTGGTGGCCAATTCCTTTCAAGCCTTTGTTTGCATTCCACTTTCAACCACATTATGTTAAGATTATGCTGAATACCAAGCTTATCTCATGAAATAAAAGCAGACGAAGAAGTCTTACAAAATAAAGTGGTAGGGTGAGATAGTAGATGCAAAATGCCACACAGTATCTGCGTAATTGGGACCTCTTGGAACGAATCCAAATGTAAATCTTTCAAGGTCATTGATAACAGAATCAGATAGTAGCTTTATATGGTCGAGACGTGATAATCGTGCCAGTCAGCATTGAACATGGCAATAGATGCCAGATGTCCTGAATTATATACAGCTTGTTTTATTAGATCAATATTCCTCATAAAGAAATTCCCTTGTTAAATATTTTACAAAGGTTTCTAATTTATAATAAACTTGTTTTTTTTTTTTTTTTTATGATTTGTGTGTATATTTTAATATTATATGACTAAAGGGCGGGACATAATAGAGCTTAACAATACAAATCATCAATCATCTCTATATACCTACAACTTTTACCTACGGTCCATAATCAAATACTTTGGCTTTGAAGTAAAATAACATACTTCTACCTGAATCGATATATCATCCTTTGAAGTTAGACAAGTCAAATGAGTTAACTGTCATAAATATGAGGAAATTTTGACGTAAAGGAAATCACTTCTTAATATGTAGCTCATCCTGATAACATTATCAATATTACAAAAGATAATTATTTTACATCTAGGTTAAATTCAAGGTAACATTAAACTTTCAATGCTGTTTATACTTTATAATATATAGAATATATGTTTATACCTTGATTAACTTAACCCGTTGTAACGGTATACATTGCAGTATATTTTTCAGAGGATCAACAAAACTAAGGTTATAAGAATTCCTCAATTGAAGCCAAAGAGACAAATTCTGAGGTTTCCTCGTAAAGTTTTGCTCCACGGATAGCTTTAGCTCATTTATAGATTTTGATTTCAAAACCTACTTCATGATTTGACGTCGTTATCGTCGCCTTAATGAGTTGGTTGCCTTTTAAATCATTACTACTTATTGTTAGTTTTTTGAGGTAGATGATGGGGAATAAGTAGAAATTAAATAAAATCACTGGACGCTCAGGTTGTGGAATGAGCTCCCCGCCGTGGTTTTCCCAATGGAGTACAGCATGGGGTTCTTCAAAAAGGGCGTGAAGAGATTTCTTCAGGGTCGGCAGCGCGCGAGTGATACCCCTGGTGTTGCAAGCGTCCATAGCCTACGGTAACTGCTTACCATCAGGCGGGCCGTATGCTTGTTTGCAACCTTAGTGGTACAAAAAAAAAAAAGAAAACTTGTTTTTTACTTAAATTCAGTACTTTGTATGGTGCCACCACATAGAGAGATATTCAATCATAACCTACAAAATACACAGTGTTGCCACATAAAATATTTTCCTTATTTCCAACACTTAGCCTCCTTAGAAACACAAAATGAAAATAACATTTTCATTTATACAATTTTTGTACTAAATACATAATTTAATATTAGAGATACTACGCTAGATTTGCTGAATAAAATAATCGTTGACGTCAAAAATGTTAAATGAAAGTGTATGAGAAAAAATTTGTTTCAGCATTTTCTTAATAGAGTCATAGAGTAGGTAGTAAATAAGACTAGACTTATGTTTTATGGGGTCTGGAGAATTGCCAAAAAAATTGGGCTTGTCTTACAAACTGGTGACGTTATATAAAGCCTACCTAACCACGCTGTTAGCATATAAAGGAGATTTTTAACCCAGACTTTCAAAACAAAGGTTATCTCCATCGTATAAAATAATTCATAAAAAAATATGAAAGTGGCTTTTTTGTTAGAATAATTAATTAACTGTAAAGAACTCGTTCTTATTAGTTACCTAAAATATTTTAAGTTCCTTTGCCAAAAGATGTTAACGGGACCCCAGAGTATATAAATACTACGTACAAACGGGACTATTAAGCTTACACAACATTTTAAGATAAAAACTATTCATAATAATATGATAATTTTATAACAATGTTTTTTTTTGTGCCAATATGGTAATTTTAAGCTCAAACAATTAACTGCTAAAGGGTGATTAAATTTTATAATTAAAGCTAGCCAGTACTTATTAAAGTCATTAAGGGGCTGGAAATGAACCCGGATGAGTCTGAAACATCTCTTATTACCGGAAGAACGCGGGATTATTCCCAGATGCTTTTAACCTTTTAGAACCAAGTCTTATTTTAAAAGTACTTGGATTATATTTATGAATGAATGAATTTGCGTTTTATTTCTAACAAAGATTTTCTTGGACATTGACAACCTGGCTTTTAAAAAGAAGTAGTGTCTATCTGAAGAGGTAGAGTACCTTTAGAGGTCCTTAGGAGGTTTTAGGTACCTTAATTACACCCATATCTGTTTCAGGATTTTTGTAGTTTTCGAGTTATGTCAATTTTTCATGTTTTTAACTAATATCTGACTGTAAAATTGTTGATCATATGATCTATTTTTCTAAATCAGTTAAATAATTTACCTAGCAGATACCTAAATAATTATTCGCTATAATAGATGTACTCATTGCGTTTAAAAAATATTGAATTGTTAGAAATTTCTACTTTAAATGTTTCCTAACTCCTTGATAAAAATTCCTATGATGAAAATATAAAATATTTTGTTAATATTTTCTAATGAAACGCTAATATTACTAGTCAACTTATTGAAAAAACTCGCATGTATCTCGACTATTAACGTCACTATGATCAGAAATATCAATGCCAGATTTGATTAAAAAACGTGAAAAATAGTAATAGTTCGAAAACTACAAAAAAATTCGAGTGCCCTACCGCGGATACTTCGAATGTACACAAATTATTGGAACAACCTTTATATAATTTAAACATTTATTAATATTGACACAATGACGTTAACAAATATGTAAATATGATAATCATGAAAATTAGACCTGTAAGTATTAGGCGTTATACTAATAAAATAATTAATCATGCAATTTGGTTTAATTAATTGCAAAAATGTGTTTGTCTGTTTGTTGACGCCTCAGTGGCACGACCAATTGTGATGAAATTTAGCACGCAGGTAGATCATAACCTGGAATAACATATTGGATTTTATTGCCAAAAAATCGTTATCGTGTACTGTTTACGAAACGTCGTAAAACGTGACTTCATTTTCAAGAATAAGTATTTAGTCGTTCACTTTTTGAAAGAAACCACCCCCGTAGGCCCGCTTGACAGGCTTTTCAAGACACGGATATTAAATTTAAGCAACTATATATAAGAGCAAGTCATTTTAATCAAAAGCGCAGAAGGGAAACTCCGGTGAAACGTTTCAGGCGTGCTTATGAAAACAAAATGTATTATACCTATACGAGATTAATGATAGATTTGATTATTATATTTTGATTTTGTAACCCATGAGATTTTTTCTTAAATATAAATTAAGGTTATGTTAGCTGAGTGGTAGAGACGCCCTGGCAAAATTTGGGGATCGAATCCTATAATGAACTTGAACTTTTCATGAAAGAAACATCGTGAGGAAACCATACCAAACCATTTTATCTCAGAGTAAGTACCCCTCATGTTAAACCCAACATTGCCCTCCATTGCGGAGAACTACAGTATAGTAAACTCGCCAATACCACGCTTTGCAAATTGCTAAATGATAACACCAGCCTGAATATAAATTTCAAATCTATATTTTCAAAAAACGTGAGAGGTGTCAAGGGACTCCCGGATGGTACGAAGTTAAAAACAAATATGTATAAGTATTACTATATATTTTACATATTTGTTTTTTCAATGCGAAATAGAAATACGAAACGAAAACAACTGGCTTGCTTTCTATAAGAGAGAGAGAGAGACAGACAGAGAAACATGCGAACGCCGCACGGCTTACAACTATAGCAAAAAGTGTCGTTACAACTTTTGGTCTTAATTTATTCCGTCTAGCCCCCTTTCGCAACGCGCGATAAGGAACTTCGTTCCAAAATAAATAAATATCCTGGGACATTCCTCACACACTGTCATCTGATCCCAAACTAAGCAGAGCTTGTACTATGGAAACCAGATAAGTGATATAATAAATATACTACTTTTTTGTTTGTAAATACATACTTAATATACATAATTACACCCAGACTCAAGACATACAGACATGTTCATGCACACAAATGCATGTCCTGTGTGGGAATCGAACCCACGACCTGCGGCGCTATAGGTTAAGACTCCGCGTCTTAACCAACTGCGCCAACTGGCCCGTCAAATATAATATTTTAAAGCAGATAAAGTGATCTAAGTAAAAAACAAACCTCCAATAAATAATTGTAAGCCTTTTGACCACAATCTCATCATGATAAATGATGTGGCCGAAGGTGGTAAGCACACAAAACCTAGAAGCTTAGTCCTCATACATTTCTTAATACTCGCATGTTCCAAGTTCATAAAGCTGTCGTGGCAATGAATATTAAAGGCATTTTGTCGCCTTATTAGTAACTTAACCTGGCAAAACCCAAGAGATTCCGATCAGTAATGTAGAGCAACCTACTTTTACTATTAATATTAATTAAAAGAAGTGAATAAAATAAAGCGAGGGAGAAGAAAACATCCCAATATATTTAAGCTACTTAAAGACTTTTTTAAGTTACGTTTATTAAAACAAATAACTAATACTCTGAAGGTATTTTCCCAATTTGAAGAATTGTTTAATAATTCCAATTAGCAATGAAATTACGCCACCACATTCGTGACATTCACCAAATTTAATTTCATACTCTTATTACCTTAACATAAAAGCTAAATAAAAATCTAAGTAGTTAAAGCATGTTATACATACACGTTAACATATAACTGTGAACACATCCTTTCCTCGAGCTATTTTTAATTCAAACGTATCACAATAATGTAGTACAGTTGTACATAGTTACGGCGATGCCAATTACACAGGACGTTAAAGCTACGTTAAATGCCTGTCACGCAATCGTATAGGAAGTAGGTTTGTTAATATGTAACATTTTTTTTCCACAAACTGTTAGTCACTTTGTTTTCTATAATATGTAAAATTGCTTCTATTTTTCTCAATATACTAAATCATTTTAATACCTGAGATAAAGTAGAAGGACACTCAATAAAGGCCACTACACTCAGACAGTTGTGAATTCGTAATCACACGAAGGCGAGGTTGTCTTATCGTCTCCCAGATTTCCACTATCGTATAAAGATTTACATTACGTGTACCTATAATATCTGTATTTCTAAGTAAAATAAGATACATCACTTAAAGATATTTTAATGGAATATCTTTACTTAATTATACGCACTTAAAACGAGATAACAAAGTCAGCAAGATTCTGTGTCATTGATTTTAGTAGATAACTTTTTTATCGAGGTCGATCGTTAAAGCTAAAGCTGATGTAACAATCGTAAACCCCGTGTCTTAACACATCGGAATATTTCTCTGACCTCGATAAAAAGTTTTGTGGAAGACCGCTGTGATGAGGCAGAATGTCATTTTTATTCCATGTAGTGTTACCCCATGTAGTGATATTACCACTACTGCTTTTTAAAAGACAATAAGAATTTGATGTAATTGTCACACAGAAATAAAGTTTAAGATGTCTACGAAAAGATCTACAAAACAGTCACGGCCTACGAAAACGTCTACAGGAGTCAGCCGGTTTCTTCACACTTCATTCACTTTTTACGTTTATTTTTGTCATTATACAATTTATTTCTTCATTCTTATAGCAGCGAGTTGGTAAACAAAATTACTTGAGAAAGTGAAATATTTTTTAAAGCAACTGAACACTTACAGTTCGACGACAAATTTTACTGGATAGGAATTCAAGAAATCTTTTGTTTTGAAAACCAGGTCTATGATAAGGACTACGGTACAATTTTTTTGCAAATAATTTTCTACAATATAATTATTCGTATGACATGTCAATCTTACAATACTAAAAAAAACGAAGTATATTTATAAACCACAATAGAAAATACCACTAACAAGTTTTATATATAAATGGCCTCATGGGCTAAGAATAAACATGAATTGTAGCGATATTTTCCTAACACTTCAACATTTCAATTAGTCGCATAAGCAGACTACTGGTCTTATCTGGAGGTCGACACTCGTATACTCCCAACTTATTGTTAAGGGGCGTCCATTAATCACGTGAGTCCCGATTAGGGGGAGAGGGGGTTCGGATAATATCACGACAAATCACGGTAGGGGGGGTGGGGCTCTTGAGGCATATCACGTGTATTTTTTTTTATGCGCACACTCAAATCTAACCACGCAATAAAATCAAAAATTGCACTTTCTTGCCAACGGTGTGGAACTCACATCAGGGATCTGTGTTTCCTAAAACCTTTAACCTAGATGTAGATGGTCTTCAAGGCGAGGAAGAGAGAACAGGCATTTTCTGGATAAGCGTGCGACATCTTCAGCCTTGTGACTCCTCCTGGGGTCACTCGACCGTCGTACATTGAACATAAAAAAGCCTGCATTCTCCGGCACCGAGTGATGATAGTGTGCATTGACGCAGAGTATCGAACCTGCACGAATTATTCCTAGGCGCACATATACTACATAAATATAGGGAAGTTCTTTGCGTGGTGCGAGACAACGATGATGCCGAGTGACTGGATGAGAATAAATTAAATCTTCTAGCATCAAGTGGTGCTAACTGCTGAGGAAAATTTCATTGAAGACAGCAAATTAAACCCATGGTGGTTCTATATAATAAACATTTTTTGACTATCTTTACTTGCTTTAGTTGAGGCCGGCAAAAAAATACACGTGATTTTGGTAGGGCCGGGAGGGGTAGCCTAAAACCTCACCATATATCACCAGGGGGGAGGGGAGTCAAAAAGTGGTCTAAAAAAACTCACGTGATTAATGGACCGCCCCTAAGACGTAGTGATTTAGGTTAGCAAAAAGAAGAGCTACAGTAAGTTAATTTACTAAAATAGTCTTTATTTACGTGCAAATATTGAATAATATACAAATACCATATAAAAATGCAATCTTACTAGGTATGGTTTATTGGTAACTTTGAAATCACTGACCTTCATTAGTACCCTTATACGGCCTTAAATCAGTAACCAGCTTTAATTTTAAATTGACAAAATATTTCAAAAATATATATCTTGATAAATTGAAATCAAACTCTCTAATTTAAATAAAATTTGCCATTCGCATCTGTATTCAACTTATTCGGTAGTATATTGGCATTGAATAACAAGCAAGTTTGGCGTCAATTTACAACCTATCATTAACAATCCTAGCACTTTATGGCTCTCACATAAGGAGTAATATCTAGTTGCTGCTTGACTATCTCCATTTCCACATAATAACTTCATGTCATTATCGTTTTTTCTCCGCGCAATAGAGAGCAAATTGAGGGTTTAACATCACTAGGGCACAGGCACATCGGAGGCATTTATAGTGTTTTAATAACGACTTAGGAATCATAAAAATAATGGTCTGGATATATTGATGGAAATGATAATAAATTGATAATGCATTACTTATTTTATGGGAAATATTTATACAGAAGTAGCACTATTTGATTTTACTGAGGAGTGGCAAGTAAATATGAATATTTAAGATAGTATATGCATTGGACGAACAGTCCACTGTTAGTGTCTACATTGATAATGAAGTCAGTTGGGAGAACCCTGTTATAGCAACCTGAGAAATTTTGCCATCGTCCACAGAATAATGAGTATCTGTTTACTTTTGTTACAATAGCAACAGTTTATAATAGTTTAATTCTTATTGTTTGGTCGTCTCGGCTCTTTGATGAAACCGAAGCTTTTTGATGCACTACCACCGAGTTTTATTTATTTGTGCACATTTATTTGACACTTACATATGCTTTCATTTAGAATAAAAGTAATTTTAACTTATTTTTGTTCACGGGAAAAAAGTAGTACTGTGTGTAAAATTGTATAGCTATTGATTCAGAGTTTTAGTCGTGAAAGGTAAAAAACCTACACAGTTACGCTTCTTTAATTATTAGTGTTATATATAGGGCTGCTATCCATCCCAATATATTGGGACTATCACTGGCATTGAATCCATTGTCCGGACGACATCCCAACCTACACTAAAATGTCCCGATACTGCCCAAATCGTAATCGCAGGGGGTGAGGGAAGCGAGGGGTTATTTGAATATGGTAAAAAAGAAGCAAATACGTTTTTTTTTATTTAGCAGCTAAGCAGACAGTCTCAAACTCTCCAATTATCAAATAACTCTTATCAATGGAAACTAAAAAGGAGCCGTAGCTTAAAAATTTAATTTGTGTTTTTTTCGCACCTTTCCAGTCAGCCAGAGCGTCCCGATAATAACCTAGCAAAATATGTCAGCAATAGTCATAATCTACACTGATATTATAAAGAGGTAAAGTTTACAAATGTGGATGTATCTCCGGAAGTCCTTATCCAATTCTGAACATTCCTTCATTACCCCTGAGTCTAGGCTACCTTTTATAATAATAATAATATTTAATAAATTGTTTTATTTGCTTGAACATGGTGAAAAATGGTGACAGATACAAAAAGAGCAGATCTCATATTCAGCCAAGAACTGGTATGCAAAAATTTCATTAGAATTAGGACAACATTAAAGAATAATCTACACCGACATCGAGTTATACCGACAACTCGAGTGTAGCCGCAGGGGACAGTTAGTAAAATTGTTTTAATGCATAAAATTGTTGAAGTTTAAGTGCGTGTTTCCCTATAACGTGTTGATTTCTAGCTCATTAGGTATTAAAAGCGTGATAAGCCATTTTTTGCCAAACATGCAGCACTAACCATCACGTGTTAGCCTACATTCTTACATGAGTATTACAGTAAAAAACTATTTAAATTTTAAAGTAGTTTATGAATTCTAAATAAGGCACATATACGGTCGACACTATATATATGGTTTTCGTAACTTGTACTAGTGTACTGTTTTTTTACATGTACTGGTACAAAGAATATTGTAATCAGAAATATCAGAATTCATCAAACTGAACTTTTGTGCTACGGTATTTCGATTGTAGAGAGATTGTTTTTTCTGATAAAACAGTCACGTTAAGCTTTAGCTTTATATTTAAACTGAGAATTCAGGAAATCACGAATCTAATAAAATCTAATAAAAATGTTAAAGTGAACAAAATTGATTGGTTAGATGAGCCGTGTGACCATTTTTAGGAAAAACGAAGTAAGGGTCAATACACACCGGGACGCGACGCGACGCGGCAAGCTTAGATAGCAGTAAAATATAAAACTTTATTTACTACACAAAAATGTGCTCATTTCAGTGAGAGAATTCGTGACAAGTGACTCGCACCGTCGCGAGGCGTATGCGAATTCTCTCTTTGAAATGTGTACCTTTTTGTTTACTAAATAAAATTCTATATTCTTTTGTTATTTTCAAAAGTGCGCTCTGGGCCGCGTCGCGTCTCATCTCGGTGTGAGCTGACCCCATAGGATATTTATTTATTTATCCAGCGAACGAAAATAACAAATCAAAATATAGTACACACGGCTACAGATCAATCTATACATTTCCAATATAAGCTGACGTCTCATTGGGCGGAAATCTTATTCAATGCGAGATCAGCTTATACTGGAAATGTATAGCTTGATGTGTTGCCGTGTGTACTGTATAAATATTCGTGCCATAAGTTGCAAACATACTAAAGCTTCAAATAAAAATGCCAATTTGAAAATGGAATCGGGAGCGACCCCTCGCTTGTTTACAGTTTGGATTTGATATTTGCGTAGAGCGTATGACACGGGTGAAATACCATTTGGCAGCAGTGACGATGCAACAAGTGCCAGTATGCCAGATGGGGCACGCGTGCCAATAGTGGCAAAGTTGCCAGTTGAACCCCACACTATCTGAGACACTTTTATAGTGCTTGTTAATGGTCTTGTAAACGCGAGCCCCTTGCCGATTTACGATGCCATGTTGCTGGAATATATTGCTTCCGGTCAGATGTTATATTGAAAAGTGGAAAATAACGAAACATTTAAATGGATAGAATGTGCAATTGCTTATTTTATTTTAAAATGTGATCTTAATCTTGAAACATCAAACTAAATACGAAAGTCGAGACATTTTTTACTTGTAGCAAAAGCGTACTATTTCAAATTACATTTTATACACGTAATCTTCACTATCAGAAGCGCTAGTGGTGTAGCATGATTAGCCTTTCTTAATCCATCGGCTAAGTTAAGCTACGTCTGGCGTGGTCGGTACCTGGATGGGTGACCGCCTAGTGGTATTTCAAATTGAGCGTTTCCGTGCTTCGGAAGGCACGTAAAGCCGTTGGTCCCGGTTATCACTTAATTGTGATAGTCGTTAAGCTAGTTGGATGCCTCCTAGGCGGCTTGAAAAATTCCAACAGTAGGTTGACCACTAGCCTACCTCCACCAATCCGCAGTGGGCACGCGTGGTGGAGTATCGGCCAGTCCTTTTCACCCTCATTTGTGTAAGGAGGCCTGTGCTCAGCAGTGGGACATTATAGGCTGATGATGATGATGATGAATCTTCACTACTGGTGAGGACTACATCAGGTATACTTTCTATACAAAGTTACAGCTTAAAATAAATTACTCAAATATTCATACATTTTTGATGTGAGCGGGGGCTCAATGACATTATCTTTTCACGACACTTTCTACTATTTTTACAAAATCTTCTCAATCGCGATTTGTGCGCCTATGTTTGTGGCGCTTAGTAGGTACCAAGGAAGTCGTGTACTTCTATGGATAAACCTTTTCCGTCGTTGTATATTTCAAATTGGTATTTCTTTCATCATCATCGTCACGGCATGGTATGGTTGGTGACGTGACCACTGTACATGCAGATGCTCTAAAACGGCACAAACAGTATGCATAAGGTAGTTATTTTAGTTATATTTATCATAGTTGTTCTCAACGATCTTTATATGGCTTTCAATTACAACTTTTTTTTTTGTACCACTTATGTGGCAAACAAGCATACGGCTCGCCTGATGGTAAGCGGTTACCGTAGCCTATGGACGCTTGCAACACCAGGGGTATCACTCGCGCGTTGCCGACCCTGCAGAAATCTCTACACACCCCTTTTGAAGAACCCCATGCTGTACTCCATTGGGAAAACCACGGCGGGGAGCTCATTCCACAGTCTGAGCGTCCGCGGAAGGAAGCTCCTTTGAGCCCGCACAGTACGAAACAACTACTATTTTTTTTTTTCTTTTTTGATGAGATGCTAATAACTATTAATTGAATACCAGTAGCACCAAACTAATTAACTTATTTATGCGCCTAAATAGACTCGCGAAATTAAATCGAATATAAAATTAATTAAGCAATCGCAACAACAAAGACACGGTTGCGGACGTCCGGATATCGCGTGACAGAAGACCAGCCAGCGTACTCCGACCCTCGGCTGGTAAATGAGGTAATTCCACCTCATTTGTCTCTTAATGTTGAGTGAAAAAGTAAACAATTTGGAGTAATTATGTTGCTATTAGTTAGCTCACCGCGTGGTGATGAAATAGGTACTTTTATTTTTTTTGGACTCTTAAATTTTCTTTGAGTAATACCTGAGAGAGCATTTTAATTAATTATATATTGTACCTTATATATTATTAAATTCGTATCACTTAAAAATATAATTATCAAGATTTCCTAAAATGTAGAGTAAAAGTACGTTATTACTCCAAGCCTTATTTATAGACCAGATATCTAATTCCTTTTATTAATAAAGGACTTGACTATGAATGTTATGTGATGCGTTCATATTTAATAATGAAATACGTCGGTAACGCGTTCATGTATTTATTTATTCCATACACCGACAAAAGCGTAGGGGCGATAAATTCACAAGGAGGTCATGCCTACATGAGGATTAATATTGCTTTTATCATATCTGACGTATGGTACGGATGATTTCCTCGTATATCTAAGTAATCGTAAGAATAGGTCTGTACACGTATATACAGTCAACTACATGTATTATCATGTATCAGATTATGAAATGTATGTGAGGTCCATACGTGCCAATAGCAAGTGAGCCTCCTGGAGATTTTAAAGGCTGCGTAATGAACTTATCCTTCATGTGATAAGGGGGTCTTTCTTCCAAGATCAACTGCTGAAACTCGTAGGTGCTTGGTGACAGTTTTCAACATGAGGGTGGCAGCCAGCCAGTCGTGTAAAACACGTACCGCGCAATGGATTCATATACTTCCTTTCTTAAGCTTTTTAAATATTAACTCACGACGAAATTCAGACTTTTTGACTCACTACCACTGAACTCATATTATATGAAACTAAAAAAGATTTGTGTGGACATACACATAGGTACCCATTGATTATTTTAAAAATATAAAACGCTAAGAGTTGCTTACCTAGCCACTTCAAGTTCTCCTCTCATATCGGGGAACGTTGTTTTATTAATTACTAGCTGCCCGGCGCGACTTCGCTCGCGTGTTGCCCTACCCTATCTTACATTTAAACCTTCCCTGGACTTCCACAAATATTTCAAAACCAAAATTAGCAAAATCGGTCCAGCCGTTCTCGAGTTTTAGCGAGACTAACGAACAGCAATTCATTTTTATATATATAGATTTCCAGTTTTGTGGTCGCAATGCTTTTGTTTTAAAAGTGTTTCTATTTTATATAATCAGCGGTTCTCAAACTTTTTTCGCGATGGACTCCTAGAACATGAACCCAGAAGAAACTGAAATATTTGATGGAGCCCTAAAGGAATAAGAAAATAACTTATGCGTAGGTATTTTAAAACTTGTAAATTAAGGGTTCTTAATATATTCAAAATTAATTAAATTATTGGGCTATCGTAATTAAATTAACTATTTCGAATTATTTATTTAATTGTTTTTCTTTTCTGAACTTGTATTCCTGAAGAAAGTATTGTAGCCAATAATATCGCGGAACCCCACAGAGGTTTTGCGGAGCTCAAGGGCTACGCGGAGTACACTTTGAATATGGCTGCTATATAATATACAGGTTGATCTCGCAGGGACCTCACCATGTGTAGCCATTAAGAATTAGCTCATAGCATTCTGACAAACAATTTTAATGGCATTTTTATTTCATTCGAAATTTAGCTCGGGGTCCCTTTCAGCGTTTTTCTCTAAGACCTGTATAGTTCAGAAATTGCCCACACTGGCTGTAAAAATATACATGTACACTAAAGCATATTTTTTCATGAAACGTACTATAAAGTTACAACAAAAACTTTAGAATGCAAATAAATTCTACTGAGGCAAAGTAAAATAATATTCAACGTAATATTCCTAGGAAACGGTTATAACAATAGTTCTGTTATTCCTTTAAAACCTTGCCTAGTGTTTCTTGTTATTATAGAAAATATCAACATTTTCTATAATAACAAGAATCACAATAAAAATAATATATTCCACTGGATTTTGTTTAGGAGTACAAAAACATCTCATTATTTGTTATTTATACGTTTTTTATGTTGTATAATTTATAAGTAGAAAAATACCTATCTTCTAACATGAAAGTAAAAAAAGAGAATCAAGAGAGAGAATAATATAACATTATTACATTCGATAAAAAAAATACCAATGTCGTATTGATACATTAATATTCATTAATATCCGACTGCCTAAGTAAAATCCACCAACACAATACATTGTTTTCCAACAGTAACATGAGAAAGTGTCACTTATAACCTTGTAAGAAATAACGCTCCAACCACTTTCTCTGCGACACTCCGCAATCGACACTGCACATCTGATTGATTGATTACTTGAAAGGAAATACAGACAGTTTCTTTGAAGATTTACAAATTTGGCAAACAAGAAACGCCAAGATGCGATCTCTAACAATACATTCCTACCGGTTGTATTCTAATATAACGGTCCAAATGTTTTTGTGAAAAGTAATATTCGAGGAGACCGCTTTGTAGACTTCGAGCAGAAGAATGGTTGGACACAGCGTAATTAAAATTTTAGGGACCTCACGAGTTGTTAGGAATTCCCGGAGTGTCTCCGCGCCAGCAATTTGAACGATGACCTCGGGAAATTTCGCCAGTTTCCGCCTCTTGTCGTCATACTTATATTTGGAACACCATTTGTCGGGACTCGGGAGTCTTGAAATCCTTTCGATGGGTGAAATTTTGAATTCGCTCTTTTGTTTGCAACTGAAATTTACCACACGGAAAGATGCGGTAGATATAACTAACTAGTTACTCAATGATTGGCACTTTGCGGAGGAATCAAAATTTTTATTTAGAATATTTTGTATCATTATGATCGCGGATTAAACTATCGGGAAGTAAATCATTTTTGATATGAAAAATTCTCTTTCCATTATATTTACCAAGCATTGGCTTCATGAACACGAGTTTCATAATGCTTCAATGTATTTTCAGTGCTTTTCTTGGAAACCTTTTAACTCATAAGAGGTATTCTCATTCCAAGTAAAGATGCACTTTGTACTTAGTAATAAATATTATATTCAGAACCAAAGCTATCCATTCTTTATAAAATACTGTATCTTTTATGTGAAACAGAGTGCTACCAATTTGAATATATTATTATGATGCGTACTACGAGGCAAATTGCTAAAGGTAGTTCGGTCTCATACGTTCTGAAATGATTTACGTGTGAATACAAAATGTACAATTTACAAAGGTTAGGTATTGCGAAATTGGGCATAGATCGTACCAATTTGTAGAACAGAGCTCTCGGGACACACTAATAAATAAATTATTATTTATAACCATTAACTAAATTAAATTATTTTTGGAACGGTTCTTGCTTACTAATAATCAAAGTAAACTAGTTGCAGCGTCTCGGATTTACCCGCGATCCCGAGGGATTTAATATTTCTACGGGATAAAAAGTATTGCGTGTTTTAGGTACTCTAGGGTTAGGGTCTATGATTCATATAATATTTACAAAATTTTCGCGTCTCATATTTATGTATCTCTATAAAACAGAAACAATGCAGGCTGTCGAGTAATTTGTGCTCAAATAACATTTGCCTTCTGTAACTTGTCACGAGAGAAGCGTGTTTCCGGTTTTCCGTTACTAGCACATCTCTCAGATAGGGTGACCATATTATGTGGTTCTTCAACAACGATGTGGAGAGATTTTTGCAGATTTGGTAAAGCGCGAGTGATACTCCTAGTTTCCAATCGTCAATAGGCTTCTGTGACCGGTTTAGGTTTACACGTTTTTTTTTTTTCATAAAAAATCCTTGTTGATTAAATTGACGTATTACTACATTCAGATGTAGCATGATCATTTATTGCTTTTAAATATGAGAGCCAGAATTTATCATAACAAAGAGTAAAATGGGAAAAGGCTGGAAAACATACAGAATATATTTTGCGTAGCGTTGCATTCCTAATGATACTAAATTTTGCGATAACATACCAATAATTATTTTATTAATGACCATCTAAAACAATACACGCAAAAGTATAAGATTTTCAACTGGTTAATATTACTCGCGTTTGTTGTGAAAAGTTTGATAAAAACATTGAAAATTACTTTATTATAGTTGATATTCAGGATTTATGACCGAAACGTGCATTCAACCCGAGATTTCTTGTCGAGTTTTTAACATTCGTACTTAAAAATAGGGATTGTAAGATTAAATTCCTGAATTCGCATTTGAGAACCACTCATGTAACTGTCAATACATACACAATTAAATATATGACTTATACTACCTTTGCAATAATCCAGCTTCATGATCCTTTACAATGACTTCAAAACACAGTCCTTAAATTACCAAGTTTATGGTGACCCTACACACTGCGTATAGAGTACGAAGTATTATGGAATGCAAGGTTATTTGTGGATACAAGTGTCGCAACATCACGTATCTCATGAATCGTGATTGCGTATTGTTCTGATATTATGCTTTATTGCTTATTGAAAGGACCCTTGCGTTTCATAGCCGACAACCGAATAGTAGGTGACAAGCAATGTATATAGTCCATAACAATAAAATATAGTTTACGATCTCAATGACCGTTATTGAGGTGTTTATATAAATGTTTAGTATTCAGACTGTAAAAAATAATTTCTTTGATCTAGCTTTGTACCTTCGTATTTATGTATCAAATATTTGATATGTTAAAAAATAAAAGATTCTCGCACATATAGGAATGTCTGTTATATTTTTGTAATAGGTTTGAAGAGAGATATTATAGTGGTGAGATTGTGGTGAACACATATTAGACTCAAACTTTCGAAAAGGTCCGTATCATAGAATGAGCATCAAAACTTATGCCAAGTCTCAATCGGAATAGCTTTTAAACGAAAATAAACCTTATTGTAATAGTGTCAGGTACCAAATTAATTTATTTTAGTCTCAACTCACAACTTAACTTTTTTGTGCCGTTCAATAATGTAGACCTAATACTTAATTATTTTATTATACTACGGCATATTTATCCTAGTCAGGGTAGCTCCCGGTATAGATTATTGGTCGCCGCTTTGTCAATGTCCTTACAGTCATTTTATTTTTATAGGGTAACTGTAATGCATAAAAGTCACACGTCCATAGCATCCGTATTCCCTTGTTGCTCCCATGAGAGTACGACGATTTATATTATTCTACGGTAATTATTATTTAGTCTGGCTACTCCGTTACTACCCAGTATTTTTTAAAGTTTAAATACTATTTAATTAAACGTTCACAATTGAGCTAAAGTGAAAGCCTGTGCAGAATTAATTGAATCAAAACTCGTAACTCTAGTAATTGGCAAGCAATCAAGCGAGGAGCGAGCGAGACATCAGCGGGTGAACCAACGAGCAATGGTTATTGTTTACTAAGGGCATATACAACTAAACTGCAGCACAATTGAATCTTAGAACTTTGTTAACGAGGGCTTACATACTAACTTGTTTAGAGTTTCCTTGCGCCTTGATTGTGTGATACCGGAACTTGTTATATTGGTAGGTAGAATAAATTTGGTTAATCTATACTATAATATATAATCTATACTAATAAATAAAGCAGAAGATTTTTTTTGTTTGTTTGTTTAGACAGCTTATTATAAAGCTGAAGAGTTTGTTTGTTTGAACGCGCTTATCTCAGGAACTACTGGTTCGAATTGAAAAATTATTTTTGTGTTGGATAGTCCATTTATCGAGGTAGGCTTTAGGCTTAATAACATCACGCTGCGACTAATAGGAGCGGAGCATCAGTGAAAAATGTTGCAAAAACGGGGATACGGAGTTGCGTGCGCTGCAAAAGTTACCCAAAAAATATGTGTAAAAGAATTATTCCTCTTCAAATGATCTAAAAAAAAAACAGTATATGTCTATCTTTTAAAATTGACTCACTAGAACCTTTTTTATGGTAATCAAATTTTGAACGGATTTGAATGAAATTTGGCACACAGCATATTCTTTTCTGTTTGTTTAAACGGGCTAATCTAAGGAACTACCAATCGGATTCGAAAAATTCTTTCACTAATAGGAATCTACATTATCCCCGAGTATCTTTTGATCTCAGGAACACGGGTGAAACCGCGCGGGACAGCTAGTATTTACATAATTATGGCTATGACTTTGACGTATTGAAAGATACATAGATTTTCCTCAGAACAACTCAATTTCAAAGTGCTCGGTCCTATAAAAATACGGTGCGACAAATAAAATGCTGTAAGTAATATATAAAACAAACCGTTTCTACGTCAAAATAAATACGGTACAGAGAAACGTCGATATTGTTATACAAAATGAAAGTAAACTTACAATTTTCACAACTGTATCAATAATTTGTTCCAGGACAATAAATAGTGTTTGCTGAGATATTTATATTGTTTTATTTGTTACAACGGCTTTACGTGCCTTCCGAAGCACGGAAACGCTCGATTTGAAATACCACTAGGCGGTCACCCATCCAGGTACCGACCACGACAGACGTAGCTTAACTTTGCCGATCAATTAAGAACGGCTAATCATGCTACACCACGAGCGACTATCACTTAATTGTGATAGTCGTAAAGCTATTTGGATGCCTCCTAGGCGGCTTGAAAAATTTCAACAGTAGGTTGACCACTAGCCTACCTCCACCAATACGAACTGGCGGTAACTTCAGTAGCTTTGACCTTCATAGGTGCCCTTCTAGGGCCTACATTGAATAAATGGCTTTGACTTTGACTTTGAATCCGCAGTCCCTTTCACCCTCATTTGTGAAAGGAGGCCTGTGCTCAGCAGTGGGACATTATAGGCTGATGATGATGATGGTTTGGTAAATTTCTTATAGGTTGCGTTGCATTGTCATATCGTCATTATTATGATGTATTTTAAGGTATTAAATGCCAGAAATTATCCACTACGAAATTGTCATTCATAGGTCATATCACACATATTATATTTAAGGAAGTATTTTTTAGAATTCATAATAAATGCTACGATATTTTTTCACCCACGGTCACCTAATACCACACTACTTGTACTACACATATAAATAACAGATAAACTACACAATAAGATATAATACTTTTAAGTACTAGAAAACAGTAAGATAGAACAATCAGATATATTTTCTTAACACTGCTAGTTAACAACTATTTTATAAAATATTTTAAAGAGGTAGAGCATGGCTTTTATTCGTTGAAAGAGCAGCTCGACTGGGGAAGTACATCTACCTTACATAATACCGTAGCCAAATTTTGTGTTCCTGCGCGTGAGTAGGTAAGGTCGCCAGTGCTCATTGGGGAAGGGGGAAGTGAGTGTTTCAAGCGTCCATATGGCAACAACAACCGTTTACCATCAGGCAAGCCGTATGCTTGATTATAGTAATCGTCGAATAAAAAAAAATACCTACTCGTATTTTATACTATGTCTTTTCAATAACCGTTGTATTTCTCACTTCTTTACAAAGAATGTTACGGTTGTAGAATTTTCAATCATACTGAGACCTTGCCAAGAGTGAATTTAAAAATAAAACTACAACCTATTTACTCGAAAGCCATTCGAACTACTTAAAGATTCCGTACGAAAAAGAAAGACGTCATACAAGCCGTCGTATTTTTCACTTATTTCCGTCTAACAATGGCGGCTGCATCCGTATTGCAAAAATAACAAATGACCGTCGGCAGACGTCGTTTGTACGGCAAATCCGTCTTATCAGTTGCATGGAGCCCGACGTAAGTTACACAACGCAACGATACATCTACCGACTGGAAAAAGAGTTCGACGTTTCGGTTTGGAAAAAAATTGCTAGATTTTTTGCCGTTTTAGAAACGTATAGAAAATTTTCGAACTTTTTAGAATTGTTTCGAACTGTGCGGGCTCAAAAGAGCTTTCTTCCGCGGACGCTCAGATTGTGGAATGAGCACCCCGCCGAGGTTTTCGCAATGGAGTACAGCTTGGGATTCTTCAAAAAGGGCGTGAAAAGATTTCTTCAGGATCGGCAACGCGCGAGTGATACCCCTGGTGTTGCAAGCGTCTATAGGCTACGGTGACTGCTTACCATCAGGCGGGCAGTATGATTGTTTGCCACCTTAGTGGTATAAAAAAATGTTTCAGGTCGTAATATTAAGATTATTCTTAATAAAAAATTAGTTGTGGAAGAGTAAAGAAATCCAAATCAAATTCTGTGCCTTGTATAAACAAAATGTTGTTCTAAACAATTTTTGTAAAATAACACTGAAGGCAATGCTGAATGTAGCTTATAAATAATGTAACAAAGTTAAGCTCAACACAATCTTCAAAGAACGTGCAATGTTCAACGTGCTATAAATTCTAGACCCAGATTCCTGGAGAGCTTTATGACAGCAAACAGATAAAGCATGCCATTCCCATACTTGAACTATCCAAACAACCTCGGGATAGTTACGCTCCGCTTTAACAATCAAGTCACGTTTGACACCATTGATGGGTGACGTTAAACGTCACGACTTGGGCATCAATTTTGCTTAATGAAAATGGTGGAAATACTGGACCGTGCTTAAAAGACAAAAATGCTTTTAACACAAAATTATCTATATTTATATTTTCTAATACCGTAGTATTTATGTTAAATAATATTGGCCCTATAATAGGTACCTAGGTATACGTAGTACTTACTACCTTGAGGTATACCTATCAATATTTTAAAAATTACAAGTTATTTCTGAAAACGTTATGAAATAAAAATGTGAAATATACTCTCAGATCTAAAATATACTAGCTAGCACATATAGTTGAATAAGTAAAATGATAGTTCAGTTTAGGTGTAATATATCCAAGAAACGTAAAAGGATTCAGAGCATCCATCTCTTTTACAAGTAGGTATACTAATAATATATCTCTCTCCATCGCATATAACAAGATAAAATGCGAAGATGTGCCGTTTCGAATATTCGCTTTTGAAAAAGACACTTTTTCAAATCCGTGTCAACCTGTCAATATTGTTTCCTTGCTTTAACGATGTTAGCTGTCTAGCGGATTTTCGTGACAGTCTAATTACTAGCTGTTTTTGGTAATGTTGAAACTCCCACCGCTTCGCTCCCCTGTTGGTGTTGATTCAATTAAATTGAGACTGTTCCAGTTAGTAGTACAATATGCCAGCCATGCTTTGCCAGACGTCGGAATTAAGCTATTATTTCTACGTTTGAAGCGTTCATTTAATGTGTCGCTTTCGAAATAAATAAACAGTTCACAAGAGCGTTATCAGGGCCTAAATTGAATAAATATTTTTTGATTTTGATTTTGAACAAAGGGCCATTGATATTTCATAAAACATTGAAATAAAAGTCTTTTTGTGACGAGTGATGAAAACCAATAGAAAACTTGTCTATTGGTCAAAGCCAACTGACCAAGCTGAAGACCGATACCGGCAACATCATTACGTCAAAGCATGAGATCTTGAGAGAAATCGAGAAGTTCTATGGACAGCTGTACACCTCGTCACAGAAACCAGATGCATTACCGGTAAGTGACGTAAGAGCCAAGTTGACCCGACATTACACCGAAGATATCCCGGATGTCAGCCTGTACGAGATTAGAATGGCTCTGAAACAGCTTAAAAACAACAAGGCGGCGGGTGAAGACGGAATTACAACAGAGCTTCTGAAAGCGGGTGGTAAACCGGTACTTGTAGTCCTTCAGAAGCTATTTAATTCCGTCATACACGAAGGTACAACGCCAGAAGTATGGAGTGGAAGCGTGGTGGTGCTCTTCTTCAAGAAAGGCGATAAGGCCCTATTGAAGAATTACCGCCCGATCTCCCTCCTAAGCCACGTTTATAAGCTGTTTTCGAGAGTCATTACGAATCGTCTCGCACGTAGGTTTGACGACTTCCAGCCTCCCGAACAAGCCGGTTTCCGTAAAGGCTTTAGTACCATAGACCACATACATACACTCCGCCAGATTATACAGAAGACTGAGGAGTATAATCGGCCATTATGTCTGGCGTATGTGGACTATGAGAAAGCCTTTGATTCAGTCGAGACATGGGCGGTGTTACAGAGTCTACAGCGATGCCAAATTGACTATCGCTATATCGAAGTGTTGAAGTGTTTGTACAGCAAAGCCACCATGTCAATCCGAGTCCAGGACGAGAGTACGGTACCAATCCAGTTGCAGAAGGGTGTAAGACAGGGTGACGTAATTTCCCCGAAACTCTTCACCACTGTAATGGAGGATGTATTCAAGCTCTTGGACTGGAAGGGATATGGCATCAACATCAATGGCGAACATATCACTCACCTTCGATTTGCCGATGATATAGTTATAATGGCGGAATCGCTGGAGGCTTTGAACATCATGCTCAATGACCTCAACAGAGTTTCCCAACAGGTAGGCCTAAAAATGAATATGGACAAGACAAAAATTATGTCAAATGTTCATATTCCGCCAATGCCGGTGATTGTTGGGAGCACTGTTCTCGAAGTTGTAGACGAGTATGTTTACCTCGGACAAATTGTCCAATTAGGTAGGTCCAACTTTGACAAAGAGGTCAATCGAAGAATCCAACTCGGCTGGGCAGCGTTCGGGAAGCTACGGCATATCTTCACGTCCAAAATACCTCAGAGTCTGAAGACAAAGGTCTTCAATCAGTGCGTGTTACCAGTGATGACATACGGGACAGAGACGTGGTCTTTCACTGCTGGCCGCATAAATAAGCTCAGAGTCACTCAGCGAGCTATGGAACGAGCTATGCTCGGAATTTCTCTACGTGACAGGGTCCGAAATGAGGACATTCGTAGGAGAACAAAAACGACGGACATAGCTCGTAGAGTTAGTAAGCTGAAGTGGCAATGGGCAGGCCACATCGCTCGAAGAGCCAATAACCGATGGGGAAGGAAGGTTCTCGAGTGGCGACCACGTACTGGAAAGCGCCGAGCGGGACGACCTCCCACCAGGTGGACGGACGACCTGGTCAGAGTCGCTGGGCGCCGCTGGATGCAAGCGGCCCAGAACCGTTCGAAGTGGAAATCAATGGGGGAGGCCTATGTTCAGCAGTGGACATCCATGGGCTGATATGATGATGATGATGATGATGAAAACCGCTTCACTTTCAAACGTACAACATTTATACTACTGATATTTTAAAGGCAAAACACGTCCACTAACTGTCCGGTTGCACTATTGATAGAGAAAAGGGTAAATTGCTCGGATGTCAAAGCTACCATGCAACAGTGAAGGAACAAAGACCCCAATGTTATTGCTCGCCAGCGTGGTCCATTGTGGGAGCCGACGAGTCGTAACTGAGGGCATGACGCGTCGGATATTGTCGCATGAATAGCCAGATTTTTAGTTTCATTTGCAAAAAATATGCTGATCTTTTCATAGTTGAAATTGGTACGGATTTTTGCATTCATACTCTCTCACACTTCAAATTGATTCTCTATTTTTATGCATATCTGTGTGGTTTATGTTCCAGATTGTATCACTTGAATTCGTTTTTAACTATTTTGTATTGCTCGCGGCGGCGTCGTGTGACGGGTCGCTCACTTCCCTCCAATATGGCGAGGAGGGCGATGCCTGCCACACGTGTCATACTTGTGAACAGGCGCTGCTTGTGGGGGCGGTCTGCTTAAGTTTGCTATATATTTATTCAGTCTACTTTGTAATTTTGCCGCCGCGCCGGGGCACGCAATTGTTTTCAGTGCGATTAGAATGTAAATATTATGTAATGAATCTAAGCTTGTTTTGAAAAGATTAATTGCTGAGTTTATTGCCGGCTTTTCTCAGCAAATGCAACCTTCCGAACCGGTATTAGAGCATTAGAGTCAGACTTTTCATAAGTGCCTGCGGAGGTCTATTTGAATAAATGATTTTTTGAATTATGTATCTCGTAAAAAAAAATAAGTAGCGTCGTAAAACAAAAAGAAGTAAAGAATTCAGATTGTTTTCATAAAGCACAAGAAAATTACAGATAAAGTTTCCAGTTCGAGAGACTCGTATTATGAACACTGCAGTTTTATTGCTACCTCTAACTAGGTTGCAGGAATGATGCTGGATAAAACTCATTCTCCGTTATGGCATCTCTAGTGAAACATCTCTTAAGTGTAGCATTTGGATATGTGAGACTTTGATATTATAAATTGCATAACTTATATATGCCACGTATAACAAACCAATCTGGATTAACTAAATTATTATTTAAAGTTAGTTGAAAGTAATTTATATTAAAAACATACAGAAAATTTACAATTAAAATGATGAACATTAAAAATAGTGAAATTAGAACGATGAACGAAATACATAACTGAAAACTGTATTACAAAAAAAAACGACTTCAATGTATGTACACTAAAAGGTAATCAAATCCTGACCTGATGATAATGGGACCGAACGGGAAGTGTACCCTTCCAAACAAAAAAGATTTTTCCAAAACGGTTAATAAATGACGGAGTTATGACAAATTGTAACAAATATTTAAAAAAACATGCAACCGAATTGAGAATTTCCTCCTTTTTTGAAGTCAGTTAAAAATCAAATTACGTACTAACCAATGTGGTAAATGACGATTTATAATGATCTCAATGTGATCATGATGGGAGTTGAGAGAGAGCTATTACTTACCTCAGTAACTACCTCAAAAATGACTGTACTCTTTTCTTCAAAATTTCAAAAAGATCCCTTCTAATAAATGAGCAACTATAACAGATATGGAAATTTATCAGAATCTAACACATCTGTGTTCAAAGACACTGTAAATCTACAGGTTTATATGACATATCGGTATGTTAAGGCTGCTAACACACTGCCTGTTAAACACTTAACGCACCGTGAATGCGTGTTTTAACGTTGCTTGTAAGTATCTCCGTTTGTATAGAAAAGTCCAACACACAGAAAATGCATCCACGAGTGTTCATTTTCGTTGGTTGACACGCAACATGCAGCGTGATGCGTGGCAGTGTGTTAACCGCCCAAGGTTTAGGGAAGAGTTCATTGAAGTTATATCTATAAGGATTTTTATACGCTGTAGCTAAAGGCGTGTTAAGAAGACTATTTGTATTCAGCTTGGCTTATTTTGGCATGAAATGAGTTCCCGAAGCGACAATAAATCAGTGAAATTACTGGATATGCTCGTAGCTGGAGATTCAATGACCCGGGTGCGTTCAATTCACACGACCTGCGACCTTCTGCAATATTCAAGTGAGCGTGGAATATTCTGCTTATTTATATCCGTCGGTCGTTACTATTGTGACTTGTGGAGAGTATGGGTGTTCATATTTCGATTCACGCGATTTATGTTTTGCACTCAAATCATGAATCTTGTATTGAACGAATCATATTGGCGCATGCTTTGCTTGGACATTTAGAATTTGAAATCAGAATATTCATAATAAAAATATCAGGCTATTTTTAACCGACTTAAAAAAAAGGAGGATGTTCTCGATTCGAATGTAAATATTTATGTTTTATGTATGTTCGGGCATTACTCCGTCATATATGGACAGATTAACAAAATTCTTTTTTTGTTTGAAAGGGGTTTATTCCAAAATGGTCCCATATAAATTTCATATAGATCTGATGATGAGTTTCGGAGACAGACAACGGAACTCTTAAAAAATGACAGCAAATCAATCGCGATTGCAAAAATATGCATTGTTTACGTAGGCCTTTATACGCGAAAGTATTTAAGTATATATGAAACTAAAAATTCAAAATTTTATAGCCATGCCTTCAGTAGCTGTAATTATATTAGTTATTTCTAGATCGAAATTGCGATTGTTCTATGATACAGTCTGTATGCATAGAAATAAATATACCTAGAAAGAACGTCGCCATACTACACTAATATACAAAACAGGCCAACTTTTATAGGCTACTGCGCGTAACAGCTACGTTTTACGCTCCCTCTGCGTCATTCTGCTTGTCATAATGACGTTCATAATGATAGTAGTTGTTAAAATATTCCAATTAAAATCGGGAGAAATTTAAATATTGATCATTATTTTGCATTTTTATTTGATTTAGCCCCTAACAGTTAGAGCGTATTTTTATCGACGCGTGCACAGCTGCGACACTCTATCTGGATGTATCCTTAATCAAAGTCTGTATGATTTCCGCTTAAAATACATCTATCACAGCGCTTATTGTACTTAAAGTACAAAGTTGTTCACTTTGTACTTTAAACGTGACATCGATCAAACTACTTATACTGTTTAACGCAATTATCACAGGGGGGTACAACGAACCGTGTGACAAATTACGAAGCAATCATTCAATTAATTATTCAAAGGATCTTGAAGTACTTGTGGTGTTTCAGTTCGGAAACTTCGTAATATAGATGACGTCATGTCAAAGACGTAATATGAAAGTAGAAGCTGTTTCAACTATTCTTCCTGAAATTCACGTTATCGATATTAATTGATCAGTCTAAGCAACAATGAACTAAGTAAAGGCATATTATTAATAGGCAAGGCTTATTCTATACGTGGGTGGACTTGAACGAATGTCTTTTGTCCTTCCATTCTTTAAACCTAACACGCTCCAATGAATATTTTAAAAGTTCCACTGTAAACAATGGAATTTGTACTCACAAACGAGATTAAATAAATACAATCTCTTTGTAAATGGCGCCCAAAGATATTCTGAAATCTGAACTTCGCCTTTTATTATCATGAAAATTTTAATTACGCCGTTTCGAGATCCGACTCGTTTTTAATGCACAGTTCGCTTTGTGCCTCCGAAAACAATTAGCAATGAATTAAAATTGTATAAACAATTACCTCACATATTAAAAAGTTGTAAACTAATTATTACGTAAACATATTTTGACGCTTTGTCTTTGTCTTGATCATCATTATTTTCTAGCATTATTAAGAAAAATGTGCATGTCTTTTGTTTCTTGAGTTTTCATAGCTAGATTAGCTTCAGTTTCAGAGAAATACAAAGTACACATTTAATATCGGGAACGATAAACTTTCTAAACTATGAACGTTGAACGTGTTGGTATCACAAACTAAAACTAACTTTAGATATTAAAGTAATTTTAAATCTTTGCTAACTGTTGAACGTAATTCGGAATAATATCCTCTCATATACGAAACATAATTGCCTTTTATTTCTCGTAAATGTCTGCAAGGAAAACTTCCCATGCTATTGCCATTTTGTACACAATAAAAGACAGCTTCCGAGCTATCTCCGCGTCGCAAAGCTGCCAGTTTGCGAAGCTGCCTAAGCTCATCCGATACCAAATGGATATTATACTACCGTATTTGTTTCGCAGTGAGTATCAAAGGGAAAACATCCTGTATAATTTAACCAAATCATATTACTGCAGTTTACTGCAAACCTAATGCAAAAACAAAAATATATTTTTTTGCTTCGAAGTTTACAGTGATTATTATTAAGTAATGTATTATTTTATGGTTTGTCACTATAGCGACCATAGAGTACACAGAAACTAATAAAGATGGTCCCCATTTTAAATTTTCCATGAATTATAATTTAGATTTATATACATTAATCAATTTAAAATGCAAGTGTGTATGTTGAATTGACCATTTTTCACTCAGCATCGGATTGTCGTGAATTTTTATCATAGACAGATTATGGATTGTAGAGAGCTAGTTAATAATTATCACTAATGGAAGTGATGTCACTAAAGACAGCTAGTGAATTATATCTATGGGTTTCATTTCATTTTAAATAAACTATTCTGGTAAATTTGGTCTGTGAAATATAATGCTTCAATTATGCGCACCACTTGTAAATCATATATAACAGTCAGTACACAAATTAGGATTACGATTTTGCCGAAATATAGCCGGGTTTAACGATATATCAAAGCAGAATTTCATAATTAATGCTGGCCGGTATTTTAGAGCATTATTTGAGACAATGATGTAATGTATTTTAGACTGCGCATGGGCAGCATTTGCAATCTGCATAATATATTGTGACCGGTAACACGACTTCGCTATTATTTCCTATGGAATGCTTACTTCGGATATTTATCAATAATGCAGTGATCCATTATAAATGCTTTAACTATACATAATATATACTGGAGTGCAAAGTGCAATTGAATGAGACGTTTTCATTCCATAGGGTTTTATAGTTTGGTTGAAAATACCTGTAAAGAAATAAAAATAAAAAATGTAACTTTGCTGAGTTTCTTGCTTGTTCTTCTCAATTGAAGGCCGACTTACGAACTGGCGGTAACTTCGGTAGCTTTGACCTTCATAGGTGCCCTTCTAGGGCCTAAATTGAATAAATGGCTTTGACTTTGACTTTCACTTTGACCTGTCAAACTGTTGATAATTAGAAATAATTTGAACCTTAAGTACACGATTTGACAGGTTCAACTAAGTCTATAAAACTCTATGGAAAGAAAACGTCTCATTCACCTGTTCCTAGATGGTAGGGAGGACACTTTGTCTTGTAACATAGATAACGCAAGTTGCAGTGTTTCATCTTAGTGTTACATTATTTTACCCAATAAATATTTATTATTATTAATCCCAGTGCAAAACATTTTAATAAAACTCTATCATAAAAACCTTGAAATACCCGTGATTAAGACGTGTGTTTAATACGTTAATTATTATTAAACGTTTTAAAGCCGGCCTTAAGCTTTCTCTAAATAGTTTTGAAAGCTGAATTCTTAATGATCGTGACCCTGAATTTCAACTCTGGTACAAAAGATTCTTAGCCCTTTCACGGTATTAAGGACGGCCGCAAATTACAGACATAGTTCTGACTAATTAGAATTTCGCCACTAATTAAATACGCTTACAAATACAATGGCCACATAAATTGCTAAAGCCAGAATTGATGTGCTTTTTATTTTAATTAACGTAAAGTATAAACGTTAAGATTATTTCTAAACCTAAAGGTTCGTAGCCGATGGCATGCAGAAGCAGAAGGCGACGTGTCGCAGCGACACTAATTCTTTCTATGCATTACTATGAAGGCGAGACGTGTCGCTAGCTACGGAAGGCCTTTCATAGTAATACATAGAAACATATTAGTGTCGCCTAATATTGTAATAAAATATGACTTTTAAACTAATTTTATAAAACACAGTCTCAACATTTTCTTTCTGCTAAGTTTCATGCCGAATTTTTACTATCAAAGTTTATTTTCCAGCCCGTTTGGTTCTCGTGTTTATCCATCTAAAAACCTCTTTCTTAATTCAATGTTTAATATGATATTTCTTAGTTTTAGTATTGAAGTGTAAAAAGATCGTAAGAAAAGAATAAGGCTTCGATAAAAATAACAATTTTCATTGTGTTAAGTCGGCCGCGTGCAGCAATACTAAGCTGTCACGTTAACGTCCACAGTATATTACAAGGAACTTTAACGTCCGTTAGAAACGGTCGAAGCGGGATAATTAACAAAGTTCACAGGAGTTGCTTCAAGTTAATACCCTTATAGATCGCTGGTTAGCTCTCTCGTCATTGCGCTCGATTCCAAAGCGAATCCAATGTTTATAAATTTTAACTCGAGTTGAGAAGTTTAAACTTTGGCGTGTACATTTAACTCTTTACTTTATTAAGCAATGTTTATCTTTGCAAATTTATGGGGAATGAAGAAAAAATCATTTGTTTAAATCTTTTAATATGCTGCATTTCCTACACTGAGCTTGAACTTTCGGTGAAGGAAAACGTGAGGAAACCATAGCACGATGGCAGGGTACTTGTAGTCCCCATCTGGCTGGCTACCACACTCAAATTGAAAATCTGTCGCCAAGCACCTATCGGTGTGTTCCGACAGCTGCACTTGAGAGCCAGTTCCTTTTAAGCTTTGTGTGCTTACCACCTTCGACCACATCATCACTTATCATGGTGAGATTGTGGTCAAACACAGGCCTACAAAAAGGATAAAAAAAAAGAAAATCTTTCCCTATATGTGATGACGTAATCAAAGGTCGTATCGACATGTAAAATAGTGTAGGTACATGGAAACTATTTATTTCTTTTCTCTGTGGGCTTTGTGAATAATGGTTGAAATTTTATCTCTTACAAAGAATAAATTTAAAATAATGAAGTGCCTCATGGCACTTGAATAGAGCTAAAACAGTTACTTTGGAAGGATTTGGCAGTCGTAAAACAGTGACATAAATTGAACGGTTTTATAGGAAGCTTTTTTTGAGCCTTTTCTTTTAAGTTTTATGTTATTTATTTGAAATAAGAAAATTAGAATACTGAAAGTTTAAACATTATAAATTGTAATACTGATTTTTATCTTTATAATAAGAAATGTATTAGTAAATTCCCTGCACTTTTTATGTTATTTTCCTTTCGTAAAAGTAATACCACGTTCAAAGTTATGTGGTAATATAGGTATTTAAAAAGACTGTGTCCATTTAAGCTCATTGAGAAAATAAATAGCCGATAATTATAAAGTATAGTTTTTTAAATAGTTTTATCCCAATATAGTTAGTATTAACTCCCAAAGAGTTCGTGAAGGGTTGTCAATGACAGATATAGGTTTAAGTACATTGACATCGTTACACACGTGCCGTCTGTATTATTTTTATATACCTTTATGAAATTCTAGAAACATATTGAAGAGACCAATAATTTACGCAAAATATAATCTTCTTAATCTTAACTTAATCTTAATTTTGAAAGTATGGGTAATAAATCTAAAGCAATTTTAAACACTGAATGACAATTTAAACATGAAAGTAACCAACGTTTGATTAAATTGAATTTTCTTTCAACTTAAAATTGCTAGAAACTTTTGTAATTTTACTCGGTTTTACAACATTTTTAGTATTTTCAACATAATATTAAAAGTTATAATGAATAATTACGCTTTCAATTTGATCTTTTGTTTTTAGTAGTAATTGAATCGTTTTTTAAAGTTTTCAACTATTTTCACCATTAATTGTGTTTTCTTAAAATATTAACGTTACTCAGAAATTATTTTTAAATTGGTAAAGGAAATTTTTAAATTAAGATTCGTGATTGTTAGGACTCAAACAAAAATATTCTAACATTTAAAGAAGTCGCAACCCTTACATAATGAGTAAAGGTATACGTAATTGCATCTGAATTGTGAACTAGGGAGAATGCACCTCTCTTACTACCGCGAAGTAGGTCAGAGCTGGAATAAAACCAACGCGGAATGGTTCCGCCATCCCGCTGTATATTACCATTGATTTATACTATGATTCAGCAAACGCGGCGAAATAGAGTGCATTTTGTATAACCTTCACGAAAGTAAGGTCTATTAGTACAAAGGAAATATTTAGGCCACCTAGTTAGGTTTATCAAAGAAATACCTGAGGAATATGTGCTATATCTTTGACCACATCATTGCTTAACTTGGTGAGATTGTGCCACGCAAGTCTGTCCAAAGTAATAAAAAGAAAAAAAAAAAAAGAGTCGCTACCACATTTTGCTTTGAGTTAAACTTGTTAACTGATGATGATAATGCTTCTCAAAGAAAAGCAACAAAAATAATTTTATAATGAATATAAAAAACATTAAAAAAAATTGTAACAAAGAAAATCGCTCAAGGGTTAAAAACACGTTAGTTGCTTAACGTCCCGAAGCCAAAGCAAAACCCGGTTACGTAGACTTGAAACAATAATTAAGAAAACCTAACAGCCCGTTTCATAATACCTACTGTGAAAAGTGTTATAACTGTTTCTATTTTCTTTTTGGGTAAGTCGCTTCAAGTCGAACGGAAACCGCGATTCGTTAGAGTAACTGAATGGGATGAAAATTGTGTGGCGAAAATTATATTTTCATTTTACAACAACGATTTATCCGGAACTTAATAAAGAAATGGGCGGAATCGGCGCGTACACAATCCGATGGCTTTTGGCAACCCCGTATAAAGTTTTAACGAGACTAATTTCGGTGTACAATGAATTGAATTCCGATTTCAATTGTATACCTAAAAACAAGTCTTTTTAAATCGTGTTACGATGATATTTTTAATATTTATAAGGTAAGTAACAACATAATCTTTTAACTGAGCCGCAAATAGTGTCCAAATAATCTTTCAATACGTTGTCAACAAAGCGTATGATGTTATTTAGCTAACTTTTTCCTATCTCATTTCTTGAACATTATTTTTTAGCCGAGAACACTCAGGGCAATTGTGAAACGAAAATTTGAATTTATGTGTCATTTAATTTGCATCAGAAGGCAATTTCAACAATGCAGCTTTTAATTTGTTTCCTGAATAAATTCCTAAAATAAATTTACAGAACAATAAATGTTCCAATTAACATTATGTAGAAAGCATACGTTCTACTTGGTATCTCATATTGTGACCCACTTTCATTTTATTCAAACGTTAATTGCATATCCGATGTTATAGTAAAATGCGTCAGAGCTTGTACATATTGTATGGCACGATAGCTTTCTCAGGCAATATTAATATTAAACACCATTAATCAAAATAAATATTTTGTTTAATGGTGATAGTATCGCAAGTGAATCAAATGAAAGTGAATTATAAAACAAATAGCATAATAAATAAAGCCGTGGGAAGGCATTTATAAACGTTTTGACGTTTGATCGATTGGTAATACACTTAAAATGAGTTTTTATACACTAAAAACCACCCACAAAAATCAATTCAATTTATTTTCAACCTTACCCTTAATGTTTAAAGACAGAATTGTTGTAAGAATATCCGCAGCCCCTGAAGCAATAATATTAACTAGATCAATAACCATCTCCTATAAACTCTATTATTGTAATGGGAGAATGTAAATAGCCTATTTGTCAGTTGCAATCGAGTCTTGTACCCGGGACGATTAAGTGGGACCATTAGGGAGCGTAGTAGATGGTACCAAGTTTTTACATCTATTGAGCTATCGAAATTTTCCTCTTGTTAGTGCTACATTCATTTTTGTTATAAAAATAATATATTGGATTATGATCTTCAATTTGTTTATAAAATAAGCAAATTCCATAATGATGTGTTCCATTAGCTACACTTGAGAGCATATTTGCTACTTGGCTTTGTTTGCTCTCCACCTTCATCAACAACATCACAAAATTATAACTAATCAAAATATAAGAGAAAACTAAGCTACGAGATATCTAAGCTGTATATAAAATTATATACAAAATTACTAAGTCAGATCTAAAATCATCTGATAGTAAAATTAAAGCTGCATTTACTCTTTTTCAATATTTCTCTAAATTTAATAAACCACATAAATATCTGAACATTTCCAAAGCAATAAAGAAACCCAAAGCAATCGCTCTGTATTCTCCAACTTCTGAAATTTGTTATATCGTTATAAAGCGTTTGGTTTTCTTATTTTGACGGGCCAGTTGGGACTCCACCAATCGCGCCGTAGGTCGATTCCCGCACAGGACATGCATTTGTGTGCATGAACATGTCTGTATGTCCTGAGTCTCGGTGTAATTATGTATACAAAGTATGTATTTACAAACAAAAATTAGTATATGTATTGTATCAGTTATCTGGTTTCTATGGAAACCAGATAACAAGCTCTGCTTGGTTTGGGATCAGATAACCGTGTATGAGGAATGTCCCAGGATATTTATTTATTACGGCTTAAAGTTGAATGGAATAAGAAACCTGTAACATATTATGCTCTACCATCTACTCTCACCTCTTCTCAGACCAACCATCTTATGCAATAAACTGTGTAAATACTTAATAAAAATGTATTCATCAAAATAAATAACATTAATTATTTGAAAGAGGATAATGTTATGACTTCATTATGAGAATAATTCCTCGAGGATTATTTTCCTTTTATGTAGATTGCTCATTTTTATGTTACTCCGCTTCTTTTGAGTAAAGATTTCCATTCGGTTTTGAGGTGAAAGTAATGTTTAATCCAAACAAAAATGTAATATCTTAAGATGACGTAAAGTAATAATCTAAATCATAATCAAAAATCGTACTTCATCATGAATCATTTTATACAATTTACAAACTCATACACAGATATATCAACTTATTATAGGTAGGTACACTCAATTTTTTAGTAGTAATAGTTATAAAACTATATAATTAATGAAAAAAATATACGGACACGTGGATTTATGTAACAAAAAATTCAAAAGATTTTGATTGCAATAAGCATTGAAAAATCTAAGCAAGATACGCAGAATTCTTTTTAGGACAGTAATTGAAGGCACACAGATCACAAATTCCATTTTATATGTCTTTTTAGAAACACTGAAGAACGGGCTCAGAAATAAAATAGCTCTGACTCCTAAACTAAGAATACAGATAGTATCTCAAGAGATTTTATAGGAATACATCAAATTATGCTCATATAATTGCACTGGCAGTCAGTTTAATCTGTTTCCAGCGATCTATCAATTTCCCACACGTAGTACGTCATATACGCAATTCCTCCACATCCGCCTTTGGCGACAACCTCAAAGTGATTACTCAAGCCGCATCCCGCACATCTATTTGATTCACTTTGAAATAAAACCGCATTTGAATCTTAAACCAGAAACCATTTCCATGCCACACCCAATACCTAACGTGACCAGACGTTTCAATTTTCATGGAACTCTCGTTATTTTCATGACTTTGAATTTATTCTTGACGTAGTCGGTGTCCCGTTTTATAGAAAAATATTTTATGTTTATTATTTAAAGATGATATCTCAGTGGAACTCGTCGAATGCTCGGCGAAGGACGTGTGTTTGAATTCAGCAATGAACTTAAGCTTTCAGTGAAGGAAAACATCGTAAGATACTTTATAGAACCCGCCTGACTGGCTGCCATCTGTTAGGTAAAAGCTATCGCCTATCACCTACTGGTTTGTTCTAACAGCTGTTACGAGGCAGGATATTTGAATTATTTCGAGTTTTTTTTTACCATCGTAGAACAATATGGATAGATGTTTCAGTGATTAGCTACAGTAGACGTTCATTTGGCACATTGTGTTATGAATATTTTTTGTATAATATGAGCCATATTTGAGCATTTCTCACGGTTTCTCTGAACACCGTAAAACTTACTATTTTGGGAAATGTACAAAAACAAAAAGTATCTATTCTACAATATTCTAAATGAGCAGAATTCTATCCATATTGTGCTACGAATGTAAAAAAAAATATCCAAAAAAATCTAATTTCCCGCCTCGTAACTGATGTTTAACCTTAATTATAATTTATCTATCATAGCTTTTTTTAATTGCTTTAAAAATTAATATGTCGTCCTATTTCACCTTGGCATGGCCACATTAACGATGCCTCAACTTTTAAACCTGTGCTATGAAATAATATTGTCTATTCCCGTAGCTTGTTCAATTCTCTATATAAAGGTAGGTAGGCACTTGTGACACGTACATCTGGTGCATCCGTACTCCATTTTGTCCGTTGAAAGGTATATTTTCTGAGAAAAGTGCATCTTTGCGTAAAACGAGACTATTTGCGAACTGGGTCCCAGCCATTACGATTTTGTGACGAAGTTTTTAGTTAAAATGGATCAAACCTACCTACTTTCAAAGTTGTTCTTACTTCGTTTTTGCCAAGGAATCATATGTGACAAAAACATAATATTTGTTGGAATCTAGAAATAAGTTTATTTTGTAATATCCAGTACAATCGATTTTATTCGAACTTAATTTCGGCCAAAACTGATAAAATGCAGTTAGTGTAAGAGGAAAGTACTTTGATATTTTTGTTGTGTAGTTTTTGTTATAATCTAATACCTTTAAACTTTTGATTTAGATTCATGAAAAATAAATTTAATTAAATATGAATATTAATGTCCTCAGGGGGGCGATAAATCGATCTAGATAGGTTTCATTTTTAGAAAACGTCGTTTTGCACTGACAAAGAGTTTTATTTAACTGTAAGAATTTTACTACCATTAACCTAAACAGAGTGACTAGCGAACTAAAAATTACCAGTAACAAAACTAGTTTTGGTTCATTACTAAATTATTTGATTAAATCTAAGAGATATAAGATTAAATGTAACTAAAGTCAGTTTCCCGATAACAAAACTTCAACATACATAACTAGTTTTGTAGAACTTTTTTTTCAGTGTGTCCGTGTTTTCAAACAATGAAAAACTGCTACAAAATCATTAGAATACGAAAGTAAATATTTCGCCACCATCTACAAGCTTCTAATAGCTCAGGTGGGAAATCGGGCGGTCCCGAAACCAAATGACCCCGGTTCGAGTCCAGATTATTTTTTTCCCTTTCTTTCAAGTTCCTTCTTTTGTGAGAGAAACTATTATTATTTACCAAAAAAATAAAGAAGCAAAGCTCGGTCATCCAGGTCATTAAGTTGCATATTATTATGTAGTCAATATATTCATGTTTAATATTAGCATTATTTATTTGTACATGGTATATTATTTACTCAATGGCATTATTTTCAGTAGGTACAATCGATTTTATTCGATCTTATTTTCGGGCAAAACTACATAATTAAATTTTCCTTTGTTTGATGTGGTTACCCAAAATTGTATCTTATACGTTCATAATAATGATATTTTAGCTATACTAAAATAAGGTTCATTATCATTTGATTAACGGAAACATAATAAAACATTAAAATTGTAATTGTAAGCTGCTTATTATTTCTCAAAGTATATTATTTCTTAAACTTTATAGCGTAACAGTAAAACGTTTACGATCTGCATTAATAATATATAACGAGGCCATTAAGTGCAGTTTTTTTATGGCCGTGTGATATAAACTACCATAAGTGTCGTTGCACTATGAAAAAACAAAGTGGAGAAAAGAATTTTCACTTTTTAAATTGTACCAAACACGAAAACAAGTTCAAGTGAAAATAATTATGGTAAGAATAGATACATTAAAATTGTGAAGTTAGAAGGACGAAATTTTTATTGTAACTAATATATTTTATGAACCTCATGAAAAAATATCATCAGCTTTCAATTCTTCAAAAGACGATTACGGTTATAAAATAAGTTTATGTAAAAAAAATATTATTAATAGGTACAAGCTTTTTTTGCTGACTGTACTTGCATTGTCTTCCAAAATACTAATGTATACCAAATATGAAGTCAATCCGACCACTGGAAGTGGGTGAAATTCGACTTGCAAGATTCCACCCGAACAAAGATAATTACATACACACATCATCTTCATCATCATCAGCCTATGTCCCACTGCTGAGCACAGGCCTCCTTTCACAAATCAGGAATGGGCAGATACTCCACCACTGCGGATTGGTGGAGGTAGGCTAGTGGTCAACCTACAGTTGGAGTTTTCAATCCGCCTAGGAGGTGTAGTGTATGTAATAGCTAGTAATAATAATATATGTAAGTGTATGGGAGAATACGAGACATTTACACGTTTATACGTCAGTCAGAGCGTTTCATTTAGACAACCCCAACTGCCCACATTGCATGGCGACCCTGCCAGTGCTGCCTTTTGGTAGTGCTGAGCTGTGGTTAGTTATTGGATAGTTGTGGGAAATGTGAAGAAAAATATAGCAAACATATTTTTTTTTTGGATTTACATAAAAGAGAGACATAAGTAGTGATTTAAATGGAATAAATTTAAACGGAAAATTTAAAATTAAAACGTGAGTGTAAATGTGAATGGACAGAAATAAAATAATTAGTGAAAAAATGGAGCTGATGACAAAACAAAGTTGTGACCGCAATGCTGTGATGATTGAAAGCTGCTGGGAGAAGAAAATCAGGGTTTGAAATGTTACCAAACCAGTACCAGTACCGGAGTAGAGGCGAAAACTGTAGAAGCAAGAAATGTGCCTAGCTGCTGGTACCTTCTCAAATTCCACCACACATGCGGAAGACCATTGATCAACCTCGACATTATTACGTATTTATAACGATAAGTAAAATGGTATTGTAATAAATTTAGATTCTTTCCCACTGTCCCAAAAATATTATTTTTTTCTCTTTGCGACGAAAAAGTCTATATTTAGATTGTAATTTTACCATGATTTCGATACTAAAACCTATAAATAGTTTTTTATCTTCTTATTAAATTGTTTAAAGAATTATTAATACCAAATTTGATTAATTACATATTTTTTTTTCATAAATATTGTACGCTGTTATTAATACTTTTGAACACAGATTTATATGTTGCGTTTATGAGTAATAATATTTTGTTATAAGTATTTCAGATTTTATTATCAGGTCTCTTTCTCTACACTACTACAACGAATAGAAAAAAAAACTATTGATTTACTTAAATATAGTTTGGATGAAAAGCAAATTCGTTTAAATGTTTTGAATACAATTTAATTTGCATTTTTACCATGTTACCTAATAAAATTATAATAATGTATTTTTTTTTTTCGTAACAGATGCTCAAATTTTTTTTTTCTTTGTTAGTTCAGATATCTTACTTGTTAATTTAAGGTAGATATTATGTTTTTCTAATTATAGAATCTATAAAAAAAATGTAAGACAGATTGAGAAATGTGTAAGTTCTATACATGTCAGCAAATATGGATTGGTATGCGGAGTTTGTAATTTCGTCTCATGTTTCGTGACGACTGTAGTCAGTTTGTGTTCTATTTTATGCATATTACGTTTTAGCGTAATGAAATTGAATAAGTACTTAATTCCTTATCTTGGACACGTAATAGAAAATCTCAGATATACTTTTTAGGTAGATAGGTTTCAATGATCTTTCCTATATTATGAACTAAACTCATTTGATTTTGATAGATAGACACTTAGTACTATCAAGTTTACATTACATGGATTTGATAAAATATTAACTGATGAGTAAAATATAGAAACTGAATTGGTTTTAATGAAATGTAGGACATGTGTTATGTTTTAATGGTTAAGGTTCGTTATGAATATGAAGAAAAAGTGTATTGCAGTTTTTGTAAAGATTAAAAAGAAAATGGATTAAGAATGCAATTAAGAGAGTTGAAAACGAGTAGATTATTATACATTGAGATGGATTTGATATAGTTTTAGAAGCGTATATTATATTGTGTTGGGAATTCTTAAGCAAATAAGACTTTTACAAAGTATTAGAATGATCACCTGAGAGTTTTTGAAATTATTATAAGCTAAGACTTTCAATAAGATTGGTATATTTAAATGGAAATTAGTGTGGAAAATATGAGTTGTTGGATGATATGAAATACAAAATGTTTATAAATAAAATGTCATTTGTTATCAGCAGTAGCCCGAGATGCGCTGTTGAACGAATAGATATAATTCGCAAGGTACACCAGGATACAAGGCAGGCACGGAATCCTTGTTGTTCTGATCATGATTCGGTCGAGCTACCACTCGTGAAGATACCTTGGACACATGGTATGTTTAAAAAGTTTGGGATGTGTTAAAAGAACTGCCTGTATTATTAATATTAAAAGTGTTATGTGCACATATTATGTAAAATATATTTATCCTTGTATCCTGCAAATGATTATATAATAATTATAAGGTAGGCCTACCACAAAAAAAAAATGTGTACTTTGTTGCCCTTGTTGCGCTTGTTGCGCTTGTTGCGCTTGTTGCGCTTGTAGCGCTTGTTGCGCTTGTTGCGCTTGTTGCGTTTGCATTACCTTGAAATACGTTTGCGAAGCGTTTGCCTTATAAAAGGTTTTTGTATTTGAATATCAGATGAAAAATGAAAATGATTAATAATTAAAAGTTTATAAGCTATTGATTCTATATGATATGAACAAAACATTGATGAAGTAGTTTGTGGAATTTGTTAGCGTAGCACAAATGTGAAACCGTGCATCGCGACCGAGACCCGCTCATGGTGCACATGAGAAATATGATCATACGATGAGTTCCGTAATGAAATGAATTTATTTGGAGAGACATAAAAATATAATTAGTTATATAAAAATAAGTTTTCTTTAAGTAATGGTTATTAAATATTACATTCATTTTTTTATTTTTGATAAATCTTTTATCATATGTTACTAAGGTAGTAGTATTATTAACTATTCAATGTAATCAATCAAGATTTTAGAAATTAAGTTAAAAAAAAAACATTTTGACGTATAAGTACTTTGCTTTCTTTCGAAATGATCAATTAAATAACAAAAGAAAACTATTGACAACTAAGATTTTAACTAGACGATCGGCCTGCGCAACCGGAAGTTGTTATTATTTTAATTCTCAAAGTTCTCTTTCCTAATTACAAATTAATGAAAATGATTTTTTACCTATAATATCATCATTAAATTGTTTAATTTGTTCGCAAATTTTATTGTGGATCGTCAAAATAATTAAAATTTTGTTATAACATCTATTGAAATGTAAAAATTTAAAATACATGTTTTTAAATTTTCTAAAATAAGGAGGGTGATGTAGTGTATGTAATAGCTAGTAATAATAATATATGTAAGTGTATGGGAGAATACGAGACATTTACACGTTTATACGTCAGTCAGAGCGTTTCATTTAGACAACCCCAACTGCCCACATTGCAGAGGCCTCCAACTAGCTTAACGACTATCACAATTAAGTGATAACCTGGACCAACGGCTTTACGTGCCTTCCGAAGCACAGAAACACTCGATTTGAAATACCACTAGGCGGTCACATACATACATTGCAAGGTAAATAAAAGCTTGTAATATTACATCATGCATAAGTTCCAGTCCCTATAAAAAAAAAAACACAAATTCAAAAACCCCTACAACACTTACAGTTCGCGGCGGAAATTTTAACCTATCAATTCTACGGCTGCAGTTTCTAGTCAAGTTCGACTAAAGCACTTTATAACGAATCGGATTCCAAATAGCAAGGGTTTTCGCGTGGCGATAAACAATATAAAACAAGACGAAATGCACTCGGTAAATGTAAAAAATAATTCTTACTTTACTCTGTTTCGTTCTGTGGCGAGATTCGTAGGCATTTTTTTATTGGGAACTTACGACTTAATGCAGTGGTTTTTAGAGTTTGAATCGCACTTTGATTTGTTTTGTAAATTCATGACCATAAAATAAATTTACGTAAATAAGGTATTTATTCATACAATTTTGTAATCTACATATATTTTTGGAACTTTATTTTTAATTTAACTTATATAAATTCTCTTCCCCGTTTTAGATTCAAGTCATACATATATACCACATGAACTCGTATATACCGTAAAATATTGTAGTACATAGCTGAAGAGGTAGCTTTGTTATTAAGGCGGTGCGGTGGGCGGGCGGCGGCTTCCTGCGCTTTGTCCAGAATACTTCCCACAGTAACTTCTAAGGAAACTCTGTGTAAACGTTTGTGTTGCCACAACGCCGATGAAATAACTCCGAGGGGAATATTTAAATTTGTTTTTCCGGTACAACGTTGTTGATTAGAGAGTACATAAAAGTCACTCTTGAGACTGAACAATACTGTTGAGACATACTCTGCATTCATAGTCGGAAAAATGCATTAAAAAAAAAAGTTGCTCGAAAGTAACAAGTGGCTTTGATTGTAATTCCACTTGTACCGATTGTGTACCGAATGTTCAGTCTCTAATATAACCATGCAAAAGATGAATTATTAAAGAAAGTTGTAAGTACTGCAAGTAATTCCATGTATGCCTAAAGGAGGCCCCGACACAAGCGAATTAATTTTGCGTGTGTGAGTGAATTGGGGGGATGTAACTGTCGCTTCTTTACTATAGTAAAAGTTAGTATTATTTGCCTTAATAAAGCCTATTGAAGCTCTTCCATTGAGCCAAAGAAATAATATATAGATAATTAACTTAGGTAGGTACGTCAGAAGGCTGTCCAGATTAGATTAAGTCAATAAATAAGACGCAACGACGAGCAAAGTTATAAAACTAAGATAAACAGCGTTTATAGAAAACCGATACGGCGCCGATAAATCTCTCTGTTGATGACTTGATGCCCACAATGTCCCATGGAAGCACAATAAAGATCTTATTTCGATTGTCGTAAGAGCTATTTTATATGGCAATGAATTTTAAAGCGGGCGAAAAACAACAACAATGTATTGCACATAAAACATCACATTTTGTTGCATATTTTGGTATAAAGGGGATGCGGGTTTCAAAGGATAGTGAATATTCGGAATATTCTTTTGGTTAACGGATACTATGGTAGCATAGCAAAATAAATAAAGAGAAGGGACGCAAAATTCTTGGGGATATTTGGAAAATTTTGTTTATTTTTGAGCTTTTATAATGTTGGACTTTTTCTCTCTTATCGGTGCAGCATTGGCACTGAATTTGTATGTTTTATACTAATAATAGGTTATTGTTAAAAATATATATTTTAATACAAGTTTTTTTGGTGACTGTACTTTTTGTTGACTGTACTTGCATTTTCATCTAATATTGTATAATAATGTATTCGAATACATTATTATATTTTCATATAATAATGTATTCGAAATATCAATTCAATCCAACCACTGGCAGTGGGTGAAATTCGACTTGCAAGATTCTACCTGAACATACAACATACAAATCATCATCGCTGCCGCTGCGTCATCGAGCTGGGCCACCATGGGCAAAATTGATCCGAGGCCTCCGGAGATCAGCGGGCGGGGAGCTTTTTCCTCCAACGCATCAGCTTGGCTATCCAAAGAGGAAACACTGCCAGCCTTCTGGGAACCTTGCCGTTAATCAGTAGCAGCGGCAGACTTGAGGAAAAATCATCTATATATTGATTTTAATTTGTACATATTTGTTGTAAATAAACAAAGTAACATACATACATTGCAAGTTAAATAAAAGCTTGTAAAATACAATTCATCTATTGTATCGGCGCAATAAAAACATGCTGCACTTAATTTAAAAAGGTTTAGGTAAGGTATGAAAAATGTTTTAAACCTGATTAGCATATTTTAAGGTAACTAAAAAGTTTTCCTTACAAAATTTATTTAAAGCTTCTTAAATATATTGCAGTGAAGACGCAAGAGAGCGAATTAAAATGAAGTCTACGTCATAACTTATTTAACTTATGCTCGGAGAAAGTAAGATTGTACTACAACACTTGACAGTAACTTATAAAGGAGGAAGTGCAAAAGTCACGAAGCAACATAAATACATTTTCACATTAAATATTACAAAAATGTATATAAACCTTTCCTTATTAAAGGGTTATATAATTTATTAACGCAGTTTTATCCAAACCCTGCAATTTTCCTAATTAAACTTGGATCGAATAACGAAAATTTTATTAAATTTGTAAGGCAAAATGTTCAAATAATTTAATCGAAAATGGATGCTAATTAATATAATCTAACCAGTATTTAGGTCGAAAGCTAAAATATGTACATTGCTAATGAAGAACAGTAGTTTGTTATTATGTTTGTATTCTTAAATAACGGTATTTTGCTCTATTTATTTCCGATTATCATCGAGTGATAGTTTTTCATAATTTATTAACAAGAACAACACATAATATTATGTGTTTGCTTGCGTAAATACTAACCCCCTTACTCATAAAGCGCTATTTAACTAATATACTGTTTAAATGGTCACGTAAATAATGTCACATTATTTGACAATGACAATAGATTGACATTATTTACGTTACCCTTTAAACAGTATATTAGTTAAATAACGTTTTATGAGTATGAGAATTATGACTATTATGACCGTAATCTACGTAGGCCCGGTACAGTTTGGTGGAAAATGCCTTTTAAAACTGGCTCTCCAGAACTTGTAATACAACACTGCTTGCGACCCGACTATCGTGACAGCCACATAAATTAGATTTCTCGACCTAGACCTGCAGCTATAATAAACTATAAATACTTGACAGTAAAGGATTCATCTAGGTGCAGTATTTTGCTTAGGCCTGAGTGTCAGATGATGAACACATGTTTGTTCAAACCAGTTATGGCCCTCACGAGTTTCAGGTTTATACTACTCAGCAAACAAACAAGCATATGGCCTACCTGATGGTAAACGGTCGCCGTAGCCTTTTAATGCTTGAAACACCAGGGATATCACTCGCGTGTTACCGATCCCGCAATAATCTCTTGACACTCTTCTTAAAACCCCAAACCAACCCTATGCTGTACTCCATTGGGAAAACACGACGGGGAGCTCATTCCACAACCTGAGCATCCACTGTCGAAAGCTCCTTTGCAACTCCATTTAAAATGTTGCCAAGAGTAAAGTAGAAGGCAGAACCTAGTTACCAATAATTACGTACCAGATAATGTTACTAAGTGTTAGACAACAAGAAACTAGGTCGAGCACAAAACTTGAATAGGGTGAGGTTTCGAGAGCGTTTTTAGTGTTACCTACTTGAGTAAACGAAGCACTTGTAAAGGTTGACCTATCTATATGATAGACGATTCGTCTTTTGTGAGATTCACTGGCTCAAGCTATGAAATAATAAGTTTTGTTAGTAATTGGAGCTAATGAGTTAAAATTAGGTGGAGATTGGAATGTGTTACTCAATAACGTCTAAACGTCTGAGTAGTCGGATGAAAATGTTGATGATATGGCCAGAGGGGGTTAACAAACAAAGCCAAGAAAGAAACTGACGAGTATAACTGAGGATAAAATATCAGTTTCTTGTTATCCTTGAATACCAAATTCACTTTAAAAAGCATGGAACGAAGATTACATTAAGCTAGCGATATAAATCTATACCAAAAATTATGAAACATGATTCTTAGAAGAAAATTTGTTTCCCATTTTCGCTTGAATTCTGTCAATATGAGCACAGCAAAGTGCTTTTATCTGCACAATTTATCACTAGATTGATTGAGATGAAGGGCATGTTCGTTTACAATATATAAAATGGACCCATCCATCATGAAAAAAATATCAAACTTATTCTACTTTTCCAATAATTTAGGCTAGTAACCTTCCAAGAAAACTTGGTATTGTCAAGAGTTTAAAACCTTTGGGATAGACACGTTCTCAAATGGGTTAAAAGATTTTAGTATGGAGTCTGGCATTCCTATCATTCCGCCATTTTAATTTTAGTTCAACAAACAAAGTTCAAAATGTTCGAAATGGCATCCACGGATGACTTTGAACAATCGATAGCTGACATCGATACAATCAAGAAATATTCTGTGACAAAACCTCGTAAAGTGTCACGTTTTGAAGGCTAAAGTTTTACTGTTAAGTTATTTTTAATGCTAAATTATATATCCAAAAACTTTTATTTAAGCAAAACGTGGACGCCGTTCTGAAAAAAAAACAACAAAATGGCGGACGAGAGGTATGCCAAAAACTTCCTCCCCCTTTCTTAAAAACAAATTGTATTTGAAACTAGGTAGGTATGTTTATGTTCATACTTAGTAAAATATACACTATGCTTCACAAATCTGAGTAGGTGCCTATAATAGCTTAACTCTGCTTAATCCAACGCCACAATTGCAAGAATATGTTATTTACGCAATAACTTCAATAACAAGAACTTCAATATTTTCTTAGAGAAATTATGAAATCGATTTATTTATTTTCCTGAATTAAGTCTTCAGTCTGCCCTCTGCTCTTTCTGATACTAGAGATTTATTTCCCATAAATTTATTTGTGTTTGTAGGTACCTACATAAAGCCTGTCTACCCAGACTATTACGATATATGTACCCTGCTATTACGTAGGATGATAGTATATCGTCTATCTTCTATAATAGGTATCAAGGCGATTATGGAGAAGTTGCCTTTCAATTACTAACAATAAGTCCTTCAAAACTTGCGGAGGTGAGATTAGGAGATACCTTTAGTTTTGCAGTTTTACAAACAATAACATATATTACACCCAAATTCAAATCAATATTAAAATAAAACCGGCCAAGTGCGAGTCAGACTCGCGCACCGAGGGTTCCGTACAAACCTGTAGGTATATAAGTAAATGGTAGTATAGACCTGAGTATTTGATATGAATTTCAATTTATAACGTATTAAAAAAAACTAATTACTAGATCTCATCCAAACCAATTTTCGGTGGAAGTTTGCATCGTAATGTACATCATATTTTTGTTTAGTTTCATCATTCTCTTATTTTAGAAGTTACGGGGGGGGGGGGCACACATTTTACCACTTTGGAAGTGTCTCTCGTGCAAACTATTCAGTTTAGAAAAAAATGATATTAGGAATATCAATATCATTTTTGAAGACCTATCCATAAACGCCCCACAAATATGGGTTTTATAAAAAAAAATGAGTTTCAGTTCTAAGTATGGGGAACCCCCAAAATATTTTGTTTTTTTTCTATTTTTGTATGAAAATCTTAATGCGGTTCACAGACTACTTACCAAGTTTCAACATTATAGTTTCGGAAAAAAGTGGCTGTGTCATACGGACGGACGGACATATATACAGACAGACATGACGAATCTATAAGGGTTCCGTTTTTTGCCATTTGGCTACAGATCCCTAAAAAGACGTGAGCTTTTTCATAAATGGATTGTATAGGTTTTATTTGGAAGGCTCACAAAATTTGATTCAGTTATTTTCTCTTGCAAGACTGTGGGTTTTGTTTAAGGCATTTCTGATAAATTACACTGCATAGAGAAGTCAATTCAATCTATGTTTTGTTACCCTATAACTCGTACTCCGCGAGCGGTTTATTCCCGCTCGCTGTATACACGTCGTACTAACTCGGGACTTCAAGTAATCGTATAATTGAGTTCTACAATATAACATTAAATTTACTTATGTAGATAAATGTGTACGCTCCGCTTTAAGGCATAATTAATTAATATCAACGCTCTTTGAAATAAATCAAAACACAATAGGTCTGGTTTTAGATTAATGTTCTGTGAACTTGTAGACATTGTGTTCATCAGGGTTTAAGTACAATGATGGGCGTACCCAGTTTTTGGGCTTTAGGTGGAGGGGCAAAATAGAGTTGGTCCTGCAAAGCGGCTCAGAACAACTTGTGAGAAAGTATCACGCAAACTATTTATTGAACGTAGTATTTATTTACTCGTTTTTTTATGTACACAGAGCATATCAGGTGTTGTTTAGTCTTTGTTCTAACTTCTTCTTATTTTTGAGCATACCTGTGTTCTACCGTTGAAATAGTTAAGATGCGTTATATATGACAAAATGAAAACAAAGAAAGCCACTGTCGAGCGACTTTCTTCTTTATTTTTTCGTTCTTACGTATGAATATATTTAGACTAAATGAGGATCAAAATTGCCCAGACATCATGGCTGTTAACAATCTTATGACAATGTTAAGGTAAAACTTTGCTTACCTGAACCAAGTTGTAACAGAACTAAGTTACAGAAGTAATTAAGGCCTAACTTGTCCTTTAAGTTAAACTGATTACACACGGTGTGGGTTCCAGATAACTTGCTTAGGTACCCGATTAGTTTCCATTGTGTGTATATATTATGTATCCGATGTAACGAAAGCAGAAGTCATTTTTATTTTACTATGATGTCAAAAGACGATGAAAACCCTTAGATAACATTGAAAAGTAAACGTCCCTGTGACTTTTTGGCGGGAACTTGCAGAGTGACGTAGCATTTTAATTTTTATTTTCATAAATTTGTGTATTTTGAGTTTTATTGTGTATTTTTGGTGGTATTTTACCCAATAAAGATCATCCATGTGCACCAGTGAAGTGAAATGAAATGAATTATGTGTATCGTGACTTTTCAAGTTGTCTCAAAATGTCCGTGAAGAGTTTTAGTACAATGACCACCATTGTAGTAAAACATGACTTTTATGGACGGTGACCGACTGAGGACTATAATGTGAAGTTATTTATTGTGACTGGAAACTATAATATAACTCGACACTGGCAGAAATTAGCCCTAATTTGGGCTTGGTTGCCAAAATAAAAAAAAAGAAGAAACGTCCCTGTAGCTACAAGTATGTCCAATTGTAGAATTGCCATTCTCCTAGCGTAGTACAAATCCTTATATTTCACTTTATGATAACTCATTGTAAGATAACTTCTCGAAGGCGAGCGTTATCCCAAGCTGTGCTAAACTACGGTCCATTATGGTGACTATCCTTATTGGTGGCAATAAAATAGAGGAAATACAACAAACAGTTTCGCCTTTTATAGCGCAATAAAAATAAACACCTATAAGAATGTTTATCAAAATAAGCTTCATGGTCCTAAAAGGACAGGATTACAAACATTTCAAAAGCTTCAAATCCATCGGGAACGTCGTGTTTCCTTCGCGTTTCAATTCTTATTCCAATTTTAAACGGAATCCGGTTTCTATTTTGGCGTGCACGTATGTTAGAAATTCGAATAATCACTTTTATTGGCCGCCAGTGTCACTCAGAGGTTTTGACGAAATTAAATTCGTAGAAGCAAGAAAATGATTGCGAACGGATGAAAAAAGAAAATTCAGAGAATGTTATTTATAAGGTGTTATCGTTATACAATGAGACAAAAAATTATATTCAGAAATTCAATAATTAAATTGAAGCAAACTGTGTTAATTTATTCTTGGTGCGTCCATGCTTGGCGAACGGAGCACGAGCCGAGCAACGAACGAGCACACTGCGAGCACGATTCGCGTAGCGTGGACGGGCTTGCGAGCCTCAAACGAGCAGTTTGTAGCGTGCTCGACTGCGCTCCGCCCGATCAGTTTTTTCATACGTCCAGTCCACGCTTGAAATCGCGAGCAACGAACGAATCCTGTTCGTTCGAGGGTCGGCTGGTGCTCGCTTCGCGTAGCATGGACGCATCATTACATGTTACACGAGTAGAGAAATAAGCAGGTTGTATGTAACTTTTTTAGAATCTATGTGATAAATAGTTACAGTTGGCAAATCTTTAACAAAAGAGTGCTTATTATTTCTTTATTGCTGAAAGACCTTATCAAGACCTAGTCACTTTCTCACTGATTACATTTTGCGATAATATGGTAACTTATAAGGATTCTTTAGGCACTTATAGGCACACCAATAGCAGCTTGGCGGCAGACGCGGTTTCAAAGATCATAAAAATATTTCTCCATATTAGTATTCTGCGCCGCTGTCATTTTATAAGAACACCAAATATTCTCATATAGCGTAGGCATAAACACAGATTTACAAATACACGGTACGTTTATGACAGCGTGAGAGCGCGTACATACGTCCGCTCCGCCAGTTGGCATATGGCGTATTTTTTTCCTCTTACCGAGCTCGAATTGCGAAATTGTCCCGTTTTAAGTACCGTCGGTTGTAATGCTCGACGCGTTTTCATTTCAGCTCGGGAATTGTTGTAACATTGTTATAAGTTGTGGTAATAATCAACAGTGCTTTTAATCTTTGTAATTAAAATGTTTACGTAATGAATTTTATAATTGTTTCACATTTTAAATTGTTTTTATACAGTTAAAAAAGAGTAAGGACTTATTTTTGAAGAGCGTACAGCTCAGCTCTACTTGAGATCCAGTACTTTCTAGGCTGAGTGCTTACTACCCTCGGCTACATCATCACTTACCATGGTGAGATTGTTGTCAAACACAAGCCTACACACAGTATAAAAAAGCACTTTGTTCAACATTATTAATGTAAAGATTTGAGTTCAAAATGATTGATAGACTTTACTTTGTACCTACTGATTTATCACACCCAATCAATCAATCATTCAATCTATAGTCAAAGTTCATCCAATTTTTCATGCGCATCTATGGCACAGTACCATTCGAACGATGTTGACCTGGTGCCATCATCACCTTTCTACCATCGTACTGCTCGCCGGCGATGTGGAGTTCATCCTCAAATCCTCGAGCCGCCTCGATCGTCCACACAACGTTTTAGTCGGACTTTCTTATTGCGGACCATTAGGATGTGGAATGAGCTCCCCGTTACGGTTTTCCCTCAGCGCTACGGTATGGGGTTCTTCAAAAAAGGCGTAAAAAGAGCTCTACAAGGTCGGCAACACATTGGCAATCCCCCTGTTATTGCAAATGTCCATAGGCGGCGGTGACCACTTACCATCAGGTGCCCGTCTGCCTGTTTGTCAACCCTATTGACATAAAAAAACCTACCTTAAAATGAATATTAAAAAGAAAAACTCATTAAAATCACTGCTACTTGGCATGTTTCGTTTATTGGGCTATTACAATAGAAACAGGTATCTACTACGACTAAAGCCCAAATAATTATTCACATGTAAAAGAAAAAAAATATCCATATGTCTATTATGAAAAAAGGGACTCATACAAAAACTTTCAAATTCTACGTTTCCAACAAACGCGTATAATATGTATTTCCAGAGTTGGTATGTTGTGAAGATATACCCTAAAATAGGATTACACCGTACGCCTGCTTCCGTTGATGCCCGGGATATACATAAATTATTCACTTGCCCGCCTTATTCGAGCACCACTAACTTTAAACCACTATTGATCCAACATTCGAAGCCGTGAATAGACGTTTTGGTCATATAATGAATGTTTTGTTACATGACTATGACATTTCTATGACTACACAGTCATAGAAATGTAAATAGTAAAAGTGGCATTTTCAAATTCCGAACTATAATAGTATTACTTTGTGACGCTTTATGTACAAAACGAGCGTTTGACGTGCTTCAGAAGGCACATACAGTCAAAGCCATTTATTCAATCTAGGCCCTAGTTGGGCACTTATGAAGGTCAACAGGTGCTGCTTGTCAGGGCTGGTCTGCTTAAGTTTGCTATTTACTTATTAAATAGCGATTCAGGCTACTTTGTAGTTTTTGCCGCCGCGCCGGGGCACGCAATTGTTGTCAGTGCGATTAGAATGTAAATATTAGGTCGAATCTAAGCTTGTTTATTGACTAGCTGAGTTTATTGCCGGCACTTCTCAGCAAATGCAACCTTTAGAGCCGGTATTTGAGTCAGACTTTTCATACGTGCCTACGAAGGTATATTTAAATAAATGATTTTGAATTTGAAAGCTACTGAAGTTACCACCAGTAAGTAGGTCAGCCTTAAACTGAAGACAACTTCAAAAGAAGACGTAAAGCCGTTGGTCCCGGTTATCACTTAATTATGATAAGTGTTAAGATAGTTGAAGGCCTCCTTGGCGGCTTGAAGCTACAACACTAGGTTGACCACTAGCCTGCCTCCACCGATCCTCGTGATGGAGTATTTGCCAACATTTGAAGGGATGCCTGTGCTCAGCAGGACATATATATACTGATGGAAATAAACGTGGATACGCGTTCGTTTGAAAAAGTCAGTATTAATGTTATTCTGTTATGTTATTACTAGTATTTACATTTCTATGGATATAGCCTGGATCGATCACAATGAGTTAACCAAATCAACCGTTGTGTAGTCAAACCATTCAGTGTTTATTCAAGAAAATGGGATGATAAAAGCGAGCCTTTGAGAATGTTATTTTATAATCCTGATATTAATTTGTGTGTTCCAAATCAAATGTTAATTTTTACGTAATTTATCTTTCACCTTTAGAAGATACTAGGTGTCCCCTATAGTTTAACTCGCGTTCCCGGGATAAACGGAATAATACTCAGGAATAATGTAGCTTCCTATTAGTGAAAGGATTCGACTGGTAGTTCCAGAGAATAGTCCTATTAAAGCATAGACATATAAAAAAATCAAGACGGAGTGTCACCTTATAAGAAAGTGAAGCAAACAATTTCCTACGTGTGCGTGAGTAAAATCAGTACTGGCCCAAGCAGGCACAAATGATACTGAGCCTTATTGTCACTGTCAACGTCTCGATACGGAATGGCTTCCTATGGTGTATATGTGTGTGTGAGTGAGGCCATGTATTTACAAGACCGCCGGCTTCCTATTACTTGCGTCACTTAAGAACACAGACCGTTCAGTCTTTAATTTATTCTTGGTCTGAGTATTAGAAACAAAAATAAAAATATCTTCAGCTTTATTATATTAGTATAGATTATTATTATATTATTTAAGGATTAGTGTAGATTTTTTTTAGGAAGCGCTCGTGGTGTAGCGTGATTAGCCGTTCTTAATCGATCGGCGAAGTTAAGCTACGTCTGTCGTGGTCGGTACCTGGATGGGTGACCGCCTAGTGGTATTTCAAATCGAGCGTTTCCGTGCTTCGGAAGGCACGTAAAGCCGTTGGTCCCGGTTATCACTTAATTGTGATAGTCGTTAAGCTAGTTGGATGCCTCCTAGGCGGCTTGAAAAATTCCAACAGTAGGTTGACCACTAGCCTACCTCCACCAATCCGCAGTGGGCATGCGTGGTGGAGTATCTGCCCATTCCCTTTCACCCTCATTTGTGAAAGGAGGCCTGTGCTCAGCAGTGGGACATTATAGGCTGATGATGATGATGATGATGAGTGTAGATTTGTTACAGGATTATCTAAACATCGCATCGCTTGCTTTTCAAACAACAAAAAGTCAACCATGCTATAGATAGTTAGCTCCCCGAATGAATTTTCTTGAGTAATGTTCTTATCGTTTCGTGTACTACACAATAATGTATATTTACACCAAACTTCGAGATAACCAAAACACCTTTGAATGCAAATTGAACTCCTGCTCTGAAAAATATTTACACTAAGTTTCCTTTTCACAAAAAGTTTCAGACAAACCGTCAGAGGTTGAACCTAAAAATACTTAATTAGATATCAGCCCTTAAAAAATACACAAAACAATAATATTATGAAAATAATTCAATAATCTCAAAAATAAAATAAACTCTCAAATTAACGTGAATCTTATTTCTGTGTCTAAAACGAATAAAACGATAGCTGAAGGCTACAGTTATATTTTCAAGAACCTTTATTGTGATAAATGGTGCGTCCATGCTACGCGAATCGAGCACGAGCCGAGCCACGAACGAGCCTACAACGAGCACGATGCGAATAATCCCTTTGTACATGAAAAAACTTACAATCGCGCTCGTTCGAGGCTCGCGAGCCCGTCCACGCTACGCGAATCGTGCTTGCAGTGTGCTCGTTCGAGGCTCGGCTCGTGCTCGGTTCGCCAAGCATGGACGCACCATTATTACAATATACCTATCAAAGAAACCTATCTATTTCAACGAATACCGACTCACAACTCCATCATGCACGACACAGGCAATTTTCATAAGCTTTTCGTTTACATGATGTGATTTCAGTTCGTCAAGCAACTGGGTCATTGAACTATAGCCTATCTTGCATTATTAACACTCTATTTAACCCATAAGGTCAAGCATTTAACATTTGACCGGCCTAGAACCTCAGTCCGACATTGAAAAGCCTTTAAATGACTTAATATCATAATCCGTAGGGTGACTTAGAAACGCAGCGACCATCACATAATTTCATATTAAAATTAAAACAGTTGGACCAAATTATAGCAACTTACGTTAAAGGGTTCCCACCATTAGGGTGGGCATTACGGTCTCGTGATGAGAAAATTATTATGACAAATGGCCAAATGGACTTAATTAGTTTAAAATTAGTGACGGAGTTTCAGCGGCGATGACTTCTCTCAAGTATGCAATTTTGCCGCGAGTTGTTTTTTTTTTTATAATACTAAGGTTGTAAATAAGTATACGGCCTGCTTGATGGTAACCGGTTGCCATAGCCCATAGAATATAGAGGCTTTCAACACCAGGTTAATCGCGCGTCACCGACCCAAAAAGTACAAAAGAAGATTTATCATCTCTTTTTGACGCTGACAGTATATCAACAAAATTCTTATATTCCTTCAACTTAAACAACCTTATTTTATTAAAATGTCAAACAAGAACTAAAATATAAAATTCGCCCAGAAAAAAGTATTCAAAAAGTTCGGAAAAAAAGTCGAGATATTGTTGTTTTGTAACGTTACACGCTATTGGCCAAAGATATCCGTAACTCCGAGGATATGACCTTGGGGGAAGGGACCAAATCGCATTTGGAATACATTCCTATCATCTGCCTTAATGTAATAATATTCAGGCCGAATTTGAATATAATCTGATTTTCTGGAAAATAAGATCAAGGACATTACACTTAGCAAAGGGAAAAAGAATGTTTTTCCACTGAGTATGAAATTAATATCCTTTAAACAACGGAGCAATTTAGGGGAAATGAGATTATTTATTTTATACTATATTTTCGATGCCGATTTCGCTCGCGCGTGAAATACCTTTTTTTGCCCTTCAGTCAGCTGATTTCGATGACACATATATTTGGAGTGCTACAGCTAACCTTTGTAGATTAGCCTGTCTGAATTTACAAACAGATAAACCATATAATCGTCTTTATGTATTCTGTGATACTCTTCATTCATCACCCCCAATCAGTTTTTAGTAAAAATATAACCAAAGCACAAACACGCTGGGTTCTAAATTTTTATGTAGGTGATTAAGTACAGACATTGTACTTAATTGTTTTTATTACACTACAATTTTAATTGAAAATATGGTTATCTTAAAAAATCTTAAAAACGAATTTATAACCGTGGTACACAAAACAAAACCCAGACCCATATCAAATGTCACATTTTTGCTTTACATTAAATGTTCAACTCAAGCCAAAGGTCAACATCACATACAATTTTCATTGAAATACTACCGCTGGTCGATGCCCTATATCAACACGGATATATCTTCCGAATTGCTTAAAAAGTCACACACAATTAACCTCTCGCTCATTCAATTTTCAACCTATCAGATACCATTACGGCCGTATCAAATAATAACCCTTCCTCACTGAAAATCACATAATATAAAAAGCGAAAGCCACACATCAAGCAGTCGGATGTTTTGGAGAGCGGGGGCGAGGCTGGCCCGGGCTCCTCTATTGATTTTGCCTCAAGTCCCGCGCCGACCCCCCCTCACGCATCTCACAACTGTTGCTTGACTTCAGCCACAGCTTACAAGAAACAGTGGGTCCATGCACGTTTTATTGCGCTTTAGTACAGACAGCTTAAGTCAAGATACGTGGTGAGTTAAAAGTATCGCGATACGACACAGGTTTTAACTTTATGTATGTTCGAGAAATGGAATGGGTGGACGAAAACAAAGCGCAAACTTTAGTAAAAATAAACGTACTGAGAAATTAAGATATAGTATTATCTTATACTTTTAATATAAAAAAGTCCCAAATGACAAAGTTATCTAAAAATAAATTAAAGTATTGGAAATCGCATTAAACTAAAATTCAGCCGGAGGCATCCGATTCATGTTGAACTTACTGTGACAAAAAATTCCATGAAACCCATGTAAACTTTATCTCAGATTCTATACGGCTTATGACAGAGACAACAATAGTTTTCATCATGGAAGCATTTTTATTGAGCTTAAAGTGTATACCTACATAATTTATTAATCGTCGCCACGATAGTACATGTGAGATTGAACGCATCATCATTTGATTGCCATAGGGTACTAGACACACTGGTAATGTTTACTCTATGCTCGTCGTGCAAAAGCACAACGGCCTTGGAAGAATCCCCGAGGACGCTGAAATCTGACATAATTGTATACCCATTGTATACCAATATTACTAATATAGCAAATCATATAATATGACGAATGAAGTATCATGCACGTACAGATATATCTAGTTTGTCCTGATTTCCAGTTTAAACGTAGAATATATATTGTACGAGTTAGAACTGCAACTTTTCTCTTTAAAGTTGTCGGAACCGATCTCGATTTTACATAGTAAAGTTTTAGTATGTGAAACGTATTATGTATAGTGTTCGCCCTTGGTTTACTCGTGTTTCCAATGGAATATTTCTTCGGAATAGAAAGGTCTAAAAGTTATATTATGTTATTCTAGATTATGAACATCATTGTTTGTTCCGTAGACACGTACAAAGGGAAGCAAGTAAACTTAAAATATTTGTACGAAGTATAATTAGCATATTCGAGGTAATAAGTTTACAAATGGGTTTATAAGATTGTTTAATCAATTGACTCGCAGTTCCCGTTTTTTTCATATCTTTTTATAGGACTCGCGTCCCATCAGCAAGCCAAAGGGATTAACAATTTAGACTACCTTGCTTCAGACAGAAATATATTGTTCCATTAACTTTAAAAAACCTTTAGAGAAAACATGTTTTTCTTAATGACATGAAATTACACTCTAAGGCAACTTTAATACCCTTGAATTTCCTTTATCTCTTGAAAACATGTTAATTCCAGCTTCCTTGTAAAACGATAAAGGCGCTATCCAAAGCCTTTTCATCAGTATTAACTGATAAAAAGTAGGTGTCAACTTGGCACGTTAAGCTCTTGCCTAACTGACGTTCACATCTTTCAGGATATCGGAAAGCGTGTTACAGATTTTGAATTGATTTTCCATTTTACTTATGAAGTTTAAAATAGGTAGGTAATACATTTTATTTACATGTACATTTTCATTGCAGGTGCAATTTCACAGGTTAATGATGATTTGATCGAAAGTAGCACATAAAGCCTAGAAAGAAACTAGCTTTCAAGTTCAGGTGGTGGTACTGGAACCGACCGATAGGTGCTTGGCGACAAAATTGACAACTTTAAGGTAACTCATACGACTTCAAAGAATGGTGAAAAAATCATATGAAAAATACAATCCTTACTAATATTAAAAACGCGACAGTTTGTATGTATGAATGTTTGTGACTCTTTCACGCAAAAACTACTGAACGGATATGGATGAAATTTGGCACACAGATAGAATATATTCTGAATTAAAAAATAGAATACTTTTTATCCCGGGAAAACATACGATCTCTCGGGAATTCGGGTGATACCGCGCGGGACAATATATTAACATAAATGGTAGGTATTACTGCCAACCGTATATTTTCTTTTATTTTATGGTAGTGGAATCCAAAAAATACCAATTGTTTAAGACGAATGTGGTATTTAATTTTATTCTGCTTAAAAGATTACATCTCGAAAATGTAGTGTTCAGTGGAAAATGTTGTTCACTGTTGAACAAAAAAGAGTGGACCAACATTTTGTAAATTTTTTGATGCATCGCATTATAAATACATTTTTCTTTTCAAAACACTTTCAGTACAATATAATGTGAAGACATAATTTTTTCTGTGATTTTATATCGAGTTTATAAAATCGTAATTACGTTTTATAAAAAAAAAAGAAGTGACTCCTGAATAACGTCCTTTGGGAGTGTTTTTAATAATTTAGTCTTAAAAGTGACCTAGTATGTTAAAGTAAATAAAGTAGGTACATAAGAATTTAATATGAAGTAAATATAGGCAATGCCCTGGCTCAAATATAAAAATGTTACGATAGTTACCGTTTGCTTAAAATGAAATAACCGAGTTGAAAACTAATTAGTTCTCCAGCTAAAAACACCACAAAGCACTCTGCACAGAGTTCCGCCTCAAAGTCAATATTACTTCAAGTATATTCATATACATCATCTATTTAAACTTTCAGTTTGAAGACTTTGTTAAATTACTTGAAAACCTTATACAGGCTGTTTTTTTTTTCAAGCCAGTGTGGGCATCTTCTGAACTACAGGTCTTAGAGAAAGACGCTGAAAGGAACCCCGAGTTGAATTTTGATGAAAATAAAAAAATACCATTAAAATTTATTTAGAAAAATTTGTATGTTCGGAAATATGGAGATTTAAAAAAAAAATCGGAATGTTGCTTCTAAGTCACAATATGAACAAAATTATGTATGACAATCTTGCTCACAAGTTGCTAGAATTTATCCAAAATATTATTTTATATTTTCCTTGACCATGGTTTTATCATGCCTAAATTTTGACGAGGTGGAGCAGATCTCGCAGGGACCTCACTCTGTTTAGCCATAAAGAATTAGGTCTTAGCATTCTGACAAAAAAATAGAGGTCAATTTTGATAAATTCTAGCAACTTGTGACAAAGATTGTCATACATAATTGTGTTGGTATTTTGAAGTAGAAGCAGAAAAATAAAAAAAAAACTAAAAACACAATAAAAAAAGGCATTTTTATTTTCTTCAAAATTCAGCTCGGAGTTCCTTTCAACGTTTGTCTCTAAGTTGTTGTTGTCAGAAGTTGCCCTCACAGGCAGCAAAAAAAATCAGCCTGTATAATAGTCAAACGTATCACAAAACAGCAAGTATAATATATTTAATATAAAAAAAAAACATTCTGTTTTCGACACTATTGAATTAGAAGACTACCAAAAGAATCAAAAATGTTAATTTTGACACCAGTGATAGCTCATTAGAACACAATTATAATAGCAGACCCTGGTCTGCTTGAAACTATTTATTTAGTCACTTCATTGTGTTTTATTTGTAGATTTTATAGATACACGCAAATATCGTCAGTAAGAGTAAGACTAGAATGAAGAAAATTGAAATAAATGTTAGGTTATATTGAAAATAATAATTAAATTAATATCCCGGAACATACTTAACACAAGGCCATCTGATTCCAAAATAAGTAGAGTTTGTTCTTTGATCCAGATAACTGTAATATTACATTTTAATTATATACTAACATGAGATTGTTCCACTCAGAATCAAACAAACAGATTTATTTATTTTTCAGATGTGTCCATGCTTGTCCTATGGCGTGGCGGTCAAGGTCCATCAAGCGCTGAGTTTATTGCCGGTTCTAGTCACCAAAAGCAACCTTACGGACCGGTAATAGAGTCGGACTGTCTGTAAGTGCTTGTGAAGCTCTATTTCATCAAACTGCTCTAATTTTAAACAGAAGTATTTGGATATAAATTAACAATGGGAGCATAAATCATTAGTCTATACATTGAAAAAGGTTCTCTATAAAACAAATTTAATAGAAAATTCAAAATCAAAAAGTATTTATTCAATTTAGGCCCTGATAAGGCACTTATAAGTTCATAAATGAACGTTAACAAAATTACTCTACACGCAAGCGCTCTAGCGAAAGCAGTTTCAACTTCACGACACACAAACGGTCTTTAGCACAAAGAAATGTCTGAATTCTTGAAATTAATATAAAATACTGGCTTTTGTCAGCTTTCTTTGTTGGTTTGGATTGCAGTGCACGTTTTAGCGGTAAAGGATAACTAAATTTCAGAAATAATTCAACTATGTTATGTTAGAATAAAAAATAATTCACAAAAAAATTATTAAAATTTGCTTTCGTAAAAGTCAATCAGAAGGTTGCGTGTTCAAATCACGTCGGGGTCACCACTATGGAGGTGCCAGGTGGATGACACCTCCATTTAAAAGGGAAGATCTTCCGCCAGGCTGGGTCATCGTGCCTGGGGACCGCGGTCCAACTGTACATGTCGGACAGTTGTATATATGCAGATTCTCGAGAAAACTTCTGATGCGCGATGCAGGATAATGTGGCGCCACACCATCTATCTTTCCGTGTGTGAATTATCTCGGTGTTACTGATAGATGGCTGATAGATGTCGCTACAATTTCAACCAGGATTAAGACTCATTTTAAGGAAATAGGAACAGAACTAAAATCTTTAAACTATGTGTTACAAGATAGAATATGGTATAATACATTGTAAAACACATGTAATATGAAGAGCATGTATTAAAACCAATGAGTTCATCCTTTTTATCGGAGAATACGCAAAATAATACTCTAAATCCGTGTCAGAAAGACGATTTTCGAATGATACCCTAAAATTAGATATTTGATCGTTCGATTGACTTTCAACACGTGTGGTTTTAATCGCCATTAAGGTTTTGGCCACCCCACTCCCTTCTTAAAATGGCTTTGGAATACTTACAAGCGTTCTTTAGTTCTATTATCGTAATAATATGTGGCGGTTTAGAACCTCTCAGCCTTTGGAGAGATATAGGCTCGCTCTGTGTGTTCTACCGTATGTATAATGGGGAGTGTACGCAAGAACTTTTTGACCTGGTGCCATCATCACCATTCTACCATCGCACTGCTCGCCGGCGATGTGGAGTTCATCCTCACATCCTCGAGCCGCCTCGATCATCCACATAACGTTTTAGTCGGACGTTTTTACTACGGACCATAAGGATGTGGAATGAGCTCCCCGTTACGGTTTTCCCTCAGCGCTACGATATGGAGTTCTTCAAAAAAGGCGTAAAAAGAGCTCTACAAGGTCGGCAACACATTGGTAGCCCCCTGGTATTGCCATAGGCGGCGATGACCACTTACCATCAGGTGGCCTGTCTGCCTGCTTGTCAACCTATTGACATAAAAAAAGTATAATCCACAAAATAGTACATGCCATTTCAAGCTATATAAAATTGGTTATATAAACCATTTTGAAATAACGTGGAAAGAATACACGATTTTTAATACACCATTTTTCAAACTGGTTTCAAAGCATACCTAAGTATGAACAGGTACACTTCCCTATACAAACGGGGTCAGAGGGCTGTCTGTCAGACGTCACGTGGCACTAAATGGGATAAAACGGATCGCATATCTCTGAACCCTTCCTCGGTTTTTGCAACGGATATTAACCGCAATTATTTTTCAAACAGAAAGTTATGTGAAGGGGTTGGTAGCTTTCAAAATTCACGACCCAATAATATACTGACTTCAGAATAGTATCAGATTAGAGTTGCTACACCGTTTTTAGTGAAAACCGGTCTTATTTTTCATCAACATTTTATGATACTGGAAAATTACTTGAACCTCTTTGTGAAATTAACAGTTAATATCGATACAATCTATTATCCGAAGATATTATTTCTAGATAGCCAGTATTAAATAGGTACCATCCATTAGCACCTCTCAGGTATGACTTTGAAGAGAAAAGAGTGAATATTTAAATGGAACGGTTATTATTTCAGTTGGTGGAACTCGCACAAGAGCACTGTAATTAAAAGATAAGGTCGCAGGAATAGACGGGCCATTTAAAAAGTCGTAACTTGCAATTAGGTAGAAACTGTAGTGTGCATTCGCTATTAGCATTAATTGTGGCGTTTGTGTGCTCTAACATACCTATTTGCATTTTCTGAATATGAACATTATCCTGTGTTATTAATTTAGTCTATAGAAACCTCTAATTTTAAATTAGTAAGTTATAATAGAACCCTTTGCAAAAAATGTTAACTAGGTAGGATTTTCGTGAATTGAAATTTTATGTGTTGCTTATCGTTCTAGAAGAAAAAACATTTTTTTAAAAACTCTACACTTCTACTATATGCAAAAGTGCCTACTTTTAGGCATTGTTAATCCATGACTAACAATGACAAACTTTTTCACATTGAATTTTACTAAGAACCAACTGACCCCACTATTTCACATGTTTCTATTATTTTCCACGGAACCTTAAGTTACTCCTTATGACATGAGCTATCTGCCAATGAAAGTCCCGTCAAAATCGGTCGAGCCATTTCGGTGATAAGCCGGAACAATAGCCAGACCGACAGAAATTTTAAAATTCGTTGTGTAACGGATATACTTATACACATTTGCATTTGGTAAAAAGCTGTTATTACAAATAGACACTTTATTTATTTGTATAGACTAGTTATCCCCCACGGATTAAAAATTAGTCTAGGTATTTCAATATTAAATCGTAATCAATTAGCAGCACATACACAAACACAAGTTTATTGATATATTACCTGAATAGCGTCAAAATCGAATAACAATATATTAAACACGAAAGCGAACGATAAACCGACGGAACAATTGCTTTCTATATTTATTGCATACATTACCGTACATTAGGTAGTATACTCTAAGGTAGTATAGTATTAGTTAGTATCTGTCGGTTTGTGCATTAATAATGTAAACTTTGAACTATTATTGTGTTGGGATTTACGAATATAAGAAAAAGATTTAGAAACAAAGAGAGAATTTACTAATGATTTTTTAAAGCCAAAACTAGGGTCTTAGTCTAAAATTTTGAGAAAATTATAACACATCATGATAATGTATTGTTATTTTGGATTAATTTATATACGATGGGGTATGTAAATATGTATTTAAGGTTATTTATTTATTGCTATACTTTGAGGTAACACGAAACATACATTCCATTTTGTTATTGGATCCATATTCCATGTTTCATGTTTTCAAATCGTATAGTTTCCAATTTCATTTTATGTTAACGTGTCTCACGCTCATAATTCTACTATAAAATTCTAGTTTTATATCATAACGTCAAAAGGATAAACAGTGTTTTTTAAATAATTTGCTTCAATATAGTTGTAAAATATATATGAAGTAATTTTACTAGAGTTCTATTCTTTATACATATAAAAATATGCTTTGATGAGAACTTTTTTTTTTTTATATTTTTTATACGTCTAAGTCGGTAAACAAGCATACGGCCCGCCTGATGGTAAGCGGTTACCGTAGCCATTTGGACGCTTGCAACACACAAAGCATCGCTCACGCGTTACCGACCTTTCCCCCCTCCCCTATGAGCTCTGGCGACCTTACTCACGCGCAGGAACACAACATTACACAACATAAAGTTATTTGGCTGCGGTATTCTGTAAGCTGGAGGTACTTCCCCAGTCGAGCTGCTCTTTGAACGAATAAACGCTATGCTCTACCTCTCTCAAAACTTATTAGTGTTTTGAAATAGCCCATCAAAGCATACGTATATTCTGCACAATAGTGGATTATTATTAGGTACCTAGTGGTCCAAAGTTAAATAATTTTGTAGGGTTAAAAGATATCCAAAAAAGATAAACACAATCTATATAGCATTATTTTAATTGGTCTTATATTGCCTAATATATAAAACTTTATAATGAATTGGATAGAAATAAGTAACAAAACTTAAGTCCACGTTAGTCTCTCAAGCGCTATGACAACGTATATACGAAGTGAGAACTTATATATGCATACTCCAGGAAGTAGATCCCGTTTTTTTTACAGTCGAAGAAGTAAATAAAAACGTTCACCTCCGGTTCTAGAAGACTTCGCAAGCGGAAAAGATAATCTGTAAGAATTGTAAACAATGGAAGCTTCTCGAAACTTTTATAAAGCCAAATCTATATATTATATAAAATTCAAAGTCCTGACTGACTGACTGATTGACTGATATATCAACGCACAGCCTAAACAGCTGGTCCTAGAGACATGAAATTTGGAGGGTGTATTCTTTGTGAAGAGTAGATGTCCACTAAGAAAGGTCACGTGTATCACAGTTTTTCCGAAATGGGAGATGCCTAATAGAGTCAATAGGGCTTAAACAAGAAAAAAAACAATTGAGAGGGAGTGAGAGCACTTATTACGTTTGTTTTTGAAGAAAAATATGTCTTTTGTTTCCTGTAGGCCACGCGGGCGAAGCCGCGGGCAGAAGCTAGTTAGTATCATAAAAGCGATATTTTAAAACAATAATATAAACGAAAAGTTTTCATGGAATCATCCAAAACTGAAATACCTATTTTACTCACTATAACATCATATCATGAACAACTTATACAACATACATTATCTAGTATTTTTTTGTTTTGCCTAGTTAGGTATTCTTATTTTGTCATTGCTGGCAACTTGAGATTTCGGTCATATTAAAGCTTTAATTCGTTGTAACATTCTTTTTTGGAATTTATTATTTTCCGAGACTGTGATTTTCACCGAAATACTTTTATGAATCGGTTCTAAATTACATAGCATCGTTTTCCAATATAATTTAATTGCAAAGGTTTAATTATAGCATTCACAAAATAACATACTGTGTGCCTACTGCCATAACGAAAACAATAAAACCGTGGGATTACGTATGCGGCTAATATACATGTGGCTGGATGACAATTATTGTACCGGATTATACCCAGGACCACCCACATAACTTACATGAGACCGGGGAGTTACGTCACTAACTGCTAACTGGCTTTTAACCACAAAGCACAAAGATAAGCATTAAATATGCATAGGATATGATTCAATCGATAAGACAGTTACTCTATGTAAATAATATACCTAATAATAATTATTAGTATTCGTAGTACCCAAATTAATAGATATTACTCGAACTAATATTATAAACTAGCTGTCCCGCGCGGTTTTACCCGCATTCCCGAGGGATCGTATGTTTACCCGGGATAAAAAGTATTCTATGTGTTAATCCAGAACATATTCTATCTGTGTGCCAAATTTCAACCAAATCCGTTCAGTAGTTTTTGCGTGAAAGAGTAACAAACATCCATACATACAAACTTTCGAGCTATAATTTTAGTAAGGATGCACAAGTTTGGATGTTTGTGAGTTTGGATGTTTTTGCCTGAATCACGCTTCAACATCTGAACGGATTTGGATGAAATTTGGCACGCTGATAGAATATGTTCTAGATATATGATACTTTTTATGGCGAGCAGGCAAAATATCTCTCGTGTACGCGGTGAAACCGCGGGGCTCAACTAGTTCTTATATAAATCCTATTTCTGCTATAATATTACAAATGCAAAAGTATCATAGTTACGGAGGCTAATGACTAAGATTTTTTAATTGATAACGGGCTAGCTGGCGCGGTTGGTTAAGACTCTGGTCAAGATTCCACGTATCGCGTCGCTGGTCGTGGGTTCGATTCCCACACAGGACATGTATTTGTTTGCATGAAAATGTCTGTATGTCCTGTGTCTGGGTGTAATTATGTAGCTATATTAAGTATGTAATTACAAACAAAAAGTAGTATATTATGTATTATATCAGTTATCTGGTTTACATAGTACAAGCTCTGCTTAGTTTGGGATCAGATGACGTGTGTGAGGAATGTCCCAGGATATTTATTTATTTATATTTAATTCATCAGCTATGTGGCGGATGACAGTAACTTAAATTAGTTTGGCCAGTTTGGCCTTGACATCCTACTCTAACTAATACTAAAATTATGTTGAGAAAAAATATATTTAATATATTATTGATAAAATAATTAAAGAAAGAAAAGAAAAAAGATTTTAATTGACAGCATTAATGAAGGAGGTTGGCACAACAGAAATATTGGCAAGCCAAAAGTGACTTCTACTGTGCCCAAAGCCAACTACTGGGTAAATATAAATTATGACAGGTTCAAGTCATAGATAACGTATCTCATAATTATGACCTAGCCTAAGTGAAAATTCGTGCCTCGACTGTCGTGAAAAGACATTCTTATAGAACTATTATTCCAAATGAAAAATGTATATCGGTGCACACAAAATTTAATTTAATACTAGTAATTTCGGTAAAGTATGCGGTACTCAAAGTAACAGATTGAATTCGTTCTTATAAACCAAGAATATCAATACGACTACAAGTACAGTCATCACACAAAAAAAGAAGTCGTAAGCTTCTGTAATGTACAGTAATAAAATAAAGAGGAAAACTTTTCGTTTGTTTGCCCTGAAATTCTTAAGCTTCAAAACTTACAAATATGATATATATCCCTAATACTTCGAAAGGTTGAATAAACTACAGTACTTACGAATATTTCTTTTGTTTATATTATTTGCATACTGGTCGTAAGCTGAACTTTCATTTACCTACGTACCTCCTCCATATTTTTATTTATTGTTGTTTAGGTTAGGAAAGCTTGAGTTGGTTTGAATTTAAATATAATTTTTTTACGCAGAATTTTACTCGAATAAATACATAATAATCTGTGCTTGAATACAGCAGATGTCTTAGGGTGTGTCCAGACAGCAAATGCCGCGCTATATCCGGAACTGCCGCGAACTTTCGTCACGAAAATTTCAAACATTTCTTCACACACATTTTGTTTCCTTCGCGATTCGTAACAATATGAATAGATTTTGAATTGTTGGGTCAATCGATTAAGACTTATTATGGGACGACTTAATCAATATACCTAAGTATAAAGAAATACTACACTCTCTGAACAGTATCTCAAATCAATATCAGCTATCTAATTGGACTGTTTTATTCCAAACGCCTTCAATTACTGTGAACACCGGTTAAATGGACTATTAACAGTAACTACAGAACACGACAATTGCCAACTGAATGTATTTTTAGTTCCAGTGTGCAGTCAGTAAACGTTTAGATTTCCTTTTTCAATCCGATACTCGGTGACTCGACGTAGTTACATAATTGTCAACGCTATTAACTAATAGAATACTAGAGTTTGCAGATAAAATGGGAAGTAAAAATATAAATTGCAGATAGTTGAAAAATATATGTCATTACATACAAAATTTAAGGTAACATAAATAATTGATTGTAGCGTTTGTAATGATCCCACACATTTATTTAACAAATTGAACAAAGAAAAATTACAAACTTTATGCTGAAACAGACAAACGAAGTTATTGCTATACTACACTAAATCGGGTGTTACATTAGCAAAGGATGTAGCCAGCAGGCTATATTCCATCATTAATAAGACCATGCACTATACATACATTATTAGGTAAATAAACTAATAACAAATTGAGGAGAATTTTCAAAGAAATACGTTACCATGGAATATCTGGACAAGTATAAAAATCTTTTTGACTAAAAATATAGTATTTTATTTGTTAATACAGAGTCTTAAAAGCCTCCAAAGAATTTTCTTTTTATTTCTCAAAAAGTTCCCCAAACAAAACTTTCAAAATGTTTAAGAAAAGCAACGTCAACTTTCGTCACGAATATATTTTTATAAAATAGCTCATCACTCGAAAAACTCATTTCTCACAGTCAAACTGAATGAAAATCTCAGGGGTTTTTTTTTCGTGAAGTTAGGCAAACCCTTTGGGAGGAACCTATTGAAATGTATATTTTGTTTTCTGTTTAATGACGTTTAAAACAAAATATGTTAAAAAAAAAACATACAACCGAATTGAGAACCTCCTCCTTTTTTTGAAGCCGGTTAAAAATAAATATTTTTGCTCTTCTTTTTTCTTACGCCAGGGGAAAATATATATCAACCCATTTTGCGTACAAATTTTTCACACTGAAAGCGATCATGTATTTCATATTTTTGCTCGTTGTGTACATACGGATAATCTCGTTAGCAAGTTGACTCGCCCATTTTAGCCTCGCGATGTGTGCTATGCTATGTCACTTCATTTTTGCTGATACACACGAAATTTTAACGAACAGAATTTTTATATTGTTTTTTTTTCTTTTGAGAGACTGCTGCGTTTCAAATCTACAAAAGTGTATCAAATTTATGTTCTACGATTATTTTAATTTTTGGAAGCTTAAATTTCACTGGATCTCTTTAAACAAATAATTATTCCTTTAGTTTGAAGACAGTTTACTTAAAATCAGATTAATAAATGACGTTTTCTTTGACTTTATTCAATTTAAATTCGATTCAATTTAAAACAAGTCCCTTTACGCATAATAAAAACCTTTTTATTTTTTTATTTTAACACAAATAATGTCTCAAGTGAACACAAAAAAGAGATAAGTACAACCTAAAATTAAATAAAAATGTAACTAAATCATTTCCATTTCTAAAATAATTCTCATAACTAAAAGATAAAATGTTGCAAGCATATAGTACAATGTTACGGTAACCGCTTACCATCAAGCGGGCCCTATGCATAATTGCCATCTTAATGATATAAAAATATACCAAAACCGAGATCCTCTTCAAATACTCTTAACAAGTAAGTAAAATATTAAGCTACTTAAGTTATTTTTACGAGGGAACCATCTATAGCCATTTCATGTCAAAAAATAATTACAAGGGCCAAACCGTGAAGTTCAGAAGAGGATTAAAACAAACACGGGAAAATTAAATGTGATTCAGAAAGTTTTGCCACTTATCCGGAAGTCTGGGGCTAATATTCTTTATCTTGGCTATTTTGTTTGCTCGTTTTAATCTTATTTCCAAAAGGGAATCAGAGAAAATACAGAAAGACACCGCTGCGCTGTTTTCATAAATTGCAGTATTAAACGAAATTTGGAATATTTTTTATGAGATTACAAAACTGAGTGACACATTTTCTTTGGGCGTTTTGCGAAATTGTATCTGTTTACCACAGATAACAGCCATGAACATTGGAAGGGACCTGAATTCATACAGCCTGTTACTGGCAACAGGTTAACTTGTAGCGACATCTATCAACCATCTATCAGTAACACTGAGATAGCTCACACACTAAAAGATGGCGTGGCGCCACATTATCCTGCATCGCGCCTACAAAAGCCATTACATCCTACATCGCGCTTATGAAGTTTTCTCGAGAATCTGCATATATACAACTGTCCCACATGTACAGTTGATCCGCGGTCCCCAAGCACGATGACCCAGCCTGGCGGAAGATCTTCCCTTTTAAATGGAAGTGTCATCCACCTTGAACCTCCATAGTGGTGACCCATAGTGGTATGAAAATTTAAGTCGATTACTCTGAGAAGGTTTATGGACCCTTCTCAGTGTATGGCTTAAGTATAAATTACCATGAAAGGCGTAATCGCCTTACTCTATCCACAGTAAACTGAGAAATCAGATAGAACCAACATAGGAGCAAACTTTATAAAAAGTAACCCCATAAATGGGTGCTAAATCTGATAGTCTTACGACGAAGATGGAGTGTCGCTCATTAGGTAATGGCGTGCGATCAATCTTAATCAATTAATCATTCCACTTAACTCTATGTACTCGAAACAATCTAGTTATTTTATGTGTAAAGCTTCTGGCCCGCGGTTTTATCGCTTTTCCGATGTATTTAATATTTTCTTTGGGATAAAGAGTATCTTATTTTTTATTCCACGATAATGATCTATGTAATTGCTATTCGTCTAAATACGTTTTGCCATTACAAGATAATTGAGTAAAATAACACCAAAACTTTCCGATGCGATGCTCCGTCCCGATTCTTTTATACGTCCATGGTAATTAAATTTGATTTACGACACATAATTGTAAACTTTACCTCTATATTTCAAATAATATGGTCTCTCGGAAAATTTGATTCCGTTGCCAATTAAAGAAAAGAATATCTTTAAAGGTAACTGCTATTACAACTTTCCTAACGACTTTAGAAGAAGAGACCCGATCCGGGCTTGAACAATTACATTGCCAAATTATGCCTATTTAGAGTTCTACAATAATATAACAAAGTTTATTCAATGTTTGTATCTAAACAATTATATTAAGACGAGTGTGTTTCCATTTTCTCTAATTTATTCAAGAAATTTAGTTAATACGTTTCTTTACATAAGATTTTTATAAACATATTAAATGTAAGTGTACGTACCTTCGCTGTTAAAGGGGAAATTCGTGTCCCTTCGGGGGGTGTGCAAGATTATAGGTCAAGGTAAATCCTGTAAAGTACCTATATTTAATCGTCAAAAATATATATTTTTTTACTACTTAGACAACAAACAAGCATAATGCCCGCCTGATGGTAAGCGGTTACCGCAGCCTATGGACGCGTGCTACACTAGCCCCCCTAGACAAGATGGTTGTCGACAATCGTCATCGTTAGTAAACGATCAAACTTTGTATGGGATTGACATAAGAGATTGTTAGAAATCACGTGATATTTCGATTTGAAATGTCAATCCCATACAAAGTTTGATCGTTTACTAACGATGACGATTGTCGATAGACATCTTGTCTACTGGCCCAGACGTGTTTTCGCGCGTTGCAGACCCTACAGAAATCCCTTCACACCCTTTTTGAAGAACCCCATGCTGTACTCCATTGGGAAAACCACGGCGGGGAGCTCATTCCACAATCTGAGCGTCCGCGGAAGGAAGCTCCTTTGAGACCACTGGGGAGGGGTGCCTGAATATGATACATAGCTATATGCATAACGTCGTCTATATGTTTAACTACGTGATTTTTGTCAAATCTGACTTCTCCAATGCCAAAAATTCAGATTCATAAATTCAGCTGAATATCGTGACGCGCCATACTCGTTATTACATTTATATTGAACGTAAAACATGAGGGCTTTCATACATCAGTGCGTACATAAACACAGATAGTGCTTTTGGTTTGGAATTTATTGCGGGCTGTACCCATACTTTTTTATAGAGAACGTTTACATTGAGAACATTTTATTAAACGAACTCTGAACTTTTTAGAACAACGGTACATGTTAAAATCGTGTGATTACCATTGTAGGTTTTGCTGTCTAATGTACATACATAGTCCTCATTAAAAACGTTGTAATATGGTGGAAGCCTATGTTGCTCAAGTTCTCTAAAGCGGTTTTCTAAACGGGCAACCGTAAATGCTGTTTTTAATTTTATACAGATAATTAACACTTGCGTAGCTTGCATTATTGTAATGGTGAAACTATTATATCAATCCTCAGTTTCCGCCCATACACCGCTCAAAATATCATTTGTGATAGATATTTCAATTTTAAATAAGTATTTGTACGAGTAGAAAAGATGACGAATATTGTAAAAGTTGTTCAGCATGACTAACCCAACGTAGATTTCGAAAATATGCCATCTCGAAATCTCCACCTGTTATAATATATCCTAATATTACAAATGCGAAAGAGATTTTGTTTCTTTGTTTGTATCCCGGGGACGCGGGTGAAATCGCGAGGGACAGCTAGTAATACATAAGAATATAATTAATATATATATGATCTATACTACTTTCTACTTAATATTATAAACGCGAAAGTTTGTATGGATGGATGTTCGTTAATCTTTCAAGCAAAAACTACTGAACAGATTTGGATGAAATTTGGCAAAGAGTTAAAAAAAATTTTTTTTTTTTAGATTTGGCAAATAATATATTCTGGATTAGCACATAGGATACTTTTTATCCCGGGAAAACATACGATCCTTCGGGAATGCAGGTGAAACCGTGCGGGACATCTAGTCCATCATAAACCGGAAACTAATCCCTCAGAGTAGATAAATACTACGACTTATAAAGACCAACCTAAAACCGCCTTCCGCATTCCCTATAGAATAACTAACAACAGTTGCTTGTAAGGAAACGTGCCTCAACCACACATATTCAGGCATCGTAAGTTTTCCACTCAAAACCTCAACTTGATACAAAGCTACGCTAGTACTCTAGTCGGAGGTCCACTAAAGCTTTATTCATTTAAGTATAATATAGTGGATTGTTCTATTTTTTGTTAGGCAGTTGTCCGACCGCCGCCGACGAGTAAACGAGTAACTATCGGCTATTTTCTCGTTCATGAAACGTACAATAGATATGACATTCCTTGTAAACAAAAGAGATGCATATATTAATAGTTAATCGCTGACTGTTCACACTGCCGGCGGGGACTCGTTCCACTAGTTTGTCACTGAGCGACAAGAGCTATCAAAGATAATTCTCGCTCAGCGATGTCGCTTGGCGGTCAGAATTCACGCCGAGAGACCAACTAGCAGTCATTTTCTACCGCCACGCGCCGCGAGCGAGTGGCGCGAGTAAACGCCCGTCGGACTCACACACTCGCTTACAGCCCAGCGACAAAACTATCGGAACTACACACTCGCTTGCCGCTCTGCTCGCCAACTCGTTTCTAGTTGCTAGTTTTATTCGTTACTCGTTCATCGTCGGCGGTCGGACAAGTGCATTATGCAAGTAAGGTAGCAAACAAGCATGCAGCCGGCTTGATGGTAAGGGCCTACTGTAGCCTAGAGACGCATGCGACGCTTATATCACTTGCACGTTGCCGAACCTGCAAAAACCTCATGAAAATTCATGAATAGGGGTTTGAACAGATGATATGCAATCTCACACAGAGGACCAATTAAGCATTGCTTTCAAGAATTGAGGTCTTACAAATGATTTTTATGTTGCCATAATAACGGAAATATTATTATTATAGTTTTAAAGTAGCACAAGGCGTTAATTAAAGCACATGGGAATAGTTCGAATTACAACGGAAAGCTCGCCCCTTGTGATTATTAATTAAATTAATTTTAGTTGGAACGCTTTGTGTAACAGGAGTACCGATGAACAATATTTTAATTCACTTTATTTTAGAAAAAGGCTACAAAGAGTACATGGAGTCTAAGTAATGAGTGAAAAACCATACCATTGAATTCATAACTTTATTGCATTAGAAAAAGAAGAAAGAAAGAAAATATATTTATTTTGAAAAATACACACGACACCACAAAAATAATATAAAATATCAAACAAATAGCACATAAAAACAAAAAAAGTACTGTTGTGTGATATCAAAATTGGTCAGCTATTCAGTATAATAACAACTGTTACCCCGAAACCGGGTAACAGCACTGGTTTTCAATCGCTGCCATTCGATATCACGCACAACCGGACAGAAGACAATAGACATAAGTACACAATAGACAGAAAGGCGAGGTATATTTCCGTTTTTATCTATGAAATACTAAAATGGGTTATCGACATTCTGGATTGCAGGATGGAATCTATTTACTGCAAGGTAAATAGAGAGTTGTAAATTATATTATTGTGTACCCATGTCCTTTTCCAAGTCCTAAATTGACTATATACCATCTTGATACTAAAGCAAACTTGTAAAAATATACCTAACACTCAAACGTTCTCAGGAAAGATAATACATAGCAGGTACGAAGCAGGCAGCGCACACTCATTTATCGAAGGATGACTAAGCCCTGATAAAAATAGCTATTAACTCAAAAATACATAAATATCAGCTCAGAAACCAATTAACACTAAATACGTAATTTAAAACGTTTTGACCTTCAGTAAACCCATCAATAACCGAGTTTTAATATAGCAAGACAAAGGATCGCCGCCATTATTCCGCGCTAACGTATTGGACAGGAACTCACTCACGTATATAAATTGATTTTGTCATTACGTGTATTGGAAAAATACGCATCTGACCTTTTGTGGTCATCCTTGGACGGATTCCGCGTTTTGTTTAACTTGGATCAAGAGTTATAACCGTGCTAGGTGATAAAACACTATAAATTGCTTCTCAGATATAAATTATTTACCATGGATGAAGATCGGTCTTGTAGTCCTACCTTTACTTTGACCTAATACCGACCGAAGAATTATTGAAAATAAAATAGAAGAGCAACAAAAAATCAGTAGTATTCAGAATATTCATCTTTATAATTCTACTCCTGTTTTTTTTGCTGTGCCCGCGGTTTTAACAGCCTTAGCGCAATATCCGACTGTATCCGGGCTGTCAAAGTCAAAGTCAAAGCCATTCAGTGGCGTAGCTACCTAGGGGCTCGGACTCAGACTTACAAACTATAAATACAGTTATTGACAAAGAAAGAAACGCAGAACTCTGAACGCGGAACTCTAGAACTCTCTCTGTGGGATCGGCGCCTAATATTTGGCATAGAAACAAATAGTTGTTGACCCTTCATACGGATTATCACGATGGACAAGATGGCGGAACATGCTACGATGTCTTTTTTTAATGTTTAAGTGTAGTCTTGCTCGTGGTGTAAAAACGAGATGGCTTGATATGAAAATGTTAATTAGTTTAGTTGGGGCCCTATGTGGGCCCTAGTTTATTTTTTGCCTCAGGGCCTTTGGTTACCTAGCTACGCCACTGAAGCCATTTATTCAATTTAGGCCCTAGTAGGGTACTTATGAAGGTGAAAGCTACCGAAGTTACCACCAACTGGCTGTAAAGGGCTATATAAATAGAAAACCTTCCATTAAAAATATTTTTTTTTTATACCACTAAGGTGGCAAACAAGCATACGGCCTGCCTGATGGTAAGTAGTTACCGTAACCTATGGACGCTTGCAACACCAGGGGTATCACTCGCGCACAATTAAACACAATAATTGATCGAGCCTATAAAAGTACAGAACAACAAGCTAGTTGCACAAACCACTATTGTACCACATCAGTACCGGCGGAAATCTGCCATTACACATATCATAGATCAATCTACTAGATAGCCCATAGCTTGTATGCTAAACCTCGATACCTAACACCACGGCCCTCCACTCTGATTAATGTTCGCCGCCACAAGATATGCATCGAATCAATTACAGTTCAGTTTATTGGTGGCACGTCGCTGAATTAATGAACAGGATAAATAATTGTTTTCTTCATATTCCTAGTCAGAGAAGACTTCATTAAGAGCGAGCATTCGATTGGCTTACTCAATGAATGCAAGAGTGGTGCGTTGGATGAGTTTACAAGATTTGTGAAATTTTTATTATAGTTTTTATTAAATAAAAATATTAAAATTAGGTATTAATTTTGGAGATTCACAAAATAATGTTTGAATTGATTAATTTATTTGTACAAAACATAGGTGTAGGTGTAATCTAATTGTCCAGAAAAACTAGGTTACAGTTACTGTTAAGTAGGACAGTCTGTCCCAGACCTAAGGGTCTTGTTCAGTGATATGTTTTGTATCAGAAAAGTAACGTTACTCAATTACTTGGTAAAAAATAAAACGTAGTAGGCGCGAAAGAAAATTTAAATCCAATTTTTTCCTCGATCGTTGAATCCTAATTAAATGGATAAAGTTGTCAGAAATGGCTGAAACGTGACTTTCTTTAAAAATTGCATCAAAAATCTAATTTAAAATAAAAGCTTTTTGTTGCTATAACCAAAAGAAACAAATTTCAAGATCCATGATATTAACTAACGATGTTTAGCATAGGTATAATTTTCTTCTAGAGCTTTTGAAGCCCGTTGCCGCTATTTTTTTACATACAATTTTACAAAAAAAGTCTACTAAATAATTACCTAATCTTCATGAAACGAGTGTTTAAGATTAATGATAAATAACTTTAATATTGCCAAAAACTATTGAGATTATAACTTTTTTACGATAATTTTGTATAGTACGTAAAGATGGCGCCACTTTAATATAGTTAATAGTTTGACTACGCACTACTTCCGGTGATGAAGTAAAAGTTGTTGGTAGGCGCCATCTTTGCATCCATGTTGAAAAAATACAATTACAACTAGTCAGTCGTTATCCTATCGTCGAACGTAACATTTCTTGTAAAGATATCAAATGTTAGTTTACAGTGTCGTGATATATTATATTGTGCAGTGCAGGGTTTGTTTAATTGGACAAAATTATATTACTAAGTGAGTACATAATTATTTTTATTCTCTTGAAACCTATTTTATCCCATGGTATTTACAATCTAAACTTCGTAATTTTGCTAAATCCCCGGGCGTGTAGTAAGGTCCCGCCAGCATCTTTTCATATGATTATTTTCCAGTTAATAACTGACACTATTTAAACTTCCAAATGCACACCACAAACCAAATTGGTTTCTCAAGTGCACCACACATTATTGGCACCAGAAGCTCGTAAATGTCCCTCAAAGTTGACCTCCCATTGCCTATTCAGTGAGTAAAGGGAAACATTGATTAATATGCTGCCGGTAGCCGGTAACTATCGGATATTAGTAGTCAACTGTGACACCTAGAAACGAGTTGTATACATAAATACACTTAAATTTGATTTACCAGTTGAGGGTAAAGTTACGATGAGTTTATGCTCGAATAATAAGAGAGTTCGGGTACTGAGCATTAAAATTTTAAGACATTTATGTATTCAAATGGTGAGTCCTTTCCTTTCTATACTACTAATATTATAACTGCGAAAGTTTGTGAGTGTGGATGTATGGATGGATTTCGCGCAAAAACTACTGAACGGATTTGGATGAAATTTGGCACACAAATAGAATATGTTCTGGATTAACAAATAGGGTACTTTTTATCCCGGGAAAGCAAACAAATATGTGTGAATGGGAGACAAAAAATAAACAAGTAACAAATTTAATCAAGAAACTTATGATTAAGATGTCTGTTGAAATATTAACAACAAAATATCAGTTACAGTTTAAACAAAACACTATAAATTACATACAATACATTTTTTACACCAGGGGCCCAAGTCTACTATTTCAATTGTGTTCCAATGATCTTTCAGTGGTGTCAAAATTGTGCCATAATGGCATATTTTGTTAGTAAGTAGACTATCAAAACTGTAAAATGTCACAATTTTCAAAGTCAAAATTGTGCCATAATGGCATATTTTGTTAGTAAGTAGACTATCAAAACTGTAAAATGTCACAATTTTGACACCACTGAAAGTTCATTGGAACACACTTTAAATAGCAGACTTGGGCCCCAGGTGTTTTGTAAAGGATTCGTCCAGCTACCTTAGGTATATTTCTGATTCTTAGGTGTTTCTGGTAGTGTTCGTTAGACCAGATTCCTCCAAAAATAAAGACAAACCTGTCATACCCGCAGTAAAATTAAACAAATCAAGTACTCAACTGACATTTAGCGGGATAAGCGAATTGGGTTAAATTACGTACCTATATCAAGGTATATGGCGTTTCACAAGGCTCTGGGAAGCTTACTGATTAAATTTGCATTGGGTCCCGTTTGTATTTTAAAGCTGGGAGGTGCTCGTGTCCGCCCGGTTATACCGGCAGGACCGGCACCTGTGTACCCGACCTGGTACACTGTGAAAGTAGACCGGTACGGACGTGTATAGCACGAGACTGTTACTATTGAATAAAATGGAAATCTGGAGTAGAATTGCTAGATTATTATCAGCTTACTACTTGAGAAGCGTGAGTAAGCTGTAGTCCTAGGATACTTATTATTTACATCGGTAATACATTGGCGTGGTATTGCTAATGTCTAAAAAAACGCCGAAGTGCGAGTCGGACTCGTAAATGAAGGGAACCGTAAAGATTTTTCGTATAATGGGATTTCATTAAATTCTTGTTACGTACGGAACCCTCAAAGGGAGAAAGTCTATAAAATTACAAACAAATCCCATAAACAATCTTATTCCATCGAAAAATATTGCTTCACAAAAATATATTTTTAATCCAGTCCTCATTCGGATTCAACCAATGCCATTGGAGCGTGTTATTTTTAATTAAAAAATAAATTGCGTCCTTCGCAAACTAGAGTTACTATTTATTTATTGGCTGACGTATTGTTGTAACAAATAAATATAAAAAATATACTAACAACGTTTAGGTACTCATCAAAACTACCGGTTTTTTATTCGAATATTGTTTTACTAAAATCGTATGACATTTTATTGTTTCATTTATAAATTTTCCCGAAAAAACAACTGCCACATTTTTTTATATTCGACAATGTTTTACAAAACACGTCCTAAGAACATAGTCTTATTAATTTTTTTTTCAACACACACTTGTTCATAAAATTATATTTATTGCACCGTTTTTAGTATAATGCAGCTTATTACACACGAGTGTTTTTTACTTTACATTACCGCACAGTTTCATGATAGGTTGTGTGGATGAAAATTATCAAAAAAAGTACTTTAAAAAATACGTCTGTTTTTTTGTTGAAAAACCTCGTATGACACGCGTGTGCATTGATCATTACACTCTCGGGTCCATTTACACACACAAAGTGCCACTCGATTCGTACGATTTACACATCTAGTTATTAAACGTTAATGGATTTATGTTTGTAACTCAAAATATACTCGTACCCATTTATCGTTTCGAAGAAGTCAGTGGGCTCTCAAAGAACTATGGTAAAGTTCGTACGTCAATCAGACATCCATTCATAATGAAAAAGGTAGCATAAATGAATTATATTTAACCTACTTTAGTAACACCACAAACCTTTAGGGTACCAAAAGAGCATCACAATAAAAGTAATCTTACAAAACACTGCTCTCGGATTGTTGTTGCTCTTGTAATGTTTAAAGGCTAATTTTGCATGAACACACAACGTAAGCCGCTGCATCAGTGAGGCATTAAATACCGAGCGAAATACTGAAACCCGGGTTTCTAGAAACACGCATGCCCCACTCGTCTAATCTCTACAAAATAACTCTCAAATACTAGAGCAATACGGCACAGTTTAATGAGACATGCCCGCTGCCTTTTTTGAAGCACGTTAAAAAACTCATTCTCGGTAGCGTCCTATATACGATATCACGTGGATACGATAATACGACATTAAATGAAACCACGTAAAGTAAAAAAAATACAGCTTTTCATACATTTTTGCCGAGGAGACATGTACCTTTTATATGAAAAGCAGTTTTTTTTTTGGGATTTCGATGTTGGTCCCATATTGAAAGTCGATCGAATACATGAGGACTTTACGTGGTTTCATTTAATGTCGTATCCACCCCATAAAAGTAATAAGTATATGCAGATAGGTAGCATATAAAAGAAAAATCATAGGATATAAAAGTGATCTAACATATTCGAGAGTCATATCATATCAAATTGAAGTATAGCAGTAACATGTTGAAGTATCGGTTTTCTTTGTAACATTAATACTCAACATAAATTTATAGGGTGACTGGTAATTAGTAAACGATACTTAGATAAATGATTGTACTCATGATAAAAAACAACTTTCCCAAAGAAAAAAATCTTTTTTATTTACTTATCACATGAGCCCATAATATATCGTATCTGACAAGAATAAGTATAACACCATCAGCTTTTATTTATCCCTATTTGTTTCTTTGGGAAAGTTGTTTGTTATCATGAGTACAATCATGTCATCTAAGTATCGTTTATATATTACCAGACACCCTATATAAAAGATGGTATGAAAACGTTTTACATATTATACACCGACTATAAGTAGGTATTCTTCGATATTTTCTTAGTGCGCTTGGTAGTACTTTGTCTGACAAAGGTATCGCAGCGGCCACGTACGTTATAATAGACCGTGATTTTCCAACTGAGTGTGGTACTATGCAAATTCCTAAACGATGTTCGTCCTTGGAACTCAGAATTTCGGTGCATATTTAGCATAAACTCACTTTTGCACTGCCTTCGTGTTGTTTCAGGGATATTTTATATTCAAACGCGAGCAACGGTTTTATAAGGTGCTCTTTATATTTTTTACTTTGATCAGCCTCAGGTTGTTAAAGGTAGCGGATAATCTTCAAGGGTTTATAGGATTTATATTAACATGCAACCGTAGGCAAAAGCAACGAATATTATATCCATCTTATTCCTTCATTTTCATTTGATACAGATAGGCCAAATCAAATATTTTCGAGTTGTTGCTATGCCTCAATTTGTGTATAGGTAACAATAAGTGTAAAAAATTTGTTCACATAAAAATACAGGGGCGCCACCCTTGTACATACACTACAGTTACTGGTCACAGAAGAATGCAAGTTAACCTAGCTTGGCGTGAGAGTTTGGTATGCCTTGACGCGACGATATAGCATGAACGAATTCGCCGCGAATCTCTCGCGCATATTACGAGTCGAGACTCTAGCGAAGTGCACGCGATTTACGCGTGGATGCAATGTATTGGGAGGTATTGGTGACCTGTGCCTCGCCAACGCGCGTATGCATTCGCGCAAAACGATTCGCAGTGGATTCGCTCTTTGCATCCTATCCTATTAGACCAGGATTTTAAGTATTTCAGTAACCATAGCACGATGGTAGGGTACTTCGTAGTATTCGCCCGACTGGGTACCACTTTAAATTAGCACATGATAGCCAGTTAGTATGTCACAGTATAACAAAGACACCAGTAGGCTGATGATAATGGTAACCTTTTCAGTTGACCGCCTGAGTGCTTGACAGCCATCACACATTAAAAAAAACGAAAAAAAAAATACTTAAATATCTATCAAATCTATCAAAATAAGTTAGCGTCAATTAAGGTTTTAAAACAATATTTAGTTTACGTTTGGATATGATACTTAATACACAGGATTAGCCTTTATAGCTACATCATCAAGGTGGAAGCTTTAATATTATTTTTAATACGATATTGATATCTAATGAAGTCGATATTAAGTACCCCTTAATGGGACGATAGTATCCTTGGTTTTTATAGCTTTCTTATTGGATATCCATTCTTAGTGCTCGCCTACGCTTTATATGGAGCTTCTGTGTAAAATATCATGCTTCTAGTCTAGGGTAGAGTTAGGACGTGCGTTGTCTGGCAGTCAGCCAGAGTTATAGTTTTAATAAGCCGATTATAACCGACAAAATATGTAAGAAATAGGGTAATACGTGTCAGACAGTCTGCCGAGAAACCGTTTGACTGTCGACATACTGTTTGACTGCCGATAAATTGTTTCTCAGTTCGGCAGAAACCTTATTTAAATCCCTTTTTTCCATTTATTTGGGTTCACAAACAGTAACACAGGATATTAAAATTGCAATTTTACATAAATACAGTATTAAATGTGTTACCAACTACAAGAACCACGTATAAAATATATATCCTGTGTATATATCGTATCGTATAAATATATATCGTAACTAAAAAAAATGTTTTAGGTAAGATGTATACCATTTTGCCCCTCAAAATCACGTCACAAAGACACAAATGCATGCATAAACCTAGAACAAACTTAGCTTGAGAACCTATTTATGAACCCAGACTGCAACGGCACAGTAATTTGGAATTGTCAGAGTGCATAGACTTCACAAATAGTTCGAAATTCGCATGCATTTATTTACTGCCGTACTTTTACAGATCTATTTTAAATGTTCTAGGGACATGGCAGTGCACTCCAAACATTTATAGCATCAAAACAAATAAAAATTAACTAAGAGGAGATATATTAGCTTTGTTACTGTATAAAAATATATTGCGTATTAATTTACTTTCCGTTGATAGTTCTTTGAATGTTCTAACTGAGTGATGATTCGGACGAAGGTGGTAAGCACACAAAGCCTAGAAGGAACTGGCTCTCAAGTGCATCTGTCGGAACACACAATAGGTTTTCGTGACTGATTTTCAACTTGAGGGTGGTAGCCAGCCAGGCGGGTACTACAAAGTACCGTACCATGCTATGCTATGCTGCTATGTTTCCTCACGATGTTTTCCTTCACCGAAAGCTCAAGCTCATTGTAGGATTCGAATTTCGAAACCGGGACCTTCCTCTTGGCATCCGACGTCACTGAGGTATCATTTCCTATAAAGTTTAAGTTAATGAGATAGTTTTGATACAAGCAGGTAAAGTAAACTCTATTATAACAAGACCGTAATAATAATCTGTTGAATAAGAAAAGGTTACGGTCATCCACATAGAATCCCTTGTCAACAGAACAAGATAAAATACGGAACTACCTCGTTCCTATTACTACAAACAACAGGGGAATGAGAACTAATAAAGTCCCTTTATACAGTTATAGGATGTCGTACAACGCATCAGGACATATGCAATTAAAGGGTCCACACGTTACAAGGATAGTAACAATTTGCACGTAGGCCATATTTTTATTTAGCGTTTGCAAGAGGCCGATTAATATGCATGCCGGGAGCGAACAGGATTGGACGGTACAATGAGGTTCGCATACGTGAGATGCCTCGCAAATTTTGTGGTCACCGTGAAATTTTGTTGCTTTTGTTTTGTAGGTTAACGAGTTAGTAAGCTTCTGTTTATTAGTTTATGTTAATCTTATGGTTACTTTTTTTTTTTTTTTTACTTTAATGCAAAAGGACAACCGGTCGGCATACTATGGGGTACATGTGTTAGTGAGGCCTGTATTTACAAGACAGATATTTCTTTTGAGACTATAAGTAAAACCTAGATTCTTTACGACGTTACAAATCTTTACAGAAATATTCACAACGTCATAAATTGTGCATATAAATCAAATCAAATTTAAACAAAATCAAATAAGGTAGAGTAGGCAGATTTTGTTAACAAGAAAACCAATTTCTTTGTTCAATATTTTCATAACCTTATCAAAAAGAAACCTATTACTTATTCATTCTCTCTAATGTAATATTTTCCAACGAAATTAAAATAATACAATCAATTAAATATGATAACATTTACGGCCTGAAAAGGTTCTTTCGGCCAGATGTTAGCGATATAATAAGCAGACAAAAATATCAAGTTAATAAAATGGTACCCTTAATTAAGTTGAATTTCATGAAAGTCGTAAAGCTCCTAAAGCGATAAAAGTAATTTAAAAACATTGAACATAAACAAGGAGCTTAGTATTATAAGTTTAGAGCTTTTATTTAGTAGCCCATTTGTAGGAAATTATTACATTTCAAACCACATAACAATTTTATGACTGTTAAAATAATGTGAATGAAATGAGAATGACCAAACCACAAATAATTAATACTCATTGATACAGAAGAGCGACTCATAACTGTGATGCCAGATATTCGTGTTAATATACTCGTAAGATGCATATAGAGCCAACACGATTAAAAAAAAACGATATATTTGTAGACAACGATATTGTTCGATATATTGTAACCTCTAAATTATAGAGAATTATCGCAAAATATACACATTTATACTAAAAATTTATACAGAACTCTCCAATTTTCTTATTAAAATAGCAGGAGTTTTACTTAAATGGGTTATGAATCGTATAAACCTTATGCACTGCTCTACCTGTTCCCAACTTTAAACTGTTATGGAACTCCTCTACGTAATTTTATTTTCTATTTATTAGTCAATATACTATAACTATTAAATATTTGGTACAAAAGTTATCTTTTAATATAGACCAACAGTGCCGACAAGTATTTATATGTTAGAGATACTCAGATACATAAAGGCTGCTTAAATATAAAAAGAGTAGCAGAGGTAGAGCATAGCGTTTATACTCAAAGAGCAGCTCGACTGGGGAAGTACCTCCACCTAGGGTTGGGTTTCTTCCCGGGAATAAACCCAACTTCGAGTAAATTTCCAATTTAGTGGGAAAGAACCCGGGAATTTTCCCATTGGGTGGGAAAATACTCAAATGGTCATATTTAGTAGATTTTGAGTATATAGCGAGAAATAACTTTACCAAATCGTTTGAATAACATTTAACATGATTTCTATTAGGGTCATACTCATATCATACAATAAAAAAACAATAAAAAAAATGTTTTGCGTTGTTTTAAAAAAAAGCCACGTTTTGGGGTGTAAGTGTTGTGGTGGACAGTCGGTGGACAATCGGACAGACGGTCTTGTGCAGAAAGAGCACGTGCACATGTACGACGCTTATATAGCCCGTCCCGGGTCCCGAGGGAGGTGTTGCAAGCGTCCATAGGATACGGTAACCGCTTACCAACAGGCGGGCCGTATGCTTGTTTGCTACCTAGGTAGTATAAAAAAAATGTGTGATAACTTCCTCCAAGGTCCGCGTAGGTCCGCGCGTAGGTGATGTAGGTACATACAACAGCGAGTATGATTAAAATAACAATCAAAAGCATCAACAAATATGTTTTTTGAGGAACATAAAGCCATTTGAGTATTTTCCCGCCGTTTGGGAATTTTCCCGTATTTTTCCATTCTTTTCCGTATTTTCCCGTATTTTTCTTTTCTTCCCAATATTTTTCTTTCCCTGCCCATCCCTACCTCCACCTTACATAATACCGCAGACAAATAACTTTATGTTGTATTCCTGTGCGTGAGTAACGTCGCCATTGCACATTGAGTATGGGGGATGGGTTGGTAACGCGTGAGTCATGCTCCGTGTGTTGCAAGCGTCCATATGTTATGGCTATAGTAACGGTAGTTTAACAACTTAGTTTTGACTATTTGTTGGTTTTCGTATGACCACAATCTCACCATGGCAAGTAATGAAAGCGAAATGAAGCGCTCGTGGTGTAGCATGATTATCCGTTCTTTATCGATCGGCAAAGTTAAGCTACGTCTGTTGTGGTCGGTACCTGGATGGGTGACCACCTAGTGGTATTTCAAATCGAGCGTTTCCGTGCTTCGGAAGGCACGTAAAGCCGTTGGTCTCGGTAATCACTTAATTGTAATAGTCGTTAAGCTAGCTGGATGCCTACTAGGCGGCTTGAAAAAATCCAACAGTAGGTTGACCACTAGCCTACCTCCACCAATCAGCAGTGGGCACGCGTGGTGGAGTATCGCCCAGTGCCTTTCACCCTGATTTGTGAAAGGAGGCCTGTGCTCAGCAGTGGGACATTATAGGCTGATGATGATGATGAAGTCATGAAAAGAGTTGAAAATCTGTCGCCAAGCACCTATAAGTAAGTTCAAGCAGCCCTTGATTGTGAAACTGTATGTCCTTACCTTACCTCTTTCAGCAACAGCATCACATTGGTGAGATTATATTCAAACAGAAGCTTATACAGTAAAATAAAGAGGAAAGTAATTTATATTACTATTTAGTTACTTAGTCACATGTATGTAGATGAGTTCTGTGATGTGAAGGTCCCGTGAGAACACTATGAATAACTATAATTTGTGTTTCACCTGGCCATCAAAAGTTATATATTTAAAGGAGACATCTGCGTTATTTGCATATACTACAACGAATAAAATCTACTATATAAAAATAAGTCGGGTTTTCCTTCCTGACGCTATAACTCCTGACGATATAAAGCGGGAAAATCTTTTTTCAAATACAGCGCCATCTCTGATACATAGCATGTATAAGGGTAGGGTAGGGTAGGGTAGGGTAGGGTAGGGTAGGGTAGGGTAGGGTAGGGTAGGGTAGGGTAGCACCACGCGAACGAAGTCGCGCCGGGCAGCTAGTAACAAATAAAATTTAATTTAATTTAATTTTAAGGCGATGATAGCTCAGTGGTAGTGACGTCGGATACCGAGACGAAGGTCCCGGGTTCGAATCCTACAATGAGCTTGAGCTTTCGGTGAAGGAAAACATCGTGAGGAAACCATAGCTCGGTGGTAGGGTACTTTGTAGTACCCGTCTGGCTGGCAACCACCCTCAAGTTGAAAATCTGTCGCCAAGCACCTATCGGTGTGTTCCGTCAGCTGCACTTGAGAGCCAGTTCCTTCTAGGCTTTGTGTGCTTACCACCTTCGACCACATCATCACTTACCATAGTGAGATTGTGGTCAAACAAAGGCCAATATACAGTAAAAAAAAAAAAAAAAAAAAAATTTTTAATAAAATTCGTTTAGCAAAGAACAGCGTAGGTAGGTACCGAAATACCTTTTTTAGATAAAGCAAAAGTTTTGAGAGAGGTAGAGCATAGCGTTTATTCGCTCAAAGAGCAGCTCGACTGGGGAAGTACCTCCACCTTACAGAATACTGCAGTCAAATAACTTTATGTTGTGTAAAGTTGTGTTCCTGCGCGTGAGTAAGGTCGCCAGAGCTCATAGGGGAGGGGGGAAAGGTTGGTAACGCGTGAGCAATGCTTCTTGCGTTGCAAGCGTCTATATGGCTACGGTAACCGCTTTCCATCAGGCGGGCCGTATGCTTGTTTACCGACTAAAAAGTAAAAAAAAAAAAAAAAAGCAAGTTTTGATGCACCACCGTTGTGACAAAATAAAGCAGAATACTACACAAAACGGAATGGTGTGACTAGAGAACCGCATCCGTACCGTCAATCATAATGACGCGAAAAAACGACACCACACCGTTTTTTGTCACACAGAATGGATATGCATGAGCATATGTATGAATACCAATTTGTCATACTTCACTGCAAAGCTCATAAGTTCATTAACTTGATGTTTTTGGGCACAGTCAACATTATTGTCATTTTTCTCCTAAAGTACTGCAGTATTCGTACGAAATTGGACGTTTGGCTCACACGCACGTGGATTTGTATCTTCTATCGCAGGTGATAATATTTGGAGCAATTTTACACTCTAATCTTGTTGAGAAAAGGTTTAATTTTCATATTTTACGCTTGTTAAACAAACCCGAAACAAACGTGAGTTGTTGAAATGATTTTCCATTAAAAAAGGTTTTTTTTTTGTGTGGCGTTCGTATTATACCAAGTTGAATTTAATATGCTATTGAATACAAGATAGGGCTAATGGTTATTATCAAATTAAACCATTACATAATAAATTATATATTAAACGACAATTAGCCATCTATATAGTAATATAATAAAGCGGAAGAGTTTTTTGTTTGTTTAAAAGGGCTAATCTCTGGAAGTTCCAGTCGGATTCGAAATTTTTTTCACTAATAGAAAGCTACATTATCCCTGAGTATTATAGGCTTTTTATTCCAGGAACGCGGGTGAAACTGTGCGGGACTGCTAGTCTGTTATAATCTTAATGTACTCAATCAAAAGACGGACGGAAAATTTAATGACTTCAATGCTCCAAATTAACACGTAATACTCAAAGAGAAAATGCTCCCACGCTCTGAATCTACAATGATAAAAAATGTATAGACCCCAACTACTTAGTGAGAAAAACACTAAGCCCAGTGAAATATTAAAATGTCACTCCACCCGGAAAAGACAAGCTGAAAAATTAGCTATATATATCAAAACGGGCCGCAAAACATGGGCCTTTGAAACGACTTCCTTTGCGAAAAACGTGAAATATTATTTTAAGCACTGAAAAGCTTCTGCAAGCTACGGTTAGTCGCAAATCCTCGCTAGATTTATTGACTATATGAATATTCATAAGTTCATATCATAAAAATAAACTTTATAAGGTGAACCCGCATTTTACATTTGGCTAGTGTATATTTAGGTCAAAATTTATATTTCTTATTCTCTTTGTTTATTTTCAAAAATTTGTATAATTATCACACGGCTTTTTTTTATTGGGAATGCGCCGTCTTCCTACTGATGAAATCATGATAAACTAGTAGAACAAAGATCCTTTAATCACATAGTCAAGCGCTCGTGGCGTAGCAAAATTAGCCGTTCTTAATCGTATGTACCTGAATGGGTGACCAACTAGTGGTATTTTAAATCGAGCGTTTCCGTGCTTCAGAGGGCACGTAAAGCCGTAGGTCCCGGTTATCATTTCATTGTGATAATCGTGAAGCAAGTTGGAGGTCTCCTAGGTGGCTTGAAAAACTCCAACAGTAGATTGACTACTAGTCTAACTCCACCGATCCGCAGTGAGCACGCGTGGTGGAGTATCTGCCAATTGTCTTTCACTTTAATTTGTGAGAGTAGACCTGTGCTCAGCAGTGGGACTTTATAGGCTGATGATGAATCACATAGTCATAATTTATAAAATAGCTTACATAGTAACCACAGAAAAATACAGTTATTTTAATATGAATGTCCAAAAAATGTATTATACCTTGGAAAACCTAATGAAGATTCTTAAAACACACAGGTCGTAAATATATTTCACTGGTAGCTATTTGTAAGCAGTATTCTAATTAAAAGCAATATAGTATCTACCTATATAAATGTAAATTCTTACCCTATACACAACAGTGTTATTTCTTTAGCCAGGATAGAGCGGCGACCACAAAGTCTGAGTGGTAGCTCTTCCCAGCAGCACTGCGGTTGTTAAACACATTTGATTAAATGTACGAGGAGCTTTATTTCATTCTATAGTGTAAAATAGGTATTATTATTTGTCTATTGTAAGAATTTGTTATATGTCTTGAAAGTTAGCCGAGATTTCATGAAAATAATTTAGTAACCATCTGCAACCATTCAAATAATTTATATAAATATTATATATACAACAAATGTATCCAAATCATCGTGATATGATTAAGTAACAATAAATCTTTGTCCTTTATAAAAAAATCATTTTGACGTTTAGGAATGTCTATGAAAATTAACGTTTTTACTTCACAACAGAGATTATTTGTTTAATTAATGTTTAATTTAATCAAGGCTTACGATACGGTTATTTAGATTCAAAAGTTGTAATGTATACTAAAATTATCTCAGAACGATGCACCCGAGGCACGTCAATTTCCTTTCTTATTTCATGCCCTCCTTTACATTAAATCGAGTAAAACGAAAATTTTCGATAACAAAGTGGACATACTTACATATTTTACCCAAAAATTATTGCTTGGCAGAATCAGTTGACAGGAAATAAAAGAATATTTCATAGAAACCCCAGCCCAGCCTTTTTCTACGCGTTATGGTAATATGCATGAACAAATCTGTTTCGGAGAAGCAACACATCAACTTGAAAGACTAATATAAGTATTGATACTCCTTTTAAAACCTACATCTTCTCATAGCAAACATCATATTTTGGTTACGAGCTATCTGCATGTGTAGTCCTCCAAACGTGTACAAACGAAAATCATCTAGTAACGGATACTCGCGCATTAGTGACTTTATCGACAGAAAGTAACATTGTTACTAAGCATATCATTTTTATAGACTTAACTTGATATATGTAGACCTGATAGAGTTACTTTTATTATAGTGAACAAAAATTTAAAACTAGTCCCAGCCAGTAGTATACATTTCTTCATTATAATAACGGAAAGGGTATATATACATCCGAAGGGGGTGAAAACTACATCAGGTCTGTACGTCTGTTAAGTAATTTAGAGTTAATTTATTTTGAGCTGATATTTTTTATAGAGAGTCTGTACTCTCTATAAAAAACATCAGCTCAAAATAAATTACTCAAAAAATTACTCTAAATTACTTAAAAGTTACTTTGAATATTATGTATAGTTATAAATTACATTTGGACGCTGACATCATAGCAGAATACGAGTATGCCGAGTATCTAATTTTAAGATCCCATAAAATTGTATGTCCAATTATACCTATCGCGCCGCTGGTCGTGGGTTTGATGCCTTCACAGGTATGCATTTGTGTGTACGAATATGTCTGTATCTCCCGAGTCTGGGTGTATAATTATGTATAATTTACAAACAAAACAAAGTATTATAATATGTAGTATATCAGTTAACTGGTTTCCATAACACAAGCTCTGCTTAGTATGGTATCAAAATGTCCGTGTGTAAGGAATGTCCCAGGATATTTATTTTTTATTATTATCTTATTTCATTTCAAAGAATTTGCGCAGGGATAGCATATACTCTGAGAATTAAGGATACAGGATATTTTTTACTCATAGTATACAGGTAAAAACGCAAAGCGACATTTTCTTCAATTATGATGGAACCCTGCACCCCGTAGAAGTGCAAAGCAAAAGCTGGCTATTAAATACAAAATAATAATACAATTTGTTTAATACCTTAAACACGGCAAGGTCCAATTAATGTGAATTAGCAGAAAAACCTCCACGTAAACTCAATTACCATAACAAGCTTCTATTGACCTTCACCAAGGTAAACATGTTTCTAAGTGCCAAAATTTAACTAGATTTTTTCTCATGGGTGGCTACTGTTGTACTAAATATACAGAAGATTTGAAAACCTCTTCCTTCATTTTAAAATCGGCTAAAAAATGATATCATAAAACTTTGTAAATAAAAATGTAGGAATTTGTACATATTTGTTGTAAATAAAGGTATTAAGGGAAAATTCCCAACATTACTGTACAAAAACTGATTTTATCAAATTAAATTGAGAAATTGTAGAACTTACAGTGTGAATTCCCTTGGATAAACCTAAAAGGGTTTAGCATCTCATTATATAATAAAAGGTCGTTTTCACGCCCGACCTAATCAAAATAAATCTGTCTTCAAATTTCACGAAAACGTTTCTTTTCCAGATTTGTAATTTAAAACAATCTCGGTCTGTGAATTATTCATTTTGTGGCATGAAAATTAACAAGCTCTTTCATTTATGACAATTATAATTTGGCTTAATTACTCGGTGGGTGGGTGATTTGATATGTACGAACGTAATTTTCATACCTGTTATGCTCTCTTTGATTAATTAAAGGGGAAAATAAATTAATTGCGAATTATCCTATTAGTGTCAACATTTAATAACCCGTAAGTGAATAATCGCTATTTCAATATATGACACAATTAAGAACATATTTTATCTCTCAGATTAGAATTAATCAATGAATATTCGAAGCGAACAATTTAGAGTACAAGCCTACTTGTAATGCTTCAGGCGTACTTTGGTTTTAAAATGGTTGTCCTTTCTACTCAATATGACCTCAAATACGGTAAATGAAGGTAATTGCCTTGTTGGTCTGACAAATAACGTGATATGCATCGACATGAGATAATTAAGTGTGTAAATTTATTTTCTGTATTCATTTACAGAACTGTATTAACTTTTTTTGAATGAAAAATAGTTTTGTTTGTCAAATAATACATCTCAATTTATTTCATTTATAAATAGAACGCATCTACTGCTAATTGATGCACTTCTGAGAATTTGATTTAAGCAGTACTGCTTATATCAAATTCGTAGAGCTCGTAGAGCTGCTACAAACAATAATATTCCAACGCTACGAGCATTCTACGAACTGCTACGACGGGCGAAGCAGTAAAAATGAAATATTCTATTCATGAACAGAACTAATTATATGTTACATAATTTGTAGCTTATATTAAAAGCGTTTAACTTAGAAACTTCCATCTCATATTTACGTACTATTAATGTGACATTATCAAATCTATTAATATATTTTATTTTTGATAAAAGTCAAGGCAAATTTGAATAATATCAATTATTCCTCAGACAAAAACATTATTTTAAACTAATAACCAGACTTATCCCACAAATTTCTAAGGGAAAGGTAAAATAACCCCTACAGTTTTTTCAGAGGCCATAATGCCCACACTTTTGACTGATGATACAATTTGGGCAATAAATCTCTATGATAAAAGGTTCGCATGTAATTTGTTATCATGTAGTCAGACTTCACAAAGGACTTACTTTACGTCAAAGGGATTCGCCGTACTCTGATAGTAAGTAAGTTATCGAATATTACGTATAATCACTTGATCTATGTATAGTATGGTATAGTAACATTTTGATAGTCGAATTATTTTCAAGCCATTAAACTGAAATATGACGATTTTGCTCTTCTCATGTTACATGAATAAGATAAATAGGGTTTGACCGGCCAGCTGTCGTGGCTGGTTAAGACTCTGGTTAAGATTCCACCTATCGCGCCGCAGGTCGTGGGTTCGATTCCCACACACGACATGCATTTGTATGCATGAAGTATGGTCCTGAGTCCTGAGTCTGGGTGTAATTATGTATATTAAGTATGTATTTACAAACAAAAAGTAGTATATTTATTATATCAGTTATCTAGTTTCCATATTACAAGCTCTGCTTTGTTTGGGATAAGATGACCGTGTGTGAGGAATATCCCAGGATATTTATTTATATTTGTCCCAGGATATTTAATGAAATCCATTAAAAAATCCAGTATAATTGAATAATCTGAAATCAGATTAGTAGAGAATAAAGTTCACTGAATCATTATTGCTTTATTTGTTGTCTAGTTATACAGGCGGTCCCAAAAAGTAGTCTCAATCGGAAGTTCAGAGATAGAGCACCTTTAGAGGTACCCATAATTAAAAACATGAAAAATAGTCATAGCTTGAAAAATACAAAAAATCGATGAACATACACGGGCCTGATTCGGGTAGCTCTTAGCTGTATATGTACAATTCTGTTGCATGGTATGTACGTAATGGGGAGTGTCGAAATAAATGTTTTCTCTCTTTTTAGGGTAGCGTATACCTAAAGAAAGAAACATAACACTTATTGGATCACTTTGTTTCCCGTCCGCCAAAAGGCATCAAAATGAATATAATACTATGTTCTCTGGAGGTGTAAAAAAATCAAGATTCCAAGTTAACTCAATCAACACGTGCAAATATCATTCAGAAAATCATTAATTTGTAGTCATACAAATTTGACTGTATTTCAGAACTTCGAAATTTGAAACATCGATCGACTGTACTTCGAATGTTCGTGAGTTCGAAAAACGTTGGTTCGAATGTATGCTATTGCGAAAAATTCTGATTCGAATGTATTTTAGCGCAAAGTACGTGAGTACGAAAGTTTTGCAGTTGGAGTATTAAGTTTGTACGGAACACTCACTCAGTGAGTCCTCCTCACACTTGACCATTTTCTTTCACTGTCAGCGACGATAGCGTGCAAAGCATTTCCAATATCTTCGGCGTATAACTCAAGTGCGGTACAGAGCAGGACTCTGCTCGCTTTTATTTGAAAAGTTTCCACCTTTCCGTTGTTACGTATCAAGGGAATATGCTCTCGTTCAGGGGTGGCATACGTGCTGGTACTATCTTAGATGCTATGAAACTACGATTCATAATTTATAAATTAAATTTATAAAAAAGAATATCATACTCAGCTATGGATATAAACTTAAACGGTCAACGGTTAGTCCGGTTTGCCGTTTGCCGTAAATACAGTACTAGTTTTTATCCCAAACAAACCAGGCTACGCACCTACCTTGACGAAGATCGGAAAGTCTTGGAGTGAGATCAAGCGCGAAGCTCAAGATTGATCGGGAAGACGAGTTTCTGTGAAAGCCCTCTGCCCCATCTAGGGGACACAGGATCATAAGTCAAGTCATAATGATTCTAATCCAACGCTATCTAACAAATCAACATGTCTGATAGAGTGAAAACATATAAAAGACTATTTTTAGATTCACTGTCATAACATAATGTTAGTTTTTCGAGAAATAACTAAATAAAGAAGTATTTAGTAGATTCTAAGCTACAATGATGATTCTTATTATTTTAGCACTTAAAACCTTTTCCTCTATTTAATACAAAACGTCCGGAGTAGTCCGGACCGTCCAAGTTGTTCGGGAATTCGACACTAACAGCAACCCTACTCCAGTTACTATTTTTACCAGTCACGACTGCAGTCCTCGTTTAGTTCGAATGAGAGACTGATTTTGAACTGTACAGTCCACACGGGAATTATGTTGGCATTAGAATAATTCGAAAATAGAATAACACAAAACGTGTTTTATTCAACCTGATCCTTCTTTGAAACTGCAAGCATAGAGGTAAATGATATACAAAAAACCGGCCAAGTGCAAGTTAGACTCGCGCACCGAGGGTTCCGTACAAACCTGTAGGTATATAAGTAAATGGTAGTATAGACCTGAGTATTTGATATTAATTTCAATTTATGACGTATTAAAAAAAAACTACTTACTAGATCTCGTTCAAACCAATTTTCGGTGGAAGTTTGCACCGTAATGTACATCATATATTTTTTATAGATTTATCATTCTCTTATTTTAGAAGTTACAGGGGGGACACACATTTTACCACTTTGGAAGTGTCTCTCGCGCAAACTATTATGTTTAGAAAAAAACTATATTAGGAACCTCAATATCATTTTTGAAGACCTATCCATAGACACCCCACACTTATGGGTTTGATGAAAAGATTTTTTTTTAGTTTCAGTTCTAAGTATGGGGAAACTCCAAAATTTATTGTTTTTTTTTCTATTTTTGTGTGAAAATCTTAATGCGGTTCACAGAATACATCTACTTACCAAATTTCAACATTATAGTTCTTATAGTTTCGGAAATAAATGGCTGTGACATACGGACGGACAGACAGACAGACAGACAGACAGACAGACATGACGAATCTATAAGGGTTCCGTTTTTTGCCAATTGGCTACGGAACCCTAAAAATGACCATTCTTTAGGACTTTTTGGCGGAAACTTGCAGAGTGACGTAGCATTTTCATTTCTATTTTCATAAATTTGTGTATTTTGAGTTTTATTGTGTATTTTTGGTGGTATTTTACCCAATAAAGATCATCCATGTGCACCAGTGAAGTGAAATGAAATGAATGATGTGTATCGTGACTTTTCAAGTTGTCTCAAAATGTCCGTGAAGAGTTTTAGTACAATGACCACCATTGTAGTAAAACATGACTTTTATGGACGGTGACTGACTGAGGACTATAATGTGAAGTGATTTATTGTGACTGGAAACTATAATATAACTCGACACTGGCAGAAATGAGCCCTAATTTGGGTTTGGTTGCCAAAATAAAAATAAGAAGAAGAAGACCATACTTTATTAAAAAAAAACAGATCATAATCAGATAAATAAGATTATTATATTTATAGTATTTGTATACTAAATTCAACCTTAACTAAATAATAATAACATGTAATTCAAACTGCATGAACGAACACTGTAGAAGTTATGTAATGATATGTTGCTTATACTACTGACATGCCATAAATCGTATCAAGTATCGCTTACAAGAAACGTCGAGTTAAATTAACACGAATATATGTTTACCTTCAAGCCATTTGAAAATGAACTTTAACACATTCACATAAGGATTATTAGGACAACATAAATTCAGTATAACGCAGGCAAATACACAGGTAATTTAGGTATTATGTTATATATGATAGGTATAATTATGTATTAAGTTGTTCATTAATTTTAAATAAAGGTAAATCCAAATTCATTTATTCAAAAAGAACTTCGGAGGCACTTATGAAAAGACTGACTCTAATACCGGTTCGGAAGGTTGCATTTGCTGAGAAGAGCCGGCAATAAACTCAGCAATTACAAAAAAACAAGCTTAGATTAATTACATAATAGTTATTTACATTCTAATCGCACTGACAACATTTGCGCGGCCCGGAATTTAGGTAATTAGGAAGTAACAACAAACAATGTACTTTCGGGTTAGATACCCTGAGTATAACGTTAAATTCGTGAGCTCGATTCCCAAATGTGTAAGCATTACAATATCTATTTGTTCTCTGCCAGTGTGCAAATTTCGATTATAAAAATATCCTGGGACATTCCTCACACACGGTCATCTGATCCCAAACTAAGCAGAGCTTGTACTATGGAAACGAGATAACTGATATAATGCATATACTACTTTTTGTTTGTAAATACACACTTAATATACATAATTACACCCAGACACAGGACATACATACATGTTCATGCACACAAATGCATGTCCTGTGAGGGAATCGAACCCACGACCTGCGGCGCGATAGGTGGAATCTTAACCAGAGTTTTAATCAACCGCGCCAGCCGACTCGTCTAATCGGATTGTCTAGTTGGATTGTATAAGCTTAACATAGTTTGGGATGAAAAGGATGTAGGAAGTTCTAGGTTTTTTTTGTTATTATATAGCTACAAATTTAAATAGCTAAGTAAAACTTTGGTTAAATGGAGAAAATTTAAACCAACACCGCCTAGGTCTCTCTTTGACTCGTATGACGTCAGATCTGAAGTAAGCTACCTACCATCTACTGCTAGAAACTATGCTGGATAGTGCTTTTGCTTAACTATATTTATCGCCTAGGGAACACTTTCATATAGTATCTACCTAACATAGTCATCGTTAAAAAAATCCACTCGATTAAAATTTCCACGCAATTTACCTACAGCATTGAGAGAATCAGAGAGCGGCAAATTGTATCCCAAGAACCCGAGGACAGAAGATATAAAATAAATCAAAGGACTAATTGCTACGTGTACAAAAGTATTGAATTCAAAACATCGTAATTAATAAAACTGTTCCCAAATAGTCACTATTTCAAATAGTAATAAAACGCACACACAACGTTTAATTTCGTCTCTTGCTTTTATTGTTGACGTCACGACTCACGTCGCTAGTTTTTCACGAAAGTTAATTCCAACGGCGTGCAAGCGACAAGCTTGCAATCGATTGCTCGGTAGCAGCGCAGCTGTTGCACTATTATTTGTACGTAATAATCTAGCTGTGATTATCAGGGCAGCTGTTAGAGAGGTTGAGATATTTGTAGTCCAGTTTTGGTACAGGATCAGAGATTAGCAATACTTTTGTTGAGTCTTCAGACGTGCTAATAATTGTTTGTCTCTTTTTGGCATAAAGATTGATATAGGCTATTAAAATTTACTTATTAATATGGTCCTAGTTTAGTGAATAATATTTGTAGTGAATAAATACAATTTATTCAGAATTATACTATAAAGCCGGGTTTTCACTATGGGATACAATATAATATAAATTAAATCTTGAGATATAATATTTTATCGCTCGTCATAAATTTTTTTATATTAAATCCCAAGCTATAAATATTTTTTCGACAAAATGTATGACGTGCGATAAAATATTGTATCACAATATGTAATAAATATTATATTATATCCCATAGTAAAAAGCCGGCTTTAAAGATATTTGGTACCTATTATAGGTACTTGTATTAAATATACGGAATGCAACAGCAAGGTCAAGGAAAATATATTGATGAACTCCACCAGAAACTGGCTCAAATATAATAAATAATTCAGTATTATATCTTGGATTTGGGGATGAATTCATGTGTTGAATGTATGATTGGACGGAACAAATAAAAACAGATAAGACGGACCTTCCTTTTGGGAGTGTTGATATAATTTCATGACAAAGCCAAAACAAATAATGTCTATCTATTCAAGTATTGCTATAGTACTTGCTATAGTATAGTAAGTACTGACATACGAGTATTATAGCCCAGTTTTAATCATTCCAATATGATTAGAATGGATTTTAAAAAAACAGCCAAGTGCGAGTCGGACTCTCACACGGAGGGTTCCGTACACTATTAACTAACTTAACTTAGTTATGAAAAAAAAAACCAAAAATAGTTGTTTTATGTATGCACGCCCCTTTAATTGTTAAATTATCTTTATTTTTATTATTTGTTATTATAGAGGCAATAGAAATACATATTCTCTGAAAATTTCAGCTGTCTACCTATTACCGTTCATGAGATACAGCTCACTGACAGACACTGACTGAGAGTCTTAGTAATAGGGTCCCGTTTGGCACCCTTCGGGTACGGAACCCTATAAACACATTGTCAAAAAAGAGATCGTTTTATACGCGACTTTAATACGTTTATTTAATTTAAATAATTTACTTCAATACGTTGTTAGCAATAAAAATAATGTTATATGTATTTTCGTTGACTTGCTATCCCTCTGCCAATGTTCATCAAAATCAATGCGGTAGTTTTTCCGGGAAAATGTAAGATACTAACAGACAAACTTTCGCTTTTATAATATCTGCCAGGATATCCTTCTAAAAATATCATAAGTACGATACCTACCTATCGCGAACGCGAGTAGAGCCGATGCGAATGTTCATTTTATTATGAATAAACATAAAAACAATTTTACCTGCTTATATAAAATACAGACAGGTATATTTTATCATCTTAGCACTCTGCTCAAAACAATAACTCCTTCTTAAAGTGTAATCGCGTTTAAATCGCTCTGTTGTAGTTAGAATACTCCGTTTGTAGCACAAACTTAATATCATAGTGGAGTTCCTCTTAGCTGTAATTCAAAAGCTGAGCTAAATGAAAATCTCATCAGCCCCCACAGCTTTGAACCGCTTTAAGTCGGTTTTTTGCAGTTGAAACTGGGATATACTGTAAAGAACGTGAAACGTGAACCTAAGAATAATTTCATTTTCTAAAAAAATACTTTGAATAATAAACTTTTTTGGTTCGAGGAATAGGTTCAATTAAATTCCTAATAAAGTAAAAAAAAGATGGTAATCTTATTGTGAGGAACTCTACGTGAAACACTTCACACAAATAAACGTATGTACGCGGCTAAAACTTAGTTTATTGTCTCGTTAAACTTTACTGTGTGTTAAGTTAAAATGAAAAAGTTAGAGGCCGCCCTTAAGTGACGAGTTAAGTTACGAGTATTGACACTATAACCGGATAAGATTTTGATAATGTTTCGTATCAGCGACATGTTTCGGTGGTATTGACAATCAATTTCAGTATCAATATGACATAATTGAAAGAAAATTTTCAAAATAAAAATGTTTGTTATATTACCAACTATTAGATAAAGAAATAAAGACAAATGATTTATGTATTTTAGGTTTTTCGGTACGTGAAACGAACAAAGAGTGGGCCGAAAAAACTAGAGACCCATCACATCAACCTTCACTGAAGCACATTTTTTAATGAAAGCTTTTGTTTTCTTTACAAATTAGCTTCGACAGCAGAATGCTGTATAACATACAGCGATGATTTTCAAACAGCGGTACCGGGACTTCTCAATATTACCACAGAGCTAATAATGATATTACTATACATTAGAGGAAGAAGTAAGATTACTTTTTGTAATTACACGCATATTACTTACTAATATGTCGACTGAAAACTTTTAATAAATCAGACTGCCCAAAGAACACAATCTTATCGTGAAATGTGCTTTTTAAATCTTTTTCATTTAAAAGCAAATCTGTTAAACTAAACAGTCGCAATGCAATCCCTTTGTTTCAACCCAAAGTGAGGGTTGTATTTAAAGGATTTTCTATTTTACAAAAGCACTCTGATTTTATGAACGGTTTGTATAAGGCAATATATACAGAGACGATTCCAATATATTAGTTTGAATATCCGTTGGCCGTAACTTTCCAACGTTACCCGATCGCTCGAGAGCATAATCCCCGAATGCTTAGGACCTACCACGGGCTTGGAACTCACTTTATTTTCACCCTGAGACATGAATAATTGAATACTAACTATAACGACGTGGGTTTCCGCCGAGATTTATATTCATAGTAACGCTAAGCTGTTTCAGTTGGATGAAAATGTTTTTAATACCGCGGTGGTTGCGTAAAATACTTTTTCAATCGTTTTGTTTTTGTCAGGCAATACTATACATCGAAATGTATTGAATGCTTTGTGTGGTTTGTATTGAGTTTTATGCACCTACATTATGTAGAATAACGTAATGCATTTTGCAGAATTATATTATTCGCAATCGCAGTAAAAAAATGTGCATAGGTAGTACATTGTGTTTTATATAAAAATGGTACCTACTATTGATATTTGCATATTATATTTATTTTACATCTATATATATAAAAATCAATGCCACTTTTCGTTGTAATTTTATAACTCAAGAACGGGCTCACCTATCCAAACCAAATGTTTAGGCTTTGTTCGGACTATTTTGTAGATGGTTTATGTGAAGTTTGCACAAAATCGGTCGAGCGGTTCTTCATTTATCACATTTTTTGTAACAAATGAATTCAATAATAAATGGTGGATCATTTTGTTAATGGGGACTTTGCTAGGGTAGGGTAGGGTAGGGTAGGGTAGCACCATAGGGTAGGGTAGCACCACACGAACAAAGTCGCGCCGAGCAGCTAGTAGTATATAGTATAACAAATATGTCCAGGCATACAAATGTTTGTCTTGGACTGAAACCAGACCCACGACAGTGGCAGTCAGTGCACCTACACAACCAGCCCATCAATAAAAAAAACACTTTTTACTTAGTACTTTTTAACACTGAAATGAATCTCAAAAAGTTTGCATCCAACACAGCGCTTATCCGTGAAGATAAAAACGAGGTACAAACATTTAACTCTGCACGTTAAAGGTTATGATTTAAGGACGTGACTTGTATGGGAAGTCAAATGGTCTCGCAAAATGTAGAACTTCTGAGCGTTTTAGTGCACAACGCAGCCACATACTTGCTGGAAACAATGACACCGAAGTAGAGCAAGCACAATATTTAATTCTAAAACGTAAAAACAACGATGAAAATACAAAGAATTTTTGTTTACCTACCCTCTTTATATTCAAATAATAATAAGTTATTTTAATGTTAATACGACATCCAGCTAGATACAAAAAAAAATACATTCCACTTAATGACCCAATTATAACCGTAAATAGGCTGCAATTGTTTCTTTGTGTCTGACGGTAATATATTGTAAATAAATTCCTGCAATTTTTCTCGGGCGTCTCTACAAACATTTTCCGTTACGGTGTGATATACGGTCGCCTGAAATGTTAGTTTAAACTTTGCAGCTTTCCCGAAACATATATTATGTTTTACTTGAGCACCTATATTACCTTTATAACTGAGTTCTGGTTAAATCAGTTAGTTTATGTTCAAATGCACAAACTAAATGGAAAACATAATTTCCTTGTCTTATATTTCATGCTGGTAAATAATCGATACATAAAATAATCCTAATAATATATACCTACGTCCCAATTTTGTATACCTCTCCGTATTTTCATTTGGTACGAAAATAAAGCCTTAACAACATTTTAAAATCACGCTGAACGTTAAAAACGTATTATCCCCTATCATAAACAAGTCAACAGATTTATGAAACGTTAACGCAAACAGCAATTTTGAATGGTGGTTCTCAATCTGTTTCATTTTAATATTTATAATAGTATTTGCTCCACAGAATTACAAGAATCAATTATTTGGTGTATATCTATATTTATTAACAAAAAACAAAAATTCACACACATACACACTCAGGCCGATGATGATGATACTACACTACTGCACGCGTGTATACCGACGAACAGTGAGTGAAATGTTTCGGAAGCCGGGCGGCGCCCGCGGCGGCGGCGGGCGTGTCGAGTCGTTGTCGTTTGCTTGTGTCACTGAATGACAGCGGATGTGACGTACCAGTTTTATAATTATTTGTAACCTTTTTCTCTTCTGAATAATATTTACTTTTAAGTATTAATTTTAACAGGCACACACTAATATATATTTATTTTATTTTATTGTTTACAATTTTTAGCTTTTCTCATTCGTGTACTTACGACCGTGACATCACTAAGGGCGTCAGCTGAAAATCAGCGCTGCTGACAGTAGTCAGTAGCACTATGCTGAGCTGTGTCCTATTTGACGGCACAGACCTACTGGTTTTTTTTTTATTTTTTATTTAAATTTTGTTACGTTAATGTGTTCGTCAAATAAATGAGTTTCTTTCTTTCTTACAATTAATAAACATATCGATAAAAACATTTCTCGTCTATGGGCGAGCAATATAACATTTTAAGCTTCAAATATCTACCTAAATGGTACAATAAAGTTTGCATATACAATGTCTCACAAAACGAAAACTTTGAGAACCACTGACTGAAATCATCCTCGGCAACGTGAAGCGAAGCAATTCTGCCGCCATCTATCATAAAGGGTTCGCAACGAGAACAAGAACATACGTGACTGACGATAGATAATATACGGGTCAAGATAGTCGCATCCCTATGAATACAGTATGTTATGAGCTCGAATACTACGAGAGACGGTTCAGAAAGAGGGTACAATCTCGCGAAGATGTATTACGAAAACCTTTATCAGTATTAAAAATTGAAAGAACACAGGGCTGACACCGTATTTTTGTCTTAATACAAAGGGTGTTGAAAAGTAATAATGTAATTTTTTTAGTTATATTTTCAACCAGTGTTCCTAGATTTCTAAGCATTTTGAATTCTTTATAACATAAACATTAAATAATATTCAATTATTTTATCCACGAATTATTTTCATTTACATTGAGACTTAGCCGTATTATAGACGTAGCATGATAAGCCGTTCTTAATCGATCGGCAAGTTAAGCTACGACCGTCGTGGTCGGTACCTGGATGGGTGACCGCCTAGCGGTATTTCAAATCGAGCGTTTCCGTGCTTCGGAAGGCACGTAAAGCCGTTGGTCCCGGTTATCACTAAATTGTGATAGTCGTTAAGCTAGTTGGAGGCTCCCAGGCGGCTTGAAAACTTCAACAGTAGGTTGACCACTAGCCTACCTCCACCGATCCGCAGTGGGCACGCTTGGTGGAGTATCTGCCCATTCCCTTTCACCCTGATTTGTGAAAGGAGGCCTGTGCTCAGCAGTGGGACACTATAGGCTGACATATGACTTTATGATGACATATAGACTGTTAACTGTTTTAGTTACAGTTAAAAGTGTTATTCTAAAATCTGAACCCAATTGGAATGTTACTATTTTCAGGAACAATCGCAGCACCGGAATTGTTGTTTCACATTTTGTCTACAGACGAAACAAAGCAGGGCCGCTTCTGAATAGATCTATAGAATGACATAGTGGAGTAACGGAACTCATTTCGAGACGAGAATAGACCTGCCAGTTTAGTGAAGAGATTAAACGGTCTAATAAATAATAGTGCTAAAAACGTAGTGATCTTTGGAGAAAATATTACAATTAAATTAATATGAGAGCCATTTCTTCTTACGGCTTGGACAAGTCCCATTAATATTATTATAATAAATATTGTGACCTTCGAATTTGTGGCATAAATAGAATAACATAACAAAGTATCATATTGTACCTAAGATATTATCTTGCCTAACAAGGCAGATTATGTACGGTACGAATAGTTGAACAGCCTTTAGCTATGAAAGTAAATGTTATTTTCTACACATTTTGAGACTGAGACTTGAAATGTTTCTCTATAGATTTAATTAACAGCTTTTTGCGCTGCAGTATCACTTTCGATAACTAATCCCTTAGTTTTAATGAAGATTAATAGTATATACCTACATATAAACAATACAATAAGGTAAAATAATAATTTCTGACTTAATTTCGAATAAAAAAGGTTTTTGAAATACCTAGCTGTTTTATCCTTCATAGAGAAGATAAAATAAGCAATATCAGGTGAAAGAGTAGAGTAAAGCTATTTATACTATAAATACAAATATGCTAGCTTTATCTGTAGATATTCTTCAACTACGACCGAGTTTACAATAAATTATTGGAGACCAAAAGGGTACTTTTAATTCTATTTGATTCCGTACACCGCAGTGTAATTCGCAAAACTCACTTCGGTTAGTCTGTCTCCAACAAACCACAAAGCTTTGTCTAAAGAAACAATATTGTACTTGTTACTTCTTCCTTCGAATTGCTCCGACGGAATATTTTATTCTGATACTTTATGAACACAATAATATTTTTCAAGACCATTAATCAAATTACCATTTTGATTATTTTCATGTCTCAAAAGAAGCTACAAAGACATGTTCATAAATAAATTACCTAAAAGATATCAGTTAATCACATTTCTGACGGCAGCTTTCCCAGAATTACTTTGTTAGTTTAAAATGTCTTTTACAACAAGGCTATACATACATGTCTCTTGCCATGCTTACTATACGGTTGCCAGACTTGGGTATTTACGAATAAAGTAAATCAGAAAATCAAATGTACTCAAAGAGCAATGGAAAGCAGCATAATGAAGATTAGAAAAATACACAAAGTAAAGAGCGAGAACATCAGACAAAAGACGAAATTTACCGACGCTCTCACACATGCACTCACACTAAAATGGAAGTGGGCTGGTCACATCTCACGCTACACAGATAAATGGACCATAGAGACCACATGTTGGAAAGGACCAAAGGGGAAAAGGAACGTTGGTAGACCGATAAGACGGTGGGCTGATGATATCATACAGGTGTCAGGAAACAACTGGATCAACTTAGGCAAAGACAGGGAGTCATGATGGACGATGGAGGATGCCTTTACCCAAAGAGGGGTCCATATTTCATTGAAAGAAGACTAACAATATAACACTAACAATTACTAACAAATCACTAACAACATTTGAAATGTAATATCGCAAATATGGAATAAATGGCTATTATTATTATTATTTACAACAAGGCGTAGATCACGATCATTTTCACTGGAAGCCTTCAAAGACTCCAAGATGTCAATTCAAACTAACTCAACGATTCACCTAAGTCCTAGCCGGTCCTTGTCTACTATATTTGTACCGACTACAAATCAACAAGCCAGTGGCAAACTGTATCACGAGTTATTGGGAACCAAAGTTTGTTCGTCTAATACCACGAATAGAAGCAAAGTTTCGGTACTCAATCTGGGATAGTCTTGTCCAGCATTTGAAGTGGATCAATCACCTTTGGTAATAGGATATATAGCACGAGATTTATAGTCAATATTATACTTGTGAAATGGTTGGGTATAACTGCATACTGAGAATGCGCTGGCGGTAGCTTTGAACGGCAATCGCTGTAACCACAGAGAAAGGAGTCCAACGCGCTTATAGAGGGGTGGAGGGACTGTACTGTATGAGAGAGAACAGACTCAGTACCAGGACAATCACAAGTATAAAAAAAAATAGGTTCTGAATATCGTAGGTACTATTTCTTAGCTATTTCATAAAGAATCTTAAAATGTTTGCTTTTTACATTTTCTTTTCTACCAATGCGATTTCAACTAATGCTAAAGTATAGTATCGTAAGTCTTAAACGCCGATCTTACAGAGAGAGTTCTAGAGTTCCGCGTTCAAAGTTCTACTTTCCGCATTCACTATTGTGCACACAGCAAGCAGTCTAGAGTCCTGCAATATTCGCTACCGATCACACGTCTTAAACTTGTTTTACTTTTTAAGGTGCCGTATAGAATACAGTGAACGCGAAACGCTGAACTCTAGAACTCTCAGTGTGGGATCAGCGCCTTACTTATAAATCCTACTGGAAAAGGAGAAGATTGGTGAAAGTTTTTTATTTTTATAAAACAAGTGCAATCCTCATCATATTCAGCTTAGATACCTCCGCAATACCTCCGCTGAAAGAACAATACCACCTCATATAATTGAAAAACTGCAGTAGAATTTGAAAGCTAAAGCTTCGCTGTATATGGATCAAGTCTATATTATCCTATTGCAATTAATCCGCCAGCCTTTTCTAACTCCTTTGCCAATAAACAGGGTTCCGTTGTGAAACTGTAAAAGCCCTTTTTACGGTGCCGTCAGCTTAGCTTAGTGCAGATAAAGCGAAAGATTAACTCGGCGATCTTTTACAATTTATATTCGGGGAAACTTTACAGAGATGCTATTTTATATTTAGACAAAACAATCCTAACTTAATATTATAAATGCGAAACTGAGTTCGTTTGTTTGTTACGCCTTCACGCATCCACTACTCAACGGATCATCATGAAATTTGGCATGCAGATAGCTTATGGTATGGAGAAGGTTATAGTCTACTTTTTATCCCGGGAACGCGGGTGAAATCGCGGGAGACAGCTAGTTTATACATAATCCGGTAAAACAGATAATCCAATTAAATGCAATATCATTATTTTCAATTTATCTATTGTACCTATTCATATACGAGAGTTCATTTTAATTGGGTATTAAAACAGGTTTATAGGTTTAGGAAAATAAAGAGTATTTATATAAAATAATTAATTTTAAACTGGATAAACATGACATAGATTTACCTGGTTTTCTCGAGGTACGTGCGTCCTATAATAACAATTGATGTCATTGTTATTTTTTTAACAGCAATCGAAGGTACACATTTATATAAAATTTCAATGAGGCAAAAATAAGTACCTGAGGGCCAACCACAAGCTCTTAAAACAATATTATTATAACCTTATTTGTCTTTTATCCTTCTTTGTCATCAAGACAAATCATAAAGACAAATAAGACCCCCTGGGACAAAAGGGACAAAAGACAAATAAGGTTATTTTAACCTTGTTTTAAGAGCTTGTGGTAGGCCCCCAGTACCTACTAAAATTTTAATCTTATGAATCGTTTGAATTGTAATAATTTAGAACAAATTGAAATTTTTAAGCGAACTTATTAAAACAATTTTTCACTAAGTTAATAAAATCCATCTAAACATTTCCAAAGGTTAGTTCGCACAAAAAATATTATTTTTTTGTGCGAACTTATCTTGTCTAAGGAGGAGTTGGTACGTTTGTGACGTTGATTTATGTTGGGCAGCGATGTAAAGGTACCTTGTCAGACCGTATGTCACAAATCACGTGCAAAAATCTCTGGACAATATTATTTTTCCACTCTCTTACCCTCAACATTGTTAGTTCAATTAGTTGAATATAATCCTAGCTCATAACTTATCTTATAGTTTTAATGGAGTGAATTCCCGATAAAAAGATGTAACTTGAATATTGTTGTAAATTGAATTTGTGACCTAATTAAAAATAGTCTTACAGTGGAATACAAAGTATCTTTTAAATGCACTTACTTCTTCGCGTATCTCATGATTTTACATCTAAGCTAAAATAATGTTTCGAGAAGTATATTTAATTAAAATTAAATATGAATTACTTCCTTATCTAAAAAAATAATATAGTACATCCATCGGTGAATAAGAATTAGGGGACTAGAGGGGGAATAGACAGAACTTTGGTAGGTACTTTTGGAAGTCTAAGCCGCAAAACATACAGAGGAGGCGCACCGCTGTATGGGCTAGTTTCCTGAAAAAATATATTTAGTCCGTCATATACATTATCAAAAAATATTAGACACGTATTTTTTATTTTGTCAATTAAATAAAAAAATACGAGGATATGGTTTGTTGAAGTTGCGCGTGACGTCACGGTGTGGTAAACTTTTTAGGAACAAGTGACGTCACGAGCCCCCATTCCCGAACTTAGTCGCGCTTTATCTTCGTCAATTGTTAATAATTTGGTAAAACATTGGCCCTCTTACTCATAAAACGTTATTTAACTAATATACTGTTTAAATGGTCACTTAAATAACGTCACTCTATTGTCATTGTCAAATAATGTGACATTATTTACGTGACCATTTAATCAGTATCCCCCTTACTCATAAAGCGCTATTTAACTAATATACTGATTAAAGGGTCACGTAAATAAAGTCACTCTATTGTCATTGTCAAATAATGTATATTAGTTAAATAGCGCTTTATGAGTAAGGGGGTTTGTTTACTAAGTACTAATACGTGTCCAATATTTTTTTAAAATTTAACTGACTGTCTAATTAGAATTATTATATTATAATCCAGGAAATATCACTCTTCACTAACCTCCGGTTATATTCTATATTCGATCAATTTATTTTGTTATTGCGGATTATTGATATTTGACACGACTTATGAGAAAGAGTAATGCAAAATCAAGAATAGATCGAATGTTGTAATCGCTTGTTAGTTCATTAACATAATTTATGTAATTCAAATAACAGTCTATCCAAAGTTTAAAAAATCTTCAATTCACGATTGTCCGTCAAAGTACTCCGACGTAGTAAATACATCGAGATAAATTTTAATATATCTATAATTCTGCTTTACGGTGAGCTGTCACCACTCACAGTCGTCAGGTGCGACAATTCCTGGCAATCGGCGTCCAACACAGACATAGTTGAGTGCTGTTATGTAGCGAGAAATGATATAACGTCAGTGCAAGGTATGACAGTTGAACGATTAGTATTTTTAGTTGCTTCAGCTTGTGAATTAGAACTTATGTACCTGTTGGGTACAAGATTCTGTTTGTTATTAATTGTAATTATTTTTTATTTTCTTTTACTTTTTTATTTTATTTAAATTCTTTTTTTTTTTATGGGTTTGGGTTATTTTTTATTTTTAACTATACATAAAGTCATTATTATTTGTGTTCCCTTGTGCTATTGTGTTCCTTTGTAATATTTTTGTTCGTTTGTATTATTGTCTTCCTTTGTATTATTGAGTTCTTTTGTATTATTGTAAATCTTCTATTATTCTGTCCGGCTGTGCGTGATGTCACTTATGGCAGTGACTGAAAATCAGTGCTGTTACCCTGATATGGGCTAACAGTGTTTTACTGAGTCACTGACCATTTTTGATGTCACACAACATTACATTTTTCTTCCTTCTTGTTTTTATGTACCTGTATATGTTATTTGTGTGTGTGTTGTGTGTACATTCAAAATAAATATATTTTCTTTCTTTCTTCTTTCTTTATGTTCATTAAAAGATTGTTGGAATGAATGTAAGTAAGGATGATTTGGGGACAATGAATTAAAAGTCAGATGAGGTAGCTTCAGGAACTTCGACCTTTAAAACTTCCTTCCGAGGGTCAGGGCCTATACTACGAAAAACGATACACCCTAGTCCGATCATCGTTGTCAATCAATTAGCCAATAGAATTGCCCAAAATTTACGTCTCGTCAGTTTTGCAGCAATTCTATTAGTTAATATTTGACAACTATGATCGGACTATCGTATATCGTTTTTCGTAGTAGACCCTCTGAATACATGACTTTGATTTTGACTTTGAGGTTTTCAGAAATTTAATAACTTTATCAGTACCTGTCTCTCAACAGTAGACGACAAAAGGTTGTTGACGATTTACTATTTGTTAGTACTTATGCTTGAATAAATCTATTAAAATTCTGTCCGCCAAACTCTTTTAAATTGGACCATAAAATGATGAATTGCTGAGCGAATATTATTATTCATTATTTTTCCTGAATTTGTCTGCTCTATCGTAGCCTTTAGAGATCCTTGACATACCAATTTAATACGTTAAATTGGTGTGTTTGGTTTAATTTAATATGTTAAATTATATATCATGAATCAACATTCATAAGTCACGAAACTTTACTCGCAAGCTAACAGTCTAAGCCAAAAGGGTCGACATTAAGTTCGTAGCACATAGCACGAAATCCTCGTAGCATTTAAAGCGTGAGTGAAACACATTACGATAAAGTAACTTAATTACAATAATAACAGTATTTTCGTGCAGGCAACACTGAATGTTAACTCTGTGAAATTTATAATCATAATCAAGTATACTGCGACATTTAGTAAGATAGGGATTTATGTTGAATTAAGACATCATTCCGAAGCAGAATAAACATAACATGAAACACAAATATGAGCATCGTCGTAATATTTATTTATGAGTAATCAGAAGTCGTCTTTTAGTTTATTAGTAGTTCAAAAGCACATTTGTAAATCAAATTGAATCTACATTTTGTTAATTAACTAGTCAACTACACAATTTCATTAAAAAAAATGAGCTAACAGAATACCCATGGCATAAAAGTGCTTGTGTGTTTGTTTGTCTTTCTTTCACTTCGTAACGGAGCAACAGGTTGATTTGATTTTTGCAGGGATAGTTAGGATGAAAAATATAAGCCTACTTTTTACACTGGAACGATGGTTTAACTCCAGGATTGTAAATTGATCAGAATAAAGAAGATCAGTCCAATTTTTAAAATTAACTTTTTTCAATTTTGAAAGACTAAAATGTACGTTTTAGTAGAAGTAGGTATATTTGAAATATAAACTACGTGATGATTTAATATAAAAAATAACAATGTTTGTTTGACAATGACATAAGGTGATCGACGATAGAAAAATCCAAGATAGGTAGAGGCTAGCGTTTATTCGCTCAAAGAGCAGCTCGTATGGGGAAGTACTTCCACCTAACAGAATACCGCAACCAAATAACTTTGATGTGTTCCTGCGTGTGAATAAGGCCACAGAGCTCATTGGGGAGGGGCAAAAGGTCGGTAACATGTAAGAGCGTACATATGGCTACGGTAACCGCTTACCATAAAGCTGCCGTATGCTTCGACTACGTCGTTTTTTTTACATCTACGAGCAAGGCCGCTAGTGTCCAATAAAACAGTCTAAATTGCTATTCAAAAAATAGTTAGCCTTGTCCATTTCACTTAGCAATACTGTGCCAATATTTCCACCGGCCGTTTGACAGATTTATTTGGACATGCAAATGAATCAATTTTAATTTATGTACTCTCGATTTCCCATTGCAAAGTGAGGTACGCTGCGGTTTATTCATTCAATGTAATGCAATCCGCAGTTTTATGGAGGATTGATATTTGCATAGTTTACTCTTGCCACGTTTTTACATAATATCGAAGAAGTCTTTTTAGACTCGGCTCGATTAAAACTCTACATTCTTATTCATATTTTTTTCTCCATGTCATCATAACTTATGTAGTTTAGTTTATTTAATTTAATAGCTATATATGGATGTTATATAGGGAGTAATAGTAGGTATATTATGTCTCATCTAAGTAGTTTATTGTGCAAAATATCTTTAGTTCCGTTTGTATATTTAAAATAAAAATATCATTAGGCAGGGAGGTAGTTTGTTTAAAAACTGAAGTATGTCCTACTCTAATTAAATAAAAACCCATGCGATTAAAACCTTAGGGGAGAAGCTGTAAACTGAACAATTTATAGACTAGTACGTGACTTAATAACTCTGAAATAACCATTCTATTTTATCTCTGCGCACTTCGCCAGTGCTAATTTAGTCCGTAATTAAAACAAAAGTTTTGTATTACTTATTTATCTTAATAAAAGAAGCATCGACAGTTGAAGGGAAATTTTAATAAAGGGAAAATATTATTTTAAGCTTGAACTTTTCAACAATTATTATTTCATTATTACAACCAAATAATATTATGTTTTACCACGTAGGGAAGGGAAACTCGGATCCAAATTTTATAGTCTCTCACGATCACCGCCGGAAAAATAGCGTGAGAGTACTCCTGGGAGTATTGCTACGTAGGTATTTCCCCGTCCATCGACCAAATGGCCTCACCCTCACCCATCGCTACCTAACTAAATTAATTCACTTATATAATAATCAGGCCGAGAAGGACAAGCTCAGCAAGTACCTTGACTTGGCTCACGAGGTGACCGCCATGTGGGATGTTGATTCGACGATCATTGTCCCGGTAGTGTTTCGGCGAACGGTCTCATAGCGAAGAATCTCAAGCAACATCTTGAGAGGCTCTCGCTGGATGGCTAGATCAAGGGTCAGATACAGAAGGCGGTACTTCTGGACACGGCACGCATCGTCAGGAGGTTCCTCTCTCTGCAGCCCTAACCACCGGTAGCTTGGGCCCTACCCTGCTTCTGACGGCACACTAGAATTAGGTTTTTATTTTTATAACATTTTTAGTTGATTTTATAGAAAAAATGTAAAAAATAATAATATAGGATTGGGTTTTTTATAATATTTTTGAGTTTATACATTAATGTTATAAAAAAAATAAACTTTAAGAATCCAAATAAATAAAGAGAATAATAATCATCTTTTCATAGATGAATCAGATAACTTATTAGAATAAGTTATCTGATTTCAACCGCTTATAAACCTGGACATACTCAATCACTGAACAAATTCATTAACAAACAAATTCCAAATTAACAGTCATCACAAACTGACTCAATCGAATAAATCGTTACAATTTGACCGATACACCCCAGCAAAATCAAAACAACGTTTGAAATTCCACGCATATCCGAATAATATTCCGAACACATGGTATCCAAAGCCGACGTAACAATTGCGCAGATTACATAAAGGGCTGTATAGCGACTGTGGTACTTGGTTTTGTACTAGATATCAGATGTATATCGAAATGCCAGTTTGCTGTAGAATCGCAAATGAGGTTTGCACAGAGCTTCTCTGTGGACGGAATAAAAAAGGGAAATATTTATAGCTTTTCGTGCATGATTAGCCCGGCCGCATACTATAAGATATTTTCTTTCAGAAAATTTTTGACGCCCGCTCTCTCATAAATTTTACGACGTCAGAGACACGTCACAATTTTCTAATTCTATGCGTGGTCTAGAACAAAATGTATGAGCAAAATGCCTTCCGGCGGGCGTCAAGGAGATACAGTTACTTATATGATAAAATTAGCAATAGTCATAGAATGAAGTCTAAAAGCCGATAATAGAGAGTGAGAGAGGCATAAGAACATTTCACAGCATAAAATTGTTCTTTATTTTTTTCAATATTGTTTTTTTTAGCCTGCAATGACGCGCAGTGGCTCGACGCGACTTGCGTAGACGCACCTTTGCTTTTACGCAAGCGTAAAAAAACAATATCATATAAAGGATAAAATAGTAGGTATAGTATTATTAATTAGAAATAAGAAAATAGTATATTATTTAACAAGTAACGCCTCACTTTGCATTTTACTAAAATGTTAATTTATAGGACAAAATTTACCTAAATTAATTTATATTTTCCCGTCTAAGGTGTGAATGTAAATTAAATCAATTAATTTTAATTTATTCCTTTAATTTAATCTTTGTATATCCAATTTGCGTTTTAGTTCGGAGAATTTCAATTTAGGTTTATTTAAAATGATTTTGAGTAGGGGTTATTTAAAATGCTATATTTCAAGAGGGGGAGATAGAATATGAACCTTCATTTGATGAAAAGCTGTAAAAACTGTTGAGGGCAAAGTAGCTGTATGATTGTTTGATGCTATATGAGGACTGTTTCCCGGAAGAGTCCTACAGCTTGCGGTTCTTCTAAAAGGGTGTGGAGATATTTCTGTAGGGTCGGCAACGCGCGAGAGATACCCTGGGCCAGTAGACATAATGGTTATCGACAATCGTCATTGTTAGCCTTGGGATCTTGGGATTGACATTTCAAATCGAAATATCACCTGATTTTTAACAATCTCTTATGTCAATCCCATACAAAGGTTGATCGTTTACTAACGATGACGAATGTCGACAACTATTTTGTCTAGGGGGGTTGGTGTTGCAAGCGCCCATAGGCTATGGTGACCGCTTACATCATGCGGGCCGTATGATTGTCTCCTGCGATGCCTAATTAAATTAAAAATTTATAGAGAAGTCTAGCAAAATTCAGCCCATTATCTGGATAAGGTGCCTTAAATCTACCAAACATTCTAAGTGAGGATTAACTAGGTAAATCTATTATAACGTGAATTAATTAAGACCTGGATTACTCGTAGACCTCATATTTGGAGTTAAGTAATTGTATAAGCCATGGCTTACGACTTAACGTCATGTTAAGGACATTAAGTGTACTGTGTAATATGAATGCTATATCAATCCGATGTTGAGCTGAGATTAATGTTATCAATGTATATGTCTACTTAATTGAACGTTACATTAATCTGTACGCAATATTATTAAATGTTACCGTAATTGATAGTAGAAGTAGTTTAGCGTAACGTTTTCTCGCTTAATGACCTGATGTGGCCGAAATGTCTTTAGGTACATCTATTACAGAGGATTTTCATTCATTAAAATATTGGCTGGTTGAATTTTCATTCAATTTGTTATAAAGGCCTGTACCCAATAGATTTAGAAGGATATTTATTAAAGTTAATTCTTGTCATTTAAAATTTAAATACTAAAAAAACCGGCCAAGTGCGTGTCAGACTCGCGCACCGAGGGTTCCGTAGAAACTTGTAGGTATACCTATAAGTAAATGGTAGTATAGATCTGAGTATTTGATATAAATTTCAATTTATGACGTATTAAAAGAAAACTACTTACTAGATCTCGTTCAAACCAATTTTCGTGGGAAGCTTGCATCGTAACGTACATCATCATGTACAAGTTTCAACATTATAGTTCTTATAGTTTCGGAAAAAAGTGGCTGTGACATACGGACGGACAGGCAGACAGACATGACGAATCAATAAGGGTTCCGTTTTTTGCCATTTGGCTACGGAACCCTAAAACCCAGTATACATTAATGCTAGGCATTTGAAACAATTTGAAAAGCTTATTCGGGTTAAAAACTATGCCTATTTTTAAAGATATGTTAAAAAGCTATTTTTATGTAAATCTTTTGTATAAGAAGGTAGCTTCAATATTTTATAGTATTCTTCCAAAATTAGTTTAGTTTTAAAATTTAATACCATAAACATATGTATTTTGATACATCAACAGTATGAACGTGAAAATCAGAGCCATACCAACGTTATTATTCATGAAACAAAGTACCAGTACATATATTCATCAAATAATAGAGGAAGTAAGCAACCGTGAGGCCACGGAAACGCAATAAAGGCACGAATACAAGGCATATTGTGAACGATCTAATATTTGCCACCGCAATATGTGTGAGGAAGCTCTTATAACGTGGGCATATAGTCTTCTAATTGTTTAGAAATGTACATCAAAGCAATTGATTAATTGCCCTGACATAATGGTGCAAACTTGCCATTCGCAATAGCAAAGTATTTATATACTCTGAGGCAATAGTATACCTATATTATGATACGTGTGTGTGCAAAGTTGGTAATTACAGGCGAGACGGTATTAAGCGCGTGAGCCGCAGGAGAACGTGATAAGGAAGCCGAGAGGTTAGAATACTTGCAGGTGTGGCACCATTCACTCCAACGAAAGAACATTTTATTAAACTGAAGATTCTAACAGTTCCCTGTGTATACATTTTAGAAGTAGCTAAATATATGTGGCAAAATATTAGTTTATTCAAATCGCGCGGTGATAACAAACGGTACCCTAATATGTTATTAGAATTACCTAGACGGCTCACCCGATCCGCGAAATCAACTCGAGTGATGGGCGTTAGAATCTACAACAAGATAGATCAATCTATTAAAGATTCACCTTCTTATGAGTCCTTCATTGATAGACTGAAATCATTCTTATTGGATAAGGCTTATTATAGCGTTGATGATTTTCTGAATGAAAAATTATAAATTTGAAAAATAAACCTAAGTGTAAAATATGTACTAATAAATAAATAATATAAAATGTGTTGCAATAAATTATATATAGCTAAGTTGGTAGGTAATTGTATAATGTAAAATAAATTTGTAAAAGATAATTGTATATTGTGTTAATTGTAATAATTATTATATTGTGTGAAATTTATCTAGTGACCTGTGCATTATGTTATGGATTAAAGATATTTGATTTGATTTGATTTGATTTGAGTGTAATGATCAATGCACACGCGTGTCTCACGAAGTTTTTCAACACACTCTCGGCTCCCTTATCGCGGAGCCACACCACTACGAGTAGTGTCTGCCCAATCAGTTTTTTTTATTAAAATTAGATACTAAAGACGCGTGTTATTTTTTAGATCATGTTTTATTCATAAAAATCAAAATTCATTTATTCAATTTTGGCCCTTGTAAGGCTCTTGTGAACGTTAACAAATGACTCTACACCGGTTCCAAATACAACTTGAACTGAGAAGACTCCGGCAAGAAACTCAGCAAGGTACTTTTTTTTTAAATGTGTACTTATAAATATTACAATTTACAAAATATATAAATTGTAAATTATATAATTATAAATTAATTAATAAAAACTATTTTATTAAAACCTTTTATTTTATTAATCAATCTAATCATCATTCCCTTTCAAACCTCTCTCTCTTATTTTAATTTTTTGTATATTTTTTATGTTTTTGTGAATTTTAATGTGCCAATGACATTTAAACTGTTGGCTGGCGATAGGACGCGTGTCCCATTAAATACAAATTTATGAAAAAACAAGCTGCTATTCAAGTGATTAAAAAACCTATAAAATATAAAATAAATAAATAATCTTATTTTGTATCATCATCATCATCTCATCACCCAGACGCAGACGGGTGTAATAACGTATATTTATGTATGTTTTTACAAATAAAATATATATATCAGTTACCAGGTATTTAGGGTCGGCAACGTGATACCCCTGGTGTTGCAAGCGTCCATACGATACGATAACCGCTTACCACCAGGCGGGCCGTATGCTCGTTTTCCACCTAAGTGGTATAAAAAAATGGTTTCCATAGTACAAGGTCTGCTTAGTTTGGGATCAGATGAACGTGTGTGAGGAATGTCCCAGGATATATCTTTATCATATAGGTACCATTTCAACTTTTCTACATGTCAGTATTGAATATAATTTTAATTTAGGTACATAATTTCAAAATTCACAGTTTTTTTTTTTAAATATAGGTATTTATAAGCTAAAATCGCTATCGCTTCTCAGCGATAAGACCGCCCTAGTATTTTTAATATTAAGAATTTATTGTTATTGTTATTTTTATACTTGTTGGTGTACAATAAAGAGTTATCTATATATCTATCTAAAATAAACACACACGCACATCATAACCCGTTTATAAATATTCATTAATTAAAAGCAGATGTTTGTATCGGATTCTAAGAAGGTTTAAACGATGTTATGCGATTTATAACACGGAATTTATGTAGCTTTATTAAAACAAACAATTCAGTATTATTATTAGAGTATATGGGTACTTATTTGTTGTCCTTTTTTAGTTTTAGTACCTAATTAATAACATTTAGTGCTTTCCAATGTGTTTTTCAATATAGCAATTATTAGGTCTGATTTTTATCTCACGAAGTCACGACCCAACTGTGACGTTTTTTGTTACAATGACTCATTTTTTAATTGCTATATTTATAATTCTGTAAGTTTCAAATATAACATAAAACTATATTTCACACCCTGCTTTACCAGAAGATTTCAAGTATTTTCTAGGTATTTACTTGTTTTTCGATCATTTTTATTTCCTCCTTGTATATAATCCTGACAAATGGTGTATTTATTAATACATTAATTGAAGCACAATGTAATCATAACAATGTTTGAGCAATATTTTCCGTGTAAAAAACTGAAGAAAATACTGAGAAAATAATATGCAGTAGCGCCATCTATCGAAATTTCCATTAAACTTTTTAGGTTTTCACGCTATCACAATGAAACTCGCCGAACTTTATTTTCTTACAACTTTTGTTATCCGTTAAGAGATGGCGTTGTTAGCGAATACGTGAAAAACAGTTGCCACTATAATATATTTATCATTGAATTACAATATATTATTATGTATTTTATAAACAATGCATTTTTTGCAACCCCTAAACCTAAACCTGAGTTCAGAAATTCCAATATAAAATTGTTAACTATCTTTTTTTCTTAGGTTTCATAGCCGATACATCAAAATGTTATGGTTGGTTAATGAACCAATACGGATACCGTAGCAAATAAATAGCCTGTATTGTACGTAGTATCTGTATATAATAATTCATTTATTGGCATACAACATTATAGCTTATTTTAAACTTAATTTTAATTCAAAAAATTAAGACTAACTATTTATACTACTTTTGTGATTACCGTAACAGAAAAATATAATATAAAACAAGTTCAAATCCATCGGTTCGTCGACCGCATCAACATCAGTCTTGTTTAGGTAGGGCTGCTCCATCGTCGAAGCCAAATAACTTTGCTATTGGCTTAAATTTATGTTTCGTGCCGCGAATGCACATACTAGTGGCACGGATTATAGAGATGATTATTTTTGATCTTAGCCAACCCATCACTACGCTAAATGACCTGTTCCAGCGGTCAGAGATTGCGGCTCCAAGATGTTTAACGAAGGTAGACATTTGTGGAGCGAAAACTCCGTCAACGGATGTGACAATGAGGGGCGAATGTTGCATGTCGCAATTCGCAAGCGCTTGAATATTTTCTTATTTTTTCGTCTTCAGTATATAGTTCGTTTTAGTATCTGTATTATTGCAGCATCCCATCCCAGTGGTTTATAAAAACCATATTCTGGGTAGAAGTATAGATTAAAATCTGAAGAAAATACCAAATTTTACAGTTTACAGTTTTTATCAAAATCGGCCTCGAGACTCCTTTGCGCATATTTCGCTATTCCTTATACTTTTGTATATGGCCATCGATGCCCACTTGAAAAATCTACCTGTATTGTATATACAAGACTCTTCTTGTCTAATAAGTTTATACAATTTGGTGTAGGTAAAGGTATATGTTTATTATAATGCAACTCATAAATTGTTTACATGTATTGAACATCATTGACGACTTCCGCATTACAATATCAATATTTATATTTTATTTATACACACCTACCTATAGGGTGAGTATTTGTACCTTGAGTGTTCCGTATTATTTAAGACGTTGCGTAAAATCCAATATTTTTTTTATAAAGCTTATATACATCTAGTTTACACAAAGGTAATAATTTCATGATGTTACGAACGAAGTTATTGTTTAAAAGTTTTTAATAGTTATATATGTCATACCAGATTGAGCGTCGAAGCTGTGCAAGCGTCGAAAAAATAGCCCCTAACTGTTAGGGGCTAAATCAAACAAAAATAAATAAAATTGCAAAATAATGTTTAATATTTAAATTTCTCTCGATTTTAATTAGAACATTTCAACAACCGCTATCATTATTAACGTCACTATGACAAGCAGAATGACGCAGAGGGAGCGTAAAACCATAAAACGTAGCTGTTACGCGCAGCAGCCTATAAAAGCTGGCCTGTTTTATATATTCGTGTAGTATGGCGACGTTCTTTCTAGGTATATTTATTTCTATGGTAATATTATAGTTGATTAGAAGTATATTCGATCAGTATCACCAGTAGAATCCCCATAAGTTTATTTATAGCACTTTCAAGCAATATTAATAGTAATCATAGTTATTTTGAATAAAAAAGGTAATTCAAAAATATATGCTTTTGATAATTCCACGGGCTCCTAACTGCGTGAGTTAACGTCAGAGCAATTTAGCGTGTAAGTATAATAAACTATAGCTATTCATCATATCGACCGATTCAAAACAATAAACCAACAGTTGTTTGAGTAAAGCAAAACAAGAGCCCCGCTTGAAAACAATCATTTGCAAAGCGATTTTCATAGAGTGAACATTGTCAAAGCGAACCAATTTATTTATTTATTAATTAATTGTTAACTACCCTACTATTTCGATTATAAATATAATGTATTGTGTAAACAGTTGATTATGGGATGTGATAAAAATAAATGGAAATGATTCGTAGAGTATTCTTTGTGGTGTTTGCGATTTTTGTCGTAGCACAGGTGAGAATTTTTATTTAACTAATTTATACGAATATAATAAAGTGGAAGAGAATTTTTGTTTGTTTAAACGGTCTAATCTCTGCCAATAACAGCTGGATTTGTAAAATAGGAAGCAATATTATCCCCGAGGATTATAGGCTACTTTTTATCCCGGGAACATGCATCGGTAAACCGATAGTTACTAAATAATGAAACACTACTTAAAATATAGGAGCATCTTAAATACTGTGCATTTTAAATACCAGCGCTATGACCATGATTTTCCTTTTCGTCATTACGTAATTAGACCCCAGAAGGATCGCCATACTGGTACAAATGACCAGGAAATTTGTGCCAGTATCTCCCGGTCTATAAGCAATGGCTTAGATTTATGTGTATTCTAGTTTTTCGGAAAACGTTTTAGAATCAATGTGAGCATCGGACTCATTCACAATATGGATGAATGTTTACAAATACGTCTTAAAAACACGAAACATGTTCACTAAATATTATGCTTCGAGGCAACTGTGCATTTATGACTTGGCTTTTGTTAGACTTGTTAGAGTAAGAATATAAAGACTCTTCGATTCCATTCTGAAAACAATTATTTTAAGATCAGTATTTCAAGACAGACATAATGAACGTGTAATTTTGTTTTTGCTTTTAGTATCGCCACTGCAGCTTTATCCAATACTGGTGCCGATTCTGTTGTAAATCGCACTAAACTAATTTTAGTCACATCTCATCTCTTTCTCACGAACATTATTGAAAAAGGACAGAACATATTTAAAGCTGTCAAATTAATCTCTGCCGTCTTATTTTGCGTGTATTTAGGCGTAACCGCGATAGATGGCGACTAAATTTATAATGAAAACAAGCATTGGACTAATTTGACAGGACTAAATTTCTTACATCCTTTTCTTATGTTCTTGGTTAGAAAGAGACATAGTGGGATTAAAATTAGTTTAGTTGTAAACAACAGAATCAGGGCCAATTTCTCCTCGTTAGAGAACCGTTGTCCGGAACCATTTAGCTGTTGTATTTTTACTCCTTTTTTATTCTTTTGTGTGTCGTAAACGTTGTTTTGTTTTCGAAGAACTTAATCAATTGATTGTTCAATCAATTGTTATACAATGTATTGTATAGCCAATTGTAAAAATAATTTGCCTCAGCTTACCACCTTAATTTGTGTCAAAATTGATTAAAACCAATTTTGGCATAAGAATAGTAATTTTAAAATTCATGCATACGTTAATTCAAATTATACACATTTATAGGTTGACCTTTGGTATTGTCACAATGCAAAGCAATCTTATTTTTTACTTAGATTTTATCCTTACCTAATTTGGTGGATGAAGCGCTCGTGGTGTAGCATGATTAGCCGTTCTTAATCGATCGGCAAAGTTAAGCTACGTCCGTCTTGGTCGGTACCTGGATGGGTGACCGCCTAGTGGTATTTCAAATCGAGCGTTTCCGTGCTTCGGAAGGCACGTAAAGCCGTTGGTCCCGGTTATCACTTAATTGTGATAGTCGTTAAGCTGGTTGGATGCCTCCTAGGCGGCTTGAAAAACTCCAACAGTAGGTTGGCCACTAGCCTACCTCCACCGATCCGCAGTGGGCACGCGTGGTGGAGTATCTGCCCATTCCCTTTCACCCTGATTTGTGAAAGGAGGCATGTGCTAAGCGGTGAGACATTATAGGCTGATGATGATGAATTTGATGGTATTTTAAGGTTTTTTTTTTAAATATCATATAATTTCTAAGGTTGTTTTTTTACATGGAAACTTTTTATTTCAGACAACAGACTTCCAAGATAACCTAATAAATGGGTACAGAGCGTTAATAGCGGACATTCAGATCCGGACACAGAAGTCCAGAGAAGATATGGACACCCTAGTGTCTCAAATAAAACTCCTAATGAAGAATGAAGCTGACAAAGCTATAAACTACATGACTGTTTACTTGGAACAGATTTCATTGTATTTCCAGGTGAGTTTAAAACTACATTTAATTCCCAGATATATGTCATAATGGGTGATACTTGAAGATTTATTGATGGATTTAACCCCAGCCGGGTTATCACGTATCTTTAGTGGTAATCGTAACGTAACGAACACCATCAATGATTTCATCCAATGACTCGCTGCCGGAAGACCACTTTTAGGCCCTGATTGGATGGTGTTCGTTACGATTACCACCAAAGATACGTGGTAGAGCTCTAGGTTGACGCGATTGAGCCTAAACTTTATTAAGATGATGTTAATAACAACATCTTAAATACAGTTGATAAAGCCTCTCACAGACAGCCGCGGCCTGCAGTTGCGGCCGCGTTGGAAATCAGATGTATTAGCTTGTAGATTGGGAAGTAGTCCAAACAAGCGTGGCCTTGATACGGTCGTAGCCGACCAAAAGCCACCGCGTGTACGCCAACGGAGGCTGCTGCTGTCTGTGAGAGGCTTTATGCGGTTAGAAAATAACAATAGCAATGATCCAATTGAAATGTCTTAGTTTGTAAATAATGCATCAAAGAGATAGTTTATTATAATTACTGATAGATGTTGTAAATTATTTACTTTGTGCTGATATCATAAATACAGCCCGTTAGAAAACCCCAAAACATAAAATACGAGAAAATTTCAAACCATCACATCTCTCATCGCATCAAAAAATATACCCGCATCAAACGTAATGCACTTTTTATTCCTTTAACTCAAACCATTGACCACTATTCAAAATGTCCAGGTAATAATCCACGACAGAAAGCCCCGCAACGGAACGTACTGCAAAGAGAGCATAGTAAAGCTCCTCGGTGAAAATCTACAGTTGGCGGATGAAAATGTCACGTTGTGCCTTGCCCTGGGCTACCAGAGGGTGCAGAGATTACCTGGTACGTACTTTAAATTCGTATCGTATTATGTTGTAATAGAGTTTGTTTTTGCACAAGTACCTATTGCATTTGATTTTCTGTGTCAGAGAATATTGTTCTATCTATTATTATCTTTGAAATAACTTTGCGTATTATTATTACTGTCATAAAATTTAGTTTATTTCTTTTCATCTAAGTAATTTTTAAGGATTTTATGTTTCTATATTTTACTTAAGATAATTATATAGTAAAATATCTTATTTCTAGCATTAGTACCATATAAATATACTACATCTAAGGTATTTGAAAAAAAAGTCAATCAGACATCAGCAAACCAATAGATTAGGGCCTGCATCAAGAAACCTGATCTAAATTATTTGTTTATTAAATCAATTGTCTCTATAATTCTATTAGATCCCTACTTATATCTCAAGTAGGTAATTAGTCTATCGATTTATTGTTGCAAGCGATAAATCTAGAGATTGAAAAGGACACAATCTAATTGTTATCATAAAAAATGATACGATCCCTAAACGAGATGCCGAATAACACGGGTAGCCCTATGAAGGAAACTTCTTGTTTACTTTAAATCTACGTTGTTTGCGGAACAAATGTCCGTTCTAGGTTGATTCTGACCCAACATATTTTCAATATTAAACTATTTTATTTTGGACGGTCTTCCTTGTTGATCTACGTCAACATTTCCGCTACACGATACAGGATGTATCCAAAACACGAACACTGGGTCGTGTGGAAATTTTGTTATAATAACAATGCTGGGTGTAGACTTAACCTAATTCCTATGTTGACTATTGCTATTGTAAATATTATGAGATTGTATGTGAAATAATGGAATCATACTATTCTGTTACTATTATAAATAAGGAAATTATAAAAATGAGGGTTAGTTTACTTGTTACGTTCGACTCCTCAACGTGAACCCCTCGTGAAGATATTTGGCACGCAAATAGTCTGGGGCATGAAGAGCTGAATGAGAACGTGTGTGAAACCACGGAATGAAAGCTAGCATCCTATTATCCTATATTTTATCCATAATTGTTTTCTTTGATTCTTTGAAATCTACACTGAAAAAAAAACTGAAAATTGATAATTCATATTGCTTTGGTCGGTAAAAATGAAGCCAATTGAATGAACAATTAATTTAACTGAGAAGTTCAGTTCGGTATAATGAGTAAACATTTATTAATACTTAGATATACTATCCGTTTACTTAGAAAATAGTATTCTAACAAGTAAAATTATTTCAGTGATTCTACTTTTAAGTTCAGCGTATGTTTTAATAACAAAATTTACACAAATATTCGCATTTATAATTATAACAGTATTCTATGACATTATATTTTTTTCGATTACAGAAAAACTGCAAGTGCACTTCGAAACTTTGGAGAATCTGAAGAAGTATTCAGCATCAAAGTTGTTCGAGTGCCAGAAGCAGCAGCAAGTCGGAGGAAACTGCTCTCATGAGAGTCAAGATCTGGAGAGGACTGTTGTAAGTGTCTTGCTACATGTTTATTTAAGACTATTTAACGAAAATTATCACTCAGTATTTGTTGTTTAAATAGTAGTTTTACAGAACATAGGTACAAAGTGTAAAGAAATTCGAGATTCGTAATTATTTTAGATTTTGCGATAGATCCCATGACATAAATTATGGTCTAAATCTGATAACTTTGATGGCCTACTCCTTATTTTTGATGGTGATAAAATTTGTACTCTATACTCAAAGATTTTAGACACAGATGTCAGTAAAAAATGATTTCGGCTCTTCTATCCCTGAAAAATAATTTAATTGAATTTCCAATTCAAAACTCGGTCTTTGGCATGTTTTGGGACAATATTTTATGCAGATATGACAATCCAAATGTTGGCTTTCAATGTGCTTTTATCAAATAGGCCTACAATTAAATTAAACTAAATGTTTGGTTCATATTAGGTATTTCAAATAAGCAATCTTCTTTTATAGTACCTATCAGAGGGCCAACAAAACAATTTTCGTTACGTCCTCCTTTGACATCCGACGTCAAAACAAGACAAAAGACAATTAAGGTTATAATAATATTGTTTTAAGAGATGGTGGTTACCCCCTGTGCAGTTTTATTAAATTAAGGTTTGTGTGAATTTGTGTGTAACGATACTTCAGCATATGGCCAAGGTAGTTCAGACGATAGTTCTAATATAGGTGGTAGTAAGATCTCAATGTTTTAAATTTTACAAAAAAAAAAAAACACTTTTGTGTCAAGTTAATTGACCCTTAAAAAACCACCTTTGGTGGAAATTGAAACGGATTATTCAATTAAGTGTAGAGAAACTTATGAATTTCTTTTAAAATTACAGTTCCTCTACGAGACGTCGCCATTCCCAGTAGTAATGGCCGAAATTGCGATACACGGCTTCAAAGAAGTATCAGACCTCAGTGTCTGCCTCAAAGACATCATCTCAAGGATGATGACGCACTCAGTCAAAGTCATCGGTGACTTCAACAGGTGCATTCACAACATAGAAATGCCCAAGCTCAAGTATTTGCTCAAATTCATGAAAAAATACGCTTGAAATTGTAAGAAAATGTGATGAAAATGTTTGTATGAATTTAAAGAATTGTAAATAACGTATGCTTTGGAGTTTTTTTTTCGATTAATATTAACAATGTTGTTTATAGAAAAGATAGGACAAAATTAGAATGATATAACACTATGATAATAATAATTTTTATTTCTTGACTGAAGTTATTATTGATTGTAATAAGAATGATATTTAAAGTAAATAAATTAAAGGCTTTGTTTTATTTCATAATCCTAATTTACTTAATTGAAACATTCATTTTAATAAACGTTGACAAAGATTCCAATCAAGAAAAGTGATTAAGAGGAAATCTGTAGGAAGTATTATTATTAGTAAGAAGTACTTACGGACCATTTTCTAATAAACGAACTAAGATGAGTTATTAATGGAACTGGTAACGGATTCATGAGGAAACCAGTAAACATCAGGACTCGAACAATATGCTGAATTTAACAAAACTGAATCTGACAATTAGCTGAACTATATAAAATCAGTGATAGCTTTGCTGTGAATTTGGAAAACAAATTCCAATCATCAATATTGCTCTTCTAAACTATATACCCAGTACAATACTGAAAAGTGCGATCATATCTATTAAAATTACCATAAAATGTATTGTTGAACACATAACTGAACAGCCGTTCGTGGTACAGTCAAAGCAAATGCAAATGGATCTATTTAAATAAAAATACATTCGTTGAAAATTCATGAAAATCTCCGTGCAAGTCGATGCAGCTGCTTCCTTATGCATTGCATTCTATTCGCTTCATTGAATCTTTTTTTTTAATATATTACGAGTATTTTATGAAAAATGGGTGGATCTATCGGTACTGTTATTCACCAAAATCAACCCTAAAGTTTATTGTTCAAATGAGTGAAAGTTATCAGAGATAATATAAGCTCCACAAAAAAATGACACTCTTTCCTCCACCCACAGTAACACGCCACCCGCTAAACAGAAGTTTGACTGGAGGTACGCTTCGCCAGCAATTAACGCTTGAAGCTAGTGGTGGGATTATTTCGGCGTCTCTCTCGATTGACTATAGACTCGATCGGCGATCTCTCGCTGTCCCAGCACCGAAAATGCGCTCTGATTGGCTAAGTCAAGGACACATGTGCTCTGATTGGCCAAATCAACAACATACGATGCAGTGATTGGTCCTTCCTTACTGTTCAAAATGAGTGTGAATGCACTGATTAATTGCGGAATAAGATTGCTCGATATCTACTCTAAAGAGATTTTTCCTTTATATAGGTGACGAAAGATACCATAAATATTTCGATAAAAAGCAAAGGACTAGCAGCGTAATATTCTGACAACTCTGATTAATACGTAAAAAATACTGATTTATAAACATGGCTCATATAAACATAGTTCTATACCCGAGCCGACTCTTATTTGACCCTTTCTCGACGATATAAGAAATGAGAGTGATTGATAAATTAAACGAACAAGATGATAGAAAAACAAGAGCCAGGAACTGGATGAAAATATACAAAGATTTGTGAATGAAAGAAAAAACTGATTGTTATAATTATTCAAGGGTATAAAAACTCAGTTTTATTGTGTCAACTATGTAATTTTTTTAGACAAATTTATATTCACATAAAAGATGTACAATGCAATATATGAGAGAAGTAGTAGGTATATTTTTAATATTTGTCGAATATACTAACAAGCGTTATACCTCAGAGTATATAAATACTAGGTACAAGTTATAACAATAGCTTCCCCATTTTTTTTTTCATATAAATTATGATACTTTTTGAACTATTTGGTTACTTTTTTTTCAGAAATCATAATGTCGTCGATCAGGAGTCATTGACCATTTTTTGAATAACGAATCGATTAACTACATTTTTTTTTTTTTTTTTTTTTTATACCACTTAGGTGGCAAACAAGCTTACGGCCCGCCTGATGGTAAGCGGTTACCGTAGCCTATGGACATATATCGTAAACTGAGCAGGTTCTTTTATTAATCACCTACATTACTCTTAACGATACGTAGGTATACGTAAAATGTACATTGTTATAGAACGAATAAAATAATAAATAAATAATCCAATAAAAGTTATGCTATCCGGCTTCTTTGACATTCACTTGATGTAAAATGGAGGCATTTGTCAATGAATAAATAAACGCGCTCCTGCTTCTGTAGAACAAGTCAATTTGATCAAAAGAAACGGAAAATCACAATCCATTTCTGAGTAGGGGCTTTTACACATAATTTAAATAAAGAAACGAATAGATTCTTGGTCTTGTAATCATATAGGTGAATAATTCCAGATATCTTTAATGAACATTTAAAAGAATAGATTTTCAAAATTTTTCACAATTTCTACAACTATATGTCATTGAAACAAACTTTTATTCTAAAGAATCAAGGAAAAACTTACTCTATCATACGTTTTGATGTGAGTGAGTTTTTCCTTGATTCCTTCGACCTTTTTTTTATAATCTCGGTTGTGTAATGGTTGTTTAGTTTTAGAAATATATTACTTTTTGAAATATTCTCAGTTCAAACCTTTAACTTCACTAAAGAAGACAATCATAAAACAGAACAAAGAGATACCTCTCATCGAATGTCTTTTATGCTGAGCATAAAAAAAGGAACAAAAACCGCAGCATACATATAAAAAAAATTGTGCTTCTCGGTTGCTTCTTGTTTATGTTGTCTCTTGCAACCCGTTGGTTATCGCAAGGGACCCGCGTCCTATAACAACAATTGAAGTCATTGTTATTTTTAAACCGCGATCCAAAGTATTAAATTTGGTAATGCAAATTTTAATTCGAGAAATACATTTTACGTGCCTTATTTACATATCCTATAAATCTTCCTCAATAAACGAAAAATATTTTCTCTTATCGGACAGTTACCGAGTTAAGTGCTTTTGACCATACAAACTCTTTAGTAATGATATACATCCTATAAATAAAGAAATTAATTTTGTAGTCACATATTGCACCGGATCTAATTTAGATAAAGAAGAAAACCTCGGATAAGGGTGAAAGACGTTCGTTTGATAGAATACGTTGAAAATAATATTTGCCGTCCATTCACATAGAAAATACCTTTTCCTGGCGTTGTGACTTATATTTCTGTCTTATTACTGTTTCTTTACATAAATCCCGGCTCAAGGTGCTACTAATTGTATATTTGTATAATATTAACGTAATAATTGAAATGTTTCATATACCCGGTAATGTATATCTGATATGACTATATGTTGGAAAAGTGCACTTAAATGATTAAGAAACACACACAGATGGGTGTCGGTAAACTTTGATAGCGGTAAATAGTATAGTTTATGATGATAATAATGCAATTAACACTGTTACATGTTATGGTGTTGATAAGTTTATTTATTTGTTAAGTTTCAGGAACAGTATCAACTAAAATACAAGATATATTCTCTTAAATTAATCACAAAAATTAATCACAAAATATTAATTTGGGTTAACTTACCAATGTAACAAGAACATCGGCGGAACATGGTTGATACTTCAAAAGGCGACTGAATCTTAAAGTTCTCTGCGCCATCGTCATGGGTCCTATGGGCCTGGAAACGTGGATAAGCGGAGAGGATGGCGGACGCGACGGCGGATTCGACATCACCGGTATATTACGCCTAACAGTCTCCAACGGCACAGTCCTAGCCACCAAAGAGTCACTACCGACCGAATTAGCACTACCACTGAACATGTTCATTAAATCGCCAATAGAACCGCCTCCACTTGAACCTCCACCGCATCTTAACTTGTCTAAGTCGGTAAGACTCGAACCACGTCTCACGCGAAGGCGGGAGCCGCAGGCGCTCGCGCGGTTCGGAAACGCTTGGTCACGTCGAACGTCCACCTCACTCGCCGCTTGCATCGTTCCTTTCTTACAACGTATCATCGTGGCAAATGCAACATAACACAGTCACGGTACACGAAACACTGAATGCTGAACTGATCACCTGTGAGTATTGGAATTAGCATGCAAATGATATGCCGATATCAATAGGGCCACGGCCGCCCGCAGGATGTCGCTATCGCGTCCTCGCGCGTTTCCGCCGCCATCGCTTGCGCAATGTTTACAAACCCCGCGTTTAGAAATTTTCGACTTTTATCCTAAGTCGTATTAAGGGGTGCGTACGGAGCAGAGTCTGTTAACTGACTGAGTGGGGAACGCGTAGTTTCGTATGTGCGTAAGGATGGAGTAACTGAGCTGAACTAATGAGGTGATCGGGTTCAAAGGCGCTGGGTCTCCACAGGCGGCGACCCTCACTTAACTAATACACGAGATTTGTTGTTAGTATAAACCACGGAGAAGTATAAACAAATCTAATTTAGGATATAAACAGTAGAGTGTTTCCAATAAAATGTTTCATTGTAGAAATAATTATATTTTATATAATTAAGGTTTTATAATGTCTTCTTTATAATATCAAATTAAAGGAAAGATATAACAGTTAACATATTGCATGATAAGTGAATTACTAACATTCAACAATATTTTTTTCAAATCGGAACGTTTTAATTCAATATAAGAATCCTTCGTCAAAATACCAATAATGTAATTTTCCTTAACCGCAGGCAAGTATTTATCCAATTAGGCGCTGCGCAGACATGTGTCCTGTGACTGATACAAGCAACCAACACCGTAGTTGCTGTGTCCTGTAGTGGCGATCGAACACTGTTTACGTCTGCAGAGGGAGTGGCTGATTTCATACTGGTTCTATAGCAATCAAATATTCTATTCTATTCAATAACATACCACTTGAATTTCAAAGGCTCGTTCCCGAATTAGCTGGAGGCTATATTAGTAAATAATATCTAATTTCAAAAGATTGTTTTTATTTAAACCATTATTACGTGAGTATTTTCATTGTTATTAGCTAAAGCTTGCCCTACAAAGGTATTGTTAATTCTAAGAAATATGAAGAAAAAATATCGACGAAGTGTACACAAATTGAAACTAATTCGAAAGATAAATAAAACTCAAATTCATAAACTGAATAATCATGGGTATCTACGAAGCAACATATAAATATGAGAATGATATAACAAAGCAAGACGATATTCAATTAAAAAAACATCATCAGCTCTCCAATATATTGATATCATTCACCAAATCAACCGACTATCAAGCGCAAGGTTAATCTAGAGAGCATAAAGCTTAACAAGTGTTATTTTACGACTAAAGCCATGAAGAGTTTAATCAATTAACGGATAACCCTCGTGTGTGAGACATGTATGAACCAAATTATGTTTAGTAACCTAAAGTTAATTTTATCCCAACAAAAACATTTTCATGTAAAACGTTGCCAAGACATATGGCTCGCACTGTCAAAAAGTTATCAGATCTCATGTAGAGCCAAGCTTATAACTCTACATGCCCTTACTCTACAGGCCCTAACTTCACAAACTCTACACCTTAGTCAAAATATGTGGCATGGCCGTTTTGTTTATCTGGTATAATCCAAACCCAAGTTATGAGGGTTCAAAAAAACGACGAAACGCTTCGTGAAAAGGTAGGTAGTGCCCTTGCGCTTCGCTTGTCTTGGTGGGGGGCATCGGGACTCGATAAATTCGATGAAAGCCAAGTTTAACTATCGCGGAAATTTTATGAAAATTAACAAAAATTTTTTGGCGCGTATTACATTTTATGAAGAATGAGTCCCTAATACATTAAAACACCTCATTAGTTAAAAATACGGATCTATTATAAAAGTATATAGGAAAAACATCAAGTTACTTGTATAAAAACTGACGTAAAAAATCAGAATGCTGCCATTAATAAATGAATAAAACTCCCCTTACAATAATTCTTGGAACCGAGATTTTCTTGAAGGGGCCTTGGAAAATTAATTTAATTAAATATTAGAATATTATAAACGTATACCTAGTTGGTTAGCAGAAACATTCTCCTCCAAGCTTATTTCATTTGAGTCTAGGCAAGCTCGCAATATGAAACGATGGTACTTGAAATTTCGACGCTCATATTTGTATACGACAAAATTACATTGTATGCTCACGTGTGTCAACCGTGCTTTTGCTTCGTGATAATAATTTTATAAGATTGAGAACTTCAGACACAAGAAATTTTTAAATCATTCTAATTTTGCGATATTCAGTCAAAAACATTTCTCAAGACGATGCATAAGTTGCAAGTTAACAGAAGCACTTATTTATGACTAAATCAAATAATTGAAGTGTTTGTTCAAATCTCTAGCAAAGTCTCTACTTAGAGACTTAAAAAAATAGTTTTTTACTTAAAATGTACTTATGTTATGGATGCCAAAACTCTCTCTGCAGAAGTTTGTTCACATTTACACGAAAAAACAGGATTCATTAATCTTATTTGTGTTTTAGAGATTTAGATAACTTTCAAAATCAAAAAGTCATGTATTCAATTTAGGCCCTGGTAAGGCACTTATGAACGTAACACACAGTTGAATTTACCACCGGTTCGAAATACACTTAAACTGAGAAGACTCCAGCAAGACTTTTTTTTTTGTCGTGGAAGATCTTTTCATATAACCGCTTTTTTTCCAAATAGGTACTTATGCAATATACCATATAATTATTATGCTTATTCATACAATTGTCACTTAGCCAGGGGGGATGCAAGTGCAAAGAGAAGCTACTTTAACCGTTAAATCATAAACCTTAAAAAAAAAACTGAATGAGACCATTTCTGGATTTTCACATAGTTTTTCTGAGTTAGATCCTTGATATATCCTATGGGAATATGTGAAAACATTTTAATGAATTTATAAAACTTGAACCTATTACAGTAACCCAACCCAATATATCAGAAATCAGAACCAAGCAACCTAAAAATCGTTCACTTATAATTCCTGTAAAGTTTGTCAAGCTTACGAACTCAGGCAATGAAAAGGTGGGCTAAAGTCCTATAATGTTTGCATCGCGTAATCACAGTTCTGAAATTGCAGTTGGTATTGGATTATTGGAAACCTCAAACGTAGGATGCTTAGTTATACTTGAACCCTTTGATTAAGGATACATCCAGATAGAGTGTAGCAGCTGTGCACGCATCGATAAAAATACGCTCTAACTGTTAGGGGCTAAATCAAATAAAAATAAATAAAAATGCAAAATAATGATCAATATTTAAATTTCTCCCGATTTTAATTGGAATATTTTAACAACTACTATCATTATGAACGTCATTATGACAAGTAGAATGACGCAGAGGGAGCGTAAAACGTAGCTGTTACGCGCAGCAGCCTATAAAAGTTGGCCTGTTTTGTATATTAGTGTAGTATGGCGACGTTCTTTCTAGGTATATTTATTTCTATGCTTGAACCTTTTAATGTATAATATTATAGGTACAGTTTATTTAGTAACTCGAAGAGGCAAAGCCAGAATTATTAGGAATTCTTATTGAAATCGCAAAAAGTGTGCGCCGAACTTGAAGCTGTTGAAATAAAATTCAAATCTTTTGTTTCATAGATACATAGAGACATAAGTTTAACTTTTCCACTATTTCCTACATGTCTTTAATTTTATTTTTACAAAATAGTTGTAGATAAAATAATCAGCAAGCCACATTTAGTTCTAAAACAAGTGCTATGTTCCTCTGCTCGGACTAGCTCAAGGTTAACCCACTAGGAGGCCAGTACTCAGTCGCTAACTAACAGCATTTTCGCATTTTCTCAGCAGTGGGCTATATGCTTAGAGGTTTGCACAGTGGGGCGCGGATCGCTACACTTTGTTTCTAGATGCGTTTATCTTGTTACTTTATATGCTCTATATTTTAACTAAGTCAGCGTTAATGTAATTTTGATTTGGAAAATATAAGAATGGTCGTAGTCGTTCAATTGTTTCGTATGATTGGCAAGTGGGGGCTATCGCGCTGGAGTCCGCCGCGAGAGGGGCTTGTGTAGAGTGAGGCCTCTAGAAATGTACTGAATGTTTTTTTTTTTATTAATTGGGCTTACGTTTGGCCACTGACCCGCCCATAAGGGGCGATGACGAAGCCTAAGATGAAACACGCTTACCCAGAAGAAACCTATTCACTCTGGCCTTGAAAGTTCCTAGATTGTAAGCGTCAGGAAACACAGACGCCTGTTCCGTAAGCAAGTTCCACTCCCTTGCAGTCTGCATTATAAATGAGGATGCAAAACGCTGTGTCCGTATTTTTGGTAGGTATGTCAACAACGTACGGGTGAAAATTTTCCCGACGTCTTGTGGTTCGGTGTAAAAATGGGGATGGTGGAATAAGGTTAAACAATTAATGTTAAACTGGTTGAACGTTTACTGTTTTCGAGCTCTTGATCCTGAATGTTCACTTATTATTCATGATTGTTGTAAAGATTGTGCCACTCCTTGTTAAGTATGGCAAACATACGTATTCCCCCTTTTTTCGGAACAAAACGGGACTGCGCAACACTAAGGCATAATCAATATTTTATGTATTTAGTTCTTATCAATAATATAGGCCCTGCCGGGCTAAAAAAAATATACTATTTCAACGACAGAGATAGGACCTTTCTCGTTAGTGGCGCCAACTGGTGGCCACATACAGGGTAGCCCCCATTAACACACACTGAAAATAACTTGTTATCAGAGTTTGTAACTAAAAATACATTGGTAATGCGATAAAGATTAATGTTGTTTTTTATACTATAAAAATAAGAATATTATTGAATAAAAAAAATATTCAACAATTCATAGTAATGGCAAAGTAAAGAATATCCAGGTAATTATAGCACTAATGATTTTCGAATCTGCAGAACGAACTCCAACCACTTCATCTTCCGTTTGCTTATGTTTTGAAATAGACTTTCTAAAATGAATATTCATGACAGTGTTTGACCTTGAATGCCTCAAGGCCTTATTGATGATGTCTTAGTCGTCGCCCTATAAAGTACTAATTTACCTAATAAATCGCTATGACGGGTTCCTAGTCTATCAAGTTACTATATCCACAGGAGGTAACCTCATGCTGAGCCCGACGCTTCTGTCAAAATTGTGTTAGGTTGTTACTATCCACATTATTTTGATTTAGTAGGTTATGAAGTGAAGAATTAAACAGCAAATACCTACTTACCTTATTGAATAACACAGTCATGATGATTTAAGTAACAGGTTTATTGTGTTCATTAGAAAGTACATATCAGGCAGTTTTACATATTATAAATGTTTATACCTACTCCAAATTAACAGTATCAGTTACGCATAATATTATTTACTGAAAAAAATATGTCAATGGAATTTTGTGACCGCACAGGTAGTTCTTAGCTAGTTATTTGTTTATTCTGAGAATGTAACTCAAAGTATTTTAAACGTAAATGGCGCAGTGTCGTATAATTTGTGAGAAGATATACTCAAACGTTATCAACAACCTACATGCCCGCATTTAAATAACATTAATTTTATTAATTTCAGATTAAAAGATAACACTTACCCCATCCGATATGTATGCTTATTAATTCTCCATAGAACACACACAACACACAATTAAAAGAGTAAAAAAGGTATGAAAAATGCAGAAATAAATATAATTATGTTGAATAATCCAACTTATTATTGTTACAAAGAAATTTAAAGAGAAAGTCAAACAATATATAATTACACGATGCAAAATATATTGTTAATCATAGGGGATAAATATAATAGTGGAAAAACATGAAATAATAACGATATTATAATCAATTAATCTTGAAATAAAACCCTGAAATTCTAAATAAATAAAAACCTCTTCTGCATTTATCGTGATAATCAAAAGAGTACTCACATTCAACTGCATCACGATCTTATTGTACGCCCGATGCCACCTCTGCTTCGGCGTCAGCTTCGGCTGTTCCGGCTGAAACTCCACTCGATCCTCCTCCTGTCTTTCCTGTTCCTCACTGAATACAGCATCTTCCTCCTGATACTGTTCATCGGATTCATGGAATTGTTCTTGATCATCGAATTTGTCATGTTCTTCTCTAAACGCTTCCTCGTCTTGGTCATACGCTTCATTCTCGTCCGTGTATTCGTCAACATTCTCATCGAAAGAGTCGCGGGATTCACGGAAAGCACTTGTTTCTTCTGGTACTTCGTGATATGTTGTGCGTTCGTCTTGAAATTTCACTTTTGTTTTTTCTGCTATAGATTCTGTGAAATAAAAAAAAATTTACATACGGAAAATTCCAATTCTATTATACTAGTTGCGCCCCGCGGTTTCACCCACGTACCCGAGGGATATATTGCTTTCCCGGGATAAAAGTTACCCTATGTGTTAATCCAGAACATATTCTATCAGCCTGCCAAATTTCATCCAAATCCGTTCAGTAGTATTTGCGTGAAGGTTAACAACCATACATACATACAAACTTTTGCGTTTATAATATTAGTAAGGATAAAGATTTTCAAATGTTCTATCACAATAAAATCATCATCATCAGCCCATAATGTGGCACTACTGAGCACGGGCCTTCATTCACAAATGAGGATGAAAGGGAATGGACAGATACTCCTCAACGCATGCCCACTGCAGACTGATGGAATTAGCCTTGATCAATCTACTGTTGGAGTTTTCAAGTCACCTAGGAGGCCTACAACGAGCTTAACGACTATCACAAGTGATTGCTATCTCAAAAACTCATAAACGATTTTAGTAACAAAAATAAATTTAGATTTATTTATGCAGAATCTAATAATCTGGATTACTTTGAAAGCAAATTTTTTAACCCAAAATCTTTAGTAATTGCTAGTGTTATAAAAGCATATTTTCTCACCTTCTTGAGTAGTTGGAACAGCAAGTTTCTCTTCATGATGAAAAGAACTTTGCGATGTTCTTCGATCAATCACAGACGGCGTTTGACTATGGTAGCTGTCCACAGACGGCTTCCTTATCTGAGAGCCAGTTCTTGTTGGCGAAGCTGTCTTCTGCAAACTAGGACTGGGTGGCTCCGATAACCGCCTGTCTTCAGCGACTTCTTCGTGAATAGTATCGTGCGTATAATCATCATCACGAAACCTATCCAACGAAGTCCTATCGCGATCTGTTGATTGATCGTATTCAGTCTTATGGTACTCGTCCTCGTAGGCACTTTCGTCGAAACTCGACTGGGCTAAGTCCTCCGGTGCATCGGGTAACGTTCGCGTTCGACGCACGGGAGGCCTTTGTATTGACTCCTGTCTCCTCAACGATGGAGTACGGGGTAAGGTAACGGGCGCTGAAGTGGTCACTATAGATACGGGTACCGATGGCGATACTTCAGGGACGGATGCTGTTACAGACGTAGTTGTACTTGAAAATGGGGTAACAGGAGCTACTGATGCAAATTGGCTGCCAGCAATTGAAGCTGGTGTTGTATGTGGGGGTTGAATTGGTGCTGGAGCGGCAACAGCAGCAGCAGCAGCACCAAAAAAGCTTCCGAGCTTCTTCGCCCCACCAGCCATTAATGACCCTAATGTTGCAGCACCGGTCATGACACTCGATTGCAATTGTTGAGCTGGTTGTTTTTGTTGTTGCTGCTGCTGATATTGTTGCTGTTGAAACTGTAATTGTTGTTGCTGCTGCTGATGTAGCTGCTGTTGTTGCTGCTGTTGGTGTAGCTGCTGTTGTTGCTGCTGTTGCAGTTGTTGTTGCTGATGTTCAAATTGTTGTTGCTGATATTGCTGCTGTTGTTGCTGATGTTCAAATTGTTGTTGCTGCTGCTGAAGTTGCTGATCTTGGTAATCTTGCTCTTGTTGGTGAAGAACTTGTTGCTTCTGTTCTTCTTCATATTGCTGTTGTTGCTCAAATTGTTCGTCGTACTGATAGTCATGTTTGTCTGTATACGTTTGATCTGAGTATTGCTGGTCTTGTTGCTCATATTGATACTGTTGATCATTATACTGTAAATCGTACTGTTGATAATTTTGGTCCTGATAAATTTCTTGTTCACTAGTTACAGGTGGTTTGGGTAAATAAGCCGATAATTTTGATTTGACAGCTTTTGCTATAACCGTTTCATCTTCACTAGTAACTGGGCATGAAATCTGTGTGATTGCATCTGAATCGGTCCATGCTGATCGGTGAGCTGAAATTTTGAAAAATGCACTGAACATATTGAATGTTAAATCCTCACAAAGACCATGCAATGCGCGACACGACATTTGCGAGGTCTATAAAAAACTGAATCAAGTGACAAATCCATGACACTGATTCTTACAGCCGGAAGTTTTTATCGTTATACAATATATTATTAGCTTCAATGCTTCATTATCTGTGTTTACGTCACCGTAGGGCTATGTATACCTACCGTTATTTTGTGAACACAAGAATAAATGATATTATGTTATCATAATTTACACTTATCATATTCATAGCACTGTGTGACCTTAACCCGCACTTATAACACGCTTCTCCGTGACATAAATAGTCCAATATTTCATGGAGAAGCTTGTAATAAGTGCGAGTTTATGTAACACGTATCGTAACATATTATTTCAATCAATTACGCTTTACGCTCTTTTTCTAATAATTTATTTCCTCATCTAGATTTTTACGTAAAGTCGCATAAATAATTGTAATTCGTAAAAAAAGCATTTTAATATTTTTTTCCCAGGCAAACGACCTGGTACCTACCTAAGGATCACTGGAAACCTGGTATTTCCAATGTGCCAGTCTAAGATTCGTGTTTATAGTCAATAGTCGACATTCCTGTATTGCAACTAATGACTCCATTAATGTTATTATGATATAGTTAAAAAAAATGGATTCACTTACCAGCAGGAGGAGTAGCATGTGGAGTTTCATCAAAGAAAGGTTGCATTCCATCTTCATCATTACTGAAAGAAAATATATGATTAGCTGATTTGTAGTTATTTTTTTGAAGTTAGAACTAAAACTTAAACATATAATACATGTATATTGGGAAACAATTCATAGGTAAATATTTTTTAGAGCTCTTTTTCTATTAAACTTTTATAGCTTTTACCCCACAGTTTGTTTCTTTGTTTCTATGGAAGAAAACGAAACGAACACATGGTTGTAACGAAAAATATTTTAGAAACCTACCAAGAGTTAGCTCATGATGTTGTAGCACTGTAAATTCACAGATGGCGCTATAATTTTATTTCTTCTTACCGTAAAAGTTTTCCAAATTAAAGCTCTATTAGGATTTTAATTATAATATACGAATCTTTAATCCTATCTGCCCAAAGTCACAATTTAGAATAGTTTATCTTTAATCCAATTCTTATAAAAACTCTATCTATTTATTTATGAGCATAAAGGAGATAGAACCTATTTTTATTTCAACGATGTCCAAGAGGTATTAACCAAAAATCCTCTTAGATCTCGTTTACTGTATAATAACGTAAAAAGAATGCGCACCTTGTATAATTATTATCAGTGGCAGTGTCCTGAAACTCCGTCCGATACCTGAAACTATCGTATCCGTAGCTTGTGTTGGGTATTAACTTCTCAGCTTCTGCAATAAATGTGTGATAATTAGGAAGGAAAACGATCAAAAAATATTATTACTCATACAAAAATGAGTAAAGATGTGCAGCGGTCTCTCTGTAGGTAGTATAACTAGTCTATTCTAGGAGTGTCGTCAAACTCACGAGATCCCCGTTTCGGGCTTACACTGATTTTGTTTATAATCTAAGAAAATTTTTGCTGGGCAGCGGCCCAAAACTGTTCGAGTTGAAGTTAATGGGGGAGTCCTATGTTCAGCAGTGGACATCTCTAGACTGATATGAGGATGATGATTGTTAATTTTCAACGTTTGACTTATTGAGATAGACAATTCTAGGGTCATAAAAAACTTCATCAGTCAAAGGCCGACAACAGTAGTTTGATTGGTCATGCACACATAGAAGCATGCAGCCTGCGTATTTTGATATTGAGACCAGATTAAACCGCGCTTGTAGGTACCATAATAGTAATGGTATGGTTTTATTTTTATCCAATAAAGATCCATCCATGTGCACCAGTTAGGTGAAATGAAATGAATTACGTGTATCGTGACTTTTTTTTTATACAACTTGGTCGGTAAACAAGCATACGGCCCGCCTGACGGTAAGCGGTTACCGTAGCCATATGGACGCTTGCAATACAAGAAGCATAGCTCACGCGTTACCGACCTTTCCCCCCTCCCCTATGAGCTCTGACGACTTTACTCACGCGCAGGAACACAACTTTACACAACATAAAGTTATTTGGCTGCGGTATTCTGTAAGGTACTTCCCCAGTCGAGCTGCTCTTTGAGCGAATAAACGCTATGCTCTATCTCTCTCAGATTTTCAAGTTGTCTCAACAAGCCCATGAAAAGTTTTAGTACAATGGCTTTAATTTTACTAAAAATGCCAATATAGTCAGATTGTCCAAAAACATATTTTAAAATGTAGCCTTGCTAAGTTTCTTGCCTGTTCTTCTCAGTTGAAGGCCGACTTCCGAACTGGCTGACTTCAATAGCTTTGAAATTCATCAGTGCCCTACCACGGAAAAGACAGTGTGCTCTACTGAAGCCTATTTTTTTTAGACTAATTGGCTTTGATTTGCGATAATTACTCCTACAATAAAAAGGATTTGGTTGTTAAACTGAAAACTAAGAAGAAACATACCTGATACGTAAGGCACGTGCGTGTGCGCGAGGGGCGTGGAGGCAGCGTGTGACGTCACCGCGTGGCTGTGCCGCCCGCTGCCGTTGTACGGCGTGATGGGCGCGGGTGCGTACTGCAGCAGCGAGGGCTGCGGGGGGCGCGGCAGCCGGCGCCCGCGCCCGCTGCGCACCGACCCCGTCTCGCTGCCCGTCGTTGTAGTGCCGCATGTCGGGGGCATGGGCAGCGCCCGCCCGCGCTTCGGTGTCGACGATGGTGTTGCTGACGAGTAGTCTATTGTTTATTTATTTTGCACTTTGATAACCAGATCAAAATGAATGTTAACCTCATTAGCTCAGATTACAGAATAATAGCAGATGGATCGCGCGGAACAAGAAAGAGAAGCCAAAAGAGCAAATTCAAAATCGGATGGATACCTGGTATTTGAATTTGTATTTGAGCTCATTATATCAAAAAACGTGCCGTTCCTGCTTAAAACTACAGGTATAGTGCATCTGAGGTGACATGGGACATATGAGAACTGTTTCGCTTTACATATGATGTGTTTTTAGTTCTCTTTTGACTTTTGTTTGCTCACTACCGCAGGAACCTACTCAGTTAGGCGCTAAGTCCATTTTGCGCATTGCAAGAAAAAGTATTGTGAGTGAGTAAGACGCCGTAAAAGGATGTCGAGTTACTACATCCTTTCGCGGCGTCAGAATGGCGGAATTCTACTGTAACCAATACAACTTGTACATCGCTAAGACGCTACGCGGTCGATGTGGACAAGTGAGAGATAATTTGTAGAGACACGCCAGTAATCCTAAGTGATAACTTATAATCCAGTATAATTAAGGACAAGACAGTATATATTTATGTAATACAAAGGACTTTGATCGAGGAATATAAAAGTTTAGTATAGTACCTGGCAGACTAGCGGCAGTGCGGCGCGGCCGCGGCCTGTACGGTGCCATTTCATTGTAGTCGGAGTATCTAGACGATGGCGGCAACTGAAACAAACATGAATATTTGATACCTACATAAAATACACTAATAAATAATTATGGATCCATAGACGAATTTTATTGTGTATCTTATAGACCAAACAATAAATCAGATTATAGTATGAATAGCGACAACTCATGAAGATGTATCTTGGGAAAAAGAAAAAAAACCAAGACTCAAGACATGTAGACTCATTTTCATGCATACATATTCTGGGTGGGAATCGAACCTACGACATGCGGTGTGGGAGGTGGAATCTTAACCAACAACACCAACTGGCCCATCTAAAATACACGGTACAAACCTGTTTAGGCGGCACTTGTGGCAACTGAACAACAGAGGAGCGTCGTTTATTGACGATGTTCTCGTACTCGGTGGGCGTGAGTCCGTAGCCGTCATCGTAGAAGTACTGCCCGCCTGCTGTTCTGCCGCCACCGCCCCCACTGTCCCACTGTCGCGAGTCGTCCCCAACGTACGACGTGTGGTACGGGTAGCTACTCGAGTCGTAGTACTCCTCGTAGCTCGCCTGCTGCGATATATGTGAATGGTCCCTGAAACAGTTAACATAATTTGATTATGATATTGAAAATAATATTTCAAAAGAGGAGAGCACTATTTCGCTCAAAGAGCAGCTCGACTGAAAAAGTACGTCCACCTTACAGAATACCGCAGCCAAATAACTTGAAGTTGTGTTCAAGCGCGAGAGTTAGGTCACCTGAACTCATCGGGGAGAGTCGTTAACGCGTGAGTGATACAAGCCATATGGCTACGGCAACCGCTTACCATCAGGCGGGCCGTACGCTTATTTACAGACTTCTTCGTTTAAAATAATAAAAATAACAGATCTTATTGCAAATCTATTTTCTATATTGAACTTATTTCTGATCTAAATTCTGAACTTAATAAAACGTATACATAAGGGTCACTCTTGAGTCTTTCCGACCGACTAGATCACAGAGGCCGGAATCAAATTACTTTTCCTTGCACTGTGGACTAGATGAAGCATGTGCTGTTCTATGTTTGTAAGAAGTCCTGTGCAATTGTATCAATGTTGCGCACTCAGTCATATCCTACTACAAACGCAAGAGTTTGTAAAGATGGATGTTTGTTAGCCTTTCACGCAAAAACTACTGAACAGTTTTGGATGAAATTTGGCCCACCAATAAAATATGTTCTGGACTGACACATAGGGTAATTTAAATCTCGGGAAAACAATAGGTCCCTCCGGAATGCAGGTGAAACCGCGGGTGGAAACCAGTGGATAATATTTTGATACATTTTTAGGGTTCCGTATCTCAAAAGAAAAAAAACGGAACCCTTATAGGATCACTTTGTTGTCCGTCTGCCAAGACGCTTTTTCACAGGAACGCGTGGAGGTATCAAGCTGAAATTAATATCAAATAAGTTTCAAGTCTGTAATCCCTTGCCGCAGTGAAAAATCAACCTTCTAAGTCAACGCAATCAAAAGATACGGCCGTTTCTGGCGCATATTTTGACGCTCGCAAGGGATTTAAGCTTATAGGGTACTTCCCGTTGACCTAGAATCATGAAGATCATGAAGTTGATTTGATTTGATTTGATAGTTATATCTCAAAAAAATAACATGGGAACGACAAAAAGGGAAAAATCTTCGAGACTCAATTACGGCGATGAACAAACTATTTAAATACCTACAAGTTTGTACGGAACCCTCGGTGCGCGAGTCCAACTCGCACTTGGGCGGTTTTTTTTTTCGTTGACTATTTATCTTATTCCAATAAATAAAAAAGACAACACATTTCGACATACCTTATTTGCGTACCGGTGTTGTAAGTGTCGTACCCGAAGCTCATACTTTCGTCGTACAAGGTGTTCTGACGTTCGAGACTTGGTCGCCGCTGCTCTTCTGTTGAAATAAAAACAGAAATCATTCTTACTAATATCTCAGAGTATATAAATACTACGTACAAATATAATATTATAAACGCGAAAGTGAGTTTGTTTGTTTATTTGTTTGTTACGGCTTCATGCCTCAAATACTCAATGGATCATCATGAAATTTGGCATGCAGATAGCCTATGGTATGGAAAAGGACATAGGCCACTTTTTATCCCAGGAACGCGGGTGAAACCGCGGGGGACAGCTAGTAGACGTAAAAAAAAGACGGAGTGTCAAGTGAAGCCGAAAATTACCTACGTATGCATGACTAAAAAAAGTAAGTGGCCCAAGCAGGCACAAATGATACTGAGCCTTATTGTCACTGTCAACGCCTCAATTTGGAATGACAACCGATCGGCTTCCTATGATGTTAATTTATTTATTTATTTTGTTTTATTGGTTTACCAGTGACTGTTACAATGGTTACATCTTAAAATTAATTTACAGTATACATGTTTTTTATTAACAACAAATATGTACAAAATACAATCTATATTTACAAAATATAATCTATATATAGAAAATTTCCTCAAGCCTGCCGCTGCTTCCGATTAACGGCAAGGTTCCCAGAAGGCTGGCAGCCTTTCCTCTTTGGATAGCCAAGCTGACGCGTTGGCGGAAAAAGCTCCCCGCCCGCTGGTCTCCGGAGGTCTCGATCAATTTTGAACGAATTTTGCGAGCAAAACGGCGAGCTTCTGACCCCCATGGTCCCAAGGTCTCGACCGCAAAAGGCATAAAAATATAATTGGGTCCAATCGATGCATATTTTTTGAATTTTGAATTTTCCGCACTGGCCGCCGCTGCCCCTGCAGCTTTACAAGTCGCCGGTAAGTGAGATGGCGCGAGTGTATCGACACATGTGGCATCCCACACCAGTATACATGTTATTATGCTTATTGTACAATCTATTTAAGGTAAACACCACTTGCATCTAAGTACGCTATAAACAAGGTAATACGTATTACTAAATAGTATAAATATAATTAATTTTTAATAGTATAGTATATATTTTTAATAGTATTATTATGTATTATTAATGTGTGTGTGAGGCCATATATTTACGAGAACGCCGGCTTTCTTTTGGTGCTTCACTCGTTTATAGGGCGACACTACGTCTTGATTTGTTTATCCGCCCATGACAGAAATTTTGAAAAAATACTAAGTCTTTTAGTCTATGTAAGAAACGTCACACAACGGGTGATTTTATTTCCCTACATAATGAGGAACTACGTACAGTCAGATTCAGAATTAGCTGATGACTTTAGTACCGGTCACATTAAGGTCTGTCGCCAAGCACCTAAAGGTGTTCCCTCAAATGCACTTGTGGGCCACTTCCCTTCTTCACTTTGTGTGCTTATCAAGTTCGGACATGGTGAGATTGTGGTCATCGTAAACGTATTCACAGTTAAAAAAACCATCAGCCAATACAATTTTCCAATACGTATAAAAATGTATCATTACCTCCAGACTGCCAATCAGCAGCGGTCCGCCATGATACAGCTGATTCCACACTCGCCTGCGCGTGTAACTGCGACCACGTCTCTATCCTGGAAAATTAGATTTTTCATTATTATCTACCCATTGTCATTTGATAATAAGAATGAAATTAATTAATATAATTTGGAAAAAACGTTACCCTACACATAATGGATACGACAATGCGACAATAAATGAAACAACGTAAAGTGCTCATAAATACGAACAACTTTTACTGTGGGACTAACATTGAAATGGCAAAAAAAAACAGCTGTTTCATCCAAAAGATTAATGTCTCCTCGGCTAAAGTGTATGCCTACTGTTGTTTTTTTTTTCAGATTTCGGAGTTGTCCCACATTAAAAGTTAGCATATATAGTAGCCATTATACTTCGTGCTTCGTCCTCGAGATTAGTAACCTGTAAGATAATTCTGTATTCACACTATGTAGTCACGCCAAGTGACACCACTCATGTACACTAAGTTGAGAGTAGCAACTCTTTTTTTTTTTTTTTTTTTTTGTTGGTATACCCTATCTACCTCTTTCTCACCGGCACTCGCCCGTTTCATTCGCTTTTTAGTGCTCCACCGCTCAACACTACTTTTAAAAATGGATGTAAAAGTATTAAAAGTTTTTAATTAATAAAAATAAACGACAGTGCGCGGACTCGGACAATTATGTGAAGTGAATTCGGGTGATTGAATCTTCCTCATCATCGTCGTCGTCCTCGTCATCGTCTTCATCACCGTCGAGGGAAATGTTCCTGCTACGGACACGGCCTCAAAATCTGTTTGCGTGTAATTCTGTGGGAATTACATCTTACAGAGAAGGCTTGGTGGTATGGTACCTAGTACCTGCCAACCTACGTTGGTTCTGTTTGCGCATAATTCTGTGGGAATTATGTCTTACACTTTGAGCCACGATGTCTGTGACTGTCTCAATCACGCCTCAAAATCTGTTTGCGTGTAATTCTGTGGGAATTACATCTTACAGAGAGGTAAGGCTTGGTGGTATGGTACCTAGTACCTACCCACCTACCTACGTGGCCGTTGACTCAGAACGCGCGGCGCCGAGACGAATGGTGTTCTGCGCGCTCTGCGGAGGAGCTGTGGCTGAGCGTCGAGCTACGTCCCGCCGGCGCCGCCCCCATCACCTCCGCTTCACCTATATCTTCGCATCGAAATTTGCAAATAGCTTGCTGTTATTTTCCACATAACAACAATCATACAGGTACTTTACAAACTTTCTCAACCACGCTTTAAAATCTGTTTGCGTGTAATTCTGTGGGAATTACATCTTACAGAGATGCAAGGCTTTGAGGTACCTAGTACCATGGCAAGTACCTGCCTACCTACGTTGGTTCCGTTTGCGCATAATTCTATGTCTTACACTTAGGAGCCACGAACGGTTCGATTGTAGTTCTCACGGAGCTATACCTACCTTTCTTACTTATTTAGAAGGTCATAGGTACCTATGTAGGGTTAGTTTGCGCGTAATTTTGTGGAAATTATGTCTGTGTATTCTAAATTACATTGGGATGATAGAATTAATCGATCCCACTTGATCTGCTTATTAATTAATAATAGCAAATTTATTCTGAACTACCCTCAAATAACCAATATAGACGGCCGTCTGGACGAATGTCTGACGCAGATAAACGACGCGGCGACGTCTTTCCGCAACACGTAGGAACGATCATGATGACCTTTCTAAGTGAAGGTTAGCCGACATCAGGGGCTGCAAACCAGCCAGATCAGAACAGATCGTCACGTATGCAAGCGTCCTGGCGTTGCGAGCGTCCATATGCTATGGTAGACGCTTGCCATCGGGCGGGCCGTATGCTTGTTTGCTACCTTAGTGGTACTTACGGTACTTCGGCGGCGCCGTCCGACGATGATAATTGACAAGCATTATGCTGAACATCCTAGGTCATCGCCTGGGACGTGCCCCCTCAGACACTATTTTCTATGGTCTATTTAAAATGATTTTACGAGTCGCTTAAACATACTTATACCACAGTCTATGAAACCATATTTTATAGACTGTGCTTATACTGCTGCGGACGAATCCGATACCTAGTTAGGTATAATATTCATGTTAATTGTAACCGAAACGCAGCGCCTGTATTTAATTTAAATACCTATCACATATCATTCATCGCTTCTCTGATAGCAGTCAACATCAAGATCAGCTTAAAGCCTTACGAATCTACGGCACACCGACTATGCGATATACAATTCGCTGATTCTAAAGCTAGAACTTTGCAATATTTTCGATTATGTAATGTAAGACATGAAAATATATTTATCGAATACCGAGATAGAAAAGATACTATTTCTTGTAAAATAAATAATATCGAAGGCATTGAAAACGGCAAAAGCTGTAAGTAAATCTGGGATCAACCCCAACTTCAATCCAAGACTTTTAAGAAGCCCGTTAGTTCAAATTTGCTCCAGCGGGCGTTGAGCCCGGCTCGGAGCCGCCCGCGCCCGCGCCGCCCGCCACCGGTGCACTACGATAATGTACCTACGCCACTTACGCCAGACAACTGTCCCCTTTTTCTAAAGCAATGATCATTAATTACGAAAGAAACGCTAATTATGATCTGGACAGACGGCCAACATTTTCGCAACTACTATGCAAAACGACGTAGGTACCCGTTGCTCCTAATTATTCTGAGAAACATCTTCAGTAATCAAAAAGGTATTTTTCAATGGAGCAGTATTGGAGTGTGTTCCGAGTGAACAACGATGTATACCTAATGGCGATATGCGCTTTATCTTAAACGTGAATTTTTTCAATAAATTTATCAACTATAGCCATTTTAAGCTAGAAGATTTAGGAACTGCTTAAATTATAATAATTATTATAAAATACTTTGACTTTGAACTAGCTATGTAAAAATTATGCTCATTTTCAAACAATATAAAATTCGCTTGGGCCGGAATATTTTACCGTTTGGACTTACAACAGTGCTATATATTCATGAAACCTGCCTGCAGGCTACATTTCTGCAGGCTACCTGTCGTCTCCTCGAGATGACTATTCACTGATAATGAATATAGTAACTTGATTATTTCTTCTTTATTAGAGTTTGTCTATTCATAAGTGCCTGTGAAGGCCTATATTTAAATGAATAAATCATTTCATTTCATGCAAATTCTTGAAAATAATTAATACGCATACTATGCATATTTGTTTATCTACAGAAAAACAATTACATATCCAAAAAGAAATAGACACTTTGTCGTAAAAATCTTGCAAAATTATTTAATTCCCTCAGCCTACCGGATTCCTCATCACGGAATGCCCAGAATCGAATACGGCTTATTATAGGTAATACACCAACAAGTTTGATCGAAGTAAATTCCTTAATTTAAAAACTGAAAATGTTTCCGATATAAATATGAAACTACCGTCTATCTTTAACTTGAATATCAGTTACTAGAATTCATTCCAAGTGCCTTATAGGGCCTATACTGAACTGAAAGCCATTTGGCTTTGAATTTGATTCAGAATATAGTTATAGGACGAGCGTCGCATGCGTGAGCCAATTGATTTAACAAAAGATTTTTGGCTTCAGACAAAAAATAATAGGAATAATCCTATCCACAGAATTAGAAATATCCTCTGACGCCTCAACGATTGGGTGGTTCGCGTAGCGTGAGGGGCCCCTGGTCTTAACCGGAGGGGAGACTCCATAATATCGATCATCTTTCATATTTTATAAACAAAATTAAAAAGATTGATTAATTGTTCGATATAATTACATGTCGATAAATGATTTTATTCAGTGTCATGTCATCACTATCTTCATCGCATGCAAGTATATAATTAAAATTATGGCAATGGTGCCAATAAATAAGGATTTCGTATGTGCATCTAACTTAAAGTCTTAAGATAATGTTGTTGCCTATTCTAAACATCGGAAAAGATGTAGAATGAGAGAACTCTCAGAATCTGCTTTCAAATCAATAGTAATTAATTTTGGCCTCCCTATGGTAGATTTATTTGCGAGCAAAATCACCACAATCTAATGAGTAGGCACAAACAATGAATCATATGTAGTGCAGACCAGATGCGATTGCATTTTATGCATTCATATTTAGCTGGACCCATATTTTTTCTATACGCTTCTCCTTTGGCATAATGCTTAAAGCTCTGCGTAAAATTATCGCTGATAATGCGACAGGTATCTTAATTATCCCCTTATTGTCCTCCCAGCCCTCGTATCTGATATTTCAGAGGCTTCTCGTTCCTTTACAATTATCTTTCATTCCAGCAACCGGAACATCCACTTCTGTATAGCCGGGATATTATCTGTTTCGGTAGATTTTTGATTGTAATAAGTAAAGATGGTTTTTAATCGGTAATAGTTATGCCCTGAGCCTAGGATCGAATATTTATGAATATCATAGAATCCAACGCTTCGAGCTTATGGGTGTCTTCCGTTTAACACCTCATGCACCCAAGTATAATATGATTTGGGATCCTAGCTCTTTACTGGCTGTACAGCAGTGTATTATCTAATTGAACATATTTCTATGGTTCTCTTACCAAAATATTTAACACTGCTTGCTCTCACCACGACTCAGAGTCCAAACCATGTCGCTGATAAAAATCCAAAATGTTAAAGTTTTACTGAAATATAAAATAAAATTCCCGACCTTCAAAAGTTCAAAAGTTGGCAACATGCTACATATTCCTCAATTTGATAAGGTTATTTAAAACATATATTTCGGATAAAGACATGTTGTCTTTATAAGATAGTGGTTGATTAAGTCTCCAACTCTTACACAAGAGCAATATCGATCACATACGGAGAGTATGTTCTATAATAACATATACTTGATGATTAAACGAACTTACCTGTAAGTGAAGTTCTATCACAATTATATGAGTGCTTCGTCCGAAGAGATTAGTACCTAACACCCACCCGCCCTCAGCGTACAGCCCAAGATCGGTTTAGGAAATAATACTCTGAACTAATGAAACGGGCGAGTGCCGGTGAGAAAGAGGTAGATAGGGTATACCAACAAAAAAAAAAAAAAAAAAAAAAAGAGTTGAGAGAGTAAAAAGTTAATCTCTTCGGACGAAGCACTCATATAATTGTGATAGAACTTCACTTACAGGTAAGTTCGTTTAATCATCAATTTTACCTGAAGGCTATTAGAGTAAGGCCAACGAGACGAGATAAAATGCGTAAGCAACCTGAGTTACATAACGATAGCAAGCGAATTTTATCCCTCGATGACGTCAATCGGTCAACGACAGTTGTAGTTGTGTGATTCGTGGTACAGGAAAGCAGTCGGTAAAGCTGCTATCAAAATTTGGTCTGCAATTTTTGTGAACAAGTTTGATTGCGTTCCTTTGGATGCATACGTGATATGAATTAAGTTTTTTGTTGTTATTAATCCGTTATTCTTAGTTTTTAGGGTTCCTTCACATAATATATTATTTAGTTATGCGGTTCAGTTTTTTTCTACAGTTATGGCCCTCGGTTCTCGAGTAAGACTCAGACTCTTGGCCGGATTTTATTCTTGATGTTTCCTCTAATACAGACGACAATTAGAATAGGAAGCTTAAAATGTTTATATGATTTCTTTAAATAAAAATGTTATGAACCCCTGAAAGTTTGTTTACATACTTTATCTCATCTCATTGGTCTTACTTTACAGTTGAGTCAGCTTAACGACTTCTATGAACTGCCATACATTTGGGTTCCCAAATTACAAAATACATAATATTTTGTGTGAAACGTGTTTTGAACTGCGGTGTGACGCTCTTTAAACTACCGGCACGGTATTATGGCCGTTTTGACATTAGGGTGTCTCTCCTTGTCTCGCCATGCGTGTCCCTTTTTGGTACAGATATAGGCTGTCAAAACAATTTTCATAGCAGTTTAGTCCCCCTTGCTTTATGTAGCCTTATGTAGTCGCGTCCCAAATGTATAATTGATTTTATATTTTAATTAGAATTAAAAGATAAACTCACCTATTAGTTCTCGGCTGGCTGTTGTAATACAACGGATCAGTATCCCCATGGATTTGGAACTCTTCCCTCTCGTATGAATTCTCTCGGGAAACCTCCAATGACCTCTGGAATCGAGAACATTATATATGATTAGCATAAGTTAAGTATAACCAAAATACGGAGAATATGGATACAATAGGTTATTTTTCTAGGTATTAATTTCATCTATTTTTGCGTCACTTTCACCGTCTCAACTGATTTATTAACCTCTTCATAAAAGACAATTACAATTAGCTTTAGACTAAAAGTACTTAAAACACCATTCTTGTTGTTAAAGGCACCTACAAAATTATTTACAAACATGCTTGTGGCATCTGGGCCAGTAGACAAGATGGTTATCGACAATCGTCATCGTTGGTAAACGATCAACCTTCGTATTGGTTTGACATTTCAAATCGAAATATCACGTCATTTTTAACAATCTCTTATGTCAATCCCATACAAAGGTTGATCGTTTACTAACGATGACGATTGTCGATAACCATCTTGTCTAGGGGGGCTGTTTCCTTACTCTTACAATCTGAGGACTTTCAAGGGCCACTGAATTAGTTTCTTATTAGCAAGCGAGCCCTTAGGCTTCGTCGTCGTCCTTCACAGTTTTCGTGGTTGAAAAAGCTATCGCTGGTGAGGAAATTTTTGCATGCACCGTTGGGTTCCCTTAAGTCTAATGATTATCCTTAAGTAACAGTATTTAGATATAATTTATTATTACCTGTGGCGTGTGCATCTGATGAGCTGCATTCCGGAACTGTGAAGCACTGCAGTTGGCATGCTGCCCCAATGGGAAGTTCAGATCCGACGTGTAGTCAGAGTCTTCTGAGTAACCAGCTGAAATGCAAAAGCAGATGATGCTAAATATTGTCTTGGTAGTGAAGTATAATGATGTGAATGTTTAGATGTTTGTGGCTCAATAACGTATCTACGGCTGAACGGAATAGGATGAAATTTGATGCACTGATAGTATATGTTTTGGATTAATATATAGGATACTTTTTATCCTGGGAAAACAATAGGTCCCGCGGGAACGTGGGTGAAATAGCGAGGTGTAAACTAGTTTTATTATACAGGGTTACTTTTCAAAGGGTAATCGCATTTTCAGAGGTTATTCTACTCATAATTATTAACAAATTTAATTACAGAACTAACCATGAAATCGTGAAAAAAATACTTATTCTCATACATTGACTATAATATTTAAAAAAAAAAACTCTCATTAACCTACATGAACTTGAGATTTCGGTGAGAAACTATATCGCAATGAAACTATACCACCACAATGGCTGGGAACTTTGAAGTGCCCGTCTGGCTATCACCCTCTAGTTGAAAATCTGTCCCCATGCCTTAGATTGTGGTCAAACTTATCTAAACTGAAACAAGGACTTACAATGAGTTACATACTGCATCTGCCTGCGCGCCTGTTCAGCTCGCTCAGCGTCGAGGGTGCCGTTGAGAAGATCCAACTTGCGCTGGAGATCAGCACCACCCGTACCTTCTGCATCTGAAATGCCAAAATATACTATGAAAGTCAATTGAATAAAGTTGAAAACTATCTGGAATATTTGCATTGCAGGTCGGTTAAAAATGATGATACAGGATGATTTATGAAATTATTTCTAGTTATTGCAAAAAAAAAGACAACTCTATATTTATGAGCTGTAGCAAAAGAAAAACAATAACTGTCTCCTTCATACTCATTAGCTAGACCGCGCGCCAGAGAGACGGACAGACTTTTCATGATGCGAATGCAGTGCGATGCACGTCGCGCGCTTATTCACAGACACTACACAAGCGCAACGTGTAAATGTGTCGAGCGTGCCCAAGCGTGCCACTTTTAGTTAACTGACCAGTACTAGGTACATGTTAATTTAAGCCTCTATCAAGGTTTCATTCAAACTTGATATGATAACACAAATATACATTAAAAAAATACCAAGGATAACTCAAAGGATTTTTGTTCCACTACCTTGTTTCATTTTTAGGTACTTATAGTTATCATCATCATCAGCCTATAATGTCCCTCTGCTGAGCACAGGCCGCCTTTCACAAATCAGGGTGAAAGGGAATGGGCAGATACTCCACCATGCGTGCCCACTGCGGAACGGTGGAGGTAGGCTTGTGGTCAAACTACTGCTGAAGTTTTCAAGCCGCCTAGAAGGCGCCAACTAGCTTAACGATTATCACAATTAAGTGATAACCGGGACCAACGGCTTTACGTGCCTTCCGAAGCACGGAAACGCTCGATTTGAAATACCACTAGGCGGTCACCTATCCAGGCACCGACCACGACGGTGGTAGCTTAAGTTGCCGATCGATTAAGAACGGCTTATCATGCTACACCACGAGTGCTTCAATTATATTCAAGCATCACATATTTCATGACTACCTCAAATCGTCGAAATTGTAGTAAACACATATTTTTCTGTCCATTCAGGTACCTGACCTGAAGTCTGATCGTAAGGACAGCGTGTAAGCACGTAGCCTAGACTGAATGTTTATGGTAGATTCGGGTGGCTAAAAGCCCGCCGTTCATTCATACATTTTGTATGAGGCATGGCATTTGGCAGAATGTTGCAAAACGTAAATATTGACACTTTAGGCAATTGGTATTTGTCTATATATATATTGAGGTATAATATATAAATATGGAAGTATATGACACTTTGGGTAATTGGTATTCTTCTAAACTAATATTATCCAGAGGTATAGTTTGTAAGTATGGATGTAGGAGTTAATCTCCGAAAGTAATTATCCGACTTCGAAATTCTTTCACTAATAGGAAATAGACTAGGAGGGCACGACAGAAATGGTCACGATAAGGTAAATGGCTAAACTCATGTTCATGGGATAAAGGACACCTCTCTGATGCCAAATATGTCGGTCTGCCTGCGCCAAGTGGTTGCGTTATCTAGATATGGCGCCTGAAAAACTGTTTATCGTGACCGAAAAAAAACGATAAGGTAAATGGCTGAACTCGACGTAGAAAGTAAGTGTTAGTTGTACTGATGTCAATTTAAAAAAAACTGACCAAATATTCGGTTGCGTTATCTAGATATGGCGCCTGAAAAACTGTTTATCGTGACCGAAAAAAAACGATAAGGTAAATGGCTGACCTCGACGTAGAAAGTAAGTGTTAGTTGTACTGATGTCAATTTAAAAAAAACTGACCTAATATTCGGTTGCGTTATCTAGATATGGCGCCTGAAAAACTGTTCATCGTGACCGAAAAATAATAATAATAATAGCTGATCTCGACGAATCATAGTCGTCACCATTAGTAGCTTATTAATAAAAAAACTGTAAAAAAATTTGTTGCATTTCTATCTACGTAACATACGTTTCTAAGCGATCTACGTAACAATTATTACTATGAATAATTTGAGTGTTTTACGGTTTCGCGGATTTTGCATTGTCAAAAAGATTAAATGTTATCAGTGCCGCCTCCGTCCCTTTATACCCTCCGCCGCCCTGCCTGCACTGATCGGCATTCAGAAGTCAACAGGCAAACATAGATAAGATTATAACATTGTTATAAATACTAGCCACGCTCTGAAAACTATGTCACAATGGTTTGCTGCCAAAAATCTTATGCAAAATTATTAAAAAAATAAAATGTATAAGATTTTCAGTATCAAATGTAAGTTGATACCAATTTTAGTTGATTTCTTGGTCTGACCATAGACTTTAGATTGTCGGGTGCTCACCTGGAAGCCTTAGGTGGTAAACTGAGCTCCGCTGCTTTTGCAGTCAGCAAAATAAGGTAACTGACGGACATTCATACAGCCAGATTAATTTATTTGCATATTTTCATAGTCTTATGTCTTACGGTCTTTTGCTGTTTGATTGTTTGTTTCTGAGTTTTGTTTTGTAGCATATATGATATCAATGTAACTATGACACAAACCTAAGCAAATTTTTGGTTTTTATTTTTAACTTTTATTTTATGCTACTATTATTGTTTGTTTTTTTGTTCTTAAATTGGTATCGTTTGTTGTTATTATAATAGCAAGCTATTAACGTCTGCTAAACTTAGTATAAATATTATTTTTGATGTGTATCTAAATAGGTGTATTTCCAATTATGCTAAAAATTAACAATTATTCTATTCTATTCTCTGCCGCAGACTAGGAATCAATTTTTGTATTATTTTTCTTTCTTTCTATTACAAAAAAGGGCAATTCGCGCCATCTAGTTTGCCTTCTATTGTTCGCGCCATCTATTTTTTACTATTTGCCGACGAGACATGTACCTATTGTATGAAAAGCTGTAATTTTTTTTTCGATTTCGAAGTTGGTCCCGTATAAAAGTTGTTCGTATTTATGAGTACTTTACGTGGTTTCATTTAACGCCGTATTGTCGTATCCACCACGCTTGAACCCCTTTGGATCCCATATAAATTCATACAGATCTGATGAAGAGTATCGGAGACAGACCTTGGAACTCTTAAAAAAATGTCAGCAAATCAACCGCAATTGCTGCTATCTCATAAATATGCATTGTTTACGCAATTACACCAAATAAAATCAGGTATGTACACGAAAGGGTTACGCGGATGTATTCAGTATAATATGAAACTTTCGCTCACTACAAAACAGTGCAAAACATACTGCTATGAGGAATTTTATTGTAAATTGTATACATAATATTTTCAAAAATGTACTGAGACAGCAAAATTAATATATTAATTTCCAGAAATACATTCCGTGGAGACTCCTGAGAACCCAAACAGTAGATGGCGCAAATTGCCCTTTTTTGTAATACAAAAATTGATGCCAAGTCTGCGGCAGAGCTCTACAGCAAAAGACCGTAAGACATAAGACTATGAACATATGCAAAATAAATTAATCTGGCTGTATGAATGTCCGTCAGTTGCCTTATTTTGCTGACTGCAAAAGCAGCGAAGCTCAGTTTACCACCTAAGGCTTCCAGGTGGGCACCCCAAAATCTGCAGACTATGGTCAGACCAACAAAACAGTCTTATCTACTATATTAAGTTTACTACCAATACCATCAACATTGGTATCAACATTGTACATTATTTGATAATGAAAATCTTGTACATTTTATTTTTTTAGAATTTAGCATAAGATTTTTGGCAGCAAACCATTGAGACACTGTTTTTAGAGCGTGGCTAGTGTTTATAACAATGTTATAATCTTATCTATGTTTGCCTGTTGACTTCTGAATGCCGCTCAGTGCAGGCGGGGCGGCGGAGGGTATAAAAGGGACGGGGGCGGCACTGATAACATTTCATATTTTTGATAATCCAAATTCCGCGAAACCGTTAAACACTCAAATTATCCATAGTGATAATTGTTACGTAGATCGCTTATAAACGTATGTTACGTAGATGGAAAATGCAACCAAAATTTTTGACAGTTTTTTTATTAATAAGCTAGTAATGGTGACGACTATGATTCGTCGAGATCAGCCATTATTATTATTATTTTTCGGTGACGATGAACAGTTTTTCAGGCGCCATATCTAGATAACGCAACCGAATATTAGGTCAGTTTTTTTTTAATTGACATCAGTACCACTAACACTTACTTTCTACGTCGAGCTCAGCCATTTACCTAATCGTTTTTTTTCGGTCACGATAAACAGTTTTTCAGGCGCCATATCTAGATAACGCAACCGAATATTTGGTCAGTTTTTTTTAAATTGACATCAGTACAACTAACACTTACTTTCTACGTCGAGTTCAGCCATTTACCTTATCGTTTTTTTTCGGTCACGATAAACAGTTTTTCAGGCGCCATATCTAGATAACGCAACCATTTCGCGCAGGCAGACCGAGATATTTGACATCAGAGAGGTGTCCTTTATCCCATGAACATGAGTTTAGTCATTTACCTTATCGTTACCATTTCTGTCGTGACCTCCTAGTATAAAAGTACATTGTGCCCGAGTGCAATGGGCTACTTTTCATCCCTGAAACGTAGGTGAAACCGCGGGCGACCTCTAGTGAATTTATAAATCTAAACTAAAATATAATGGTGCGTCCATGCTTGGCGAACCGAGCACGAGCCGAGCCACGAACGAGCACACTGCGAGCACGATTCGCGTAGCGTGGACGAGCTTGCGAGCCTCGAACTAGCGCGATTGTCAGTTTTTTTACGAACAAAAGGATTCGCATCGTGCTCGTTATAGGCTCGTTGTAGGTTCGTTCGTGGCTCGGCTCGTGCTCGATTCGCGTAGCATGGACGCACCATTAGGTATTGCTTTTAGTTCTCATAGTTTCGACTGTTACTTAATATTGCATTTTAAATCAATGTTTTTAAAGCACAATAAAATTGTAATACCTATCTACACAGAAACCGATCGTCTATAAAATGAATCATGTCTAGTGGCAGCATAAACTATTACGAATTTAAGCCGGGAGACCCAATCTTGATTGAACGCGTTTCCGATCCGTCGACCTGTCAGGTTAACCTTTAGAAGCGTGTCGTTCTCTCTACCCAAAAAATCTATTACGGTATTTTTGTAAAGTAATAGAAACCTACTTCAGAACATCCTACTACTTCTGGTTCACCACTAAACTAATTTAGTCTCACTATATATCTCTTACTAACGAAGAATATAAGAAATTTATTCCTGTCAAATTAATCCCATGCTTGTTTTCAACGTAAATTTAGTCCCCATCAAAGTTGGTTACGTCTATTTACCTGCAAATGAAAACGGCAGACTAATTTTACAGCTTTAAATATCTCAAAAAGTCATTTATTCAGTTTAGGCCAGGGCCTAAAGCGCCTTACCAGGGTAAGGCACTTATGTACGTTAAATTGGTATATACAGTTGAATTTACCACCGGTTCGGATTACACTTAAACTGGGAAGACTCCGGCAAGAAACTCAAAAAAGAGATGTGATGTGATTAAAATTAGTTCAGTGCGATTTACAAAAGAATCGGCACCATTAACTGACTAAAATATCAATACACAGCTCGAACCACTGGGTCTAAAAACAGTATCCTTATACAGGGTGTAACGGAAAGTGTATATACATTACAGTAATCCACTTTTTTGGTACTAGGCGCACAGATCGCGGAATATAAAATTTTATATTGCCTAATATTACCTAGCATATCATCATCATCATCATCATCAGCCTATAATGTCCCACTGCTGAGCACAGGCCTCCTTTCACAAATCAGGGTGAAAGGGAATGGGCAGATACTCCACCACGCGTGCCCACTGCGGATCGGTGGAGGTAGGCTAGTGGTCAACCTACTGTTGGAATTTTTCAAGCCGCCTAGGAGGCATCCAACTAGCTTAACGACTATCACAATTAAGTGATAACCGGGACCAACGGCTTTACGTGCCTTCCGAAGCACGGAAACGCTCGATTTGAAATACCACTAGGCGGTCACCCATCCAGGTACCGACCAAGACAGACGTAGCTTAACTTTGCCGATCGATTAAGAACGGCTAATCATGCTACACCACGAGCGCTTCATATAGTATAGTTAGCATATAGTTGTTCATAATTCAATAAACTTGGATGAAATTTTTAATAATTTATTTTGAGCTGAAACTTTTTATAGAGTCTGTACCTGATGTAGTCCCCCTTCTGATGTATATACCCATTCCGTTACACACACTATAATGCAGGCATTCCACATCAAAAAAATATTAAATATTCACCCGTATGTCGTAAAACAGGAGATGACATAATATAGGTACAACATACAAAAACCTTTAAATATGTTTCTTTATATAGACGTTGTTCAATAAATTATAATGTCAGCTGAAATACATTTAACCTCAATAATTGGCCTATCTTCCCGCAGTTAATATACTTACTCTGGCTGCGACCCAATTTCTTAGATTAAATTTATTTCCCGTGCGACTTCCTCAGCCAGGAATATCATTAGCAACCCCTAAGATGTAGTTCTACATTCTTAATTAGTATCATAAGATTAATGGTTACTACTTTTTTAATAACAAGCATTATTCAGAAATTTTTAATTGTTATTTTCTGTTATAATCGCTTATAGTTTTTTTTCTGTTTAAGTTATTTAAAGTACAAATCAAAAGTCTTCAATATAAACCTTTTCTATATCGCTCAAATAACTCTACTACCGATAATCCATAACTTGATTACTTTTTACACTTTACACACACTTACACTTAAGTAATCGAAAGAATCGACAATTGTAAAACTGTACATTCGATTGTCGATTCATTCATTCTAACGAATAATCCCAATCTACGGGAGAGCGCGGGGGCGAATAGATTCATTCATTCGGCGGACGGGCAGCCAGCGCACGGCACTGGCCACGCGTACCTATTATGAACCATCGAAAGATTTCGATTGTGAAGGATTCGAATAAATTGGACAATCGAATAATTCGATTGTTTTTAGTAACAATCGCCCATCGCTACTTGACAGAGTGCCCGAAACCACAAGTCAAGTTCAAATATACTTATATAAATGACTATGATATATGACATGGGCACTCAAATTCGTAAGCCCATCAAAAGTTGGGTACGCAATCATGCAACTTTTACGCTCATAAAATTTAAAAGTATTTTCTACGAGCTTTTTTTCTCCGTAAAAGGTCGGAATTTGCATATTTAATGTCATGAATCAGAAATGCGTTTATTGCACGACTTGAACAATAACCACCACAAATTCCTGAAATGATTTATGCTACGACTTTCTAATTATAGGCTTAAGTCTGAAATTACGGTGCGAATCGATTCTTCGAACGTTGTTGAAAGGTTGAAGGACGGATTTTCATTATGGCTTGAATGCAAACGTGTAGTTGGGGAAAAAATGCTTTGGAAGTATTCATTGAAGTTTTACCAAGAGTTCTACGTTTATTTTTATTTTAAGAAGATTTAAATAAGCCTTAAGGATTCTTCTATATTATATTGTGATATTAAAAAAAGTTCTAAATCACATATAGCAGTAAAGTAACTCATTTATAGATTCAAAACTGCATTACCAGGTATTTCTTAAATAGTGTATAACAAACTTAACGTTCAAGGAACCAGATTTAAATACATAAAAATTAAATAGACTATCGGCATGTGATGCAAATTCAACAAGCAAATTAATGAACTTAATTTTTCATAATAAAAACATAAAGTTGGTCAATATATAGACCATCAAACGATGTGGATATTTTATTTGCTAGCAAACAGATTCAAAAGGTGCAGTTATGTTGTGCACTTTTTCATTCAAAATATTGTTTTAGGATCATTTCCTACAAAATTGAAATGAACACATACCTGTTTAAATGAGTTGGATAATTTTATCACAAAAAGTGATAAAATTATCAACAGTTTTTATTACAGAAACGTAATAAAAAGTTTCTTTTAATAAAGTACCTACCATCCCGCCGTTTTACCCGCGTTCCCAAGGATTGTTTTATTCCTAAATATGATCTATGTCTGCGCTAAGTTTCATCCAAATCTATACAGATGAGATGCAAAAAAATAAATCTACTGCAGATTTACATTCATTTATGAAATTTCACTTCACTGATGCACATGGATTGATCTTTATTGGATAAAACACCACCGATAGTGTAAAAATGTCATTTCTGTTCGTTTAGGGAAGGGTAGGGTGGGGACCACCACCACCACGAGAATGAAGTCGCGTCGGGCAGCTATTATGCATTAACCTCAAAAGACACGAATTTATGAAAATAAACTAAAACGCAACATCACTTTGCAAGATCCTGCCAAAAAGTCAAATACCCATTTCACAATCCTCTATATTTGCTTTAAAAATCAACCTAATAAAGTGGGGAACACCGCATACACTGTGCCTTACCTGGCGTCTGTACCATCCCGTCCCATAAGATAACATAACATCAAAAGCTTACGTAATAAATACTCTGAATACATCTCTTTATATGGGCATGTCGTAAGTAAAAAACAATATCGTTTAGTATTTATATACTCTGAGTTACTCACGCTTGGAATGTGTCATAAATGGCTCTTGCATATAGGGTGTACCATGTTCAGGTAATGCCTTTATCTGGGATACAAGAGATGGTGGTTATACTCATTACAGGTATATAAGGCTAAAGCAAATAACAAACTGCACCGTGTACTACCGATATAGTGTATATTGCCGCCCCTGACTTTTATTGGGAGGGTTTTTGTCCCGTCGAGTGTTTTCTACGGTCACAGTGGACTTTTGTTAATCACATGTAAGTCAAAAGTTATATATAAAGAGTTCGTAACTATTGTTTACCATCCTAACTTATTATTATAAATGTGAAAGTGAGTTTGTTTATTTGTTTGTTACGCCTTCACGCCTCAACTACTCAACGGATCATCATGAAATTTGGCATGCAAATAGCCTATGGTATGGTGAAGTACATAGGCTACTTTTAATCCCGGGAACGCGGGTGAAACCACGGGTGACAGCTAGAATTTGATAAATTAGTTTGCTCACTAGAATCGATCCCATGAGTTTTATAGAGAGACTGAATTAAAAACATAATTTTCACGATAAAATTTTATATCATCATAATAAGAACGTTGTATTTATTTTTACCTATGATCTGATTAAATTACCTATGATTAAATTGTGTGCTTCAGCACCGCATTAGCACATTTTTTTTTGCGGCCGCAACTCATTTTTTGTTGCCGCCACGTACCGCGCGACCACGGGGGGCATCTGTATGGTCTAAGCGTTTCGATAAAGCCCCTTCTGCGGAGTAAACTGGTGGGTAGGCATGGCATAAATCACAAGTAGCAGGTGATAAAGAATATGATTCTGTTTTCATATGTCACATCTGTTACCGTCCATGACATAGCCTGTTACATGTTATAAAGAATATTTAAGAATATAAATAAAATGTATGCGACTGAAGGACTTTGTATCCATGGTCATGAACAAATTTAAAAAAAAAAAAACTTTATCATTGATTAGCTTTTAAGAGTATTCAAAAATAAACCTTAAATCAAGTGACATAAAGTGTTAACTTCTTTAACATGTTATGTAGCAGGATAGAAAAATATTTTTTTGCTACGAAAGTATATATAATTTGCATCAGTGATAATTTGACACTTGCGTGCGATACTCGCACATGATTTTGTGAAAAATACCGTCGATCAGCATCGATGACGTAGGTTACAAATCATTGCAAATCATATATCGCAAGTGAAATCATGCTATAAAAAATAATAATATCATCAAATGAGAATTCCTTTAAAGTAGCAATAATTTCCATGCCTACTGGTGGGGGCTATATGCTTGTTTGCTGACTTACGGTGGATTCGACATTCTAGAGTTATTGAACGTTGCGTGTTACCAGGTATTTTTCCAAGAATACTCAAGAGTAATTTCCTTATGCCGCCATAATGCATGAGGTTATCAAGTTATCCGAGAGTATTTTAATGGCAGCTGCAGCACAGCTGGTCGGTTGATAATCTTGACGATGAAAGTTCACTGTCATAATCCAACTAAATAAAGTTGGCGAAAGACTTCACTTTGTTTTTGAAAACCAAGAGTTTTGAGTTTACCTGGTTTTTCGTTTACCCTTGAGTAGCAAAACACAGTATCGAATAGGCGATGGAAAAATGCTAACAAAATTATACGAGGAATAAGTTAAAATGTAAAATATTCCAGTCCAGTGCTACATTTAGTAGAATCCACCCTTAGTCGTGTTAAAAAAGTTTTTGTTGTGGTCATGTAAGTAACATATCTTTTTGTGTACATTTTTTAAATTAAATTTCACGATACCCGTGTTACAAATAAAAGGCATCGTTTACTATCCCGTCTTATTTAAAACCGTAGGATATACAAAGGATTGTGTTAAGCCATTTATCTTCCACTACGTCTACCCGAAAGGTTTATTACGTTTACACACTTAAAATATTGAGATTTCTAAGGGTATCGTGATATTATTTTACCAAATGTTGTTTGTAAAGGTTGCAACACTTTTTAATGTAAACCTAAAAGGTGTCTTAATGTAATAACGTATAAAGGTAATTTTACGATATTTTTTGCATTCCGCAACTTTGTAATCGTACACCATAAAGCTATTGAAGTAATTACACTTTACGATTAATACCAGACCTATAATCTTACAATGTAGCAAAGATAATAACAATAAAACATACGTACGTAGTCGCGTAGCTTTCGTAGCACCCTGCTACGGCGTAGACTTTATACAGTTCTTGTAGCACTCGAGTAAGAAGTTGTAGGCTATATCTATCTCACTCCCACTTGTAGTAAAATAAACTTTAATGCTAGTGTAAGTACAAGGTAAATAGCAAACCTCAAGCGCGCTCCTGACTTGAATGGACTGTAGATAGCACACTGTCTTGAAAAGTATTATTAGACACCCGGGTCATCGCGACAACTTGGAAGATGCCCCCATTTCGTCGTAAGCCATGCAGACAGTGTGAACGCAATTTCAAACTGAACGACTTTATTTTCACGAGATTTAGAGTTATTTTCATAGTATCAAAGGTTCTATTTATAACGGTTAACGTTTGTTGGGAAGCGCTACAAATCGTGCAGGGAAAATAATAAACTGCATTAACTTTTATTAGGATTTCAGTTGGAAGAAGTTTTGTGTATAACTTTGACCGACATTTTTAGTGAAGTGACAGTTTTAGTACAGTTCAAATAAAATATTATCTAATAAAAAAATACCTATTGAATAGTAAAGCACTATCGCTCATCACTTAAATAAATATATTATTTATTTAATAATAAGTGATGAGCGATAGTGCTTTACTATTCAATAGGTATTAAAGTAAGTTAACTGTATTTCTTTATTGTATGTGGGATGCCTATGTTCAGCAGTGGACATCCATGGGCTGATATGATGATGATGATGATATGATGAGCTTTAAATGGCCAATAAGTTAGAGTACCGCTCGGGGCGCGTGGAAATGTTCGAGCTGTTCGTATCGGCTGTCCCTATCTACAGGTACCCGGGTAGATGGGGCTCGCAGCTGGAACTACGGGTCCGGCTGTTTGGATCAGGGTACGCGGGGTCAGGTAGGCCACCGCCTTTATTAAGGCGGTACCTGACGTTGGTGTTGGTCTCGCGGTGGTCTATGTGGTTAGTTGCAGAGGGTGGCATGTTGTCTGTTCGGTATGTGTGACCGAGCGTCATTCCTCGCGCGCAACGAGTGTTTGTATTACTCAGACGCGGGGTTCGTGAGTAATCCTTAAGCAGGTGAGCTCCTGTGAGTGAACTGCATCTCCGGCACTTTCCTGGATAGAAAGTAGAGGGCTACCCGTTGGATTAGTTTTCCGGCAACCCAGCTGTAGGCATTGGGTAGATACGTGGATTCGTATTGGGCAGTGAGCGCGCATGACAGCTCCGGTACCATTCATGGAGAAATGGAAGTCAGCTTCTCTGGCGTCCCCAGCGGGGATTGAATCCGCAAGCACCCTAGGGTGTGTTTGTGCTAGTGCTTGCGCTTGCGTAAGTACTGGCACAGACGCAGCTAGTGGGGTGCGCGTGGTGAGCGACTTTTAACAGCTCCGGTACCATTCTGGACAAATGGTAGTGAGCAATCACGGTGCGACTCACATTTTCTCACGAGTACCAGGGGCGAGTACTCTGGCGGCGTGACCTACCGCAGAGGGTCTCTGACGCTTCGTAAGGGGTTGCCAGGACTAGTGTGCCGTCTTTTATGACCTAGCGGTTGGTGAAGGTGGCCACTATAGAAAATCTCAGTAGATTAATGGGGGGTTTGTTCGTATCGGGTCCTTTATTTGTATAAACCTTTTAATGCTAACACAGGGGAACTCTTTTCAATTCTTCAAATCTTATAGTGCGTCTACGCTACGCGAACCGTGCACAAGCCGAGCCGCTCTTCAGTCATCGCTCGCGATGTCAAGTGTGGACGTACAACGAGCCAACAACACGAGCTAGACGCGAATCCCTGAAAAAAAACTGACAATAGGCGGAGCGCAGTTGAGCGCGAGCCGAACGCTCGTTCGAGGCTCCCGAGTCCGTCTACGCTACGCGAATTCGTGCTCCGCGTGAACTCAGCTCTTGGTTTCGCTTAGCGTAGACGCAAACATACAAAAAGTTTAATTTAAAAGTTCAATTTATCTCTGTAAAATGAATAAAGTATAAGATGAGAAAAAACGTCTTCTAATCGAAATATAATCGGAAGAGAAAAAATATTTTTTGTGATTTGTTATTCATGATGGGACAAGAACGGTGAAAAAAGAAATTGCGATGAAAATATACAAAACTCGTCTTTTATGTATTAAAACCATCGCTTATTTCATGGTTGGATTGTTTTTAATTTCACATCGTCTTTTTCTAACCGCCATTATTTTACTGGGTGATATCATTTAAGTTTGTAGCTTAGTATTTTACTATCGAAGACATCTGCTAGTAGTGCCATTTAGTAAGTGTAAACTTCTAGACTACTGTTGGATTTGTTTGGCCACAATCTTACAATGGTAAGTGAAAATGAGTCAGAAAGTGTTCAGAACACATTTGAAAGCCCATAGGATACATCTACGGGTCAAAAAGAGATAAACATAGTGCGGCAAGGAGAGACACCCTCTTGTCAAATATGACTTCTTAGCATGGCCATAGAGATCCATGGTTTCTTTCACCGAAAGCTCTAGCTCATTATAAGACTCTACCTTCAACTAAGGGTTAAAATTTTGTAGTTAATTTTATTTTCTATTATGTATAAATTTCTATTAAATACGCACTTAAAATTCATAGCGTATGCATGACAAAATAGAATCTTATTTCAAATAATCGCGAATAACTCCGCTGGCTTAAACTATTTAACTACAAATCCATTATTATGCTTGGCAAGATCACATAAACATTCACCCTCGTGATCACGGACTGCATAGGCGAGCAGCTACTATGTAGATTAAGTTCCTTTACTTGGTTTGTAAACCTCGGAAAAGCTATTCTTCTGATAAGTCTAGACAAAAACTGTTCTAATTATAAAAAAACACCCAGAAACCGTTTATTCGGCCATTCAACAATAGCCCTAAACGTGTATAATTATTTATAATGTTTTTCTTTTAATTTGGTATATTGTGAGTTTCTCGGAATAAGCTTTTATTTCCATACAATATAACTCATACACGAGTATCTCAGTATGTCTCCAGATAATGCAAAAATTTTTCAATGCATAAAATAAAGCTTAAAATAATATTATTACTGAGCATCAATATCATCAAATGCATTCGTCAAGTGTCGACTTACAACGAGCCTAGTCTTACGACACGCCGCAATCAACGAGCACCATAACGGTGGGTCTACGTTATACGAACCAAGCACGTGCCGAGCCGCTCTTCGTTCGTCCCTCGCGATATCAAGTGTTTACGTACAACGATTTACAAACAGCCTTCAACACCTCCCCTGTGTCCCCGAATCCGTGTGTTCGTCAAAAGCTGACAATTGGCGGAGCGCAGTCGAGCGCGAGCCGAGCACTCGTTCGAGCGAGCATTCGTAGCGTGTTCGACTGTGCTCCGCCCTGTGTTTCTCTGTTCGTTCGAGGCTCGGCTCATGCTTGCTTCGCGTAGCATGGACGCACCATTTGATATACAATGAAGCCGTTACAAGGACGGACATCGACCTCGCCACACGAGTAAGTAACCAACTTGTAATGTCAAGAAAGTGCATTAGGTAAACTGTTTCCGTTCAAGTTTCTAATTATGCTTTTAACTTGCTACGCCTCACTCTTGTGTTACATGCATGTCCTTAGTTGTAATTTTTTTGAATATATGATAACCGATAATAATACAATCTTTAATATCGTTAAACTGTAACAGTAGATTTATGTTTGACTTAATATATTTATGACGCTACCATGACGGGAGATGAAGATATAACAACACACTTTTTTCACAACCAAACCAATATGATGAGCTCCAATTTCAAATACATTCATGGCTCGCGTATGGGACGTGCGTTCTATTTATACAAATGAAATCCTGGACCCGCAGGGAAATCGAGTAGCTTCTGCACTAAATACCACGAGGGTGTAGCAGATTGCTTGACCATCAAAGACTCCATGCGAACAAAGTCACGGTCAAAAGCTAAAACTTAAGTTATAAAATAAGATACATTTTCATACCAACCACGACTATTGATAATTTTCATTCAATAATCAGAGAAATAAAAGAGCATTTCCACTCGCCAAGTGCAAAACGTAAGTTAAAAAAGAATAATTCCAGCACTGTTGTATACATTTTATGAACCCGAGACTCTTGAGTAATCCTCGACGTTTCAAAACACAGCCCGGGGCCGTCTCTGTATTATTGTGCCAACACAACAGACGACACTTTTTAAAACTTAAACGAGAAAAAAGTGGGGCACGATTCGTATTCCAGACACAGTGTAGGTATGTGTATGGTACATAACTTGAAATTGTCACAGGTGTGTATAAAAAAAGTACAAGATAATCTTCGCTGCTTTCGTAAAAAAAGTAGGTACTTGAATAACCAATATACACGGTGACTTTTTAATCGTTTTTTCGCTAGAACAAACGTTGTTCAGACCATGATCTATACATTCTATAACATCAAATGATAAAAATTATGTCATCGTTACTCTTTACAACCCAGACACCGCGCTTGCACCTCAAAGTAGTTGTGGCTCGGCAGCATGCCAGTTATGTAGCAGGGGGAATCCGCGGCGTCCTGACTTTTTGAATTTTTCCTGTTATGTGGTTACACCGTGTATAATTTTGGTTAGGTATACTAATAAGGTATCTAAAAATCTACCTGACGGTAAGCGGTTACCGTTATCTTGATGCTCGCAACACCAGAGGTAGCAATCGCGCATTCCTGACTATACGACTTTTTCTGACGAGGCTTTAAAAAGAGTTTGAGAGGATTAATTATGCCGACAGTGCAAGGGTCAAGAATTTGGAACTTCTACGCTGGTGCCCGCATACTGCCAGCACAGTGCCTCCCCACGAAGCTCTGACAACCTTACTCACCTTGGGAACATAAAAACATTTTTTTTTTTTACATGCCTTAGCAAAATCCAGCCAGTTTAAGCCTATGTTAAATAAATAAATGCATTATGAACAAAATTAATTACGGCCTCCGGAGCTTGTCAGGAGCCACTGTTTAATATTCTGATGAAGAGTTTATCCTGTTACCCGGCAATACCCTGGAGGCTCTCAATGGGAATTAGGCCGAAGGTTTATTAACCAGAAAGATATGGCGGGTCACTGGCTTCAGTTCATTTATCAAGTAATACCTATAAAGAGTATTGTTCGTATAATTATGGAATGTGCGAACCGAAAAGGATTTTCCTAGAAACTCGCACAGGCCATTACTCCGGTAGAAAGGTAGGGCGGATTAAAGGTTCTTATTTCATTTCGTTTGTTTTTTTTTTTGGTAGCGACTCTTTTACCGTCCATTTGCTGATCCGAAATTGTAGTGCTTGGGCCACAGATTGCACACTGTTGACGTTCTTTAATACGAGGGCTCTCTTTTTAGACACCTTTATAGTCCATATGAATAGCATTTCCTAGACACAGAAACTTTATATTTTTGTAGGTAGCTTTTTAACATCTCAGGTAATTAGCGACCACAATAAACTAAAATATTTATTAAAATTAGCATATACCTAGTAAGAATATTATAGAACAACGTTACCTTGCGCGAAGCGTGAGCATCCATATAGATGTATTCACAGATATATCTTACACTAGTTGATTTACAGTCAGACAAAATATCGATATGGATTCCTTGTCATTTGTTCTTGGTAAAAGTATCGATAAAAAACGAGAAATTGGCATTGATTATACGTATTCTAGTCGTTCAAACTATGTACGCGCACTTCGTTTCAAGGCATTTAGACCGTACCCGTGCTCACAGACCGTACTGTCATACAGTCGTTCTACTAACTCTATGAAAATTGCATATTAGGTATTACACTAGGTTAAAAACATTTATCATTTAAAAAAAAAAAAGTTCTGTTACATCCATCTTGATTTAAACAGGGCTTTAAATAACGGTAACATTTTCATAACGTTACCTTCATATGACATAGATACTGTTAATAATAAAATAACGTTAATAGATTTAACGTTATTTATGCTACATTTTATCGTTACTTTTTACTAACGTTAATTGAATCTTATAATTAATTATCAAACCTGCGCAAAAAACTCCACGAGAATAGGATGAGAAATGCGACCTGTAGAGGAGAACAGCCGATAGTTTATATATATGTATATCATTATATTAGCATGTGGAGTGATCCTGAACAGTGTTTGCCATTGTATCTTACACACGAATTTCCAAGGAAATGGTAAATATTCACGCAATTTAATGGTTTTTTCTATAAATATATATTAAGTTTGCAATAAAGGAGAATTAAGTACTGAAACGTTATTTTCAGCGCCGATCCTGACTTGAATTTTGATCGGCATCCGACAGCGAAGGTCGCAGGGCCGACCGTTTCATGTAATCGACTTTTTGCGTAATACCGGAGAAGTATTGAATGCTAATTATAATATTCCAATGCTGTTCATCATTTATTTTACAGACTCATTTCTGCCCAGTCAGTTCACCCGCGTTCCCGAGAGACCTATTATTTTCCCGGGATAAAAGTACTACTCATAAACCGTTATTTAACTAAAATACTGTTTAAAGGGTCACGTAAATAACGTCACTCTATTGTCATTGTCAAATAATGTGACATTATTCTAATCAGTATATTAGTTAAATAGCGCTACAATTATTAAGGGGTTATGAGTAAGGGGGTTAGAAGATATTCTATTTATGTTTATGATTTTAGGGTCGGCAACGCGCGAGTGATACCCCTGGTGTTGCAAGCGTCCATAGGCTACGGTAATCGCTTACCATCAGGCGGGCCGTATGCTTGTATGCCACCTTAGTGGTATAAAAAAAATAAAAAATAAAAATGTAGTTTTCCGTTTAGCCGATGTTGATGGCGATTGAGGTGATTGAGGCATAAACATCTACACATGAGATAGGGAGATGAGATGCAATAGCTTGCTAAGACAAATCAACTAGTCTAAATAAACTAACTGTGTGGTGTAGTTGCTTATAAATTGAACTCAAATTTTTCTTTCATCGATTTTCTTTAGGTTTTTCTTAGACAGGTTTTAGATGTTATGAAATTCATGGGTAGTCAATCAATATAATATGAGGAAGATTCCGATTCCTGCTAGAAAAATATTTGTTAGTTTCCGAATTTACCAAACATTACAGCTATAAGATTACCCGTAGAACTGTTTAAATTCGGAATTTAAAGTCTAGCAAATTCTGAACCAATATGGAAACCTGGATTATGAACTCTGTGATGTTAAAACCCGAAAACCCGTATGTTAAACTCAAATATTCCGTCCAATTAGAAGACCAATTAATTTTCTTCTCAAAAAATCTTCTCTATCCAAAGGTAGATATCGCTGTTAGTGATAACGCGGGCGGTTTTGTGACCATAAATTGAATTTAAATTATTATGCTTTTTTTCCTTTTTCTAATGAGGTTTGTACACCTAAACACAGTTACTTACTTAAACATGTATCTATATATCTATCTATCTAAACATACATATAATGTATTGCTCTATTCACAGCTTATAAAATTATTCAAAATTGAAACCGCATAATATGCATAATATCAAAATTGTCAGAGCGTGTACAGTTAAACACATTTAAGTTCCAACATACAAAAAATACAAACATTGTTTGCAAATCACTGTAACTTACAGACGAGACAAACATTTGGAATAAAAAAACATTGGCATGCCCATTACACCCCAACCGTAGCACATAACATTCTGTAGTAGATATGTGAATAGAAATACTGAAACTATAAACAAGGTGTAGCCTAGATAAACATCAAAGGGCGACCTACATCTCATGCTCTAATGAACATATTAAATAGCAAAATAACCATATAACTGCAACGTTAGTTATACAATATGACAAAATGTTGTGTACACCTGCCATTAAAAGTTTATAAATGCACGCTGTGGGCTATGGCTACGGAACAATAATAAACTGCGGAAAACTTCAACGTTTCCGAATTATGTTTGATACGAGGTGCACGTGTATCCACGTTTGACCAGGCAGTATTATGCAGTATTCACTTTGTAATAGCTCAGAGTATATAAATACTACGTACGATATTATGTGAACCTAATTATCTAGAAGAACCACACGGAAACCAATAGCCAGATAAACCAATTTAAATCTTATTACAACCCATTACAAGTATTTTAAATCAAAATCAAAATTCAGTTCAGACCCTGATTTTTGGCACTTATTAACTGACTCTTCCACCAGTTCGGCGACATATAGCTTGTACAGATTCGATAGAAATACATCCAAGTGTCAACGGTAAAGAGAATTCACAATGAGCTCTTAGGCAGCCAAAGTTCCATCTATCTACGCCCTTCAAGTATATCACGGAAGCTTGATTAGAAGCCTCTTGCACCCTTTTCACATTCAACGTACAACTGGGGGTGCTTCCCAGTTTCCTATGAAGAAATGAGAATATCGGAAGGAAACGGAGACAAGGTACGGAAGTTAGATACAGGTACGGTATATGTTCAGATGTATATATGTAATATTTATCTATTAAATATTATTATCGAGTCTGCGGAGCCTAAAAGAAAAAGTCTACCTGTCTTATTACATGAAATTGTTTAAGCCAAGTCTAGTAAAACCTTGGTTTTAAGAGTACCGGTAGTTTTTGTTATGTGACGTTAGAAAGTGATGGATATATTTAAAGCCTGGGGTTTGCTAGACTTGCTTTAAACCATCTCACGTAATAAGGGGTTACGAGTTCATTTTACTGTTTTTGCTATGTCAGTCCGACAAGTAATCGGGCCCAAGTCTGCTATTTCAATTGTGTTCCAATGAACTTTCAGAGGTGTCAAAATTGTGTAATTATGTATATAATGTATGCTTTTACAAACAAAAAAAATAGTATATGTATGTATATCAGTTATCTGCTTTCCATAGTACAAGCTCTGCTTACTTTGGCATCAGATGACCGTGTGTGAGGAATGTCCCAGGATATTTATTATTTATTTAATTAAAGCTATGTTTACACTTCGTATTCCCAAATAGGTTCAAATAAAAATATAGGATGAAATGAGGAAGAAACATAATTCCAAACGTGACAAAAACTTTGATGCAACTTCAATCAAATTACTAATTCGCATTCACGTCCTCAAGCAAGACAGACTAAGCGCATTTCGCGCCAAATCGTCTACAACCTGGTGAAAACTGGTCGTAAAGCGGGCCATTCATTACCATCCGGTGGCTGGGTCATGAGCTGTGACGTGGTGACCTTGGCCACTTATCCGCCCACCAGTCTCATACCGCCCGCCCAGACGGCGCCTTCTATTTGTTATGTACTCGTAGACGAAAACAAAAAACCGACCTCGTCCTGATGAGCGTCCTATATTTTAATATTCGGGTTTACAATATTTTATTCTTTGCCAATACAAACACTTTTTATTTGCATTTTAGATATCGGAAAACGATGAAAAAATTTTTTTTTAAATAATTTTGATTAACGTATCCTAAAAATAAACTGAACTATAACAGAAACACTATACTACTGGAGAGAGAGAGAGAGAGAGAGAGAGATACTATAACAGAGATTTATTTGATCAAAGCATATTTGATTTGAAAGTTGTGAAACATCGTTTAATAATGCGGTCAGCTTTCTCTGTTAGTTTCTAGGGTTGGATTAATTAAGACTATTATAACCGAGTTATTTCTAAATGTTTATTTTCTTAGGTTTAATTAATTATGGTTTAATTAGTTATGTTTAATTATATATTTTTATGTTTTGTATATTAATTAAGAATATTGTTACAAAGATAATTAATTTCATTTTGTCCTCAAAGTAATTACCTAAAAAGTTGATAATAGTTATTTACCTAAAAAAAATAACTACGTCCCGGCCGCGGTTGCCGTCTTTTGTCTTTTCGGGATTAGGGAGGAAGCTCCTTTGAGACCGCAGAGTTCGAAAGATTTTGGTTCCAATGTGAGGTGAGGATGGACTCCCCGTGATGTGTTTCACAATTATAATATTATTGAGGTTACAACTGTCTTGATGGAACAAGCATTTTTTATTCTTGTATCTCCACCTAAATAAATTCCGACATCCTTATATAGCACCATTTCTAACCAGAACAAATTGGCAACTCTGTGGCCAGACTGGCGCCGTCCTGGCCCACTTGAAGTCTTTGCCAATAGTCACAACACTATATCTTCTCAGTTTATTGACAATTGGGTCATAGAGCACGTTTGGGACAGGAAAAAGTATTTATGTGGTTGTTATGAAACATTTTTGTCGATATGGATTATGAATAACCAGGATCATAAAGATAAAAATAATCCATTCAAGAGACCCTCCTTCTATTTTGTTACTTACGACAAATGAATTCTAATTGTTAATAACAATTACCTCCAAAAAAGAATACCATTACCATAGCATTAAATAAAAACAGTCATCAAAAATCCTGTTTTGCTTTTTTGATACAAACATTGTCTGAAGAAAGCATATAGCTGCATTCAACATTATAATAAAAGACTAAGGATTTTTTTTACACTGACTAGATGGTGTTATTTGTGAACTATGATAGCTTTTCTGCGAACGCTGATGGCTCTCATAAGGTCAAATACCTTAAATTAACGATTGGCTGTAATATCACAAAATAATGAATTCAACTCACCCGTTAAACTTACATAACAAATAGCAAGTACACTCACCAAAAGGCGGCTCGAACCGGCAGTCGAGAAGCAGTGCATGTCCAGTGGGGCCGGTTGTACCGACTACAGCGCCGCCTCGCATCATCAACTGTGCTTCAAGCTCCACCCAACGACCACCGCACTCTTGCTGTAAGGGCAATGGATAACTAAGTTGGCAATATGAACGACACATAATTAGACAATGGTTCTGAATACTGATCCTGTTGAAAATCGCACTTTTACTAACAGGACAGAATTTTTTACATCCTTTCCTTATGTTTTATCTTAGAAATTGATATAGTGAGACTTAATTATATGTAAACAACAGAATCAGCACAAATTTTTTATAGTTTCGTCGCGGCAATGGCTTATATGGTCTCGTGAGTGTGTATCTTACTACAAGATTGAGCTTTCGGTTGAAAATCATCTTCAGGTAATTATTTACTCTAGTTTAGTTTCTACAAAATTATAAGTATTAGTACCGTTTTTTTTATTTTTAATCGTGTTTTTTGGTAATTATAATTATATTAAAAAAAAACTGGACTTTAACCGGGGTCTTCTGGTTTCGGGACCACCCGATTTCCCACCTGAACTTATTACTCTATACGACCAAACTCTATAAGCCCTAACTTCACGAACTCTACACCTTTGTCGAAATATGTGGCTTGGCCGTTTCGCTACTACAATAACTATTGTACTACAGGAAAGTAATTAACAGTGAATACATTTTTCAGCTTACGACCATGAGACGGTAGCGAAACGGCCTAGCCACATATTTCGACTAAGGTGTAGAGTTTGTGAAGTTAGGGTTTGTAGAGTAGCTTATAGCTATTGGCTTGGCTCTACATAAGAACCGATAGCTTTTTGGCAGTGCGAGCCATATGGTCTCGTCTTACATATTGGCAAAAATTTACATGTTTTTATTTTTTATGGGATACTAGATTTCGTGAAAATCGTTGGAGCCGTTTCCGAGATTCATTTTATATATGTCACCGTATTTTTGTGAAAACCGTTAGTTTATAATCTACCTAGCGAGCTACCTGTACCATACTGCTTAAAATATAAATTATTCATTTTCGATAGTTTATCGGGTGCACAGACTATTATCAAAATTTAATTTTGACCAAAGCAATGTGATAGAGTCTTTATAGTACCCGCTGCCTGGATAATCTATCGCTTATAGATTCCAGTAGCTACATCAACTTCTATTAATTTACTTAGCAGGTAGCTTCCCTACTTTGTGCACTTCGTACGACTATCCTCCGATAGACATATTGTAGTATCATCAAGTTATCGATTCAATTAATTGTGGTGGGCGTAAATGGCTGCGACACAGTTAAATAACTAATGTGCCCGTTCTCGTGCACGCTTTATTATAAATATTTCATATTTGATCCAATAATATCAGTCTGAGGAGAGACTTTGCCTCCTTATGTGTGTTCTACCGCTTGTACAACGGACGGTGTTCTGAAGAATTGTTTAAGATGATGCCCACGGCTACCTTCTACCATCGCAACTCTCGCCATCGACGGGGAGTCCATCCTCACACATTGAAACCAGATTTTTTTCGAACTGTGCGGGCTCAACGGAGCTTCCTTCCGCGGACGCTCAGACTGTGGAATGAGCTCCCCGCCGTGGTTTTCCTAATGGAGTACAGCATGGGGTTCTTCAAAAGGGGTGTGAAGAGATTTCTGCAGGATCGGCAACGCGCGCGTGATACCCCTGGTATTACAAGCCTCCATAGGCTACGGTAACCGCTTACCATCAGGCGGGCCGTATGCTTGTTTGACACCTAAGTGGTATAAAAAAAAAAAAAAAAAAAAAAACCTTTTTTTAAAGTGAAACATGAAAATGGGATCCCGATGGTCGATTCTTCAATACCTGAACAATTCTAGGAAAGCAAACACGTAAAAAATTACATTAAATTCGCTCGATCAGTTTTATTACTTAGAAGAACAGTATAACTGGCCGGTAACACACATCTCGTAAACATAACAATAAAATTGTTTTACACTCAATAAGGTAGGCAGACTACCTTAAATATGAGCTTACTTAACTATCATTTATCTATATTAAATAATTTTGGAACTTTTGTATGTCTATCAAACTTTACTTTGAAATATAAATAGCGTAAAATCGTGAGCAAAACCATAGATTTGTGGTAAGGCACTATGTAGTACTAGCCTGGCTGGCTTTATCTCCTTGGCATAATCATAAATCCTAAATAAACTTTGGCTATTGCTATAGAGTCAAAAGGCGGAAAGCGCTGCTGGGCATTCTCTCTAAAGTTAATCGGTACTTCACGACTGGACGGTTACTACAAGTTTATAAAGCACAAGTTCCGTAGGAGTACTGCTACCCCTAGTGTGCATCCCCTAAGCACCAACTCGACGCTTTTGACACAATAATAATAATAATAGACCGCCGGGCTAGACTAACCAATTAAGGCAAAACTTGACCAGCGAAGAAAGGTTGCTCACCTATCGGTTTTCTATAATATTTATTTTGGAAAGTGTGCGCAGAAATTATGCAACCTGATTCTGCCATCCTCATTTTTACACTTAACCACAATGCGCTTGGAAAATGTTCACCCGTACGTTGTAGTCATACCGAACATACTAATACGACGTTTTGCATCCTCATTTATAATGCGGACAGCGGAGGAGTGGAACTTGCTTCTGGCGTTTATGTTTCCTGACTCTTACTATATCTATAGGACTTTTAAGGCCAGAGTGAATAGGTTTCTTCTGGGCTAGTCAGTTATATCTTAGACTCCGTTATCTTTCTTTATAAATGGGTTAATGACAATGCTCTAGAAAGCTGGTTGTCTTTACTCGACGATACCCGCTTACCACCAGGTGGAACACCTTCTCAACATCTCACATAATTAAATCCAAACGAATCCTTCGCTATTCACTAGTTCCCTAGCAAATTGTGTCTCATTAATGTTTCAAGCGTAATCTGATCAATTACCAATGCACGACGGCAGGTTTAACTGTGACCGATTACGTTCGAAGTGCACTCAATTGATGTAAATGTGTACGCGAGCGGAAATAATGTATTATTCGTAGCCGGAATCCGCCCCAGTTTATTTTTAGTCAGCGGATCAATCGTTTATTTATCCGCCCGCCTCCATTTTATGGAAATTATAAAGTTGGTCGCTACATTTATTAACTAGGTTATTAAAATCTGTTCCAATTAACATGTTTGAGTAGCAACAATTTATTTTGTAATTAAAGCTGAAGCCAAAATTATATTTGATTGGAAGTTCCTTGGCTTTTCGCTTAACTCTATTAATTATTAACTACGGATCCTCTAAAACTAAAATTCAATAGTGCCCGCTTCGAATAACGTTCGAATTCAAATGCAATCACAGCGAAAACTGTTCCAATAAATAAATCCATTTATGAACCGAAAATAGACTCGGTAAAAGTTGTTACCGTAAATAAAAGAGTTTCGTGTACCGTTTCACTTTTTCCCTAACACGAGATATTCGAAGCTCAAGTTGAGAGCTATTTCAATGGAAATTAACAACCTATTGACGTTCAAAAAGCGAAGCCGTGCATTCTACAGTCTTGGTGTATTAAAAACTTATGTTGTTTTTAAATGATTCCGTATGGGGAATATAAAAAAAAAATATAAACATATTATAACCTGTTGGTTTACAATATCTCTTTTAGTAAAGATCTTTACGACCATTTATCTAATTGTTTTTTTTTTTTTATTTCTTAGCTGGACCAACGTACACTTTAACCTAATTAAGGATCAAATAACTAATACTTGTACGTAGTATTTATCTACTCTGAGCTAATACCATACGCCTTGCCTACAGTCAACACAATCTAACAAAAAATCTTAAATCAATTTTAAATCTTTGCTCGGTTTCAAATCGTCTTTTTAAGAAAAGGTACCATTGATAGATCGTTCTTAAAGTGAGACGTCAGCTGCAGATATTTAAGTTCGATGTGCTGGTGAATCTCATTTCTTAGGTAAATTGAGGACAAGGAGTTTTCTATCTACTAAACCTATTATTCGGCTGATAGCTTTTTAACCATAAAGGTCATGGCATTTCAGAAAAGATAGTTCTTGATATGTTCTATATAACTGGGGTGTGTAAAAATAAATCCCGCGTCCTATTATTTCAATCTTTATGTGTTAGCAATAAAGTGCAATTTCACCTATTACTATAAAATATGTACCACGTGAAACTACTATCCGTGGGAATCATATGATAATAAGCTTGTTGAATGTGGCGTCGCACGCGTGCAACGCTCGATGCTACATAGAGTCTGGGATTCGCAAAGTTTCGTGTCTCAAATGAAGGATCGAGAGTTTTTATTTAAAAACTTTTATTAAATTACGTATTATTATATTATATTCAATAAAATCTTAAACCACTTTAAAAACATAATAAATTTCATTAAAAATAGATTTTAGTACGACAGAAAATAATTAAGCCTGTCATATTATTTTACTAGTTTGAATAATAATGATATGTAAACAATTATGTATTTGTTATTCTAGGCTACAATGTTTATGTAAGCAAAGCTGTAAAACTATTCAGGGTTGATTGACCTTTTGTAGGTCGAGGCTATAATTTATTGAAGGCTTTGCGCTATCTTTGGATTGGATCATTTATGAAGTATATCATGAACCGTACCTGCTAGCTGTTCGCAGTTTCTCACTCGAAAAAAGGCTTATACATGTCAGCAGCCGTTTTTGAAAATAGCCTGGACAAACAAACAGACATACAGACGTGTTTTACCGTGGGCTAAGCTACTGATCCGATATTTTTAGGTAGCTTAGGATTTGTGCTTAATTTCTAAGGATGTTTATATAAACTCTGGACACAGCCAGTTATTACTATAATACTAAAGCAACAAACCATTTCCTCTATATTACGCCATCGATTATACATTCTGTATCATGCTATTATGCTGTTACTTGCAATTTACATGTACCCTGTAAAAGCAAGAGTCGCATGTATTCCAATATTTAGTTAGGCTCATACATTACCATACAAATGGTTACGTATTATACCCCCTATAAATGACTCCCAAGAACCTATAAGTATACCTAAAAATATACATCGATTTTCACTCAGTGACTTCGCTTTTAGCACGCTTCAGCGCTTGTGACTAGTTTAAGATTGCACATATCTCTATCCTTGTCTAACTCACCTCGGTATATGCGACGGAGGTGAGAGGTAGATAGTGGTAGCCAAGAGCTCGGTCCCAAATGACACCTTTATTCCACACTTCCACTAACAGGCCCAGGTTGATGTCATTGATTTCACTGCAAAGAAATGAGAAAATATTAAAAATTTATTTATGAACATTAAGATTGTTTTAAATCTATTTTTTACGCATAAAACCTGAAGAAAATAACTTATTTTCCTTAATTTTATTATTATTATTTTTATTAATTTCAATTATTAAATATAATTTGATACTAACCCCCTTACTCATAAAACGTTATTTACGTTAGTAAGGGGGTTAGTGTCAATTTTAATATAGCACGATTAGGGAGCATTCTCGAGAATCACAAAAAATTCTGCACGTGGAAACCACGGTATCCACACGGCAGCTGACAAATACAATTTGCGAAATTTTTACCGGCAAATAAGTATAAAAAAGTCACTAGCCAATTTGGCTTCACTAGTGATGTCTACAGCATCTAACAGCATAATTACTGGATTTTCTTGGTAATTCTGAAGATCCGAGGCAAATAAAATTAATGTGGTGTTCTGTTACCAAAGTGTGTTAAGTCACCAGAGATCCATGAGGAGGCGCTGTGCTGGCAGTCTAGTACTGCTGTTTGCCATCTTAGGCCGAATTTGACTAACGTTTAGTAGTTTTTTAAATATAACAGATTCTCTTTACAAATTTTATCACACAGCCACATTTATACCATGGATTAGTGCTATCCAACTTTGGTGAAATTGGGCCTTAGTGGTATTAAAAACTTTTCAAATTAATATTAAATTATTCTTTTTTTTTTCCTATTCTGTATGAATCGGAAAAACGAACTTGAGCATTTTGGGACGTAGCAATTTATTGCTTAAATTGGTAAACAAACAAACTAGCCTAAACGAATTAGAAATCAAAATACAAACAATCATGAAATGCCAAAATTGTCCAAAAATAACAATGAAGTTAAATATCTCTCAATAATTCCGGAACAAATAAACCAAACCAAAAGAATTATAAGTTTTTGTTGAACATTTCATTTGTAATACAAGCTGTTTTTGGTGACTGTACTTGCATTGTCTTCCAATATACTAATGTATACCAAATATCAACACAATCCGACCATTGGAAGTGGTCGAATTTGACTTGCAAGATTCCACCCGAAAATACATACATTGTAAGTTAAATAAAAGCTTGTAAAAAAACGCACGCATTACGTATAAACCTATAAAGCTGTATGAGGTTAAGAAATCAGGCAACGCGATTGAAACCGAAAAACCTGAAAACAACTTATTCAATCTATGTATCATCCATCGATACCATAGTTCTCGAGATCGATACTATTACATTATTTACCATACACAAAAATGATTTCAAAAACCTATAACATTTTTTCAATTTAAGAAATAGCTTATTTATGTGTTACACTCGCTCAACGCTCAGGCCCAAAAACGGCCTCGTGTATTGAGCCTACATAAAGGCCCAAACCGTCCCAGAGGGATGTAAACAAATCACGTAGCGTAATACTACTCCGTGGCTGACAAACGTAATCGTTACAGATGTCACTCAATTGTAGTCCACAATCAAGTGAAACAGTTTTGGCAAACTTAGCCATACGTATGAATTGGTAAAGTGATTGTGATTTATAAGCCTGTATTTGATCAACTCATCATCGTAAGTGACCTGTGGCAGAAGGTGGTAAGTAAAGCCTAGAACTGGCCATCAAGTGCAGCTCTCAGAATACACGGTTATGTTATTGAAGATAGAATTTTTATTTGAGGTTAGTAGGTAAGCAGGGACAATACAGTACCCTAACAAGACCTTCGCTACAGCCGCCATTAGGTACTACCATCTCAGAGTAAATACATACTACGCTACCATTGAACTAACATCGCCTTAAATTAGGTATCACTTTTAAACACTCTTACATACTTCGAAAACAATTAGACTGTTTTACAAAAAACTTAAACCGACTTCAAATCCTGATCTAATGACAATGGGACCAAACGGGAAGTGTACCCTTCCAGACAAAAAAAGAATTTTCCAAATCGGTTCATAAATGACGGAGTTATGAGGTAACAAACATAAAAAAAAAAAAAAAAAAAAAAAAACATACAACTGAATTGAGAACCTCCTCCTTTTTTTGAAGTCGGTTAAAAACAGTTTTGTTTGTTGCGATAATTGAGAATGTGGATACCGTTACAAAATTGACTGCCGAAGCCGCCATTTTCGAAAGAAACTTAACTAAACTTAGTTTCCCGACAACAAAACGTCAACATACATAACTAGTTTTGTAGAACCTTTTTTTCAGTGTGCGTATAAAGCGACGCTACGTGGACAGCAGGGCTAACTCATTCCCTCTACGAGCTTAAGACCCGTGACATATGCATGGATGGGCAGACTAACCGACAGACAGCAGTGACTACAATAATTTTGCCCTTAGGATACGAAACCTAAAAACATGTATTAAGAATAATCATCAATGAGTTGAATAATAATCGTCATGCAACAATTTTACTTACTGTTGATGATGCAGCAGACATGAAGAGATTGTAATTTAAGTAAGCATTAACTTCAACGTTATTGTAATGAAAATACTCGCAACAAACTAATATTTAAATTACTACACTCGTTTTCATTCCTCCAAAGTTTGCACCTCTATTGATTGCTCTACAAAACAAAACCTTCGCGTGTGAACCGCACTTTATAAAGGTCACTACAGACCGACACGTTCATAACACCACTCATTCTATTCTTAATTATAGCACATAACAATGTCACGCGACTAGGAAAGCGTGATTCACTCTTCCCCGTTTAAACATTTCAAAATAAACAAATAATCGGTCGTGGGTTGAAGCCTACGCTAAGCGGATGACTATTGTTCTTTTTTAATTTGTTTCATGCCTCGGGGACTGCTGTGCCTTTAATATGGAGTTGAAATGCGAGGTGACAAAAGGATTGTGTTTGAATACGTTACGCGATACATTTCATGCCAATAAATCCGTATTTGTTGAATGCACGGCGCAAATGCGATTAAATCCTGGTTGTTTCGAAATATATCAAACGTTTGTTCAGGCAATGTTTGAGATACACCTGCTAAAATACCTCGTATGACATAAAGCTATCTATACATGGGTAACATAGAATTCTAAATTGATTTATTTTTTCAGCATCTCGTAAAGGTTGCATAAAAATGTGTTCAAATGTGTGTGCTCGGACACAACCCGAGACAATTTATGGGTGTAAGGGTAATACTTTAATCAGCTAGAACTGTCCCAATATAGAACAAAGGCAAAGGGCTATCGTCGCTGTCAACATACTTCCTGATTTGGCGATCCAGTCCTTAATAAATGCGTTCAGTACGCTGAGTTGGTGAAAAAACGTCAATCGTAACTAACAATATGTAAGAAAAAGAATTTGGTCTTGCACACAGTGGCACAATGTAAGCTAAGCTATGTTCTTCTGTAAGGCGGAAGTACTAACCCAGTCGAATCCTCCGAATTATAAACAGGAGAACCCGTTATGTCTCACCTCTTTTAAAATGGTATTTAGTTGTGAACCACTGAAACATATACCCACGTTTTGTTACTAAAAATAAAAGCCTCTACTAATTGGGTGATTAAGCCAATGGCGAGCAAAATACAACACAATGTTTCGAAAGCTATTTAACTCGAGACCTCGGCGATAAATTTTTCACACAAAAGGGCGAACGAATGTGAATTTTTGTTTGCCGCAATGGATATCGTTGACTATGATTTATTTATTACATAAGACCATGCAATAACTTCTAAAACTAAGACTGCGAACTTATTCTACGTCGTTTGTTGAAATTCAGTGAAAAATAATGAGAGAAAATTGCATAAAGTTATAATGCAAATATCACAGGTATACTATGTTAACTTGATGACCAATTTTGATCACTTATGGGTCAATAGGTAATGTAATGGTGCGTCCATGCTATGTGAATCGAGCACGAGCCGAGCCACGAACGAACCTACAACGAGCAAGATGCTAATCCTTTTGTTCGTGAAAAAACTGACAATCGCGCTCGTTCGAGGCTCGCAAGCCCGTCCACGCTACGCGAATCGTGCTCGCAGTGTGCTCGTTCGTGGCTCGGCTTGTGCTCGGTTCGCCAAGCATGGAGGCACCATAAGAGTTAGTAATAATGCTTACAAACATGCATAAAAATTTATAAAAATAAGGTTACCGCAAACTATGCTTATTCATAAAACAAATCATAAACATGTGATACGTTAGTAAAATTCCAAAGCCTCAACCCTAATTTTGAGCACCAAAAATAGAAATACGAGCACTAAAGAGAAAACATTAAAATCTAAATATAAAACAAAGCCTCCACATGTATGACATGAGATCACATTAAACAATGTAAAGCACAGACACAATCTGAATAAATTCGAGACGTTAAGCTTCGTATTCGGCGATTTGGCTCCAAAGTCACCTTTGTTCAGCTAATTGCACCCATACGGTCTCGAACAAACGGGATTATGTGCCATTATAACATTAATGGTCTATTTTGTAATATGGACAATAAGATTTAATTTTACACTCTATTAAACCTTCATTCATTGGAAGGGAAAATTATTTTATATTGAAATGAGTTATGGTCGCACGATAATAAGTCAGACTAAAAATAACTTCACTTTATTCTTTATTTATAATAATTACATAATGAAATAATTAATCGCTAAGGCGATCGCTAACGGCACAGCTAATAGCACTTCATTGTCGCGTCGCCGCTGGAAAATTATTCGAAAACGATATAAAAAACCGGCCAAGTGCGAGTCGGACTCGCAAACGGAGGGTTCCGTACAATATTAACTAACTCATTGTGCTATCAAAACAAAATACCAAAAAAAAATGCGTTTGTTCTATGGGCGCCCTCTTAAATTTTTAATATAAATTTGTTTTTATTATTTTTAGTTATTGCGTCAATAGAAATACATATTCTGTGATAATTTCAGCTGTCTACCTATTACAGTTCATGAGATACAGCCCACTGATAGACAGACGGACGGACGGACGGACAGCAGAGTATTAGTAATGGGGTCCTGTTTGGCACCCTTATGGTACGGAACCCTAAAAAGCGTACTTCTTTAGCATGAAAAAAACAAGTTTTCGCATACAGATTATTTATCTGATTCAAATTCTAATAACTGCAGTTGTCTTAATCTCCAAAGGACAAGTAACATTAAGTACTTAGGCATAATCATTGACCACAAACTAAATTTTCACAGCCACATTGATCTTTTGACATCAAGAATCAGGAAATTAATAGTAATTTTTAAAAATCTGAGGCACGTTTCGGATGTGAAGTTATTAAAAACGGTTTACTTTGCCTTATGCCAGTCTTTGCTCAGCTACTGCATAACTACTTGGGGAGGAGCGTCCAAATCTCATTTCCTTAAAATCGAAAGGGCCCAAAGAGCAGTTCTCAAAGTGAGTTTTTTTCTTCCATTCTATTATCCGACCACCGAACTATATGACAAATGCGAAGTTTTGACCGTACGTCAACTTTACATTCTTAACACTGTTTTAAGGCAACATTCTGAGATAGACTTTGATCCGGAACTAGTGAAGAAAAAAAGAAGGAAGGACAGGATATGCGTGTTAAAAGGTTTCAGCACAAGTTTCTCTCACCGTTTCTATTGCTTCCAAAGCGGTAATTTGTTCAATAAAATAAACAGAGTATTAGACATTTACCCACTAACTAAAACTTCATGTAAGGCTGTTGTTAGAAATTGGCTCCAAAAGCTAGATTATTCTTTTACTGAAAATCTACTTCACTAAATACACAGACACACACACACAGACAGAGGCATAAATTAAATATTTAAATAGTTTTCTTATATAAATATATATTTTTATTTATAATGTATTAAATCATTACTTTGTTTTATATTCTCTTCCGAAAATGTACCTGCATCTACATAAATTGTTTAATTAATTAAGGAAATCATCAACTACTATTATAACAAGTGTTTGTTCCATGGGGTGGGGTCCTGGTGATCTGTAACACAGGTTAATTCCTATTTCAGACACCAGCTCTTCACAATCACTAACTGTGTACCTATCTTTTGTTTAGTTTTTATATGTAATGTAAACTTGTGAAGAGAAATAAATAAATTTATTATTATTATTACAGATTTTGCACCCTTTCAGTCCTTTAGGGGTTGAAGTTTGAAAACGACAAGATACGTATTTCATTAATTCAAGTTTCAAATAAACACCAGAAAAATATTTATTACTAGTTTCCGCCCCGCGGTTTTACTCGCATTCTAGAGGGACATATTATTTTCCCGGGATAAAAACGTGTTAATACGTGTTAATTCAGAATATATTGTGTATGTCTGCCAAATTTCATGCAAATCCGTCCAGCTGTTAATGCTAGATTGAGGTACAAATATCTTACTAAACATCCAAACTTTCGCATTTATAATATTAATGAGATTTCCCATACAAACATTGTTACCCTATTTTTCCTGTCATGAAAAATCTCTAATATAATAAATAATCTTCAATATAAAATACACTTTCCAAATGTCTATCCTTATCGCCCAGCGATAATGAAGAATATCGTTTAGCGTTTTTCTCTAAGACCTACTTCAGAAGTTGCCCAAACTGACCAGAAAAAAAACACCTGTAAGTATATTATGATGAATCAGTGAATGAATTAGTTAGTTAGATACATGCTATTGATATATATAAGTAGATATAATTTACTGTCAGTTTCTGTATATAGTTGGATATTTGAGATAACATTTATCATAATAAGTGTTAAATATTTATCCAAAATCATAAAATAAAGGATAGATCGAATATAGAAACCTTAGTTAGTTAAACCGACTAACAACTAGAATTCAGATTATTATAGATCTAGCCTCGTAGATTGAAATAACCCAATAGCAGCCATTACGCTTCATAATTTAATTTTTGTTGTCTCAATTAAAAAACAAATTAACGTTTGATCTGCAAATGGAAAATTTACGAGATGAAGAATACTATGCCACGTTGTTGAGTTCTCTTTTACAGGAATTTACTGAGTAATTGATGATTAAATGACAAAGCGTTAACAGTTAACACACTCTGAAGTTACAATAAGTTACGTATAACTTCGGGAATAAGGAATAAATTACCGAATACAATTAATTCTTAGAAATAAGTGTGCACACACATACATACATACAATCGAAAAACATAATCCTCCTTGCGGGTCAGTCGGGTAATAAATACAATAGTCTAACGTTTCTGATGCAAGAAGCTACCATCCAGTGATTATATTATAAGAAATGTATAATTTTATAATTTATGAATGTTTTCAGCTATACAAGAAATGATTTACGTGACCTAAATAACTCTCAGTTAGAGTCGACACATTAGCAATTCTGTTTTGCTTTGCAAAGCACAATAAGCTTCGGAGAGCACTTTAAGCCCTCCTGGGTTGGGTATGCAATATTTAAAACTATTACAAACAAATCAATAACATAAGTGTTTACTGAAATATATCGCTGTGGCAGATGGACATATGGATGGGGTCGCACCATAAGGGTTCAATTTGTTCCTTTTTGGTTCGTAAAAAAAGTTTGTGAATATACATAATTGGACTGTTTTACAAAAAACACTTAAACCGACTTCAAAGTACACTAAGAAGTATAGGGACCAAACGGGAAGTGTACCCTTTCAGACAAAAATAAAAGAATTTTCCAAATCGGTTGATAAATGACGGATTAATGTGGTAACAAACATAAAAAAAAAACAAAAAACTACCGAATTGAGAACCTCCTCCTTTTTTTGAAGTCGGTTAAAAACTAGTTCTCAAATAGCAAAACCCAATTAGGTTTATGTTAATTATATTTTGGTTCTATAAACTTTCACATCTGTAGTCAATAGTAATTAAATCACAAAACATATGAAAAAGTCTAACTTTGCGAGCAAAGATCAAACCATCCTTTTAATAGATTTTAACGATATTTCTCTATAATATCAATTCAAGGTCTATAATGATAAATGTTTCATGTTATCTCGTGTTATTACATCATACATTTGTGTCAGGTGGAGCGTAAATGGTTGTTGAATTTGTAAGGGTCCGTGAAGCTCAGCCTCTGCCCAGTGGTCCATCATGTATACAGATCTAATTTTGCTGTTTGTTTCAACCGTCATTCAAATTTCTTCGCACACTACGCGTGGTAGGAACGTAGTCTATAGAAGTGCGTTTATTTTCCTTTTGCTTTACTTAACAGAGAAGCATATGAAAATGCAACCTTTAAACAATATCCTGATTCTTTGTGGTGTGCGGTTTTGTTTAATGCATGCTGTGGTAGCCTGTAATTGAGGCGGCACTTAGACAGATAAGGTGTCAATCTACATATATTTTTAATTATGTTAGTGTATTTTCTTTGTTGGTTGCCCTGAAAATAAATAAGTATAGAAGATTATCTTTTTTCCATGTCAGTAAATAAACGAGGTACAAACAAAACCGCTTTTGTCTGCGAGTATTCTTTTCATTAGGTTTCCCTACCTCATTATGACGTAAATATTTTATGCGCAGTTCTTTTCCTAGTGAATATACATATACAAGCAGTTTTCTTTGTTGATTTATTTTTAAGGCTTTCTTAGAAGTTTCTTTTATTATTTTTACGGTTATGCAAACTTATTTTTAATTCGATTCCACGCGACACAACATAAAAATCTTTTAACTTGTTATCGGATTTTCATTCTACTTTTGAACTAATAACTAGAACTAAACTAAAGTAGTAATATGAATGTTCATTCTATATTAGAGACACATACATTTGAGCTGTTGATCCACTTATTCCATATGTCAAAAGGATGACAGCCTCGGCTGGCATACTGTACAGCTAATGGTCTAATCTAGCCGTTCTATCTATTAACATTACCAATAGCAGTAGGATTGTAATTTCCCTTCAAAGACGGCCTTTGAAGGGAAATTACAATCATAACTAATAGAGATTGCGAGATGGCATATTTTCGAAACCTATGTTGGGTTAGTCATGCTGAACAACTTAATATATATTTTCAAAAAGCATACGTGTCATATTTACTGCTATTTAGAATCGTATCGATCACCATCAATCGTAATTCACTCGTGTTACGACAGGTTATACTAAAATAAACAAAATACGGGGAAGAAATCTCCCCCGAGCCGAATGGTTTCGGAAGTAGGTAATCGGCTTTTGCGTGTCCCACTCCAGTATAAAAGATTGTTTATCTTCTTACTTGTATACAAAGCTTATATTTTAATGTACTGTAAGTACTCTTTACACAAACATTTATATATTTATGTTAAATGTTAATCATGTCTGACTAGAGCCTAGCCTTAATGGTTTTTATTATTGACCCAGGTGGACCTTATTCCTTATTCGAAATCATTAACTCGGATTGAAATCAGATTAGGTACTGGTACTGGTTTATCATTTATAACATATAGAAGTTACATATAGAACTTATATCATGTGTTATTATTAAGAGTGTAATGTATATTTTGGTTGGAGTTCCTTAATAAATAAATAAACTATTGTTGTGACAGTTTAGAAAACAACAAAACAGAGAAGAGCTTACCAAAGCATTCTTACAACCTATCTTTCTTTCTATTTAGTTTATAGTGCAACTAGCAGTCCAACCCTCATTGTCACCCATGGGTTGAATTGAAAACCCTGTATGCATTTTCCTATTTCCTAGACCCTATAGTTTAAGCTGTTCATACATCTGTCAATAATTCAGTTTCGCCTTTTATTTACAGAGATGAAGAAAGAAGAAAAAAGAAGATAGAGAGGGAGAGATTCGAGAGAGGTAGAGCATAGCGTTTATTCGCTTAAAGAGCAGCTGGACTGGGGAACCTGACCTTCACCTTACAGAATACCGCAGTCAAATAACTTTATGTTGTGTAAAGTTGTGTTCCTGCGCGTGAGTAAGGTTGCCAGAGCTCATAGGACTGGGGGAATGGTCGGTAACGCGTGAGCGATGCTTCTTGTGTTGCAAGCGTCCATATGCCTACGGTAACCGTTTACCATCAGGTGGGCCGTATGCTTGTTTACCGACTAAGTTGTATAAAAAAAAACAGATAGATAAATAATGCAACTTAAAACTTTTATCAAATTATTTCTAATCCATACACACATTGGGTCTTTAGTCATTATGGCCTACTTCCCAATGTCCCACAGGGTAATTCGCACAATAATTGCAAATTTTAGATATTAAAAAATTTGAATAAGGAGATAAACCCTAGTAAAAAACAAATGCTATTCTACGGATCTACAAACAGCTGACAAAAACAAAACACTGCGCTTGTATAATACCTTTTGTTATCAACAGTCGATATCACACCGATCGACTAAAAACTCGTTTATGAAATTGAAATCAACGGTATGCATGTGAGTTATCGCGAAATTCATTGCTTGCACAAATGATAAAAAAAACCTGTTGTGGCTGTGGGGCGATCGATAATGGCCTCACGTGATAATATTTTATGTTGCGGTAAGGTATTATCCGCTTGTGCTTATGGAGAAGCGTAACGGTATTTTATGTGAGAGCATTGTTATTGCAAAAGTCGCAATAAATGTTCTTGCGTTTAACTATTGAATCACCCTTAAAAGAAAGAGACAGAGCACGCTTACACAAAGAAAGCCTATTCACTCTGACCTTTAAAGTCCCAAGATTTTAGAAGTCAGGAAACAGATGTCGGAAGCATATTCTTTTCTTCTTTTCTGTCCGCTTTATAAATGAGGATATAAAACGTAACTTTAGCATTATTAATAAAACTAAACGAAACCAGTTTAAGAATGAACATGGACAAAGAAAAGGAAAGTATAGAGATAGACTTAATAGAGGGGCTGTAGAATAGAATAGAATAGAATAATTGTTTATTTGTAGCATAATTTGAAATACTTAGATACACATCAAAAATAATATTAAAACTAAGTTTTGCTATTATAATAACAACAAACGATACCAAGTTAAAAACAAAAAACAAACAGTAATATTAGCATAAAATAAAAGCTACATTTATACGTGTCATAGTTACATTGATATCACATGTGCTACAAAATGGGGTCCAACTCAGCATATGTTGTAATGACAGTTACTATGAATAGCTACCACAAAGCTGATCTTCCGTATAGAGTATTTACCGTGTGCACGGGTATGTGCAACGCTGCCTTGTCCTGCGCGTTCATAGTTTGAACACCTAAATACATATAATTAATGCCAATTTCTCGTGTTTTATCGATACTTTTACCGAGAACAAATGACAAGGAATACATATAGTTTTTTTTGTCAATAAATCTCTAGTGTACTATATATCTATGAATGCAGCTATATGCAAAATGCTCACGCTTCTCACAAGATAATGTCGTTATCACTCTACTCTATGGAAAAAACATGAGAACACTCACATAGAAATTTGCTATTTAATCCACTTAACGCTATTTTAGTTTCCATGCTCGAAAATACAAATACTAGCCAACTAAATCATGTTAAGAAAACAAAGCAAATATTGAGATTGAGGTTGAGTTTACTTATGTCTAATCTCACAGGATAATTGGGTGCAGCACCAACAATCACAACTAATTTGTTTTGAACTGCAAGCTCTTAAACTTAACCTTTAAACGTAGATCTGTTTGCATTGGTTAAATGACTTAAATATGGTAATATATTAATAAATTGCTATGTATAATTTGTACGTAGTATTTATCTACTCTGAGGTATAATTCAAGAATATTGGACTACGTATATCTACTTTGTAGTGAATTTATAGTATTCATGACATCAACGCTCAAAGAAAACAGTATTAAAACGTGAAAATGTGATTACGCAAAGATATGAGAAAATATATTCAAAGGCAAGAAATATAAACTTTTCCCCCAGGGCCTACCAATTAATGACATACTATAATGGTGCGTCCATGCTACGCCAACCGAGCACGAGCTGAGCCACTAACGTACAGGATTCGTTCGTTGTTCGCGTAGCGTGGACAAGCATTCGGCTCGCGCTCGACTGCGCTCCGCCGGATTGACAGTTTTTTTCACGATCACAGGGATTCGCATCGCGCTCGTTATAGGCTCGTTGTAACGTCCACACTTGACATCGCGAGCAACGAACGAATTATGAACGAAGTTTGGCTCATGCCCGGTTCGCGTAGCGTGGGCGCACCATGAGGACACCTTTAATAACAATAGACACGCGTTAGGGTTTCAAAAACAAACTGCATTTGGCAAAAACGGAACTGTATGTCGCCACCTCAGCCATATTATAAAAAACTTGAGAGGTGTCAAGGGACACCCGGATGGAACGAAGTTAAAAACAAATATGTATAAATATTACCTCAGAGTATATAAATTCAAAATTCAAAAAATATGCATCGATTGGACCCAATTATATTTTTATGCCTTTTGCGGTCGAGACCTTGGGACCATGGGGGTCAGAAGCTCGCCGTTTTGCTCGCACCTTGTCTTCAAAATTGATCGAGACCTCCGGAGACCAGCGGGCGGGGAGCTTTTTCCGCCAACGCGTCAGCTTGGCTATCCAAAGAGGAAACGCTGCCAGCCTTCTGGGAACCTTGCCGTTAATCGGAAGCAGCGGCAGGCTTGAGGAAATTTTCTATATATAGATAAATATTTTGTAAATATAGATTGTATTTTGTACATATTTGTTGTAAATAAATACTACGTACATACATATTACTATATATTTTACATATTTGTTTTTTCAATGCGAAATAGAAAGACGAAACGAAAATAACTGGCTTGCTTTCTATAAGAGAGAGAGAGAGAGAGACAGACAGAGGAACATGCGCAGTGCGCACGCCGCACGGCTTACAACGATAGCAAAAAGTGTCGTTACAACTTTTGGTCTTTATTTTTTCCGTCTAGCCCCCTTTCGCAACGCGCGATAAGGAACTTCGTTCCAATATTATAATATAGGTACATTTTACATTATAAATAACATTGTCAACCACAACTATTGCTAAGTGCGGAATCAAATACTCAGTGAGACATTTGATATAAGTATGGCCAGTTTTCATGTTAAGCACCTATGATGTGTTCCGACAGCTGCACTTGAGAGCCAGTTCCTTCTAGGCTTTGTGAGCTTACCACCTTCGGCCACATCATCACTCACCATATGGTGAGATTGTGGTCAAACACAGGACTAAACACAATAAAATAATAATAAAAAAAAAAGTATCCGCTTATTCTCACAATAATATGATTATTGTTACTTTCAAAAAGATTTATTAAACTACGTATATAGAAAATCTAGCCTTCAGCGAGAGTCTAAGACGTACGTCATAATACTCGCGACATCCACACTTCATTTATCTCGCTCTAATCTCGGTAGGCTTGTTCACATTTTTCAAGAAGCCTCATATTGGAAACGAACGACAGACTCTCATATTTTATACGGCCGCCTGTCGTTGTTAAATATTTACGTAAAAACGTACGTGTACTTGCGAATAAAAGAAAATATTCCGTTGCATTATGCGATTAGGAATAAATAATTTTATATGATTCCTCAGACAGTCAATGGCAGACCTCGCCGGAGATGGCGGGATGAATTAGACTGTTTCAAAAAGAACTGGTTCAGCGTAGCAGCCGACCGAGAAGTATGGAAAAAGGAAAGGGAGGCCTTTGCCCAGCAGTGGGACAGTATAGGCTAATAATAAATAATAATATAATATGATTCCAATAGAGTTGAGTTTGATTCATTTAGTTTTTGTTTTACTGACAGCATGTTTGTTCGTCCAAAAATGTTTCAAGGATAGACATTATGCTATATCTTTACCAACAAATCTATCTATTCACACTTTTTTTTTATTGTGATGACATATTTCTTGTCGTTAAATAAATATTTTCATAAAACGTAAATTAATATATCTAGAGTAGATTAATTCTTAACACGAATTATTATTTTAACAATAAATCACTACTACAAATAATCCCATTTTCAAAGTACCCTTTTCACATTTTATAAACACAACTACAATGAAACATGATATATCGTTATTGTATGTAACCTACCTACGTCATTGGAGCCGTGACGTATTCAGAAAGCCTATTGTGTCTACAGAATACAGAATCTTAATGACAACAGGTTCTCAAGTTTATAGCTCCTTGAACCCCTAATCAATATCCCAAAGAAGGGGTAAGTATATCCTTTAAAAAAATGAAATAAAATAAAGTTATTTTTATTTTAAAACTCATTTTCGCCTCGCGGGTACACCTGCGTTCCCGCGTACCAAATTTCATCAAAATTGGTTGATCCGTTGAGGCGTCAAGAGGTAGCAAACAAACAATCTCACTTTTGCATTAAGGCTGGATTGACCAAATGTCATGTAATACCACTGTAACTATTCCTGGAATATTTTACTCTTTTAACTTATTTCTCGTATAACTTCGTCAGCGTTTTTCTTCGTCAAATCTATACTGTGTTTTGTTACTCAAGGGTAAACAAATGAATATGAAAGCCAGGCTAAGCTCAAAACGCTCTTGGTTCAAAAGTATAAAGTGAAATCTTCCGCTTCTTCAACTTTATTTTGCTGCGTTATAAAATACTGTGAACTTTAATTTTCAAGATTGTCATCCGATCAGCTGTGTTGCAGCCGCCATTATGATACTATCGGATAATATTTTAACTCCATGAATTTTGGCGGCATACCATATTTACTCTCGAGTCGATAGTTATTCTTGGAAAAATATTTGTTAAAACGTAAAGTTCAATAACTCTAGTACTACTACTACTACTACTAGTAGTAGTAGTCGTCAATTAGTCACTCATTAGTGATTAAATCTCAGTTAAGTTAAGACGGTCGAATCCACTCTGTAGGATAGAATGGATAATAAATGCAGTCGAAAGTTATATTATTTATGGGCTTGTTTCTTTCGCAAATTATGTAATTGTAAGTAGTAATTATTAGTCGCTAATATAGGTTATCCCCACGTCGAAATAACGAACCCATTGGTGTACTCATACCTCACTTTTAGAAACTCTGGTCCCTTGTAACATTATACTAATAAGATAAAAACATTTCTACACGTGTAATTCATATGACAAACGATACGGCTTTATCATAGCTCATAGTACATAGTAAAGGATTGTAGAAAAGTGTTGATCTAAAACACAGATTAATTTAATTACCATGAACGTGTAATACTAATTACTAACTAATTCTAACTTTATAAAACATAATCTATACTAATATTATAAAGAGGCAGAGTTTTTTATTGGTTTGGATGTAGGGTGTAATCAACGAAAATTGTTACTCGATTATAAAAATTCTATCACTAATTGGAAGCTAAATTATTATACTAGATTCCGAGAACATGAGCAAACTCACGGGGACAGCTAGTGAAATATATAGTATCTTAAAAAAAGGTTAAAAATACTCACAAAAGGAAGTCTTGCTCCCAGCATGGAGTCGGACCCTTAACTGTCACCGTCGTCGACTTGACATTCTGTAGCTTGAGTGTCACGTATGTGTTGAATTGTGTTGCTGTAAACAAAAACAACCCTTATTCAAACGTGGCATAAAGTCTACACTTTCAATAGAGACTTTAGATGGCAGCTTCTTTAAAAACATCCATTGTTTAGAATGCGGAAGTAAAAATATGTGCAAAAGCTTAGAAGAATATGAGGCGGAAAATTCGGGACAATATTCCGAAGCGAATGATCAGTTTTTTTATAAAGCAAACACGGTACAGGCGGGATATCGGTCGAGCAAAAAATAACTTCTATGTACGCAATGAATGATTGTATGAGAATTTAATTTTAATTAGAGCAAAGACTATCATAATCAAAATAGCCAACAAATATCTGCGCAAACACTGATTTCAAGCCCATCAAAATTGAGTATGCTACGTCGTAGTATCGTAGCGTATGTCTACGTCGTAGCAATCGTAGCACTAAAAAGTTATTTAAATACACTGTTTTATTGCTAGCAATGTGCAAGAAAATATTTATTTAACTAATGGTAAAGGAATTCCTAATGTAGTTGGATCAACTAAGATAAGTTCGTCTGACTTCGCAAAGCGAGCGTACTGCAACTTGCATTTAGTTCGAAAGACGTATAAAATCTGCCGTCACGTATTACGTTGATCTGCGTATCTTTTGTATGTAAACTTAGATTTAGCTTTTTGTAATGTAAAGATCAAAGAGACTTTGTTGATATATTATTACCTAATGGATGCCTTTTCTTACAGAGTTTGAATGAAGATTTTCGGTTTGGCTAGTGGAAGTGTTTTCAAGTATACATTACGTAGATTACAATGAGACCTTTGTGTTATTTTTTATAAACCAACAAGATAATCTTCATATTTATTTGAGGTCGCCCATTAATCACGTGAGGCGTCAAGGGGGTGGGGGTCAAGCCGAATCTCACCCAATGTCACGTGAGGAAGAGAGGGAGTCAAGGCCAATATACTGTAAAATTACGAAAATACTGGGTAAAAATTTTAAATTTTGGTAGCTCCCTTTCTAGTATTTTATTGTTCTGTTTTTCAGTGTGATTCTAGACTACGTTCTAAAAATACAATATACCTTCAAATCCAATGCAAATTAGAATAATGTATTTTATTTACATAAAAAATATGCATTTGAAAAAATCTCACGTGATATTCGTGGGAAGGGGGAGGGATTCGAGCCAAATTCAAAATTAAAATCATTCATTCAAATAGACCGTCGCAGGCACTTATGAAAAGTCTGACTCTAATACCGATTCGGGAGGTTGCATTTGTTGATTTACTGAAATATCACGACATCTTACTAAGGGGTGAGGGGGTCGAAAAATCGCCAAAATCCCCTCACATAATTAATGGACGCCCCCTTTTCATCTACATATACAAACTGTTTGAAACAAGGACTTCGAATAGATGTAGGTATCTATCTATCTGTCGAGGTTCCCAAAACAATTCAAATACGGTACAAATATGTTGTAAACGACCGAATTCTAAGTCGAACCCCGCATCTGCTGGGCTAAATGGCGAAAGGGAACTAGGATCATATGTTACCGTAGGATATATCTCCTTAAATTACGTACATTATAAGCTTTTGGAGGTTTATCTGACATGTACCTATATTAAATTTGAGCGTTTACAAAATTATAAATGGGAACAATTCGGGAGCTAGAAGCCTTCCCCATAGATTGTTTCAGCGATGATATATGTATATTATTTTTTCTACCACAATCTGACCTTAAGCGCCGATCCCACAGCGATTGGTCAATAGTTCTACATGCGTTCTCCGTGACCGCCGCAGTTGCTGTGTGTAATCGAAAGCGCCGCATATATTACAGTGAAGACGCAACGCAGAACTCTAGACTGCTAGCTGTGAGATCGGCGCCTTAGTAAGTAAACATTTACCAAATTGTAAAAGATATTAAGACAATTATATCTCAGTGAGTTCTAATAAACAACAGGAGAAAACCATAGCATAGTAAGGTCCTTTGTAGTACCCTCCTGGCTAGCTTCCCCACTCAAATCATACATCTGTCGATGAGCACCTATCGGTCTTTTTTGGCAGATGCACTTGAGAGCAAGTTCCATACCATAGTGAGATTTTGAGATCAACCACAATTTTATCCAAAATAAAAAAGTTTATCTTATGTTTGAATAGATACGGCATATTATTCACGTTTATTTGACTCATTATTGAAAGTCACGGTCCATCCTAAAATTTGGTTCAGTATTTACGTCATAAATTGTGTACTAAGAGATTTTGCTCACTTCCCACGAGATTCCCGGTAATCGGATCAACATATTCAAATTCCAAGTGTATACTAGAATACTCATAATAAATAATGAACTGGCTCTTACCTTGTATACCGACATAGCGCGCCTTTTTAACTGTAACAAAAACAACATTTATTAGCATTGTAAATGTGAGACACAAGTGAGTGACAAGTTGTAATGGAAAAAACCAGAGAACAAGTTCTATATTTTATTATTTCGCCACAGAATTCCGTGACACTCAAACTTTTCCGGTCCCGCCACAACAAACAAATTTAATTTCTAATCTGTTTGTACAGTCGGCGAATAAAGTTATTTTACTGTCCCTTAAAGGTTTTTCTTGAGACACGACACACACTTCTCAACATCTATTAAATAACCATTTTTACTTCGCCTGTACAATGTGCTATGTATGTTAATCACTCGTAATTTATGGAATTAGCTAGCAAAAAATGTCTATAGCCATAATGCCCTCGTTCCAATTTGAACACAAAATACTTGAAAACATCGCATTTTTTACCACAATGACGAAGTATAAGCAAAACAAACTTGACAATAATGCACACATTACTGCATGCAATCTAATTTCAGGTTACACGCCATATACTGGAATAGCAACACAATCAATGGAAAACACATGCCTATGTGTTATGAAAGCACGGTGGGCACGAAAATAAAGCTGTTGTCGTTATGGAGTTTCCGCACTATGAAAATGTATATCTGATATTTTGATACGACTAAAGAGCAAATCTCACCAACTGATGGAGTTTGATGTCTTTGAGGTTCTTCGATTAGATCATAAATTCATAAACAAGGCTATTGTATTATAAAATCATTTTTTTTGGATTCTTCGATTTTTCGTGAAGGAATATATCAATTTTCCTAAATATCAATCATCCTATGATCATCATCATCAGCCTATAATGTCCCACTGCTGAGCACAGGCCTCCTTTCACAAATGAGGGTGAAAGGGACTGGGCGATACTCCACCACGCGTGCCCACTGCGGATCATCCTATACCCCATATTATATAATAATGTTAATTGTAACATTCATAGTACTATGTAACAAACGTCGGCAACGCGCGCGTGATACCCCTGGTGTTGCAAGCGTCCATAGGCTACGGTAACCGCTTACCATCTGGTGGGCCTTATGCTTGTTTGCCACCTAAGTGGTATAAAAAAAAACTTTAGATTCGAAATAACGCATTTTATGTAACTGTTCTGCAAGTTAGAAGTTCTGCTAACTCTGGAATATGATGAAATTGTAAGGGAAAAATCTTGCACAACTAGTGGTACTTTAAGTTTGAAACAATTGAATGAACGCTCAAGACAGTTATTGTTGGGATCGTAACAAATTATCAACTATTCTCTATCCTCAAGAGTAAAGCAGTTTCCAACTATATTTTACCGGAATTTAAAGGAAGATTTAGTATAATCTCATTTACCAAACTGTAAATTATTAACAGGGGTACCAAAGTTATAGTAAATCCACCTGGGGATCACTAGGTCTAAATAGGTGCACAAAAACTTTAACTACCCTCAATCAGTATCAATTTATCAAATCCCGACGCCGCAGCTCCCGGCCCTTATCCGGAACTTGGTTGAAAGTTGACTTATGAAAACATCGTTCCCTTCACGGATGATAACGAAAACTTTACACTTCTGTACTTTGGAATAAAATGAAGTGCTGAGCATAGATAATACACTATAACTGAGAGTGCTGAGGGTCACAGAAGAATTAGGGATTAGTTAGTCTTATTTACAAAATTATAATTATCAAATATTGCTGTATTTTCGTTTGCATATAAATCATAAACGCATTTTACTTTATCAAAAGAGGCTGAGCAAGCATAATAGAACTTTTCTTTGGTTCAACAAATTGTCAAAATACATTTATCTTGGGATTTTAACATGAGAGAAAATATAAAATATGCTGTCCGTGTAGACGGCCCTGTATGTCACCCCAGTCACCTTCAACAAAAATATTCAAATTAAAACTCAAACATTTATGAAGTAAATGGTTCATAATTCATTAAATAATAAATCCCAAAAAAATAACAGTGAAACAAATATAATTTTGTTTGCCGTATGGCATAATAATTTTAAAAATAATATAAAATGAATTTGGTAGGCACAACAGCGTATTTAAAACCTTTGAAAAAATATTTGTTTCATTAAATTATATTGTAAAGTACGAAAGTATGTTAGCATTAATTTGTTGCAAGTAAATAAAAATTACCGCAAAATGTCGCACAAAGGTAGCGCGTCGGGGACTAAGGTATGCAAATTTGCCCTTTCATGGACAAAATGGGTATAAATAAAAATAAAAAGAATGTTAAATATTTCAAAGCTTGAACATTCACAACGACCAGCGGCATCGTGTTTCCGTATTATCCAAGAATACATTAGAAATAATGTTTCAAATAGCATCCACCAGCAATTTCACCCACTTCATGAATAATGCTTCACCGATAATCAAAATTAGTTTCATATTTTCATCATTATCATCATCATCAGCCTATAATGTCCCACTGCTGAACACAGGCCTCCTTTCACAAATCAGGGTGAATGGGAATGGGTAGATACTCCACCACGCGTGCCCACTGCGGATCGGTGGACAACCTACTGTTGGAGTTTTAAAGCCGCCTAGACGGCCTCCAACTAACTTAACGACTAGTGGTAACCGGGACCAATGGCTTTACGTGCCTTCCGAAGCACGGTAACGCTCGATTTGAAATACCACTAGGTGGTCACCCATCCAGGTATCGACCACGACGGTAGTAGCTTAACTTGCCGATTAAGAACGGCTTATCATGCTACACCACGAGCGCTTCTTTCATAGTTTTGTCGTAAATATTTACCAGTTTCTCATAATATAGTACAGTTAAAATATAGTTAGATTATAGTTTTGACAATTTAAGTACGTATATGCAAAAATAAAATCAATGATAGATAGATAACGCTTTATTGTTACACCACATGAAAAATAAACAAGAACTTAATAAAGAAAGTGTTACAATGGGCAGCCTTATCACTAAAAGTGATCTCTACCTCTACCCAATGAGTATTTATCGAAAACGATAAAAAATATCTTTTGGATACTGTGCCATTTTTGAGAAACCAAAAATAATAATATAGGGAGTATGATATAAAAGCGAATAAATTTTTACAAAAAAATGCCGTGCAAATAATTATTTAATAACCGTCTTGACATATTCATTTGACCTACATAAAAGCGTAAGGTAGAGACAATGAATGTAAAAAAAATCTGTTGTCTAAATAAATAATAGGAAAAAATTACAAAGGCTATTAAAAAGATCTTATAAAAGTCAAACATAACTTAAAAAGACACCATCATTTATATATAAACTCTATAATTTAACTTTTCTTACTGAACACACAACAACCTTCTAGAAAAATCTAGTAAAACTACCCATAGGTTCATATGTGATGACTTTCTTACATGAATTGTAGGCAAGATCTTTCTTGAGTCTTCAAACTGAACCAGGCAATGGCTGCCGAATTTAAAATGGCATTATTTCTAAAACTGATTGCGTGTATTCATACACAAAAAGTATATTTATTTATGTTTTTACAAATGTATGCAAAACGCACAGGCAAAACGATTAACATATCCTCAACCTAACCACAGACATTATTTTTTTGTTTACTTTTGCTTACATGAAATCGTAAATATTGAATCCTGAATAAAAATTACATTTTCTTTATTTTTCCGGTCAAGTGTTCGTCTATTCAAGTAAAATAAAGCAAAATGTCGGTTACTACTTTTGGAAATAAATATATAAAACATCAAATATATAATATTAGAATCAGAAAGTCGTTGAATTCAAATATTAGGTGATAATTCAAAATCCCTCGGTTTACCTACAGCATGAACACGAAACAACTCCTGAACTGACGAAACAAGTACATATTTACAACTAACAACAGAACAACATTGCGTCAAACGCTTACCGACTAAACTTGCAGGCAAATTATTCAAGTAAGGACCCATGTTTCGACCACGGTGGGCGTAAATGCTCACAGAAATTAGCTTTGTACTCCTTCACAAACATTGTCTAAACAATGCATTTATTAAGAGTTTGTTCATAATATTGTTGAACGTCTATAAAGGTTTCGAAAGGTCAACGGCAGCACTTATGACCTCTAACTTCCTTGAGCCAATGTCGGACCCTTGACTTCAAATAGGTTTAAAAGCCTCTTGAATTCTTAATACTTTAATTACATGGTATCGGCATATAACTATGTTTTACGTTATTCATCACAAATGGCATGTATTATTTTAAAGATTGTTTTAGCTATAAAACATAATATGAACATAAACCATTCAGATCTTACAGAAAGCAATCATTTTATTAATAGACTAGCTGCCCGGCGCGACTTCGTTCGCGTGGAGCTACCCTACCCTTTTTTTTTTTTTTTTTTTTTTTTTTTTTACGTGGGGAAATCCTCATGGATACCCGGGCACCCCGGGGGGATCGGCCGGGTTATGTCAGACTCCTACTGACTAAAACCCCACGGTGTTCCTACCTGTCGCTGCCGGCTGGATATACGGGGGCGCCGAAGCATTCGTCCGCGTATCCAGCAGCGACGGCCTGATCGGAGGCCTCCTCTTCGTCGACGGCAGAGACCGGAGCTCTTGTCTCCGCCGTCTCCTCCTGAGTAGCGTGCGGAAACACACGCTCCACTACTCGGGCCCGATGTTGGTGGGCGGCAGACTCCCCCGAGTCCGCCACCCTTGGGCCACTGTTGGGGGGAAGGTGGCTTAAAAAAGCCAACCTCCGACGTCCGGTTCTCCTGCGGCGGATAGCCAGGGTGGTTGTGTCCTCCCTGTCACGTTCCGCCGCCTCCTTCGCGAGCATAACTCGCTCGCAAAAGGAGTGGAGAGCGTCCCACGATCTCTCGCTGTCAACCACAGCGCGAACCACGCTCGGCAGCGAGAGATCTATCCCCACTTCGGCGCAGAGCTCGCTGCGCTCGCTTGCCCAGGCTGGGCACACCTCCAGCGTGTGCTGTGCCTCCTCCTCGAGGCACCCGTCACAGTGGTGGCACTCGGCGGTCGGCTCCCTCCCGGCAATCCGACACAGATACCTCCCGAAACAACCGTGTCCCGAGAGGATCTGCGTCAACCGGAAGGTCAGCGTGCCGTGCCTCCGCTCCAGCCACTCATCCATCACTGGACGGATGGCCTCAATGGTCCTAAGACCCGCACTAGGGTGCTCCAGCCTGGCCTTCCACTCCTGGATGGCAAGCGTGCGCAACTGCGCCCTGCGCCCCTCCACTTCACGTGGTGCCGGCGTCTCGCCTTGGGCCAGCGCCTCCTCACGCCAGAAATAAACTGACGCGAGGGCTCTCGCCTCGAGGTCCCATGGCAAAGAACCGGCCAGCACACACGCCGCTTCGCAGGAGATCGTGCGATATCCCCGTATTGCCCTGATCGCTACCACCCTCTGCGGTCTCCGCAGGACGGCGATATTACGGCGATTCAGGGCCTCCGCCCATACGGGAGCTCCGTACGTCACCATAGATCGCACGATCCCCAGGTACAGCCGCCTACAAAGGGCACCCGGTTCGCCAGTATTCGGCAGCAGCCGCCCGAGAGCAGCCGCCGCGCCCATCACCCTTGGCACCAGGCGCCCGAAGTGGGCTGTGAAGTCCCACCGACCGTCGAGGACGAGACCCAGGTATCTCATCGTCGGCCCGACGTCTATGCGGACTCCACTCACGACGATATGGGCATCCCGAGGCGGCGCGTGCCGAGGCCCGTGAAAACACAGGGCCTCAGACTTGCTAAGGGCCACCTCCAAGCCCAACCGTCGTATCCGGCCCACGAATTGCGCCACTCCAGCAGTGGCGCGGTAGGCGGCTGTACTATACCTCGTGCCGCGGGCAGTGACCAGGGTATCGTCGGCGTAACACGTTACGTCGACACCCCGTATACACGGCACCCGCAGCACCCAGTCGTACCCGATGTTCCACAGGAGCGGACCCAGAACCGAACCCTGCGGAACACCGCACGACATTTCCCGTCGGCCCCAGCCCTCTCGGCCGGGGTAGACCACCGACCTTTCGGACAGGTAAGCCCCGATAACTCGGCGCAGGTACAGGGGCACTCCATGATACCGGAGCGCCTCCAGTATGCAACTCCAAGGGAGGGAGTTGAAAGCATTGGCGATGTCGAGTGACACCGCCAAAACAACCCCGCCCCGGGCCACCACCTCCTGCGCTTGGGAATTAACCCGCATAAGCTACCCTACCCTGCCCTAGCCCACCCTAACTTACCCTACCTTACCATACCCTAGAATTATGCGGGCACATCATCAATAGTTTTCGCAGCGCACGCGATGTAATGAATATTTTAGGTATTTTTTTTTACACCTTGGGTTACATTATTGAAGTTTTAGTAAGGATCTCTAATTTTTTGAAAATATTGTTACGACATCGCGACATCAGGAATAAATTGCTACCAGTAACGCCATCTGTTATTGAATAGCGGTACTATCAGTAACGCTGTTATTGTATAGGAGTAAACATCTATCAAGCAACGCCATCTATCGCCGAATAGCTACCGGCTTCTGGAATATTCCCGATAACACTGTAGGCATGTAGAATACGCGGGTAAATCGTGGAATGTTCCAGATGCCGTTTATGAAGTATAAATACGGGACAATGCACAGAGGAGTTTGAGTTTGGTTTTGTATAAAAGTGAGTAAACATCGAAGTGAAATACAGTTAAGTGCTAGTGAACTATTTAATTTCTGAGTGTTTTAATTAGAGTTTTAATAAAAGTGTGACCAGTGTTTTGGTAAATTCGTGTACCATTATTTATCCTGAACCCCAGCTCGTAACAATTGGTGTCAGAAGTAGTAGGATAAATAATGCCGGTTATGCCAAAGGAAGTCACTGAGGGTGTCCGTACAAGGGGCCAGCGGCAGCAGGAGATGGATGAAAGGAGGTTTGGAGGTTCTCCGTCGCAGACTTCGGGTGGCCAGCAGCCAACTGGCTCTTTGCCAGTTGCCGACCCACCTGAAGTCAGAGCAGTACCTGCAACCCCAGATCTTGGCGCTTTGATGGTAATGCTACAGGAGCAGGCTCGCCGACAAGAGGAGCAGGCTCGCCGACTGGAGGAACAGATACAGCGGGATAAGGAGGAGCAGGCTCGCCGTCAGGAGGAGCAGGCTCGCCGTCAGGAGGAGCAGGCTCGCCGTCAGGAGGAGCAGGCTCGCCGTCAGGAGGAGCAGGCTCACCGTCAGGAGGAGCAGGCTCGCCGACTGGAGGAACAGCTACAGCGGGATAAGGAGGAGCAGGCTCGCCGTCAGGAAGAGCTGGCTCGCCGACTGGAGGAACAGCTACAGCGGGATAAGGAGGAGCAGGCTCGCCGCCAAAAGGAACAGATGGTTTTATTAGAAAATTTACAAGTAACTCTTGGCAAGGATCTCAAGGTGGTGAAGGAACAGCTTCAGCATCATGAGTCCCGTATCTCGGAATCCGAAAATCGTATGTCCAAGGCCGAAGTACAGATAGAAGACGTGAAGAAGGCCCTCGTTGGACTCAATGTTGGAACTGCTACTTCTTTACCTGTGGCTTCTTCACGTGGTTTCAAGGTACCGCCATTTGATGGCACCTCGTCATGGTCAGCCTATAGAATCCAGTTCGAAGCTGTCATGAAGGCGAATGGTTGGACTAGTGCACAGCAGTGGCGTGCATTCCATATAGGCAAATAAGCAATGCCTACCTCATAAGATTCAATTCAATAATATTTTGATTCAATTAAACTACATAATCACTTTAAATAAAAATTCTAACCTAACATTCAATACGAAATTTCAAACTTTGCCGCGCAGGCACTCGCGAGTTCGCCTCTCAAATTGACGGCAATTGACGCACACTAAAACGATTTCGGCATATTCATACACACACACACACTTCTTTAAGATAATACGACGAAAACATAAATCACGCTTTTGCTATGCGTAGCATACTGACATTTGACATTCGCGATTTATGGACCAAAAGTAACCTTACCTACTCTGTTGTAAGTAAAGTAACCCATCCAAATTAAAAAGACTACAGTTTACCAACATTAGAGCAACTCAAATATAACTTCGCAATTTATTTGTGTTGGTTTGTTTATGGTTTGGCTGGCATTGTTTGCAATGTTGTTGTTATTTACTTATTGTGATTTTGCGAAGTGTAGGTATCTGTGTGAAATGAAGAAATTTTGTGGTGAAGATGCAAAATGTATTGATAAATTAGTCCTTTAGTCAGTTTTCGTTTGTTGAAAATAGTAGGTAACTTGCTGTAGACCAACTCCAAAACATTCATGGATTCAAAACAAAGGTAAAAATCTTAGACATTTTAACACAGAATATTATGTTTATTATACACCTGGCTAACTGGGTGCTGTTATTCGAATCTATTATTCTGTTATTACGTAGGTAGTTTGTTTGCTAATGAATCATACCAAATGTGTGTGGAATGATACGCTGACCTAAACAATTTTACGAATCTGGTCAAAAAACATGATCTATCTAAGAGGCATATTTAGGCGTGTATGGCCATGATTTATTCTGCCTACCTAGTCTGAAAACCAATGCACGCCACTGGTGCACAGGCGATGACAGCACTCACTTTGGGTCTTCGCGACCAGGCCCTCACTATACTGGAGGCCCTCGGGAAGGACGTGACGTATGAGCAACTGTTGGAAGCTCTAGAATCTAGATACGGGGACGCACACCTGGAACACGTATTCCGTGCCCAACTCAAGGACCGTGTGCAACGGAGCGCTGAAAATATACAACAGTGGGCTCTAGAGATAGAAAAGCTGGTCCGTAAAGCATACCAGTCTGCACCAGCGATGATCAACGGTAATCTAGTGCAAGCGTTCGTGGATGGTATACGCGACTTGGAAGTTAGAGCTGCCGTGAGATTAGGGCACCACGAGTCGCTGAAAGACGCTTTAGCCCATGCCTTAGAAGTGGAGGCTGTGCGACGCGATGACCGACCTCACCGCATCAGGGAAGTGGCCTCGCCCCGTTGCTACAACTGTGGAGAAAAGGGCCACCTTCGGATGAGTTGCCCGAAGTGGAGAAACTATAGAAAAGAAGAAAATCGACCCCGGGAAGAAAATGCAGCGGTGACTGGTGGCACTGCTCAGCAACAGGGAAACGAGTAAACGCCAGGACCGCGGGGCGGGTGCTGGCTGGTGTTCGAAGAGCCCCAAGGATCTCGATCTCACAAGCCCATAACGGGAACAGTCTGATCATTATAGGTGAAATTAATGGCAAGCCATGTAAGGTAACGTTGGATACTGGAGCATCTCGCACGATCGTCAGTTCCCAACTAGCAAGTCGGTTTCTTGGGGACTACTTCAAAGACTACAAGCAAAATGAATTGGTAACAGCTACCGGCCAGCAGATAACCGTCGAAGGCGAGAAGGAGGTAGAATTAAAATTGGGCAACCAAAGCTACCGTCACAAAGTAATCGTGGCCGACATTATGGATGACTGTATCCTGGGATTAGACTTCATGAGGAAACATCACTGTGAGATCGACGTCAATCACGGAGTATTAAAATGTGCTTCGGAAGAAGTCTTCATAGAAGGCGCATCGTCGGGCCAAGTGTATTGCTTGAAGAAGAGTGTTCTCTCTCCCATGTCTGAAACAATCGTGCCGGTAATCTTACCAGAAAATTCAGGTCATAGAAATCGTTGCATCCTTATAGAGAAACTGGACAGTGATCTTCCATGGAAGATGGCACGAACTTTAGTTAAAGCTAACAACGTCTCGGCAGTACGTGTACTAAATTTAAGTGAGCATGAACAAGTACTCAAGAAGGGGACATTGATGGGCACTTGTGAAGAAGTTGCTTGGATGCGTAGATGTCAAGACCAGCTTACGGGGTCTGTTGGGGGAAATGTTCAGTTCAACGTGACAACGCTATTGGAAGACTGTAGTGATAATCTGTCGAAGGAAGAGATGGATAAGGCTAAGAAGATGTTGCTCCGTTACGCTGATATTTTCTCAGTTGGTGATACTGACATAGGGAAGACTGGATTAGTTCAGCACAAAATAAATACGGGTGATGAGTTACCAATCCGCCAACGACCAAGAAGGTTACCCATAGCACGGGAACAGGAAGTAGATGCCATGATTCAGGGAATGGTAAAAGGTGGTGTTATAGAGCCCTCATCTAGTCCATGGTGTTCTCCCGTGGTATTGGTGAAAAAGAAGGATGGTAGCATGCGCTTTTGTGTTGACTATCGTCGGTTGAATGACATTACGAAGAAGGACAGTTACCCACTACCAAGGATTGACGACACGCTAGATACGCTGACAAGAACGAAGTGGTTTACCACGCTGGACCTGAAAAGTGGCTACTGGCAAGTTGAAATAGACCCAAAGGACAAGGAAAAGACTGCATTCTCTACAGGAAAAGGACTATGGCAATTTAACGTCATGCCATTTGGACTATGCAATGCGCCTGCTACTTTTGAACGGCTAATGGAGCTAGTACTAAGTGGTTTAATTGGAGACGCCTGCCTTGTTTATTTGGATGACATCATTATCGTGGGACGAACATTCGAAAATCATCTCCAAAACTTGGAACAAGTACTCGCGAAAATACGTGGAGCCAACCTTAAATTGAGCCCAAAGAAGTGCTCATTTTTTAGACGACAAGCAAACTTTTTAGGACACATAGTCTCAGAAGAAGGAGTTCAGACAGATCCTGAGAAAATAGCTGCTGTCAACGATTGGCCAGTTCCAAGAGATAAAACGCAGGTCAGGGCATTCTTGGGCTTGTGCTCCTATTATCGACGTTTTGTGAAAAATTTTGCTGACCTTGCTAGACCTCTACATAAGTTGACAGAGGAAAAATCACAATTCTTTTGGGACAAAGCATGTGATGTGGCATTCCAAGAATTAAAGAAACGGCTGTGTAGCTCACCTATTTTGGGTTATCCTGATACTGAAAAAGAATTCATAGTAGATACTGATGCGAGTAATAATGGAATTGGTGGCGTGTTATCGCAAAGAAAAGGAGATCAAGAGGTTGTGATAGCTTATTTTAGCAAGTCCTTGTCGAAACCGGAGAGAAATTACTGTGTTACAAGAAAAGAATTACTTGCTGTTGTGAAAACGTTGCAGCATTTTAGCAAGTATTTGATAGGGAGGAAATTTCATCTCCGCACTGACCATGCCGCATTGAAGTGGCTATTGCAATTCAAAAATCCAGAAGGACAAGTCGCTAGATGGATTGAACTGTTACAAGAGTTTGACTTTGTAACTGAACATCGCAGTGGGAGGTTGCATGGCAACGCAGATGCCTTATCAAGAAGACCTTGTCCTGAAAATTGTAAGCACTGTGTTAGGCAAGAAGATAAGGAAGTAATAACCGTAAAGATGCTAAGGACTGACCTAAGTGAAGAGTGGATAGAAACCCTAAAGCAGGCTCAGCAAGATGACACGGACATCAAGCCGATTCGCGACTGGATTCAGGCTAGTGCCACTAAACCTAAGTGGTGTGACGTGGCATCGACGAGTTCAGTCACAAAAAGTTATTGGGCACAGTGGGAGAGCTTAGCTATACAGGATGGAATTTTATGCCGTAAATGGGAAAATGCCCGAGGGGACAGCTCTCACCTACAAATGGTTGTTCCGAAGGCAAGGATACCAGATATCTTGAAATTCTATCACAATGGATGTTCAGGAGGTCACATGGGAGTAAAACGAACCCTATTAAAGATTCGTGAGCGATTTTACTGGATCTACTGCAGGGACGATGTGGAAGACTGGATACGAAAGTGCGTCAGTTGCGCAGCTGTAAAAGGACCACAAACACGCAGTAGAGGTGCGCTGAAGCTGTACAATGTTGGAGCTCCCTGGGAACGGATAGCGTTGGATGTCGCGGGGCCGTTTCCTGAAAGTGATAGTGGAAACAAGTACTTCCTGGTCGTCATGGACTACTTCACAAAGTGGCCAGAGGTCTTCGCGATACCGAATCAGGAAGCTTCTACTGTGGCAGATAAATTAGTCCATGAAGTCTTCTGTCGGTTTGGTGTACCACTAGAAATTCACAGCGATCAAGGAAGAAATTTCGAGTCTCAAATATTTCAGGAGGCATGTCGAGTAATGGGTATACACAAAACCAGGACCACATCTTATCACCCGCAATCGGACGGAATGGTTGAACGGTTCAACCAAACGTTGGAGAGATATCTGGCAAAAGTTGTGGACAGCCGGCAGAAGGATTGGGACAAACACATACAACCCTTTCTCCTGTCATATCGAAGTGCAACTCATGAAAGTACGACGGTGACGCCTGCTTTTGCAAACTTCGGTAGAGAATTGCGATTGCCTGCAGATTTGCTCACCGGTATTCCGCCTGACGATCCACGTAGTGTTACAGATTATGCGAACGACTTACGAAACAAAATGAATGACGTATATGAGCACGTCAGGCAGTATGGCCAACAAATGTCTGAACGAATGAAGACCCGTTACGATCGGAAAGCGAACAATAGAGTATTCGAGATGGGGTCCCTAGTATGGCTACATAACCCAGTGCGCAGGAAAGGAAAGTCCCCGAAACTGCAAGCAAAATGGGATGGACCATATCGTGTTGTTACGAAAATCAATGATGTCACCTACCGTATCCAGAAGGGGGCTCGAGGTAAACCGAAGATTGTCCATATAGACCGTTTGGCGCAATACCATGGAACTCACATTGCTCGGGACGAGCATGTCTAAGGAGGGGGTAGTGTTACGACATCGCGACATCAGGAATAAATTGCTACCAGTAACGCCATCTGTTATTGAATAGCGGTACTATCAGTAACGCTGTTATTGTATAGGAGTAAACATCTATCAAGCAACGCCATCTATCGCCGAATAGCTACCGGCTTCTGGAATATTCCCGATAACACTGTAGGCATGTAGAATACGCGGGTAAATCGTGGAATGTTCCAGATGCCGGTAGCTATTCGGCGATAGATGGCGTTGCTTGATAGATGTTTACTCCTATACAATAACAGCGTTACTGATAGTACCGCTATTCAATAACAGATGGCGTTACTGGTAGCAATTTATTCCTGATGTCGCGATGTCGTAACAATATAATATAACCTATGTCACCCGGGGATAGTGTAGCTTCCCAACAGTGAAAGAATTTCTCAAATCGGTTCAGTACTTTCGGAGCCTATTCAATGCAAACAAACAAACAATCAAATCTTTCCTCTTTATAATATTAGTATAGATATGAAACACGCAATAACTTTACCTATTTCTTGTTATGCGGAAACAAGGTGGAAAGGCGAATAACCTTTAGTTATATGAATAGTATTTGAATAACATTATTATTCATGTATTTGGTTAAAATCGTGATATTTTTATGAGTTAGGTCTTGATGATAAATTATTCCCAGTAATATAAACCGTCTTGATAGAAAATCTTTCATTTGCGTCGTATTTTCTTTTTATCCCCGAACAAAATTTGGAAATAAACAATTACCCAAAGAATTTAAAACGTCCAGAAGGATAGTCGCCTCTATGGCAACATGAAATAAACAAGCCAGAATTGACAGTATTTGACAGCCGTGCGCAGTACGAACTGAGAGCGATTTGCTCAGGGAGCCCCTCAAGCGGAGTGAAATTAAATGTCATGCTTTAGTAAGGCGGATTATCCATCTGGGTAGAGGCACGATGCCCTATGAAAATCTTTGCAATTACCACAATAAAATGCCACATTATTTATTAATTTTCTTATTGCACGGCAGTAGCCACATAATGAAACACACTACAGACGCTACCAGTTTAATCACAAATATGGCATTAAAAACCTTATTACTTTCTTTATTACGGCGATATTTCTGTGTTACGATCTGTCAAATCACCAACCCATACCAACAAACCGGTTAAGATAGATTTACAAAAATGGCCCGGCTCGTTATACGGGTATAGAAATGCGTGGGTACTCACGCGTTGAACTACCTTCATTACTTTTTGCATATTTTTAACCGACTTCAAAAAAGGAGGAAGTTCTATGTTCAACTGTATGTTCACCGTATGATTACTTGGAAACGGCTTATGCGATTTAGATTGTTTAAACTGCAATATGTCATAGTAGATCCCAAGGCGGTCCCATATGAATTTTATCGTGATTTATTCCTAGACGGAAAAGAGCAGAAACATTGCGATTGAAGCATTTTTTTCAATGTTGTCGACAATTTATCAATGATACGCAGGTCCTCCTTCAGTGACAAATATTGAGAATTATTCAGGTAAGAGTTATATCATACTTGTTTTATATACTACAAAAATATGTAATTGCAAATTTAAATTCATTCAACATAACATTAATTTTGTCTAATGTCTATTAAGAATATCAAAATAATTGAGCTTAATACCACGAAGTGAGGTTTCATATAAGATTTCAGTTCAAATCTTGTCTTGATGTTCAAAAGCATTCATTGAGATTAGGATTCAAGCTGGTTTCTATACAAGAAAATCCAATATATTCTACAATTAAAGAGAAAATCCATTGTTATTTGATCTAAAGCCTTTGGATTTTGACGAACAATCGTATTTATATTAAAATATACATTACACTGCGTTGAAATGGTATGGATAAGTATTTCGAGTCTTCAATCTGCCAAAATAGAATGGAGATCCTTGTATAAACATCAAATTGTCTTATTATTTTATTTCAAAGAATTAGGAGAGTATAATATTTATGTTATATTATTTGCAGAAATGTTCGTATCTAAACGAATTTTTCGGAATATTTTACATGCTAAAAATATTTGAACTGGTAAAAATACTAGTAAAATAATTGCCCATTTCTTTAAAAAAACAAAATCATTTCGATTCAAAAATCACTATTTCATTTTCTCTGTCATATATCAAGTGCTTTAACTTGTCTGGTCAGTCACAAATATCTCAAAGCAAGTTTACACACCCCTTTACTCGGATCGATACAACTTCGAAAGTCATGCCCCGAAAAGGTTTGGGAATACGAGTCCTCTGAACAGTCGTTTCCTTTTCCAATAGTCAAATAACGTTATGTTCTTTATCACACTATTTGTTTCTGACAATTTCTGTACAAAATTGAACCTTTATGTATTCGATTTAAAGTGTTTTTAACAGTTAGGACTTTTTCGTCTACTCTCAAGAAATAAGGAAATAAATATGGACCAGTGTCATGAATCTAAAGTGGATTCCTACAGTACGTATAATCTATGGCATAATTTAAACTTTTATGATGCTAAACGTAAGGTTTAAATTTCCTCGTAAAGTAGGTAGCTTGCAATTTTTGGAATTAATATTTAACTCCAAAATTTAACATTCTAAGGAGGAAATCAACATAATTCTTACAATTTTCTTATGAGATAAACCATATTTCTAACTGAAGAACATACATATCATTACATAGAATGGCTAAAGCTGAACATCGAGAGAACGCCGAGAGATTTATTGAAATATATCGAATCATTCTATCCGCGAGTGCTAGTGAAAAATCGAGATTTTTTCTGGTAGGTACTTATAGGGCAAATGTGAGAGAAAGATCGTGAGGAAAGAGGATGTAAGATTAACCAGAAGGAATAACAAAATTTATGGCGTACTAAAGCTTAGAGTAATAATACCCAAATGGAATTAATATATAGACGGGAATATAATTTTTGACATTAAGCGAATAATTGAAATTGATTGGAACTCTTCAGCACATTCTAATGGTGCGTCCATGCTATGCGAACCGAGCACGAGCCGAGCCTCGAACGAACAGGATTCGTTCGGTGCTCGCGATGTCAAGTGTGGACGTACTTAACGAGGCTTCAAGGAGCCTACAACGAGCGCGATGCGAATCCCTGTATTCGTGAAAAAACTGATAAAAAGGAGCTCAGTCAAACACGCTATGAATGCTCGTTCGAGGCTCGCAACCCCGTCCACGCTACGCGAATCGTGCTCGCAGTGTGCTCGTTCGTGACTCGGCTCATGCTCGGTTCGCCAAGCATGGACGCACCATTACATTTTCGAGCTTCAAAGAAAGTTCAGAATAAGAGAAAAAGCTGTAAAATTTAATTTAACTATATAATATGTACCTATTGGCCGTGTGGCTCCCGGCATAGAATAGGGCCAACCCTTCTAATCCTGTGGGTGTCGTAAAAGGCGACTAAGGGAATACACCAGGGGACGGGCAGCAGCGTCCATCTGTGATACGTCATCACTACTGCGATCACCAACCCGCCTGCCAAGCGTGGTGATTACGGCAATACCCCTCAAATGATTTTTACAAAAACACAGCCACGGCCCCCAGTCCCCGGCGGCCCCGCTATCCCGGGCTACGGTAGCGGTCACGGTAACGGCGGGGCAGGGGGTGCTAAGAGTCTCCGGCAGAGATCCGGCTACCAACAACGACGACTGGACCTGGTAACATATAATGCACGGACTCTGAGGACCGACGAGAAGCTCATTGAGCTGGAGGAAGAAGTGGACAGGTTGCGCTGGGATATTATGGGTTTATCAGAGGTCCGAAGAGAGGGGGAGGACACGATAATCCTTAAATCCGGTAACCTGTTCTACTACCGAGAGGGTGATCACCTGTCACAGGGTGGTGTCGGGTTTATTGTCCGCAGGCCCCTCATCAAGAATATAGTGAGGATAGAGAGTGTCTCACCGAGAGTCGCATACCTGATACTCAGAATTACCAAACGGTATTCGCTGAAGGTCATCCAGGTATACGCTCCGACCTCATCACACCCAGATGATGAGATAGACACATTGTATGAGGATATCTCACGAGCCATACATGCCTCTAAAACTCACTATATGGTATTGATGGGGGACTTTAACGCGAAGCTAGGCATTAGGAATAGCGATGAGCTGAGAGTGGGGCAGTTTGGAATTGGGCAGAGGAACCCTAGGGGGCAACGGTTGGCCGACTTCATGGAGTTGGAGGGACTCTTTATGATGAACTCCTTCTTCAAAAAGCGGCCGCACAGGAAATGGACCTGGAGTAGCCCCGATGGATCCACCAAAAACGAGATAGACTTTATCTTGACGACAAAGCGGCAAATCTTCAGTGATGTCTCTGTGATCAACAGGGTTAAGACCGGCAGCGATCACCGGTTAGTAAGAGGCACACTGAACCTGAACATCCAGGTGGAGAGATGTCGTCTGGTAAAGTCTACGCTCCGACCCCAATCTGCATATATCCAAGATCCTGAAAGCTTTCAGCTCGAGCTTCATAATCGCTTCCAATGCCTAGATGATTGCGCGACGGTGGACGATACAAACAACAGGCTCGTGGAAACTGTCCATGCGGTAGGATCAAAGTTCTTTAAGACCCACCGCACGAATAGAACCCAAAAACTCTCGGATAAGACTCTCAAACTCATGAAGCGACGACGTGAAATGAAGTTGCAGTCTTCAGCTGATACAGCCGAATATCGGCAGCTAAATAGGCAGATCTCAAACGCAATGCGACACGATATACGCCTCTTTAATACTTCATGTATTGAAGAGGCAATAAAACAGAACAAAGGTTCTAAAGTGTTCGCAAGAGATTTGTCTATTGGTCAAAGCCAACTGACCAAGCTGAAGACCGATACCGGCAACATCATTACGTCAAAGCCTGAGATCTTGAGAGAAATCGAGAAGTTCTATGGACAGCTGTACACCTCGTCACAGAAACCAGATGCATTACCGGTAAGTGACGTAAGAGCCAAGTTGACCCGACATTACACCGAAGATATCCCGGATGTCAGCCTGTACGAGATTAGAATGGCTCTGAAACAGCTTAAAAACAACAAGGCGGCGGGTGAAGACGGAATTACAACAGAGCTTCTGAAAGCGGGTGGTAAACCGGTACTTGTAGCGTCCTTCAGAAGCTATTTAATTCCGTCATACACGAAGGTACAACGCCAGAAGTATGGAGTGGAAGCGTGGTGGTGCTCTTCTTCAAGAAAGGCGATAAGGCCCTATTGAAGAATTACCGCCCGATCTCCCTCCTAAGCCACGTTTATAAGCTGTTTTCGAGAGTCATTACGAATCGTCTCGCACGTAGGTTTGACGACTTCCAGCCTCCCGAACAAGCCGGTTTCCGTAAAGGCTTTAGTACCATAGACCACATACATACACTCCGCCAGATTATACAGAAGACTGAGGAGTATAATCGGCCATTATGCCTGGCGTATGTGGACTATGAGAAAGCCTTTGATTCAGTCGAGACATGGGCGGTGCTACAGAGTCTACAGCGATGCCAAATTGACTATCGCTATATCGAAGTGTTGAAGTGTTTGTACAGCAAAGCCACCATGTCAATCCGAGTCCAGGACGAGAGTACGGTACCAATCCAGTTGCAGAAGGGTGTAAGACAGGGTGACGTAATTTCCCCGAAACTCTTCACCACTGTAATGGAGGATGTATTCAAGCTCTTGGACTGGAAGGGATATGGCATCAACATCAATGGCGAACATATCACTCACCTTCGATTTGCCGATGATATAGTTATAATGGCGGAATCGCTGGAAGCTTTGAACATCATGCTCAATGACCTCAACAGAGTTTCCCAACAGGTAGGCCTAAAAATGAATATGGACAAGACAAAAATTATGTCAAATGTTCATATTCCGCCAATGCCGGTGATTGTTGGGAGCACTGTTCTCGAAGTTGTAGACGAGTATGTTTACCTCGGACAAATTGTCCAATTAGGTAGGTCCAACTTCGACAAAGAGGTTAATCGAAGAATCCAACTCGGCTGGGCAGCGTTCGGGAAGCTACGGCATATCCTCACGTCCAAAATACCTCAGAGTCTGAAGACAAAGGTCTTCAATCAGTGCGTGTTACCAGTGATGACATACGGGACAGAGACGTGGTCTTTCACTGCTGGCCGCATAAATAAGCTCAGAGTCACTCAGCGAGCTATGGAACGAGCTATGCTCGGAATTTCTCTACGTGACAGGGTTCGAAATGAGGACATTCGTAGGAGAACAAAAACGACGGACATAGCTCGTAGAGTTAGTAAGCTGAAGTGGCAATGGGCAGGCCACATCGCTCGAAGAGCCGATAACCGATGGGGAAGGAAGGTTCTCGAGTGGCGACCACGTACTGGAAAGCGCCGAGCGGGACGACCTCCCACCAGGTGGACTGACGACCTGGTCAGAGTCGCTGGGCGCCGCTGGATGCAAGCGGCCCAGAACCGTTCGAAGTGGAAATCAATGGGGGAGGCCTATGTTCAGCAGTGGACATCCATGGGCTGATATGATGATATAATATGTACCTAGATGAAGATAATATAACTAAACTGGTTAAAAGAGTACGTCTGCAGTGCCGGGCCTTGACTTCCACTGTTCTACCCAGTGTTATAATATCACTAGGTTCCCAGAGATTGCAGGGTTTTCCGAGTGAAAAGTATTTTTGTTTTTTTTTGTAATTTGTTATATCTAAGTACTTACTAACCATTTAACTTAGACTATTACAATTATTACTATTACTAATTAATTATTTTTCAATGCCCTTGCAGGGCTTATGTTGTGAACTAATTTGATACCGTATCATGTTTCATCTCAATACGATCAGCCTACGTGACAGATCTTCAAACACACACATATACCTACAAATATATACACATTATCATAATAGCTAGCATGATGATAATATTAGTAGCATATTCATATTACTAAAACTAAAGATAGTGGAATAATAGAAGGATATACGAATAAATCGAAGTTATGGATAATTTAGAAACAATATAATATTAATAACGTCTAGACTATTTATATACGAGTAGTTATTCTGTAGCACGAATAATCGCAAACATTTAAAATTAAACTAGATTCTACTTCAGACATAGCTTTGACTAAAGTAGACTGAACTCTAACTTGACCAAGCTGGGATGTATTATTAATAGAATGGTTCAGAATTAACCACATTCTACGCGCGGCAATCGGATCGAGGCTGAATAATATTTAAAATCCCTGAGTACACGCTACAGTTATCTGCTACCTATAAACTTAGATTGACTAAATAGTGTTGGAATATACTTATCAAGTTCGTAGACCGTCAATGTAAAATTTGTAGCTCGTAGCGAAGGCTATGGCGTAGCACTATGATGAATGACTTGTGATTTGAGATGAATGTCTGTGCTTGTGATAAATCACATGACTTTTGGGTGGCAATATTAATGGAAGAGAGTCTAGCTATGAGGTAAGGTAAGGAAGTCAAGAACCTCCCTGTTTACGCGGGCTTAGTGCAAATTCTCCTAATCCTCGAAATATTAAAGACAAAAGAACCGCAAGGCACAGCTAGTACGCATAACATTTAATATTTTTCTTATTAGAAATATATTCGTACCGAAAATAGCCTCATACAGTCGCGTGCCAACAAGTTATTAAGTACATACAGAAAGCGCGCTTACCGGAGACTGAATCTAAAAACCGGACGACGGTATACAAATAGGGGCTGTACATGAAAATATGTTGTGCACCAAAAAAGTAGGCCGATATTAATCTGCTTGTATTTTGGAAGGATACTCAATCATAATTTCTAATTACATTTTACTTTTATGAGTTTCAATTATTATTTTAATCAAGTGTTCAAGGACGGTTCTTTAATATTTATTTTATTTAATATGAAGATATTATCTATTCTAATCTTGACAACACTTGATGATAAAGATGCATCTTTATTTCTACAGCATAAGGTGAATATTTGATTACAAAGATGTAGGAATGTCCCAGGATATTTATAAATCATAACAATTCATTGACTAATAACGTACCGCATAAGCCAGTGAGTCCATAATCATGAAATTTTGTACAGAAGTTTGTTAAGTAACGCAGATGAGCAATGAGCATTAGGAAATTATTTTTGAACATTCATCCCATGCAAGTTCGTATGGAAGTTTTTTGATGCCGATGGGAAATCACATAAGTCAAATCTCAGATTACAGAACAAAGCAGATGGAACGCGCGGAACACGGGAGTGAGGCCAAAAAAGCAAATATAAATTGAATTTGTATTTGCTTTGTTTGACAAACTTTTTTTAACGAAAAACACTTTCTTTTGAATAAACATTGTTTAAAAAAAGCGAATTCAAATTTAAAAGCGAATACCAGCTACGTATGTGTTTTTCAATTTGTATTTGCTTTTTTGGCCTCACTCCCGTGTCCCGCGCGCTCTATCTGCCTTTTGTTCTGTAATCTGTGAGTCAAATATACAATTCATTTTATACCGTACATGGGAAGCAAATATTAATCTTCGCAATGTTAAACAAAACACCAATTACCTACTGCGTTTAGTAACCCAATTCAAAATGTAGTCGCCAGTAACAAAATCTCGCCTGATCCTGATTTATTCCTGCGGCGACAAATAACGATAAGTCACGGCAAGAACTTAATGGAATTACTTTAAGATGAACAGACCGGCGACATTCCAAATATTTTTAAGCTCTATTGAAAACATCAGTCAGTTACGCACCTACATACATTATGTATAATACACAAACATAGCCGCGAAAACAGGTTACATTATAATAATAAATGAACAGAAATCTTGTTTTTAAGGAATAATTTAATTCTGATTAGATAAGATATTTTCAGCGTAATAAGTCACCGTACATTGTATGAAGTGACTTAAAATCTTTAAAAAAGTCTATAAAAATGTTTTATAGACGATGTTAAAAGGGTTACGATATTCCGATCATAATGGTGCGTCCATGCTACGCGAATCGAGCACGAGCCGAGCCACGAACGAGCACACTGCGAGCACCATTTGCGTAGCGTGGACGGGCTTGCGAGCCTCGAACGAGCGCGATTGTCAGTTTTTTCACGTACAAAGGGATTCGCATCGGGCTTGTTGTAGGTTCGTCGGTCGGTAGGCTCATGCTCGATTCGCGGGGACAATATGATCATTATACCCAAAAGAATTTTGTGACCAAATAACCTCTATTACCTAAAATTGTACTATTAAACCAAATTTAGTAAGTGCGGTAACCAAATCACTGCGGCAGCGGCCGGCGAGCGCTAGATCCAAGTTTGTGCTTTGTGTTTTTTGGTGGTCGTTAACTATTTTTGGTTTAAACAATCATAATTTGGAGTTGGTTGCTTTAAGTAGGATTAAGAAGTTGTAAAATTTTTGTTTCAAATTTCACGATGATCATTTACTAATTTTGGTGATCATTTACTATTTTTGGCAATATAAAGTGATTTTATCTGGTGGTTCGTTAAACATAAGCCATATGTTAATTTTAATTAAATTGGGATAGATGGGATTTTCATTAAACTATGCCTAAGAAAATAGTTACTGAACAAAATTCAAAATCATTTATTCAAATAGACCTTAGCACTTATGAAAAGTCTGACTCTAATACTCTAATACCGGTTCGGAAGGTTGCATTTGCTGAGAAGAGCCGGCAATTAACTCAGCAATTACTCTTTTCAAAACAAGCTTAGATTCATTACATAATATTTACATTCTAATCGCACTGAAAACAATTGCGTGCCCCAGCGCGGCGGCAAAATTACAAAGTAGACTGAATAAATATTTAATAAGTAAATAAATAGCAAACTTAAGCAGACCAGCCCCCACAAGCAGGACCATCATGTGAAAGTCCGATCGCACTAGGATTTAGTCATTTCCAAGATTAGCTAAATATTAACAGCTGTCAGAAACGCATTCTCTCGGCGACCGCACTGTAGTAACGTTGAGCGAGGTGTACAGTCGAGGACATAAATATGTATACACTTTCTGAAATTCAAAAGCATTTTTCTCGCATGTTTAACATTTAAGTGTTAAACTATTACACAAACCATAATAGTATATGTTAGAAGATTCTGCCTTTATAATATCTCATAATTTCAATCAGTAGTTTAAGAGGAAACCGTTGTTGAATTTTACTAAGTGTATACATATTTATGTCCTCGACTGTACCTAAAGTAGGTATGTATGTTAAGTTATTTAGTAAGTTTAAGGTACGCAACGACATTTGGAAGTTCAAGAAAGTGGTTTAACTTTGTGTAGCTCGCAAATAACTTTGTAAGGTCGTACTTTATAACACAAAGTTAAAATTGTTACCTGGCTAGCACTGACAAACCAAAAAGGGAAATTTTTTCGTCTATACTTTATACTTAAGTCGGCATCGCCGCCTAAGTACTTAGAATACCAGAGAATTGCTAACGTCTCTGCATGTCCTGAGTCTGACTTTAACTTGTTGACTAGTCTGACACATTATATACTATAGACACTTTATTATATACTAGTATATAGACATATACAATAATTTAAATATCTTCCTTGTTATATTGTTTTAGCTGAAGATGGTAAGCACACAAAGCCTAGTAAGGAACTGACTCTTAAGTACAGCTGTCGGAACACACCGCTAGGTGCTTGGTCACAGATTTTCAACCTAAGTGTGGTATTCAGCCAGGCGGGTACTACAAAGTACCCTACCACCATGCTATGGTTTCCTCACGATGTTTTCCTTCACCGAAAGCTCAAGCTCATTACAGGATTCGAACCTGGGTCCTTTTTAGGGTTCCGTAGCCAAATGGCAAAAAACGGAACGAAGATTCGTCATGTCTGTCTGTCTGTCCGTGTATGTCACAGCCATTTATTTCCGAAACTATAAGAACTATAATGTTGAAACTTGGTAAGTAGATGTATTCTGTGAACCGCATTAAGATTTTTACACAAAAATAGAAAAAAAACAATAAATTTTGGGGGTTCCCCATACTTAGAACTGAAACTCAAATTTTTTTTTTCATCAAACCCATAAGTGTGGGGTGTCTATGGATAGGTCTTCAAAAATGATATTGAGGTTTCTAATATCATTTTTTTCTAAACTGAATAGTTTGCGCGAGAGACACTTCCAAAGTGGTAAAATGTGTGTCCCCCCCCTGTAACTTCTAAAATAAGAGAATGATAAATCTATAAAAAATATATGATGTACATTACGGTGCAAACTTCCACTGAAAATTGGTTTGAACGAGATCTAGTAAGTAGTTTTTTTTTAATAGGTCATAAATTGAAATTAATATCAAATACTCAGGTCTATACTACCATTTACTTATATACCTACAGGTTTGTACGGAACCCTCGGTGCGCGAGTCTGACTCGCACTTGGCCGGTTTTTTTTCTTTACTTTACTGGAAAACATACGTATAGGTTGAAAACATTAGTAATCATAGCTGACAGAGTAGATGATTTTAGATTTGATTGTATTTGTGCTGATATTGATGTACACTTTTTTACACTTCTTTTACACAATTTTGGAGATTTTTTAATGTCAATGTCAAAGTGATTTATTCAGTGTCATTAAAGTACTACTGGTTCCAAAGAAAACTGGTTCAGAAGTCAACCTTTAGCAGAGAAGAATAGACAAGAAGCTCAGTTTTTTTTATAGCTTTAAGACTGTCTGAGCTTGTACATATAAAATTGCAATTGTTTAACAATTCATAAAAATCTTTTCAGCTTAATCCGTTAAACGTTTATTACCCAGTTAAAGTTTTCGTAGGTCGTTTCTATTTCACATTATTGCTTTTTAAAGTCGAAGCCTGTAACTGTAATCTCGCTTTAATGCCTCATTATAAATACATAAACGTGACTAAATTAGACGAGAGGCCAATTATAAGAAAGCAAATTTCTATAATGTCTTGTTGCTATAGGCGTAAATAAAGTAAGGTCACGTTTCTAGTTTGCATGAAATTCAAAAGCTACTTTACATATATATATTTACAGTGAATAGACTTATACTTGACCACAATAAGAATGATTAGACAATAAGATGATAAGTTCACAAAGCCTCAAATGGTTCCTAAGTGAAGTCGAAATTTCGTCATTTTTACGGTTGCGTCCGTCCGTCTGAGAGGCTTTACTCGAAGTCCAAACAATGTAACAATTTGAAAGGCATAGTGATAGATCTTATCGACGCACACTTATATCGCTCATAAATAATTGGACTGTTTTACAAAAAAACTTAAACTGACTTCAAAGTACACTAAGAAGTAATTAAATCCTGATCAGATGACAATGGGACCAAACGGGAAGTGTACCGACAAAAAAAGAATTTTCCAGATCGGTTAATAAATGACGGAGTTATGAGGTAACAAACATAAAAAAAAAACAACATGCAACCGAATTGAGAACCTCCTCTTTTTTTGAAGTCGGTTAAAAAAGGAATAAAAACTAATTTTAGATTAATTTTCAGGCCGTCGCCCCCCTGTTCTACTAGGTTTCTAAAGCTACAATGTTAATAGGGTTTGTAGATATTAAACCATAGATTTCAGGAAAACTTGGGATATAATTTCGACAATGTACCTGATAGTAGCGGCAAAAAAAGGATTTTTAATAAACGAAGGTACCTACTTGCAAATAAAAAACGTTTATTATGCAGAGTATATAGTGGAGATTAAATTTGTCGTTCACATTATGTCATTTACGAGTCTGGCTCGCTTTTGACCGGTATTTTCATCATTGTTTGGCGACAACCGACATTGCTACTAGTGGGCTATAAATAATCATATTATTTATTCAACGATTCTGAATATTGACTTTTATATTTTTGTATTTTTTTGCAAAACGGCAATAAAGTTAAACCTTACATATTTCGTCCTGTACGTCTACCCGTCTGCCCGTCTATGTCTTCATTGCATATGCTACAGTAATATTACTTGAAGTAAACAAATCCTATTCAATCTAAATATTGTACCTAATACTCCAAAAAGCTCAGAGTGCAGCTACAGAATGCTAATTCAATGGCACACAACTGCTTTGAGAAATAGGAGTTGAAGTTGTCTGAAGGAGTCTCCACTCGTATGTGTTACCTCGCCGGAGTATTTTCAGAATACAGCAACCTCCATCTTAAAATTAGAGACAGTTTAAACTTTTTGTTGATAGGGAATTGTTACAATTTTATCAGAGGCACTTATATTCTTTCTTCTAAGTACCTATAATCCGTAATAAGATTATTGTCTGACTGTAAACTAAACTTAAACGTTCTATGACTTGTAGTTAACATAAAATTTTAAAGCATATAACTGGATGATACCACGTTATTGTGTCTATTTGTAGGTGCTAACTACGGCAATAATATTTTTTTATAATTTTTTTATGAACTTTTTAAATGAATGAGCAATAAATTTCACTGTAAAATTGTTGGTTTAATACTAAAAGGTGAAATTGGATATAAACTTAATTTTATTAGAAAAGTAGCTTCTATAAATATATAACAATAATTTCTGGATATAAAAGTATTTTTTAGTTTAGACTTTTTTTTATACAACCATACGGCGGGTAAACAAGCATACGGCCCGCCTGATGGTAAGCGGTTACCGTACGCATATGGACGCTTGCAACACACGAAGAATCGCTCACGCGTTACCGACCTTTCCCCCCTCCCCAATGAGCTCTTGCGACTTTATTCACGCAGGAACACAACTTTACACAACATAAAGTTATTTGGCTGCAGTATTCTGTAAGGTGGAGGTACTTCCCCAGTCGAGCTGCTCTTTGAGAGAATAAACGCTACGCTCTAACTCTCTTAAAACTCTTTCTGTTCTTTTCTTTCGGCAATTTTCAGCCAAAATTTGTTTAGTCGATCTAGATTAATGAATGCATTGAAGTATAAAAAATATGTATGAGTATTCACGTTAATTATTTTTAAATACTAACATTAAAATATCCTCCTTTATTTCGAGTTACTTTGGTGTCTCGTCTTGACTCTTCTCATTTCAGTCCAAAATGTATGTGGGCAGCAGTGACCACTATCCATAAAGTGTAAATCTCCATTCTTGTGAACCAAGCTTAGAACGAAGAAACTAAAGAGAACCTTCCTCTTACAAGAGTGGATTTTATGCACATTTTATTTTAACGGGCCATAAAGACTTTATATAAATTTAATATTACTATAGTAAACACTACTAAAGTGGTATCAATAAATATCATGCTTACTGTTATAGTGCATTTAAGTTTAAGATGTACATCACATTCTGGTGGAGTGTGCGCGTAATGAGTCTATTAAATCCAGTAGCATTTATAGCAACGATTTATCACAAATTGTTTTTTGTAATAGCTCTTTAGCCAATCCATTTTCTGAGCAAGCCAAATTCCTTTATAAACTGTTCCATTGTAGGTAGAATTAAATTTGTTGTTATTTCTATTTTGTCTAAGATGGATATATATATTATAAGTAGGGTATCAGGGTGATATTATCACGATGGCGACAAAACCCTTTAATAAATTTAAAAAAAAAACAGTCAAACAATAACCATGTTACTTATAATTGGTACTTGTACGATAAAATACGAAATCACGCAGGTATAATTTTAAAATGAAATTCCATTCCTAAACGTATTTTACGTGATCGTAACATTCAAATACAGATATGAAAATGACAATCTTTGCGATTTTATTCAATCGAGCAAAATGCATTATGTGCTAAGTTTCAGGAAATGTCTTTTATCAAAAATAAATCAGTTCATTCGATTCATTACATGTGTAAATAGGCTGAATAATAATAATAACAAAAGATAATCTTCATCTTCGTCTATAAACATAATGTTAGGGACTAGGGTAAGTCACACTCATTTGCCATTAAAAAATTCCTGCGCCCCAACCGTTCGGTCGGAGCGAATATTCTCGAGACTCGGAAAGTTCATTAATTACATGAACACAACGCGACCATGTTTAATTAATCTTTCTATCTCGCTGATCCAATCGCGAACTTTCATTTATCTACTATATACAGAATATAATTTAAAATACCCTATTTAAATGCATAAGGGTAAGATTAATTTGCTTTCATTTTGGTACATATTTTAGATCATGCTCTTTCCGATAAATTATCCAGTTCAGTCTCATGAAATAAATCTGTCGCATTTTTAATAACCTTTCACAGGTTGCATTCGAAACCAATTTAAGACCTGTTCCTTAAATATCTAAGTGAGAATCAACTTGAAAAAAAAAATGTGTCACACCAACTGCTAAAGGATCGTGACTGAATTGAAAAAACACAACGCCACCACCTTCTGATCTGTTGTCAGTATCTAGTGATCCAATTTCCTCAGTCAACGCGGTAAATAAAATATTTGCGGGAATCGGAAAATCATTAGCCATGAATCATATCAAACCCCATGGAGTTCAGTTATCTCAACCCTTAAATAATTTTTCTCAGTCCTCTCAGAATCATCCAAACTCTATGGCCTTATATGATGTGGACGCAGAGGAAATTGAGTCTATTGTTCTAGGTCTTAGGAGCGGCTGTGCTATTGGTTGGGATACAATTTCTGCTTCTATCCTGAAAGCTACTAGACATGTTTTAATTCCCGTTATAGTAAGAGTCTGCAATCTTTGTTTGTTTACTGGAGTTTTTCCCCGAGTTTTTAAAAAAGCTATAGTCCACCCCATTTATAAGAAAGGAGCCAGAGACTGTGTCGATAACTATCGTCCAATTTCTGTGTTGAGCACTTTCTCTAAGATATTGGAAAAGGTGCTTAACAAGAGATTAATACATTTTTTAAATAAAAACAATTTTTTTGCAAAAAATCAGTATGGTTTTATAGCTGGTAAATCTACTGAAGATGCTGTTCTGGAATTAGTCAACACTGTTGTACAAAATTTAGATATGGGCGTTAAGACCATTGGCATCTTTCTAGACCTGTCCAAGGCCTTCGACACGGTCTCTGTTCCTATTCTTTTAAAAAAATTAGAGCACATTGGGATTAGAGGTGTTGCCCTGAAAATTTTTGCAAGTTACCTGAGTGACCGGACTCAATGCGTTTCTATTGAAAACTTTATTAGTCAAGAGGAATACCTAGGTTTTGGCGTCCCACAGGGAAGTGTGTTAGGGCCTACCCTATTTCTTACCTACATCAACGATTTGTGTAGATTATCGCTACATAACTGCAGAATTATAACCTATGCCGATGATACAGCATTATTGGTACAGGGTGAGTGCTGGGCGGAGGCACAAAATAACGCAGAGGCTGCTCTTAATTCTGTCTTGAAATGGCTATCAAATAACCTACTAACATTAAATAAAGAAAAGACTAATTTCATTACATTTGGCTTGAGAGCGGCATCTGTGCCTCCTCCTTCATTTACTATCTTTGCACATGATTGTGAGTTTGTCGGGAGTGGGCTCTGCGGTTGTGGTCAGATTTCCCGTACACAAACTGTCAAATATCTGGGTATTCTAATAGATGGTAGTCTCTGTTGGAAGGCCCAAATTGAATCTCTAATCTCTCGAGTAAGAAAGCTAATTTTCGTTTTTAAAACTCTAAGATCAATTGCCAATTTTCAGACATTAAAAACGATATACTATGCACTATAACAGTCTATCATAACTTACTGCATCTCCGCCTGGGGTGGTACCACTAAGACCCTCCTCCTTCGTTTGGAGCGAGCCCAAAGGTGTGTCTTGAAGGTTATGACATCGAGACCTATGCTTTTCCCTACACACGAACTATATTCTCAGTGTAAGTTACTCACTGTTCGTAAATTATATATACTTAATAGTATTCTTAAGAAGCATGCTATGCTCCCGTTTAATCCACCTTTACAAAATAAAAGAAGACGCAGATCTGATAGAGTTTGCAAAATAATTACTCGGAAAACTGCTTTTGCTGGGAAACACTTCCATTACCTTAGTCCATACCTGTACAACAGAATCAATAAGGAAATAAATATATACCCGCTAACTCTACGGGAATGTAAGGTGCAACTTACAAACTGGCTGCTTAGCCTAACTTATGATGAGACTGAAAATATAACTAATACTAAAACATAAAAACACACACACATACACACCCCACACACCCCCCTCAACTCACACACACATACACAAATCTATGAATGTTATGTATACTTAATATTATATATATATAGGTATTTTTAATAATGTTTCAAGTAAATGTTAAATTCACATAAATGTTATTTAACTTAAGAAATAAAAAACATGTCTTCAACATGTTATTTTATGTCATGTATTACTATAATTATTGTTACGTTTATCATTCGGAACCTCTGATCTAATATTGTTGCTCTGAGGTGGGCGTTAACAGCTGCGACACAGTTTTTAACTAATGCAGTTGTTATCGTTTTATATTTTATTGTATAATGTGTTTTTGTTCTGAATAAATAAATAAATAAATAAAAAAATTCAAGACTTAAAGTAATGGAGATAAGGTTTTATATTGCAACAGTTGATTTTCCGGAAGTTTTCGTAATATGGATAGAATTTAATGGCACTATGCCAACAATAACAGATACCCGTTGAGCCTGGGCGGAATTATGCCTCCATTACGCGGCAACAGCTTATATGTATTGCAGCGTATATATGTACTAGCTCAGCTTTGGCTGCACGGTATCAACCGTGTACCACTAGATTTATGTTTTTCCGGCGGTGAAATAAATCGAAAGCTTTCAAACAGCATATTTGATATTTTAACGGAGCCTTAAATGGTCATGTGGCTATGTGGTTCACCACTGATAAAATTTATTGGTTAGTTCTAATGTTAGTACCTATGTATATTATTAATTATGCGGTATTACTGGCTCATACGTTTCCAAATTGATGCTCTATCATGTCTATTATACATACTTAGACCATCTTATAATCAGTTCGAAGTTAGAATTAGTGAACATCATCACCAGCCTATATAGCCCAGTCCCACTGCTGAGCACAGACCTCCTTTCAATTCAATTTCAAATTTAAATGACGGTGAAAGAGAATGGGTAAGTAATACTGCACCACGCATGCTCACTGCGGATTGGTGGAAGTAGGCTAGTATTCTACTGTTAGAATTTTTCAAGCTGCCCATAGAAAGCTTCCAACTAGCTTAACGTGCCTTCCGAAACATGGAAACTGATAAGAGGGAAGATGGTGATCACAGAAAGACTATAAAGGAACTAGCTTTCATGTGCCGCCAGAGCACCCCGGTAGGTGCTAGAAAGTAAATAGTAGGTAGGTAGATATATGTTGCATATTTGTGAGAATGTTACAATGTTACATAACTTCGTGGGAGCATCATTAGACATGTACCTTGTACCTAAGCACCCGCTGCCGACTACATATGAAAGACACGAAACTTTCTTCAAAGCCGACAAGTTTTATTCATTGCTCTTCGTCGCTTAATTGCTGGTACTTAACTTTATCAATAGTTCGGATTAAAAGTTTTGATGCTAAAGTAGTCTCGTCATAATGAGACCCTTCAAGTTTCTTCTATGTGACTGTTTTTGATTTTCTGTCTCGGTCTAGAGCCTCCAGTTAGAGTGAGCCAGGGATTGTCGCTACGGCTTTTTGTTATACCAGCTATAGCATAACACTTTGGCTCGCGGTTAAAAAATAACAATGACATCAATTGTTATTATAGGATGCACGTCTCTCTCGAGAACAAACGGATCAAGATATTTTTATTAAGTTTATGTGAATCATCATCAATAAATTAAAAAAGATGAGCAGGCAATAAGGTCGATATCATGTTCATAATTATATATGAACTGTCTGTGTCTTTTCCGTATTTATTGGTTTTATGTTAGTCACTTTAATTGGGTAATTATTCATATAGAAAACGGAAATATACGTGTAGGTCATATTCTGTCAATGATCTTTGGTACAAGGCCCTGGGGGGAGGGTCGCCAGGTTTTACCGAACTCGTACCGGCTAAATCCCCGCGGTGATCACCACCTGCGCTACGGAGGGAACAACAACCAACCCATGCTAACTCATGGATCTATGTTATCTAAATTTATTATTATTATATTCCATGTCAAATCAACGGTTTATTTTTTCGTATAGATTACATTAATTATTTCCGCACAATCTAGTCCGCATTACGGATAGGCCAGACCGAGTTCGATTGCACAGGTTTCGAGTAATAAGTATTTTAGGAGGAAAGAAAGAAAGAAAATTATTTAATTATTTATTAATGAAAAGTAAATATAAAAATAGAACAGTAATCTGTGTGTATCGGAAAAAAAAGGCGGCCGACTCAGCCTTATGTTGAGTTACCCCCTTGGGTAAAACGCTGAAATTCTGCCGGCGCCTAGTGAGTGTGCGTCACGAAAATCAGTGGGAAAAGAGTAGTGAGTGTTTTTTTTTTTTAATATAAAATTAATCAAATTTTACATTGCTTTTTATTATTTTAGTTACAGATGGTTATATTCAAGAGATATTAAAAAAACCGGCAAAGTATTATTTTCAATTGTTTATTTTACGGTTCACCTGATCTGAATTCATACAACCTATATAGCATGTAATAATACATGTTTGACGAATAACTTGTTCACATAAAATTGTATATGTAAAATAATATGAACAGACAACAACCATCGTTTATGGCAACAAATAAACGAATAACGTAACATGCTACTCAATTGTATAAAACAGAAATCGTAAAAGGAAACAGAAAGCCTTCAACCGCTATTGAAACATGGTTCAAGATCATGAACTTTACACGCTTTCTGACCTTGGATAAATTGTACTGGAAATATCAATTCCTGTTTATTATTGACTTATATACAGCTAGCTGCAATGTTTGTTACCCTGCACGCTTCAAAACTGAAGTAACTTCCATGATTTTTATCGAATTTGGTAAAGATATTCTACTTCTTATCTCTCAGATAATATAAGGCCCGGCTCTTCTCAGCCGCTCTCTTCTTGCAACCTTCCGATCCGGTATTAGATCGTGTGATGCGGTTTATTTTGATTAAAAATAAACAGAAAATAGCACGCAGCATGGGAGAACAAAACTACGTCTTACCGGCTCACTGTTACTACGTTATAAGCTTAGGTTAAAATAAAAAGAGAAAGGTACGGTTCGGTCGAAGATAAAATTAGATCGACAACAAATTTAGGCAGACCTAGCACGACGACAGCTCTATTTACAAGTGAGTAATACGCAGTTTTTTATCGCATGTACTCAGTTACTGTTATAGGGTACTTTTACTGTTTCGTCCCTTTTTTGTTTTAATCGAAACTAAATGCTGCTGTATTATATTCGGCAACGCTTATGTTACGTCATAAATCTGTAAAGTATTTATTTTTCGTTCATTATATGTACAGGCTAACCCCAAAACTAAACTAAAACTAACTCTTAAATTTCTTGTAATACAAGTGACGAAAGATAAATTATTTTTAATGCTTCAGTTTCCGTATACCTCAGCAGTGTTTCCCAAACATTGTTCTGCCATGGCCCAGTAATTTTCACACTGCCCCTTCGTGACCCACTAAATACTTTTAAACCCAAGCTGGTTCCATTAGGTAAAATAATACATAATTATTTATTAATAGATTTTTGTTTTTATTAATAGGTACTACATATTTTGGTATCGCCTATTTAGTCACAAAATTTTAGTGCGAAGTATGGGGCTGCTGCTTATTTTTAAAACAAGGCGGGAATGTTGCGACTCGGTATTTTATTTTGATGGCCCGGTACCGCGTCACGACCCGGCTAATGGGAAACGCTGCCTTAGGGTGTAGACAAACTGAACGCAAGTAATATAGATGACAGTGCAAAATAAAAGGCACCAACTTGATTTATGGCCTTTGCTTACACGTGCCGTGAGTACACATTATTCAGTTGGTACACATGTGCTCAAACATCAATCACAATACATAAAATTTACGCTGCATATTCTGACTATATCGTACTCGTATAACATTATAAACGCAGAGTTTGTGTGTGTATGTTTATTATTATTCATTTCTGTTACGGCTAAATGGATTTTTCAACACACTCGCTCGTAAAGCACCATTTTTAGTATCATAACGTAGCTTATTACGCACTAGTGCTTTTTACTTTACATTACCGCTCAGTTTTATGATAAGTACAATCTCGATTATGATAAGTTTGTACCTTATGCAAATGATATGTGTGTAGACCAAGCATTCTTAATTTAAATGGGTAAAATAGTTTGACAGCTCACCGCTGCGCTGTCAAAAAAAGCAAAACTTAAGCGCCATATTTGTTAACGTTCTCATTGTGTTGGTTGATTATTATCAAAAAATCTACTTAAAAAAATCTGTTTTTTTCCTCGTAAGTGAAAAGCGTCGTTTGATACGCGTGCGCATTGATTATTACACCAACTTTGCACAAATGTATAATATACCATAATGTACCATTATGAAATAGTTTATAATTATTTTAGCTCCAGAAATAAGACACAGGGTTTCATCCCCAAAACAGAGTGAATGTAGTTCCCAAAATGTATTTTTTATACGACTAGGTCGGTAAACAGGCCGCCTGATGGTAAGCGGTTACCGTAGTCATAGGACGCTTGCAACACACGAGGCACTCACGCGTTACCGACCCTTCCCTCCACCCCAATGAGCTCTGGTGACCTTACCCACGCGCAAGAATACAAGATACAATTATTTGGCTGCAGTGTAAGTACTTCCCGAGTTGAGGTGCTCTTAAAGCCCATCACAGACGTAGCTATAATATATATTAATATGCCGAGCTATAATATAAATTACAGTACAAGTTGTCGAAGTAACAGAAATATATATTAATAGCTACGTGTGCGGACACTCAAAGATTAGTATTGAAAATATATCTTAATATGCCTTGCTATGATTTATATTAATATAATATTCTCTATATGCAATTAAAGTTATCTGTTTCATTTTGAACGTAAAGTATAATAAAAACAAATATCGGGCTTCCAAAAAGTCACTCATATCTCTTTAATTAATCATATAAATGAATCACTGTACTAATTTATTCGCAAACTTCAGTACTTTATTACGAAAATATTAATTAATAGTCGAGATAAACGTTCATAGGTGCCTTATCAGGGTCTAAACTGTATAAATAACTTTTTGGTATTGATTTTGAATACAACCTATTGATACTCAAAAGGGACATGCTTATAATACATAATAGAATATTATTGTATTGAAATCAGTTAAACATAATGAAATAACTTATGAAAAGGGTAACATTTCAAATTAGAATTACCACAGTCATAATAGCTGACATCTCATTTGAAATGCGACACGGGTGTGCTCCTCAAAATATCTCTGCCAGGTATGCCAAGTTATTCGATTGCGATAATATTTTATTTTCGTGCATAAGTTGTCAGTTTTCTACAATAGTACATTTCATAGCGTGCTATCTTTGATACATTATATAAACGGCTTTGCTATTATGTGGTGAATATTATGGAAGTATATATGTACACTTAGAAATGAATTAGTGTATTCTTATTACTTTTTAGGATTCTTAGTCTATTACTAAGACTCCGCTGTCCGTCCGTCCGTCCGTCTGTCTTTCAGTGGGCTGTATCTCATGAACGGTAATATACAGGTAATAACAGCTGAAATTTTCAGAGAATATGTATTTCTATTGCCTCTATTACAACAAATAATAAAAATTAAATAATATTTAAAATTAAAGGGGGCACCCATACAACAAACGACTTTTTTTTGGTATTTTTGTTTTCACAGCAAAATGACTTAATTAATATCGTAAGGAATCCTCCGTTTGCGAGTCCGAATCGCACTTGACCGGTTTTTTATTATTCATCCAGAATTTTAAAAACACTGTTTTATGCATATACTTAGTTTATAACTTACCTAGAAGTATACTGGCTCTCAAGAGCAGCTTCTTATCATAAAAAAAAAACAACTTTTTATTCTGAAGCTTCCCCCAGGGGTTGAATTTCGGTAAATCCTTTCTTAGTGCACCCCTAGTATACTTTAAAATATTTCGTCCAAATTTCAAATCTAGCTTCACCGGTTTAGGTTATTGTCTTTCTGACAGTGTAATTAAGTAGATAAATACTTTGACCCAAACTTGATCATTTTCCTTAATTATAAGGCGTATAAGAAACACCCATTTCGACCCATTAAATCTCAAAGGGATTGAAACAAAAACCCTCATAGCAGCAAGCTAACGATGGTATGCCTGTTACGACATGAATTCGACCTTCCGAGCTCCCCGGCCAAGGTCACGGACGGTGCGTAAAATGGCGTCACACTAAACCTTGTATACTACATTCATATTTATTTTGAATGCAGTATTCATTGCTCTTTATATTTTATCATTGTGAAGTGTTGATAAATGGAGTCGACGGATTGTTTGCGATTACATTAATGCTTTTAATACTGGTATGTTATGTTTGTTTCCCGGTATTAGTTTCATATTATGAAACCAGGGTGGTTGATAAAAAAAAACTGATAATATTTAACGTACAATTAACTAAGTATTCATCATCAGCCTATAATGTCCCACTGCTGAGCACAGGCCTCCTTTCACAAATGAGGGTGAAAGGGACTGGGCAGATACTCCACCACGCGTGCCCACTGCGGATTGGTGGAGGTAGGCTAGTGGTCAACCTACTGTTGGAATTTTTCAAGCCGTCTAGGAGGCATCCAACTAGCTTAACGACTATCACAATTAAGTGATAACCGGGACCAACGGCTTAACTAAGTATACCAAAAGACAATTATTTATATAAGATCATAAATAAATGCATTATATAGGTATATACGTACTTTAATGTTACTTACCAATACTGAAGATTCGCAATCAAAGCACTTTTTATCAAAACATCCGATAGCCGTAGTAACACTATCGTAGCACATACTACGTCGTAGCACGTAGCAAGTCCGTACTCTAATAGCTTCTCAACAAGTTACGATAAGACAAATAAGAAAACTTCTTTCATTTTATCTTACATTGTACGCTAACGTCGCTAACTGATCGACTGAGAGTTGAAAACTTCACTGTTAACTTTTTTGTTTTCCCTATTTTACAAGTGTTCATTTTTACACAAAGATAAACATTCAGTATTTTTTGTTGATCTGCTGAGAAAAAGCGATCTTTTAATTTAATACACACAAAATAATAAGCAGTATATTGAAATCATTGTTTTATCAAGATTTTGAAGGCTTGTAAATGTACAGTCGAGGACATAAATATTAGTATATAATAGTGCCTACAACTTAGTGAAATTTTACGATTTTCTCTTAAACTACTGATTGATATTATGCAGGTAGAATATTTCAACATATACTATTATGATTTGTATAACATTTCAACATTTTGAATCTATACAGTGCGAGGAAATTGCTTTTGAATTTCACAATTTGTATACATATTAATGTCATCGAGTGTTCTCTCGTCTGATGATAGCGATCTAACGTCGTATGTGCAAATGTAGAAGTGTTGTTTAGCGTAATTTGAGTTGTTTTTTGTTATTTCAGTAACTGGAAGGTTCTGGTCTAAAGGTCCCGCGGTGACCGGCCGTATTGGAAGCTGAGGAGGGGCAGTTGCTAATTTGTGTTATCTTGATAAGTCTGTATGGTGATTTCCTCCTGGACATCTAAATTCGTTTTAGTGCTAAGAACTGCTTGATGTTGGTTTTGTTTTTCTTAGTCGGTTGATTTTTATTAGTGTTCTTACTATTTCATGTCGATAGCTCGGGTGATTCTTTTATCTTATTATTCTTCTTCTCAGCAAAGTATCCTTCTTTTCCTTGTCTTCCAATATTATAAGTTTTTCTCTTTCTTCTTCGAGTTGCTTTTGTAGTTCTTTGCGTTTGTTTAGCACTTCTAATGGGAAATCTTCTTTAATGTAGTATTGTTTTCCTTATTGGCCAATATTGGCCTCACTTTCTCACCTTTCGTCCCAAGCCTTTTAATAGATTCTATATTTCCTGCCCCACACGGGCCACACGGAATTCGCATCTCTGTGTTAATTAATACCGATATTCTTTTTTCTAAATCTTAGTTAATATTTATGTAAGAGAAAGTATCGATCGATACTATTATGATTGCAATACGTTTTATCTGGTACTAATGAGGACAGACAATATCGATACATTTGATTCGATATCCTGTCCCTGTCCCTTAACCGCAAGTAGCTGGACTTGACAAGGACAAATGTTAATGTACGCATCAAACTACTTGTAATGTTTTTTTTTTTTTTTTTTTTACTGTGTATAGGCCTGTGTTTGACCACAATCTCACCATGGTAAGTGATGATGTGGTCAAAGTTGGTAAGCACACAAAGCCTAGAAGGAACTGGCTCTCAAGTGCAGCTGACGGAACACACCGATGGGTGCTTGACGACAGATTTTCAACTTGAGGGTGGTAGCCAGCCAGACGGGTACTACAAAGTACCCTACCACCGTGCTATGGTTTCCTCACGATGTTTTCCTTCACCGAAAGCTCAAGCTCATTGTAGGATTCGAACCCGGGACCTTCGTCTCGGTTTCGGTATGGTCGGTAGCGGCGCTAGACAAAAATTACTATGGTATTGCTTTGCGCAAGCTCTACTATTCTCCCAACTTGCTAATGAACACAAAACATCTTCTAAGGTATGTACTTATTATAAACAAAGAACGTAATCATAGCGCGATTAAATTGACTCGTAACGCCATCTGTTGGCAATGACGAAAATCTTATTCGCCAAGTATACTGGGTGGAGATATGTCGGGTAAGTCATGCTGTTTATTATTATCTTTATCTTTTATCTTTACATAATGATCGAGCAAAGTTGACCTTTTGTATGTTAAGTTTTTTTTTCTAGATTTCAGTATTGGTCCCATCCCATAGTAAAAGTTATTTAGCATTCAGCTAACCCAACATAGGTTTCGAAAATATCCACTCGAAATCTCCAATTTAATAATAGTACATTATGATACATTTGTGCAAATTTGATTATTAACACACGATAAGGGAGCCGAGAGTGTAATAAATCAATGCACACGAGTGTCATACGACATTTTTCAACTCACTTGCGAGGAAAAAAACAGACTTCAATTTTGCTATAATTGTCACTTTACAAGCGAGTGTGTTGAAAAATAATGTTATTATCTTCATCAAGAACTTAATATTACAAAACAAGGTTGGGGCCGCCTAATAAAATTATTAATGATTTCTAGACCTTAGCATACTTTTTATCTAGAAAAAATATAAAATCCCACAGGAACGCGTAAAAACAACTGCAATAAATACCCAATCCATCCGCATAATTATTATTTAGGGATTATTGTAGCAATCAACACTAATTTAACCTCAGTATTTCCGACTTTTGCTCACCGCAAATGTCATGCAAATAATCCAAAACCGAGATGCATACACAATAAACCCACAAATACGGATACAAACTTGCGAAATTATATGCATTGTGATTTGTGTTTTCATAAATAGTAGATGTAATGAACTCAAAATATTTATCGTTGTCCAGTGGATAATAATTTTGTGGACAACACATTTTCGACCAGCATTTTGTTCAAATTAGCGGAGTACTGTACTTATATAGGGTGACTGGTAATCAGTAAACGATACTTAGACACATGATAACAACTTAAAGTTTTGAAATGGTACCGACAGCAAAAAATCCTTTCGATAATGATTCATTAGTATTTGAAAATTATTCCAATTATTTGATGCATTTGACTATTGATATTATTCCAATAATTTCAGTCGTTACCTTGAGCTCTAAGAAGTTAATAATAGATATATGAATTTATTTTTATTTTTTCATTTAGTTTATTTATTTTCATTGATATAGTTTTTAAGAACTTATAAATTAAACTTGTTGATGTTAATAAAAAAAATACATTATCACATACCATAATATAGATTATGTCATGGTTGTGAGATGAATCTTCTATATAAACACCCTATAAATGTTATGAGACCTAACCGTAAAACATAGTAGCTTCTCGAATCTATCAATTAAATTTAAATTACATCAGCTCGTATCTATAGGCTTGATATTGGATCTGAAGTACCCTGAGAATCAATGCAATCATAATATTGAGAGCGAGTATAATAAAAACTCAATTACACGAGACGCCTACCATTGGCTTGCTTACTACGCTTGGCTTTCTTAATCGTACACTTTTATTGGTCATGTTATTCAATCTACATTTCCGAGTCTTGACTCATAGCATCTGCTTCTAGCTGAATAACAAAATAACAATTATTCACGGACTTGCACTTCATTACAAATTGAATCACACATACACAAGCTGCGAGCGGTGAGACCATTGGTCGATAGGCGGGGCAATACTATCAGGAGTACTATCATGCCATTACAGTGCGGGCTATGATAAATTCGCGGGTGTCCCTTCTTTACGAAGTTATGAACTATACTTAGAGGACTAAGAAAAAAATATTAAAAAAAAACAAATAATAATAAAGGATTAAAAAAATAATCATCACAATTCGAGCTTTTTTGGGTAATTTCAATTCTATAACTTCCATCATGATTGTAGTGAAAGCTTAAGCTATATTAAGTTCCTCAACGAAGAAAAGAATAACTATATAACATTATTTCCAATATTGTATCCTTTTAACCCTTTCCGATTAATCAGACATATTACTGTTGGGATAATCCAAAATGCAAAGAACGGGGGATTATTAACTGAGCTGGTTCACTTATACGTCAGATGGTTTTGAAAATCGGTGAATAGGGAGTGTACGCAAACGGTTCATAATATCGATAGCCCGTCATATCGGGCCTCTCGAACCCGCTTAATAGTCAGGACGTGACCGTGCAAAGGGAGGCTTTCACGATCCGCTAAAATGAGGTAATGTTTTTTACAAAACTTGTAACAGTGCCTACACTGTACAATCGACATCATTTATATGGTTACGTACTAGTCTATTTTATACACTTGTATAGTATATCGAATTTTGTGACACGAGAAGTATATAAATATTATTAAATAAATAAGTACAGTTCTGTTTAATAGAATTTCGAAGTCAAAATGAATCTATCTATACCTACATATAAAATGCTTTGTCCTGAGTGACTGACTGATGCATCAACGCACAGCCTAAACCGCTGCTCGGAGAGACGTGCAACTTGGAGGGTGTGTTCTTTGTATGACGTAGGCATCCGATAAGAACGGATTTTCCGAAATTCTACCCCTAAGAGGATGAAAAACGGGGGCAAAGTTTGTACGGGACAACGCGATTCCTTGGTACTATCTAAACCAAATTTTGCATAAACATTAATTAATGGAAGACGTGTTTCGTATTTTATTGAAACTCATCGCCTATTCCAATTTTAAAGAGTATTGCATTGCACAGTTTTTATGTGAGTTCAATTTTTTTTGTGAGCTACTTTTATTTTTAAAAAAAGAATTAGTTTTCCTCGCAGAAAAATTCAAACCATACGCGGGTGAAACCGTGGGTGTTCTGCTAGACATAGATAAAACAATAACACAAAGACCTACAACACATACCCCATATATAACATCACGTACATAATTCTGGAAGAGAGAGCGCTACGGACGCAACACGAACAATTAATCATCGTGTATTTTGTGTAGGAAAAAATCATGCGCTTCTTTATAGCCCACGCCTGAAACTTGTTACATTATCTGGACTTTACGCCCACGTGCCACTGAAATGTTACTACAAATTGTTTTACCCTTCACAATACTATAAATATAGAATAAATAAATGAAATTAAATCTTCCAATTGTGTTACGGTGAATAAACAATGTTAAATTAAACGAAAACGTTAATGTTAATAATTAAGGCAGTATTAACTCTATTCTGTACGAATTTTCAATAAGGATTAGATAGTGCTTTATTTTTTCTACCTCTATGTTAGTGTTATAGTAAATTTCAAATAGCATGAGAATGATGGCAGTGATGAAACACGAGGCCTTACTCATAAAAACTTATTTAATAATACTGATTAAATGGTCACATAACGTCACATTGTCTGACAGTGACAGTAAGGTGATCGATAAATATGTGACAACTTAAACAGTGTTTTAGTTGCGTTTTATAAGTAAGCTCGATGGTGTTTTAAATTTCTCAATGGGTAATGATATTATTTTGATACTATATGTCAGAATAATCAAGTGATATGATGATGATAGTTTACTTCTTTAGCAAAATGCAAATCTTTTTTCTTATCTAAAACTCATTTTTTTCCGAAATATTTTACACGAAAATGGGTATACATGATGGAAATTTTCAAGCCATGCGGATATGATCTGTAGTGACTGTCCTTTATTTTTTGAGTTAATCCAATCGGCATTTACAGATTTTTGAAAAAAGGTACAGTCAGCAAGAAAATAGCGGAACTTGAGGGCGGTAGCCAGCCACCGGATACTAGAAAGTATTCTACCACCACCGGTGCTATGATTTCCTCACGATGTTTTCCTTCACCGAAGGCTCAAGCATACGACTTCCCTACCATATGAGCTCTCATCGCCTCATATCTCCTCATATATTATGAACAACGAATATCGGATTACCATAAGCTCAAAAGTGAATTAATATGAAGATAAATAGCATCAACAATGTTCCTATTTATATCCTTTCGGCTCGGCTAGGCTCGGCTCGTGCTCGCTTCGCGTAGCATGGACGCACCATAAGATCCTAGAGAACGCACATTCGGAACGGGCGGAAGTTTGTATTAGACAAAATTGTATTACATACAATAGTTGGCCATGCATGTGCAATTAATGCACTATTTGCAGGTAACGTAAAAGATATTTCGTGTACAGGGCTATACAAAAATCTAACTTTGACAATTGACTATGCCATCAAGGTTTCTTGTACCTATATAGTAACTAAACTAAATAGATTATAACCATCCTATTTTCCTATTAACCTAGAAGTACAAAGAGCAACCACTGCTATAAGTGAGAAATCCACTGACCCATTTGACTTCGAAATGAAATGTACGGGAAACACAATGAATGGTAAAGGAAAGCCCTGAATACAAAATGCTAAGTCAACGCCTCTTCTATTATACGACCAACGAAGTATCTTATTGTAGCAAAAAAATATTTTGATAGAACGCTTTGTATTTATTTTCTTCGTATTAACCGGTAAAAAGTAATAAAGGTACTGCGATTACTCATATTGGTCGGTAAACCTCAGTAATTACCTACGTGGAAGCTTGCGGTTTTATAACACTCTTGTTATTACGTGTAATTCCGTTTATCAAAGCTAAAGTAATACGATAATATGGACTAATAACGTAGTAGCAGCTATTATAGTCAATTTGAGTTTTCTAGTAAATGTTTGTTGTGGATATATACCTACCGTATAATCTTACAAGTACCTTATGATAGTTTGTGTGTAACGTGGTTATTTGTCAATTATTAGATTAAGATGAAATTTAGTATAGAGGTTGATCATATTTTGGAATAAAATCAATGATACTTTTATTCACAGGAATACATTCAATCCCTTGGCAACACGGGTATAATCTATACATATAAAATGCTTTGTCCTGAATGACTGACTGACAATCAACGCACAGCCTAAACCGCTGATCGTAGAGACCTGAAACTTGGAGGGTGTGTTCTTTGTATGACGTAGGCATCAGATAAGAAAGGATTTTCCGAAATTCTACCCCTAAGGGGGTGAAAAACGTGGGCAAAGTTTGTATGGGACAACGTGATTCCTTGGTCCGATCTACTTCAAATTTTGTATAAACATTCCTTAACAGAATTGATGGAAGATGTGATTCGTATTTTATTGAAAATCATCACATAACGGGGTCAAAAAGGGGTAGAAAGTTATTTTAGGGGTGATATGCATCGAAGTTGATATCAATACTCCTTAGTAGGTACTTTTGATTTAAATAACATTTTTTATTTTGACTTTTGACACATGTTTGAAATCTCAATCCAATTTTCACAGATTACAGAATAAGGCAGATGGAGCGAAAGGAACACGGGAGTGAGGCCAAAAAAGCAAATACAATTTGAAAAACACATACCTGGTATTCGCTTTTGAATTTGTATTTGCTTTGTTTAAAAAACTTATTTAACGAAAAACACTTTCTTTTTATAAATTAGCATACAGCAGCTTTTAAACATAGCAAATTCAAAAGCGAATACCAGGTGTTTTTCAATTTGTACCTAATTGATTTTTTTGGCCTCACTCCCGTGTTTCGCTTGCTCAATCTGCCTTTCGTTCTGGAAACTGAAATGCTTTTTAAAATTGGAATGCCAAATATAAAAGAATATTTAAATCGGATTAGAATTCGAAATTTGTTTGGAAGTTCATTTTCTCGGACTCGGCGGGAACATGCAGAGTGACGTTGCGTTTTAGTTTTTATATTCATAAATTCGTGTATTTTGAGTTGTATTGTATATTATCGGTGGTATTTTATCCAATAAAGATCAATCCATTTGCACCAGTGAAGTGAAATGAAATGAATTATGTATATCGTCTCTTTTCAAAAGTCCGTGAAGAGTTTTAGTACATGACCACCACTGTAGGTATAACATGACTTTTATGGACGGTGACTGACTGCATGAGGACTATGTGAAAGTGATTTATTGTGACTAGAACTTATATAATATAACTGGAAATTGGCAAAATACACACCCGTGTGACGCCAAAAAAAAAGTACATTTTCTCTATTTCATTAGAATATTTTGATTGTAGTTAATTTAATTTCTTTCTCATTTGTTGTTATAATAATTAAATAAGATTTGAGTTCGTTTTTTTGTGTAGGTATAATATAGGTTTTAGTCTTTGATTAAGGATACATCCAGATAGAGAGTCGCAGCTGTGCACGCGTCGATAAAAATACGCTCTAACTGTTAGGGGCTAAATCAAATAAAAATGCAAAATAATGATCAATATTTAAATTTCTCACGATTTTAATTGGAATATTTTAACAACTACTATCATTATGGACGTCATTATGACAAGCAGAATGACGCAGAGGGAGCGTAAAACGTAGCTGTTACGCGCAGCAGCCTATAAAAGTTGGCCTGTTTTGTACATTAGTGTAGTATGGCGACGTTCTTTCTAGGTATATTTATTTCTATGGTTTTAGTTTTAATTTGTAAAAATATCTGTGTTCGATTTGTTATGTCTAATAATCAGTGGCGTGCATTGGTTTTCGAAGCGGAAAATTTAAACCGTACGCGGGTGAAACCGCGGGGGTCTGCTAGTCTATATATATAAAATGCTTTGTCCTGAATGACTGACTGACAATCAACGCACAGCCTAAACCGCTGATCGTAGAGAGCTGAAACTTGGAGGGTGTGTTCTTTGTATGGCGTAGGCATCAGATAAGAAAGGATTTTCCGAAATTCTACCCCTAAGGGGGTGAAAAACGGGGGCAAAGTTTGTATGCGACAACATGATTCCTTGGTCCGATCTACTTAAAATTTTGCATAAACATTCTTTAACAGAATTGATGGAAGACGTGTTTCATATTTTATTGAAACTCATCGCCAAACGGGGCTAAAAAGGGGTAGAAAGTTATTTTAGGGGTGATTTGCATCGAAGTTGATATCAATACTCCTTAGTACTTTTGATTTAAATAACATTTTTTATTTTGACACATGTTTGAAATCTCAATCCGATTTTCACAGATTACAGAATAAGGCAGATGGAGCAATCGGAACACGGGAGTGAGGCCAAAAAAGCAATACAAATTGAAAAACACATACCTGGGGGGCGATTACGTAAAAAATTTTAATCATTTTCGAATTTAAATCGGTTCAATATAGCGGTTTTCTGATAAATTTTTTACGTCCTGATAACTGCAAATACAAACGGTGGTTCATTAGAAATGGAACCATTTCCGATTTTGTAATATTTCTACCGATTCAGAGGTTATTTCAATCGGAATTTCTTTGCAATAAAGTTACGTAATCCACGTACTTTTATTCGCTTTTGAATTTGTATTTGCTTTGTTTAAAAAACATTATTTAACGAAAAACACATTCTTTTTAATAAATTAGCACACAGCAGCTTTTAAACATAGCATATATAAATTCAAAAGCGAATACCAGGTATGTGTTTTTAAATTTGTACCTAATTGCTTTTTTTGGCCTCACTCCCGTGTTTCGCGCGCTCTATCTGCCTTTTGTTCTGGAATCAGTCATGCTCTTTAAAATTGGAATGTCAAATATAAAAGAATATTTAAATCGGATTAGAATACGAAATTTGTTTGGAAGTTAATTTCCTCGGACTTTTTGGCGGGAACTTGCAGAGTGACGTTGCGTTTTCATTTTTATATTCATAAATTCGTGTATTTTGAGTTTTATTGCATATCATCGGTGGTATTTTATCCAATAAAGATATTGATCTTTAAGACACTCGTGCACATGGATTGCCATGTGCTGTGCACGAGTGTCTTTTCAATAGTCCGTGAAGAGTTTTAGTACATGACCACCACTGTAGTATAACATGACTTTTATGGACGGTGACTGACTACATGACGACTATGTGAAAGTGATTTATTGTGACTAGAACTTACATAATATTACTGGAAATTGGCAAAATATACACCCGTGTGAAGCCAATGAAAAAAAAAGTTCATTTTCTCTATTTCATTAGAATATTTTGATTGTAGTTAATTTAATTTCATTGTCATTTGTTCTTATAATAATTAAATAAGATTCTTTGAGTTCGATTTTTTAGTATAGGTATAATATAGGTTTTTAGTTTTAATTGTAAATATATCTGTGTTTGATTTGTTGTGTCTAATAATCAGTGGCGTGCATTGGTTTTCGAAGGAGAAAATTCAACCCGTACGCGGGTGAATCCGCGGGGGTCTGCTAGTCTATATATATAAAATGCTTTGTCCTGAATGACTGACTGACAATCAACGCACAGCCTAAACCGCTGATCGTAGAGAGCTGAAACTTGGAGGGTGTGTTCTTTGTATCACGTAGGCATCAGATAAGAAAGGATTTTCCGAAATTCTACCCCTAAGGGGGTGAAAAACGGGGGCAAAGTTTGTATGGGACAACGTGATTCCTTGGTCCGATCTATTTCAAATTTTGCATAAACATTCCTTAACAGAATTGATGGAAGATGTGTTTCGTATTTTATTGAAAATCATCGCCTAACGGGGTCAAAAAGGGGTAGAATGTTATTTTAGGGGTGATTTGCATCGAAGTTGATATCAATACTCTTTAGTACTTTTGATTTAAATAACATTTTTTATTTTGACACATGTTTGAAATCTCAATCCGATTTTCACAGATTACAGAATAAGGCAGATGGAGCTAACGGAACACGGGAGTGAGGCCAAAAAAGCAAATACAAATTGAAAAACACATACCTGGAATTCGCTTATGAATTTGTATTTGCTTTGTTTAAAAAACTTTATTTAACGAAAAACACTTTCTTTAGAATAAATTAGCACACAGCAGCTTTTAAAAATAGCAAATACATATTCGAAAGCGAATACCTGGTATGTGTTTTTCAATTTGTACCTAATTACTTTTCTTGGCCTCACTCCCGTGTTTCGCGCGCTCTATCTGCCTTTTGTTCTGTAACTGAGCCGATTTTATTAAGAAAAGTTGTTGCTATGCAAATATGCTGAAATGCTCTTTAAAATTGGAATGTCAAAAATAAAAGAATATTTAAATCGGATTAGAATTCGAAAGTTTATTTTCTTGGACTTTTTGGCGGGAACTTGCAAAGTGACGTTGCGTTTCATTTTTATTTTCATAAATTCGTGTATTTTGAGTTTTATCAGTGGTATTTTATCCAATAAAGATCTATCCATGTGCACCAGTGAAGTGAAATGAATTAGGTATGTGTATCGTGTCTTTTCAAAAGTCCGTGAAGAGTTTTAGTACATGACCACCACTGTAGTAAAACATAACTTTTATGGACGGTGACTGACTGAGCACTATGTGAAAGTGATTTATTGTGACTAGAACTTGTAATATAACTGAAAGTTGGCAAAAAACACAAGCCATGTGATGCCAATGAAAATAAAAAAGTTCATTTTCTCTATTTCATTAGAATATTTTGATTGTAGTTAATTTAATTTCTTTTTCATTTGTTGTTATAATAATTAAATAAGATTATTTGCGTTTGATTGAGTGTATAATATAGGTTTTTAGTTTTAATTGTAAAATTATGTGTTTTATTTGTTGTGTCTAATAATCAGTGGCGTGCATTGGTTTTCGAAGGAGAAAATTCAAACCGTACGCGGGTGAAACCGCGGGGGTCTGCTAGTATTGTATACAATCATACATTATGATCGAGCAAGGTTGACATTTTGTAAAAAAAGTAAAAAAAAATATGAGATTTCACTACTAGTCCCATAGTAAAAGTTGTTCAGCATGACAAACCCAACATAGGTTTCGAAAATATGCCATCTCGAAGTCTCCTCCTGTTATAAAGTAGGCGCACGAGATAAACATTTTTCTAACATGCTAAAGATCAGAACCTCTCCCTGAATAATATTCAGTACTCGTGACATTTACTCGCAACTGTGAGAGATAAATCAGGTCAAATTTCCGCTTAGCATATTAAAATATATACCTTTGTGAGATTTGTTACTAAAACTTTGCCATTGATGTTGTGGCATATATCTAACTGACACACAAAAAGTTTTTCTGAATAATTGAGTAGGTAACATTGTTTTCGATTTTTGCTAGCTATAGTCACCAGAACCTTCAGTTGACGTTTAAAACATTGTTTTTTATATATCATTGTAATAGATGTTAAAAACCAATGTCTCGACAAGTCGACATAGATACAAGACTGTAGCAAACCTAAATTGCTTAAAACAATTTAACTGTCACAACTAATAAATTCATAGCGAACACACTAGAATAATCATTAAACACGCCTTTCAGCGAAGGGAATCCTGGCAAGTGCTTCACACTTACTAGCACCCGATTAAAAATGGTCCATCTTGACATACTTCCTCAGAATACCTACACCTGACAGCTGTGTCGTCACAACTCACAAGTGATAGGTCACCAGCGTTTTATTTTTAATGAGAAACAATTAGGTATATCGACGAGCCTGAAAATGCAGGTATAAAAGTAATTCAATGAGCTCCTACCATAGATAATACTAGCCCCCCGCGGTTTCACTCGCGTTCCCGTGATAAAAACTCCATACCATAGGCCTTCTGCATGCCAAATTGCATGATGAGCCATTGAGAAGTTGACGCGTGAAAGCGTAACAAACAAACAAACTCACTTTCGCATTTATAATATTAGTTAGGATAATGGATAATTCACTGTCATGACATTTTCAGAAAAGAGAATTACCATGAAGAACTCTGAGAATTGTGGACGTTATGCTCTCAATTTTATTTTACGATGGTTATTTTGGTTCATTGGATATTATAGTCTTGGCTGCTCCAACAGGTATAGGTCATAGCATAGCAAATGAAAACAGGACGATTAAGGAGATTCATAGTGAGGACACCGTTTTGACAGCTGCATTAGGTAATGGTTTCCACAATGTGTTCAAGTGTACACAATGTGTGTGAACGAACGTTGTTGCAGTCACGTGCTAAAAGAAGTCTGCACGTCTGCACAAACATCGGTGTATTCTTTGGGCTTCATAACATCATATACATACATAATATAATCTTAAAAATTAAGTGCAGTCACGATCAAACGATAGTTATTGAAACTCAGAAATGTAGCCCAGACTTCCCCGCGGGAAATCTCGCGCTGTCTCGGAATCAAAATGAATTCAATCAAAATAATATTTCCAAAAGTAAATTTGTAAAGGCCAGCAATAAATAACTTACTATATTTAATAAGTAAATGAAAAAGTTTCACGTTTTATAAAAAAATATGGAAACCTATCAGCAAAAATTGTTCTGGACCTATTAGAAAATGAATCATCAATTAGTACTGTATCTTAACTTTCTGTCCCACGTGGTTCACCCATAGACTCGCTACGCTTACATAGTGATAATTTTAATAAAATAAAAAGATAGAAACTGGACAGACCAATAGAGCTTTTTCATTTATTTGAAATAGCACATTACATTTTCGAGTAAAAACATTCCTCATTATCCTAATTTGCCATCAACACAAATAAAATGAGTTTTGTTTTGCAAAATCAAAATATTCAGATAGGAACGGTAATTGAGAACAGAGACAAAGCATCAAGTCGTAGAGATAAATGAAATGTAGAGAAAGGAAAACAGTCTCATTTAACACAGTGTTTTGCTTCCGGACTCCTGATTAAACCTCATCATTAAAACATAGTATAATGTCAAGAGCACTTCATGTATTTTATGGTTATTGTCTTGGTTTCAGTTAGATAATACGTAGTTTCAGCTATTCGTTGAAGATTAACCTTCATGGAATAAATTTTACAATTATCTAGATATGTAATCAGAATAATAATTTGTAATAATAGTCAATAAATATTATATTTCTATTCTAATCATTTAAAATTCAATGCATATGTACCTATTTAAAGTGATTGTGATGGTTTTCATAAAATATAATATTCCTTTATTATACCTATTGTAATGAGTCGAACATGTCAATACCAAATATTACTATGGTACTAAATTCGATATCACGCAAAAAGTCCAACATCTATTATAGTTTAATACCTACACCACCACCAACTGTAATGGTGCGTCCATGCTACGCGAAGCGAGCACGAGCCGAGCCTCGAACGAACAGGATTCGTTCGTTGCTCGCGATTTCAAGCGTGGACGTACTTAACGAGCCTACAATGAGCGCGATGCGAATCCCTGTGTTCGTGAAAAACTGACAATCGGGCGGAGCGCAGTCGAGCTAGCTACGAATGCTCGTTCGAGGCTCGCAAACCCGTCCACGCTACGCGAATCGTGCTCGCAGTGTGCTCGTTCGTGGCTCGGCGCGTGCTCGGTTCGTCAAGCATGGACGCACCATTAGACGTCACATAATCATCTCAACATTCTACCTACTCACTTTACAAAATGCTGAACACAAAGAATGTTTGCAGATTAGTGCTCGGCATGCACGCTGCAGCTTATAACTTAGCCAAGCTAGTTCTTCAGCTTATGTGAGCTGGTATATAGGAGACAGCCTCACGAAGTGGTACGCCATATAGCCTACAAAAAGAGTGGAGCACCTAAGTTCGGTGTCTCGCCTGATTAATAAAACACGAAGAAACCTCAGCCCATGCCTTTGGGTATGTGATGTGAGGATGTTATTGACTGGGACATTCCGCAGGTCCGTCTGGCGGACAGATTAGATTGCTTGTCTGATTTGCTAATGTAAGGAATGATTCACTATAGTTAGATGTATTTGCTCACGCATATGTAGGATTAAATTGTGCTTCACTTTATTATAAGGTCCGTCCTGGGGCTCTACCGCGTACCTTTGGTGGTAATCGTAACGAACACCATTAATTATTTCATCCAATGACGCGCACGCGGTATGACGCGACAATGACTATTCTTGATTGAATTAAATGCCCTGATTGAATGAAATTCATCAATGGTGTTCGTTACGATGACCACCAAAGTTACGCGGTAGAGCCCCTGATATTTTATCTACATGTATAAGCCATTGTCATTTACTGGAAAATAGTTGTCACGAATATCAATGACGATTAAATTCTTATGGTTTTTGTAGACACAGATATAGTTAGACTAAGTAAGTTTAGTTCGTAAACAGCATAATCAGCACCATTATATATTTTAACCGACTTCAAAAAAAGGAGGAGGTTCTCAATTCGGTTGTATTTTTTTTTATGTACCTCATATCTCCGTCATTTATCAACCGATTTGGAAAATTCTTTTTTGGATCAGGATTTGATTAATTCTTAATGTACTTTGAAGTCAGTTTAAGTTTTTTGTAAAACAGTCCAATTATGTATTTTATTGTATGTAGAGTCGAAGCTAATTAATAACTTACTTCATAAAAAGTGTCACTAGTAAATTCGCATTTCTCCTTTTTCCTTACCATGAAACTTCTAAGCCGTATTTTCAAATTTGCATTCCTCGTAAGTCGTACCAATCAAAACTTTTGTAATTGATTTAATAAAAATCTTCTCAAATTATCTAAAGACAAAGACCTACCTTTGAGCTACCTACGTGATCCGTAAGTCAAATTAAGAGCATCTAAAATTAGCATTTGGGACACTTTGCGAAGGGATTTGAAAAGGCCTTGATATGTCTTAAAATGTGCACACAATTGAAAATCACATTTATAAGAAAATTAAAAATACTTTAAAGTAGTTTCGTAAATAAAAAAATGTATATATAGGTATATCGTATTAACTGTAACCATACATTTCCAATGTCATATGATTGTTGTTGATAGTTCAAGTTCTTCTATAACAGTCATACAATCGTTTGATCAAATACACCCTTATCATATTAAATATTCAAGTTAGGTTCGACATTACGTAAATGATGTTAACATCGAAATAAACTAAATAAGTAGCAAAATCCGAGCTAGCAAATTCCTTTTCCTTAGCAAAAGATTTCCTTGATAAAAGCAAATAAGTACCGAAATTACGATATTTCCTTTAAGAAAACTAGAAAAGAATAAGTAAAGACCAAGTATATTACATAATACTATTGGTAATATCTATAAATCTTAGACAGCAATACCAAATGTTGGTGAAACACGCGAAATAAACAGTAGTACAAGTACGGTCAGAAACAAAAGTCAATAAAAGGTTTGGTATAACAATTGAATCTGGAATCTTACTTCAATCCTTTCAAACAAAGTTACATTAACTGGTCGCGCATTAATTAACGATTCTCACTTAGCGTATTTTACTAAGGCCCCATTTTTCAATCGCTGCATAAACCTCAGATAAACAATTCCTCAGATAGGTTCACAAAAACTGTTCTAATTTTAAATTAACAGTCAAATACCGCTTATCTGCCCATTGAAATATCAGCCCTCAATCAATTAACTCACTAGGTTATTGAGTCTGTAAAAGCAAGCCAATATTGTGATGGCACTAACAACATATACATAAACCACTCTGAACCTCAATGAAGTACAAATTAAGTCGTTATTGCATTGCAATTCTCGTGATAAATACGTAACAAAAACAATACACAAATTCAATCGTAGTTCATCGAACTAGTTTTTAATTTGTTGATAAATAAAATTAGAATCGTTTTTCTTTTGTTTTAATACAAATACTCCAGTGATAAATAATACAGATAAAGATTAACTTAAGGAATATCACATGTCTGATAATTTTAAAAACAAAACCTTGTTTAATACTTTTCCATATATTTTAGTGTAATCACGACCTACATTCTTTAAATAGGGCAGAACATTATTATATAGGTTAGTTGTGTGCTTAAGTAGCGCGACCACCAGCCTGCCTCTATGGTCATTGAATTAACTATCTTCCGATAGTGCTGCGTTAAACGGCAGCTAACCTGATTATGTCATGAAAATGTAAACCGCACACAGTGTCTTGACATTGTTCATGAAGGGGTTAATCCATGTTCTTCTAAATGTTTTTTTTTACGTAGAGATGCATTGATTTTGTCATCTTAGTTGGTAGAGATAACTTTTAGTGATAAGGCCAATGTAACACTTTCCTTTTTATTCCATTTTTATTTTCAATCATGTAGTGTGACAATATAGTATCTATCTATCTTATAATTTGCATATAAAGTTTTTGATGCATACAGAAATTACCTCATTAACTAGCATAAACATAATAGTAATATTTAAACGTCACTCAGATAGCTTTTTCTGAGAACCTTACCTAAAAACACATACTATTCCAAAAATGTTTATATGTGGTATATATTTTATACTTGAACGATTTAACCTCATCGTTCAAGATTTTATACAACATACCTACTATACTCTATTCATAAGTACATAGTCGATATTATTGAGGCTTCGAGCTTGTAATAAGTATAAGTAATATTTCCCTCGTTTATTACGATTTTAACAAATGCCATGACTGACTATGCCAGTAAAAAAACATCTTAGTTAATAAAGCTCAGAGGTAACGCTACAAATTGTCCTATAAGCCGTCTTAGTAAGACGATCTCACTCAATAACCACGCTTTCCAACAATAAGATTATATGGCATTAAAGACACCGATTGCATTACAGTTTACCGCCACTACAATGACCTTTATAGTAAATATCAATAGCTCAGTAGCTTATAAATGTCGACTCACGCAAATTAAAACCTATAAATAAATATCAAAATCTGTAATCAAACATCATTAATCTGATATCGGTCGAAAACACAAACTTCCCGGAGTAAATCGAGCCTGACAGCGCTTTCATATAAAAATGGATGCGAAATACCTATTGTACTATCAATGAATTACTACACAATGTTGCAGTTGTGCAATTAAATCCTGAAACACCTGAAAACGCTGCCATAACGACCACAAATGACTGCGTAACTGTCGGCTGTGGGGCACAAAGCGATGAGCACTGGTAACCAATAACACACCTGTGACGCTGAGCAAGGACATGATGGGACGTGCGTCCGTCTGGCCTGGCTGGCCCGTCGACCCGAGGCGGTCGGCGGGGCCGGCGCCTCACCGGCCGCCACGGGACGCCATTACTCGCACACGCGCGCCCGGCTCTACGCGCGGCCGGCGACCGACTGACGCCCGGCTACCCACACTACCTACTAGTTCGTGGGTACTAGCACCACGCACGCGCACCACCTACCATCTGACATCACCGGCACCCGGATTATTTTCACCCGGCGAGGTAAATACCCTCACATCGATCGAGCCCGGTTAAACTTGATGCAATTATTGCACTGCCCTAGTCCTTACCGATGCAGTTCTAATGACCCTTGCAACTGTATATTTCCGGTACCCGGCTATGTTATCATGGTGAACGGATCTATACGTTTACCGTGGTGTTATCTTGTACTGCGAAATATTGGCTTTGATAAAAAATCGTAGCGGCGGGCGTTGTAAATAATGGGGTCAACGACCAATTTTTTATAAATGTTGACAGGTATCATTTTTTTTATAATATCGATGAAGTTGGGCGAAGGCTGTCAGACCTATTAACAAGTCAAATTATCTTCACGATTTCTGCACAGGTTGAAATGACGTTGAAAACTTAATCATCGTTAAGTAAACTGAACAACACCGTTGGGTCTAAATAAATGATCACGATAAGCGATAGGGACACACGCAGACGTTATTTATTTCCTCGGGAATATAATCACAAGTTTATCTTCATCTTGTACCGGGAAGTTTAATTGTATTAAGAGTTTTAGTAAACATGTAAACCGTGCATCGCTACCATACTATCCAAAGTAATACGCTACACATACGTTAAGGAAATGTAATAAATACTACGTTTACGCAAACTACAACCTTATTAAAAGACACAATTCGCTTGTATTCTTCCGTAGCACTCTGCTACGAGACTTCGTAGCAAATGAAAAACTGATACAACCCATTTTATAGTTTTACACCTAGTCCAAGCAATGTTATTGCATTTGTTATGAAATTGCAATTTTCACAATTTCAAATGACTCTTGGTTAGAGACAATAATTGCACTGTAGAGAATTTATGAACTAGGAATATGACTGGAATTTGTGTCATTTCAAACTTTTGTTACACGGAAATTGCATTTCACATACTTAAGTTATTCATATTATGGTTACACCTCAGCGGTAGGTATATCTTTTCCCTTCATTTCACAAAATGATGTTTCAATAGTTTCGTAGAATGTGCTACGAGATTTCAATACATCGTATATTCTACAAAAAGGCGAGTTTAAAAAAATCTTACGGATAATTATGACTTTCTTTTTGTGTATAACAAGGCTCTAGTTTTAAGTACATAGAATGTACGAATTGGCTACGAGATTTAAGTTTGCGTTCTATTTACCACGATTGGCTTCAAAACTACGTTACACTACTAAAATTTTCTAGAAATGTACTTTCTACATAGACCAACAGAATTGATTTATTTACTACAATAAATTAGCGAAACATGATACCACTGTTTTGGAATCCTGATATTTTTACTAACAGTGCTTTATGAATAGTGAGCTACTACAACTTAAAATGATCTTTTACTGAAAAAATAAGAAGTGAAAAAACCTTTTTTTATAACCGATTTGAATTATTTAGTAACTACTGAAGGTTAACAATAATGGAGAAGAATAGTATGTATCCCACATTATATACATTTTATAAAATCTATTATAAAAGTCTGTCAGTTTCTACATTATATATGTTACCTTATTTTCAATTTCCTCTTTCCGCTACGTATTAGCATTTTAAATGTTTATGAAGTGATATCGCGACAGTAACTTTAATGATTTATTACAATATCTGTAAATCTCTAAAACGGCTCTAACGGCTCGAAGAAATTTGCAAGCGCATTTTTCCTTATTCGTTTCCTTAATCGTTATTTCATAAAGTATAGAGTTTCCCAGAATTATTTATTCCTACTTTGAAGTGTGTTATCTTTTACTAAAAAAAACTAACCGTGCTAAAACAGTTTGAACTCTATACTCGAGTAATAAAAACATTGAAAAACTATGACTTAGTACCAAATAGCATTTACTCGACAGAATCAAGAATTTAATCTGATTCTAGCTGACTGCAGGTAATGTGTTATTTAAAAATTCATTGCACGTCCTAGTTGAGTGCCGCAAGCGAGATGTACTTCCAGGTTTTCAGCGAGCTTCTTTTGCGTACTTTTCTGGTTGAGATTCCTTTGTTAAAGCTTTTTATTTAGAAACCAGGCAAACGGGAAAGATTAAAATCTGTTCTCAGCACACTTCGGGATGAAACTAATCAGAGGAACTTGTATCGTAACTCGTTCGTGGTTCTAGTATTTTTTTCACTACAGGATAACACGACACCCAATCAATGTGCAAAAACAATACGGTTCTATTTCTATGTACTAAAATGTAGTCAATATTTTTCAATTGATTTTTCCATTTGCTTACATTATCGAAGATGTTCTAAGGTGCCTTCTTGATACTCAGATTTCAATGACTTCGTCTTTTAGGAGACATCAACGAAACGACCCTGAAAAGAAGTTAGATTTCTTTACAAAATTCAGCAGATTCTGCGCGTGGACCAAAGTTGCCATTGTCCTAGACGTGTGATTGATTTTCAATAATTTTATTGATTCATGATATGCAGACCAGCATGTGGCGTGTTCAAGCCGTCATGTTGAACAACAGCAAAGCTTCGTTACACAAATAATCTTTGTCAATGAGTTGTACCCATCATTACGTAACTCGCACGTGGCGGCGGCGGCGTCACTCGGTCCTTTCCGACCTTCCACGAGAACGACCGAATCCCATTTCAAATATCGATCGGAGCGAGCCCGCGAACGCGCGACATGGCTGTGACGTCACCGTTCACCACCCTACATACAAAGTAGTATCGACCCACACGATCCAAAGCAAAAACAGCCTTACTATGTTTTCAATTCGGTTTTCAATCGCGTGGTTTCTGTGTGGTCGTTAGTATGTTTTACGGGTGATGGGGATTGTGTAAGGTGGTGGTGCGAGCCTCCTGACCCACATTGCGCCCTCCCGATGCCGATGCGTATAATGCGTATGCACCTGTTATGTACCTACTCTCGTATCGTACGAGTGCAATACGTGCAACATGTGACATTTGAGGTAAAAATAGCACGTATGAAAGAAATGCTGTGATTTCAGAAGATTTGAAAACATAAAGACTGGTCTAGTTTTGCGTGGTCGACCTGTAAGGCTAGAAATTTTAGACAAAAGAAACGAAAAGATTGTTTTAGTGTCTAAAATATAACAAAAATGTCCAATAATATTACTAAACAATGTTTTCAAGCTTACTCTCATCTCAATCACATGTAATAAGTAATAATAATAAGTATCAGTACCACGAACAATACAATTTAATCGAACTGTATTGTAATATCATAATCAGCATTTCTAATGTTTTTTATTATTCTATTTAATTTTTTATTATTCTTTTTCGAAAGTAATTTAAAATACACTCATAAAATAAGAAAAATCTTAGAGAACTAGAAAAAAAAAACATCCGCAGTTTTATCCGCATCTAGAGTAACTAAAGATGCGGAATGGCATCAGAACTCCATAAGCTAGAATTCATCCTATTTTCCGTTAAAACCATATGTTCTTATGAACTACACTGCTACTCTACCGCATCAACTTGCATCCAGTAACAAATCCTACGGGATCTGCTACGAAATGCTACGAAGCACTTCGTAGAGGATCATTCGTGAGAGTTATAATTTACATCACAGATTACATCGACTCGGGACTAATATTATAATGCCATCGTGCCATTGCGGTGATGCAGTTTACCACCATACTACAAGGGATCAAGTTGCATGAGTCCATTGGAACACAAGGTCTGCCGACATTCCAAGAAAATCCTACGCAATCAACTTTCAAAAGGTGTAATGTTTGGTTGGTGTATACGAAGGACGAAGCGAAGCCGAGTACTTCCGCTAGTATTTCAAAAGGGCGAAGCGCCAGCTCTAGACCTTTTCACCCGGCTGCGCGGCAGCAAAGATTGGGTTATGGTTTTACCCTTAAACCTTTATACCCTTAAACATCCCTACGGTTGGATGGATTATCTATATATATAAAATGCTTTGTCTTGAATGACTGACCCTTAGGGGTACCTAAGGGGGTGAAAAACAGGGGCAAAGTTTGTATGGGACAACGTGATTCCTTGGTCCGATCTACTTCAAATTTTGCATAAACATTCCTTGGCAGTATTGATGGAAGACGTGTTTCGTATTTTATTGAAACTAATCGCCTAACGGGGTCAAAAAGGGGTAGGAAGTTATTTTAGGGGTGATTTGCATCGAGTTTGATATCAATACTCCTAAGTACTTTAGATTTAAATTACATTTTATTTTGACACATGTTTGAAAACTCAATCCGATTTACACAGATTACAGAATAAGGCAGATGGAGCGCGCGAAACACGGGCGTGAGGCCAAAAAAGCAAATAAATCGCTTTTAAATTTGTATTTGCTTTGTTTAGAAAACTTTATTTAACGAAAAACACTTTCTTTTTAATAAACTTTGTTTTTAAACATTTAGAAATGTAATTATGTCTGTTCCGGTTCATAGCTAATGTTATAAGGAGTAACTTAGCTACTTTTATTTTTGATAAATAATTAGTGTTTCGCGTAAAAAAATTCAAACCGTACGCGGATGAAACCGCGGGTGTCTGCTAGTAATGAATAAATTGATGGTTGAATGATGGATGAATTTCATGAGGTATTGCAGTCAAGCACTAACCAATATTAAAAAAACACATATCTTGTAAAAAAAAAAACCTATATACTATTACCCAAAGGTTGCGTGGAAGAAATCGCTTTAGCGATAAGGCCGCCTATGTTGTGATCGCCATTTTGTTTCATACCAAATTTTATTCATATCAAATTTTATAAAATTCAAGGTAGGTAGGTATATTCAAAATTATAAATATTATCGAGTTTGTATTTGCTTTTTTGGCTTCACTTTCGTGTTCCGCGCCTCCATCTGATTATCATTCATCATTATTATCATTATCATCTGTGGCTGTAGGTAGCGCACACGCGATGAGATAGTTAATTTTAAGTAACGTTTGCAGCAGTTTGACATCGGATGGGTGACCAAACAAATTGTTATTTCGAATTGCTCCGTGCTGTAATGGGATCGTTAATAAGCTGAGATGAAAAAAGATATATTACTCACTATTTCATTCACAACGAATTTTATTCTATCATTAAAATATAATTATATAAAATCACAAAACTAGACAAGTAGGTAGATGAAATTAAAATACTGTACCTAGGCGGGCAGCCCTATCGCGTGTTCACGTTACCGTGCGGCTGTTGGTAAATTATTTCAAATACAGGGCAGCGTCATAATTCTGTATAGATTACTTTACCGTGCCATGACGGTGTCATTTCCTATATTTGATATACCGAAAGTAAATGTCAAATGCCCCTTTATTGTCATTTATTTACAACAAATATGTATAAGTTATCGGAAGCAGCGGTAGACTTGACGAAAGTAAATTATGTTATTGAGAGAGGTAGAGCATAGCGTTTATTCGCTCAAAGAGCAGCTCGACTGGGGAAGTACCTCCACCTTACAGAATACCGCAGCCAAATAACTTTATGTTGTGTAAAGTTGTGTTCCTGCGCGTGAGTAAGGTCGCCAGAGCTCATAGGGGAGGGGGGAAAGGTCGGTAACGCGTGAGCGATGCTTCTTGTGTTGCGAGCGTCCATATGGCTACGGTAACCGCTTACCATCAGGTGGGCCGTATGCTTGTTTACCGACTAAGTTGTATAAAAAAAAAAAAAAAATGTATATAAATAAATATTTTTAATTAATCAGGTATCAACCGGTGGTTTACCAGCACACTGGATTTTATATACAACTTTACTTAGTGAAGTACTAAAAAGTATAAAATAACGATGTAGGAGCTCACACAGATTAAGTGGCTCTAGTAATGTATTATTTGTAAAACGCTTGAGAAAAATAAGAAAACATTTGAAACCTGATTGGATTTATTGCATTATATAAAACATGTCTTTTGTTTAAAACTACACTATTTAATTTAATATTCATAATAACAAGCAAACAAAAACTTTACGTAAAACAAGCTTATCTATTTTCAGTAAAATCATTTGGTTGAAAATAATATCAACGTCAGATTTTCTATGTTGATATTATATTATCCTACTAGCTACCTGCTCGGGGTACGTAAGGCTAATGTATTATACACATAAACCTTCCGGATGAAATTCTCTAAATTATAGTAGGTAAACACTTCATCAAAATCTATTGCTTAATTTAAAAGAACTAAGTAACATAAACAGAAAGACGAAAATAGCTACTTTGTATTCTATTCAGAGTTGCACAAAGCATAAATAAAATCCTTGACATGTACAGTCGAGTACATAAATATGTATACACTTTTAGAAATTCAAAAGCAATTTTCTCGCATGTTTAACATTTAAGTGTTAAACTATTACACAAATCATAATAGTATATGTTAGAAGATCCTGCCTTTATAATATCTCATAATTTCAATCAGTAGTTTAAGAGGAAACCATTGTTGAATTTTACTAAGTGTATACATATTTATGTCCTCGACTGTACCTATTCAAGGTTAAAAGTTACAATACAATTTAGCACAGGTCCTTTTATCCAGACGACTGTCTATAATCGATCTGAATAATAAGTTGAATAAAACTTAGACATAGTAATAACAAAAGTCGAACCTTAATACTTTATTAGGTACTTTATTCTTTAGACCTAAAACATGAGATGGTTAAGGCAAAGTCTAGTAAAAACAGGTCCTTAGATAGTCCTGGCTCTTTCTTATGACGTTGTGATGCATATACTGGGTGGAGATTTCGAGATGGCTTATTTTCGAAAACTATGTTGGGTTAGACATTCTGAACTACTTTTACCAAGGGACCAATAGTGAAATCTCAAAAAAAATATACTTTTCTTACAAAATGTCAACCTTGCTCAATCATAATGTATGAAAAGTAAAAAAATTTTTTGAGTATTCAGTGTTGGTCCCATAAAATGAGTAGAAAATATGCCATCTCGAAATCTCCACCCAGTATATAAAACCTGGGTTTTACTAGACTTGCTTTAAACCATCTCATGGAATGAGGGGTTAGAGTTCCTAAAATTATGATACAAAATATTCCTTTTATGGTGGAATTGTATAAAAGTAGCTCAGCAACGAAGGGAACTTTAATTAAAATGGGAATAAATATAATTTTAATTATCTTAAATATTGCTTTACATGACACTATTGAGACCTTCAACAAACTTTAAATACTTTTCGTGTCTGTCTGCATAATTATCACAATCATTTTGTCTTTCCTCTATAAATTTCTTCTCATGGAATAAAATCACACTGAAAAGAGCACTGGAATAAACACAGTTACTGTCATATCTCACAATTTTGGCCTGTTTCTGTCTTAAATTGTCTGAATTACATTTCCTACAAGTATTCTTGACTAGTGCACCGTTTCTTCTAACCAATCCAAAGTAATCATATATAATGCCAATGATTTCATGCACAATAAACCTTCTATGATACCATAGAGTCTCATGATATTTATAAAACCTTAGTAATTCATTATTCAATACTATCTCATGAAACAATACCTCTAATTTTCTACACACTAAAAAATTATTAGTAACACATTTACAATTTTTAAATGAACAGCAAAGTAGTAAGTTAATTAAGTTATCTTCTGAATGTGATATCAAGTTTTCTTCAATTGCTTGGACGTTACTATCTTTGGGAAAGTTTGTAGCTAGCACTCTTACAAAACTCTTGCGTAGATTTGTGTCAATGGCATTTTCAAATACTTTCCATCTATCTTCGTTAATTTTGAAAATGTTTTTGATGCAAAACTGTCTGTAGTGGAAGCAACTGAAGTCTGAAACATGTTTGGATGTCCATCGTTCAGAGAAACTGTACTCTTTGATGTAAAGTAAATGTAAATCAAATTGTTTCTCGACAATTTTTAATTTGTTCAACAGCCACATACGATGATTCCAACTATGATAGTTGTTTGGACTTTTGTCAGATGCAAGCTCACAGATACGGAGCTCTTCATTTACAAGGTTTTCAATGTAATTGCTTTGAAGAGATTCATCTGAAATCATAATTTATAAGTTCACAGTGGTTTTTGATATACATTTTTTTAAATAGATATAAACCAAAGAAATATTTGAAAAACAATCTTAATGAATCTGAAGAATAGGGATTATTCCTGGGTAAAAAAACGATTATTCTAATTAGTCAGTCTAAGTTCAATTTTTAAAAATTATTAGATATGTATTTTTTGCTTTACCAAATTATAAAAAAATTACAAAGATAAAGCTTGTCAATGTTTGGGAGTAGGGGGGGGCCAGTGCCCTCACTTTAGAGTAAAACTGTATGATAATGTAACATCACGCAGAACTTCAACACACAATATCTTCATATTTTTTAGTTTACAACAGAAAAAATATTTTTTGATAATATAAATGAACTAAATAGATTTTTTCAATCACCTAACCCATTATGCTTGAATAAAGTTAATGCAAACAATATGTAGTATAAAAATAAGAAAGTAATTTACCTTGCAATATTGCCTCCAGTAACCATCTACGATACGCAAAAGCATCATTGCATTTAGGCTTTCTCGATAACACTATTTTAGTAAACTGGAGTTCTGAAGACTTAGCCAGTAGTCCTTTGAGTAACATCTCGCGTCGCTTATTCCATAACAAACTTAGCTCAGGATTGACAAGGAGTGTTACATTTATCAACCTAGTTAGTCTCTCCGAGTTCACTGTGGATAATTTACTACCTTTACGTGTAGGTTTTGAGCAGTATTTCGCCATAAGTTCTTTGTAGCAATACATATAAACATGTTTCACACACCATGACTCCAAACCGAGGCAGTTTTCTATGTGTAGAACAGGTGATTTGTTTTGGATATTACTCTCGACCGGCACTATATCGAATGCGCATCTGTAATATAAAAGTAAGGTATAGTTATGTATACACATAAAATAATCTTATTGAATTCATGAGAAATATTAGTAAATATTTACAACTCAGCATTTTTCAACAAAACGTTGTCGACGTCTTTTATTATTTTCTCAACTAAAGCAAATTTATCTTCATCCATGTTTATGTAGTTTCAATGCACATAAATCACATAATCAATATCAGTATTTTAATACAAACTAAATCAAATGCTATTTGATAAAGCAACTTTTTTATTTATCTATTTCGCTGAAATATGGCTGAAATGCGAATTTTATACGTCACCGCATCACCGTCTGTATGTGTCAAGTATTTTTGTGTTGTGTATTTTTTTTATGAGCGACCGACACTGTCTGTCACTTGTCACTCTTCTTCTTCTTCTTATTTTTAATTTTGGCAACCAAGCCCAAAATAGGGCTCATTTCTGCCAGTGTTGAGTTATATTATAGTTTTCAGTCACAATAAATCACTTCACATTATAGTCCTCAGTCAGTCACCGTCCATAAAAGTCATGTTTTACTACAATGGTGGTCATTGTACTAAAACTCTTCACGGACATTTTGAGACAACTTGAAAAGTCACGATACACATAATTCATTTCATTTCACTTCACTGGTGCAAATGGATGATCTTTATTGGGTAAAATACCACCAAAAATACACAATAAAACTCAAAATACACAAATTTATGAATATAAAAATGAAAATGCTACGTCACTCTGCAAGTTCCCGCCAAAAAGTCCCTTGTCACTCTTGTCAGTCTTGTCAATCAACGTCGACTAAGGCTGCATTCCGAATTAAATAATATCGCTCACAGTGCTCATATTATTCATATGTTTGTGGCTCACAGCAATAATTTGCGTACCGAGTTAGATATCACGATAATGACAGCTGAAAACTGTCAACAATTCGGAACGCCCGTTATCGCGCTCACAGTATTCACAAAAGAACATTTGAGAATTTAATTAAAATCTTAATTAACAATGCGCTAGAACTCCTTATATATTTTATTAGTTGACTCGCAAAAAGGCATTTTTTATTATTTTTCTCCTTAGAGAATCTAATATATAGGGAGACCCCAAACACAGGCGACCCCCTCTGCCAAAGTACATTGGCCATATGGCCATATGCGTTTATAAAAACTAGTTCGAACTACATCCACTACCATTTGGTATCGTTCCGTGACGTAAGATTGAGCTCCAAAAAAAATGGTAAATTGTTCTGTTTACTCATGCAAAAGGTGATCTGCCACGTAAAATCTGCGGGAACATGGCGTTTCTTATCATTTATGAGTATTATACCGAACCAATATGTTTGTATTTTAGTGTTATTTCGCAATAAAATAACATAAATTACGACAAGTAAACGACAGAAAATACGGTGGTATGGAGGTAGCTGACACGTAGTACAAGGAGCGATTTGCGTAGTGTGGGGACATAGCGGGGACCATTTGAGTGAATGATTAAGATCATAGAGTAATAAGTAGTAACTACTTCATGTGTACGTAGATAACTACTTAAAACAAATTATTGGTTTCTTCAAATTAATATTAAAATATTCATAATTATTTCATACTTTTTAGTGTATTTTGAAGTTTTTTTTAATTACTTTTTGTTTTGTTATTTTTAGTTTTTCTTACATGCTAGAATTTGACAAAGATTTTGAGATGTTTTCCCTTTGTCACCACACTGATCGAAAGAGTGAGACGGGGCATACTATTACACTGATTTAGTTATAAACCCATTTCACCCTCATTTGTGAAAGGAGACCTGTGCTCAGCAGTGGGACATTATAGGCTGATGATGATGAGTTATAGAGCGATTTTGAATAAGGGGGCTAGTGTATTTTGAAGTAGTTTTTCGAATTTGAATCATCTATGGGCGGGGGCACCTGGATACCAGCTTGATCCTTTAGACTCGGTCCAACGACGTGCCATCAGAATTGTCGACGATCCCGAGCTCATAAGCGGTTTAGAGCCCCTCAGTCTGAGGAGAGACTTTGCCTTCTTATGTGTGTTCTACCGCTTGTACAACGGACGGTGTTCTAAAGAATTGTAAGATGATGCCCACGGCTACTTTCTACCATTGCAACTCTCGCCATCGACGGGGAGTCCATCCTCACATATTGAAACCTGAATTGTTTCGTACAGTAAGGGCTCAAAGGAGCTTCCTTCCGCGGACGCTCAGACTGTGGAATGAGCTCCCCGCCGTGGTTTTTCCAATGGAGTACAGCATGGGGTTCTTCAAAAGGGGTCACTGCTTGGGCCAGTCTATAACTAATATGTGTATGCCCGGTGCTTCTTATAGTCAGATATTAGATAGAATTAGTAGCAGTACATTTAATAATAATACTACATTGATAATATTTATAGGAAGAAGGGGAAATGTAGACAAACAAAGTCTAATAAAATACTTTAGTACACTTGCACAATTAAATGTAAAAAATATAGTTTTGTTTTCATTCCCGTTTCTTCAAAGTTTGCCACAGACTGAAAATATTTATAGACACAATTTAAATATGACATTACACACTTTGACATGTCGTCATAGTGATAAGTTTCACTTGATTGATATTAATAGTTATTTAAGTAATTTGAATTATTATTATTATTTAACAGAAGATAATTTTTATCTTCCAAAATACCACAAACGACAAGTAGCAGAATCGCTATCATATTATATTAACTCAGCCAATTGTTTGGCTACTCGGACGGCTGCTTCTATTGAGCAGCATAGCTATTTACAACCATTGGAAGCTATTCCAAATAGATTGGATTCATTGGAAGCTATTCCAAGTACTAGTAGTAATTTAAATTAGAACAAGTGACAATAGAGGCAACCTCTAGCATTAGTCATAAGAATATTAACTATGAAATTATAAATGTATCCTGCCCATTATCATTAGAAATAAACAGTAATAAAATGTATAATAATAAATATAACAAAAGTAATATTAACCTGGTACACCAGAATATACAAGGAATTAAGGGCAAGGAATTAGAACTGGAGTTATTTCTGAACTGTGATAATATTGACATTTTATGTATCACTGAACATTGGCTAAAGGCCCACCAGTTCATTTTTAACTTTAGTAAGCACCAGGTTGCTAGTTCATTCCATAGAAAAGATTCTATACATGGTGGCTCACTAATAATAATTCATAACAATTTGAAATTTAAGGAACGTAAAGATATTCAGAGCCTATCTATTGAGCGAACTATAGAAATAGCATGTGTAGAGCTTGAGCAATTCATTGTCATGAGCGTATACAGACCCCCTACTGCAGTATTCAAATTGTTTGAAAAATGTATGGATGAAGCTTTGTGTAAACTAAATAGTGTGAATAAAAATATAATAATCTGTGGAGATTTTAATATAAACTTGTTGGAGGATAACGCAATAGGTAATAAACTCAAATCACTTTTTCTATGCTACAATCTAGTAAATCTTTTTTTAGAACCGACTAGAATCACTGCCACTTCAGCAACTTGCATTGATAATATTTTTACTAACTTAGAGCCAGTAACAAAGTCAATAATAAGTAAATTAAGTTCTGATCACTGTGGCCAGTTGGTCTCATTTAATATGCCTAGAAAAAAAGTGATAAAAAAAGATATTAAGTGTCTTCCTATGAGTATAAGTCGCCTTGAAAAATTTAGAAATAACATTGTCAATAAATTACCAGACGTACCTTACGATAATAATAATGTTAATGAACTGTATAACTCAATTTTTAATTTAACTAAAAATGAGTATAATTCAATTTTTTCTTCAAAAACTGTTAATCGGAAATCTAATACGGTCTTCAATGACTGGGCGACGGTGGGAATTTATATAAGTAGGCGAAAATTGTATGAATTATATAGGGAAAAACAGTATAATCATGATTTTGTTTTTTTAAATTATGTAAGGAATTACTCAAAAACATTTAAATGCGTTTGTGCTGCGGCTAAATCAATACATATAAGAAATAAAATTAAAAATAGTCATGATAAGATCAAGATGACTTGGAAAATTATAAATAGTGAAACTGGAAAGTTCAAAGTACGTAATCATGAGTTTCGACTTATTATAAATGATAAATCAATAAAATCTGATCAAGATGTTGCTGCCGCTTTTGAGACTTTCTTCACCAATATTCCAGTTTCGACTACCAAGTCTCTTAATTCTTCTCCCACCCTCGCTGTATCTTTACTTAGGAAAAATGTAAAAGAGTGTACTGTTGACTTTAAATTCTCAACTGTTACTTCTAGCGATATAATTAAAGCGTTCAAATCTCTAAATTTGAAAAACACTGTTGATCTATGGGGGCTTTCAGTTAAACTTATTAATTCTATAATTGATTGTATTGCACCTCATTTAGCTGTTATTTTTAATAAATGTATTGATTGTGGTGAGTTTCCTGATCTTATGAAACATAGTAAAGTAGTGCCTTTATTTAAAACCGGTAGTACATCTGACCCCACAAATTTTAGACCGATTTCCATATTACCGACATTCAGTAAAGTATTCGAGAAAATTATACTTAATCAATTGATGGTACATTTCAATAGTAATAGACTGCTTCACAGTAAACAATTTGGTTTCACTAGGGGTCGCTCAACAACCGATGCTGGTGTTGAGCTTATTCAACATATTTTTGACGCCTGGGAAAATTCACGAGACACCATTGGTGTTTTTTGTGACTTATCCAAGGCTTTTGATTGTGTCCATCATAAAATACTGATCAGCAAATTACATCACTACGGCGTTAGAGACACTGCACTAGATCTTTTGATTTCTTACTTATGTGACAGAATTCAAAAGGTTGATGTTAATGGTAAAGTATCCCCTGGGTCATCAGTAACTATGGGTGTACCACAAGGTTCTATCCTTGGACCTTTTCTTTTTCTCATTTACATCAACGACTTACCATATCTTGTAGAAAAAAAACATGAGATAGTATTGTTTGCTGATGACACTTCACTTCTTTACAAAGTGAATAGACATGATTTTAATTCTGACGATGTGAACAATGCTCTTTCTGTAGTCGTTGATTGGTTTACTATAAATAATTTATTGCTAAATGAGAAAAAAACAAAATGTATCAGATTCAGTCTACCCAATGTGAGACATTCGGACACAAATATTGTAATTAAAGGCGAAAAACTGGATCTTGTTGAAACAACTGTATTTTTAGGTATCACTTTAGATAATAAGTTACAATGGAGCCCTCACATTTGTAAATTGGTGGATAGACTTAGTTCTGCAGCTTATGCAGTGAGAAAAATTCGCGCTCTCACTGACGAATCTACGGCAAAATTAGTTTATTTCAGTTACTTTCACAGTTTGATGTCTTACGGTATCCTCCTCTGGGGTAGTGGTGCCGAAATCAATAGAATTTTTATACTGCAGAAAAAGGCTATCCGCGCAATATATAAAATAAGGCCTAGAGATTCTTTGAGAGACAAGTTTAAATCTATTAATATAATGACAGTGTCGTCACAGTACATATATGAAAATCTTATTCATGTGAGGAAAAACATAAATAACTTACCTAAGAATAGCGACACTCATAGTTTGAACACTAGAAATAAGCACAAACTTGCTGTACCTTTAACTCGGCTCAGCAAAGTCCTTAACTCTTTCAAGGGGCAATGTATACGTTTCTATAATAAAGTACCCAAAGAAATCCAAGAGCTACCTATACATAGATTCAAAAAGATAGTAAAACAGAAGTTATGCAAGAAGGGGTACTATAAAGTTTCTGATTTTGTAGATGACAAGAATGCATTTGAATGAATTGTTCGCTTCGCACGCTATTGTTATATATATTTTGTAAATTGTAATATTTATAAGTACACATTAAAAAAAAAAAAAGAACACTTGCTGAGTTTCTTGCCGGAGTCTTCTCAGTTCAAGTTGTATTTGGAACCGGTGTAGAGTCATTTGTTAACCTTCACAAGTGCCCTATAAGGGCCAAAATTGAATAAATGAATTTTGATTTTTGATTTTGATTTTTGGGTGTGAAGAGATTTCTGCAGGGTCGGCAACGCGCACGTGATACCCCTGGTGTTGCAAGCGTCCATAGGCTACGGTAACCGCTTACCATCACCACCACCACCATCAGGCGGGCCATATGCTTGTTAGCCACCTAAGAGGTATAAACAAAAAAAATATATACTTTTTAGTTTTTCTTACATGCACTAGAATTTGACAAAGATTTTGAGATGTTTTCCCTTCGACACCACACTCGTAGCTCGTATCAGTAAGCCAGGGGGCCTACCACAAGCTCTTAAAAGAAGGTTAAAATAACCTTATTAATTGTCTTTTGTTATGTTTTGATGCCGGATGTCAAAGAGGGACAAAAGACAAATAAGGTCATTTTAACCTTGTTTTAAGAGCTTGTGGTAGGCCCTCTGGCCGTCACACTTACACGTGTTAGTCCATATCTTGAAAAGTACTGAACCTATTTTGATGAAACTTGCACTGTTCACTAAGTTGGAGTAAATTAAAGCCAATAAAAAAAATGGTCACAATCCGATTAATAGTTTTGGATAAATGGGTGGACAAACATACACCTACAAAATGTTGTATATTTGTATAAAGCCCTAATAGATTATCATATGTGAGTATGTGACCCTTTAATTTTATTTCATTTTTATTTTTTGTGGTTATAGCGGCAATAGAAATACACATTCTGTGCAAATGGCAACGGTCTACCTATTACGGTTCATGAGAATTGTAGAGTCCTTCCGTCAGTGGGCTGTCCACTGACAGACAGAAGTTAAAACTAGTATATTTTTAACCGACTTAAAAAAGAGGTATTTTTTTTATGTTTGTATCCTCATAACTCCGTCATTTATTAACCGATTTTGACAATTCTTCTTTTGTTTGGAAGGGTACACTTCCCGTTTGGTCCCATTGATCCCATCCCCCATCAGATCAGGATTTTATCACTTCTTAGTGTACTTTGAAGTCGGTTTAAGTTTTTTGTATAACAGTTTTCAATTATAGTTGTTGTAATACTTGTTTGCCATCATAGGTATATACTTACTACTCCAAGACATTACATAAACTACTACCATATCATCTATACTAATATTATAAAGAGGAAAGATTTGATTGTTTGTTTGTTTGTTTGTTTGTTTGCATTGAATAGGCTCCGAAAGTACTGAACCGATTTGAAAAATTCTTTCACTGTTGGCAAGCTACACTATCCTCGGTTGACATAGGCTATATTATATTTTCAAAAAAATTAGGGATCCTTACTAAAACTCCAATAATGTAACCCAAGGTGTAAAAAAAATCCTAAAATATTCATTACATCGCGTGCGCTGCGAAAACTATTGATGATAGAATAAAATAATGTACTACGACTTTGTAGCACACTTTATTATTTACAAAAAGTGTCGCGATATCATATGTCTAACTATTATAGTTATGCCACAATAAGTGTTTTTCTATTTTAATTTTTTTATTGAAATGCCGCCGCCAGAAATGGCTCTCTATTTGTATCTTGGTATTAATCCTTATCAAAATAAATTACTTCATATTCAAGATTGCTTCAATACCTTTATATAACTTTTTGAATTATTCAATTCGGACATTCCATTCAAAAGATATCACGAGTTTAAAAATATAAGTATTAGCAGAAAAATCACGTCACTGGGCTACGGGCCGTACGGGCGTCAATCTCTTTGCGAGTGGCTCAGTGTTCGTAAAAAACGGCTTGGCCGATTCTTATGAAATGTTGTGTATATAGGTCTGAGAATAGGACGTAAACTATTTTTCATACCCGTAGGGTAGGGTAGGGTAGGGTAGGGTAGGGTAGGGTAGGGTAGGGTAGGGTAGGGTAGGGTAGGGTAGGGTAGGGTAGGGTAGGGTAGGGTAGGGTAGGGTAGGGTAGGGTAGGGTAGGGTAGGGTAGGGTAGGGTAGGGTAGGGTAGGGTAGGGTAGGGTAGGGTAGGGTAGGGTAGGGTAGGGTAGGGTAGGGTAGGGTAGGGTAGGGTAGGGTAGGGTAGGGTAGGGTAGGGTAGGGTAGGGTAGGGTAGGGTAGGGTAGGGTAGGGTAGGGTAGGGTAGGGTAGGGTAGGGTAGGGTAGGGTAGGGTAGGGTAGGGTAGGGTAGGGTAGGGTAGGGTAGGGTAGGGTAGGGTAGGGTAGGGTAGGGTAGGGTAGGGTAGGGTAGGGTAGGGTAGGGTAGGGTAGGGTAGGGTAGGATAGGGTAGGGTAGCACCACAGGGTAGGGTAGCACCACGCGAACGAAGTCGCACCGGGCAGCTAGTTGTAAATAAACTTATTTCATTTAATTTATTTCAAGTTTTTTCTAATAAATATTTGGAGATTTTTGTATTTTACTTAATTGATAAGTGTAGTGTAGACTCCATCTAGTTTACCATTGAGTAATCATAGTCCTCTGCAGTAGCTCGCATCAAATTTACATGCACTAGAATTTGCCCAACGTTTAGAGATCACCACACCCGTAGCTCATATCAATATGCCAGGCAGTCATAGATAGATAGATAGATAGATAATACTTTATTGTTACACCAAAGAACAAAAAGAAACAATTAACATACAAAACATAAAAATAATAAAGTGTTACAATGGGCGGCCTTATCACTAAAAGTGATCTCTACCAGGCAACCTTTGGATGGAGAGGAGTTAAAACAAACTGTAAAGACGGGGGTGTACAATAAAACCAAAAAGAAGAATAAATAAATAGTAATAAAAATTAAGACAATATTTTATACTAAATAAAGTAAATATACAGATAGATACATATGAATGAATATATACTAAGAGTATATGATGCAAATACAAACAAATATGTATATATATAGATACATAACAAACACACATATATATATATATACAGTATACAATGCAAATACAAATAAATATATATCACAAATACACGTATATGTACAAACTATAAACAGCTAGTGCGACAGATAAAACTTCTTGACCTGGTCTTTAAAAATATGTATGGATTGTGCACGTCTGACTGAAATCGGCAAAGAGTTCCATAGACGAACAGCTTCAACACTAAATGATTTGTCATAAAAAGTGCTGCTATGTGCAGGCATTCTAAGAACTAAGTTTACTGATGACCTTAGCGAGTGAGAACAGTGGAGGAAATCAAAGCGTTCCTTGAGGTAGCGCGGGGACGAAGGATTGAACAATATATTGTAAAGTAAGGAGAGTATATGAGTATTCCGGCGAAGTCTAATAGGAAGCCACTTGAGTTGAGAACGAAAATGGGAAACGTGATCATATTTGCGCAAGCCAAATATGAATCTTATGCAGAAATTTTGAAGTCGCTCAAGCTTATTTAATTGGTCCTCTGAGAGATCTAGATAGCAGGCGTCAGCGTAGTCAAGAACAGGAAGCAGAAGAGATTGAGCTAAGGCAATTTTAGTGGCAGTAGGAAGAAAGTTACGCAGTTTCTTTAATGACGCTGCGGACGCATACAATTTGCAACAAGTGACCTGCAACTGCGGGCCCCAACTCATACAACGGTCCATTATCAGGCCCAGATTTTTAACTTTCACACTGTACGGAATTATATTTCCATTAAGACTCACCTGAGGAAGCGAGTGCCAGTCTATCTTACATATTAATCTCGAGCTCCCCACGATAATCACCTGAGTCTTACTGGGATTGACTTTCAAACCAAAGGCTGTGCTCCACTCTGTAATACGATCTAGGTCGGTGTTTACTGTGGAAATAGCTTCGGATAACCTATTAAGTGCGGATTGGGAATATATCTGAAGATCGTCTGCATATAGGTGGTAGGAAGAAGAAAGATTTTGTGATATTGAATTAATATAAATAGCAAAGAGAAGAGGAGATAAGACGCCACCTTGTGGTACGCCAGCTGACGTGGTACACCACGGTACACCACGAGGAGAAATTCTCTTCGAGGCGAATACGCTGCCTGCGCCCATATAAATAACTATGAAACCAGTCGATTACCGATGGAGATACGTTAATTGAGCGCAGCAAAGATATAAGAATCTCAAAATTTATAGTGTTAAAGGCATTACTGAAATCTAACAACGTTAGCACTGTTAAATTACCATTATCCATGCCAAGCCGAATGTCATCAGTAATTTTGAGAAGTGTTGTAACTGTGCTGTGGCCAGGGCGGAAACCGGATTGAAAGGGATTAAGGAGATTACGGTAGGAAAGAAATTTGCTAACTTGATTATGAACTAGACGCTCAAGGACCTTGGATAGGAATGGAAGAATAGATATAGGACGGTACTCTGAGAACAATTTAGGATTGGCTTTTTTTGGTAGGGGAATTATTTGAGCGTCTTTCCAGATGGACGGGTAAACTCCATCAAAAATAGATTTATTAAATAGGAAACAGAGGACAGGAAGAATAATGTCGAGGATTGGCACCAACATGTTGCGACTAATACCATCACCACCTACAGCATTGGAGGTGACAGACAGTAAGCTCTTCTTAACGTCACAAGCGGATAATCGATCAAAAACAAAAGGAGAATAGTTGGGAATTGGTAATGATGAAAGATATTTTATAGTTTTATTTTTAATAGAATCATTCATATCAGATGATGCAGAAAAGTACAAATTAAGAGAATCAATATTTAAATTATTAGGAATAGAATTTTGAAGCGATTTACCAATTCCCAATGATCTAAGAAATTTCCATACTTTAGCTGGATCTTCATTTTCAACTGAATCATGAACGTGAAAAAAAAAAAAAAAAAAAAGTCATACTTACATATTAGCCCATATTTTGAAAACTACTCAACTGATTTTAATGAAATTTGCAATGTTCCCTAAGTTGAAGTAAATGTAAGCCAATAAAAAAGAATGGTCACATCCGATAAATAGTTACGGAGAAATGCGTGGTCTAAACCTCTGAACCGATCACGATTTAATTTGGCAAACAGATAGCTTATGGTGTGGAGAAGTACATATATATATAGTATACTTTTTACCCCGGGAACGAGAGTGAGAGCTACGTTTTCACCCGCGTTCTGGGATAACGTAGACGTAGCCTATATAACAATCGGGGATAATGTAGCTTCCTAGTATAGAAATAATTTTTCGAATCCGACTGCTAGTTCCAGATTTAGCGCGTTTAATCAAACAAAAAAATAATAATACTGCTTTGGTTTATTAGTATAGGATTATAAGTTAATGTAGGTAGATATAAATAACATTGCACAATCTCCATTCCATTCATTTAGTATCATTCATTTTATCGGTCCTTAGCAACACCCCATCACTAGTTTTTAGAGCTAGTGTGCATTAGTGTGCAACTCAACAAAGGCGTAACCATAGCGTAGCACAGTAATTCTTTATTTGTGTGCTTGTTTTGTGTTTGTGTGTCAGCTTTTATTTGCGTGTGCGTTTATAGAGATGACTCCACTTTCTGCATGAGTGTGCGTGAGTAAGTAAATGTGTGCTGAGCGTGTTTACCTCGCCTCCCGCAAAAACTGGCAGAAAGAATTCAGTACTAGAAGTGGTGCTTGCTTACTCCATTATATATTATAAGTTTTTCTCTCATAAAATCATAAAAAGTATCTTTGCCATATGGAAATCAAAAATCTTATTAGATTTTTGCCGAAAACATATTAACTAACCGTCACTTTTTTTTGACAGCGCTCACGGTGATATCAGTTTATAGAGGTGTGTAACTCAGCTCTGAACCAGCTCAATGAGTCAGATCACTCGGGTTTGAGCCGCTGAGCTACAGCTCAACAATATAATGACTAGCTCACGGCTCAATCCAACTCCTATTGTATCTGCGACTCCCTCCATAGATTATATTCTTGTAATTCTAATCTACGAATTATTATTTCGTTCTAAAACATTTAAATAATAATTACATTCAATAATTAAATACCTATGTAACATAACTCTCAGATCAGATCATGTAAAAAAAAAACAACTCTAAAGTATGAAAAGAGTCGCTCGGCGGAGTCAAATGAATCGCGGCGGCTCAGTCGGCTCAATTCGACGCGCGGTACGCAGTGAGCGTGCTCGCGTATCGTGGACTATAGGTACATTGAGCTGATCTGCGAGCTGAGTCATTGAACCGGCTCACACACCTGAGCCGTGAGCTGTTCTGCAGCTCGCGTATTTTTGATGAGTTACACACCTCTATCAGTTTAGGACATGGTCGGTGTGAGCGCAAGATGGCGCATGTCAAATCGATGACAGCGATTATAGCTTCAATTCGGAATGTACCCTTAGAGCCTAATTACGCCTTAGAGATACTCTAAGAACCGTATGAACCTATTGACATATTAGTACCCCCCCACACACACTTCTCAACACTGATCACATAACCATTTAATATTTTACGTAGATTTTAATGTTACATCTTTCTCTTAATCATGTTTACTTAAATTCTGCATGCATCTGTTCTGCTGTGCATAACTCATCCTTAACACAGGCTCCGGCTTAACTTGAATAGTGCTTGGATACCAGTTTCTCCTACAAACTTTAAAATGTCATGTTTATTGTGTAAATTGTTATTCTAGTTTGTAAGGAGAAAGAAAATATTTTAAGCTATTGCATAGCTTCTATCGCAGGCCTTGAGCGTAGAGACCGAATCCAGAAATTCCGTAACGAAAATAACCTAACAACCCCCACTCCGACCGGCACAGCAGTGATACTGTTTGCATTGAATAGGCTCCGAAAGTACTGAACCGATTTGAAAAATTCTTTCACTGTTGGGAAGCTATACTATCCTCGGTTGACATAAGCTATATTATATTCTCAAAAAAATTAGGGATCCTTACTAAAACTCCAATAATGTAACCCAAGGTGTAAAAAAATTACCTAAAATATTCATTACATCGCGTGCGCTGCGAAAACTATTGATGATAGAATAAAATAATGTACTACGACTTTGTAGAACACATTATTATTTACAAAAATTGTCGCGATACCATATGTCTTACTATTATAGTTATGCCACAATAAGTGTTTTTCTATTTTAAAATTTTTATTGAATTGCCGCCGCTAGAAAAGGCTCTTTATTTGTATTTTGTTATTAATCCTTATCAAAATAAATTACTTCATATTCAAGACTGCTTCAATACCTTTATATAACATTTTGAATTATTCAATTCGGACATTCCATTCAAAAGATATCACGAGTTTAAAAATATAAGTATTAGCAGAAAAATCACGTCACTGGGGCGTACGGGAGTAATCTCTTTGCGTGTGGCTCAGTGTTTGTAAAAAACGGCTTGACCGATTCTTATGAAATTTTGAATTTTAAGCTATTGCATAGCTTCTATCACGGGCCTTGAGCGTGGAGACCGAATCCAGAAATTCCGTAACGAAAATAACCTAACACCCCCCACTCCGACCGGCACAGCGGTGATACTTTTTAGTTTTGCCATCTATCGATGAATAGCAGAACTTTGAATGACTTTTTGAAATATCACGCTTGTCTCTTTTGTTCAGCAACCGGCCTCTAGATGGCATTGTTGCAATAGCTTTACCGCGGCAGTCTCCGAGTGCCACACGTTTTTTTTTTTTTTATTATTTTTATTATTATTAGTACTACTGGGCTGCGTTCAGTGACATCGCCGTGTGATCTCCCGACGATCATCGTAGCGTTCAATAACAGTTTCATTCACTCACTGGTCTTTAGTGGTAATCGTTTTACTGGTGGTCGTGTGACGTCGTGGTCGTCAGAGTACGAGTTACGCGGTAGGACGATGATCACCAAAACTTAATCAGACGTCAAAATAACATTAGTACGATTACCACCAAAGTTACCCGTTAGACAGTTCAATAACATGTGATGCGATCGTCGGACTGGTTTGTAGTAACTGAACGCACCCCAGATCAGTGCTGCCAACTCTTCTAACCAAAAAGGAGCTGCCAGTCCCTTGAAAAAGCGCTAGATCGAGCTAAATACTGTTTAGACGCTATATAAATGACAAAAATAGACCGCAGGTGGGAAAAACCCTAAATTCAAACTGTAACTTAGCACCCAATAAATAGAAGTGACTACCATGCATTTTTTTTATAATATTTCGCATGAGTTAGCACGACTGGGATAAAAAAATAACAAAGTAAACATACTTTTTTTAAATATTTCAGATGAGGTAGTTAATGTATTTGTAATTTCATCATCATATGGTTCTTGGAACTTCTTCATTAGCCTGTGATACGATTTAATTTGCTCCAAATGTAGCAGATAGTTGGACTGCGTCAGGTTCGACACAATTTTGGAATGTGGAAAAAGCGCCAGATTTAGCCTCTATGATCTAGATAACCTCTATGACTCAACCTCAAACTCAACTGTCAAGTAAATGTCTTCTTCTTATTTTTAAGTATGGCAACCAAATCCTATTTATTAGGAATTATTTTTGCCAGTGTCAAGTTATATTATAAGTTCTAGTCAAATCATTTTCACATAGTCCGCACTGGTACCGATTCTGTTGTAAAACTCACTTAACTAAATCAAAATCAAAAAGTAATTTATTCAGTTTAGGCCCTGGTAAGGCACATATGAACGTTACCTACATACAGTTGAATTTACCACCGGTTCGAAATACACTTAAACTGAGAAGAAGAAACTCAGGAAGGCTTTTTTTTTGTCGTTGAAGATCTTTTCATATTACAGCTTTTTTTCCAAATACTTAGGTATTATAACCATATGTCACTTAGCAACGCAACGTAACGCAACTTAGTGCAGAGAGAAGCTCTACAACCATATATTCTTGTCTTCCACGTAATGAGCCACCTTATAGCAGGCTTTGTCTTTAACTTTAGATAATCTGAATCTAGGTGTCACAATTTACTACTACGGCTACCTACTATTAATTTCAAATAAATTTAAGTTTTTACGAACAAACATAATATTTTCTTAAATGTACTGTGATGGTAGCGTAAGAATTTTAAAATCTTTAAATCGACTGTGTAGTGATTCGCGAGGGCCCAAACAATAGATCGCACGAATTGCACTTTCTGCGGAATAAATAGGTATAGTTTCAAAGTCTGCAGCTGAGCCCCACAGCAGAAGACTGTAGGACATTCAACTATCGAAATAAGCAAAGTAAACCAACCTGGCTGTAGCCATATCTGTTATTTGTCTAATTTTTCTAACTGCGAAGGCGGCGGTATTCAATTTACTAGCTAATCTTTTTATAAGAGGACCCCATTATATTTGACTATTCTTATTACACTGTATTTTACTTACATATTAGGTACTAATTTTAATCACATCTCATCTCTTTCTTACAAACATTATTGAAAAAGGATAGAACATATTCAAAGCTGTTAAATTAATCTCTGCCGTCTTATTTTGCGTGTATTTAGGCCGCATATTCAATTTCTTTGATTTATGCGCAACCCAAAGAATTTAAAACGTCCAGAAGGATAGTCGCCTCTATGGCAACATGAAATAAACAAGCCAGAATGGGGAGGGACAGGCAAAGCTAATCTCAGATGGCGCCACCCTCACTGGTAACTGTCATTGATATTGAATTGATGGATTTTCATGAGTTTCAATTAATTAAACCAACCAGTAACCGGCTTTTATAATAAAATCGTTAGGTTTGAAGTGATAACTGCATAATCTTGCTATGAGCTTGGTGTCCATTTTTTTTTGATAATCCACGGCTTTTTTCTTTTCAATTGGTGTAAACCTTTATTATTGCATTAAAATTCACTACACAAAGGTATTATAATTATTGAATAACTAATTTGATAACGAATACGTAAAAAATGTATGGTGTTTGACAGATAGACGGCACCAGCGACTATACGACACCTAGCGGGATAAATTGTCAGTGTGCCTCCTCATTGACAGTATTTGACAGCCGTGCGCAGTACGAACTGAGAGCGATTTGCTCAGGGAGCCCCTCAAGCGGAGTGAAATTAAATGTCATGCTTTAGTAAGGCGGATTATCCATCTGGGTAGAGGCACGATGCCCTATGAAAATCTTTGGCGCAACCGTGATAGATGGCGACTAAATTTATATTGAAAACAAGCATTGGACTAATTTGACAGGACTACATTTCTTTCATCCTTGTCTTATGTTCTTTGTTAGAAAGAGACATTAAAAGAATCAGGGCCTATACCAAAGACTACAGTATATGGCCTATACCACGAAAAACGATAGTACGCCACTGTCAGTCATAGAGACTAACTACCTATGCCTAGGTATATTGTTCCGTGCTCCGTTAAGTCTAAAAAAGATCGAAAGATTTTTCTGCACATATTTACCTCCCTCCTTCTTACCTTCGTTAAAGAAATAGGAAAATCTCGTTGACAAATTAAAACAAAATTCTTTCTTTTCATGGAAAGGTTTATTATTTCACAATAATTTGTACCATATCATCTCAGCATATCATAGTCAAAATAGGTACCTACCCGAGTTCAATAAAAATAAATCAGTGAATAGGGCGGAAAATTAAATAGAAAAAAAAGAAAATAGATTAAAATATATTAAATAAAATAATTAATAAATATCCTGGCACATTCATCCAGACACACGGTCATCTGATCCCAAACTAAGCAGAGCTTGTACTATGGAAACCAGATAACTGATATAATACATATACCTATTACTTTTTGTTTGTATAATACATACTTAATATAAATAATTACATACAGACATGTTCATGCACACACATGCATGTCCAGTGCGGGAATCGAACCCACGGCCTGCGGCGCAATAGGTGGAATATTTACCAGAGTCAACTGGCCCGTCAAATATATAAGTACTAGGTATTCTTAAAGTGAACCTTTTATTGGCTTTGTGTAATTACTTTATCGAATGCACTAAAAGCGCTGTCTATCACTGAGGTGATGTCTTTAGCTGGTCTATCGTCTACCGATAGCCAAGTAGAGCCAGGGAGGCCATTTTCATACATTTCTGCCACCGCTGTCACTGCAGAACTGACCCTGGAACGTAATGAAATAAAAATAATAGCATATATTTAAGAAGTTGTGCCCATTGAATTATTCCACTAATAATTCAATAGTTATACCTAGCGTTGCTAGGCGTCCGGATAAAGCCGGACATAGTTAGGCTTTTTGATTCCGGGTCCGGCCAAAATACACGGTGTCCGGCTTGTCCGGCTTTTGTCAGGCTTTTTAAATTTCGCAAACAAGCGAGCGCCGAGCCTTTCGAAGAATTTAAATATGTTGATAAAGAAGTAAATTTTGAAGTACCTACCTAAGACTGAATTGGCATTCGATTTTATTTATTATTTTACTAGAATTTAACAAAAAAGATTGATTTTACATTAAAAAAAATTGCCGTACCTATAAAAAAATCCTCAATAATGTAGGGTGTGCGGCCTTTCTACTCAAATGTCCGGCCAAACTGGCTAGTCTGTCCGGCTATTAGGTTTGGCTACCTGGCAACGCTAGTTATGCCTAACGGACAGAGAGTATAAAATTATATTACCTACATATTGTCTGATCTTTGCTCTTATTTTTTTATCTTCTATCCAAGTTATCATTGTATAGGTATTCATCAATTTCTTTGAATCTTTGAGCAGTTTTGGGAATGTGATAAATTGCATATACGGGGTGGATACGACAATACGACATTAAATGAAACCACGTTAAGTACTCATAAATACGATCAACTTTTACTATGACACCAATTTCGGAATCGCATTTTTTTACAGCTTTTCATACATTTTTGCCGACGGGACTACCTTTTGTATGAGAAGCTATATTTTTTTTTTGTGATTTCGAAGTTGGGCCCATAATAAAAGTTGATTGTATTCATGAGTACTTTACGTGGTTTCATTTAGTGTCGTATTGTCGAATCCACCCCGTATTTATTGATAAACAGAGGCGACTACTTTAGGTACCCAATTATACTTGCTTTTGATATTGTACGTTAAATTCCTCAACCATATTTGCGAACGCTTTTCCGAGATTCATATCGTAAGTTCTGTTTTCTAAGCCTTGCAGTAATGGAGTGTCTGTAGGTCCAAAACATATTGTCAATAACCTGATACCGGCCTGTGGGTAGAATGGATCAATCTGAAAGTAATTAAAAATGTATTTACATGTTCTTGGTCCTTTTCAAAACTGATATTCCTATTTAACATTAATAACGTAAACGCATGGTGAATTTTTTTAAATCCTCCTCGACAATTTTTGTTTTTAAGTAAGTAATGGGGTTTTTCTTCTAACATACATTGCCTAGAACAGAACAGCCGGTGCTTGGCGATAGATTTTCAACTTGAGGGCAGTAAACAGAAAGTACCCTACTACAAATTACCCTAGCAACCGTGCTATGGTCTCCTCACGACGTTTTCCTTCATAGAAAGCTCAAACTCATTGTGGGATTCGAATCTTCGCACAGCACTAAGCTATCATCTTCGAGTTCACATTTATGTACCTAGGTATGTATTTAAATCCTACTACTCTAGGGGAACTAATGACCATCATCATCATCAGCCTATAATGTCCTACTTACTGCTGAGCATAGGCCTCCTTTCACAAATGAGGGTGAAAAGGAATGGGCAATACTCCACCACGCATGCGCATTGGTGGAGGTAGGCTAGTGGTCTACCTACTGTTGGAATTTTTATAGCCGGTTTGAGGAACCAACTAGCTTAACGACTATCACAATTAATTAATAACCGGGAACAACGGCTTTACGCGCCATCCGAAGCATGGGAACGCTCGATTTGAAATACCACTAGGCGATCAACCGTTCAGGTACCGGGCACACCTGTGGTAGCTGAACTTTGCGGATCGATTAAGAACGGCAATCATGCGCTTCTGCGATTTTAAGGGAACGAATAGCGGCTGGTTACTCGCTTTTATGTTCATGTTATTTTGCAAAGGAACTTACCGCAAGACACTGGCTAAAATGCAGCACAGCAAGTTTGGCACCATTGTAAATAGGCAGGAAGGGGAATTGGACCAAAGCAGCTGTAGAAGATACGTTTATGATCGTGCCCCCAGCACCACCTTCATCTTTACGCATGTGCTTCACCCCTTTCATAGTGAATGAAACTAAACCTTGCTGAAAGTGAAATTAAAAAAAACCTATGACTATGCTCAAAGGAAGAGAGGAGCGATGGAAATATTTAGCGTGATATAAAGCAGAGAATCAGCTCAGGTTGGATGAAATGCCGACAGGTAACATGAACACCATGGGTTCCACGGACTCCTTTATAGTTAAAGGGGTAAATCTATAAATCCGTGGTAAGACCTGTCTTAATGTATGGTTCTGAATGTTGGGCAGTAAAGAAGACGGATGAAAGACGATGGCATGCAGCTGAGATAAGGATGTTTAGATTGATTGGTTGCTGTGGATGCATTTGATATCCACCAATCATATTCATTGGTGCACATAGCTGCACATTGGTGCATTAACTGGTGGAAACGGATTCAACTAAGATATGTTTTTTATATGGAAGGATGCGTGCTTTGGATGTGTGAGCGCCTCTCCCCACAACGCGCCGCCCTCGCCGCTTCCCTAATATCGATACATCGCATAGCTGTGCATCTTCCTCGCGCAGCTACTTTGCGGCGGGGCATCTTCATAGCACATCTTACTCGCACAGCTACATAGCTTAGTATTAGTGGAAACGGTCACATAGTTTCACAGCTTAGCTATTACATCCTCGCAGCATAGCTGCATAGCACATCTCTGGTGGAAACTATGAGGTGAAATGAAAGCCACGTGACTAAAAGAGTTATGAATATGAAAGTGGACGGAAAGAGAAAAACCGCAAAAGAGATGGATGGATTGTGTGAAAGATGATTTGGGTAAGAAAGGAGTGAATACTGGTATGATGTATAGAAGAGGTGAATGGAAGAAGCGGACATATTGCGCCGACGTAACTGAGTGTACGGATTACACATTTTTTTTTATTCACTTTTATTTAAATCTCAGTAAGTATCTTACCCAATTCACATTGCAAGCAGTCCTCCATAAACTCGGTGAATCAACCATGATCCCCGCATTATTGAAAATCACATCAATTTGCTTAAACTTGGTTACCACTTCGTTGAACGCGGTCTCTATGTCTTCTTCACGGCTTACGTCACATTTTATGAATACCACTTTATTGGGATATAATCCATTCAATCGATCAGCGGTCGCTTTACCAGCGTCTTCAGCAATATCCAGGATAGCAATACTCTGTGTGCCCACGGCTAGAGATCAAGCTATACATCTCTAGTTTAAGCTTCCCATTGTACGGAAATCCTATACAATGCGAGATCAGCTTATACTGGAAATGTATAGCTTGATGTTTAGCCGTGTGCACATTAAAACATAGGTAAGCGTAGGTATTTAAAGTAGGTCTATACTATATCTGTATCGACAGTAATAATAATTATTAGGCATATAAGTTGTTTTGTTTGTTTGTTTAAACGTACTAATCTCTGGACCACCAGCCAGCAACCAGTCGCATTCGAAAAATTCTTTCAGTACTAAGAAACTACATTATCCGCGAGTGTTCTAATAGGCTACTTTTTCCTGAGAACTCGGGTGAAACTAGCTGTCCCCCGCGGTTTCAACCGCCTTCCCGGAATGAAAAGTAGCCTTTAGCATTCAGTACCTAGTTAAAGTAGCTTGGTACCTGACAGAATTTTCAGATTCGAAGAATTTTCGGATCGGTAGTTCCGGGATTACCTCCTACATCAACCCTTATAAATTTTACAGATTAATAGTACTTAGACCTACCTAGGAAGGAATCTACGAATTCGAATATCAAACCTATTGTAAATGTTCTAACTAGATAATAAGTAGGTACCTGAGCTCCTTGTTTTAGGAAATTTTCAGCATGCGCTGCACCTAGACCTGATGCAGCACCGGTTATTAAAAAGGTTTTCCCTTCAATATTCCAACGTTCCGACATTTTGCAATAAATAATGTCAGCTCTTCAGACAGTTCAATAAAATGTAAGCAAATACCTATTGTAATTGTCCGTAATACTCGAGTGTGGTCTCTATATCATTGTTATCATCACTAATCTGATAAATAACTAAATCATTTATAGTGATCAAAACATATCCGAATAGAAAAGTATAAGAAATATTATGAACTTTATGTGATGTGCTATAAAAGTCATTTTCCCAGGAAAGTTTTCTTCGAGATTTTGCTGTTTTCAATATTTGACTGATAACAAAAATGTGACTACTACACGCTTAGTAGCTACGTAGCTACTTTATTTCAACATTTGATAAGGATCGATATTTATGCAACTCTGTAACATGTTTTTAAAAGATCCGTCGTTAAGGAACCCTTGTAGTTTTGTCATGTTCGTTCGCCCGAACGTCTGTAGGCATATCACAGCCATTTTACTTGGAATATACATATTTATGTTGCTCAAATTGTAAAACAATAACGCCCGGTTTCAATAATTTACGGACAGTTATCGGTTAAGATTTATTAAAATTAAGACTCTTATATATGCATCTTTACTAATAATGAATCAAAGACCTCAAAGCTTTGCATAGCAGACCCTCCCTTAAGGAAGTAGCTATCACAGGTAAAATTAGCTTACGAAATGATCTATATGCCCAGTTTCGCACATCAACCATTGGTAAGCAAAATGATTCGTTTTTTTTATTGAAACCGGGCATAAGGCGATGATAGCTCAGTGGTAGTGAGTGACGTCGTATACCGAGCCGAGACGAAGGCCGCGGGTTCGAAATAGTTCGAATCCTACGATGAGCTGAGCTTTCGGTGAAGGAAAAGATCGTGGGAACCATAGCACGGCAGTATAGGGTACTTTATAGACTTCATAGTACCCGCCTGGCTGGCTACCTCTAGTTGAAAATAAGTCGCCAATCCCCTATCGGTGTGTCCTGACAGCTGCACTTGAGAGCCAGTTCCTTCTAGGGTTTGTGTGCAACTTACCACCTTCGGCCACATCATCACCAAACACGGTGAGATTGTGGTCAATAGGGAAAAGCCAGCCAGGCTGGTACGCACAGCTACAGATCAAGCTATACATTTCCAATATAAGCTGACCTCTCATTGTACGGAAATCCTATACAATGCGATCAGCTTAGGTATACTGGAAATGTATAGCTTGATCTATAGCCGAGAGTACTACAAAGTACCCTACCACCTTGCTATGGTTTCCTCGCGATGTGGTCACCGAAAGCTCAAGCTCGTTGTAGGATTCGAACCCGGGACCTACATCACGGCATTGCTACCACTGCTAAACTGAGTTATAAATTAATCGCCGTAAAAAAATATGTATTTTGCAATGTAAGGTGCGTTCGAATTGGGGTATGGTAGCAAAAATAACAGTCAAAAATGCCAAAAACGATCACATCTAGCGTTCGATTTGGAAAATTGTGGGCGAAATTGGCGTTTTGAACTGTTTTCGTTCACCGTTCGTATTGCTTGGAAACAGTTAAAAACGACATCGTGAACTGCAAATTTTGACCCACCTCCGAGGCAGGGTCGTTTGTGATCATATTTTGACATCTTTGAATCTGACAAATAAGTTTTGTAAAATTCAAACGGGAAGCGAAAATTCTAATTTTTATTGTGAAATTTTATAGAAATACTAACCAGGTAAGAGAATAATTTGTCAGATTAACTTTGTATAAAGATTAACTGAAGGGAAAAGGTAGGTTAAGACAAGTGACAAGCAGGCGATGAGCATGCAAATGACATTTTTGTGTCTCATCGTTCGATTTGGGAAATATCGTTTGTGGCAAAAGTTGCAAAATTGTTGAAATTTTCCAATTCGAACGCATAAACAAAAATGCCCATTTTGAAACTGGTAATAAAAACGACATCACTCCAATTCGAACGCACCAATACACACTGTAAATTAAGGTGCGTTCGAATTGGGGTATGGTAGCAAAAATAACAGTCAAAAATGCCAAAAACGATCACAACTGGCGTTCGATTTGGAAAGTTGTGGGCGAAATTGGCGTTTTGAACTGTTTTCGTTCACCGTTCGTTTTGCTTGGAAACAGTTAAAAACGACATCGTGAACTGCAAATTTCGACCCACCTCCGAGGCAGGGTCGTTTGTGATCATATTTTGACATCTTTGAATCTGACAGATAAGTTTCGGAAAAATCATACGGGAAGCGAAAATTCTAATTTTTATTGTAAAGTTTTATAGAAATACTAACCGGCAAGAGAATAATTTGTCAGATTAACTTTGTATAAAGATTAACTGAAGGAAAAAGGTAGTTTGAGACAAGTGACAAGCAGGCGATCAGAATGGAAATGTCATTTTTGTATATAATCGTTCGATTTGGGAAATATCGTTTGTGGCAAAAGTTGCAAAATTGTTGAAATTTTCCAATTCGAATGCATAAACAAAAATGCCCATTTTGAAACTGTTAAAAACGAAATCAATCCAATTCGAACGCACTAGTAGTGTCAAATCAAACAAATGTCAATGTCAAGATTGACAAACAACAAGCAAGACGTACTTCTACCTACGCAACTTTAGTTCTCTTGGTAGTTTGTGACCTACGCGTACTTCCTATTCATCAATGAACAAAACTATTGTTTGGATATTCTATTTAGAATTGTATCCAAATCCACTTAGTACTTAAAACTTTCAAAATGGTAAGTTTACAAAAGTACCTAGAAAAAGTTTTATAGAATATAACCTCTATTATAACATTTTAAAACCATGTATTTAATGTTTCAGAGTGCATTATTCAACTTCCAAAGCTTATTATGTGTTATACTGCTGCTTATATGTACCTGTGCATATTTGAGATCACTATTTCCTAGTATTATGGATCGTAACAAGACCGGGTATGTATGCATTTTCAATCAAATCATAATCATGTATAAGTTCAGTTCAAGACCTTCAGACAGCATAAAGTAATGTAGGTAACTTTATACTAAAGCGGCAACATGCCATGAGTCTTACCTCATCATGATCCTACATTACTACATACATATAAATTTTTACCAGCTGTTCAACCCATTCCGAAGCTACCCCCATGTTATTATTCAGGGAAACACTTTGTTTTATGTTATTTTTAAACATCATAATATGCAATTGTATGTTATTTAAAAGCTTAATACTGTTTCGCAGGTTACTTGGAACATTTTGGAAATGTGCAAGAATTGGTGAAAGGAAATCTCCATATGTTGCAGTATGTTGTATTGGAATGGCATTCAGTATACTATTCCTTACATGAGTTATATTTTTTATTCAATCCACCAAAAATGCATTTAGCAGAATAAGCAAAATGTGTACTTATAATGTGTCCATTATAAGAATTTCTTATTGAAATTTAAGAATGACACAGAAAAATTTACCTAAAAATACCACAAAAGGTTTATTTGTATTCAGTACAACCAAAGATTTTGTATATACACATGGCTACAGATCCTATACCTATCTTCTAAAAACTAATTTTGGAGCAGATTCATGATAATATTTTGATAAAATATAGTTGACAACATTCCATTGTCGCTAACTACAGAAGGTATAATACATTGAAACCAGTAGTGACGCAGTGATTGTGTCATCTGCTGTATGTGGTCTGCTCCCAAACGGCAGGTCTACTTGTTTTTTTTTTTTTTCAGAATATGCAATATTATAAATATTGTAAGTCTATGGATAGAATGTAATTGCAATTTTAAAGTAAATTTTTCTATGGCGTAATTAGGTCAAAAATAAATTCTTATAATGGACACAGTATAAATAAATATAATAAGTAAATATTATAAAATAAATATTTTTTATTATCTTATGAACAACATGGTTTTATAGTATATGATTCATCAAGTAAATAAAACATGTGAGGATTTTTATATTTTTTATTTTTATATGAGACTGGATTTCTAGCACAGATAAAAATTTTATAGAAAACAGTACACACTAAGGGATAGAATATAAAGAGAATACAAAACAGTCACAAAATCTAATGCTAATCATTATTATACCTTGTAATTAAATTTATTAATTAATAAACCACAGAAAATAAAATATAACATTGTTGAAAAACAAGTACTGTATAATAATTACAATAAAATGGAAGATTGTAGTAAGCACCAGCCATGTGATACGCAGATAACAAGTGCAATCATGCGAACTGTGCTTAGTAACAAATATATGTAAAAATGTGTTGCATTGGAAATAATTTATCTTAGAAGTAGGTATACAAGTATTCAATTAACTTACAATAACATTCTTTCTACCATATGAAATTAAGATTCCGTAGCACAGTAAAAATGTTACCTACAAAAAAATGCAATTCCAATCAGCCTAACCTTGTCTATCGTGCTCATAAAACTTAAACAAAAAATATTGTAAATTGTTTCAAAATGTTAACAATATTAAATCCTATTTTATGGATATATCTCTGAATTCAGTACAAAATTTCTATCAAATGGGCCGAATATTGCAAATATATATCACGTTTTTTGTTACAATTTTGGTGGAAAATCTAGTGCATAATATATTACTAACACTTCTAATTGGAGTGTAATTCAGTCTAGACATTTTCCTATCGTAAGCTAAATAACACACTTCAATACAGCCTACAACACATCCACTAATCCCTAAAGCTAAAAAAAAGCTAAAGCCTATGTGAATAAATAAATCAACTTCGATGCATTAGTGCGCACAATCGTTAATTACTTATGCTGGATATTACCATAATTATGTTGTTAAATAAATTATTTATTTAACAAAAATAATGTCATATTGCTTTGTTTTTAAAATTAACTTTGCAGAAATAATTACATATCACCCTATACTAATTCGGATAGAACTATTGCCTTCAATCATTAATTAGTATAATAATTGGACTGTTTTATGTTAAATGCGTAACATTAAATTGATTCCAATCGACAAGTTCATATTATAAAAAGTGTTTTATTATTTCTAGATTTAACTATGAAAGTGAAAAAACACGATTAATATAATAAAGTAGCAATAAAATTAAAGTTGATTGTGATGTGACGAAAGCATGTGCAAGTTAATAAATACAAAGATTATGGCACTAGAAATATAAACCACTTTGTGTTTCTTGAGCAAGAGTAAAGGAAGATGTATTTGAGTAAACAACATCGTAAGTTACAGGAAAGAAGTAAAAGCCAAATATGAAGAGAGTTGTTGCCTCTCATTTTTGTTACTATCAGTATAATGGTATCTGATGGCACACACGAGCACTATCTCTTTTTTATGTAATCATAAGTAATCTCAAGAAAAGGGTAAGTACACAAACTTTTTATACACCTCTCAGTATGTAATAAGTTATGTTCTTCAAAGGCAGCCTATAGTAATTAAGGCGAAAATTTAGATTATTTAGATTAACTGTCATTTTTCGCGAGGTATTCGCTTCGAGTGCCTCTTTGCTAGACCGCCCTTACCAAAACGTTCTTAATACAAATTATAGAAAATACAATAATTGGGATGAAGATGAAGAAGTATAATTAAAGGTTATCACAGAATTAATATTTTTTAGTCGAGGTGCACTGCAATAATTTTAAGTGCAATTATGCATACTAAATTTCAATTATTGCAACACCATTTTAAGGCTGCATTTCCTTCGACGTGGAGCGGAGTTGCGTCAACCATTGATTGGAGGAAGAAACGACCCGATGATGACGTATTTTTTAAATATAACCATTGCTCCCTTCGCCTCCGCCTGCATCGAAACGCTTCTAAGTCTCCCATCATCTCTCAGTATTTTTGGTGTCTTTCGGATCATGGTAATTTTACCCTAAAACTATATTTATCTACATCTAAAGGTACATATTTGAGTGAAATATAAGTTTTATAACATAAGATAGGTATAAAGTCATAACATAATAGTTGAATAGTATAAATGATTATAATAATTACTTTAATATGGTATTGGCAAAGTATCGTTTTTATAAAGTTGGTACAGTAGTACCCAACTTATAAGGCGCGTCGGGAATCTTCGTTCGCACAGAAAAGAAAGTATGGCCCGAAGATTAACGAAAGAATGCTTAAAACTTAAAATCAACCTTAGATCACTACTATAAGGTACTGCAGCTGTTAGTTCCGTCTCACTCGCAAGACACGCCCCTCCGCACACATGACGGCAGCTGCCGACCAATAGCATTTCCCGCGCTTTGAAAATGTGTCTTCTGCGCTGGTACATCGGTAAGCCATATTAGTAGCATTTAACTCTGGTCTGTTTTCTAGAACTTCAATGAATGCTAAGTCAAGTTTTGAATCGAGATTAAAACAATTGAATTTGGAACCTGAACCAATGACATTAGGTTTCTTTGCGATTAACACGATCTATTTTCGAGACTTGATCCGAGTTTTGATCTCGTTCTATATTTCAGACCTTAATCGACAAACTTTGCCTATATCATATTTTATATTCTTACAAATAGACACATGTGTTCAAGGTATTTAGTTTATGAAGGCTTTTTATGATTTTTAAATTACTAAGTTAGTCATCAAAATATGAGAAGGCCTATTTGAACACCAACCACACCCATGTATAAAAAGCAGAACAAAGACATTTTGTTACGCCATAACATAATGAAATCGCATCGTTTCAACTACTCCAAATTTTACATCCAATCCATTACTAACGAGTACATTAAAAATAAATGCTTTAAACTTACATTAACGCCATCTAGTTAATAAATATGTCTAACGATAACTAGAGAGCTATTTCTTGTGTTCTCTTAAATAAATTAAAATGGTTATTTAAATATTAGGCAGTTTAAATAAATTGTAATACATTAGTATAATCATATACAAGATACGCACTTAAATACAAAACTTTTGGCACGGAAAAGCTTGAAAACGTATATTGAAGGCGCACCAGTTAGTAAAATAACATAAATTGAAACGCTAAAGCTATAAATGACTACGCAAGTACGACTATGGGGAAATTCTTATTTCTACGCATGAGAACTTACGTCTACGCGCTACTGTTACCACTTTGCCGAATACCCAGAATTACCCTGTAAAATAAACAAAATTGTAATTTAGAATTTCAATATTTATATTACTAAAGTGAAGAGGTTATTAAGTTTGGGGATTTTTGAAAATGATGGGCGTGATGACTGTATTTGAGCGACGTACTATTTATTGTTTCCTAGTTGCGCCCCGCGGTTTCACCCGCGTACCCAAGGAATACCCTACCCTAACCTATCTTACAGTAAAGTTTTCTTAAATTTTCAATTTTCTTAATTTTACTATAATGTAAGAACCTTCTACGAAGTATTGAAAAACATTTAAAAAAAAATATTAATGAAATCGGTTATGTCATTATCAAGTTATAGCGCAATATCGTGACCAGGAGAAATAGGGGTTCATTTTTATATATAACTACAGATGGTTTTCTCATGTTTTCCTTAACGGAATGATCCAGCTGATTGTGGGATACGACAACACGACATTTGTCACGGGCTGCTTTGCTTTTTTTCTTGAGTACTTTCAGTCCAAAAAGTTTAAGTAAAGAAGAAGAGTGAATAGGTTTCTTCTGGGTAAGCGTGTTTCATCTTAGGCTTCGTCATCGCCCCTTATGGGCGGGTCAGTGGCCAAACGCAAGCCCATTTAATTTAATAAAAAAAAAAAAAAAAGGAAAAAAAATATGTAAGTACCTCAAAGTGGATGTACACTATAAAGTATGAAATAACGACGGCGACGTAGCTATATAACTTTAATCTGACAATAGCTACTGAAGTTACCACCCGGTTCTGAAGTCGGCCTTCAACTCAGATGAAATTTTTCTTTTTAGTGTCGCTGAAGATTTGTCACTTACCGTGAATGTGCGTATCATTGATAAATTGTCGACAATATGGAATGAAATGTGTCAATCGCGATGTTTGTGCTATTCTCAAACACAAATAGTAGAATACACAAAGAGATGAAAGAAAAATTGAATAGAGATAAAACGAATTACCTGTGTTATGTAGAGGCATGTCCTATCTGATCATCTCAAGATATTTATGTTTGTGCTTGGTGAGCATTTCGGTGACTGTCACAAGCTTCCTGATCGCCGGCTGAGTCTTCGATAGCGCTTGGAGCTCGGTGAGGTGGGATACACATATGTGGTGCAATGTTGCCAGCTCTTTTGCTTCATAAGAAAATATAAATAAGATACATAAACATGATAGACACAGCTAAATAATATTGGATGGATATTTACAGATGTCATGTTTCAATTCCATAGTTTTACTTTGCTATGAAGCTATAAAAATAGTATTAAAAAAAAAAAAAATAGCATATTACCCGCCTGATGGTAAGCGGTTAACGTAGCCTACAAAATCTTGCAATAGCAATGGTATTTTTTTATACTATAGATAATGAAAATATAGTGTAGAGCTTACCAATATCGCAATTATTGTTTGGGTTCGGAGGTGGGTTTCCGGGCTCTTGCACATTGCTCAGCTGGTCCAAGAACACAACCATACGCTCTTTATTTTTCAATATAAATGGATTCACCACTTCCATGTAGGGTTCCTGTAATTAAAAGTTAGTTGTTGAAAACCTAAATATGCCAAATTGTGCCATTATAAAAACTCTTCAAGGGCGACCTGAGTAATTAGGGATGTATTTCATCATGAGTAGAAACAGATGTGTTGTGTGATGGGTCTCGTGGTCCCATCGGTTTTGTCCTAATGTAACTCGCAGTCTCACTAATTCTGAAAACTAATGGGACCACAAGTATAGTGGGATGGAATTGATGGGACCATGAGTTACAAATTGGAAAAAAATGGCATACTAGGTTTCGTACTATTTAATTACATGCCTTCTCAAAAGCGCTGAGCAGCAGGCCCTGGGTATACAGTGATCGTTTCGTATTATTTGCTGCTAATAACGCGCTTCTGCTGACCACTCGCTGCGAAATTTTGACCCGACTCGCCCACGCCCGTTCGTTGACCGGGTCCAGTCGTTCGGTTCAGAGGTTTAGTAGTGAAGAGGTAGCAGACAGACTGACATAGTTATTTTCGCATTTATACCACGATTTTAACATTAGTAGGATTTTCTGAACATTCCTTTCCCCCCCGAACATTGATCCTGGATCTTGCGGCTGTATGTGTAGTATAGTATAGTATAAGGTATAGTGTTGTCGTACCTTGGCGCCGAACTCGATGAGGTTGGCGAGGTTCTGCAGACACTTGGCGACCATGAGCAGCGAGCGCTGCGCGTGCGGCGGCGGCGCGCCCGCCACCAGCCCCCACGCGCGCGGCTCCACCAGCGCCGGGCAGATCAGCCGCAGGAATATGAACCCTAACACACATACATATACGGCTCATTATGACATACACACCACGTTTTAAATTCGACGACATCACATCGTAGTAGTAATACTCATAACAAATTCTCGATAGGAACAGCTGTGAAATGCAAAAAAATACAGTTGTTTGATTCAATACTTGCTCGACAATTATTTTTATTAAAAAAAGTAGATTTTCGACGAGCAAAGTCATCCATTAAGGAGACCTTAATAATTTGGCTAACCGTTGAAAAGTAACCCTATAACTGTAGTGTATGCATGTTGAAGAGTTTCAACCATCCTAGGTCAGTTGTAAATATTGGTATGGTATGATATGGCACCTGAGACAACCCTGGTGCGCACAAATCTCTCGTTGGGCCACTTGGCGAGCGCGGCGCGCTGCAGGCAGCCGCACAGGTAGCGCACCGGCCGCGGGCACGCCTCCGGGGACGTGAAGATTGATAGCGTTATCTAACAAACAGAAAGAAAGAAAAATGTTTAATTCTTGACAACACACAACATAACAACATTAACAATTAGACAATAGACATACCTTTAATTACATTCAATATGAAATATGAGACAAAACAAACAATGAAAAAATAACAGTAATGTAATGTTGTGTGGTGCCAAGAATGGGTCCCCACTCAGCATATGCTTAGGTCAGTTGACAAAACTGTCGCGCTGGTTTTCAGTCGAGGCCCACGTTCATGACATCACGAACATACAGTGACATACAAAAAATATAATAAAAAACATACAATATAAAAATAAAAATAGAAAGTACACCAAAAAACAGGCATGGTGACAAAAATGGTGGACAATCCAACCAAGACATGTGCCAGCTGACCAAACGGCATGATTTTCATTCTATGGGCAACATGCACTAACCATAAAAAAAATACAAATTAAAAAGTAAAAAAATAAAGCTCTAATGTAAAAGTCTGAAACATGATTACATTGGTTGCATTCCGAATTGACCCAAATAGCGCTGTAATCTTGAGCGTGCTTAAACGCGTTCAAAATTAGCTTGAGCGCGAAACTATGTCCTGAGAAACGTCATAGATAACGTCATGACAAACGCCATATTGCGCTCACACCGACCATGCTCTAAACTGATAGCACCGTGAACGCTGGTAAAAATGACTGATAATTATTGTTTTCTGAAAGAATCTAATAATACTCTTGATTTTCTATTCAGACAATGATACTATTTATGAATGAAAAATTATAAAAAAATCAATGCAAGTCAACTTATAAATGATATAAGGAGTGCTAGGACATTGTTAATACAGTTTTTTATGAAATTCTCAAATGTTTTGTTTTGAATACTGTGAGCGCGTTCACGGGCGAACCGAATTTTTGACAGTACAGCTGTCGTAGACGTGATATCTAACTCGGTACCTACGCAAAATTATTGCTGTGAGCGCTATGAGCGATTTTGACCAATTCGGATTCACTCAAAGAACAGCTCTACTGGGAACTACCTTCACCTTAGAGAATACTGCAGACAAATAACTTTATGTTGCGTTCCTGTGCGTAAGTAAGGTCACCAGAGCTCATTGGGAGGAGGAAGGGCCGGTAAAGTGTGAGTAATGCCTCGTTTGTTGCGCATCCATATGTCTCCTGTAATCGCTTATCATCAGTCGGACCGTATGTTTGTTTACCGAATTCGTTGTACAAAAAAAACATTATGTAAGTCATCACTTATACAATGCCAAAAATAGCTCTTATTTCTTACCTGGTCGAGTATCATAAGTAAAAATTCCGCATTGTTGCATGCATCGTCCGGAGAATCCATTTTGGTGGGATTCAATTCGGCAGACTGTTTCGCATCTATTAATCTCTGAACCGTCTCCGCTATCGCCGCCTGTTAGGAAATTAATTATAATATTTATTTAACATCATTACCCCATTGTTTAATAAATAGGTTTCTTGCAGTAGTTACATTAAAGAATAAGGTTGATAATTTGTGAATTACATTCTTCCAGGTCGACCTTCGATGGTACAATATGAATGTGAAAGTGTTGCTAGACACTAGTAGTGTAGTGTTACCTGTAGGAACGGCTTGCACATGGCGCGCATGAACTCATCGACGACGGCGGTGGCGAGGGAGGCCGCTCGGAACATGGCGCGGTGGTCCGCCTCGCGCGTCACCTCGCCGTGAGCCAGCTCACGCGCCAGCTCCGCGCCGCGACCGCACTCGGTGAACGCGTGGAGTATTGCTACACATACACACAGACATTATGTTGATAAGTAGCGAAATCACGGAGCGGAGACCTCCGGGGGCAGCCGACTCCGACGGATGCACGAAAGGGTGGTGTCTCAATCTGCGTTATAACTGAGCAAACCGCTCCAAGATTACGTGCGATGGTCAAACTGGTGCACACCTTTAGAAAGCATTAGCTGCTGATAATAATGTTACACCCGTGTTCATCTTGACGTGACTTTTGGGGGGGGGGGGGGGGGGCATTCAGTTAGCAACGAGTCACCATATTTGGTGATTTGGTAGGCATCCCATTGTTTCAATCAATGGCCCAGTAACTAATCCCCAAAGGCCTTATGCCCATTCGGCCTTATCATGGTGAGACTGAATAAACACTAGCCTAAAAATAGGAAAAAAATATAAATGATATACTTACAAGTAGCCAGCGGTTGTCTGTCTGTGCGGCATAGTTCAGCTAACGCTTTCACAGCGGGCAACCCCGGCTCTAGGAGCAACTGACGAAGGGGGTTGTATTCCTCGCGAGGCATCACTAATTCCTGCATATACCTACGAAAAAATATTCCAATCTTTAGAGGGCTAAGATTGGTATCTTCATAGTTTGCTACAATTGAGCTTTGCTATAATTGATGAATTAAGAAATTATCAATTTTAAATGTTATATATTGATTTTCATAGGAGGTGGAACTACAAGGTTATATTTTAGTAATTTTTAACTTTTTAACCGACTTCAAAAAAAAGAGGAGGTTCTTAATTCGGTTGTTTTTTTTTTTTTTTTTATGTTTGTTACCTCATAACTCCGTCGTTTATGAACCGATTTGAAAAATTATTTTTTTGTCTGGAAGGGTACACTTCCCGTTTGGTCCCATTGTCATCAGATCAGGATTTGATTACTTCTTAGTGTACTTTGAAGTCGGTTTAAGTTTTTTGTAAAACAGTCGAATTATGTACTACAGTACTTTATACTTTTCACAAAAAATACAGAAAATCTTTGGGAAAATATTAGTTGAATTTAAAGTAAAGTGGTTGGTGAATAAACTTGGAACAGAGTTACATGCAAGTTATAAGAGTATCCACTTAGCTAATATAACAAACCATACCTAATGCGAAGCCTCAAGGACCCCCACTCTCCAATAGGCGTCATTCCAGCTAGAGGATACCATTCCTCTATTTCTTCACCATTGGCCAGATTAGCTAGCTCTATAGTCAGTTCTGCGACCTGTAGAAAATTATAAAATTCGTATTATTCAAAGGAAACATATCAATAACTGTTTACATTTCATTCGCACGCTTTTGAATTTTGACACAAGAATCATAATGAGTTGGTTGATTTATTTTGCAAACAGCTGAAGCATTTTGATACCATCATCCGTCAGAAGTCTACTGCTGGACTTGATTTTCCCTCGATTACCACAATATGATTGTTGTCAAATATAATCTCAATAAAAAAAGAAAATGAAGTCATACCTCAGACTCTTTGCCCCTCTTCCCAGTATTATGTACGGTTATTGTGAATGATGTTACATCTGGAGGTACGTCACTGGAAAAGTAAATTTCACTAAATTAGAAAAATGGAACTAATATCACAATAGTAGCAGTTAGCATATATATAGTACGTTATGGTTTTGGTCACGTAGTGAATGGAGGCCAATGGAAGATTAAGATTATATTTCAATTTTTTTTTTGTCTGTCGATTACAGGTTTGAAGATAAGAGGGCAGGGTACCAAGGAAGTAACAGAAGTGCTGACACTGAGTCTTAGAGGAGGGCTTCCCAAACTTATTTTAACCGTGACGCCCTTGGGAAGTTGCCATATTTTTGCCATACATTTACCTACTAGTTTTAGTTTTAGTCTAATAACAATTTACGCCTCACGACGCCCCTGGGATAATACCGCGGCGCCCCTGGGCATCGCGACTCACAGTTTGGGAAGCCCTGGTCTGGAGTAGTGCAGGTGCAGTGTAGAGGAGGGCTTCCCAAACTTATTTTAACCGTGACGCCCTTGGGAAGTTGCCATATTTTTGCCATACATTTACCTACTAGTTTTAGTTTTAGTCTAATAACAATTTACGCCTCACGACGCCCCTGGGATAATACCGCGGCGCCCCTGGGCATCGCGACTCACAGTTTGGGAAGCCCTGGTCTGGAGTAGTGCAGGTGCAGTGTAGATTAAAGTGCATTGTAGAGGGTATTGTCGTGTGGAGTGTAGTGCAGTGTAGAGTGTAGTGCAGTATAGAGTGTAGTGCAGTGAAGAGTGTAGTGCAGTGAAGAGTGTAGTGAAGTGTCGAATGGAGTGAAGTGTAGAGTATAGTGCAGTGTAGAGTATAGTGTAGTGTAGTGTTGAGTGTAGGGTACAATACTAACTCGAATATGAACTCGTCGTCCCAGTGCGGGTCGGGCGAGGGGCGCGGGCGCGTGCTGGCGACGGGCGCCTGCCCGAGCGCGAGCCGCAGGTGCGGGCGCGGCGCGAGGCGACAGTAGTGTAGTGTAGTGTTGAGTGTATGGTACAATACTAACTCGAATATGAACTCGTCGTCCCAGTGCGGGTCGGGCGAGGGGCGCGGGCGCGTGCTGGCGACGGGCGCCTGCCCGAGCGCGAGCCGCAGGTGCGGGCGCGGCGCGAGGCGACAGTAGTGTAGTGTAGTGTTGAGTGTATGGTACAATACTAACTCGAATATGAACTCGTCGTCCCAGTGCGGGTCGGGCGAGGGGCGCGGGCGCGTGCTGGCGACGGGCGCCTGCCCGAGCGCGAGCCGCAGGTGCGGGCGCGGCGCGAGGCGACAGTAGTGTAGTGTAGTGTTGAGTGTATGGTACAATACTAACTCGAATATGAACTCGTCGTCCCAGTGCGGGTCGGGCGAGGGGCGCGGGCGCGTGCTGGCGACGGGCGCCTGCCCGAGCGCGAGCCGCAGGTGCGGGCGCGGCGCGAGGCGACAGTAGTGTAGTGTAGTGTTGAGTGTATGATACAATACTAACTCGAATATGAACTCGTCGTCCCAGTGCGGGTCGGGCGAGGGGCGCGGGCGCGTGCTGGCGACGGGCGCCTGCCCGAGCGCGAGCCGCAGGTGCGGGCGCGGCGCGAGGCGACAGTAGTGTAGTGTAGTGTTGAGTGTATGGTACAATACTAACTCGAATATGAACTCGTCGTCCCAGTGCGGGTCGGGCGAGGGGCGCGGGCGCGTGCTGGCGACGGGCGCCTGCCCGAGCGCGAGCCGCAGGTGCGGGCGCGGCGCGAGGCGACAGTAGTGTAGTGTAGTGTTGAGTGTATGGTACAATACTAACTCGAATATGAACTCGTCGTCCCAGTGCGGGTCGGGCGAGGGGCGCGGGCGCGTGCTGGCGACGGGCGCCTGCCCGAGCGCGAGCCGCAGGTGCGGGCGCGGCGCGAGGCGACAGTAGTGTAGTGTAGTGTTGAGTGTATGGTACAATACTAACTCGAATATGAACTCGTCGTCCCAGTGCGGGTCGGGCGAGGGGCGCGGGCGCGTGCTGGCGACGGGCGCCTGCCCGAGCGCGAGCCGCAGGTGCGGGCGCGGCGCGAGGCGACAGTAGTGTAGTGTAGTGTTGAGTGTATGGTACAATACTAACTCGAATATGAACTCGTCGTCCCAGTGCGGGTCGGGCGAGGGGCGCGGGCGCGTGCTGGCGACGGGCGCCTGCCCGAGCGCGAGCCGCAGGTGCGGGCGCGGCGCGAGGCGCGCGGGCAGCCGGTGCGCCGTCACGCAGCGCACGCGCAGCGACCGCAGCCACACCACGCGCGCCACCTACACAACAACAACACTTTTTATAGAACTTGTCAATACAAATCAGCCCCCTTCAGTACAGCTCTACTGGATGACGACGTGGTCAAGGGACGTGGACTAGCACGCACTTCGGTGATTCGTTTCGTGCTATAAATCTAATTATGTTTCAAAAAACGGAAATCTATTACCATTGAAGCTACGTAGGTATAATGATACTATACAATACATACCATAAAACCATGTAATTGTGTTCAATTGTAAGGCGTGCTAACTAAACAGTTACCTTGCACTGGTGGCGGGCCTGCTGCGGCACGCACAAGGGGCGCAGCGCGTCGAGCCAGGCGCGCTCCTCGGCGCCGCTGTTGGCCGACAGGAACGTGTGCGTGGAGAGGCACGGCAGCGCCCGCTCCACCAGTTGGAAACAGAACTCGCGCTCCCAAAGCGACTCGTGTACCTGACATTAACAAAATATTACATTAATACGTTAAGATTCAACTGATTTTCATTGATAAATTAGAAAGACTTCAAATTGTATCTTGTAAATATTAGACAGATTATTTACGGTTTTTAAGCTTTTACGATATTAAAATCCGATCTAATAGGTTTTAATTAGTGAGAGCAAAGGTTGACCAGAAATGCTTTCGTATGTCTGTCCGAATATCCGGCTGTTCTCCTCTACAGGTCACATTTCTCAACCTGAGTTTTTGAGCAGGATCGATAATATTATATGATTTTTTAACCGACTTCAGAAAAAGGAGGAGGATCTCAATTTGGTTGTAATTTTTTTTTTTTTTGTTTTTTTTTTATCTTTGTTACCTCATAACTCCCGTCATTTATCAACCGATTTGGAAAATTCTTTTTTTGTCTGGAAGGGTACACTTCCCGTTTGGTCCCATTGTCATCAGATCAGAATTTGATTACTTCTTATTGTACTTTGAAGTTGGTTTAAGTTTTTTGTAAAACAGTCTAATTATTGTCGATTTAGTTATCATAATGGAGCCATGTGGTTTGAAATAAGGATTTAGTTTTAAGGTGCGCGGTGAACATTTCTTCATTAATCTTTTAGACGTTTTAAGCTATGCAAAAATAGACTCGCGAGGTCTGCAGCTCACAGAGCCACTAGTGTATAAATGTTGCTTCAAAATCAATTTAAATATAGGTTCAGAGAATTAATTTTAAAGCCTACAAATAAGTTCATGAAAACTCAATAATAACTTCACCTGATAAAGGTAAGCGCAAGAAAGATCGATCAGTCCCTTAGGCTTGGTTCTCTTCGGTGAATCATAGAAATACAAATGCGTATCAGTACCCTCTTGTAGCAGTACAAAGTACAATGCCTTCCATTTCTTAGCACCCTTATCAGATTTCTTGTTCAGGTATCCTTGGTGTTTGATTCCCTTCATCTTCTTCAGTCCTATTTGATCTCTGCATTCGCGTAACGTCGCGTATATTTTCTCTGCCGCTGCTCCCGTCGTGTTTTGTTGAGGCTCTATTTGGTGACCCTCAGCAATCAGCTGAAACACACATATTTTCTCAAAAAACTACTACCACTTTTAAAATAATATAATAATTTCCAACACTACAAATATTACAACATGGTTGGAAGGGTCTTCTACCAAAAGGTTTAATGGCGCCACCCCTAAGATAACTCTAATGCAACACCTTTCTAGGCTTAACATCCTACATGATCAGTTGATGGGCAATGTGTAACAGAATTTATAAATATACTCACTGGTAGACCCAAAGTATGACCTTCGACAATCTGCTCTTTTCTGTACCTATTGATAACCGCGTCCAAACACTCGAACGTCCTGCCACCCATAAGGTATCTGACGCCTTTTTTCTCTATCCTGAACCTTTGGATCTGATTGTTGATGTGGAAGAACAAGGAGTAGTCTCCGGGGGAGTTGTCTGAGGGTCGAACGAGGAAACTCCCAGGGCCCGCTTTCACCAACATGTCGACTGCTTCGCTTTTCGTGCAGTTTGGATGAAACCACGAGAACACCGTGTTCGGATCGATTGACGGGTCCAAGTCCTCAACCAGCTCTCTGAAGATCATTCCTTGCTCCCCAGTCCTATAAAAAAATACACAATAATTGAATTATTCAAAAGTACATCATACATCTACTACACATGCATCATGCATCATCAGCCTATAATGTCCCACTGCTGAGCACAGGCCTCCTTTCACAAATGAGGGTGAAAGGGAATGGGCAGATACTCCACCACGCGTGCCCACTGCGGATTGGTGGAGGTAGGCTAGTGGTCAACCTACTGTTGGAATTTTTCTAGCCTAGGAGGCATCCAACTAGCTTTACGACTATCACAATTAAGTGATAACCGGGACCAACGGCTTTACGTGCCTTCCGAAGCACGGAAACGCTCGATTTGAAATACCACTAGACGGTCACCCATCCAGGTACCGACCACGACAGACGTAGCTTAACTTTGCCGATCGTAACACACATTTAAATGCATATGTGAAGCTATAGCCACTAGAAAATTATGAGTTTGATAGCCACTCACTACATCTGTAAGTAAAAAGAATAAATTCGTACCTATGTGCCGTGACCCAGAGCCAACCGTCACCCATATCGTTGTGTACGAAGAATATGTCTCCCTTCTGGAAGGTCAGTTCATCTGTATCCGGCATCTTCGTGTATGGTAATATTGCCACAACTCTCTGCCGAACAAAACATTAAAAAGTTATATACCTAAGAATACTCTACTATCAGCGGTTTAGGCTGTGCGTTGATTCATCAGTCAGTCATTCAGGACAAAGCTTTTTATATGTATAGATATGATAAAGGCGTCAGCTGAAAATCAGCGCTGCTGACATAGTCAGTAGCACCATGCTGAGCTGACGATCCTCTTTGGCGGCACAGACTTACTGGTTTGTTTTATATTATTGCATGTATATTCTTTAATGTGTTCCGTCAAATAAATGTATTTTGTGTCTTTCATTATTTCTATAACCAATTAGAATTATAACCAAAAATGTCATAGGTATATGTATGTATGTTTGTCCACGCATATCTCTGAAAGTATTATCTTATATCGGATTGTGACCATTCTTATTGGCTTACATGTACTTCAACATAAGGAAAAGTGCAAGTTTTCTCTAAATCAGTTCAGCCGTTTGCAAGATATGCACTAATTCGTGTGACGGCCTGGCTTATTGATACTAGCTACGGGTGTGGTGTCAAAGGGAAAACATCTCAAAACCTTGGTCAAATTCTAGTGCATGTAAGAAAATCAAAAAATTAAGAAATAAAAAGGTACTCTAAAAAAAAATGTTCGTCACTGATTTGATTCGACGAAATATTTTCAATGGAATACGTCGTGCAATTTCGCTGACTTCAAATCAGTGTCTGATCAGAGTTCATTTTCATACCTTTTTGTGTATTTTGTAGTCGATTTAATTTTTATAAATTACCTTTTTGTTGTTATATGACGTTAGAATGTGACAAATATATTTAAACCATATTACGTAATAAACAGGTATGTGATTACACCCGAGCACCCTTATGTCTACAAAAAATTATAATATGTCATTACTAAGTGTTGCTTCACTGTTGTCAACCAGCCACCAATCAAAAGCAAATAGAGGATTATGAGTTGATGACGTTTTAGCATTTCAAGCTATTTGGTTGACAACTTCGGTCTATTTGGTAGGTTACAGACTCGACACCCCCTATTTACCCTCGGTTGGTGGTTGGTTGACAACCATAATGACCTGACCTGTAACTAGGTAAGTTTTTATGTAAATATTACTTAAGTTGTTACCTTTTTATCGTTAACTGGCTCTGGGGGCGGCACAGGCTCCACCAATCGCTCACGTTTCAGGAGGTCGGAACAATGACCGTAGAAGCCCACCAACTCTGCTAGAGAATCGAACTGCCGACCACCGATGTAGTAGTCGCCACATACTGCTGTTATTCTATATCAAAAATATAGTAAAATCAAAATATAAAAAAAGTTATTTTTAACTATTCTAACAGCTTGACTAAATAACTAATAACGATTCGTTGCAACAAGCGAACCTTGAATCCAACACTAGAGCAAACTGTGTTGTAGTATACAAAATGTATTACCTGAAATGATTGATTCCTGTCCGTCCTAAATAGCTTAGTACATATGACCCTGGTTTTCGATCACTCTCTCGAACTGAAATAAATTACATATTACATAATTATATAATTATTAGGTAAACACACTCCTGGAAGGTCAAAAGTCGTATGATGAAATAAAAACAAAAGAGTGGCTAAAGTAGGTGCAACGCAACAATCTTGTAATTTTTTTAACTTATTAATATATAGTACTAGCTGCCCGGCGCGACTTCGTTCGCGTGGTGCTACCTACCCTACCCTATGGCGCTACCCTACCCCACCCTACCCGACCCTACCCTTCCCTACCCTACCCTGGCAGCAAAATCCCCATTAACAAAATGATCCGCCATTTATTGAAGTCATTTGTTACAAAAAATGTGATAAATAAAGAACCGCTCGACCGATTTTGTGCAAACTTCACATAAACCATCACATATACTAAATAGTCCAAACAAAGCCTAAACATTTGGTTTGGATAGGTGAGCCCGTTCTTGAGTTATAAAATTACAACGAAAAGTGGCATTGATTTTCATATATATAGATAGATAGGGAAATCAAAAGAGATAAAAAATACTACAAAAAGACACTAATATTAATAGTACAGCCAATAAAAGATTTCCACATTTAGATCACAGATAAAAATCATAGAAAGAAATACCTTTACAATAGAACTGCTGGCCAATTTACTTTTTCAACAGATAACATGAACAATACAAACATACTTTAGAAAGTCATTGAGCTATTAAAACTACGTAAATAATAATTCAATGTAGAAAGTACACAATGTTTTATTGCAAAGCATTTGTAATTAATGGGAAGTAATGTATCAGTTAACAATGGCATTAGTATGAAACTTGCACTACATAAAGAAAACCTGACTGATGTAGAGTCGCAGTCACGCATGGCTATGGGGCACACACACCCTAATTTGAATAGAGGAATTGGTTTATATAAATAATGTTATGTGTGTTTAAGGATGCATACAAATACAATAAACGAATTAACCTGTATCTTAATATATAAAATGATAAACTGATTGTTGATATATCAGCGCACAGCCCAAACCGCTGGACCTAGAGATTTGAAATTTTGCACACAGATACCTTATACAGTGGAGGCATCCACTAAGGAAGGATTTTTGGAAATTCCACCCCTAAGATGGTAAAATAGGGGATAAAAGTTTGTATGCAAGTCCGTCAGTTTTGAAGTCAGGATCTTCAAATTTTGTGTATAGGCTGACGATTAAAAATTAATTTAAAGTTATCTCAGCGTTTATAATAATTCCACCCCTGAAGGTGGAAAAAGGGGGATGAAGTTGGGTATGCAAGGCCTTCAATTTCACGATAAACTTCACAAAATTTATTATTACACAGTATAGGTATCCAGAAAAGGAAGGATTTTTGGAAATTCCACCCCTAAGATGGTAAAATAGGGGATAAAAGTTTGTATGCAAGTCCGTCAGTTTTGAAGTCAGGATCATCAAATTTTGTGTATAGGCTGACGATTGAAAATTAATGTAAAGTTATCTCAGCGTTTATGATAATTCCACCCCCGAAGGTGGAAAAAGGGGGATGAAGTTGGGGATGCAAGGCCTTCAATTTCACGATAAACTTCACTAAATTTATTATTATACAGTATATGTATCCAGTAAGGTAGGATTTTTGGAAATTCCACTCCTAAGAGGGTAAAATAGGGGATGAAAGTTTGTATGCAAGTCCGTCAGTTTTGAACTTAGAATCTTCAAATTTTGTGTATAGGCTGACGATTGAAAATTAATGTAAAGTTGTTACAGCGTTTGTGATAATTCCACCCCCGAAGAGGGAAAAGGGGGATTAAGTTGTATATGAAAGTCCTTCATTTCCACAGTAAACATCACTAACTATACAGTGTAGGTATCCACTAAAGAAGGATTTTTTAGTAATACACCCCTATGGGGGTAAAATAGGGGATGCAAGTTTGTATGAAAGTCCATCAGTTTCGAAGTTAGGACCTTCAAATTTTGTGTTTAGGCTGATGATTGAAAATTTATTTATATATGCCTCAGCGTTTTTGATAATTCCGACCCCGAAGGGGTAAAAAAGGGGATGAAGTTGTGTATGGAATTATACTAAATTTATTATTTAAGCTTATAGTTGGAAACTAACGCAACGAATATCGGTGTTGTTGGAATTTGAACTCTTAACCCCCTTTACACCCCGTAAAGGGGGATGTAATTTTGTATTGAAGTTGTTCATTCACACAATTTTGTATTGAAGTAAAAATAATGTACACGTGTATCATGTTATTAAGAAGCCTACTGCCGCCATCTATCTGTCTGTCTGCCACGAGAAAATTTCTCATTTGTCTGTTTGAGGAACTTTTGGATAGATCTCCGCCCGTCGATCTGTCAGTTTGCTACGGGCAATGTTTAAATTATTATTTCATATTTAAATTTAATACTAAGGTGTCACACAAGCATACGGCCCGCCTGATGGTAAGCGGTCACCGTAGGTATCACTCGTGCGTTGCCGACCCTACAGAAGGCTATACTCCTTTGGGAAAGCCACGGCGGGGAGCTCATTCCACAGCCTGAGTGTACGCGGTAGAAAACTCCTTTGAAATCGCACGGTAGAAACCATTTCGGTTCCAATATATGAGTATGGACTCCCCGTCGATGGCGAAAGTTGCGATGGTAGAAGGTAGCCCGTGGGAATCAGATCAAACAATTCTTCAGAGAACTGTCCGTTGTACAAGCGATACACACATAAGGAGGCAGTCTCTCCTCAGACTGACAGACAGACAGAAACATCTCAGCTGTCTGTAAATTATTGAGAAACTTGTGGATATAGGTCCCGTGTATTCGTCTGTCTGTCTGTGTGCCATAAGCAAATATCTCAGCTGTCATGAAATGGTTGAGGAAATAGGTCTCATAGCGCAATTTTAGATAAATAATCCCGATCTCGACACCTCCCAAAAAAAAACATATTTCACCTTCCCATACATACACGGTGCATATTCCTGACGGTAGATTTTCAGATCTTCTTCTTCAAATCGGGAACGTAAACTTTCCACAAATGGGTTGATACAAATACCAACTTAGGTATAAATAAAATGTATACTGATGTTACAATGAACACAAACCGATAGAGTGGTTATGCGCGAGAGAGCCATTATGACTCCCAAAAATGACCAACCCGCTGCGATAAATGAAATGTTGATTTATTCATTTGAAGGTTGTTGCCACCATGGTCGATATGGATGAGTCGGTAAATTATCCTGTTAAATTTTTAAACTAGATCTTAATCTGCCGGGTAATCCATATGTGGTGCTCCTGTCATAATGATTAGAAATATACGGCCTCCAAAATTGTTCTGTGGAACTAGACTTCAAGTAACAGCTCTCCGCCGCAATGTTATTGAGGCCAAAATATTAACTGGTCCTGCTAGAGGAGAAACAGTCTTCGTGCCGCGTATACCATTGATCCCAAATCCTTCGTTTAATTTAAAAGTGTACAGTTCCTTATCAAGGTTTGTTTCGCGAATGCTATTAATAAATCACAGGGAAAAACTCTGATATTTGCTAGAGTTAATTTGCGACAGGACTGTATCAGTTGTATGTGGCATGCTTGCAATCAGCTCTCAATCTACCTGAACTTATGTCAAATATCACACGTAGTGGCGGGCAATAGCAATGAACAAAGCTCTATATTGTTACAATGAATCATATCTAGAAAAAAAAAACTACGCGGACGAAGTCGCGGGCTAAAGCTAGTATTTTATATTAATGTGAGAACAATTTATTAAGAAATAGCTATAATAATATATAATGCCCAGCCCAGCACGCTTTGCAAAGACTTTTCCATATCTGAATCCTCCAGCCTATGAACATTGCACAATTCAAAAAGGTTTCAATGAGGAAAAACGGTAGGACAGCGTCAATGATAGTGATGGATTCAGGACAATGATATGGCGCTATTTATAAATATACAGGGGAATTATTTTTTCCAGCCAGTTAGGACAACGACAGGTCTTAGAGATAAACGCTGAAAGGAACCCTGAGCTGAATTTTGAAGAAAATAAAAATGCCATAAAAAAAAAGAAAAATGTCATTTTTTCAATATTTTTTTCTTTTTCTTCTACGTAATAATACGAACAAAATTACCAATTATGTGACCAAGATTGTCGTACATAATTTTGTTAATATGGTGACGTAGAAGATTTTTGAAAAAAAATTTTTTTTTTAAATTATGTATCTCCAAAAATACAAATTTTCTAAAATAAATTTTAGTGCCATTTTTATTTTCTTCAAAATTCGGCTTATGGTTCCTCAGCGTTTTTCGCTAAGACCTGTAATTCAGAATTTGCCCATACCGGCTAGAAAAAAAGACACCGTAACAATAATATTCTCCCATTAAGGAGTGGTAAGAATCATACCCTCTTCATTTATAATTATAGTAGGATGATTAATTTATAGTCCTTCATGAACCATTAAGCCAAGTTATATTTAGAAATATTTATAATGTGTATTATTAATTTACATTATCCTTGTCATATAATATCTATACACATGTATAAAAATTTATTGCTGTTCGTTAGTCTCGCTAAAACTCGAGAAAGGCTGGACCAATTTGGCTAATTTTGGTTTTGATATATTCGTGGAAGTCCAGGAAAGGTTTAAATGTAGAGTAGGTTAGGTTAGGGTAGAGTAGGGTAGGATACGGCACCACGCAAACGAAGTCGCGCCGGGCAGGTAGTTTAGTAATATATTTTTTATGATTTTTGATAAACTAATTAAATGAATCATTTGTTAATAATTTTCTTAGTTTAGAAACAGAGAACATAAAATACATAGTGGGAACTTAGGATAAGATACTCCAAGGAAGTAAAACAGTGACATTTTCTAGATAAGATAATGAGGATAAAAGACTTGGAGGAAGATTGAAGAAGAAATGCATAGATTGTATGTAGAAAGATATAACTAGGGAAGAAATGCCCAGGTGCAATATGTATTATTTTTCAGATGTCTATGAATCAGGATACGAGTTTAATAAGAACCAATCCTGGAAAAAAATAGAGCTCCAAAAATGGAGTTGGACTCGCCATATGTTGAGATCTATACAAGTAAAGTGGAGCCAAATTACAACTAATATCCTATATATAGTATCCAAGAGATGTCAAGGACGATAACAAATGTGCTGGGCAGATGAACTGAAACTTACTGCGGGACCCAAATGGAGGAGAATTGCTCAAGACAGGAACCAGTAGAAACTACTGGAGGAGGCCTTTGCCAAAAGGCACACTGAATTGAGAGACATCCTATAGCCAAACAAATCAAACAATACAGTCATAAAAATTAATCTCACCCAGTTTAACATGCTCAATAAATAAATAAAAGAAGAAGTGTTTTGTTACATCTACTTTTCATGGTAGCAAATCCGAATATGCTTTCACCTACCTAAGTAACTTCCCAGCTTGCTAGCTGCCCACAGTCGTTCTTCAGAAGTGTAGCGGTCCAAGCGGCCATGGTACCACTCAGTCTCGGGTGGAGCCAGCACAGCTTGACGTTCTCCTAATCATAAAAAATAATAAACAATACTGATAGCAGAAATTATGCATGCAATTAATAGTACCTACGTAGGTATACAGATATGACTACAAATATCAGTAATAGTTTAAATTGGTATGCATAATCATTGATAGTAAATATAAACTAGACATAGAAGCATTTATTAGTATCTAAAACATTTAGCATACCAAACACTAGTATTTACTTACATGTACAATTTTATTATTGCCATTCCCATTATAGGTAAATATAGGTATAAACAGTAATAAGGTGAATTTACCATTGGTACTAGGTCCATCAGTTTCATCTAATTCTAGATCTGCTGCTAGTTCAGCTATGTCCCCGCCCCCATCTTCTGATTCTGTAGAAGGAGATCCCAGTTTATCGTTTACTGGGGGTCCGATAGGCGCCCCCATAGCGCGAATCATATCAGCCATTTTTCTAATTCAATTATTGAAAATTCTCTTCACTTGTATGTAGACCGGTGACTCATAGTTTATTTATTATCGCTGTACATAAACTTATGAATTTTAGAAAATAATTCGACTGTGTTTACAATGGAAACAAAACGTATTGAGCAGGTATTGTGCGTACAGCTTACGAATCTCACTGAAGAATCAAATATTTAAATAAGAAGTGAGTTAATTTAAAAACTACAAAACTAATTAAAGAAACCATTAATTATTTTTCAGTAACCAAGTAAAAAATTAGTATGAAAAAACGGTTCTTATTTTCGAGATTATCTTTTCGTCTCGAGATCTCGATACGCCCGGTACCACAGAGCGATAATAAACTAATATAAAAAAAAAAAACACAACCCACATGACAGACATAATAAACAAACCAGTGTGATGCCAACTTTATTTCGGACGAGATGAGATCGTAGCATTGGATTATGTAGAGGACTTTTTGGCGGGAACTTGCAGAGTTACGTTGCGTTTCCGATTTTATTTTCATACATTCGTGTATTTTGAGTTTTATTTCATATTATCGGTGGTATTTTATCCAATAAAGAATATAAGGATCAATACATGTGCACCAGTGAAGTGAAATGAAATGAATTATGTGTATCGTGACTTTTTAAGTTGTCTTAAAAAGACCGTGAAGACTTTTAGTACAATGACCACCATTGTAGTAAAACATTAGTCATGTTTTACTACAATGGTGGCACTGCCGTGCGCTTACATAATCCACTGGGCATTTTCGCGAAAAAGTGTACCAATAATGAAAATAAGCGTTCAATTTGAAATTGTGTAATTAATTGGATTTTTTAGCTGTTTTGGTTTCTAAATATATTAAACGTTACAGAGTTTTTTTATGTTTACTTAGTAACTAAAACAATTTATATCTCAAAATCGCATTTATTTAGTATAATCTGCGTAAACATAAAAAAATACACAAAAAAAATATAATGTTTTGTAACAAATTATTCAAAATAGTGCGTATTTTATCGCATTTTGTTATGTTAGGAGCTTATCAGACTGTTAATTTTCCGGGTAACTTTTATAGTTTTGTCTAACTGATATAAATTTAGTATTACAAAAAATGTTATCAATATTGTTACTTAAAATATATACTATAAAACAACATTAACATGCAATTATTTCTTAAAATCAACAATATTCATAAAGAAAATCTGGGACAATTGAAGGCATGATAGATTTGTAACATAACTGACTTCGTAAGGTTGAGATCACACTTAGTCTAAAATTACACTTATTGGCGGGAACATTTAATGTTCATATTTCTAAAACGTTACCCACAAAAACTTGTAATGACAATTACAAAAAAATCAAGTTTAACAATTTTCTCTTGTGTTTTTTTATGTTTATAAAGCTATATTTTCTTCTGCTTTAGTTTTTCATCTTCACTCATAAATTTTTTTTTTAATTTTAGACTTGACACTCTCCAACTTTTTTTTTCAGTGGTCTTCATACTTCTCTGGATTATTTTTCAAGCGTTCCCTGTATTTTTTCATTCGGCGGCATTCTATAAAAAAAGAATTATTTAAATTTATTATTTTAACCTTTAATAGATTAATCAATAGAAATAATTATTTTAAATATATCTATAAAAAAATAAGGTACCTGCTGTACCTTTTTCCAAAATTATTATTATAATTATTATATTTATTAATATAAAAAGCTTTGTGTGCCACTAACTTTTAGCTGTTAGTTACGTTACATTCTTTGTCAGCCGTATAAGTTACACTGCTAATTGTAGCGTAACTGACGTAACAACATAACACTAATCAATTCAAAAAATTATTTTAGAATTTTAATTTAACATTTAGCACTCCAATTTATACATACCTGTATTCTGCCAAAACTCGACTAAATGCATGATGAAAGGCGACACCGAATCACTTATAACTTTTGTATAAGAGCGTAAAAAACCCTGACTTAAAATTTGGCTAACGGGCGTACACGCACACGCGCCCCACACCCCCACACACACTTCTCAACACTGATCACATTCTCTTTATCATCTATATATATAAAAATCAATGCCACTTTTCGTTGTAATTTTATAACTCAAGAAGGGGCTCACCTATCCAAACCAAATGTTTAGGCTTTGTTCGGACTATTTAGTAGATAGTTTATGTGAAGTTTGCACAAAATCGGTCGAGCGGTTCTTCATTTATCACATTTTTATTATTTCACTTTATACGTATCGAAGCACGTACCGGGCCGCTAGTATTTACATATATTCTGCATGCATCTATTCTGCATAGCTCAAAATAGTCCGCGGTGGAAGAGGCTGGTTATCCTTAACACAGGCTCCGGCTTAGCTTGGATACCAGTTTCTCCTACAAACTTTAAAATGACATGTTTATTGTGTAAATTGTTATTCTAGTTTGTAAGGAGAAAGAAAATAAAATTTGTTATTATCTCTTTACTATAATCTGTTCATTAAAATATTATAGGGTTTCAATTTAATGGTTGATATTTTACAACGATGATCGTACTATCGTGTATCGTTTTTCGTAGTATAGCAGATCCTTAGGTTCGGGCGCCTGTATATGCCTTAAGTGATATACTGACTATAGGTGCTCTTAGTCATCAACTGCAATTAATCATCAACTCTGCCGTAAGATTATTTTATTAACGATTAGCGAGCTGCAAGAGGTTATGGAATGCACTAATGCACACTAATGAGAGTGAAGTGAACCAAGGAATTTTTATAGTTACGTAGTATATAATATCCTTGGAGTGAACAAAACTGAGTCGGCACGACCCAATGACTTTTTTTGTTGGCAAAACGCTATGGCAAAACGTAAAAGGTAGAACCGGTTTCAAATCAAAACTGATTGCAACAAAGTTAAGTAATAACCCCGCAGAGCGAACTGAGAGTTTTGCGCAATCTGTACAAATCGTACACGAATCGTCCATCATCTATGGGAATACATGCGCCCAAACCTAAGGGTCTGCTATACTACGAAAAACGAAACCCCTCTAATAAATGAAGCGACTTCTGAATAGCTGTACTCATTACTCTTATTGGGATTCGTTGTGCCAAAAAGAGACAGTTATATATTTACTATATCTTAAAATAGTAAGGTTGTACACTGTTGCAAGACTTTGTTGATCAAGTAAATTTACAATAGGGTTCTGAATACAATAATATCGATATCGACAAAATTTGGTTTAAATAAAAAATAGAAATGGTAAAACTTTCCTGGACGAGACGCGGGGTAGGGGGGAAGCCCTTCCCCTCAGTGCCCACCAAACTTGAAGCAAGCTCATGGAATCCGATATATTCATGGTTGAAGTTTGAGATTATGTATGAGGTTTTTACATAAATTCACTTCTGCATCGGCTCTGGCGCTGCGGGAAGTGCAGCCCTTTTGCCCTTGCGTAACAAAAAGCAGGCGGGGAGTGCTCTCTCTCCACGCCACCGGCTTTTTATATACACTCTAGGGGTAATAGCCACAAGACTAAAAATATTCGGGGTGCGCTGCATTGGTTTTTGAACCGTTTGAACCTACCAGACCAGTACAGAAATCGGTTTTGACAGATGACACACCTTATCTAACCATAGGTGAAATGTCACACGGCGCTAAATCAAAATGGCGTCATCATGCGTTAAAAAAAACTATCAAACTGAATTTTAACATAAATACATTCAAAACTAATCTCATTTGCTGTATGGACTAAACTTTTGCCGAACAAAACGCAACTGTATATCAAAAAACGCAAGATTGTGATTTTATTAACACACTTCAATAATTGATATCTCAAAAACTATGAAGTTGCTTCTTGAAAATACTTCGCTGAAAGACTCCTTAGATCATCCATCTGTTAAAAAAGCACCAAGACCAGCGTCCCGTCCCAGAAAGTTTATCATATTGTTTTTTCGTGCTTCTTAGTTTTACTCTACTCTAATCAATATTTAAATCAACCACGTAATAAGTTAACCCTCACTAATATTATAAATGTGAAAGTGAGTTTGTTTGTTACGCCTTCACGCCTCTACTTCTCAACGGATCATCATGAAATTGGGCATGCAGCTAGCCTATGGTACGGAGAAGGACACATGCTACTTTTTATCCCGGGAACGCGGGTGAAACCGCGGGGGACAGTTAGTTTATAATAATTGTTAAAATCTAGATGGCGACGGGTGGCCATGCCAGCTCCCATACAAAAATTAATAGGTACATACTTTCTTCAAGTAGGTACTTATACTATAGACAGTTTACAGATAAGGTTTTAAAATAAAATAAAAATCACGCGTTTATTATTAAATTAATCATAAAACAATGTTTTTGTGTACCGTTTAGGCAAGTAATTGTTGCCAATATGCGATCGGCTTGATCTCCTAGGCATAACATTAACAGCCAAAATAAACTTTGGCTGTTCTATTGAGTCGAAGGCAGAAACAGCTGCCAGAAAGATGGGTATCCTCTCTAAGGTTAAGCGGTACTTCACGCCTGGGCAGTTGATCCAACTTTATAAAGCACAAGTCCGGTCATGCATGGAGTACTGCTGCCATCTTTGGGATGGATCAGCTAAGTACCAGCTTGAGGCCCTCGACTCAATAGACCGCCGAGCCAGGAGACTCATCGGAGATGAGTCTTTAATTAAGGCGAAACTCACGAGCCTCGACCATCGAAGAAAGGTTGCTTGCTTATCGGTTTTCTACAGGATATATTTTGGAGAGTGTGCGCAGGAATTGTTCAACCTAATTCCACCATCCTCATTTTTACACCGAACCACAAGACGCCGGGAAAATTTTCACCCGGACGTTGTTGACATACCGAAAATACGGACACAGCGTTTTGCATCCTCATTTATAATGCGGACAGCAAGGGAGTGGAACTTGCTTCCGGCGTCTGTTTCCTGACGCCTACAATCTAGGAACTTTCAAGGCCAGAGTGAATAGATTTCTTCTGGGTAAGCGTGTTTCATCTTAGGCTTCGTCATCGCCCCTTATGGGCGGGTCAGTGGCCAAACGCAAGCCCATTTAATTAAAAAAAAAGAAAAAGTAATTGTTTAAATAAATTATCGATAAAATTAGTAATTTATGTTTAAATAAAAATTACGAAAACACAAACAACGAAAAAGGCCTAAAAACTAAAAAAATCTTCACTTTTTATTTCTTTTTCTGTTTTTGTATAATTCGTATGCCTTCCTCTTTTAGCTATGCACTTCTGAAGTCTGGAATGCATGCTCTCGATCATAATGCCTCACGTTTTCATCTGGAATCTCTTCCCAAGCAATTTTCTAAGCGTCGCCTGATTGAAGCATCTTATTTGTTTGCTCACTCTCTCTAACCCACCGTCATCGGGGAATCTAAAATAAATAATGTAATCTTAAAATTTAGACACTTTCATCATTTATGGTACTTTCATTGACGGGACGCAACGTAGGGGTTGCGGGGGGAAGGCCTTCAACCTGGTTCCCCCAAAACTTTAAGCAAAGTCATGGTTTCCGAGATATTAATGGTTGATGTTGAGGTTAAGTATGAGTTTTTTTGATATAAATTCATTTATGCGCCGACTCTGGCTCTGCAGGAATTACCGCAGCCTAGCTCTTACCAGCCATTTCATAAAGAAATGACGCAAAATAGTGATTTTATTAATCACTATATACAATCTTCTATTATTTAACTCTTAGAAAATATATACGTCTAGAACGACCATCCCCATACTACATGACTTTTAAAAAGTGGCCAACTTTGCTACGTCTTATGCTCGCGGTACGTCATTCTGCTTGTCATAGTGAAGTTTATAATGTTACCAGTTGTTGAAAAAATCCAATAAAATGGGGAAAAATATATTACGGTTTCGATATCTTTGTAAACTACGAAAATAAAAGTTGAATCGGGATAATACATGATAATATAAATAAGATTAATGGCGCCGATATTAATTTAATACTTATTATTTTTACTTATCTTACTATCGAGTGAAATCGAGTGAAATCGAGTCAACACGAGTCAAATCAAGTTAAATCCAGACAAATCGAGTGAAATTGAGTCAAATCAAGTGAAATCGAGTCAAATCTAGGGAATGCAAACCGGTTTCACCGAAAACCGAAAAACCGGTTATTCGGTACGGTTTTGACCAACCAAAAAAACCGGTTTTACATGGCACCAAAACCGGTTTTTCGATTTTCTTCGGTTTTTCTTTCAATGTTTGGAAAAACTAACAAAGGAAGATTTGCCGCCTTTTTGTAAACTGATTGCAATGCATTGAGTATTTTTGTGATGAACTGAAGTGTGTTGATGTGTATTGTGTTAAGCTGGTAAGAAAATAACTTATAATAATGATTGTTTTTATGATAGATATGAAATACGTTAAACTTTTTTTTACAATACTTAGGCAGCAAACAAGCGTATGACCCGCCTTATGATAACCAGTTACCGTAGCCTATGGACGCTTGCAACATAAAGGTTATCACTCGCACGTTGCCAACCCTCAAACTTTTTGAAGCGGGGAGCTCATTCCACAGCCTGAGCATCCGCGATAGGAAGCTTCTTTGAAACCGCACAGTACGATGGTAGAAGGTAACTGGGCATCAGGTCAAACAATTCTTCAGAATAAAGTCCGTTGGAAAAGAAATAGAACACACATAAGAAGGCAGTCTCTCCTCAGACTAAGGGGCTTTAAAACACTTGTGAGCTCGGGATCGTCGACAATTATAACAGCACGTCGCTGAACTGAGTCTAAATACCAAAGCTGGTATCCAGGTGCCCACAGAAGACAGCATTACTCCACTTGGGCCGGACTTGTGACTTATATAGTTCCAGTCTTTGTCTCAATAAGAAGTACCACTTCGCTCTATTAATCACACCGAGTTTTTTGGATACCTTGTAGATGATTTTGGAATAGAACGTCGCTACAAATATTAACGCGAAGGATCCCAATGCTTTTCGTGATGTTGAGGGACATGTTCTAGAAATGAGGAGCCACAGAAAGTAGACTTTTCGCAACGGTGAATGCGCAGGCTTGCGTGTGACTTAGTGGGGTTGAAATAGACTAGGTTTAGTCAAACCCAATCGGAGTCACTAGTTTGTACTCTCGATTTAATACAAGTACTTCGCGCCTTTTCTCCAATATAGAACGAGGGATATTTGGACGGCTCGTGTAATGATCGTCCCCTGTAATTTCATCTGCATAGCAATGAATGCTAGCAATAGAGAGTATATCATTAATATGCTGGTGGAACAGTGTTGGGGATAATCCAGAGCCTTGCGGGATGCCAGCATTAATGTCATGCTATCGGAGCAACTACTGTCAACGAAGGCGCTTATGTATGCTAAACAGCAAGCTGACTGATTGGTGTTATTTTTTAACCATCTGCACGACAACAATTTATCTAAGTAAAACATTCGTATAATCATAATCACGTTTTTGTGTACACGCAAGTTGCTGTGGCGCTACAATATGACATGTTCATAACATTACGTGTGAAATTAATACTATAACATACGAAACCATAATTCAATAAATGTTTATATAAGTACTTCTACTGATCTATTTTTTAACATAAAGTCATCAATTATATCATAGCAGTTAAAAAACAAGCAAACGTGATGTTTTTATGATTTCATTCGTTGTAAAATATAATTAAAAGGAAAGGAATCGTGTAGTCTATATAAACGAGTATCTGATGAAGATGAATTTACAGAGTTAAATAAACTATTATTTCCGTCAATTTGATGAAAAAGATGGATGGATTGTGTGAAAGATGATATTAGTAAGAAAGGAGTGAAAGTTGGTATAACGGATAGAATAGACGAATGGAAGAAGCGTATATATTGCGCCGACTATAAATGGTTGGGAACAGGGCAGACAGATGGTGATGATGAATTTGAGTTTTCTTTTATACTCTATTCATTAACTTTAACCGACTATAATTCCTCAGTTTGCGATTTTTAAATCTTAGGCATGGTTATTACCTATAATTTAAGCTATAGAAATAACGTGGAAAAAAAACGAGCGAACATTTAAAAAAACCGGTTTTAAAACCGGTTAACCGGTTTTACCTCTCCATAACCGAAAAAAAAACCGGTTTTCATTTTGCCACGGTTTTGCATTCCCTAGTCAAATCAAGTCAAAACAAGTCAAATTGAGCAAATCAAGTCAAATCGAGTCAAAACAAGCAAATCGAGTCAAATCGAGCCAAATCAAGTCAAATCGAGCCTTTTTTTTTAAATATATATACAACTTAGTCGATAAACAAGCATACGGCCCGCCTGATGGTAAGCAGTTACCGTAGCCTATGGACGCTTGCAACACCAGGAGTATCATTCGCGCGTTGCCGACCCTGAAGAAATCTCTTCACACCTTTTTTGAAGAACCCCATGCTGCACTCCATTGGGAAAACCACGGCGGGGAGCTCATTCCACAGTCCGAGCGTCCGTGGAAGTTTTTTTTAATATTTTATTTTAATACAAACTTATTTTGGTGACTGTACTTTTTGTTGTAGGTCCAATATATTGGTATATTGGAATTACCACCTATATACCAAAATACCTAGTATACCAAACATCAAGTCAATCTGACCACTGGAAGTGGGTGAAATTCGACTTGCAAGATTTGGTCCGAAAACATACAAACATTGCAAGTAAAATGAAAGCTTGTAAAAAATACTTGCCTTGCAAGGCACTGCTACCTTTTTTATCTCCGGCGTCCCTGCTTATTTACAAAATACATGTAATTTTTATTGAAATGGCCAGAGCCACAGATTACAGAATAAGGATGGAGCGCGCGGAACGGGAGTGAGGCCAAAAAAGCAAATACAAATTGAAAAACACGTACCTGGTATTCGCTTTTGAATCGCTTTGGAATTGCTTTGTTTAACAAATTTTATTCAACAAAAAACACTCCTTTATAAAGAAACTGTGGTTAACCAATGCAAATACAAACTGGAAAACGAATACCAGGTATCAGATTTTCCATTTGTATTTGCTTTTTTGGCTTCACTTTCGTGTTCCGCGCGCTCCATATGAATGATTCTGTAATCTGTGGTCAGAGCAAAGAACAGATTTTTTGGTTGGTTTCCAGAGATCTTCACTACGGCTTTTCCGAATGATGTCTATCCATTGGCTTCTTTAAATTGGATCAATTGGTATTCTGTAAAAAAAAGTCTAATTTTCAACTAAAAAAACAATTTAAAAACGTGACATCCACTGTCGAGAATGACATCAGTCATTAAAAAAAAAAAAGACCGCCATTTTAAAATTCAATTCGAGATTTTCACAAAATGGACGTCACACGCATAATATCTATGATTGAAAAATCCGAAAACGAAAAACACGTTAACTTCGCACACGTCACCGTCGCTTTTTATATATAAGTAACTACATACTCGTATTTAGCTATTGTCTGATATTACCATGGGAGTTTCGAGTTCATAAACTGGCAGGACAGGCAATACGTAAATATGGCGCTTACTCAAAATAATTTATTGTCGAAAAATTTCAATGGCTTATATTGCAGGAACTAATAGGAAATATTGTTACTTACTGATGATAGCTGAGTTTTTTTGTTGATCTAGATCGATCTATGTAGTTTTTGCACACTTTTATCACACACAAAGACATTCTGGAACAATATACTTTTGGTGAATTTGGTTGTGTCCCAGTGACGTCTCGACTGACACTGAGGGCGGGAAAATGATTTGCGCCCTAACAGTTAGAGGACATTTTTATCTACGCGTAAACAGCTTCGTAGTTCAGTCTTGATATATCATTAGTCAAAGATTTAACTATCGAAAATAATGAAAAAAAAAGTTGCTCTTCTTTCTGTCAAAAAAATACGAAATCCCAGACCAGCGTCTCGTCAAGGAAAGTTTATCCTCATTGATTTGTCGATAAGAAATGTACAGCACTATTCGAACCTATACCAAAATATTTAAAATATAGCAATATTTTGGTAATCTAATTTGTTTTCAACATATAATACACATAATACTATAATACATAAATGTTAGTCTACAATTCTACAAATTATCAAAGCAATCTCACGAATAAAATCCGAAATATGTTCAAAATGCCATCTTACCGATGAAAGCTAATAATTTCAGATTCATTTTCCTTTCGGTAGGAATGATATTTGCACTCGATTACAACACACACCATATTTGTGTTTATCACAGATCACAATTTAATACATTTAGGTTTGCTTGAAGCTAAATAAACAATATTAATTTTGAATCTTCGCGGCGTCGTCGTCCGTCTGCTGTATGACAACAAACTACGACTAAAATAAAAACTACATCTGAGGGCCAACACCATAGTTGACTTTTAAACCTATTCAATTTGGTAGTATAATTAAACCAATCGTAACCACTGACAACTCAAAATGGGTTACAGGCGGTATGAACAGAAACACACAACTATATCTCATTCCTGTTTTATCTTATGGAGTAATCGTATGAAAATTATCGTGACAGATATAATTATAAAGTTTGCGTTTTGACACTATTTCTACTGCTTTAGTCCAATTTCTTTGCGAAAAACGATACACGATAGAACGATCATCGTTGTCAAATATCAACCATTTAAATTGAAACCCTATAATATTTTAATGATCAGACTTTAGTGTATCGTTTTATTGAATTTTCTGCATTACCCTGCATTTTGGACGTAAAGGATTAATCTGAAACAAAACACGAATGCAGGGAATCAAATCAGTAAATTTTTAAATACCTAAGCATGTTACGGAAATAAAATACAAAAAATAAATACTTATGGTCACATTCCGTAAATAAGAAGAAGAAGAAGAAGAAGAAACGTTATTGCATAAACGAGCTCGACGTCCGTCATGCTTGTTTACTAACGCACTACCAAGTAAGTACCAACTACCAACGCATTCGCAAGCGTTTGCAAGCTTATGGATGAGATGACTATTTCTGTCTCCCTTTGTCCAAGCGTTTATAGGAGTTTGGAGTTTGCGGCAAACGGCAAACGTGTGGACGAGGCATTAGGTGATTTGGTTGTTGCCGATATAGTACTATACTCTTCTTCTTCTTCTTATTTTTAATTTTGGCAACCAAGCCCAAATTAGGGCTCATTTATGCCGGTGTCGAGTTATATTATAGTTTTCAGTCACAATAAATCACTTCACATTATAGTCCTCAGTCAGTCACCGTCCATAAAAGTCATGTTTTACTACAATGTTGGTCATTGTACTAAAACTCCACGGACATTTTGAGACAACTTGAAAAGTCACGATACACATAATTCATTTCATTTCACTTCACTGGTGCACATGGATGATCTTTATTGGGTAAAATACCACCAAAAATACACAATAAAACTCAAAATACACAAATTTATGAAAATGAAAATGCTACGTCACTCTGCAAGTTCCCGCCAAAAAGTCCTACTATACTCTTTGTTTGGTTGGTTGCATCAATTGCAGTTGGTTGGTTGGTTGTTTCGACCCGACCACTCAACGGTGTATAAGCCCCTTTTGCGAATGCGAATGAAAAATACAAAGGAAAAGGAAATTGTATATTTTCATTCATTTCATTTGACTAGCGTTGTTCGAGTTGAATAGGCGTGTTTCAGTCTCAGCTTATATAGTTTTGATTTGAATTATAAATAAGTTGTCTCGTTTTTATTATTCCTGATAAGTATTAATCCGGTAAGTTTGATTTTTAATTAATACAAACGTCTTGTAATTTCTTGCACCGCGGGCTAAACATGACGTTGTCACTGTTGTAAATGACTAGCGACGCCATTTTGTGATCGCGAACTTTCTTTGTTCTTTGTCCTTCATTCATATTCGTACGGAACGAACCCACCCAGCAAAAATAGGATAATCATACTTAAAATTCATAGTTATCCGTTGTATAAAGAGTTCATTGGTTTCCACAGACATAATGCAGATCTTTGTCAAGACTCTGACTGGCAAAACCATCACTCTAGAAGTAGAACCCTCTGACACAATTGAGAATGTGAAAGCCAAAATTCAGGACAAAGAAGGCATCCCTCCAGACCAGCAGCGTTTGATCTTTGCCGGCAAGCAATTGGAAGATGGCCGCACGCTCTCGGACTACAATATTCAGAAGGAATCTACGCTTCACTTGGTATTGCGTCTCAGGGGAGGTATGCAAATCTTTGTTAAAACGCTTACTGGTAAAACCATCACTCTAGAAGTAGAACCCTCTGACACAATTGAGAATGTGAAAGCCAAAATTCAGGACAAAGAAGGCATCCCCCCAGACCAGCAGCGTTTGATCTTTGCCGGCAAGCAATTGGAAGATGGCCGCACCCTCTCTGACTATAACATCCAAAAAGAATCAACTCTCCACTTGGTCTTACGTCTCAGAGGAGGTATGCAAATCTTTGTAAAGACACTTACTGGCAAAACCATCACTCTAGAAGTAGAGCCATCAGATACTATTGAGAATGTAAAAGCCAAAATCCAGGACAAAGAAGGCATCCCCCCAGACCAGCAGCGTTTGATCTTTGCTGGCAAGCAATTGGAAGATGGCCGCACCCTCTCAGACTATAACATCCAAAAAGAATCAACTCTCCACTTGGTATTACGTCTCAGAGGAGGTATGCAAATCTTTGTAAAGACACTCACTGGCAAAACCATCACTCTAGAAGTAGAACCCTCGGACACTATTGAGAATGTAAAAGCCAAAATCCAGGACAAAGAAGGCATTCCCCCAGACCAGCAGCGTTTGATCTTTGCTGGCAAGCAATTGGAAGATGGCCGCACACTCTCAGACTATAACATCCAAAAAGAATCAACTCTCCACTTGGTCTTGCGTCTCAGAGGAGGTATGCAAATCTTTGTAAAGACACTTACTGGCAAAACCATCACTCTAGAAGTAGAGCCATCAGATACTATTGAGAATGTAAAAGCCAAAATCCAGGACAAAGAAGGCATCCCCCCAGACCAGCAGCGTTTGATCTTTGCTGGCAAGCAATTGGAAGATGGCCGCACCCTCTCAGACTATAACATCCAAAAAGAATCAACTCTCCACTTGGTATTACGTCTCAGAGGAGGTATGCAAATCTTTGTAAAGACACTCACTGGCAAAACCATCACTCTAGAAGTAGAACCCTCGGACACTATTGAGAATGTTAAAGCCAAAATCCAGGACAAAGAAGGCATTCCCCCAGACCAGCAGCGTTTGATCTTTGCTGGCAAGCAATTGGAAGATGGCCGCACCCTCTCAGACTATAACATCCAAAAAGAATCAACTCTCCACTTGGTCTTACGTCTCAGAGGAGGTATGCAAATCTTTGTAAAGACACTTACTGGCAAAACCATCACTCTAGAAGTTGAGGCATCAGATACTATTGAGAATGTAAAAGCCAAAATCCAGGACAAAGAAGGCATTCCCCCAGACCAACAACGTTTGATCTTTGCTGGCAAGCAGTTAGAAGATGGCCGCACCCTCTCTGACTACAACATCCAGAAGGAATCCACACTTCATTTAGTCTTACGTCTCAGGGGAGGTATGCAAATCTTTGTAAAGACACTCACTGGCAAAACCATCACTCTAGAAGTAGAACCCTCGGACACTATTGAGAATGTAAAAGCCAAAATCCAGGACAAAGAAGGCATTCCCCCAGACCAGCAGCGTTTGATCTTTGCTGGCAAGCAATTGGAAGATGGCCGCACCCTCTCAGATTATAACATACAAAAAGAATCAACTCTCCACTTGGTCTTACGTCTCAGAGGAGGTATGCAAATCTTTGTAAAGACACTTACTGGCAAAACCATCACTCTAGAAGTTGAGCCATCAGATACTATTGAGAATGTAAAAGCCAAAATCCAGGACAAAGAAGGCATTCCCCCAGACCAACAACGTTTGATCTTTGCTGGCAAGCAGTTAGAAGATGGCCGCACCCTCTCTGACTACAACATCCAGAAGGAATCCACACTTCATTTAGTCTTACGTCTCAGGGGAGGTATGCAAATCTTTGTAAAGACACTTACTGGCAAAACCATCACTCTAGAAGTTGAGCCATCAGATACTATTGAGAATGTAAAAGCCAAAATCCAGGACAAAGAAGGCATTCCCCCAGACCAGCAGCGTTTGATCTTTGCTGGCAAGCAGTTAGAAGATGGCCGCACCCTCTCTGACTACAACATCCAGAAGGAATCCACACTTCATTTAGTCTTGCGTCTCAGGGGAGGTATGCAAATCTTTGTAAAGACACTCACTGGCAAAACCATCACTCTGGAAGTAGAGCCATCAGACACTATTGAGAATGTAAAAGCCAAAATCCAGGACAAAGAAGGCATTCCCCCAGACCAGCAGCGTTTGATCTTTGCTGGCAAGCAATTGGAAGATGGCCGCACCCTCTCAGACTATAACATCCAAAAAGAATCAACTCTCCACTTGGTCTTACGTCTCAGAGGAGGTATGCAGATTTTCGTTAAGACACTAACCGGTAAGACTATCACTCTGGAAGTTGAGCCATCAGACACTATTGAGAATGTAAAAGCCAAAATCCAGGACAAAGAAGGCATCCCACCAGACCAGCAGCGTTTGATCTTTGCTGGCAAGCAGTTGGAAGATGGCCGCACCCTCTCTGACTATAACATTCAGAAGGAATCCACACTTCATTTAGTATTGCGTCTCAGAGGAGGTATGCAAATCTTTGTAAAGACACTCACTGGCAAAACCATCACTCTAGAAGTAGAACCCTCGGACACTATTGAGAATGTAAAAGCCAAAATCCAGGACAAAGAAGGTATCCCCCCAGACCAGCAGCGTTTGATCTTTGCTGGCAAGCAGTTGGAAGATGGCCGCACCCTGTCGGACTACAACATTCAGAAAGAATCTACATTGCACTTGGTTCTTCGTTTACGCGGTGGAATCTAAAAATGCTTTTTCCTTTTCTCTATACTATTTAGTCAGCCAATAATACAATTCAATTTGATCTTGAAATAATGTTCCATTTACAATTATTAAAGTTACAGTATGTATGTATGTATGTATTCATTAAACATGCTTCTGATTCAATAAATATCTATGAATGTCATTAATGTATTGTTTTATTACTTCCACTCCTAATACATAAAATTAAATCTAAGGTATAGGGAATAACAGAACTAATGCTAATTAGTAGGAAGGTTTTGATAATTGGAAACCCGACATTAATGAAAATCTGTAGAATGGTTCTAGCTATTTATTTTTACAAGCTTTTATTTAACTTTGAAATGGATGTTCGTTTGTATTGTATACCAATATTGTAATTGTAATGCTTACAAAATGGCCGTCGGCGTCGCCACAAGATGGCGTATGATGTATTTTATTTGTCAATCCCCTTATAGGTGGATGCGGGTGGCGGGATATTTTAAATGTTTTTATTGATTTTTTGCCTTCATAGAATAATATGTCGAAATATTTCAGTGATATGCGACCGTAGTAGTTCATTTGGTACATTTTGGGAGCACCACGGGTTCTACTAGTGAACCCGTGGTGCTACATAGTTATACACCAGTACTAGCTGTTCATACAAACGGCCGGAACGCGAGTCATACCTACGCGCCACGATTTCGGTTTGCACTCAATTTTCAAACAGTCGCGGACTATGGTCGCGAATGCGCTGCAGTGACGAACGAACGGTGTGATGGGTTTGTAAGCAGTAAGCGTGCGATTTATGACAAATATTCATTGAAATAATAACAAGTAAGTATAATTACTTAATATGACAAAGAGAAATTATAGTAGACTATATTGTGCTGTTTTTGGTTGCTTGACTTCGTCAATAACATAATACCTACCTGGATTCATAAATAAATAATTGGATGGCTGGCTTGGGTGAAAAAAGTGACTACCTACGGTCAGGTTAAAAAAAGTAGTACCTAGGCAAAGAATTTAAAACGTCCAGAAGGATAGTCGCCTCTATGGGAACATGAAATAAGCCAGAATTGACAGTATTTGACAGCCGTGCGCAGTACGAACTGAGAGTGATTTGCTCAGGGAGCCCCTCAAGCGGAGTGAAATTAAATGTCATGCTTTAGTAAGGCGGATTATCCATCTGGGTAGAGGCACGATGCCCTATGAAAATCTTTGTACCTAGGTAGTTCTTAGGCTAGGCTTTCTACTTACTACTTATGTATGTACTTAGCTATTTACATATATTATTGAATTAGACGAAATATTATTATGAAATAAATGATTGTGAGAGTAATAAATGGTAGGTACCTGTACCTAGTAAGATTTACATTATAATTTACTTTTTAAGTAAGTTTAGTAGTAAGTAAGTAAGTTATAGGGTCGGCAACGCGCGCGTGTTACCCCTGGTGTTGCAAGCGTCCATAGGCTACGGTAACCGCTTACCAAGTAGCGTTTTAAGTAACGTTTGCAACGGTTCTACATCGGATGGGTGACCAAAAAAATTGTTATTTCGATTTAGAGTATTCGAGTATCTCCGTGCTGTAGGTAATGGGGTCATGAAAAAATATATATTACTAGTCTGTTTCTTGCATTTTATTCAACACTTCCTACTTATTTCATTCACAAAAAAAAACATTTTATCAAATAAAAAATATAATTATATACAATCACAAAACTAGACAAGTAGGTAGATGAAATTAAAATACTGTAGGTGGGCAGCCCTATCGCGTGTTCACGAACTGTGAAGCTGTAGGTAAATTATTTCGAATATAGGGCGAGTCGAACTACTGTTTGATATATGTACCGTGGTTATACCCTGACTCAGGACATACAGATAGACATGTTCCTCAAATACATGTCCTGAGTGGGATCGAACCCACGACCTGCGGCGTGATAGATGGAATCGTAATCAACCGGCCTGTCTATTAAACTAAAACCTTTTCATATACTTACCCCAATTAAACTTGTAGCCCTACTTTGAAATTTCGGTCCCCTTTGCAAAGTAAAATTCTTATACCGCTCGCGCTACCATCATAGATAATCTGGGGGGTTTTGAAATAGTTTTAAATATTGCTTACCCCACGCTTACCCAAACTTATTGCAAATGAAAAATTACTTCTTTTGCTAATAGTTCAAATGGGAGCCCAAATGAAAAGGCTTTATTTTTACATTCCAAAACAGTTTTTTTTCTTTTAAGTAAGGGTCAGTTCACATCGAGACGCCGCGCACTTTTTATGATAGTGATACAATATAAATCTTTATTTAATACATAAAAAGGTTGATATTTCAGTGAGATAATTCGAATACGCCTTGCGGCGTCGCCGTCGCGTTTCCGTCACTACGTCTGCGTTCTATATTGTATCGCTATCTTAAAAAATTCGCGTCGCGTGTCGGAGTGAACTGACCCTAAAGGTTGAACCATGGTCACAGAGTAGGTACTTTATATATACTTGAAAACCATGGTGTTCTTTCACTCCGTGCGTTGATAGGCTTTTTTATAAGGCAGTTACTTGAATAAAACAACAAGTAGTGTTTATTTGTTAACATTTTATTAGGAGGCGAAAACGAGCAATAAGTTTCGGGATAAATTTGAATACAAATCAATAATATTTGCATTTACTTACATCTCGTAAATCGTCAAGTTCATCTATGAAATTACATTAGGTATTTAAGATTACAGTAACATGAACAAGAATAAAATACATCATAACAGACAAAGGTACTCGTATGTATCTCGCACAAACAGCCAAGTGTTTTGGGAGAAATTCATGGATGGTACCTTTCTACGTATAATTATTTTTCTGTACTTGATCGCTAATCTGGATAATGCTGCTTGTTGTCCCATAAAGACCTATGCCATTTTTAAATATACTTTAACATGTAGAACAAACTTAAAGCGACAACAAGCAAGATTATCTTCTCAAACTGCTGTCTCTCTCCACGTAAATAAGTTATGGCGTACCTATGTACGATGTGAAGCAACACTGAACTAACACAGTAAAGGACAGCTATAAAATAGATATAATTACCTCACTTTTTGTTTATATATTTACGCACACGTTTAGAATTTATAATATCAAAACAACAACATTCTAATCCATTCCACAGAATAGTGTAAGATCATTCTGCATTCGATTAAATTGTAATTAGATAGTGAGAATATAATTGCAATTATGACGCTGAAGACGACTGACTATTTACGTTAGGTTTGTCCGAGTCAGTTTCTCACATTTAACATTCGTCCTCGTCACATCGATGAATGTATTAATTACCTCAAAGTACTTACATTAAAGAGACACTTGAAGATAGAACAATTATTTATGAACTTACATAGGACTAACATTAGATCTAGGTATTGTCTTTTGTATGCCAGAAATGTGTTTTAATGGGGTCCGATTACCTTACAACAACAATGACGAAATGAGTTTAGAAGTTATGTTCAATATTACTGCAACACCAATATTGGACAAAGTGATATAATTATGACGATTTAAGATCTTAGTTCATAGTGCATATTAAAATACATTTAATTTTACATACTATTGAATAGAGGCCATGTAAAATTACTAGTTTTAATATTTTGGTATCAATTATGCTTTAAAATGTAAGTTATTTAAGAAAGATTACAATGAACAAAAATAATACAAAATATTATGCACACAGGTAGTTGAACGACGGATTAAAAATAATATTAACTTAATTTATATAGGTAGTTGGTTGGACACGGCAGTCCAACCAACGGCACGATATTTATAGTTATCACAATGACATTGTATGTTTAATATTATCATAGCTTGCCAATAATACATCAAACATTGAAACGCCATGGATTTCTGGCAAGATTTTAACAACTTACTTATCTGACCGAAGCTTTTCATTACTTGTATAATAACATACGTTACATTGTATACATTTCTCCATTTAGATAAATATAATTAGGTACCCGCAAAGATATAACTATAAAATCTAATCTCATAATGTTAACTAGTTTTAGGTATATTATAATCCTAATAAATATAATGTTTCGTGCCTCTGATGAAGGGTAAAATTAAAGAGAAACAACGAAAGTCAAGGGAAATTACTATACAAAGACTAATAGCGCACCTACAAAAATAGATCCACAGTTAATTTAACTAATTTACAAATTTTACTTTAAAATATCACCATTCAGAATTGATGCTGCCTCAAGGCAACTAGCCTTCTATTTTCTTCAACATTTGCATTTACAGCGGCGTTCCATCACCTTACGTGCTAGACATGTATTTACTGAACCTAGGGGAGTTCGGTAACCGGTAATACCGTTAACCGGTACTACCGTTAACCGGTAATACCGTTAACCGGTAAAACCGGCGAGTGGGCGGCGTAGCCCTATCTCCAACATCTACTATTTATGAGCGAAGGCATTCGGCTCACAGGTATAAACAAATTAATGAGTCATATTTATAATTAAATTAGATACCTATAAATTAAAAATAAAGCAGCTATTCGCTCCCAACTTATTGAATTCATAACAAAATTACATAATAGTCATGAAGTATAATGGCAACACGATTACATTGATATTCATACTCATTCATAAATTCAATTTCATTCCCCATAACGGCAATAAATGCGAAATAATGTACATAATAATGTAGTCCACTTTGATTTGATATTAGTAAAACGTGTCATGTTCTCTATGATTACGTAATATTAAAATACCTATATGAAGTTTCTTCATAATTTTAAATATATTAGTAGATCTGTTAAAAGTTTTGTTTGTCAACCCTAAAATAGATTTAAGTCTGTCCGCTAAGAATGAAATAATGATACGACAATAAATCCTAGAAATCATGACACGCCCTGTATAACCATCGGCAGTAAAAGTCACCGGAAGACGCGATGTGTAATGTAAAACAATAAAATGATTAGGATAAATGAATCAGTTCAAAATTTATCAAATTATCTACAATATAATGGTATATAAACTGTAACATTGAGCTTTTGACACATTTATATAGATTCAAATAATTATAATCATCTACGTAATACTGCGTATCGTTAAATTGATGGGGTAACAACGGGAGTGGGTGTAACACAACTCTTTGGATTACTCGTGACTCACAATGTTTTTTTTTTAATAATTATTTATCGGTATTTTAGAGCACTTTAGCATAGCTCTAATTTTCGGGAGCCCGCCCCCCTCTGTAGCGCACGTGTCTACCACCGTGGGGTTTGAGCCGGTACAAGTCCGGCATAACCTGGCCGCCCCCCCCCCAGGGCGGTCGGGTATCCTATGAGGATTTTCCCACGCTAATAAAAAAAAGCTCTCACTTTCGAGTTACATTATACAGGCTGATTTTTTAAAACAAATTTAATTTACAGTGTTGAAAGTACTCATGAATTTGTTTGTATTACTTTAATAATGAGATAGACTCTGATGTCGCGAAAATAAATTAGTGCCCTAAATTTTGGTTGAGTAGATATCAAACTTTGGTATGAAATAGCAGTTGTTTTTCAAGCTGTCAGAGTTGTTCCAATAATAAAAGTTGTATTCATAAGTACTTTAAACCCAATTAGTCGTAGAAATATATTGTCTATGTACCTTAGGATATGAGCTCTTTTAGAGATGCATATTGTAAGACATTGTGTTGACTAGTTAATTGCATTTCGTCTAGACCGCATTACGTATCCTAACAGTTAGTTGACATTCGTGACCAAAAAACTTGATCATCTTATACAAAGATACGTTACCAAAAAAAAAAAAACTAGAATCTATCTCAAAAGTGCATACCGACTCTTAATAAAATTCCGAGTCACGAAATACGCCCAAAAAGTTGTATTACACACACATGGGTGATGAATACATTTTTGGTGGGGGTGTGTGTGTGTGAAGAGTGCATACTTTTGTTTACATGTTGGGTAGTGGAACGGTGATCTGCACGTAGCTGATCGGGAAGTAGCCGGTCTTGCCGTTCAACGAGCCCTCGAACCAGTTGTCGTCCACTTTGTTGATCAATGTGATCACGTCGTTTTCCTGTACAGAAACGATTTACTTATAAATTGAAAACCTGTGAGAAGTAAATGATAAACAGCACAGAGCCAGCAAGGTAAACCTTGACCTATATCTTAGGCCCCATTCCATAAGGGAAGACAAGTTTTTTTTTATACTACTTATACCTAAGTAGTATAAAAATGTATGCTTGTTTGCTACCGCAAACAAGCATACGGCCCGCCTGATGGTAAGCGGTTACCGCTAGTAACCAGTGTGGGTACGATCTAAACAACTATTAACTGAGAATAACATTGTCGAGGTGGAAATGTTCAAGAGATACCCGGTTATAACACACCTGGGTGTGTTACCAGGTTATGTGGGATTTTTACGCACTAAAACCACCCCGGTGGCCTATTCCAGTAAACACCGGGGGGCTCTACCGCGTAACTTTGGTGGTAATCGTCACGAACACCATTAATGAATTTCATCCAATCAGGGCCCACGAATGGTCATCGTCGCGTCATACCGCGGGCGCGCTAGCGGATGAAATAATTAATGGTGTTAATAAAGATACCAAGTCACTAAAGGCACCGATGATCCTTTTGCACTTTGAATACCTAACCTAACTTACAGACATATTAAAACAACAACAAAAATGCAATCTCAGCACAATGTGTGCACTAATATAATAAATATTTTAGAAATTAATGATACTGATTGTTTAATAACATACCTTGAATCCCAGCTCGCCCTGGTTTTCAGCTTCGAAGTCGTATAGTGCAGTACAGCACGGTCCCTTGTTGGGCGCCATCGGCGTCCGCGCCGGCGACTTTATCGGCGAAGGCAACGGAGACGCTGTGGTCAATTAACCTTTTAGATTTATGGTCATACCATGTACCATGTAAATGCAACAGTATTTTTCATATAGCATGGACTGGGTGAGAAGATTTAAAATAATGATTTGGACAAAAGTTGTGTAAAAGAAAAACAACACGGTTATTGCAAAGGTTTTTACACATGCTATATAAAAAATACTTTAATATTAGATATATTAGACCAGACGCACATCGACAGCTAACAAAGGTTTCAACCGAAGGTCGGTATTTAAAAAATACAAATTGCGTTGTTATATAAATACAGAAGTATGAGGGATAATGCGACATTGAAATAGTAGTGATGTTAAAACTTGAACGTTAACGGACTGTATTCTATGTATATTATAATTTGGCATTGTTAGATATGTATATGTGTACCGGGCCTAAAAAGGCAGTGTGAAAATTCATAAAATATAAACGTTAATAAAATAATGAGCGTTGTATTGGGAAATACTAAATAAATCCCAAAGTAAGTAGGTACATAGCTTTTGTTTTTTTTTATTGCATTAAACTTTACAAAACCGATAGAAATTTGTTAAGAAATTCTTCAAAAATATACGGGATTGCTTTCCCAACACAGATAATGAAATGGGTGTCTGATAGTTAAAATGAATAATGCACGTTATAAATAAAAATATGACCTGAAATTATTAATATGAATTCAGCTCTAAAATCCTGCCATGCCATCACTAACAAGAGAATATTTCCTAACATTAGCTAAAAACTAACATTCTATATATTTTATAGACTCATGATTTTGACATGCACAGCCATGTATGTAAAAAGCGACACCTATAAGTATTTAGCAAAAAAACGCAGCGACTAAAATAAACGCCAAATAAAATAAAACAGCCACATCAAATCTTGAAATGTGAAGTTAAAATAAAAAATATAAAAAAAAAGGAACAAAACTTCGCAAATAGAAAAAAAATGAAAATTAGATTAATTGTATACTACGTGTTGTTCAGTAGTATCTAATACTGTGTAAATACTAGACTATAGTGTTGTTTGTATAATGTTGTACTAATAAGTCACATGTAAACTAATACAAATTACAGTTACCCCGACAAATACATTAAATGTTATTGTTTAATAAAACATTCCCAAATTCGTTCCAAATTACATACGAGAGAACTACGAGTAGCTCGCATCTCACTCTCTCTTACAATGTATCACCGAGTATACCGAAAAAATTTACACATACCTATCGCAATATATTTGAATGAACAGTATATTATGTGCTTTATACCAAAGAATTAAGCTACATTTTTACTGTATTCCGAATTCGGATCATCGATAACAAATAGCAAATATTCGAAGGAACGTATTTTGAACTCACGATCATTCGCAATACAGCCAATCTATTTCAGTGTTTCTTGCCAGTCATGAACTTAAGGTGGTTGTGCCAAAGTGAACTTAAGGTCTGGCTCACAGCGCAATTAAGATGCAAATATCCGGTAATATCTATATAATATCTTGACTTATTTGACATGTGGCTTATGTAATCAATAATCAATCCTAATAGATCAATCGATGATATTAATGCTACATAATGGTCAGCTTGTAACTAATTGGTAATGGGCCAGTTGGCGCAGTTGGTTAAGACGTGGCGTCTTAACCTATAGCGCCGCAGGTCGTGGGTTCGATTCCCACACAGGAAATACATTTGTGTGCATGAACATGTCTGTATGTCCTGAGTCTGGGTGTAATTATGTATATTAAGTATGTATTTACAAACAAAAAGTAGTATATGTATTATATCAGTTATCTGGTTTCCATAGTACAAGCTCTGCTTAGTTTGGGATCAGATGACCGTGAGTGAGGAATGTCCCAGGATATTTATTTATTTATTTATTTAATGTTTCTCGGTAATTAATACAAAATCAATCGATCTATTTATTGAATATTGTCAGTGTGTTTTATGTAACCGAAAGCCTGCATACTCGTCTAAGATCTGAAATTAAATGCAGTAGGTGTACTGTATGAAAACTTCCAATCCTTCATCTTTTCAAACATAAAGGTCATCACTCACTATAACAGCACAGCTACGACTAAGCAAGTTATTTCTGAGTCAGAGCAGTGCTGTTATAGTGAGTGATGACCTTTAGTCATCAATCTGAACAAATTTTCTCGAGGACCAACAAAAAAAAACATACAAATGGTCCTTGATTTAATTGTAAGATCCTTTTTTGAGTTGATTCCTTAAATCTTTAATCGACGAAAACCCAACTTAGGCGGTTAACACACCGCATCACGCTGCATGTTGCGTGTCAACGAACGAAAATGAACGCGCGTGGATGCATTTTCTGTGTGTTGGACTGTGCGTGTTTTCTATACAAACGGAGATACTTACAAGCAACGTTAAAACACGCATTCACGCGCTACGCTGCGTGGTGCTTCGCAGTGTGTTAACCGCCCTAAGTATTGAAAAGATGACACTTGAAAGTTCCACCTAGTAGGTATTTGATGGATGAGTGTATGTTTTACCATTGTTGGAGCGTTGCGCGTTGCCTGCCGGGAACAGCTCCAGGTTCGACGGCGGCTTGTGCTCCGGGGAGCCAGCGTGGGACCCACCCTCTCCACGACGCAAACGAACAAATATACCATTTTGAGCGTATCGCAAGATATTCCTCAACTATATTTAGGCAATTCTACGGTATAGGGAACCTAGCTGCCAATATTAAAAGGGACTTATGTCGTAACAAACGAATGTCACATAAATCGTGTCACGACATTGGACAGATTTACACTGTACTCAAGTCAGACGCCTCGTAAGCGGTTGACAGGTATAGTGTGCCGTCTTTTATGACCGGGATGTTGGTAGAGGTGGCAACTATAGAAAATCTCAGTAGATATCAAGGGTGTATGTACTCAGGTGGCGCCACCTTTGCATCAAGTTTCATATATTATTTTTTACGCGACAGTAACATAATATATCTATTTGTATGTGTATACCAAGGAACTTATTTCAAATTCAGATCGTTACTTGGATTGAAATTGAGTAGAATATTCGAACGTCGGCTTTATTACAATGTGTGATGTTATATTTTGCATTGTGCATGTCAATTATGTTCATATGTGAATAAATGAGCATTGAACATCTTTAGAATCAGAAGGAGACAGAAGGTACATTTAATATCGTCTACTTGCTCAAAAAAAGGAAGTATAAGATCATAAATACATATTTACCTAGATGATAACTTCAATACACACTATCGGTCAGCTCACAACGAGACGAAACGCGAACTTTTAAGATAGCGATACAACATAGAACATTATTTACTACACAAAAAGAATTTGTGACAAGTCACTCGCGCTCGCCGCGAGGCGTATTCGGATTCTCTCACTGAAATGTGTACCTTTCCGTGTAGTAAATAAGTTTCTATATTGTATCGTTATCTTAAAACGTCTTCGTGTGAAGGAAAGGTAACATTTATATTTTACTATATGCAAAGACCGCATAAAATATAGAAGAAATATCGTTAAGGGAAATTGTACCTGATATTTGCATATAGTATTTTCTTAAATATATCTAACAATTTATAGATCAATTCAGAGGGGATGGATTTAGGAATGAGGAATCTCGGCAACCTGTAAAAGAACCTGATCATTTAAATCCACACCTTAAACGTTCAAACTTCGTGATGTTAATATACATTTAAGTGTTACCACTATTTCAGAGAAGAAAACCTTAACCTTAAAATAATTACAGATAATATCGAATATGTATTGAATTTAATATACCTATACGCCGAATGAGACCGTTGTTTTTGAGAGCATTTAGTCTTCGATCTAAGAAACGCAAGTGGCATATAAGAGAATAAGTAATTGTTATTGTTAGATAACAATGATTGTTAGGTGTGTTAGATAAAACCACAAAGGGGAAGATACGGCTCCCACTTACAGCGCAAGGGAAAACCAAAATACCCTAGCTGATAACTGTTACTCAGATGTAAGCGGGACTGTTAAATGAACAAGGATAACAATTTTGATTACAGTGTAACAGTTAGACTTCAAGTGCTCACGAAATGGCAGCTTCGCTTACAACTGAATAATAATGCGTCAGCTAGACGTAGTTTTGGTATCCCACGCGCTATGGACCGCGTAACATATTTACCCCTTTTCTGTTTTAATCTAAGTTTTGGTGTACCTTCCACCAGCTGGTCGCAAAGTGCCATGAACCCGATATATGATGTGCGTTGTGTTCTCTATGAAAAGTGAAGATATGTATGACAAACATTAAAATATTGAATCTGGACTGCGAAAAGTGTGAAAACATTTACCCATTTACCAATAATAAAACCATTTGAACCATCACCAAGGCATATTACATACACATCCTATTTTTAAGTTCTTATCCAAATAATCAAAATAAAAATCAAAACAACATGGTTGTTCAAATTACATAAAGAGTTTTTAGGGGAGGCTCAAGCTCATGTAATAAGTAATAATAAGAACTGATGAAGTTGATATCATAAGCCAATAAGATTTTTACTTAACAGAATTGGCCAGCTAAGTACAAAACTACAGAATTTTATCACAATTATTTTCTCCGTTGCATGCGCAAAATTGTTTGTACGACTCGAACTTTTCATGTCTTCCAACGTTACGTTAATGAGATGAATTTATCACTACTTAAAATATAAGGCCTACCAGCCAACCTTTAAAATAGATGACAAATAAATCTCAGATATTTTTTATGAGCGTAGCGTTTCTTCGCTCAAAGAGCAGCTAGACTTGGGAAGTAACTCCATGTTACCTTACAGAATACCGCAGCCAAATACTTTATGTTGTGTTCCTGCGCGTGAGTAAGATCGCCAGTGCTCATTGGGGAGGGGGGAAGGGTCGGTCACGTGTTGCAAGCTTCAATATGGCTACGGGAACCGCTTACCATCAGATCGCCGTATAAATTAAAAAAAATAAGATCGAAGTGAACGTTAAAAATAGGATGCGCAAAAACTGCCCCAAAAAGCAATCCACAAACAAAATCGACCTCAAGAATAGCCCAGGAAATAAAACCAGAGTCACCTGTCCATGGGTCCCTTCCATTGTACTGAGTCCGTGGTTTCGGGTGCGGTTTGAACATCGGTTTAGCGTTCGTGTTTCTGACGTCGGGCGGTGCTTCCCAAGCTTTCAAGGGGTCCGAGTGAGTGAGAGTGAGAGTGAGGTCGCCGACGGACGAGGAGGGGGGGACGTGGTGGCGGGGACGGGACAGACTCTGGGTAGAACCATACCGCCTACCATTCAACAAGTCGTGGATGCCCTCGATGTGGAGGTCGGCCAACGTCTTCGGTACGAACTCCATCTTGGGACGGTTCACCGCTTCCTCTTTCCTATAGTGGGAAACACGGGAATTTTAATTATCTTGAGAATTTTAAGTAAGAACAATGTGCACAATGAATCGCTCGTGGTGTAGCATGATTAGCCGTTCTTAATCGATCGGCAAAGTTAAGATACGTCTGTCTTGGTCGGTACCTGGATGGGTGACCGCCTAGTGGTATTTCAAATCGAGCGTTTCCGTGCTTCGGAAGGCACGTAAAGCCGTTGGTCCCGGTTATCACTTAATTGTGATAGTCGTTAAGCTAGTTGTATGCCTCCTCGGCGGCTTGAAAAATTCCAACAGTAGGTTGGCCACTAGCCTACCTCTACCGATCCGCAGTGGGCACGCGTGGTGGAGTATCAGCCCATTCCCTTTCACCCTGATTTGTGAAAGGAGGCCTGTGCTCAGCAGTGGGACATTATAGGCTGATGATGATGACAATGCGCACCAGATATGTCAACGCGTTGCTGAGCGCGCTGTTGAAAAGTTCAAATTATATGCAAATATGCACCTTATGTAGCAATATACTGCTGCGACGGTGCTTACAACGGATAGTTACAATTCCGGCTACTCGCACCTGGTGCGCACTGTACATAATAATCATCCAAGGCTTACATTCTAACCGACTATAGACCGAATATTGCAAATGATTTTTTTTTGTCTGAAATCATTGTCAATTAAGATGAAGTTTCAGTGCAAGTTATCAATCGATACCTATAAGCACAAATATCTGACTGTCGATCGTGTCATCTCATTGATTGTAACTGTACGATGCAAGCGACAGGGCCGGTAAAAAATTACGGTCTTAAAATTGCTTTTGTAATGTTAGAATTAGTCCAAGCTATAGTAATTCTTAAATGGATTTAATCCACAGGAAAGGTGTCATTTAAAATCTCCACTTACTTCTCCAAAAGTGTAGATACAAGTCCCTTCAGGATCTCCGTACATTGCTGATGGTACTCCAGTAGACCCTCTGCGAAGAAACTGAGCTGTGCCACTTGCTCCACCTACATCACAATTTTTACATTATTCAAAGCTGCCTACCTATAGCGAACAGGTGAAAAAATATAAAGAAAATCTTACATCATTGTCAAGAAGGTTGAACATCCCAATTTGGGCAAGATGAAGAGATTCCGCGAATTTCTCCTCAGCCTGTCGAATTTCGTCATCTGGAATGTGAGAGCCTGATGTAGAAATGCTTCGCCAACGTACATTACGCACACGAGCACGCAATACAACACGTACGCATGTATATGCAATTAATTATAATATGCAAAACAAATAAAATATGGTAAAAACAAAACGGTGCATACAGACCAAACGAAGAAAAAAATACTCAGGCGGGTAATGAATGCAGATGATAGGAACCGACGCGGGCGCAGGACAGGAACAAAATCATGAAAAAATTTTGCTTCAATTACTTATGTGATTCGTACAAATATGTGGAACGTTAATGTTGTTTTAGCTTCTAATGTTAGTTAGTTTGTTATGTGTGTTCATACCCTGTCTTGTTGTAGCAGTATGACTTGGACTCATATAAGGGCTGGCCCTACCAGGCCCTGTTTAATTCATTTAAACAAAAAAGAAAGAGAAAATTAGAACTCAAATTAAAACATAAAATTTCATGATAAAGAACTCATTTCAAATAACTAATTGAATATTAAAAGATAATCACCTTTGGCTTGTCTACGTCTTTTGCAGTCAAAGTCCAGTCTACGTCCCTGTAGTTTCTTTCGGTGGTGCTAAAAAGAAAATATTTGCCATTATAAGACTTTGATAAGCACTGACATTATTGAAAAAGTATTCGAATCTTAACTCACCATGACCTCCTTCAGATCTTTGGTTTGAAGATGATGCAAAGGTTCTAGGAAGCTCTGCTTAATGTTGTCGTCGAGGGAGTACTTCACGTCTGCCATCTGCTTCATCGCCTCGCCCATCTCGATGAGACACTGGGCTGTAAAATGTGTCATGTCTAAAACATTAATATAGTAGGACGCGTTGATGTGCAAAATATTACATAAAATACGATGTCAAAAAGAACTGTTATGGTGTGTCCAGATACAGCGAATACCGCGCTATGTTTGGACGACTGCCGCGAACGTTCAACGCGAGCACGCACGAACATTTTCTGAGTATGTCCAAGCAGTCACGCGGCATTCGCTGTGTCTGGACAAACCCTTAAAATGCTGGGGCCACATTATCTTATTTAGATATTTTTTACCACTATGGTATGAGTGGACATAGTAAAAGAAAACATCGCCGTAGCCCGATAATGGGACCCTAGCACTGGAGGAACAAAAGCTAGCAATAGGGAAAATACGCCACACGATTTATAATCGATGTATCAAAGTATTTTTACAGATAGAATTTTTTTGAATAATATATTACATTACATTATTATGCTCAACAGATTAATGTTTGGGCTGAACGCTCTGTATGAATGGGATTAAAATGCTTTTAATAACTCACAGAACACAGTATCTTCGCCAAGCTTCTTTCCGTACAGCAGCATACAGTCTCCAAGTACTCCCTCCGGCTGCGGATATGTGTTGCTCTTGGCTTGTCCACTCAATTTGCTTATTCCTTTAACGGCGGCCATCTTGGCCCGCGCTGTCGGGTTAGGTTGCAGGAATTCCTTTGTCTTCGTTTGTAATTCTTCCACAAGTTCGCATGTTACGTCAGTTTTCTGAAAATAAAATAGGTAAGTGGATTATGAAATGAGAAGACACTTTTGAATAAGATTTTGAATTCCTCTGAAACTTAAACTACTGAGAACATTTTAAACTTTGTCTATTTTCAGACATGTTTCGTTCACGCCATGTCATTTAAGATTAAGAATACTTACTCTTTCCATTTCCACGAAGTCCAAATCCAATTTTGTGCCCTCGGCACCACCCATTTTTTCTGTGACATACTGAAACAAAATAAAGGTTCTAAGTTATATTCTCAGGCATCTTCTCTTTATCATGAACATCTACACATAAAATGTCGCAACGTCACTTATCTAGAGGCCGTTGCATGGATAACGGTAACATGGAAATTAATTGAGTAAGGATTTGGGCTATGAAAAATTGTGCTATAGTCTGTAACTGATCGCAAGGCTACCATTTTAATACACACAAAGAATGCAACAATTCATTCATGAAAACCAAACCAAACCAAGTCTGTTCAAAATATGAGCGAATAACCTTTAATTTTTCGACTGACCGATCGACCTGAAACTTTTCTTATATCGAAAGGATATTCGAGGAGAGGGTATGGAAAAATTCATTCAATGCATTTAATGTATATGATCTATTTTAAACTTCAAGAGGTACAAAGGATAAAGCGTGGAATTATCGGGACGGGTAACGAACAAAAGCGCGGGTCGAGGTCTAGCCTTGGCCGGGTTTATGTACGCTTTTTACTACAGATAACGGTTAGCCGGTTTGAGTTCAAAACTAATTGACATTTGCATCATTAGGTACGTGTTATTATTAAAACTATATAATGAGACTGATGAAGAGATGAACTATACATGGACTATACTAAAGGAGGCTTGCATGCACAATGATCACCGAAAGTATTTAGGCAGTCAAATGCTATTTCGACTCACTAAATGCATTTAGTGATTGTAATGCGTTGTCCAAGGCTAGGCTTAAAATATCTGTAGCTGTGCTTGTAAGGCAGTTGTTTTAATACTGAAAACTTATCTCAAAATGCCGGGTAATAAAAAAAACGTTATACTCGTAACAGCGTCACTTGCGCTTTAATCAAGTTTTACTAGCAAGCTTAGATAAGCATAAAATCGTTAAAAGATTTATTTTATAGGGTTGTATAAAGATTAAGACAATAGAAATATTTTCTAGAGTTTGGTTGGTTTACTACACTATTGACAGCGGCGGCGTAAGACCAAAATTTTATTTGGGCAAGATTCATTTTGCTAAACTGAATAAAAACATACCTATTAAAAAAATTGGGAAAAAAATTGTTTTGCCAGAAAAAATATTGCTTAATTTTTTTCTTTTAAGCACTAAATGCTTAAATTTTCGGGGCGCGAAGCCCCCCTTGGGTCGCAAGGCCGTAGGCGGTGGCCCACGTCGCCCACGCCTTACGCCGCCACTGACTATTGATTTGTCTTCTCTGAGACCTGATGTCATCTTAAACAGATTTTTAAACAGAGATTTAAAAAAAACTACTATTTTGGCCGATCAACCTTTCTTGGACGTCGCCATGGTTACATCCCCTGGAATACTCTTTAAAGCCATGATTTTCTATAGGTACGCTTTCTATGGTTACAATTCAACAAACGTAAATTCTTGTCGTATATAAAAGCCCATTATTGTATGGACTATCTCCTAAGCACATTACTAGCATATATTATAACAGTTTTTTTAAGAAACTGTAACTATAATATAGACTTTTTGGCGGGAACTTGCAGAGTGACGTAGCGTTTTCATTTTTATTTTCATAAATTTGTGTATTTTGAGTTTTATTGTGTATTTTTGGTGGTATTTTACCCAATAAAGATCATCCATGTGCACCAGTGAAGTGAAATGAAATGAATGATGTGTATCGTGACTTTTCAAGTTGTCTCAAAATGTCCGTGAAGAGTTTTAGTACAATGACCACCATTGTAGTAAAACATGACTTTTATGGACGGTGACTGACTGAGGACTTTAATGTGAAGTGATTTATTGTGACTGGAAACTATAATATAACTCGACACTGGCAGAAATGAGCCCTAATTTGGGCTTGGTTGCCAAAATTAAAAATAAGAAGAAGAACTATAATATATGCCACTGTTGTCAAAAAGTTGATTAACCCATTTCTTTTACCCCACCCAGTTACTAGCTTTAGGAGAAATATTGTAGTATATAGTAAAAGTCCTAATTTTGAGATGACCATATTCGTCCAACTGTACATTACATTTTTTTTTTTTAATATCTCACATTTCCCATAACATTCTTAGTTTCATTACTAATTTTACCACAAGGGGTTCGACCCCTACCAAATACCCCAAAATCACAATAAATTGCCATTTGTATAATGATAAAAAACAGTGGATATAATATTAAACGATCCACATTTAAGACTAAATCATTACACACATCTTTGGACCCAATGTGGCAGGACACGTAGGGAGATGCTGTGAAGGTCGTAATAATTGGGGCACATCGACTATATAGGGCAGGCTACGGGTCACGGCCGCACCCCCGCACCCCCATCGAGGATTCTAACACGTAGGTACATTTGTAAGTTTTAATGACGTGGCATAAAGGGATCCTAATAATTTTAGACGGAAAATTTTACTGTTATATAAGTTGGACCTCTGAATTGGAGTTTCGAAACACACTAGTTTCAGCCCCGAGGGACCTACGAATTTTCGGGGATAAAAAGTATCCTCTTAATCCAGAACATATTCTATTTGTACGCCAAATTTCATCCAAATCCATTCATCCGTTGATGCGTGATTGAGCCACAAACATCTAAACATCTACAATTATAATAGTAGCTCAGTGTATATAAATACTACGTACAAATAGTAGTGAGATAACGCTTAAAATTTCAATACATTTCCTTTTTATATGAGGTCAGAAAATACACGCATAAAATCCGCCAAGACAGACAAGCGAAGCGAACTTCACAAACTCTACACACCGTCGTCAAAATATGTGGCTTGGCCGTTTCACTACTACACGAACTATTGTATAACATAGAAGTAAAGAACAGTGAATCAATTTTTCACCTTACTCCCATGTGACGGAAGCGAAACGGCCAAACCACATATTTTGACTACGGTGTAGAGTTTGTGAAGTTAGGGCTTGTAGAGTAAGGGCATGCAGAGTTATAAGCTTGGCTCTACATGAGATCTGATAACTTTTTGACAGTGCGAGCCATATGTCTTGGCAAAATTTAACATAAAAATTATTTTGGTGGGATATTTATTTCTTGAACATAAGCGATGGAAACGTCATTCTGTTCGTAAGCTAAGCGAATTTAATATAACAATCGCTAGCCATTGCTAGAGCAGAAAACGGACCGCTGTTTACTTATAATTTACAATGTTTGTATTTGTTTCGCTCGGAATGTCCCAGGATATTATTATTTATTTAATGTAAGACCAGAATTACAGCTTGGGGAAATTACAGAAAGTCACTTTTGTTGATGCTGTTTTATCCTACAATTGTAATGCAATCCTTCTTTATATTGGCGAGCCAAATTTTATCAAGAATGGAATTAAATGGAATACTAAAGGGCAACAGCTTTTTGTATAACTATAAAAGGTCGACCAAAATTCATGCAATAAAATAGGAATAACAAAGACTTTACACAAAAAAAACAATAGTGAAATAAAAAGAAAATTGTGTACAGCGTGAACTTGCAATGTTACCAAACGAAAATGTCTTGTGGTCCGCCCGAGGCAATGAAAATTTAACGACATGAAACGGAGCCTGCGAGACAAACGATAAGTTATTCCTGACTCCTACACAAGACAAGATATATAAAAGCGAAACAAGCTCCATCTGAAGCTCTATATCCAAATCACGATCTGCGATAAGCAGACTCCGATGCTAAGACACGAAAGAATTTATCTCAAAAGATTAAAGGGCTTAGGCATTCTAGGATTCTATAAAGAAAATTTACCCAAGTATAATGTGGAATATTTGCGTCTTTTTACTTAAATAAACATTACATCTATGTGCAAAATTACTGTTTTGAATGCTCTAAATTCATATGGCCATATTGGCCATATGTATATCGTATCAATACCATTATTAACAGAACCAATAAAATAGTTCCTAATAAATACTATCATCATTACAAACTAACCCCCTTACTCATAAAGCGCTATTTAACTAATAAACTGTTTTAAGGGTCACGTAAATAATTTCACATTATTTGACAATGACAATTGAGTGACTTTATTTACGTGACTCTTTAAACAGTATTTTAGTTAAATAACGTTTTATGAGTAAGGGGGTTAGTAACTAACTCGAATCGAATCGATTTTCGACATAAACCATTGGATAATGACATCGTGTGAGGTAAAATAAACGTGGATGGAATAAGTAAGCAAGGTCCGATGAAAATGGAGTCTGCCGCAATATATTATTCAGAGTCTTTGAGGTTGCCATTACTGGGCCATCCATCATCGTCACTACGCGATCCGATATGTGTGTATACTACATAAACTGCAAGCTTCGGATGACAGACGAGAATATCGAAGAAGCTGATAAGATTAAGTAAGAAATATCAAGATATATTAGGGATATGCATAATCTGTTACATATAATTTTATGATATCCATTTATAAGCCAATAATTTATTTTGTTATGATAATAAAACCAATAAAGGTGTTAACAAAAACGAGGCCAAAGAAATTATAAGCAAAATTAAATCTATCATACAATTATAAATGCGGTAAATGCCTGATTAACTAAAATAATTAAAACTAGATAAAACAAAAGCATTCCAAATTAATTTAAGTCAGTCATTCAAAATAAAACTAATTTATAATAGATAGTAGGTACGTACATATATGTTTATGAAATTCCTAGTTAAAGGTTAATTGCTTTTCAATTCGCGGTATCGTTTTACTGGGTAAAGTAAATAGTTATATTTCAGACTATTAACAGTAAGGATAATTTAGTTGTAGGGCACGACTAAATTATTCCAACTGTTGTCTAGCACGATAAATCTGTCTGTCCTTAGAAAGTAATTTGCAAAATGTTAAACATTTATTTCACGAACAGGAAGCTAGTCGTTATTAAAAGGAAACAAAGCCTGCAAAACGAGGCGAAAGGGTTATAGCTCTAAATATTGTTGCAAGCTTACTGAACACAATGTCAGGGACGATATGGTCGTTAACTTTAATCGAGTTCAGGGGTGTCCATTCGGTTAATTGAAAAAATATTTCAATCGAAGTGATGCCACATATGGAGTTGAATGCTGACTTCGTGTTCAATTTAAAAATGATTTTAATTTAACTGATATAACACTGGTTATTGTAAGTTATACTTCAAACTATAATATTTTGGCTTGCCCTCTATCGGAGGAAGCCAAGATGTTAATAAAAATGGTTAAAATAGGAATTAAACGTAGAATATGATAAGTGTAATATGATAACTTTAAGTGTAACTTCGAGGGTGGCATAATCATTGTGATTAAACCCTCTATAATTAAATAAAGATAAAAACAAAAACAAAAAAAAAACTATAATATACAATTTGATTAATGATTTAGAAACGTCTTCCTGTACATTTACCAAGTTGTTCTTAATTGGTAACTGATTACCAATTAAGAACAACTACATAAAAAGTTTGTAGAATAATAAAACGATATCCGCAGATCAACACAATTCTAGCAAGCTATGTAATAAAAGTATCCATAATGAGAATTCTGTGACATAACATAAACAAGAGCTAAATAAACATCTATAAATCAGCTGGTCCACAACAGCACTTCTATCTATCTCTCAAATATTTTTTCCCGATACTTAGCGTCGCCGACGAGACGCGGCGTAATCTTACAAGTTTGCTTTTAAAAGTTTTAATCTGGACGCCTTAATGATTACAAAAAGTCTTTCTGAAACCGTCTATTTTAGAAGAACGCTGCTATAGATTAAAAATCGAACTCACCTGATTAGCTTTGTTGATTTGTTTCTTGAGGCCAGCGAAAGCCATGTTTGTATTTTCAGGTAATCACTAAAATCTGAAAAAGAAAAAAAAATGTTAATAAAAACAAGAATACTACTTACCTACCTACTACCTACTTACCTACTTAAAAATATTTTTTTTTTTTTGTTTTAGGGTTACGTCGATATTCGATACATGTTTACGTAATCTCATCGTATTAAGTAATATTGTCAAGTTAAAAATCTGTCGCCAAACACCTGCGGAGGGGCAGTTGACTTCTACGTTGCAAGGGGTGGGTTGACAATCCTCTGATATTGCTAAGGTCCATATCAGGACATCTGAGATTGATAATATTTATAGCACCATGTACCATCAGAGGTCGGCATTGAAAATCCAGAGGGATTGTAATATTGAAAATATCAGAGGATATTGCTAAGGGTAATAGCAAGAAATCTGAGATTGCAAATATTTATAGTAATGTACTATCAGCATATACCTACTTGTGTAGGTTTTATAAGTAGCAGAATAAATTGACGGATAAAAGTTTTCCACAATCTGTTGCCATGAAAGTATAGCTGAAATTCCACGGTGGGTGCGTTTAAGCCGATTTACAAAGCAAATTTACCCAGCATTACTAATGTCATAAGGATAGAAGTAGCAGGACGTGGGTAGAAAACAAAATACACCCACGGATCGGGGTTAATGCGCTCTTTAAACGGGCGTGTGCATTCGTGATACTACAAAGTGTGTATGCTGTGCCCAATCAATCATAAACTGCTGAGTTAATTTGAAAAAAAATTGGCACATGGAATAGACTGTCATATACCTTCTTCTTCTTCTTCTTAACGACCGTGGTTTAATCGGCGCTCCAAAGAAGCTAGACGAAATAAGCAGACTTTGTACGAGGCTTGGACCACGGCCCGAACTAATCAGGACCCTAATATCTCTGTTGCGAAACGCAAACTTAACGCTGCCTCGAGATCTAGTAAGCGAATTATTGCCAGGGCAAAGTTCGATTTCGTCGGCAGAATTGGTGAGAGGCTAACTAGCCTTCCCTCTGGGAGTCGCGCTTTCTGGTCTCTTGCCAAAGCTGCAGAAGGAAACTTTTGTCAGTCGTCCTTGCCACCACTACGTAAGCCGGACGGAAACTTGGCCCACAGTGCAAAAGAGAAAGCGGATCTTTTAGGCAGTCTCTTTGCCTCGAACTCGACTTTGGATGACGGGGGCGCCACACCGCCTACCATCCCGCAGTGTGCTAGCTCCATGCCGGAGATAAGCATTACCCAACGGGAGGTCCGGCGGGAATTGCTTTCTCTGGACATCCATAAGTCGAGTGGGCCAGACGGCATACCGGCAGTGGTGCTGAAGCGGTGTGCTCCTGAATTGTGTCCAGTATTGACGCGTCTTTTCGCACTTTCCTACACCAAAAAGGAAGTCCCGTCTTCGTGGAAGACTGCCCACGTGCACCCAGTGCCCAAAAAGGGCGACAGATCAGACCCGACGAATTACAGGCCTATCGCCATCACCTCCCTTCTCTCAAAAGTCATGGAACGTGTGATCAACACGCAGCTTTTGAGATACCTGGAGGATCACGAGTTGTTGAGCGACAGACAATATGGCTTCCGCCACAGTCGCTCAGCTGGTGACCTCCTTGTGTATCTCACGCACCGTTGGTCACTCGCCATTGAGAGTCAAGGTGAGGCATTGGCAGTGAGCCTAGATGTGGCGAAGGCGTTCGATCGGGTCTGGCACAGGGGTCTTCTCGCGAAGTTACCAGCATACGGGCTTCCCGAGGGATTATGCAAATGGATCGCCAGCTTTCTGTCCAGCAGATGCATAAGAGCCGTCGTCGACGGTAGCTGCTCCGATAGCATGGACATAAATGCCGGCGTCCCGCAAGTCTCTGTGCTGTCCCCAACACTGTTCCTTCTGCATATTAATGATATGCTGTCTATTGACGGCATTCATTGCTATGCGGACGACAGTACAGGGGACACCCATTATACGGGCCGTGCAAATATCCCTCGTTCCGAGGTAGAGGAAAGCCGCGAACGGCTGGTGTCTGAAATCGAGAGTACACTAAGTAGTGTCTCCGATTGGGGTCGACTAAACCTAGTCCATTTCAACCCCACTAAGACCCAAGCCTGCGCGTTCACCGCTAAGAAAACCCCATGGTCTGTGGCTCCACAATTCCAGAACACTTCCTTGAACATCAGTCAAAGCATCGGGATCCTTGGCGTCGAAATTTCAAGCGACGTTTTGTTCCGAAGTCATTTGGGAGACAAGGTTAAGCTGGCATCCAACAAGCTTGGAGTGCTCAACAGAGCGAGGCAGTACTTCACAGCGGGGCAAAGGCTGCAACTTTATAAGTCGCAGGTCCGTCCTCATATGGAGTACTGCTTTCATCTATGGGCGGGAGCACCGGGATACCAGCTTGGGCCTTTAGACTCGGTCCAGCGACGTGCCGCCAGAATTGTTGACGATCCCGAGCTCACAAGCGGTTTAGAGCCCCTCAGTCTAAGGAGAGACTTTGCCTCCTTATGTGTGTTCTACCGCTTGTACAACGGAGAGTGTTCTAAGGAATTGTTTGACTTGATGCCCACGGCTACCTTCCACCATCGCAACTCTCGCCATCGACGGGGAATCCATCCACACACATTGAAACCAGAACTGTTTCGAACTGTGCGGGCTACAAGGAGTTTTCTTCCGCGGACGCTCGGGCTGTGGAATGAGCTCCCCGCCGTGGTTTTCCCAATGGAGTACAGCATGGGGTTCTTCAAAAAGGGTGTGAAAAGGTTTCTTCAGGGTCGGCAACGCGCGAGTGATACCCCTGGTGTTGCAAGCGTCCATATGCTACGGTAACTGCTTACCATCAGGCGGGCCGTATGCTTGTTTGCCAACTCAGTGGTATAAAAAAAAAAAAAAAAAAAAAAATACCTAGGTTACTTTTGATCTTGGGAAAACATAAGATCCCCAAGATCGTGGATAACACCACAGGCAGAAATAGCTTTTCATTACGACGAAGGCTCGTGTTCAGCTGTTTTCTCAAAGAAGGCTTTTATCGGTTTTATATTACTTGTAAAACTAACTACTTGTAAGCACGAGGCAATGAAGTGTAAAACCGGCCGCTAATTTAACACAGCTCTAGTTACCGTACAGTAATAAAAAATAAAAAACAGGAAATGCTGGTGGCGTTTGATTCATATAGTCAAAGTCAAAGCCATTTTTTCAATTTAGGCCCCAGAAGGACACTTATGAAGGTCACATTTACTGAAGTTACCACCGGTTCGGAACTCCGCCTTCAACTGAGAAGAATCCTGCGGAGGGGCAGTTGACTTCTACGTTGCAAGAGGTGGGTTGACAATCCTCTGATATTGCTAAGGTCCATATCAGGACATCTGAGATTGATAATATTTATAGCACCATGTACCATCAGAGGTCGGCATTGAAAATCCAGAGGGATTGTAATATTGAAAATATCAGAGGATATTGCTAAGGGTAATAGCAAGAAATCTGAGATTGCAAATATTTATAGTAATGTACTATCAGCATATACCTACTTGTGTAGGTTTTATAAGTAGCAGAATAAATTGACGGATAAAAGTTTTCCACAATCTGTTGCCATGAAAGTATAGCTGAAATTCCACGGTGGGTGCGTTTAAGCCGATTTACAAAGCAAAATACACCCACGGATCGGGGTTAATGCGCTCTTTAAACGGGCGTGTGCATTCGTGATACTACAAAGTGTGTATGCTGTGCCCAATCAATCATAAACTGCTGAGTTAATTTGAAAAAAAATTGGCACATGGAATAGACTGTCATATACCTTCTTCTTCTTCTTCTTAACGACCGTGGTTTAATCGGCGCTCCAAAGAAGCTAGACGAAATAAGCAGACTTTGTACGAGGCTTGGACCACGGCCCGAACTAATCAGGACCCTAATATCTCTGTTGCGAAACGCAAACTTAACGCTGCCTCGAGATCTAGTAAGCGAATTATTGCCAGGGCAAAGTTCGATTTCGTCGGCAGAATTGGTGAGAGGCTAACTAGCCTTCCCTCTGGGAGTCGCGCTTTCTGGTCTCTTGCCAAAGCTGCAGAAGGAAACTTTTGTCAGTCGTCCTTGCCACCACTACGTAAGCCGGACGGAAACTTGGCCCACAGTGCAAAAGAGAAAGCGGATCTTTTAGGCAGTCTCTTTGCCTCGAACTCGACTTTGGATGACGGGGGCGCCACACCGCCTACCATCCCGCAGTGTGCTAGCTCCATGCCGGAGATAAGCATTACCCAACGGGAGGTCCGGCGGGAATTGCTTTCTCTGGACATCCATAAGTCGAGTGGGCCAGACGGCATACCGGCAGTGGTGCTGAAGCGGTGTGCTCCTGAATTGTGTCCAGTATTGACGCGTCTTTTCGCACTTTCCTACACCAAAAAGGAAGTCCCGTCTTCGTGGAAGACTGCCCACGTGCACCCAGTGCCCAAAAAGGGCGACAGATCAGACCCGACGAATTATAGGCCTATCGCCATCACCTCCCTTCTCTCAAAAGTCATGGAACGTGTGATCAACACGCAGCTTTTGAGATACCTGGAGGATCACGAGTTGTTGAGCGACAGACAATATGGCTTCCGCCACAGTCGCTCAGCTGGTGACCTCCTTGTGTATCTCACGCACCGTTGGTCACTCGCCATTGAGAGTCAAGGTGAGGCATTGGCAGTGAGCCTAGATGTGGCGAAGGCGTTCGATCGGGTCTGGCACAGGGGTCTTCTCGCGAAGTTACCAGCATACGGGCTTCCCGAGGGATTATGCAAATGGATCGCCAGCTTTCTGTCCAGCAGATGCATAAGAGCCGTCGTCGACGGTAGCTGCTCCGATAGCATGGACATAAATGCCGGCGTCCCGCAAGTCTCTGTGCTGTCCCCAACACTGTTCCTTCTGCATATTAATGATATGCTGTCTATTGACGGCATTCATTGCTATGCGGACGACAGTACAGGGGACACCCATTATACGGGCCGTGCAAATATCCCTCGTTCCGAGGTAGAGGAAAGCCGCGAACGGCTGGTGTCTGAAATCGAGAGTACACTAAGTAGTGTCTCCGATTGGGGTCGACTAAACCTAGTCCATTTCAATCCCACTAAGACCCAAGCCTGCGCGTTCACCGCTAAGAAAACCCCATGGTCTGTGGCTCCACAATTCCAGAACACTTCCTTGAACATCAGTCAAAGCATCGGGATCCTTGGCGTCGAAATTTCAAGCGACGTTTTGTTCCGAAGTCATTTGGGAGACAAGGTTAAGCTGGCATCCAACAAGCTTGGAGTGCTCAACAGAGCGAGGCAGTACTTCACAGCGGGGCAAAGGCTGCAACTTTATAAGTCGCAGGTCCGTCCTCATATGGAGTACTGCTGTCATCTATGGGCGGGAGCACCGGGATACCAGCTTGGGCCTTTAGACTCGGTCCAGCGACGTGCCGCCAGAATTGTTGACGATCCCGAGCTCACAAGCGGTTTAGAGCCCCTCAGTCTAAGGAGAGACTTTGCCTCCTTATGTGTGTTTTACCGCTTGTACAACGGAGAGTGTTCTAAGGAATTGTTTGACTTGATGCCCACGGCTACCTTCCACCATCGCAACTCTCGCCATCGACGGGGAATCCATCCACACACATTGAAACCAGAACTGTTTCGAACTGTGCGGGCTACAAGGAGTTTTCTTCCGCGGACGCTCGGGCTGTGGAATGAGCTCCCCGCCGTGGTTTTCCCAATGGAGTACAGCATGGGGTTCTTCAAAAAGGGTGTGAAAAGGTTTCTTCAGGGTCGGCAACGCGCGAGTGATACCCCTGGTGTTGCAAGCGTCCATATGCTACGGTAACTGCTTACCATCAGGCGGGCCGTATGCTTGTTTGCCAACTCAGTGGTATAAAAAAAAAAAAAAAAAAATACCTAGGTTACTTTTGATCTTGGGAAAACATAAGATCCCCAAGATCGTGGATAACACCACAGGCAGAAATAGCTTTTCATTACGACGAAGGCTCGTGTTCAGCTGTTTTCTCAAAGAAGGCTTTTATCGGTTTTATATTACTTGTAAAACTAACTACTTGTAAGCACGAGGCAATGAAGTGTAAAACCGGCCGCTAATTTAACACAGCTCTAGTTACCGTACAGTAATAAAAAATAAAAAACAGGAAATGCTGGTGGCGTTTGATTCATATAGTCAAAGTCAAAGCCATTTTTTCAATTTAGGCCCCAGAAGGATACTTATGAAGGTCACATTTACTGAAGTTACCACCGGTTCGGAACTCCGCCTTCAACTGAGAAGAATCCGGCAAGAAACTCAACAAGGTGACATTACACATACAAACACATATTAAAACGTAATCCTCAATTTCCTCTCTGGATAATGACAACAGAGCAATGATTATTTTATCATTCAATCTGTAGGTACACTGTATGTTTCTCGTTTAAGTTTTTCTCTATAAATTAATTATCATAAGAATTAGGAGCCATCTAAAATCACAAAAACTTGCAATTTTTTACGCCCTTATCAGACCAACCAACCTTATCAACCTATTTTTCAAATTTCTTGGAGACATCCTTTCCTCTTAACACCGAAACTTATCAACGAACAACTGGCACAAGTTGTCCTTTGGAAGAGCAGAGAGCCGGCCAGAGTTTGTTACTGGCACCGTGCCACACTGCCAGATCGATACGCTCGCGAGGAACGTAAGTAATATTATGTAATTCCCGTTGCTTGTTCGACAATAAACCTATTACACCAGAATTAAGTAATGGTGCACTATGACCGGCGATTGACCGCGATTAACTTCTTAATGGGCTTCGCTCGATTAATCTATTATCTTTATCCAACTCCATATCAACTTATCTGGGGGCACGGGAGTGCCCCCCGCCAAAAAGAGCCAGGCGAAGCGCTTCGTTGTTTTTTTTAACCCTCATAATAAGTTATGAGGGTTAAGGTTTTAGGTATCAATAAAATCTAAAGTATAAGAGTAAGCTCTTATACTTTAGATTTTATTGATACCTAAAACACCCCGATTTTGTCACTGACTCACTGATCATAATCAAAACTCTTAGGGAACTTCTTGAAGTCCTAAAAAGCGGAAATTTGGTCTGTAAGCTTGTATTAGTACACAAACAACAACAAAAAAACAAAATAAAATAAAATGTCTATATGGCTTGCACTGTCAAAAAGTTATCAAATCTCATTTAGAGCCAATTAAAGCTTATAACTCTACACGCCCTAACTCTACAAGCCCTAAGTTCACAAACTCTACACCTTAGTCAAATTATCTGGCTTGGCCGTTTCGCTACCGTTACATGTCATCTGATAACTTTTTGACAGTGCGAGCCATATGGTCCCGTCTTGGCAATATTTAAACACGAAAATGTTTTTGGTGGGATTTTCTTTCCTCGCTCAAGCAAATGTTTACAATAAAAGCCCATTGGGTTCCATAAAACATTTTTTAAAAGGGATGTCTCTTTGTATTCGCAATAATGATACGGTCGTAAATATAATGGAATGCTATGTTTGTTTTTCTAGCCCGTATGGGCAAATTCTAAACGTCTGAGAGAAAAACACTGAAAGGAACCATGACCTGAATTTTGAAGAAAATGTAAGTGGCATTAAAATTTATTTAAAACACCTATCTGAACTTGCCCTTTCTGGCAAATAAAAGCACCCTGTATATAAAAACGGGGAAACTCGTTTTATACGAAATTATTAATAGCTTCGAGGAAATAACTCAAAAGAAACCTCCACATTGTCATTTTATGTCGACGTTTCATTGTCATTGAATACTCGTAGCAAATCCGTAGCACGTAGTAGAATTCAATAATATATTTTGCTACGCGCCGTAACCTCGTAGCCCGTAGCACGTTACGACTTCAATATTAGGTATCTGGTATTCAGTGCGGGTTTTGGATTGCGAATATAAAACTTAAAATAATAATTTTAAGCACATTAGCTTAATGCTTTTCCTTTGTGATACGTTTGTGAGCCATGAATTAGTGTAAATTCAATTTGCCCTTTTCATATAACGTGAGCATACTTATACATTTAAAAACAAATTTTACTAGTCTTGTGCAGTGACTACATAATCATAATTGTTAAATAAAATTCAAAATGTGACTCCAGACAATGCGTGTGAATACATTTTAGACAAATAAAATTATTTCCTCAAACATAATTTCACTGAGGACACAGACTAGGTCGGACAATACTCTCGCTAAGACTAAACTGAGGCAACGTAATGGCGGTGGATATTTACGTGTGTGAACAATGTGATTGAATTATTAATTTACCTATGAAACGTGATCCCTGTTTTTTTTTTCTCCGGTCACGGTTATTACACCATTCCACTACACAAGACATGCTGTATTTTAATATATTACACACGGTGCTGCTCGCCAGTTCTCTTTTCACTTGGCTTGACACGCTGCCGCGTGTCTAGATTTTTTCGTTTGACGTTTACCCGCGTAATGGCCGATTAATGTGTGAATGTGTGCGTGCCGGCTTGTACGTACAGCGAGGTGGCCGACTCTCAGAGACACAGATTTCTGTTAGCGAGAATATGTCCGATTTTTTTAACGTTCTTTACTGTGAGGGTAGAAAACATTAGGACAGCAATCAAATAGAAAAGTCCTCATAAATGTCGATATTTACTCATTTGTTGACATTGACGACTGGATGACAAGTGGCAAATATATGCACGTGCTTTTATGAAGAGGTTTACTAAGAGATCTTTTCGGTATCCGTAAGGTGACACGCTACGCGAACCGAGCACAAGCCGAGCCGCTCTTCGTTCGTCGCTCATGATGACAATTTGTGGACGTACAACGAGCCTACAACAAGAGCGCGATGCGAACATCTGAGTTCTTCAAAAACTGACAATTGGCGGAGCGCAGTCGAGTGTGAGCCGAACGCTTGTTCGAGGCTCGTATGTCGCTATGCGAATTCGTGCTCTACGTGTGATCGGCTCATGCTCGTGTTTGCTCAGTGCGCGGGCTCCCATACGCCGTCATATGTACGAGTGGCTGCCGCAGCCTGGCTACCGCAGCCTGGCTACCTAGTGCGCGGGGAGGCTTAATATACATAATTACACCCAGACTCAGGACATACAGACAAGTTCATGCACACAAATGCATGTCCTGTGTGGGAACCGAACCCACGACCAGCGGCGCGATGGTGGAGACGAGAGTCTTAACCAACCGCGCCAGCTGGTCCGTCATAATAGTTATTTCGAGGCAAGTTCGTCATATTACATGCAATTTTTATTCAATCAGGGTATGTTATCATATGAGCAATCGTAGGGCGACGTTGGATAGCAAAAAATAATAATATCGTACTTTATATATGGACCGCCCAAATAATTTAATATGGCTTACCCTTTCGCTCTCAAAGTTAATTTTGCTACATCTTTCGCCGGAATAAATTTACATATCATATACAATTACATTATCAGTTTATTTAGGGCCCGAGTTATAGTCTACGCACCTAATATCATAATACGTGAGATACGGTCACAAAATAATACGGTCAAATTATAAAGATTTAGGCATTCTCATTAATTCATCAAACATTTTCTGTCTATGTTTTTGTCTACTACAAATGTAATGTAATTCAAGCAAGGCATGTCTGTATCAATGTGTCTATGGAAAGATCATATCTAGTCACTCGTTTTATTTTATTTACCATAGTTATAATTGTATTATAAATGCGAAAGAAACTCTGCCTGTCTGTTACCTTTTCACTCTTAAACCTCGTGAACTGATTACATTGAAATTTGGCACGTAGATAACCTTATAATATGGAGAGGGATATAGGCTACTTTTTATCCCGGGAAAGCGGGTGAAACCACGGAGACAGTAAGTATAAAGCCAACTCTTTTTATGGCCAAGTAATCTTAATCGAGTCTTGGCATGTTATCACATGTTTGTTGGGATTCAACATTACGTGACTCGTGTCTCGAGAAAAAATAAGGTATCGACTCTAGCCGAGTGTTATAGTGCGTCCATGCTAAGCGAACCGAGCACGAGCCAACCATATAAAGTATCGAAGTGATGATTACCCTGTGCTGACATCGAATGCCGTGACGATGGTCGTGGGTTCAAATCTTACAATGAGCTTGAGCTCTTGGCGAAAAAATCATAGCACGGTGGTAGTGGTAGGGTACTTTGTAGTACCCGCCTGACTGGCTAACACCCTCTAGTTGAAAACCTGTCACCACGCACCAAAACGTGTTCCGCCAGCTGCACTTGAAGGAGAGCCAGTTTATACTCTGTTTCTGTCTTCTTTTATTTCAAAGATGAAATCTTATTAATATAAACAAAAGAGTGTAGTATTTTGTGCACAGCCTACTAATAATCCATTGATCTCGAACCAAAAATTTCAATTTCAACATCTGATTCCCAACTTACGTAACTATAAATCACAGAATCACTGTGTAACGTCTGCAGCTTTTAATAAAATGGCACCTACGTTAGAAACGATAGAATACTCCAAACAATGAAAGGAATTCAAAGAGTTTTTGATCCTTGAAATCGAAGTGCTACTTATGGTGTAAGCATGTATGCACATGTATTATAAAAATGCGGTATAAGATTGACGAAGGCCTAAGGACAACGGCAAAGATAAGCCTGCAAATCAAAAGGGAGATCGGCGCACAAAGATTAAGAAAATCGATCCCGCTTACTGGAGATAGACTATATAAGAAGGAGCAGCTACGTTATGCCTGTGCTATAAATAATATTCTTCTTATTAAATTAAGTCCGTTACACGTTTGCGGAACAAAATAATAAAAATACTATTTAAAATGTATTTAAATATATTTGCTGGAAGAGTTATAATAATAATAATAGAATCAATTATTCTCTCTTCACAAATTATACGTAAATAAAAACAATAATGAGCATTTTAGTATGGCAAAAGATACAATTTGTGAGACTGGTGTCTGTACTAGGACCACAGAACCTGTACCACAGATCACATTGATGTAGTAGCTCATTCAGTATGAATGAATGAAGAGAAAAGTACCCGGACACAACGCTTCGCTTCATCGTTTCTTATACGAACAGCAAAGGAGTGGAACTCTCTTCCGGGATCTGTGTTTCCCGACACCTACAACCTAGATGTATTCAAGGCCAGAGTGAATAGGCTTTTTCGGGGTAAGCGTGCTACATCCTCAGCCTCGTCGTAACTCCTCATGGGGTCAGTCGAAGGTCAAACGCAAGCCCATTTAACATTTAAAAAAAAAGTATTGCATTGATATACAACTTGCCATGATGCTGTACCTGATGGTGAGCGAACGTTAACCAATGTGGTGGTTTTTCAGAACGGAATTTCAGTCAAAGCTATTTATTCACTCTAGATGAACCTAGATGAATACTCTGAAGATTCCAGATACCACCGGTATGCAAGTCAACTTTCAACTAAGAAGAACCGGGAAGAAACTAGAAACATGAAGTCTCTTTCTGCTAATTTGTCACTTTCGAGAAATGTAGTTGTCCGATAGTAGATATACGTGATAGTTGGTTAAAATAAGACATTTGGATAGTCTCTGCTCTGTATATTTGCTTGCAATTAGGTATATAATTTAAGACATTATTCCAGGCAATTATTATGAGTATTCGAATAAACGCGCACGCGTATCTTATTGACTTTTTGGCACTTTTTGCGCTGCGTGGTTTTAGGGATCCACATGCCCATATCACAAGTGAATTCACACCGTATTCCAAACATCAAAAAGATCGAAATAGCAGGACGAGGGTCCTCAAACAAAAGACGCCCATTGACCTTCCAATTTGATTTTTATTTGGACATTAAAACGGTATAAATTCGCTTGTCGAATACACTTATTCCATGCGTAAAAACTCGCACCGTAAGAAACTGGGAACCCTACGCATAGAGGGACGAGCGAATAGATTACTGGTTATTTTTTCCACGATAAAATATGGCTAGGCTAACAGATACTATTTGACCCCATTGGCCTATTTAGTCAATTAGCACTGGCTCCGTGTATTCTGCATCAAAGTAACATGTTCATCCCCGCTCATAAGAGCAATTTTGCAGGGATAGCTAAAGAAGTAGATTACAGCTCCATAGTTCGTGAATTATGAACTCTAAGCTTTATTCATATAAAAGCGAAAGTGAGTCATGTCTGGCTCTTTGCCACTTTTTCACGACATCGTTTTGTTTTTTATGTAAGAAGGCTACCAAGTGTGTGGGCGGTCGATTTGATGGTAAGGAGCTTCCGTCGCCTATAGACATCTGTGACAATGCCTAGAGGCAAATACATAGGCCAAATTGCATTCATTAAAATAAATTAACTGTTAACAGAACCGATTTTGAAAAAAAAAATATGGCAGATAGTTAATTTGTGCTAGTTTATACGATTTACTTTGGATGAACGTCTACATACGTACACAAATATGATTGAATGTCGTATCTTCCGATTAAGCGGGGTCCCTGTCTGTTAGTGTATATTTGTGTAAACTGTATTGAAGGAAGTCCTTGAGGACCCGAAAGGGTTTATTATTGGGGATTTATCTATTTATATAGTTACCTTCTAAAACTATAGAATCAGCATGTGAATTGAATATAATAAAAAACTGATTGGAGGCGACGAAGGAAGAATATAAAAAAAAAAACCAAAAGCGGATTTTGACTGTCTGATTTTCTGTTCGAAAACGATTATCTTCAGACCCACTGAACGAATCGTCATGGGGTATTTATAGGTACAAATCTGCTGAATTGGCACTTCGAATTGGCTTCATTTCATTTATTCTCATTTAATGAAGCATGTGTTACCAAGACGCGGACGAAAATATCACCTAAATCATCTTCACAACGGATTATTATTCTCTATACGTATACCTTATAATATTAAATTCTCAGTACCGTAAAATATAATGAGGTGGCAGATAAATCGTTGCCTACTCAACACGCTCATTACCTACCATATTAATATTCGAAGCAAGTACAAATAAAGGTTAAATTATGGTAATGAACTTGATACAATAAATTACGTAATAAGTTGACTTATATTTGTATCATTCACTTGATCTTCACTAGTGATATTAATGAGACATGATTGAATACATATGAATAAATGAAATTAAATATTGATATTAAAGCTACCGTTTTTCCAGGTCGGCTCCATCTTACGATATCTAATTTCGTCACGAACACCGGTCATAAATGTATAATAGAGGATTCTCTCGCAGTCTAGACTTTACGACATCAATATTGCAAAATAGCTAAAGTAAATTGAATTATTTACATAATTTTATATTTCTTAAGTATATTTTACCTTTGTACCCCTGTTCTTCTATAAATTGCTCAACTCCTTTGAAATCACAATGCCACAGATACACTTTGACAATAAGAGAATATTACAGTGACAGATTAAGGCAGTTGTGCTACGGCGTAGCAGTCGATAGTACTCGTAGCTCGATCGCAACTGAAGCGCTCGTAGCGCTACGAGTGGCGTAGAGGTGCGCGCGCAGCCTCGCCCCTTACATTTGACCACTGATACCTACCAATCCACTTCCAAACAATTTCGAAACCATATTCGATTTAACTCGATGTATCGACATCTGAAATCTCGCAACTTAATAATAAGCAGGAAACACCGGAATAAATTCACTTATCATCCGGTACAGTCAGCCATAATTTATTGGGGTGGGATTTTTGTCTTTTTACGCAACACAACACATATCTTAAAACTGAGCAACCCGAAAAGCCCGTATCTGACATTTCCTGAATATCTTCAAATGAATAATTCAATAGTATAATTGTCAGTAAAGCGCGAAATGAAATCCTGATTAAAAAAACCCTATTTCTGGAAATGTGTAACATGTCTGCGGGGGATTTGTTTAAAATTATCTATGAACTTAAGTGGCCCAGTTTGATGATGCGGACGCGTAAAAAGAGGTGAGGTGTTCCAATAGGTATTTTATTGTACGTCGGGTCTCAAAGAACTTTAGATACGAGCTTACATTGCGCCCGCGGCCCGCCGCAACGCAAACTTCACCCTGTGTTAAATACATTCATTTTTTCGCTCAACATCGAAACTTTTTCATTTTGAACTTCTGTAAAAAATATGGTAATGTGCGCGAAATACTTTTTATCATCATATTTTATGGCTAACGAGCGGTACCTAAATACATTTCTTAGACGTGATTAATTTTATGGATACATCGAGTAATTTGGCACTTTTGGCGACAGACAATTTTTTTATAATTTTGGCTGGCATTAAAACCACCTATTTTGTTATACAGTCCGCTATTTTATTTCTATCATTTAACGTCCACTGGACTCTAACAGGCCTCTTTCAGTATGTACATTATTAGTTGCGTAACTCAAGTATGTTTTTTTTAATTAGAACGTGACATTCTTCAAAGAAAGGCATCTGATCCCAGCCTTAGTTGATATACGGGAAAAGGAAGATCGAATAAGAGATGAAGGGATTGTGTGAAAGATACTATGGGTAAGATAAGAGTGAATGCTCGAATGGAAGAAACAGACATATTGAGCCGACCCCAAGTGATTGGGAACAGGGCAGGTAGATGATGATGTACCCGACTGTACAAACAGCTATTTTATAAATTAACAAGCTCTCCCCCGCGGTTTCAACCGCGTCCCAGAGATAAAAAGTATAACACATGAGGATAATGTATAGATTTCTATTGGTGAAAGAATTTTTCGAATCCGACTGGTAGTTACAGCGATTAGCGCGTTTAGATAAACAACAAAACTCTTCCGCTTTATTATACTAGTATACACGGTGACTTTTTATTCGTTTTTTCACTAGAACAAACCTTGTTCAGACCATGGTCTGCTAAGATTCTATAACATCAAATAAAAAAAAAACGTCATTGGTTTTTTTAAAAACCACAAAACGAATCGAAATCAAAAAGTCAGGAAGCCGCGGATTCCCACACCTGCTACAAAACTGGCATGCCGCCGAGCCACAACTACCACAACTACTTTGTAGAGCAAGCGCGGTGTCTGGATTGTAAGGAGTAACGATAATCCCGACTTTTTTAACTTTATTTTGTGTTTATTCAAAAATCAATGACGTAATTTTTTTCATTTGATGTTATAGAATGTTAGTAGACCATGGTCTGAACAATGTTTGTTTTAGCGTCGTGTAGATAATGATATAGATAGATAAATAGGATCCTATCGATTGTTAATAACGGTATTTGAAACAGTTAATTAATTAGTTCGCGGAACTAATTACCAAAAATGTTATTCTATTTTAGTTATCCTCAAGAACGTGATAAAATAATGAATGATTCATAAGCCAGACGTTGCCTGTGGGCGTGTACCTTTCGCCTACGGTTTCAATGTAAATATTATTTTTAGCTCTTGTTATCCAAACAACCTGCAAAAATCATTATTTACTGTAAGTTAACTACATATAAAATGATTGAGCGCTGCCGTTTTTAGGGTTTTGTATCTAAAGGGTACAAGGGGGTTCCTATTACTGTTACTAACTCATACACTAAATAAGTTACAGATACAGACTTAAAATATGGATATTTTGTGTAGCATGTAGACCCAAAACCGAATTAGAAATTTAATTATTTTTCCTCGCATGTCGCATAAATGAAAACATGTAAAGGTGCGTTTATGCTACACTAACCGAGCACGAGCCGAGAATTCGGGTAGCGTAGACGGACTTGCGAGCCTCGAACGAGCGTTCGCCTCGCGCTCGACTGCGCTCCGCTAATTGTCAGTTTTTTGACGAACAGGGATTCGCATCGCGCTCGTGCTGTAGGCTCGTTGTACGTCCACACTTGTAGTAAGGGAGCCAAAGATGTTAAATGGGGATTTACTCGAGCGTCGTGAGGAACTTTTGGATTGTGAAGAAAGAAAGGTTAAATGATGCACCTATGTCCTTCCACTGGTAATGGTATAGGTACATCGGGCGTGTACAGGTTTTCAAAAATCATTTTCAAAAAAACAGTCACAAAGAAATTCACTGGGCGCGTCAGATATTAATAGTGTATGCATCCCACGTGTTTCTGATAACAGCGGTTTGCATGGTGGGGGTGGCCGCACAAAGGGGTAGAATGGGGGAAATTTTCCAGAAGGGATGTTAAGTGAATTGCTATATATATTGCTAAGTGAAATACTCTACATACCCTTACTCTACAAGCCCTAACTTCACAAACTCTACACACCGTAGTCAAAATATGTTGCTTGGCCGTTTCACTACTACAAGAACTATTGTATATAACAAATAATTTTACTGTTTTACAAAAAACTTAAACCGACTTCAAAGTACAGTAAGAAGTAATCAAATCCTGATCTCATGACAATGGGACCAAACGGGAAGTGTACCCTTCCAGAAAAGAATTTTCTAAATCGGTTAATAAATGACGGAGTTATGAGATAATAGAAAGGTAAAAGGTTAAAAGTAATGAACAGTGAATAAATTTTCACCTTACTCTCATGTGACGGTAGCGAAACGGCTAAGCCACATATTTTGACTAAGGTGTAGTTTTTGAAGTTAGAGCTTGTAGAGTAAGGGCATGTAGAGTTATAAACTTGGCTCTACGAGAGATCAGGCCGCCAATTCCCGCGCTTTCGACATCGATGTCGAATAGACTGGCGAAAAAATGGCGGTCTTCTGTCAAAACGTATAGAATTTTGAAGATATCCGCCATTTTTTTGGTAAATGTCTATGCGACATTAATGAGGAAAGCGCGAGAATTGGGGGACTGATAACTTTTTGACAGTGCAAGTCATATGTCTTGGCAACATTTTACATAAAAATGTTTTTGGTGGGATATTGATATTCTCTTGACAGTTTGCATGACAAATGAGAATTGCGTAAAGTGACACGGTAGTTCACGGTAGGTAGGTACTAAAGTAATCTCCTGATTCACCTATTAACGCTGCCTATATAAATAGAAGCGAGTAGAGTTCCATCAAGCGGCTCGTACTTACTGTGCTAATTAATATAGGTTGACTATAAAATAATCAATTTTAAATGTTGGTAAAATAATTATGTTACAGGGAGAAACGGGTTCTCCCGTACGAAATTAGTAGCAGCCCGACTAGGGAAGTACCTACTTCCACTTTACAGAATATCGCAGCAAATTTTTTTTTTTTTTTTTTTTATACAACTAAGTCGGTAAACAAGCAAACGGCCCGCCTGATGGTAAGCGGTTACCGTAGCCATATGGACGCTTGCAACACAAGAAGCATTGCTCACGCGTTACCGACCTTTCCCCCCTCCCCTATGAGCTCTGGCGACCTTACTCACGTGCAGGAACACAACTTTACACAACACAAAGTTATTTGGCTGCGGTATTCTGTAAGGTGGAGGTACTTCCCCAGTCGAGCTGCTCTTTGAGCGAATAAACGCTATGCTCTACCTCTCTTAAAATTATAGTCACAGCCAGACCTTTTAAAAGACTTGAAGGCTTTTCTGAATTAGCCACGGACTTTGAAGATATGTCGGAACTCCTCAGCAGTATAGAACACAAATATGGGGATTACATGGACTTATTTTGAGACGGCTTCCCCACATAATAATAACATATAAAACGTCTATAAACCATACAGTCTGGCGGCGCCTTTGATCTCGTGGAAAATGCCGACAACGTCTAGACAGAATCGCGACGGCCTATTTATATGTGACGGCATATAAAGTATGCTATGTCCCGAGCTACTAATATCGTTTTGTTCGCAGGTCGGGCTCGGTTTTCCCGCGTCTAGCCCCTCACATCCCACACGATTTCCCCGTCTAGACGTCTTCGTCGAACCATTGTATGGTTTTATAGACTGTGATAATAATCTTACTTCATTTTGCCATTGCGCCGCCCATCTGCCAATGAGGCTACTTGTATACGTAATTATGTTTTAACACATATGGAATACCTAAATAAAAGATTGCAGAAGTGAATTGTAGAATATATTATTTACTACAGAATATTAGAAAATATAGTAATAAGTGAGGTCAAATATAAATCGATTTAACTAGTCGAACGGGACTGCTCTGGACTAACAATATAAGGTAGGGAAACATTCTATAAATAATAAATTATCGGACTAACACGAAGAAACGCGATAAATTGTATTATTTATTCAAGGATCTCAATAAGTAATGTCCTTACGGAATAAAGGTTAAGCTGAAGAGCATAGCCAATGCTTATACCTATTAAGAATTATAATATCTCTGAAAAATTCGGTTGAAGCTGAGAAGTTGACCAGTGGCCGAAGTCTGCTATTACAATTGTGTTCCAATGAACTATCAGTGGTGTCAAAATTGACACACTTTACAGGTTTGGTAGTCTACTTACACAATAGCATCATAATAGCGCCAAAATAGCTTTCCGATGGTTTTCCACTGAAACTACAATCGTGCCACAATGTATTTTTTTGATGTCAGCTTTGAGTTTTTGTACTTACTAAAATTCTTTTTGTTCATTATGACACCATTATGAATTAGTATTCCGGACAGCATGAGCCAACCAATAGTTCGTTCCACCCATTACATTCTTAAATAGATACTATGGTTAGCTCATAAAATAATTTGGAATAAAAATACTTTACGTTACGTTTACGTGCCTACATAGTTTACTCGTAAGCAGACCTGTATATTTCAGCTTAGAACAATAATCCTGTCCTCAGCGCCAGTGAGACGTTAATGAAAGGCGAGGGTCAGCGACAGACTGATTTATTGAACTTTATTATGCTACCCGCCACCCAAATGAACATGAGATCGTTACACATCTCCCCGTTAAGCTAATAACAATAAATGAAATACATAAAGTCTTAAATATTAAATAATTAATCTAATAAATGTAGGAAGGTTCGCTTAGCCCGATTGAGCGCACGCAGTGCTCGAGCAGTCGCGTCAGTCGGTGGTGACGATGCGGCCGGCCCGGGCCCGGGACACGGGCTACGTGGGGATTGCCGCTCGGACCCAACGTGTGGTGATTGCACCGGTTTCGCTTGTACGTCATCATCACCGCTGGACGCGCCTTCCAATCTATCTCCTTCGGTCCCTATATTAGCCCCCGGTTCACAAGGTGGGGAACCAGTGTCCTCGGACACGGAACGTCCACTCGTTCGAGATAAAGAGTATCTACTTTTATTATTATTAGTCGGAATTAGTTGGTCGGTATGCCTACGCCACTCTACCCCATTACCAGTCTTGAGTTTATACGAGACCGGTCCCGTTTTCTTTACAACGGTGGCTTCGGCCCACTTGTCCCCCTTCGCCGTGTAATCGCGAGCTAGCACTGCGTCCCCGACGCGGAAGTCCCTATCAGTACCCTGAGCACGTGCGACTTGCTGCTCTTGCTTGTTGCGTACTGCGGCCGCCCTGTCAGGTCGCAGAGCGTCTAACCGGCTGCGCAACCGCCGCCCCTGCAGTGCCACCGCCGGTGATACCCCCGTAGTAGCGTGCTCACAATTTCGATATTGAAAAAGGAATTTACTAAGAGCTGAGTTTACGTTATCACCCTCATACAATGCTCGTTTGATTGCTTTTTTTACCGTTTTTACGGCATTCTCCGCCGCGCCGTTCCCCTGAGGTCTATAAGGGGCCGAAGTAGTATGTTTTATGCAGTTATTCTCACAATATATCTTAAATTCTTGAGACGAGAATGGTGGACCGTTATCGGTCACGAGCTGCGACGGTAACCCGAAACGAGCAAAAATACTTCTAAAAACTGAAACAGTTGAATTCGCATTCGTACCCCGCATAGGTATGGCCTCTATCCACTTAGAGTGTGCGTCTACCATGATCAGAAATCGTGTGCCTCCACAATCAGCAAAGTCTGCGTGAACGCGCTGCCACGGATGCAGTGGAAACTCCCAAGGGTGCAGCTGTGCCCGCGGCGGCGCGTCGCGCACTGAGTGGCACGCAGCGCACGATCTACATAAATTTTCGATATCCCGATCTAAATTTGCCCAGTAAATATAATTACGTGCCAAACTTTTCATTTTATTCATGCCCAAGTGGCCTTCATGAATTTCTTCTAGAATCTTTTTTTTGCAAGACCGAAGGAACCACTATTCTGTACTTGTAGATAACACAACCCTGATCGACATAAAAATCATTTTTTCTTACAAAATAGGGTTTTTCTGCATCGCAGCTCGGGGCCGATGGCCAACCAAAGAGAACGTAACCTTTAACTTTACATAGTAAACCGTCGCGCTCTGTCTCTTTTGCAATATTTTTATAACATACAGGCAGTGATTCATCTACCAAGTTTAAATAATCTATAGTGACCGCGGAGCGACCCTCCCGAGGTAGCGGTAATCGTGACAAAGCATCGGCCGGACCGTTGTCCGCCGATCGAACGAATTCAATAGCGAAATCATATGCGGCCAGACGCGCCGCCCACCTTTGTAAACGGCTGGCAGCCGTTTGTGGGATTCCCCCTTTTTCCCCAAAAATATAAGTTAGCGGCTGGTGGTCGGTGCGTAATGTGAACCTTCTTCCAAACAGATATTGGTGGTGTTTCGTGACACCGAACAGAATGGCAAGCGCCTCCTTGTCTAGCTGGCTGTAATTGCGCTCGGGCGCGTTCAGTGTACGCGAAACGCAGCTGACCGGCCGCTCACTGCCGTCAGGAAACCTGTGTGCCAGCACTGCACCCAGCCCGTACGCGCTACTGTCCACCGACAGCACCAGCTCACGCCCTTCTTCGTAGTGTGCTAACACCCGCTCACTCAAGAGAGATCGCTTCGCTTCTATAAAGGCTTGTTCACATTTGGGGTCCCATTTCCAGCCAACCTCTTTTTTTAATAAGTTATGCAAAGGTTGTAATAATGTGCTTAAACTAGGTATGAAACGCCCGTAGTAGTTTAGCATCCCTAGAAAGCTTTTAAGTTGAGATATATTTTCAGGTCTAGGTGCGCTGGAAATAGCCTCCAGTTTATTAGGATCTGGTCGCAAACCATCCCTGTTAATAATAAAACCGAGATATTTTACACTGTCTTGCAAAAACCGACATTTGCTTAATTTTACAGTGAGCCCCATACAACCTGAGCAACCTTTCGAGTACAGCTCTCAAATTTTTTATATGGCACGACCGGGACGTGCCCGTTACACAAATATCGTCCAAGAATACAACGCACCCTGGCACCCCGCGCAACGTCTCCTCCATCATCTTTTGAAATTTTTCGGGAATGCACGATAAACCGTAGGGAGTACGTCGATACGCAAATGTACCCATGTGAGTAGTTATAGCAGTGTACGGTTGCGAGTCTTCTGATAGCAGGCATTGTTCATAAGCGTGTCTCAGATCAATTTTGGTAAACTTCTCCCCCCCACTAAGGATGGCAAACAATTCCTCAATTCGTGGCAAAGGGTAGTAGTCTCTTTTTAACTTAGGATTTATAGTGATCTTATAGTCACCGCATATACGTATGTCCCCATTTTCTTTAACCACGGGCACAATTGGAGTTCCATAATCTGAGTAATCTACGCGATAGATGGAGCCATCCGCCTCGAGACGCGCCAGCTCACGTTCGACCCTTGCGCGCAGTGCCAGCGGCATCGGTCTCGCTCGCACGTACACCGGTTCATTATTTGACAGCTGTAAACGAATAGGCCGTTTGCATGTGCCTAGTTTATCACAAAACACTTCTGGAAATTCTTTACACAAACGGCTCACGAACTCATCATCTATGATTTCATTGAGGTTTATTTGTGTTATCTTTAAAGCTTGTAGCCATTCTCGACCTAATAAAGGCCGTGAACCACCTTTAGTCACATAAAGTCGTAAAGATTTTGCCTTAATATTGCCTAAACGAGCGTCTACCTCAATGTAACCGAGCGACTCAATCCGTGAACCCGAGTAGCAACGTAAGATCAAATTATCTACTATGATATTTTTTTGCAAAAACAAACTTCGGTACATTTCCTCACTTATCGCTGAAATACGACTACCGGTGTCCATTTCACACTCAATCGTCTCGTTATCGATAATCAATTTAATAAAGTAAGGTTTGTTACCTCGAGCTGCCACTTCAATGTTGAACATACCATCATCCGACTCGTCACTCACATAATTATGTCGACCGCCACTTCCGCGCACTTGTTTACACATAGCTTTTAAGTGCCCTTTAAGACCACACTCATCACAGTTGTAATTTCTGAATCTACACCTCTCCGCCGAATGCATTTTACCGCATCGCCAGCAGGGCCGCATGCCTGAGCCCGCAGCCACATCGCGGCCAAATCGGTAATGATCTCATGTTCATTTGGGTGGCGGGTAGCATAATAAAGTTCAATAAATCAGTCTGTCGCTGACCCTCGCCTTTCATTAACGTCTCACTGGCGCCGAGTACGGGATTATTTTTTTTGTTTCACCATTGTGTTTGATAGTTTATATTAGTAGTGCGCGAGATAAAACCAATTGTGTTTGTTAAAATGCCGATTGGTAAAATTGAACCGTTTAATTTAGGGTCCAAACAATGGCCGGCATATATCCGGCGCATTAATCAGTATAGCAAGTTAAATAACATTGAGAGCGAGTTGAAGGTGTCTATGTTAATAACAGTTGTAGGCGAGGAAACATACGCGTTAATGTGCGATTTGTGTTCACCTAGTTTTCCGGAAAATAAAACGTACGATGAATTAGTGAAACTATTAACGGAACACTTGGAACCACAACGTTCAGAGATTGCTGAGCGCCACGTGTTCAGATTGCGCAGGCAGCGCACCGGCGAATCCCTCACGGAGTACCTACAGGCACTAAAGCATCTCGCCGCTACGTGTCATTTTGGAAAGTGCAACTCGTGTTCCACCCTCGAGGAGAACCTGCGCGACCAATTTGTATCAGGTCTAACGAATGATGCTATGCGATCGAGAATTTTTGCCGAAAAGAAAATCGAATACAAAGAGGCAGTGGAGCTAGCACTGGCCCTCGAGGCTGCGGAGAAGCATGCCGAGGTTAGCGGCTCCACGATGGCGACGGCAGACTCATCGGGAGCGGCGGGCGGCGAGGCGGGCGACGGCCTGCACTACGCGCGTAGTGGCCGAGCCGGGCCGCAGGCGCGGCCGTTGCGCGCGCTCGGCGCAGGCGGCGCAGGGGCAGGCGGCCGCGGCGCAGGGGCGGGCGGCGGCGCAGGGGCGGGTGGCGGCGCAGGGGCGGGCGGCGGCGGCGGCGGCACGGGCACCGGCCGCGATGTGGCTGCGGGCTCAGGCATGCGGCCCTGCTGGCGATGCGGTAAAATGCATTCGGCGGAGAGGTGTAGATTCAGAAATTACAACTGTGATGAGTGTGGTCTTAAAGGGCACTTAAAAGCTATGTGTAAACAAGTGCGCGGAAGTGGCGGTCGACATAATTATGTGAGTGACGAGTCGGATGATGGTATGTTCAACATTGAAGTGGCAGCTCGAGGTAACAAACCTTACTTTATTAAATTGATTATCGATAACGAGACGATTGAGTGTGAAATGGACACCGGTAGTCGTATTTCAGCGATAAGTGAGGAAATGTACCGAAGTTTGTTTTTGCAAAAAAATATCATAGTAGATAATTTGATCTTACGTTGCTACTCGGGTTCACGGATTGAGTCGCTCGGTTACATTGAGGTAGACGCTCGTTTAGGCAATATTAAGGCAAAATCTTTACGACTTTATGTGATTAAAGGTGGTTCACGGCCTTTATTAGGTCGAGAATGGCTACAAGCTTTAAAGATAACACAAATAAACCTCAATGAAATCATAGATGATGAGTTCGTGAGCCGTTTGTGTAAAGAATTTCCAGAAGTGTTTTGTGATAAACTAGGCACATGCAAACGGCCTATTCGTTTACAGCTGTCAAATAATGAACCGGTGTACGTGCGAGCGAGACCGATGCCGCTGGCACTGCGCGCAAGGGTCGAACGTGAGCTGGCGCGTCTCGAGGCGGATGGCTCCATCTATCGCGTAGATTACTCAGATTATGGAACTCCAATTGTGCCCGTGGTTAAAGAAAATGGGGACATACGTATATGCGGTGACTATAAGATCACTATAAATCCTAAGTTAAAAAGAGACTACTACCCTTTGCCACGAATTGAGGAATTGTTTGCCATCCTTAGTGGGGGGGAGAAGTTTACCAAAATTGATCTGAGACACGCTTATGAACAATGCCTGCTATCAGAAGACTCGCAACCGTACACTGCTATAACTACTCACATGGGTACATTTGCGTATCGACGTACTCCCTACGGTTTATCGTGCATTCCCGAAAAATTTCAAAAGATGATGGAGGAGACGTTGCGCGGGGTGCCAGGGTGCGTTGTATTCTTGGACGATATTTGTGTAACGGGCACGTCCCGGTCGTGCCATATAAAAAATTTGAGAGCTGTACTCGAAAGGTTACGTGATATGGGGCTCACTGTAAAATTAAGCAAATGTCGGTTTTTGCAAGACAGTGTAAAATATCTCGGTTTTATTATTAACAGGGATGGTTTGCGACCAGATCCTAATAAACTGGAGGCTATTTCCAGCGCACCTAGACCTGAAAATATATCTCAACTTAAAAGCTTTCTAGGGATGCTAAACTACTACGGGCGTTTCATACCTAGTTTAAGCACATTATTACAACCTTTGCATAACTTATTAAAAAAAGAGGTTGGCTGGAAATGGGACCCCAAATGTGAACAAGCCTTTATAGAAGCGAAGCGATCTCTCTTGAGTGAGCGGGTGTTAGCACACTACGAAGAAGGGCGTGAGCTGGTGCTGTCGGTGGACAGTAGCGCGTACGGGCTGGGTGCAGTGCTGGCACACAGGTTTCCTGACGGCAGTGAGCGGCCGGTCAGCTGCGTTTCGCGTACACTGAACGCGCCCGAGCGCAATTACAGCCAGCTAGACAAGGAGGCGCTTGCCATTCTGTTCGGTGTCACGAAACACCACCAATATCTGTTTGGAAGAAGGTTCACATTACGCACCGACCACCAGCCGCTAACTTATATTTTTGGGGAAAAAGGGGGAATCCCACAAACGGCTGCCAGCCGTTTACAAAGGTGGGCGGCGCGTCTGGCCGCATATGATTTCGCTATTGAATTCGTTCGATCGGCGGACAACGGTCCGGCCGATGCTTTGTCACGATTACCGCTACCTCGGGAGGGTCGCTCCGCGGTCACTATAGATTATTTAAACTTGGTAGATGAATCACTGCCTGTATGTTATAAAAATATTGCAAAAGAGACAGAGCGCGACGGTTTACTATGTAAAGTTAAAGGTTACGTTCTCTTTGGTTGGCCATCGGCCCCGAGCTGCGATGCAGAAAAACCCTATTTTGTAAGAAAAAATGATTTTTATGTCGATCAGGGTTGTGTTATCTACAAGTACAGAATAGTGGTTCCTTCGGTCTTGCAAAAAAAGATTCTAGAAGAAATTCATGAAGGCCACTTGGGCATGAATAAAATGAAAAGTTTGGCACGTAATTATATTTACTGGGCAAATTTAGATCGGGATATCGAAAATTTATGTAGATCGTGCGCTGCGTGCCACTCAGTGCGCGACGCGCCGCCGCGGGCACAGCTGCACCCTTGGGAGTTTCCACTGCATCCGTGGCAGCGCGTTCACGCAGACTTTGCTGATTGTGGAGGCACACGATTTCTGATCATGGTAGACGCACACTCTAAGTGGATAGAGGCCATACCTATGCGGGGTACGAATGCGAATTCAACTGTTTCAGTTTTTAGAAGTATTTTTGCTCGTTTCGGGTTACCGTCGCAGCTCGTGACCGATAACGGTCCACCATTCTCGTCTCAAGAATTTAAGATATATTGTGAGAATAACTGCATAAAACATACTACTTCGGCCCCTTATAGACCTCAGGGGAACGGCGCGGCGGAGAATGCCGTAAAAACGGTAAAAAAAGCAATCAAACGAGCATTGTATGAGGGTGATAACGTAAACTCAGCTCTTAGTAAATTCCTTTTTCAATATCGAAATTGTGAGCACGCTACTACGGGGGTATCACCGGCGGTGGCACTGCAGGGGCGGCGGTTGCGCAGCCGGTTAGACGCTCTGCGACCTGACAGGGCGGCCGCAGTACGCAACAAGCAAGAGCAGCAAGTCGCACGTGCTCAGGGTACTGATAGGGACTTCCGCGTCGGGGACGCAGTGCTAGCTCGCGATTACACGGCGAAGGGGGACAAGTGGGCCGAAGCCACCGTTGTAAAGAAAACGGGACCGGTCTCGTATAAACTCAAGACTGGTAATGGGGTAGAGTGGCGTAGGCATACCGACCAACTAATTCCGACTAATAATAATAAAAGTAGATACTCTTTATCTCGAACGAGTGGACGTTCCGTGTCCGAGGACACTGGTTCCCCACCTTGTGAACCGGGGGCTAATATAGGGACCGAAGGAGATAGATTGGAAGGCGCGTCCAGCGGTGATGATGACGTACAAGCGAAACCGGTGCAATCACCACACGTTGGGTCCGAGCGGCAATCCCCACGTAGCCCGTGTCCCGGGCCCGGGCCGGCCGCATCGTCACCACCGACTGACGCGACTGCTCGAGCACTGCGTGCGCTCAATCGGGCTAAGCGAACCTTCCTACATTTATTAGATTAATTATTTAATATTTAAGACTTTATGTATTTCATTTATTGTTATTAGCTTAACGGGGAGATGTGTAACGATCTCATGTTCATTTGGGTGGCGGGTAGCATAATAAAGTTCAATAAATCAGTCTGTCGCTGACCCTCGCCTTTCATTAACGTCTCAGAAGCAACGGTTTGTTGATGTGTGTGATATTATTGACTCAACTCAGGCCAGGGGCTCTCAATCTTATAACCCCACGAGATATGTATCTCTATTTCTTCCAGAAGTCTAGAAAATAAGGAAAGCTATTCATGTATATTTATTAAATATTATTAATATATGTAACAATCGCAATTTTTTCGTAGCAATTATGGTTACGTAAATCCTGCCGCGTTCCCTCTACTGTACTATAGATTAATGGTTAGGTCTCTAATATTAACTGAAATACCCCTGCACAGTGTTTTTTTTTGCCCTAAAAAAGTGACATCGCTATTTTATTCACGAAATCTACTGAGCTAAGCATTTTGAATGCCAGAGTAGGACACTCGTTCCTCAATTCCAGTTAGTTTAACCACAATATTGTTTTCAAGTTTTGTTGACCTTGACCAAGAAATTTGGAAATATTTTTTTATAAAGATAACCGCGCAAATATTAATATTAAATCTCTCACAGGCTTATGAAGCAACGTTGGGCGCATATGAAGACGTTTTTATTTCAGTGAAAGAGCGGATATTAACGATACTATCGTGATTTTTCATGTTTTTAGTTATTATTATTTTTTAACACTTCTAGGCTGAATTAGAAGCTCTAACTAAGACAGAAATATGCCTTAAGCTAAGCCCAATAACCCATAAAAATACGACCTTCAAACTACGCGTAGGTTTTGAGAAATATTTATTTTAGTTCTGAGGTCAATCTTTAAAATTAGGGTTGTCAATAAAAGGTCATAGTAAGAAAATGTATAAGGAGAGGTACTACTTATGAAGGTTTTATATTTTAATAGTTTTATTGATTTTGGTTTCTGAAAATGAGCCTTTATTAGGAATTTTATTATATCTTCATTGCAGATATTAGTCATTTAAATCTTCGTTACTTAGAATAATTAACTCGCTATTTATACTATTAATGCTCGTTAACCGAATCATCCTCTGGAGCCTTTAACAATTCTCGTGCGGCATTTGGTAATGGCAGACATTTGGAAAATTGTTTACGACGATTGATGCGAAACATTGAAATTACAGGGTCTGACGATTCTAGCGCACGGTGGAAGAGATCAATCATGGTTTTTTCTCGATCCATTTTCCTACAGTGATGCTCTCTGTCTCTACGCCAGAATTTGTTACGGGATTCCGCAGCCTGTTCAGAGAGCATCCCTACTGGAAGAGCATAACGTTTGATTCCGTTTAGGCGGAGGAGGTCACTTTCTTAACAAGTCATTTTCTGAGTACGTCGTTTTCTTACTAGGTCACTTTCGGGCGATATCATTTTCTGGGGAGGTCATGCACGCTTTTGTACACTTAGAATCATTTTACTTTTCTCATATTAGTATCCTGTAGGTAGAAAATAACTAAAATCTTGAACTAATCCAAATTTTCTACTTAATATTACCCTGAGCAATCTTGTATATTTTTTAATAAATTGTATGTTTATGTAGCGACATCTATCAGCCATCTATTAGTAACACTGAGATAGTTCACACACGGAAAGATAGATGGCGTGGCGCTAAAATATCCTGCATCGCGCTTAAGAAGTTTTCTCGAGAATCTGCACATATACAACTGTCCGAAATGTACAGTTGGACCGCGGTCCCCAGGCACGATGACCCAGCCTGGCGGTAGATCTTCCTCTATTTATTTATTTATTATTACAATGAAAATATGTATACCTGGCCAAGTGCGAGTCGGACTCGCGTACCAAAAGACGCTAAGGGTTCCGTTCAAACTTGTATGTATGTAAATAGTTCGTTCATCACGGGAATCGAGGCATGGATCGTTTTTTATCCTTTTTTCCGATTGCTTTTTTTTTATGATGTAGCTACAAATTTATTGTTTTCGGATTTCTTCCTTTACTTGTGCTGTATAGCCTAAATTTCGGATTCATAGCAAATTATAACATTCTGTAAAAAAAACTAACTATATACGATATATTTTATTTAAACACCACACTTTTAAATAGTACTAGTATAACAAGCTTGAAGGAGCTCTCCCTAGTACCAAAACAAGATATATTATATATTCTTTCCAAAAAATGTATACTTATTATTACTTCATTCTAACGGTACAGCCGCATGACCTCCCCAGAAAATGACATCGCCCGAAAGTGACCTAGTAAGAAAACGACGTACTCAGAAAATGACTTGTTAAGAAAGTGACCTCCTCCGCCTAAACGTTTGATTCGATGATCTCTTTCCCGTGTACTAGAATTTTGTGGACAGTTACGGTCATGGGGTGCCAGTTATAGTTTTTGACATACTTTTCGGCCACCACTCGGCAAAAAGAGCCTCACAAGATAGCAATAGCCTATCGAGGGTGGACCACTTCCCGCCCCACACGTAATTCATCATTAGAAAATTTCATAGTAAAATGAACTTTATTGCGCCGCGGGTCGTGGGTTCGATTCCCACACAGGACATGCATTTGTGTGCATGAACACGTCTGTATGTCCTGAGTTTGGGTTTAATTATGTGTATTAAGTATGTATTTACAAACAAAAAGTAGTATATGTAGTATATCAGTTATCTGGTTTATGTGTCCATAGTACAAGCTCTGCTTAGTTTGGGATCAGATTTCCATGTGTGAGGAATGTCACAGAATATTTATTTGTTTATCCTCAATAGAAATTGTTAAATGTAAAGGTCACTTACAGTGGCAGCCCTAGTGTGTTTTTTTGAAATTCGTTTTCTCAAAACCTACGCGTAGTTTGAAGGTCGTATTTTTATGGGTTATTGGGCTTAGCTAAATGCATATTTCTGTCTTGGTTAGAGCTTCTAATTCAGCCTAGAAGAGTAAAAAAATAATAATAACTAAAAACATGAAAAATCACGATAGTATCGTTAATATCCGCTCTTTCACTGAAATAAAAACGTCTTCATATGCGCCCAACGTTGCTTCATAAGCCTGTGAGAGATTTAACATTAATATTTGCGCGGTTATCTTTATAAAAAAATATTTCCAAATTTCTAGGTCAAGGTCAACAAAACTTGAAAACAATATTTCTGGAGGGGATTTATCCCCAATACAAAGTAAACGCAGTTAAATCAGGTATTATACGATATAATATAAAATAATTTGATACACATGTCATGCGGTAGAAAATAAGACAGACATTTTTACTTCTTACATTTTGAATAAAGTACCACTCGGTTGCCAGTAGTTTAACTTGCATATATAACCTTTTACACGCCCCCTCAATTAACTACTGAAGCCCCAAACCATTAATAAACTTATTATGTTTACCCACAGGTAATGCTTTCGTTAAAACGTCAGCCAGCATCAAATCTGTCGGCACATGCTTTAACTCTATGACATTATCCCTGAGTACGTCCCTGATAAAATGAAACTTTATGTCTATATGTTTACTACGAGCATGATAAACGGGATCTTTAGCAAGATAGATCGCCCCCTGATTGTCAGCATAGACAGTTGTTTTAGATAACTGTAAACAACCTATCTCCTTTAACAAACTACTTAGGTAGAGAGCTTCTTTCATTGCCTCACTAGTACTAATATATTCAGCTTCAGTAGAAGACGTAGCTACTGTTCGCTGCTTCTGAGATCTCCATGTAATAGCTGCTCCTCCTAAAATAAAAACATAACCAGAATACGATCGTCTATCTAATAGACAATTCCCCCAATCCGCATCTGAATAGCCTATCAACGAATGACCACCCTTTTTAAAAGTCAAACGATAGTCAATTGTTTTCTTTAAATATCGAAGAACCCTTTTTGCCGATATCCAATGAATGTGAGTAGGACAAGTCACAAATTGAGCCAATTTTGAAATTGTATTGCTTATGTCAGGTCTCGTACCTACGCTCAAATACATTAACGTACCTATCAATTCACGATATGGCCATCGTTCTTGATTTATATCATCTAGGCTTTCTTCCTTTGGTTTTGCAAACTTCAACCCAACTTCGAATGGAGTGGATACAGTCTTGCACTCTTCCATACCATACTTCTTTATTGCATCTTTAATATACTTCTGCTGTGATAGACTTATAACTCCGTCCTTTTTCTCAATTTCGATACCTAAACAGTATTTAGCCGGACCAAAATCTTTAAGCTCAAATTCTTCAGCTAAATCCTTCTTAAATATCTCTATCCACTTGATATTCTGGGACGCCACTAATATATCATCAACATATATAATAACAATCAGAATAGTTCCATCTCCCCTTCGCTGAAAATATAAACATGGTTCGTTTATAGTAGGCAATAAATTCATACTTCGTAATTTCTCATCCAATCTCAAATACCACTGCCGCCCTGCCTGTTTTAAACCATAAAGAAATCGCTTCAAAAGACAAGCATCTCCTCCAGCATTGATATCTAATATCATTTGCCTAGCACGCTTCGCAACTATTGATTGTTTATCTTCTCTTTGAATAAGCATATTAAGACTATCTTTCAGTACCTTTGGTACCTGCATATAAACTTCTTCATCAAGTCGGCCATTTAAGTATGCTGTATTGATATCCAGCTGATGAATTTGTAGATTCAGCTCTACAGCAAGTGCCATCAACAATCTAACTGTTTCTAGTCTTGCTACTGGGGCATACGTTCGGTGATAATCAATCCCATACCGTTGACTAAAACCTTTTGCAACGAGCCTTTTTCTTGAATGTTTTATCAACATTAAACTTGGTCGTTAGTACATATCGACAGCCTACAATGTCTCTATTTTTAGGTCTTTTCACAATATCCCAAGTATCATTCTTAACTAAACTTCTTACTTCAGAAAAGATTGCCTCTCGCCATTCCTTGTGTTCATCGCTTGATAGCGCTTCTTCGAGGGATATTTCAGCAATTGCAGAAAAATATTCTTCATTTTCTTTAGAATGGTTTCCTTCTTCAACCATATTATACACCTTTCTAGGACGCCCACGATTCCCTTTGACAAGCTTGGGTCTTCCAGGAGCTCGTTTCAACATCACTTGTTGATCTTCTCGTTCTTGAGTTTGCTCGACATCATTTGGGTTTATATTAAAACCTAAACCTTCCCCTCTACTAGAACGCTCGCCAGTACCCGAATGCTCTCCTCCTCCCGAGTGTTCGCCTTCATCAGTATGGTCGACATCGTCTGTAGGTTGTCGCAGAATAATTTCATTATCCATCTCAAACTCGACTTCTTGAACATTTGGTCCTTCCTTTGATTGTGTATTCTCGACTCTTGGTTGAAAAATATTTTCTGGCTCTATTCGAATGTTCTTCTGATCCCTTGATACATTTTCTTCTTTTTGGAATTTAACATCTCGTGCTTCTATTACTCTATGTTCATTAGGTATCCATATACGATATCCTTTGGTTGATCTAGGGTATCCTACGAATATTCCTTCTTTGGCACGTGCATCAAACTTACCCTTTCCTGGTGTCTTATCTAATACATATGACTTAGTTCCAAAGCTAACCATATTATTAAGGTCTACAATATTTCTAGTCCATTTCTCGAACGGAATATCACCTTTTAAGCTGCTAGTTGGACATCGGTTGCGCACATAGCATGCGGTCACAACAGCGTCCGCCCAAAAGCCTAAAGACAGACCAGAGGATAATAACATGCATCTTGCCATTTCCTGCAAAGTTCTATTCATACGTTCACTAACGCCATTCATTTGAGGTGTATGAGGGATAGTCAGTCTTCTTTGAATACCTTCACTCTGTAGGAATTTATCGAATTCATAGTTACAATATTCGCCACCGTTGTCACTCTGAAGAAATTTAATTTTCTTCCCAGTAAACTTTTCTGCGAAATTTTTATACGCCTTAAATGCACTGAACACTGCACTTTTCTTCCCTAATAAATAAACTTCACACCATCGAGAACTGTCGTCAATGAAAGTAACAAAATATTTCGCACCACCCATTGATGCTGTTTTCATCGGACCTACCACATCTGAATGTACAATTCTTAATATTTCATTACACGGACCGTTCGACCTTGAAAATGGTAATGAACACATTTTGCCCTTAGAACATATATCGCAATTATCTAAAACACGTAAATCTATCTCTTTTATGTTATGACCACAATGGTTTAGTAATTTTGAGAGATCTCTACCATTTAAATGTCCCATTCGTTCATGCCACGTACGGATATCAACTGAATTGTAAGCTATATTAACCTGTTCATTCAAGTCCCTAACATGATAAAGATTCCCAATACGTTCAGCTGTCATCACGGTTTTACCTACCTCATCATTTATATAGGCTTTATCTTTAGTAAAAGTTACTTCATACCCATTATTAGTAATTTTGGCCACAGATAACAAATTACTACGAAGATCTGGTACATACAAAGTATTTCCAAAAGTTATTCGCCTTTTGCCTGATGCTGACAACCTTACATCACCCTTGCCCTTCACATCAGTCGACAGATTTGACGCTAGATTCAACTTATCCTGAAAAGCACAGAAATTATTAGTAAATTTATCTCTATCATTACATAAATGTGATGTAGAGCCACTATCGAGGATCCAGTTATTTTTCATAGATTCACAAATATTTGTAAAATTAGAATTACAATTAAAAAGAATATCAAAATTACTGTCCTCCTCGTTCTTTATTTCTGTTGCACATCTGGATTCAGGATTGTCACGCTTCGTTCTGCATTCTGAAGCTTTATGTCCTAGTTTATGACATTTGAAGCATTTGTAAATTTTGCTCGGTCGTGCCTTTTGAACCTGAGTCGGTTGGTTCCTTTTTGGTCCTTGATGTTTCGCATACATTGCTCCTTCTACCTTCTTAGTTTCATCTGATTTCAAAATATTACCTTTTTCTAATATTTTAATCTTGAGTATCTCTATATTCGGTAACTCATCTCTGCTTTCCATTGCGCATCTAAAATTCTCATAGTTTTCCGGTAGGCTATATAGTAGCAAAATTGACAGCATGTCCTCGTGTATCGTAACACCCATATCGCTTAGGATATTTGCGGCTTCAAAGAAATCTCCAAGATGTCTTTTCACATCATCAGTCTCTTTCATACGGCTCAATATCAATTTTTTAAGTAAATTTGCCTTCCTCACGGGACCTTTAGAAGCATATACGCTTTCTAACTTCATCCAAATTTCGTGCGACGTCACGCACCCACGAGTATGTTTCAACTCACCTGGATTCATCGCCATGATAAGGTCAGCCTTTGCCATTTCGTCCTTATCTGACCAGGTCTCCGCTGCCTCATTAGATATTGGCCTTTTAATGGTACCGTTTACGTATTTCCATACCTGATTTTTGACAAGTAAAGCTTGTACTTGAATTTTCCAAGTTTCATAGTTTTGCCCATTCAGCAATTCTATTTTTATGTTGCCCATAACCTCTGGAGGGGATTTATCCCCAATACAAAGTAAACGCAGTTAAATCAGGTATTATACGATATAATATAAAATAATTTGATACACATGTCATGCGGTAGAAAATAAGACAGACATTTTTTACTTTTTACATTTTGAATAAAGTACCACTCGGTTGCCAGTAGTTTAACTTGCATATATAACCTTTTACAATATTGTGGTTAAACTAACTGGAATTGAGGAACGAGTGTCCTACTCTGGCATTCAAAATGCTTAGCTCAGTAGATTTCGTGAATAAAATAGCGATGTCACTTTTTTAGGGCAAAAAAAACACTGTGCCCTGGGGGTACGCGTACTCCACTTTGAGATACCCTGACTCAACTGATGAAGATAATTGATGTTTAAATCGTTAGAAAAATTACAGTCAATTGTTCAATTATAATGTAATTTGTAAAGTTAGAGGTTATTTTTATAATAGGTGTACGTGTAAAGAATTGACGTTAGGTGGTTTGTTTTCCAGCCAGTTAGGGCAATTTCTGAACTACAGGTCTTAGAGAAAAACGCTGAAAGGAACCCCGAGCTGAATTTTGAATAAAATAAAAATGCCATTAAAAAAAAAGAAAAAATAAATGTTTACTTTCGTAGATATTTTTTTTTTCTTTTCCTGCTTCTAAGTTATTACGAACCAAATTATGTATGACAATCTTGGTCACAAGTTGCTGGAAGTCTCTTGCGATAGTAAGCGTTTATTAGCGTTAATTCTTTACACTCAAGATACTGGTGAAAAAGAATAATTTTAATATTTACCCCCTTACTCATAAAACGTTATTTAACTAATATACTGTCTAAAGGGCCACGTAAATAACGTCACTCTATTATTGTCATTGTCAAATTTATGTGAAATTTTTTACGTGACCATTTAAACAGTATATTAGTTAAATAGCGCTTTATGAGTAAGGGGATTAGATTATTATTATTGTATATTATATGTATTGTATATATAGAAATGAGTTCTTATTAGCAACGATAAAACTTATAGGTAACTAGCTGCCCGGCGCGACTTCGTTCGCGTGGTACTACCCTTCCCTATAGTGCTACCCTACCCTACCCTACCTGAATTTTCTTTGCTATAAACCTCACGGAGCCCGAGACCTTTCCAACGAATGCAAATGCTAATATTATATAAAGTTAAAATTTGTGAGATTGTGTGTAAGTGGAGGGTAATCTCTGGATCTACTGAAACGATTCCAAAAACTCTTTTACGAATTTCCTGTTGTATCTAGTGCTCTAGGCAACCTCTCATCCTGGAAACGCGGGTAAAATTGCCGGATACATCTAGTCATACATAAATAACATGTAAGTACATAAATCACACATAGTCATGCACAACAGCACTATATAAGTACGGGATTAATCACAGAAAGAAAATATCGTTAACCTGCACGATAATAGCTTATCGCGTGATAATGATATTCTCTTCCAATTACTGTTTATGAAGCCAAGGTTTAACACACAAAACCATTGTTATTGTCATGAGTTCAAGATTTTTGCATATTTTAATATTACCATATTAATGATGGTAAATACGTTATCATTACTAACATACTAACATCTAAACTAACCAGTTGGCGCAGTTGGTTAAGATTCACCTTACGCGCCGCAGGTCGTGGGTTCGATTCCCACACAGGACATGTGTGTGACATTTGTGTGCATGAACATGTCTGTATGTCCTGAGTCTGGGTGTAATTATGTATATTAAGTATGTATTTACAAAAAAAAGTAGTATATGTATTATATCAGTTATTTGGTTTCCATAGTACCTACAAGCTCTGCTTAGTTTGGGATCAGATGACCGTGTGTGAGGAATGTCCCAGGATATTTATTATTATTATTTATTATCTTTAAATGTGTGCTTTATTTTGTTCCTGTACCCTACTTTATGTTTACAGACGAGAAACCACAAATAATGACGAGTATAATGAACCAGAATCCAGACACATTTATTTTAATTCTCAAAAAACAAACGGACGTTTTGTGATATCAACTTGGAAATTCTGAATGAATTCCAGATAAAAATATTGACCATGACAATGACACATGTGTGGGAATAAAATGATACGTACAAAATAATTAATTTTGTATTCCTTAGGTACTGGTCTGGTGCTACTGGGCGATAAGGAAGTTGGTATTTTAAATCTGTGTTGCTCATGTGCTGCTGCTGCCTAACTTAGGCTGATACTATACAGAATTCATTAGAAGAGGCTTTTCTATGGGTATATTTTACTACTAAATTCAAAAAGTATATATTAAATTTAGGCCCTGATAAGGCTCTTATGAACGTTAACAAAATGACTACACCACAGCTACACTAGATATTGTAGACGAGGTCGTAAAAATGGAAAACATTTAATACTGTGTTAACAACTGATAACACGTTAGGTTTTGAAACCTGTATTGTTTTACTGGGATAAAAAGTACCCTTTATGGTATGCTAGTTAATGATCTAAACGTCATCAAGATAATGACGTTTAAACTCGCATTATTTATAGGACATTTATAATACCTATCAATAGGTTTATACGAATCAAAGCTAAGTGAAGAAACTACCAATTTAACTGATCTCAACTTGGAAATACCGTGACGTGCGCATAATGAATTTAGTGTCAATCATCCAGACACTCGCGAGTAGAAATGATTGGAGACATTCAAACTAGGATTGTTCTATATATAGACTTGAAGAGGCGGCTACAGTACATAGTTCATATGCGAACTCGCGATGTAGATATGAGTGTAAATCCTTGCAAATATTATACAGGATTTAATATTCTATACGTGATTGAATACGTACCTAAGCTTCATATAATGAACATAAGCTTACTTTTTTTTTGTAGACCTTTGTTCAAATTGCGACCATTGATCCCATGGTTGACAATTCAAAATAGATCAGCTGTCCCCTGCGGTTTCACCCGCGTTCCCAGGATAAAAAATAGCCTGTGTCGCTCTCCATACCATTATATGCTATGCCAAATTACAGTTACTTTTTCAATTATAATTAGTGTGTTTATTTTTATATAGGTACCATGGCTCGCCTGATGATAAGCGGTTAGAGTAAACTACACCGCACTGGTCTAGCATACTGCCAGCACATGCGATCTTCTGGAGAGTGGATATAGATAGATATATTATTATTATAGTTCACTTCGATATGTTTAATTGCATTGAACATAAAATATAATCATAAAGGCTTCCGCACACGTGACGACATGTTCGTGAGTAGCCGGTTCATTCAACGAGAGCATGAGAGGCTCGGATCGAAGCAGGTGCGCGCGCATCTCCCCTTCCCGCCTTTACCCCCGACGCGACGGATTATACCACTGAAGGACGACTCTTGGCATTATATTTACTAAAAAACCTAAACTTCCCTTCTAGGGCTTTTGTTACATCCATACCTAATAACGAATTAACAAAAATGATATAGGTATATGGAAAAGAAAACCATTTCAGATTTGTGAAAATGAAAATGTAGTTTTGGTGACTCATACGTAGAGTTTTCTCAATTATAATAATGAAGAGCCGCGTCAATAAGAAATCCTAATAGACGTCCATCGTCCATGTCTAGTAGAGAGGAAACTCGATTAAAACTTTTTGTTCTAATCTTGAATCGCTCCGGAACTGTCTAGAGGACCTTTTTACGATTCGCAAAATGCGACATTCTTTGTTGAAAATGCTTTTGTTCTCACTTATTATGTTATTCACAACAACCAAACAACCAAATTGAAGTATGGAGTAGGTACACTTTTGTGCTACAACATTATGATCAATATTTCGCGCAAATATATATAGTAGTCTACGAACTCTATTATAAATATTTGCTTATCAACTTAGGTTATTAATAAGATACGTCGAGATATGAGTCTTCGCAACTATAACAAAAGGTATTAAGATGAAACGTTAAGCTTCAGATGGGGAGCCGGGTCGAGAGTACAGAATGTAAGTCAATGTGTCAGGGGGCGCGAATCGTTCTTATAAAGGCGAAACCTTTCAGAAATGTGGGTCGCGAGAGCCCTAATAACAGTTCTCGCTCTCGCAGGGGTGTTTGGAGACCTCGCCTCCCTCGGATTTAAGGCCATTAATATCCGATTAAAAGATTGAATCTTATATTCTGATCTTCATTCAACATTCTGCGTTCATTATGATAAACTGAATCGAGGCGCCCGCGAGATTTGCTTAGTTCTTAATTTAGTAAAATATTCTAAGTTCAATTTTGATTTTAAATATTCCAAAGGAATTGGTCGATTTGTTAACCGAGCGAGCGAAGCGATCGAAGCGTCTCACCTGGGGCAAAAATTCTTTCGTATGTCTGTCCAGATTTCCGCGGGTTGTCCGGCTGCAGTTCTCCTCTACAGGTCGCATTTCTCAACCAATTCTCGTGAAATTTTGTGAGCAGATCCGGTAATTATATAGTTTTTTTTTGTCCAGTCGGTTTTTGACTGGAAAACTGAATGGACAAGGGAATTCCATATAATGATCTAGACTCGCAAGGTCTACAGCTCACAGATCCACTAGTGGATAGTTGATAAAGATACAGAGTAAGCAATGCTGTAACTGTTCATTAAAGGGTATAGACCTTTTATGAGAATGTTATTTCTTTGCGTAGGCGTGATGCCATTATCTAAAGGCTGGGCGGCTGGCGGCTCCCGTCTGTCTGCCGTCATATATCTCTTGGCTGCAACCTAGATATCAAAGCCAAATAGGCTAACTCGGTGATACATTACTATATTACGAATTTTTACTTCCTTTGTGGCCTGGTAACCTGATATTTCTGTCTATGTATATAAAATGTGAATAGCTCCGTGATTACCATCAGAAAACAGCCCGTCAGACAGAACAATAAAAAATAAAACATTCATCGCCGTAATTTCAACAGACGATAATAAAAATACAACGAAGCCGTGAAATTAATATAAACATTCATCTAGAACCCTGCGGGACATTGGGAAGTGGGCCATAATGACTAAAGACCCAGAAAAACGAGAAAGAACATTTTGATACAATTTAAGCACAACGGTGCAACTTAATAAACAAGTGAAAGTTTATTTAACTTTAAATGAATGGCCAATGAACGCTTTACTTTGTCATACATTTTCTTCTGCTTACAAACACCGCAAAACAATGATACAAATACATACAGAGAAAATGTAAACATGCCGACACCAATGTTAATTTATAATCTCCTGGAGCCATTGCGAGCTCGGCTTGCACATCGCCACATTAAAATTGGACCATTTACGTTCCAAAACACTGTTAATTTCAGTGGAGCCGCAACAAATTACTTTGTGGCATTAATACAATATTAGCCATAATTGGTATCTTTCTTAATTAGGACAATTTGTTTGTATTATAAACACATTTGTACAAATAGTTACACGGTTATCATTGAAAACCGAATGTTAATTAGGTATGGTACCAATAAGTGTATGTTTTTGGCATTCATTTCATACGACGATTTCACGTGTTGCAGGTGGACATTCTGGCAGAATTCCAAATGTGTCACTGGAATTTTAGCAACTTTTATAGACCTTGCTTGCTTAAGAGTTCAATTGAAATCAGTCAAAATCATTTTGAAGTACTGCGGCAGAAGGCTATGTGAATAACTTTCCAAAAAGATTTAAAGGTACATCAGTAAGTGCGACAGAGGCTCGGGCCAATTTGTCTCGAAGCCGACAACTCTTGGCAGTCAAGATCTAAGAAATGGTTGCCATGTAATAGAAACGGTATCCTGGGACCTCTCTAACCCAAAGTGACGAGTAGCAACTTCGTAGAAAAAGGGATTTTTATAGTCCTACGTTCTATATCAATGTTAATAAAGAAATTATAATACTTTATCACAAGATCAAGTTACATACAATAATTGCGTCTATCGATTAACAACATAATGCAATATCATTCGCATTCAGTGATGATTATTATAACCAGTTGTGTACATAATATTATGCTGTTGGCACTGATTTAATATTATTCTTTTGGCCCATTTTATAAAGCGAGATAGGTGGGATAGAGTTAGTTGGTGTGTTTAACCGCATTGCGGTGTTTTTCATTTACTAGTTAATTGTAATTATGTTACAAAGTTAACTTTAGCGACCTTCGATATACCTATCGTTTCGTAGCAAAATACAAGTAAAACCATTTTTTTTTTAATTTAGATACTGATCATATATCTTTAAGGCTATAACTTATCCACATAAAGTGACTTTGACATTCTGTATAAGATAAAGGAGAACTTTCGAAGACTATATCACAGCTAAACTATTCTTCTTCAATAGAAATGGAGGGGGCTATGTGAACAATATTGAATATTGCCAAGTCAAAGTCGATTCTACACTTCGTTCCAATTGGAAACAATTTGTATTGAATGTTATCAGACCTCATTAGATGAGATCGGTTCGCTTATTGTCCAATTATTTCCCTAACAAGCAAAGTTACAAGTTGTTTGAGCTATGCTTTCTATCCATTATACAAAGAACGATTTGTTTTTTTTTAACCGACTTCAAAAAAAGGAGGAGGTTCTCAATTCGGTTGTGTTTTTTTTTTTTTTTATTTTTTATGTTTGTTACCACATAACTCCGTCATTTATGAACCGATTTGGAAAATTCTTTTTTTGTCTGGAAGGGTACACTTCCCGTTTGGTCCCATTGTCATAAGATCAGGATTTGATAATTTCTTCGTGTACTTTGAAGTCGGTTTAAGTTTTTTGTAAAACAGTCCAATTATATTGGCTCGTATCTAAATTACTATGATTAATATAAAACATGATACTTTTATGTATTTTATTTCTTGGTTTGACAAAAAATGGTAGTAAACAGGGCATGCGATACGCCGCATAAGAGGAAAAGCCATACCCATTTGACCTTTCAACTTTACCACATAAGTAGTTGAGAGCACAAAGGCAATATTACTTCTTTATTCGCCACGATCTCTCTTCTATATCACGTAGGATGAGATGTGACAATGCAAGGTTTTTGACCCATATCTTTTGAAATACCACTTGATTACTCTTACAATATTCACTTACAACTGCAATGAGATAATCGTTATATGTCCCCTTACTCTTGTTATTTGAAAACAGAGCTTAAAAATATAAAAGCCGCAAAGTTGAAAAGGATGGTATTAGTCCGATATAAGAAAAGGTAACTGCGTCAGATAACTCGTTTATTTAGGAAGATAAAACCAGGCTAGTGCCCGTGAATTCGCAGAGCACAGCTAGTTGGGTATGTCTCTGTAAAATTTAGAAACGATTGCTGGTTTCAAGTTTAGTAATAAGAAAAACATTAAAGCAATTAGGAATTAATCAAAATGAGTAAGTAATTTGGTTGTTTGTTTGATTATTTAAATCAATCCCAATACAGGAGAAGCTGGCTCTCTCAAAGTAAACAATGATTCTGAAAATAATTTAATTGCCGCGTTGGTAATTAACTCCAGCTTCCTATAGCTGCACGGTTTCCAAAACAAAGAAAATTTTATTCCTTTCCCGCTTGGTAATATAAAGTGGTTACGATTTTATGAGTGGGCAAAAGACGAGAACAAACTCGTTTTCTTAAATACCGTATTTGTGTTAATTAATAACAGAACAAAAGTTGTAACTCAATACGGCTCTTTGAACTTTTAGATTATAGATGAAGGAAAATTTCGTACGGAAACCGGCATGAGGGAAAAGTTAAAAAAACCGGCCAAGTGCGAGTCAGACTCGCGCACCGAGGGTTCCGTACAAACCTGTAGGTATATAAGTAAATGGTAGTATAGACCTGAGTATTTGATATTAATTTCAATTTATGACGTATTAAAAAAAAAACTACTTACTAGATCTCGTTCAAACCAATTTTCGGTGCAAGTTTCCACCGTAATGTACATCATATATTTTTTATAGATTTATCATTCTCTTATTTTAGAAGTTACAGGGGGGGACACACATTTTACCACTTTGGAAGTGTCTCTCGCGCAAACTATTCAGTTTAGAAAAAAATGATATTAGAAACCTCAATATCATTTTTGAAGACCTATCCATAGACACCCCACACTTATGGGTTTGATGAAAAAAAAAAAAATTAGTTTCAGTTCTAAGTATGGGGAACCCCCAAAATTTATTGTTTTTTTTCTATTTTTGTGTAAAAATCTTAATGCGGTTCACAGAATACATCTACTTACCAAGTTTCAACATTATAGTTCTTATAGTTTCGGAAATAAATGGCTGTGACATACACGGACAGACAGACAGACAGACAGACATGACGAATCTATAAGGGTTCCGTTTTTTGCCATTTGGCTACGGAACCCTAATAAAAAGGCGCAACTCATAAATCCTTCACGATGACCTAATTTCTATCGCTTTAGCATAATTATTCCGTTATAACATTATTTTAAAACTAGACGTAAATAGAGAAATCAGTCAGAATCTCAATGATGATAATGATAACAGACCAAACGAATACAGGTTTTTTTTAATAACAAAAGCTAGCGCAAGTCGAGAAGCAAATTGTGATGACGACTGGGGAGCTTTGCTACTATAAATAGACGGACCCCCACACAGCTGCACTCGAAGTGCAATCGGTGCAACTAGGTACATATAGGATAATTTATAAACTCGTCAACTTAATTGGAGTGAGCATTGAATTATTACGCTGGAGTGAGACTATTTCGAGGGCATAAAGATTTACGTCATATTCGATGGTCCTATTCAATTGACAATGGTTATAAGAAATTAATATTGTAATAAGTTTTTAAAAGCTTTTTATAAACTTGCAATGTTTGTATAGGTATGTTCAAGTGGAATCTCGCAAGTCGAATTTCACCCACTTTCAGTGGTCAGATTGACTTGATATTTGGTACACATTAGTATATTGGAAGACAATGCAAATTAGAGTCAACAAAAAGTACAGTCACTAAAAAAAGCTTAGGTAGTGTGGGTTAGGACACTACTCGATATAAGTCACACCGGACAGCTAGTAGTAATTAAATTATACCCATTATAAATTCTACTTATACTTGGGCAGTTAATGGAAATATGTCTGACACAAACAGTCAAAAGACCCCCCAGGGCTCAGTGCAAGTTAGGGACTATGTTTAAAATATCCAAAGTAAAAAACACGAATATGAGAACATTATCATAATCATTATGATGTTCGTGCAATTTTTTTATTGTAAAAGTATGTATGGATGTCTAGTGGAATGCTTATTGTGTATTAAATAGAGGTTAATGAATTATTTATCAGATAAATAGTATCAGGCCAAACAACAAACATCATAGATAACTGAAAATAAAATCATTTAGCATTATCTCAATAACCTCGGCAGATGTAAAGAAAAATCTTGTATGACATCATAGGCTGAGAGCACCTTGCCATAGGAATGATAGAGGTATTAAAATGAACATTGTTTCTTGTGCATAAGGTCCAAAATTGTTTGAAATTAATTTTGGTAGTATTGTATTACTATGATACATCTGTACAGAAAATTATTAGTCTCAATTAGGAAGACAAGTGTCTGTTTAAAAATAAAAATCAATTCATGATTAATGTAGTCACAGCGGGAAACAGAGGCCAGTGGTTCGGAGTTTATCATATCAATGCAAATTGATATTTCTGTTTGTAACAAGTAATTGTGATATCATGTAGTTTTTAAATTATAATTTTGGTAATTAACTTTGAATTGAATAACTAATTATCCATCACATCAATTTGAAGGTGGATTTGTTTGTCCTCTCTTTGAATTCCGATAGAATGATAGATGGTATTAGATTTTTTGGACAGAGAGAAATAGTAGAGAGAATGATGGAAAAGGATAATGCAGCTACATCCTCCTAATATGGGTAAAATCATTGTCAATGTTTAAAAATTCAAATAATGCAATTTGTTTAATTTATTATTAAACTAGCTTTTTGCCCCACAGGTTCACACTTGATCCCTTATCTTACTCCTATAGGGATTTAATTTCGGGAAAATCTTTCTTAATGCACCCTTGTGCAATATTTGCTCTAAATTTCAAATCTCTAGTTCCATTGGTTTAGGTGGTACATGAGTCTTTGTAGATAAATTGAAGATATAATTGAAGACTCTAAAATGAATAAACACTTCTTTATTTACCATTAAGGAAATCAAAATATGTGTGAAGGATGGTTGTAGAAACAATTATAAGTTGTTTTATGAGAACTGATAAAAATAAACATATTCAATAATAATATTATTACATTTTAAGATAAATTGTAAAAAAAAAATTTTGATAAAATCTACACCAAAGTTAAAAACAAACATTTAGACCTACAATTCTTCTATTAGCATCTTGCCCTCTGACCTTCAATTAATTAAACCACATCTTAAGAGACTGTAGGTGTGAGGACTTTATATTTTTAGTAACACAGAGCATTTAAAAATCATGCCATTCTTATGGATTCAAAAACTTCAGTTTAGTCAGTCTGACATATAGATATGAATGTATAGTAGGTGCATAAAAACAAAACAAAAATGGTTTTTTCTCTTTGCAACCAATTTATGGGGCTATTGGGGCTGCAGGAGGTACTGCACATCTTATCTTTTACCTACTTTATTTCATGGTGTATCATGTGAACAAACAAATGGTTGGTTTTGTGATTATTATTATTTCCTTTGATATCTCATAATTGGCGTAAGGAGTTTAAAATCATGTTAAAATCCAAATTTTGGGAACTCTCAATACCACCTACCTTATGTACAGGTGTTTATTCAAATCTGCACTGCTCACAGGGATCTAAATTCAATCCAACAACACTGGTAATTCAAAATAACGTAGGGAAATACTTCATCAATTAGATTCCAATCCAATGCTCGCGATTCTTCAGATCAATACACAAAAACAACTCATTCAACGATCAAACGACAAACCACCGACGACAAACGTTGGCACATATAACTGTACGATGTAACGTAACACGAACGAACTAATTAAATAAAAGTGAAATATAAAATTTAAAATAAAATTATTGCTTAGGAGTCTTAACCAAAGAACAATGTTATATAACACGCGAGATAATAATTGCAATAAAAGTTAGTAGTTTGTGAATTTAATTAAATCATTGTCCTGAAAGTTTACATTCTCTGTCGATGACATATAAACGTCAGGCAAAATCAAATAGGTAAAATTTCCCGTTTTTACGAGAAATACCTACCGTATTTCTCGTAAAAACGGGAAATTTTGTAGACTCAATTGGTTAAATTACAACTATTCATATATTAACGAATGTTAACTACACTCTATAAGATAGTTCTAATCAAAGTTAAAAAACTAATATTATTCATAAAATACTAAAAACCAGATTTTTTGTTAAACTATAGAGTATTTCTAAAAAAAATGGGACTTTATATTTAAAGCGTGGTAACACCTAATTGATTGCTGAAAATAGAGTTCGTTCAGAAGTTAAGATATATAATTAAGTAGTTTTGTTCATTATCTGTAAAAATCTTACAAGTTCAATGGTATAATTTTTACACATTTGGTAATTGGTTTAAAATATAAATAAAACTATTTTTGTATCATAGAGTTCAATAATAAATTTATTATAAAAATGTATGTATACTTATATTGATTTTATGAGTAAAGTTTTCGAGTGCATTTACAGTGTTATCTCTCTCTTTCGTTCTCAACGTACGTCATTGGCTGCATTCCGAATTAATGATATAATCGCTGTAATCGATTTAAGCGTGCTTAAACCCGTACCGAATTGAGTTATGACAGATTACGTTGTCCCGTGAAACGTCATAGATGACGTCATGATATCCGCCATATTGCGCTCACACCGACCATGCCCTAAACTGATATCACCGTGAGCGCTGTCAAAAGTGACGGTTAATTATTGTGTTTTCGGCAGAAATTCTAATAAGATTCTTGGTTTTCTATTTGGCAAAGATACTTTTTATGATTTTATGAGAGAAAAATAATAAAGAACGCGAATATTCCTCTTTGCGAGTCAAATTAAAAAAGATCTAAGGAGTCCTAACGCATTGTTAAATCAGATTTTAATTAAATTCTCAAATGTTCTGTTTTGAATACTGTGAGCGCGATAACGGGCGTTCCGAATTGTTAACAGTTCTTAGCTGTCAATATCGTGATATCTAACTCGGTACGCAAATTATTGCTGTGAGCACTGTGAGTGATATTATTTAGGCTGCATTCCGAATTAATGATATAATCGCTGTAATCGATTTGAGCGTGCTTAAACCCGTTCCATATTACCTTGAGCGCCATCACGATGTCCCGTGAAACGTCATAGATGACGTCATGACATGCGCCATCTTGCGCTCACACCGACCATGCCCTAAACTGATATCACCGTGAGCGCTGTCAAAAAGTGACGGTTAGTTATTGTGTTTTCGGCAAAAATCTAATAAGATTTTTGGTTTTCCATATGGCAAAGATACTTTTTATGATTTTATGAGAGAAAAATAATAAAAAATGCGGATATTCCTTTTTGCGAGTCAACTAATAAAAGATATAAGGAGTTGTAGCGCATTTTTAATTCAGATTTTAATTAAATTCTCAAATGTTCTGTTTTGAATACTGTGAGCGCGATAACGGGCGTTCCGAATTGTTTACAGTTCTCAGCTGTCATTATCGTGATATCTAACTCGGTACGCAAATTATTGCTGTGAGCACTGTGAGCGATATTATTTAATTCGGAATATAGCCTAAATTCGGAATATAGCCATTCTCTCACGTTCGATGTGTGGTGTCAGAGAATTAATTCGTGATAATTTAGAAAAAATAATACCTTTTATAATTTAGATCTTATAATGTTAAGATTTGTGTCTTTTGCTAATTATGAATAACTTTATTAACAGTACGCTAGTGACGTTTGGTTGTCTGGGCTTTATTTAGTGAAGTTTTTTGTATTATTAGTTCATTATGAACTGTCACCAAGTACTAAGTGGTGCCTGTAATTCAGGAGATCAATGTTTTGCAGTCGGTTCAGTCGAAGGGATACCTTTCACAGTGAGTATTGCGGTCAAGGATTGTGTATTTATTGAAGGCCAGGGTCTCGTGACCATGGATCTCGACTGCCCCAAGTGGTAATTGAAGACTAATGCTGCTAACAGGAAAATCTAATTTAGCCCAGTTTGATAAGCATTCAATGATTTTTGTTTGGACACTAAATACTTTTATCTTCATAAGCAAATGAAGATATGAGGATAGTCTTAGGATTTAACCTCATTCCATTAAATTAGCCACAGTGATAATTCTCATAGAAATAAGTTTCCTTGAAAACTAATTTGCATTGCTTATTTGTAGTTATTCAAATAATGTTTTTGTTTAGTAGACATTGATAATCTCTATGTAGTATTGGTATCATTTTACAAGATACTTTATCTTTGGCAGATTAAGGTGCATAATATTTGTGGTCAGATTTTGGTAATCACATGTGAGGAATATAAAAATGACACTTTTATCATTGACAATATGTATTGTACTTACCAATATTAATTTTTGATTGATAGACTTTTTTATAAGAAAACTCAAATACATTTAAAGCCCTTTTTTTTTAAACCTGCTTTTAAGGGTTTCTGCTGATTCGCTTTGAATTTACTGGACCAATTAAGTTGAAATTTTGTATGCATAAAATAAAAATGCTGTCAATAATAAATTTGGAATATTAGGGTTATTAGGAGCATATGAAAGATAAATTAGAAAAAAACTTGCAAAATGCACTGTGTGACATATCAAATGAAAGGGCTTGTTGAAAGGGTCTCAATTTATTTTTATAATTTTAAAATAATAATTTTTGGTCTTATATTAATTTTATAATATATTTAAGATTTGCTGTTACAATCTATGGGAGAACATGTTTTTCAATTATACTGTTAAGTTTGTGTGGAATCCTCTCCATGCGAGTTCAAAATGCCTCTATCCGGTTTTTTAATTATGCATTTTTTATAAGTATAGTACTGTGTGATGCATACAGACATATATTTGTATATGGTTCATGATACAGTTTGGGTTAACTTCTTTATAACACAATATCCCCCATGGTTTCACCCACGCCTCCTTGGATAAAAAGCAGCCTATGTCCATATATACCATAGGCTATTATTACTATAGGCCAAATTGCATGATGATCTATTGAGTGAGTTGAAAAAACTCACTTTTATATATAATATCAGTTAGGATTAGGATAAATAATTTGTTTCATGAAATAAGCTAATCCTAGTTCATTATAAATTGTTGGTAGTTGTTGAATGCAAACCCTACTATGAGTTTGAGAGTAGCAAACTATTACCAATAAAAATTAATTATAAGCAAGTATAATAGGTAGGGTCATTGCGCCGGTTTCGCGACCAGTTCTGGTTGGCGACCACTTGCCTGCCTAGGATTCTTTAATTGAAGATAATAACTTTTCTTTAGGAGATAAAAATGAAAAGAATGCTTTTAATATTATTTTAATAGTTATGTAATTTAAAAAAACTAAATTTGATATCAACAACTGAACCCAAAACAAGAAAAAGGACGTTAAGTTCACGTGTTGATTCAGTGTGTCTGGACATGCAGTGAAAGAGCAAAAAAAATAGCAAGGCGCGCGGCATTCGAAGGCAAACTTTGTTACTTAGTATTAGTTTTTAAGTCAAATTAGATGCATGGTTACTTCAATTATGTACAAAATTCAATTGTTTAATTGTATTATAGTATTTTTTTTAATGATTTTAATCTAAAATCCAGTGGTCGGTTACTGAAATGAATATTTTATCAATACGTTAGAAAGCGACCAGGTGGTCGTATTCTGACTCGTACAGTCTCATTTTGTTTTGATTAGTATATTCTCAATTTTTTATTTATGATTACACAGTTTAGTATTTGGAGTTTTTAAAGCCTTAAGATGCATATCTTCAGTATACGACCACATGGCTTCATAATAAAACTTTGTCTAATTCACTCACAAACATTTGTACTGAATAGGTGGTCGCTAACAGATACAGTTCGAAAATTACGATGGTAGTTTGCGACCACCAAGATTTAGTACGAAAAGAATGATAGCTGATAACTAAAATAAGCTGCTTAAGAATGTTCAGTATTCAACCACGTGATTAATTGATTTATTAAAAGTTAAATAAATTAAGAAGTTTCAATATTCTTATTATTTAACTGATTGTATTTTTTTTTTAAGATGAACATCTTGAAATATCTGTAACTAACTAAAAGGAATAAAGAGACTGTCGAATACTCCCAAGAAGACCTAAAAGAAGCTTTTCATGACATCGAAGGACAGGGAATACACTCTTGCATATGGGATTCCGTGAACGACGGTACCGACAGTGGGAAGAGTAAGCTAATATTTGCCAGGGCTAAGTTCGATTTCGTCATCAGAATTAGCGAAAGACGGACGAGTCTCTCTTCTTTTTGGTCTCTTGCCAAAGGTGTTGAAGGAAACTTTTGCCAGTCGTCCTTCCCACCATTATGTAAACTGGACGGGAACTTAGCCCATAGTGCTAAGGAAAAGGCTGACCTTTTAGGCTCTCTCATTGCCTCTTACTCGACTTTGGATGTTGTGGACGACACACCGCCTACCATCCCGCAGTGTGACAGTTACATGCCGGAGATTGGTATATGGTCAACGGGAAGTCCAGCAGATATTGCTCTCTGTAGACATCCATATGTCGAGGTAGCCAGACGGTATACCGTCAATGGTGCTGAAACAGTTTGCTCCTGATTTTTGACATATACTAACGCGCCTTTTCTCGCTTTCCTACTCGAAAATGGAAGTCCCGTCTTCGTGGAACACTACCCATGTGCACCTATACCTAGAGGATCACGATTTGTTGAGCGACCAACAATACGGAATTCCGACACATTCACAAGGCTGGTGACCTTCTAGTGTATCTCACACACCGTTGATCACTCGCCATTGAGACTTAGGGTGAGGAATATCTGCTACTTAATGAATGCTGGCGTCCCGCAAGGCTCCATGTTATCCCCAACACTGTTCCTCCTGCATATCAATGATATGCTGTCTATTAACGACGACAGTACAGGGGACGATAATTACACGGACCGTGCAAATATCGCTCGTTCCAAGAAGGAGGATATACGCGAACGATTCTGTCTGAAATCGAAAGTACACTAACGAAACCTAGTCCATTTCAACCCCACTAAGACACAAGCCTGCGCGTTCCGCTACCGCTAAGAAAACCCTATTTGCTGTGGCTCCACAATTCCAGAACACGTCCCACAAAATCATAAAGTATGACATGACAAGGATCCCGATGCTGGGATCTTTGTCATCTAGACGATAAGGTCAAACTATTAACCAAAGACCTCGGTATGCTTAATAGAGCGAAGCAGTACATCTCATCGGAGCAAAGACTTCAACTTTATAAATCGCAATTAAGGCTCCATATGGAGTACTGCTGTCATCTATGTGCTGGAGCTCCTGGAGTCCTGGATATCAGCTTGGGCGTTTAGACTGTGTTCAGGGACGTGCCATCAGAATTGTTGACGATCCCGAGCTCACAAGGGATTTAGGGCCTCTAATCTGAGGAGAAACTGCCTCCTTATGTGTGTTCTACCGCTTATACAACGGACAATATTCTGAAGAATTATTGACCTAATGCCTACAGCTTGAGTCCGTAATGCATTACTTCTACCTCTCGCCATCGACTGGGAGTCAATCCTCACATTGGACCTTAAATAGTCACGTAATGTGCCGAAGGGAGAAGGAAGCAGGCGAGTATCCTATCGTTGACACTCAGGCTATGAAATGAGCTCCCCGCCGTGGTTTTCCCAAGGGAGTAAGTGCAAGCCTTCCTGTCCGTGTCCTGGTGTTGCAAGCGTTCATACGCTATGGTAACTGCTTATCATCAGGCGGGCCGTACGCTTGTTTGCTAATTCAGCATTATTAAAAAAAAGAGACGACGTGACGTTATCGAAACATGAGGACCAGATCTTGCAGGATGGATGCAGGTGAAAAGCGGGTTAAAGATTGGCTTTTAAGTGTTGCCAAGTGTGCACCGCTCGTTGTTATTCCCTACGGACGTCCACAATGTGTCGCTGTGAGAGCATGATTTAATACTATTTGTGTTTATTTAACTATGTTTAGTTTAAAAGGGAAAAAAATATATTCTAAATCAATAAAACATGTTTTATTACTTATTTTTTATATTCTAAAATAGTGGTCGCTATCTAGCATTCTTAGTGGTCGTAAACTGAAATAGGTGGTCGCTATCTAACACTTTCGGTACTTTTCCGGTTTTCCAATCATTTTTCATAATTTATGAATGAAAGTGTGATGTTTTATACTTTGTTTCAAAACTTGACTATACTTGGGACCCATTTACATCGGCGCTTACTATTTTGCGCGTATATAGCGTATGTGGTGACTTACCAAAGTTAGCAACTCAGCTAATCGGTCGCCAACCAGCGCAACGACCCTATGTGTTGTTGAGTTCCATCTCCTATTAGTATTTCAACCTGATTCTTATGTAAGTACATGATACTGATAGATTGTTTATTATACTTCTGTTGTGATGTGCCTATTATTATAATATAGTAGATAAAAGCTATTAGCTATTGTTTATGTTTATTCAACTCTCATTTGTTATCCATCTAACAGAAGGTATCTTTCTAATGGGTTATTCATGATTTTAAAGTAAAATTAAATGCATATAAAGTTACAAGTTGTATGAAAAACATTTCCTAAATTCCTATTTATCTTTGTTTTATGTAGATAAGATTCAAGACATTTCTCTTTACCTTGCATAATATGTTAGAAATTATGCTTGTAGATTAATAATAATTAGTGTAGTGTCCTTATTCTTCTGCTCTATCTAACCGTTGTTCCAACCAGTTTGATTAAAACAATACATATAATACATTGATTGGATACAAATAAGTTTCAATGTACATAGATAATTTAATTTTATAGATTCATCAATGTTTTTACTCTTTGGTCTAGACTAGACAGAAAGAAGGTTAATGTATGCATATCAATAGTGCACTTTTTGCTCAAATAAATTATACCTACATAATTCAAAGCAAACTTTTGTTTCAGGCTTACGCAGCAGGTTGTAACATTGTGATACTTGCTTCGAACTTTGAAAGGGTTCAGATTATACCCGGAGCTATACATGGCTATGTGCGTATTGGCTCCCTGGACTGCAGTACTGATACTGGGAAAATTGCAGCAGCTTATGGTGCAGAGGTGTGCATCTTTGAACCCACACCATTAATCCACACTGCTGCAACCACTCATGTGAGTATTATTTATTTGACTTGTATGTTTATTTCCTAACTCTATGGAAACATAACAAGTTACCACCAAGACCAATCAATCAATTCTTCTAGCTTCGTGTGCTTACCACGTTACCATGGTGAGATTGTGGTCTAACACAGTAAAAAAATTAGGGATAGTTCTAGTGATAAAATCGGACAGATTATGAACCCTGTCGGTAAGTGCAGAGGTTCGTTCACAAAGCTAGTAAACTATCCAAAACTAATATTTTATATTGTAAGTTACATCATGGTACGTACACTATTTATCGACATTTAACAATCTCGCCAGAGAAATTATAAACTAACGGCGCGGGCGTTCAAAATAATACGGTGGCGGAATACACACCCTTAGTAGGTATGCGAAAATCGAGCAAGCTTACGTAAGACCCACCCAAAAAATACTGGTCCAAAGTTAACTTGGCATCACCATGCCAAGTGCCATCTTATTAGTATGACTTGGCGCCATTCTGTCTACAAAGTATGTAGTACTTTAACCAAAACGAAATTTGATCATTATCATCCGTTCAATCGATCTCGATAGTTCAAGATTTGTTGCTACTAATATCCAGTGCAGTGAAATTATGATTGAAACTACCACTGTACAAATATTCCATAATCGAAAATGATTCCATTTCCAATAAAGATTTGGTTGCATTTGCAGTACCAGAACGTAAAAAAATAATCAGAAAACCGCTTTCGAAAATGATTGAAACTTATTGCAACAAAGTGATAGCCATAATATTATTGTAATAGAAATTTCACGCCAGGTTCATAACTCATTCCGTTTACAACCAGCTAAAGACATACGGACGAACAGAATGCAGAGTGAGAGCTCTAGGGCTCCGTTTTGGCCTTTCGGTACGGCACTTGTGTTAAGTGTAGATAAGATAAAAGATGTAGATATTTTAATCTATATTAGTGATATCGTGTAGATGTGTATCTTAAAAAGATATTCTGATGAGTACGTTAAGTAGTAGAATATGATTAAAAAAATATGAATCACTTGATTAATTTGATCTATTTCTCTGGCATAATAATATGATCTGATGAGTATAAAACAATGCCATACATTATTTAAATATCGTAATATGATAATTACACGCGATATCTTACTTGAGATCTTAAAAATATATTTAAATAAACGATATTCTATATTAAGTGGATGTTTGATGGTTCTTATCTAGAGTTGAATTTCGGTTAATCTATTCTCGTATACCTACCCCTATACTCATCAGTATTAATTAACCAACTTTCGAGACAACCAGTGCAATATTTTTCCCATACAACAAACATAAACTTTGAATAGTTGTAAAATGCACATTTTATTATCTCTTCTAAACAATATACATGTGCATTTTCATCAATTGACCATATATAACATACTAGCTATCCCCAGCGGTTTCATCCGCGTTCCCAGGTTAAAAAGTAGCCTATAATACTCGGGGATAGTGTAGCTGCCAGTTAGTAAAAGAATTTTTCGAATTGGACTGATAGTTTCAGATATTAGCCGGTTTAAAAAAACAGAAAACTCTTCTGCTTAATTATAAGTATATTAGCTTTCCGCTCGCGGTTTCACCCGCGCCCCCTTCTTTACACCCTTAACTACCCTCCCTACCCTACGCTACCCTACCCTACCCTATGTCCGTCTCCTGGTTCTAAGCTATCTCCCCACCAATTTTCAGCCAAATCGGTTCAGCCGTTCTTGAGTTATAATGTAACTAACACGACTTTCTTATATATAGGTATATATATATAGATACACCATATTTTTTCATCCAATTTCAACTATTTTTCTCCCTATGACATAGCGGCTGAATTTCGGAAAAACCTTTCTTTGCCAGCACTGAGTATTCAAGAAATGCTAGATTTCAGCTTGATAGATTTTTAAATTACCGAAATTTCGCTTTTATCTGTATATATATCTACTAATCGGACTGGTAGTTCCTGAGAATAGCGCATTAAAACATACAAACTCTTCAGCTTTATATTATTCGTATAAAAGTACTTTTTATGATAACCCGATAAATCTCTTTAATAAGTAGAAAATGTTTTGAACACGGGCGATACATAACTTTGTATTTTGTGCGAAAGTGAGTGTTTGTTTGTTTGTTACGCCTTCACGCCTCAACTACTCAACGGATCATCATGAAATTTGGCATGCTATGGTATGGTATAGAGAAGGACATAGGCTACTTTTTATCCCGGGAACGCGGGTGAATACGCGGGGCACAGCTAGTCTAATTATATTTGATCAATGGCTTGTTATGGCTTGTATAATTATATCAAGCACGTTGAATGCGGATGAATATTAACTTTGTTGGCAAGGCTCTATTAGTTAATGTGATGGTTTTAATTTGCATAACCAGTCAGGTCAAGTACAGTCAGCAGTATAAATAGAAGAACAGATTGAGATTGAGGACACTATAACTATATCTTGGTGTTTTGTAAATTAGGACTATGTACTACGTTGCTGAGCGTACCTGCTTGCTTATATAAGCTGTTTACAAATACATAATTGCGTAGGTCGGTAATTTTCCTTCAAAGCTCTAGTCTTCTCAGGGGCGTATTCCAGATCATCAATCAATCCTCAAGTCAAGTTTTGAGTCGACATTAAAACAATTGAATTTTGAACTTGCACCGATGATATTGGGTTTATTTTTGATTTAACACGATCTATCCTTGAGACTTGATCAGAGTTTTGATCTCTTTCTATAATACAGATTAGGATAGACAGAATAGCCATCTTATTAGGCAGATATTCTTGGCATCCTCACCACGTTTTACCGTCGATTCTGTGCCAAAACGCAAAACACTTTATTGCCCTACTATTTGTACAAGTACTATCCATTATTTTATGGATAAAAAATCTTTTTGTCCACTATTAAGATTTTCTATGTAGATATTGAATAAAGATTGCTTATTATTTACCTTTAGTGCCGCGTTTATTGGATAAATACGTGTTAGATTTAGCAATGTGCTATTTGCCGAGTTTATTGAGAAGTTTTTAGGGTTCCGTACCTACGTAAAGTAAAAAACGTCCGTCCTTCCATCTTTCTCGAAAACTATAAAACGTCGAATATAATTGCTTCCCTCCTTACTAAATAAGAACAAAGTGTCGAAGTCCTTAACATCATGTCATTTAGATGTTTACTTTGCGAGCTACCATAATGATTATTATTTACGCGTATAAAAGAGGTAACTTTTTGTAGATTTACTACGGAACCCTAATTGTGCGAGCCTGACTCGCTCTTGACCTTTTTACTAAACCCAAATTCTACTCTAAATTCTTAACCTGTTGTGATGTCTGTTTTTAGAAGCGTTAACAACCATCACTAGCATACGAGATGAGAAGATCCTATATTGACACTATTTATTGTCACGTGAGATGCAAATATACAAAAGAGTACTATTAAATCGCTCTTTATATTAACGACGTACCTATTGTCATGCTTGCAGTTAATGATGCCAGTTACGTCACTGTACTATTACAATCGTGCGCATTTATATACAAAATTTGTTAGAAAAACTATTATTTTATAAAGTACCTACTAGCTGACCGGCGCGACTTCGTTCGCGTGGTGCCTACCCTTATCACTTAGGGGTATGAAAAATAGATAGTGGCCCTGATTCTGTTGTTCACAACTAAACTAATTTTAATCTCGCTATGTCTCTTTCTAACAAATAACATAAGAAAAGGATGTGAGAAATTTAGTCCTGTCAAATTAGTCCAATGCTTGTTATCAATATAAATTTAGTCGCCATCTATCGCGGTTACGCCTAAATACACGCAAAATAAGACGGCAAAGAATAATTTGACAGCTTCAAATATGTTCTATCCTTTTTCAATAATGTTCGTAAGAAAGAGATGAGATGTGACTAAAATTAGTTTAGTGCGATCTACAACAGAATCGACACCAGTAGCCGATTCTCAGACCTACTGAATATGCATATAAAATTTGGTAACAATCAGTAAAGCCGTTTCGGAGGAATAAGGTAACTAACATTGTGACACGAGAATTTTATATATAAGCCGTCTTACTAATAAAAATTTGGAACACGGTTGTTTAACAGCTGTATAGTTATGCAGTGTGTAAGCCTTACACAGTTGCTATACACTCCCTTTACTAATAATCAGTGTGTAAGCGTTGTATAGTTATCTATTTGTTAAAACAAAAACGACTGGCAACTTTTTAGGAACGTTTTGAAACTAAAACTATCTAACTTCAAAATACGGGTGAAAATATGGGGAAAAATGTGAAAACACCAAAAGATACTGAAAAATAATTATATAAAATATTAATCATATTATAAAAATCAGGTTTCTTTTTCTTAAGACTATTTTTATTTTAATAATTAAACAATAAAATTACTTTTAAAAAGATTCAAATAGCTAATGGTGGTTTTGAACGAAACTGTCTTGTGCTTATGGCTACAGTAGCCATTTAACCAAAGAAGAAGAAGAAAAAAGAACGTCATTGTCAAATTACAAATGTTACGTCAAAAAACGAAGCAAATGGCTGTGCCAATGACTTCAAAACTAAGGATACACCTACCGGAACATTTTGCATAAAGTTATCAAAATCAAATAAATTGTAAATTTTTGTTTTATTTTATCCATAACTCCAGTATAAAACACAAGCCTTTCACTACGCAACTAGGCATTTTTATGGCAATTATAAGCAAACAATGAACGAATGAAATGTTCCGTGGACCGCAGTATGACCGCAGTCGACTGAGTCGCGTTGGCCCTAAAATGACTTTTTAGGGCCAGCGCGTTGGTGTCATTTTGTTGCGCGGTTGGCCTGGTCCGTAGTAAATGGACACAACACTTGATTGTCAGACACAGCTGATCTATTGAAATCCGCCATAATGTTCTTATACAAACACTAAACAAGGGTCCTGGCCCGTGTAAGCCCTGTGTAAATTTCCTAGGTAACTAAAACACGTGTATACAGGCTTTGTGTCAAAAATGTTTTTATTAGTAGCACAAAGAATTTAAAACGTCCAGAAGGATAGTCTCCTCTATGGCAACATGAAATAAACAAGCCAGAATTGACAGTATTTGACAGCCGTGCGCAGTACGAACTGAGAGCAATTTGCTCAGGGAGCCCCTCAAGCGGAGTGAAATTAAATGTCATGCTTTAGTAAGGCGGATTATCCATCTGGGTAGAGGCACGATGCCCTATGAAAATCTTTGTAGTAGCAATTATCCTATAACAGATGTGTACACCGCGTGTAACTTTTTATTAGTAAGGCTGAAGATGTATAAGAAACTATTTACGTTGATATCTTTGGTCTATTTCCACGACGTCTGTAGTACAAATAAATAAGTACATGTCATTTTCCGCCTATTGATTTAGGTATATGTATGAAAATATAGATAAAACAGGGTCTAGTAAATTAAATGTTGTTCACAGGTTCCTTAAATAACGTAAGGTTAAAATAATTGCGGGTGAAACCGCGGGGCGGAAAGCTGTTCTCTTATACAGTGCAGCCCCGGACAGAATGCGTATCTGACACCTGTTAAATATTACCCAAATCACGGAGACGGCTAATCTGATTAAGATGCAGGCTAATTATTATGCCTAAGAAAATACTGAACCATCCCGTGAAAGTCCCATCGCAATAGGATTAGACATTTCCGAGATTAGCCCTACATTAACAGGTGAAAAAACGCATTATCTCGGCACTTTAAGTTGAAAACCGCATAAATCAAAATTATTAAAATTACGTTACTCTGCTACGAACATCTAAACGCAGTTTATGTAAAACTAGCTGTCTCGCGCGGTTTCACCCGCGTTCCCGTGATAAAAAGTAGCCTATGTCACCCGGGGATAGTGTACCTTCCCAACAGTGAAAGATTTTTTCAAATCGGTTCATTAGTTTCGGAGCTTATTCAATGCAAACAAACAAACAATCAAATCTTTCCTCTTTATAATATTAGTATAGATATATTTCAGTAAGCTATATGTAATTTTCAAACATTGATCACAAAAATGTTGATAATTCAATTTCACTCACTGCGAAACGAGCGAACTGCCATGTGATTTCAAGTGACCAATCTCTGCACTCTAAACGAAAGTGAACTGTATTCAGTAGTTCATTATTCAATTCAATGTATCATGTGATCGTCTTGTCTATCGTCAGGGCCTGGAATACAGATGGGTGCAAACTGGCAAGTTGGTGGCGGATGGGCCTATCACAGCGCTCTCGTGGAACCTCGAGGGCACACGGCTGCTAACAGGCGGGAAGATACTGCAATTATGGCATCAAGCTTCACTCTACCAGGACGACAGCCAACGTGAGATACTTATTTATCTGTTTGTTGTACATTCCAAAGTTATTGTGTCAAGTTATCGGTGCTATCATCAGCACCTTTATCTTTAAATCACTTTTGTTTGATTACCTACTGTTTTCAGTGTTATACTGGGTGAAGATTACGAGAAGGCATATTTTCGAATCCTATGTTGGATTTGTCATACTGAACAAAGTTAAATATGGGACATACATTGAATTCTCAAAAAAAAAATTTTTTTTTCAAACATTATGATCGAACCGGCTTGACATTTTTTTTTTTTTTTTTTTTATACCACTGAGTTGGCAAACAAGCATACGGCCCGCCTGATGGTAAGCAGTTACCGTAGCCTATGGACGCTTGCAACACCGGGGGTATCACTCGCGCGTTGCCGACCCTGAAGAAACCTCTTCACGCCCTTTTTGAAGAACCCCATGCTGTACTCCTTTGGGAAAACCAAATTTTGTAAGAAAAGTTTAAAAAAATGTTCGAGAATTCGCTATTGGTCCCATAGTAAAAGTTGTTCAGCATGTAGTCATGGTACCAAACCAAACCCTGTATGTTGGGCATGTACCCAACATAGGTTTCGAAAATATGCCATCTCGAAATCTCCACCTGTTATTGTTTTTATTTTTTATTTTTGCACATTGACACGTATTTTCAGAGATTTTATCGAAGAACCATTGGATGTAACTCGATAATTGGATTGATTGATATGATAAGTTAATTCTGAAGACAGTAATCTGTTTATGATGGTTGTCAGAACATTAAAATGTTAATTTGTTGAAATGAGTCATAGTACGAATGATACATCAATTTATAGAATATTTAATTATGCATTAGTACATCATCATCTGTCTATGTACCCCACTGCGGAGGCACGTGCCTCTCCTAATAACTAGACAGATTAAGGCCATAGCAGTGCCTTAATGATGGTTGTAAGTTCGAATCGTACAATGAGCTTGAGATTTCGGTGAAGGAAAACAATACTGCATCAGTCTATCAATAAATAACAAATAAATATTTATATACTTATTTTTGTACTTTATTTGTTAAGCATACAAGATTCCTAACGATCGTTGCCTTAATTGAAAAGCCATCGGTGTTTCTATATGTAACCTTGAAACTGAACTATTGCTCAGGAAATTGAAACAACACCTTTGCCACACCAATACAAATATTTGTTTCATGATCTACACCCATTACTTACATCGTCAGAAAGTAATGTAATGAAACTTTCCTATAGTATTTTTCCTTTTTCTCGTTTACCAATGTTCGTGTTACAATCTTCGTTCGTTCGTGTGAATATCTACATTACGTAGTATGCGAAGACAAGATTGTTTGAGACCATGTTTAGTACCTACATAAGCCGTACTGACTGCTATATGTTTATACATCCTAGCAACGCCTATTGACCGTGTCATACAATCATATATAAATGCATTCGTATCCGTCCATTATTTCGCAGCGAGTTCAGGCGTGACATTCCAAATCGGCGGAGACAGAGATGAGAAGCCGAAACAGCAAGAGGAGGACGAACCCGTAAGTACATACAGATTGTGTTACATACATAGATAAGATAATAAGAAACAATACCCCGTCCTGATATCATTGTTTTGTTTTATCTGCACTCGCCTATTATATTTATAGCTCATCATCACATAGAGACATGATTTATTATATATCAACTGTTAACTATGCGGAACAGTTTTTTTCTATCAGTATTAATTCCAGCTATGTTATTTTATCGGATAAGGTCGTGTATGATATAACACGGTTATGATTCTCTAGTATGCCATCTAGTTTACACTATTAGGCGTGTATTATAGAAGAAGTCATTAGAAGAAAGTCATTTGTTAACGATCATAAGTGCCTTATCAGGGCCTGAATTGAATAATTTATTTTTGAATTTTGAAGATCTTTTTTGAAAAATAACCGTACATCATAGGGCTGCATGTCATCTTTATTTATTTATTTATTTATTAAACTTTGGTACACAATACAGTTTATAGCTATATACGCAACACAATAATAGTAAAAAGATTAAACAAAACAGAGACTGAACTATAAACCTATGTTATGCGTACACATCATGACCAAATATTATCAATATAATTAAGAGGGTTAGTAAATACAAACAAACCCAACACTGTGTTAGTAATTAAATATTAGTTACGAAACAAAACACTTTTGATAGATCTTTGAAAGAGAGACAACTTAGAATTAAAAATATCGATGCTAGTGGACTTGTGGGTAGCAAGAAGATCATTAAACTGCCGACACATTCTAACTACGGGGTTATAGTAAGAAGTATTGTTATGGAATGTTTCAAGGACGAAAGTTTTGGGATTACGTGATCTGTGCCGGGTATTCAGTTTGAGAAGTGACAGAAGGCAAGGGGAATCAACAGTAGAATTAATAATTTTGTGCAAACATGAGAAATCATTATATCTGCGGCGAGTCTCCAAGGTAATTATATTAAATTTATTTAATTTATTTTTGTAGGACCTATATTCACGCCCCAAGTTGCATCTAAAAGCAATTATATTCAGGCATCGTTTTTGAATTCGCTCAATACGATCAGTGTGAATCTGGTAAAACGGGGACCACACGACAGAGTTATACTCCAAAACACTTCTGACAAGTGTGATCTGAAGCAATCTTGACTCAGAACTTACTGTAACTATGACTTTCTGTAATACATGCCAAAGTCTCAAAGTATATGATATGATCTTCCCAGGGTTGGATATGCGTGTGGCGATGTCACACGGCCACCCCGGCGCACCATCTCGCGTTCTCACCAGACGGTGTTCTGTTTGCGACGTCCGGCATTAACGACAGACTCGTTAAAATCTGGTACCAAAATAAAGGTAATAAAACTATAATGGCACCATAAATGTTACTATAATGAATGCGGTGAATAAATAAAGTCTTTTTCGGATTTAAGATGCTGTACAATAATTAATTTTGTGGTTTTAATTTACTGTAATGAATACAAATAATTTCCAAAATTTTAATCGTGTATTTTTTTTCTAGTGCTTACACAAACGCAAGGTGAACATTCAGCTACCGAGCTAAATTATACGTTCATCTACGTCGCACATCCTCGTGCTGTGACCCATCTGTCATGGCGGAAAACCAGCAAGTATATGCCGAAGTAAGTAATCTCTTCTCTAATCTTTAAATCTATCTATACATATATAATTACTTGTCCTGCCTGACTGACTGATCAACGCAGAGCTCAAACCGCTGGGGTTAGAAACTTGAAATTTTGCACAAAGGTTATAACCACCACCATTATAACGTAGGCATCTACTAAGAAAGGATTTTTGGAAATTCAACTTCTAAGGGGGTGAAAATGGAGAATTTATTTGTTTGAAAAATCTTATTCCTTGGTAAATTTGGAACTTAGCACGGTTACTAACCTAAATAAATAATAAAGTTTATAATTTTTTTTTTTTTTCAATAATTCCCCTACAAGGTGGTTTAGGGGGTATTAAAGTTTGTATGGAAGAAACTTACCGCGTGGTCTGCTTGACTTGAATGACATTAATTGTTATTATAGGACGTGCGTCCCTCGCGTGATCCAACAGACTTAAAATGAATGTGATTGATCAGACATTCATTTTTCATATACACGTGTCACGGGCAGTCAGTGATCGCGCGCGGAACCCACAGAATTATTTTTGGCGTCGGCCGCTCGCGAACTCGTAGGCATATTTCGTAACTAAACTGTGAAGTGAGCCAGGCGTCTGTAACAAGTATATGTTAACAGGGGCAGCGTGGGCAACGTGGTGGTGACGTCATGCGTGGACAACATCTGCCGCGTGTGGGCCGAGACGCTAGTACCGGAGGACGAGTGGGGCGGCGGGGTCGCGGCGCCGCAGCGCTCCCCGCCTCGGAGACAGCGCGCCACGCACCGGCACAAGCATCGGTTCATGCAGCGGCTCAAGCACATGAAGTACGTACCTATACACACTACTACTAGCTAGGTGGTGCTGGTGCTGGTGACGTCACGCTAGTACCGCGGGACGAGTGGGGCGGCGGGGTCGCGGCGCCGCAGCGCTCCCCGCCGCGGAGACAGCGCGCCACGCACCGGCACAAGCATCGGTTCATGCAGCGGCTCAAGCACATGAAGTACGTACCTATACACACTACTACTAGCTAGGTGGTGCTGGTGCTGGTGACGTCACGCTAGTACCGCGGGACGAGTGGGGCGGCGGGGTCGCGGCGCCGCAGCGCTCCCCGCCGCGGAGACAGCGCGCCACGCACCGGCACAAGCATCGGTTCATGCAGCGGCTCAAGCACATGAAGTACGTACCTATACACACTACTACTAGCTAGGTGGTGCTGGTGCTGGTGACGTCACGCTAGTACCGCGGGACGAGTGGGGCGGCGGGGTCGCGGCGCCGCAGCGCTCCCCGCCGCGGAGACAGCGCGCCACGCACCGGCACAAGCATCGGTTCATGCAGCGGCTCAAGCACATGAAGTACGTACCTATACACACTACTACTAGCTGGGTGGTGCTGGTGCTGGTGACGTCACGCTAGTACCGCGGGACGAGTGGGGCGGCGGGGTCGCGTTGTTTTTTTATTTTTCATATGCATATGGACGCTTGCAACACACGAGGCATCACTCACGCGTTACCGACCTTTCCCCCCTCCCCAATGAGCACTGGCGACCTTACTCAAGCGTAGAAACACATCAAAGTTATTTGGCTGCGGTATTATGTAAGGTCTTCTCCAGTGGAGCTCCTCTTTGAGCGAATAAACAATATGATCGGTAGAGCGATATCTCTTAGTGTCCCTTAGTGATGTCTTCCGTGCCTGGATGTTCCCTCCTATGCTTTGTATATTTACCACCTTTGGGCGGTATCACTTTACAATGTGAGATTGCATCACCATTCATACAACCATCATTATAAAGAAACGTATTCAAGTGGTATAAATAATTTGTGTTGTCCAGAACATGTTTCCACATACGACGGAACGCGCAGTCTTCGAAGCAGCCTGGAGCACCGATACCTACCCTACCTTCCACGTACAGTGCCCACGACTTCCACAACCCGTACCACGCCAGTTCTTATACCGGAGGTAAGTTCTTTTAATTCGATTTTGACCATGTTGACCAACGGACACTCAGATGTTGGTCTGGATGACAATGGGACCAAACGGGAAGTGTACCCTACCAAATTAAAATTAAAATCTAAATCGTTTAATAAATGACTGAGTAATGAGGTAACAAACATAAAAAAAAACATAATGGAATTGAGAACCTCCTCCTTTTTTTGAAGTCGTTTAAAAATGGATTTTAACTTTTGGCCCCAATGTAGCCTGTTTTATAAGTTCTTTATTTATTTATTTGGCAGGTCTCCATTTCCACTTAGCAGCCTCAATAAACGCGGAAACCGACATTCCTCTAGTGCCTTCTCTGTCTGGCGGCGGTCGGTTCATCTTACACTGGCTTCACAACAAAGAAATGCACTTCACCAGCCAAGCTGAAGCTATACTTCATGATCTTACTAAAAAAGTATGTTATACTACTTACTACATGCATTTATGAAATGTGATATTTCAGTTACAGTCCTGAATAATATTATGAGTATAAGCCATTCGCCTGTTCTTATTACTGAAAGAAAAAGCAAATTGATATAATGATTCTAAAAAGCTTGCTTATATATTAATTTAAACATGTTACGATTCGGCATGTAGGTGTTTTCTGGGTTTCATTCGAGAAAAAAAGTTTATGTCTGAAATATATTGATTCCACCATCCAGTGTACCAGTTTTTTGACCATAATGGTAAAAATACAGGCCCAATAAAACTAGGTGGTTTGATATGAACATATTCTTTGTAGATACTAGATAAAGAAGAGACAGACGAAGGCGGGTCGGGCTCCGATCACACACATCCGGACGGAGAGAATGACGCGAGTAAGTCTTTCACAATTTAACAATATTTTACATACATTACTTACATTTAAGGGGTCGTTCATTAATTTACTTCATACTTTTAGTAAGTTGTAGTAAGTACCGCATTCATCTTGATGATAAAACTTGATATTAAGTTCCGTGAACGGCCTGTTAAAAGGAATAGATGCTGTCCGGTCTTATTCAAGTTAGCTCGATTTCTCGCATTTAATTAAATGATCTTATATTTCTTTAGTCACTTGGACCCAATGTTTAAAAGATATGGTATGCACCACCTGCCACAATGACGGTTACCTCACCGACGAAATATATTAATTTTGCTTAGCGGCGTCGACGTCGTGAAGTCGCAAGCCACACCTTAGGACAGGATGCGGATGCTTTTTTTTGATGCAATTTCGACCTTAACATTCTTTTAATACGATACAAACAACCGCGACGGCAGAGTAAGACATGGGTGCAAGCGGTGCGACCTTTTATACTTTTGAATCGTACTGGAAGGTCAATAAGGTTGAAATTGCTTTGACAAGGGGCGTCCGTGTCTGCGTCCCGTCTTACGAGTGTGGCTTGCGTCTAAGATATCGCAATGACAAAGTATAGCTAATTATACGTGAACGTCTCATACGCGTACATTACATACATACATTCATGATAATATGACACTTTCACACACAGAACTAACAACAGTACCACTATCAAGAAACACAGAGTTCCTTCAAAGAGAAAAGGAATGGAGTTCGAAGTTAACAGGTCAAAGAATACTTACATCTCACTTATGAATACATTGCCTTTTGTAACATTGACATTTATTTTCTACTCTGAAGTATTTACTAGGCTTATGTGAGTTAGTAATGATCTATGTAATTAAAGCTTTATAAGCCAGGGTTGCCAATAACAAAAACATTAAAAAATTAAGTTGTATTGGTGTATCTTTTCAACTGCGAAAGATCCTGCGGTAACTCAGTAGTAAGAGATGGAGAGATTAATATTTTCTTCAGTTGCTGGGGCTCGAAGCTCCACAATCACTGCTGTATAATCCATCGTAATTACTGAAGTACACAATAAATAAAGGTTAGCAGAATATACATAAGCGTCGACATCGTTTCTTATACGAACAGCAAAGGAGTGGAACTCTCTTCCGGGGTCTGTGTTTCCTGACACCTACAACCTAGATGTATTCAAGGCCAGAGTGAATAGGCTTTTTCTTGGTAAGCGTGCTACATCCTCGGCCTCGTCATAACAACTCATGGTGTCAGTTGAAGGTCAAACGCAAGCCCATTTAATATAAAAAAAAGCAGAGACGCCTCCGTTACAAGCAATTTATTCTTTTCATATGAATTACATTTTCATGTGACATATTTTTATTTGACAGTTATTAATTGCCATGCAAACTAATGCCCAAAGGAAGTAATATGATTTTGGATCTGCTAATAGTGGAAAAAAACATGTTTATCACAGTGTTTATTCAACTACATTTGTAGAGTGTTTATCAACTACTTGTAGAGCGTAGCTACCGCAGGAAAGGAATTTAAATCAAGTCTGTTATTTTAACTGCTTAATTTACTTTAATAGTATAGTGCCATTTCTTATGTTCAGCTTTATTTATACCCTATGTTATAAACATGCAGTTGAAGAATACAATTTTGTTATTATAATGTGATGGCAACCCTGTAGAAGCGAATAAGCTGTTACGCCTATTTACTGGTATAAGCGAAGCCAGCTTATTATTCTGCTGCTTATTTCATGCTGCGTAGGACATAGACGGCCTAGTCATCATCTGACAAAAGTACAGTCGGAAGATAATAGCAATAGTGATGACCAACCAGGTAACTACATCGCTGTATTTAGATAGTTTATAAGGTTAAAATTAAGGATTGTCAATTATGTGTTAACAGACAATACTTTCGATCTTTGATTCATTGCACCTGAGTCAAAAGAACAATGTGAATTTGCTGCTGTTTAAACCAGTTGAAAGAGGGCACTTAATGTTATTAAACTTAGGTTTACTTGTTTGTGTAACTTTTACTTTAGAAGGAGAAGAATATAGTAAACATTTGTGTCATAAATAAAAAGATCCTTTAGGAAACGGGTGGACCACGAATCACCACGCCTTCATCTCAATCAAGTCTTGTATGTAAGTTAACTTCTCTCAAAAGCTAATATTGTAAGAATTCGACTTCTAGGTAGCGGTAACCACAGCCACCCAAGTCTATCGAACACAACGTCAATTAACTCAATAGCGACTGACGTGACGTGTACGCACTTGCCGGACTCGTTGGACGCTAAAATTGAAGCGTTGCTGCGCGACTGGCACCAGAGTCCTGACTTGTTGTTCTCGATACACCCTGTTGATGGCAGCTTTCTTATATGGTATGTTGTAGATGTAAGGCAGCTGTTCCCCTTACTTACTGGATAGTTACTGGATTTAAATAATCACTCATTTGTAAAAGATTTGCCCAAAGTCCATTATGTTCAAAAAAGGTTAGATACTTACAGGTCGGTTAACTAAAGCTGGCACGTTCAACACATTTACATGTTGCGCTTGTGTAGTGTCTGAATAAGCGCGCCGCGTGTATCGCACTGCATTAGCATCATGAAAAGTCTTTCCGTTACACTCGCGCGCGCGCGGTCAAGCTTATGTATGAAGGGGACATTTATTGTGCTACTCCTGCTCATAAATATATAGTAGTCTTTTTATGCATTCACCTGTTAGAATTGGATGACGGATTAGAAGCAATAATGTAATAAAACATCTTGTATCGTGAAATTGCATTAGTGTGAGTACTGTGAACGTGCCAGCTGACATTTCGTCAACCGACCTGTGTCATTGCAAAGCATTTTCGATCTTGCTTCTTTTATTTGATTTATTTTTTAAATACGTGAAGAAGAATCTCTGAAGAAGTGTCAATTGGATTTAGCAGGATCGTGATGACCAGTTATCTTCACTTATTCGTAGTTCTGAATAGATCATAGAAACCAAAGCGAGTCATTTTTCTTTATATCCGATGCACATACAGGGTGTGTGAATGGCTGGACGAACTACAAGCGGGCGCGATCCGGCAAGCGCAGGTATCGTTCTCGGCGCGGATACCGTCCGCGTTCCCGCTCGGCGACGCGACCACCATGTGCACGCCCGCCGCGCTCTACCACGCCGCCGCGCAACCGCTCTACGTGCGACATAGGACCAAACCGGTTATACCAGGTATGTGACGTCACCCACCGATCTCCCCTAGGACCTACAAGTGGGTAGGATCTGGCGGACGCAAGTCAAGCGTATTGAATTGAAAGTTTGCTGATGCTTTTATGGCTTAACTTGTAAATTGTGTTCATAAAAATAAGCCTTCTGTCATAGGGCCCGGATCCAATGCGATTGTTCTAATTTCAACTCAAAACTTGACTTATTTGTTGATTGACGTTCCGTTATATGTAACTAAAGGTACAAGTTCGTATCCGACTGCAGTAGCAGACGACGTGTCGCCGCGATGCTACTGGTTTGTATGTATTACTATGAAATACCTTCCGTAGCTTCCTAGCGACACGTTGCCTCCTTAGTAATACATAGAAACGAAAGAGAAAGCAGTAGTGTCGTGACGACACGTCACCTGCTGCTACAAACTTGTACCTTAAGTCTTAAAATCCCGCATTTATGTCAAAACTTTTGTATTTTGATATTGAAAACGAGGGTGATATGATAAATCTTTTACCAGGCCAACAACAACCTCCTGAAACAGTAACGACCCCACTCGCAAGTGTTCAAGAGGAGAAAGAAGAGACTGAGTGGCCGCAGAACGAGGAACAAAATGAACCTGAAGAAAATGGTGAGTTAATTGATCAACCTATGTCCGCAATATCCTGTGCATGTCATAATAGCTATTTTCGTTTGTAGAGTGCTTTTATTTTTGTTTGAAATGTTTTGTCTATAAACATGAAATCTTTAAAATAAACTGGTATACACAAAAACATGAAATATCCACCATCTTTCGCACTATGCTATACTTTTTACGAGTAACCTTATTCACTAGGAAATCGCGAAGAGAACAACAATGAAATGCAACGCAAGACCAGTATAGCGACGGAAGACCTGGGAGACAACCAAGAAGGCGATGTACTGGATTCCGCACCGGTCATATCGATGGTCACCAATCACACGAATGGCACACTCAATCTATGGCAGCTGACTTTCGATGATAAATCTAAATTCTCTCAGGTATGTGTGATAAAAAAACAATCATAAAATTACAGTCCAAGGATATTAGCTATTAGCAAGCTTAGGTGTTATGGATGACTGAAGAGGCTTAAAGTAAGAATTACATAGTGAAAGCTTTAATATTCGAGAGAAAACACCGTAAATAACCGTTACCATAGACCAAAATAGGCGTTGTTCGTGAAAATTTATAAGTAATGAGAAGAGAGTTATCTTCCCTCCCCGCACCATGTTCGGACTCAAGGCGAAGCACAGCACTTTTTGAAGAGCTTAGTAAGTTAGAAATTTATTTTGCCTTTCCCAATGGGAGACAAGGCAGATGTACAGTCGAGGACAGAAAATGTTTATCACATTTCAAAGTCGATTCCATCTCATACAGCACGCAATAAGGTTTAATATGTCATAACAATCCACGTCATTTTATTTCTGGTCAACCTTATGAAACATAATTGTGCAAGCGATTATAGACCGTAAGGTGGTAAACATTTTTAGTCCGCGACTGTACTTATGCTATTTGTTATCACTATTCACTAAGTGACTGCGAAAGTCTATAGTCTATCAAATAGACTATAGACGTTCGTCGAATTAATGAATTTTTAGTTGAATATTTGCATATTCGTTATTTTTGAAAGTATATTATTCCTACAGGTGCTATCAATAGGCCACGCGTCGAGAGCGTCCGGCCACAGGTTTAGAGTCAACGATATCACTTGCCATCCAGTATTACCTCTCTTGCTTACAACAAGTCATCACAATATATCTGGTTAGTTGTTTGATTATAATCTTTGAGATTCTAGAACAGGAACAATATAATGAATCTAAATGTATTTTGTAGATAATGAAAGAGACAATCAAAAGCCGGATGATGATGCAGCAGCGGGCGGGCTGTGTTCGGAGCTGATAATGTGGCGCGTTGAGTGTGTGGGCCCGCTCGGCAAGTCTGGTGGCGTGTCTGAACTCGCGCGAGTCAACTCGCCTCATCTGTCGGCGTTTAGCAACGTTGCATGGTTGCCTACGTTGTTGCCAAGGTATTTTGAAATATAAGATGGTTTCTGCTTGAAGTTTTTTTTTTACCACAAATGGCCTAACAAGCATACGGCCCGCCTGATGGTAAGCAGTTACCGTAGTCTATGGACGCTTGCAACACCAGGGGCATCGCTCGCGCGTTGCCGACCCTGAAGAAATCTCTTTACACCCTTTTTAAAGAACCCCATGCTGTATTAATAGTTCTTCTTCTTTATTACAATAAAGTTTTCTTTATTGAACTTTTAAATTAAGTTCTCACTTTAATATTTTATATTCCAGTACTACACTAGGTAATCTATCAAATTCACCATCAGCGTGCTTCGTGGCTAGCGACGGTGAAAGTTTGAGAGTATTCCAAGCGGTCATAGATGCGCGAACATTACTCGCTGAAATAGCTACTTCAGAGAGACGCCATACAGATGTGATGGTGAGTAACATACCACATAGAACGGAATATAAACTCATATTTAACCACTGTGAGATTTAATTTAGAGAAATATAGTTACAGTTTTAAAGTTTTGACAAGATTATTGATCTTGAAAATTTTACTGGCTTTTAAGTGCAGCTGTCGGACTATCCCAACAGGTGTGACAGATATTCAACTTGAGGGCCGTGCGGGTTCTACAAAGTACCCTAATAACAAACTATGGTTTCCTCACGATGTTTTCCTTCACCTAAAACTTGTATTCATTTTAGGGTTCGAAGCCGATACCTTTATCACTATCATCGCTTTCAAAATGTATCTCTAAGGCTCTCGTTTGGAAACGTAAAAAACCCAATCAAATTGCCAGATTTGTTGACGTGTCTTCGAGGAAAAATCCCTTTAGAGTAGTACCGGGCAGTACAACTCCGCAACTATAATAAGTCATATTGCACTGAGAAATAAAAGTACGGATCAATCACTGCATCTAAATGTATAGTGTGCCCTTGTCTAATGCCCGGTTTCAATAAACAAAAACGAATCGTTTTGCTTACCAATGGTAGGTTTTTTTATTGCCAAACTGGGCATATAGATCATTTCGTAAGCTAATTTTACCTGTGATAGCTACATCCATATGAGATATAAGAGTCTTAATTTTAAGAAATCTTAACCGATAACGGTCCGTAAATTATTGAAACCGGGCATTAGCCAATCAGAGCGCATTGTCGATGGTAGAGAATTGGCGGAATAGATTTCAAACAATATGAACGTCATTGTGCTTCTTGGGGTTAATAGTTCGAGCACATATTCCAGCACGATACGATGTCGATGTCCTCGGATTCAACGCTAGAGGAAGGCGGCGGTATTCCTCTACACGACCGCATTAAGATAGTCTCCCAGCAGTCGACGGCGCGTCCCGGCGCTATTATACAGCTTCATGCGATAGCTGACGCTACACACGACTGGCACAACACGCAGCTGTTGCACGTGTTTCAGGAACAACTTATTACCGGTAAATGTTGCTAAGCGATACTGCCTTGCGAGCATGAATGCACCGATAAATTCATCGATTTTTTTAGAACAACTCTGACGTAACTATGAAAATGTTGAATGTGTCAGAATCAAGTTTATCGAATCTATTTCGGAATTTGAAATACATATTAGTTCAAAATTACTGCTATTCGCACTAACGCCTTTCGTACTCGAGAACATTCGAACCTGAGTTTTTCAAAATAGAACATACGGACAAACATATATCGAACTTATGAACATTCACACTAATATCAATCGGTATTATTAAAATTCCGAAATACAGTCAAGTTTATCGATATTTTAAACATATCAACTAATAGGGTAGTCTCAACTTATTTTGAGGTGATTAAATGTTAATAAATAAATAAATATCCTGGGACATTTCTCACACACGGTCATCTGATCCCAAACTAAGCAGAGCTTGTACTATGGAAACCAGATAACTGATATAATACATATACTACTTTTTTGTTTGTAAATACATACTTAATATACATAACTAGCTGCCCGGCGCGACTTCGTTCGCATGGTGCTACCCTACTCTATGGTGCTACCCTACCCTACCCTACCCTACCCTACCCTACCCTACCCTACCCTACCCTCCCCTCCCCTACCCTACCCTACCCTACCCTACCCTACCCTACCCTCCCCTACCCTACCCTACCCTACTTTCTTTGCTTTAAACCTCACGGAGCCCGAGACCTTTCCAACGAATGCAAAACCGTGGAAATCGGTTCGTGCGTTCTGGAGTTATAGCGTCAGGAAGGAAAACGCGACTTATTTTTATATAGTAGATTACACCCAGCTCAGGACATACATACATGTTCATGCCCACAAATGCATGTCCTGTGCGGGAATCGAACCCACGACCTGAGGCGCAATAGGTGGAATCTTTACCAGACTTTTAACCAACTGCGCCAACTGGCCCGTCAATGTTAAAGATGGCGTTAACCATTGCCATTTCTTTCTTAGACTTTAACTTTAAATTTTGTTAGAATTGCAGAATTAACCCTAAAGCTATTACCCTGATATGTCTGATTCAAATAATCGAATTAAAATGAATTTAATTGCACTAAATGTCAAGGTCAACAAAAAAAATCTTGTATTATACCTATTTCATCCAGGTGAACGCACAACCTCCGACTGCGACAGTTCAGACTCGGGAGTGGAAGGTTGCGAAGTGAACACCATCACCGAAGCTGGCCTCGAAGCGATAGTGGACCTGCGCAAGGCGGCCGTATTTAATGAACCGTTCTACATCGTCGTCTTGGAGAGAACCGATGGCGGCTCCACCGTTCATATGTGGAGGCTAACTGTGTCTTCGCAGGCCGATCCTTCGGGTATGTTAATAGTCTAATAGAAATAACAGCTAAAATCAGCGTGTAGTGTTAAAGTTAGTTATTGTATAGTTCTTCATTATGTTAAAACTTTGTACCTCTTTGAAAGCTCATTGCGCGCACGGAGTATTGTGAAATTAGCCATAGTAAAAGTTAAATTAAATAATAAAGAATTAGATTAGTACGACCACTAGGTGACCTAAGCGTAGAACGAGCATAGAAACTACCCTAAGTTCAAATTCAAAATCTTTTGTTCAATTTAGGGCCTAATAAGGCACTTACGAACGTTACATTTATTGATTCTACCACCGGTAAGAAGGATGTGATTCTCTATAACATGTGAATACACATAAACTGTTATTGAGGTGGCTGAAATGGTATTTTAATATCCAGTGTACGAAATTACAGAGGTAAAATGTGCAGACAGCTCAAATTCAAGAATAGGAGCTTATGTGAGTCTGATATACAACGTCCAACGGGTCTATCCATAAAAGTACGACGTCTCTGGTACTAGGCGCACAGATTGCGAAGGAGAACATTTTATAATAGATAATGATTTTAATTCAATAAACTTGGAAGCAAAAATTTTGTATGAATTTTTGAGTAATTTATTTTGAGCTGAAATTTTTTATAGAGATTCTATACCCGATGTAGTCTTCACCCCTTTCGGATAGATATACAGTTTCCGTTACACGTTGTGTAATTGATGTTCTGATACTGAAACATATAAATGTTGTATTTCCCGACAGATGACCTAACAAACAGCATGATGTACGTCCCGGACAGCGCTTTAGTACAAGAAGAGGAGGGCGAGTCCCGCAAGAACTCCGTGTCGATGGACAACGAACGCGCGCCGCTTCCCACTGCTAACAACTCACACCTCTCTATCTCTACTAATAAGGTACAAATTGCAATACCGCTGTTTTTGTGTGCGAAACAATAATAATGTCATGTTTTCAGGGTGTATGTATGTATGTATTCCATCATAACTTCTAAATGTTTGAACAGATTTAGGAGTGAGTGGTAAGCTCAACGCAAAGACGACAGCCGTTGTAAGAATAAGTTGTATTCAAATATGTACTCTAAACAAAACTGTCTCATGACTACAGTCAGCAGTCGTGATCTTTACGTTTTGTTATAAGTATTTTTTTTTCTTTATTTCTAGTCATCGAGGAAAATCCACTATTAATAACAGTCCCGCCCGACCAATCCATGCATTTAAATGTTTAGTATGTCGTTGAATTAGCCTATCAAAGCACATTTTCGGTGAATATATATTACACAAAATGAACCTCATTACGCTTCTTCGGGTAATTTGTTCGTTAAGTTTATTCTGTAAGGTGGAGGTACTGCCCCAGTCGAGCTGCTCTTTGAGCGAATAAACGCTACGCTCTACCTCTCTAAAAAAGGCAATGTTGTTATTAAAGTAACGTCGATTTTTCTAGTATGTAACAAGAGAAAGACGATAAGCTTAAAATAAAATAATGAGGGGCATTAAAATAACATATTTTTATGTTGACACAGGTGTGCGAATGCCCCCTCTCGTTACCCGACGGGGTGGATGTGATCCACGCGACGCCTGCGGCTGGCCATCTTAGTTCGGCCTCCATCTACCCAGCTTGTCTGGCGCCTTATATATTAGCCACAGCTTGTTCGGACAGCACATTGAGGTAAGGGGATAAACTATAGATCTAGGTTCAACTTTCCCCTCAATGAAGGTTGACTTACGTACCGGTGGTAACTTCAGTAGGTTCGATCTACATAAGTGCGTAAAATACAACTACAACAAACAATGACTTTGAATGTTCAATAAGCTTTTCAGAGATGCAGTCCCTTTCTTCAGTCCGATGTTCCATTATTATTAGTTTGTTTTCTTCAGGTTCTGGAAATGTAATGTAACGAAAAAAGACGACGGAGAATTTGATTATGCATGGAAAGAATGGGAAATGATGAACAAGGATCAAGAATCTACTATAGACATTCCAGGTAAGGTAGATAGATAAATAGATAACCCTTCATTGTACAAAAAATATAAAATTAATTGATTAAAATTAAAAATTACTGTAAGTACAATACGCGGGCTTATCGCTAAGAAGCGATCTCTTCCAGACAACCTTAGGATGGTGAGGTATTTAGACAGGTTATTAGACGAAGAATTAGAAGAGAAGGTATTGAAATATTTAAAAAATATAGCTCGCTAAAACTCAAAAAAGGCTAAAAAAAGGAAAATATAAAAAAATGTGGTATGAAGTGCAACGGGACGTCTTGTTTGAAATATTTGTTCAAACCTAAACAAAACTCCACTAGATTTAAAAATAAAAAGGATATTTGGCTGTTCGTTAATGAAGCCAATTTTAGCTCCCGCCATATGCGTTAAAATATATGTGAATGTAAAATTCAACAGGTCAACCGTTACACTTAAGCGCCGCGTACTCCGGTCGTATAGCGTGTGCGTACAAATGTGGCAGATCATTCACGCGGCCTAAAGGCGCGAGCGCCAGTACCAACAACTTGAACCCGGACGCCCGGTTCGTCAACTTGTGCGTTTGTGTATACGAATGTGAGAGCACCGGAGGCGCGGAGTGGTTGCTAGAAGACACGATACCGTTGAGGAACGTTAGCTTACCCAGAGTTGGTGTTTGTGCCGACACACAGATTGACCTCAGCTATTTGCATGATACGTCTTTTATGCAGAAGAAACAGAGGTTGAATCAGGTATGGTGATCCATTTCTAATACTGTATACCTATATGCTTGTTACCTCATGTTTGTTACCTCATAACTCCGTCATTTATGCACCGATTTGGAAAATTCTTTTTTTGTCTGGAAGGGTACACTTCCCGTTTGGTCCCATTGTCATCAGATCAGGATTTGATTATTCTTAGTGTACTTTGAAGTCGGTTTAAGTTTTTTGTAAAACAGTTCAATTATAAAGTATCACTACGCCAACATTATTCATTATTTGAGCTCAGAGGCAGTGTCATGTAGGATACCGTGGTGACAGTCGTGGATTCGATTCCAACAATGAACTTGAGCTTTCGGTGAAGGAAAACATAGTGAGCAGATTAAATAGTGAACTTAAGATTCAAATTGGTTCGAATTATCAACAGTTTGACAGGTATTTTCAGCATAGAGGTGGAAAAAATTTATAATACAATTTTTGTGTGGTAGGAATAAAAAAGTAAGCTTCTGTCACCTACAACTGACAATGGCAATTAAAGGGTTAAAGAATTTTCTCTTATTAAAATAAACAAAAGATTTTCTTTATATGAGGCAGAATATCTATATCTCTCTCTAATTCAAGCTACCTTCACAATTTCTCAAACTATATTATCCCTACCCACAAGGTCCTACAAACACTATCATCGGAAGAGAGCCGCAACAACCGCAACGGCGAGAATGACACCGGCAAGTCGGCCGGTCTGCTAGCAGTACCGTCCTTCAGTACTCTACAGTCGTTACGCAAAAGCATCATGGAGAATGGCAACACTTGCCCGTTGACGCAGAAACATCTTGTGCAATTAGATTGGGTGTCTAAAGAAGACGGCTCGCATATATTGACTGTGGCTGTCGGATCTAGAGTACTGTTGTTCACGCCTGTCTCTAGTGATTTGGCACAAGCTAATTTGAAGGTAATTTTACATTGGACTGTTTATTATTTAAGTCTTACAAACTCCGATATAAAAAAATCTGTCCAAGTTTGTTATCACATTTTTTTATTATGATAGCGTTACCAAATCGAGAGTAACAATATACTTTGATTTAATTTAACATAATCATATTCCCCTTATTAATAAATAAGGTGTAAGTCAGTCTTGTAATACCCAGGTATTAAGATAGCCTCATCCCTTTTTGTTTGTATGACATTAGAAAGTGACGGATATATTTTAAACCTAGGTACAGTAGTACCCAACTGATAAGGCGCGTCGTGAATCTTCGTTGGCACAGAAAAGAAAGTATGGCCCGAAGATTAACGAAAGAATGCTTAAAACTTACAGTCAACCTTAGATCATTACTATAAGGTTCATAATACACTGCAGCTGTTAGTTCCGTCTCACTCGCAAGTCAAAAAAGTACAATAAAACCCTTATTTCAGGCAATGAAAGAATCAATCAACAACAACCGTCCAATACTTCGTAAAGCGTCATCCCTAGCCGCGCCGTTATTCGTTGAGGAGATCAGATGGATGCAGCTGCGTCGTATAGAGTTAAAGACTGCAGATGGTCTACCACCACTGCCGATGCAAATATCATGGGTCCGCGATGGTATATTAGTAGTGGGGATGGACTCTGAAATGCATGTCTACTCGCAATGGAAGCCAGAGAATCCACAGTCGGCTTCTGGACTTATGGGTGGGCAGGTAAGCAACAAAATAATGCAACAGAATTCATTTTAAACCGAATCCCCTGCGTGCAACGCCTCTTATATCTTACAGAAACCTTCGCCGGTACAAATAGATTATTAAACAAACATTGATTATATTTCCGGGATTTAATGTTACCTGGAAAAGATTTTTTTTTGTTGGCCCTTCCATTTGGCCCATCATTGGTTGACCAACCACACACGGACAGACATGACGAATCTATAAGGGTTCCGTTTTTTGCCATTTGGCTACGGAAGCCTAAAAAGAAACTCACTTTCGGTATTAATACTTCTTTAACCGTGTTCTCAGTATCAACTTGATCGTTACAAATAACGACATGTTTTAAATGATTAATTCGTCAATGCAGGAAATGGAAGAGGGTAGTGAATCTCGCGCGCTCCGCGACTCAGATCTGCGCGTTTCAGCGCCACATTTACAACGCGTGTCGTCAATAAACCTGCAACTTTTAGAACGGGATGCGAGGAGACGTAACAAGACACAACCGGATCAACCTCAGGTAAAATTAAATTGAGTTTTGTGTTAGAGAAATCGGTAAAAATGCTCTTGTCGTGTGGGATTGTAAACTTGCCTTTTGCATCGGTTTGAGGGAACTTTGTAGAATCAAGAATAAAATGAATGAATTAGTATAATATAATGTAGTGCTGTATGTGCTGTAATGTAGTCAACAAAAGGAGGAGGTTCTCAATTCGGTTGTTTTTTCAAATTGTTTTTTACCTCATAGCTCCGTACCATTTATTAACCGATTTGGAAAATTCTTTTTTTGTTTGGAAGGGTACACTTCCCGTTTGGTCCCATTGTCATCAGATCAATATTTGATTACTTCTTAGTGTACTTTGAAGTCGGTTTATGTTTTATGTAAAACAGTTTTCATTTATTCTCATAATACATCATTACATGCTAAATAAATTCGAACGACACTATTTCTATACAGCCACTTTTGGACTACATGCCCGACTACGGATTGTTCGAGGCGTCCCAAATGGCCTGCCCGGTGCTGCCGCAGTACCATCCCAAACAACTGATGGAGCTCCTCAATAGCGGGAAAATTAGATGGGTCAAAGCCATTCTTGCACATCTTGTCAGGTATTTAAAACTTCACTTAAAAATGTTCCATTTTTTATATGAAGTGTGTTCAAGGCATATTGTAGAAGAAAGTTCGATGTAACTTAATTTACTATTTGAGATATTTTAATAGAGGCATAGCGTTTATTCGCTCAAAGAGCAGCTCGACTGGGGAAATACCTCCACCTTACAGAATACCACAGCCAAATAACTTCGTGTTGGGTTCCTGCACGTGAGTAAGGTCGCCAGAGCTCATTGGGGAGAGGGAAGGGTCGGTAACGCGTGAACGATGCCTCGTGTGTTGCAAGCGTCCATATGCCTACGGTAACCGCTTAAAATCAGGCGGGCCGTACGTAAGCAAACATGCAAGAAAGACATGACCGTATAAAAATAAATTTATCGATTGGATTTTTTTTTAAACTTGCCTCAAAAGCTGAGAATTGAGAACAAACAGAAAATGCCCGCTATCAATTTTATAATAAAAAAAATCCTTAAGGAAAAATATAATGTACATATTTACTAGGTGTATCGGCGGCAGCTACGCCGGTCGAAGTTCTCAAGGCGACGAAGACAGTCTATCTAGACAGGTAAAGTATTTATTATTCATATGTGCCGTCGCATTCTAAAAATCTATATTCGAAGTTTGAGCTTCTGGATCACATATACATGTACGTTATTGTACATGTTACTAGATTCAGCTGCGCTATAATCCGCACGTAATCAAAATTGAACCTTAAGCACCTTGGGTAGAATCATAATTTGCTTAACGTTTATTTACTATGTCGTAAACGAGAAACAAATAGAGGTTCTTTCGGTCTCACTTTGAACGCGTGTGGACTATACGCAAGTCGTGTTTGCATATATCTGAACATTTTCATATAAAATGGGTGCACATACGACTAATATCCACGTTTTATATTATAACTCAATTTCTATCTTGAGATTTCAGATAAAAGAAACTGAGTAGCATTCGCGATTGTGTCTAATAAACTGTACACTTTAGCACAATGCTTATTGCGAGCAATATCAAAATTTTGTGCAAAAAGTGTGCTTGTATTTTCTGTATTATATGTCTTGATACTTCAGTATGCCATTTTGAGTTTTGTTGATGAAACAGCGCTGTTCTATAAACTTCGAATAAATATTAAATGTCAGCAAGCTTTATCTATATATATAAAATGCTTTGTCCTGAATGACTGACTGACAATCAACGCACAGCCTAAACCGCTGATCGTAGAGACCTGAAACTTGGAGGGTCTGTTCTTTGTATGACGTAGGCATCAGATAAGAAAGGATTTTCCGAAATTCTACCCCTAAGGGGTGAAAAACGGGGGTAAAGTTTGTATGGGACAACGTGATTCCTTGGTCCGATCTACTTCAAATTTTGCATAAACCTTCCTTAACAGAATTGATGCAAGATGTGTTTCGTATTTTATTGAAAATCATCGCCTAACGGGGTCAAAAAGGGGAAGAAAGTTATTTTAGGGGTGATTTTCATCGAAGTTGATATCAATACTCCTTAGTACTTTTGATTTAAATAACATTTTTTATTTTGACACATGTTTGAAATCCTAATCCGATTTTCACAGATTACAGAATAAGGCAGATGGAGCGAACGGAACACGGGAGCGAGGCCAAAAAAAGCAAATACAAATTGAAAAACACATAACTGGTATTCTTTATTGAATTTGTATTTGCTTTGTTTAAAAAACTTTATTTAACGGAAAACACTTTCTTTTAAATAAATTAGCATACAGCAGATTTTAAACATAGCAAATACAAATTCAAAAGCGAATACCAGGTATGTGTTTTTCAATTTGTACCTAATTGCTTTTTTGCCCCGTGTTTCGCGCGCTCAATCTGCCTTTTGTTCTGGAAACTGAAATGCTCTTTAAAATTGGAATGTCAAATATAAAAGAATATTTAAATCGGATTAGAATTCGAAATTTGTTTGGAAGTTCATTTTCTCATTGGAGTTTTTGGCGGGAACTAGCAGAGTGACGTTGCGTTTAAATTTTTATATACATAAATTCGTGTATTTTGAGTTTTATTGCATATTATCGGTGGTATTTTATCCAATAAAGATCAATCCATTTGCACCAGTGAAGTGAAATGAAATGAATTATGTGAATCGTGTCTTTTTAAAAGTCCGTGAAGAGTTTTAGTACATGACCCCTACAGTGGTGGTCATGTACTAAAACTCATGTACATAACATGACTTTTATGGACAGTGACTGACTGCATGAGTTGAGGACTATGTGAAAGTGATTTATTGTGACTAGAACTTATATAATATAACTGGAAATTGGCAAAATACACACCCGTGTGACGCCAAAAAAAAAGTACATTTTCTCTATTTCATTAGAATATTTTGATTGTAGTTAATTTAATTTCTTTCTCATTTGTTGTTATAATAATTAAATAAGATTTGAGTTCGTTTTTTTGTGTAGGTATAATATAAGTTTTAGTCTTTGATTAAGGATACATCCAGATAGAGAGTCGCAGCTGTGCTCGCGTCGATAAAAATACGCTCTAACTGTTAGGGGCTAAATCAAATAAAAATGCAAAATAATGATCAATATTTAAATTTCTCACGATTTTAATTGGAATATTTTAACAACTACTATCAATATGAACGTCATTATGACAAGCAGAATGACGCAGAGGGAGCGTAAAACGTAGCTGTTACGCGCAGCAGCCTATAAAAGTTGGCCTGTTTTGTATATTAGTGTAGTATGGCGACGTTCTTTCTAGGTATATTTATTTCTATGGTTTTAGTTTTAATTTGTAAAAATATCTGTGTTCGATTTGTTGTGTCTAATAATCAGTGGCGTGCATTGGTTTTCGAAGCGGAAAATTTAAACCGTACGCGGGTGAAACCGCGGGGGTCTGCTAGTATACTATATACATACTATATTAAAGGTTGCGTTAAGAAAGAAACAATTTCTATATCTCTATCTATTAAAGCCAAGTCAATTATTCAAATAATGATAAGTGGCCGTTACGATGGCCATACCTAAAGAATGAATCGTAATCTCACAATTTGAAATCGCATGCGTCAAACTATAAATTCACGCATTAAAATATCCATTATGGACCTTGCGTCACCGCACATGCGATTGAAAATCGCATCCGATAGTGCATGTCGCACGTGTGTTGCAGCGCGGCTGGTCGCGGTCGAGGACTCTCTCTGTATCCTTCGCCGCCGGCGCCGCTTCGCCGCTAGATGGCGTTGCACAGGTAACATAAACCTGCCAACATATTTAATTACCAATAATTAGTTTTAAAAAAAGTAAAGGATTTTATAAACTTTTTTCCAGTTAATCTCCCATTGCATAAACCCGCGTGTATGTATTTTGTATTCTCATGAGTGTGAAGCTATAAGCTGCTTGTGTCTAAACCAGCTTATAAATGTGTTCGTATCTGTCTTTATGTTGTTGATGGTTAAATTGGTGCAATGTGTAAAACAATCTTCGCCTTTATTATTATCTGTGATGGTTTCATATACCAACACAATAACTATGGTCACAGAGCAAACTCAAATCTATTTGAAAAACGGTAAAATAACAATATGCACTTTAGTCTATATCTAAAATTAACTTTTTCACTCTATTAACTTCACTAAAGCCACTAATTATGAGATTCCAAACACTTATGTCAAACTGACAGATTTTAATTGACATTTATGTATTTGCTTGGAGCTCTTAATTACTGATAAGTTCAAATAGTCTATAAGCTTTAGTTGAATGATGAATTGTTTAACATTATGATGTAGTTCTATAAAATCTATTACACTTACGAACTTTTATAGAGTCTAATTGTGTCGCCTTTTCCTACTCGATTGATTTGTCCATTCTCAATAAAAGACAGGTTAAGAATCAAGGCGAGATATACAAATTGAGATGACAAAAAAAAATATTTTAGGTAGCTTTAAATGTTAAATTACACAAGCAACATGAAACTTTTTATATATTAAGTGCTATGTTGATCATTACACATGAGGCGGTATTATGCCCCTTATGAACCTAAAAGCGGTGCAATAAGAGTCACATTACAAGCAAGTGTGTTGAAACATTATTAACAGACGTCTCCAAAAATCTATATTATTTTTTTGTTCAATCTCTGCCATGATTCTTTACCTGACATCTGGGGTACATATAGTAATACTATGTAAATAATATAGATAACGGAAGATGTACAACTGGATTACGCTGAACTGACGTCAGTACCGCCACTGCCTCTGTGGACCTTATTAGTGGCCGACAAAGAATCGCCACATCATCCTTCCACTATTCAGGAAGCCAAGGTAAGCTGTCTAGAATAATGTTTGAATATTGTCTATTATAATAATATTTTTAGAATTGAGGCAGTTAGGTATAGTAAGGGGCACGAGTCGTGAGCACAGATGGACACCTGCGCAGTAGTTGATTTTTCGATCTGTTTGGCGGAATGAAGAAGGGGGGAGCGCCGAGCTGCACACGATTGGTTCGTCAGTCGATGTGAGTCGTCTATTGGATTCTTGCGTGTCATTTGGCCAAAAGTGTACAAGCGCGAGCTTGCCCCCACTACTGCCTATCTGAGCTCACCACTTCTGCCTCATACTGTACTCACTCATATGTTAATTCAACTAGCAATCAGACCGCAATAAAGAAAAAAAAAAAACAGTTTGATAATTTAAATTCCGACATGTAGGTATGTATGTAAAAATAATTAAAAGAAATTCATGCGCGGATAAAATGCTCATACTATGTTTTAGGATTACAATGAACTCTTCGAGGGCACAATGGACACAGATGAAGACTTGGATGCTTTATTGCTAGGAGACGAAGAGGGAGTTGACCGCCGGCCGTCGATGCCTGAGAGACAACCCCTATCTCACTTTGGACCTAGACAAGGTATGGTAACACAATTGATGTCAGTGAGATTACAATGTATATGTTATGTAATGAATCTAAGCCTGTTTTGAAAAGAGTAATTACTAAGAGTATTGCCGGCTTCTCAGCAAATGCAACCTTCCGATCCGATTACACAACACAATTATTCATAAGTGTCTGCAAAAATCTATTTGAATAAATAGTGAATTGTCATTCACGAGTATCCAAATGAGGAATTGCTAACTTATGAAAGTTCCAGAGCTCATCAAAATACTTCCTCACTTAAAGTTTTCTCAATTATTACAGGAGAAACTGACACCGTTCAAACTGCAGGGTCTATTATAAAGCACACAAAATAGTAAAATGTGTGTATAACAAATTCAATAAAAAAATACCTTATGATTACAAAGATATGGTCGTTTTAAAATAACACAAAAAAGTGCACATAACGCTGTTATTGATCAGTTTTGTTGTATCGAAAGATTGATTGTAGATAATGATCTAATCACTGCTGGATTAAGATATAAATTGAATTACCTTTTTTTTTATACCACTGAGGTGGCAAACAAGCATACGGCCCGCCTGATGGTAAGCAGTTACCGTAGCCTATGGACGCCAGGGGTATCACTCGCGCGTTGCCGACCCTAAAACCCTTCTATAAAGTAGTCTTCACCTAAAAATGGTTTTTTGAAATTCGACATTCGATGTTTTTAATTGAAGACCCTGTAATACCATGTGTTTTTGCAAATAAATGATTTCATTTGATTTGACAGGGGATCGCGGAAGAAACCGCGGGTGGAAAGCTAGTTTATCATCCATGAATATTCTGATAATATTATAATTTCGTCCAGGTCGCATTCTCTCTCGCCTTCTAACACACACGCACTTGCCCGGTCTAAGCTCGTTAGATCAAATGCATTTGCTCGCATTGGCCGACACGGTGTCAACTTGCGACGCCGATTTCGCTGAGCGTTTAGCGAATAACGCGCGCGTCGACGTCGCTCAGGGCACTGGACAAGAGATGTTGCCAGGTAAATTCGTGTTTTATAAAAAGTTGTTATATATATTGTTGCCTATTTAATTAACATGTTCCAAAACGCTGTGAAAAACTGCGGCCTATAAAATTATATCGATGCTGATTCTGTTGTTTACAAAGGCTATATTCCGAATTAAATAATATCGCTCACAGTGCTCACAGCAATAATTTGCGTACCGAGTTAGATATCACGATATTGACAGCTAAGAACTGTTAACAATTCGGAACGCCCGTTATCGCGCTCACAGTTTTCAAAACAGAACATTTGAGAATTTAATCAAAATCTGATTTAACAATGCGCTAGGACTCCTTAGATCTTTTTTAATTTGACTCGCAAAAAGGAATATTTGCGTTCTTTATTATTTTTCTCTCATAAAATCATAAAAAGTATCTTTGCCAAATAAAAAACCAAGAATCTTATTAGAATTTCTGCCGAAAACACAATAATTAACCGTCACTTTTGACAGCGCTCACGGTGATATCAGTTTAGGGCATGGTCGGTGTGAGCGCAATATGGCGGATATCATGACGTCATCTATGACGTTTCACGGGACAACGTAATCTGTCATTACTCAATTCGGTACGGGTTTAAGCACGCTCAAATCGATTACAGCGATTATATCATTAATTCGGAAAGCAGCCAAACTAAGCTGACTTCTATCATTCTTAAGAAAAGGGTACCAGTTTGGTCCTGTCAAAATAGTTATTGCTTGTTTACAACGTGTATAGAGTCATCATAAAATGAGTTACGAATAATTAATTGGATGGATATACGCGAAGAGGAAGACCGAAAAGAGATGGATGGATCGTGTGAAAGATGATATGGGTAAGTAAGTAGTTAATTCTGGTATGACGGATAGAAGACCCGAATGGAAGAAGCGTACATAATGCGCCCACCCCAACTGATTGTGATCAGGGAAGGACTAATTACCTGACAATAAAAAAAGAAATTAGAACAGTGGAATTTGCATCAAAATCAGCGCCAATGACTTTCTTAACTTTTAATTTACGCTGTTTGTTATCCAAATAAAATCGTTTGTAGACAACCTTGACGACTGCGGACTTCGATTCCTTCTGGCAATGAAACACTACGGATACTTATTGCGTTGCTTACCGCTCGCGCAGCGCGCAACTTTACAACGCAATGGCGTCGGCACCTGCAACCTCGTGTGGGCCTTCCACTCGGAGTCACACGAGCAGCTGCTGTCGCTAATACCAGGATATGCTAAGGGTCAACCCAAGTGGAGCACAATGAGAGAACTTGGTAAGTTGTTTGGTTGACTGTCTATGTATCAAATCAAATGATCTCCTAATGGTTCTGTATTCTTGTCTTGTACACATAACGCTATTTCTCTTTAATATGCTGAGTGATCAAACCTCCAACTTGTACGCTGTTGATTCTTACCTTCTTATACTGTTAGGTCAATAACCATAACAGTGGTAGGGTACTCTATCTTGCTGGCTAGCACCCTCAAATAAAAATCTGTCGCCAAGCACCTACCGGTGTATTCCGATAGCTGCACTTGAGAGCCAGTCCTTGTGTGCATAACACCTTCGGCCACATCATTGCTTACCATGTGGGCAAACATAGGCCCAATGTAAAAAAAAAAAAACAAACGGGGCAGGCTGCGCGGCCCAAAAAAAACGCGCGTCTCGCAAACTCATACAGGGAACTGCCTTCTTTGCTTTCTTTGATATTGACAGCAAAATATGTTTCATTGATCCGACTACATGTTTTTGGTTATTACGAGAAATTCACAATAAATGATGCCATAGGTGTGGGTTGGTGGGTACGCGGTGAGTTACTGCGCGTGTGCGTGGAACGGTTAGCTCGCGCCTCATACATGCAGAAGCAGGATCCCATGGACGCCGCGCTATACTACCTCGCCATGAAGAAACGCATGTTGCTCTGGGGACTGTTCCGATCCAACAGAGATGAAAAGATGACTGCGGTAAGTGATGGTCCATACTAAACTAAGGCCAAGCCAAGAAGCCATATTTGACAAGCATCTTGCCGCACTGTTTGTCTCACTATGGCACGTGGATGTATATGGGCTGTCAAAAGTGACGTATTATGATGACGATTAAGATTTACAGGGTAGTTCACAATGGGAAATAATGAAAAACCGGCCAAGTGCGAATCAGACTCGCGCACCGAGGGTTCCGTACAAACCTGTAGGTATATAAGTAAATGACCTGAGTATTTGATATTAATTTCAATTTATGACGTATTAAAAAAAAACTACTTACTAGATCTCATTCAAACCAATTTTCGGTGGAAGTTTCCACCGTAATGTACATCATATATTTTTTATAGATTTATCATTCTCTTATTTTAGAAGTTACAGGGCCCCCCCTGTAACTTTTTACCACTTTGGAAGTGTCTCTCGCGCAAACTATTCAGTTTAGAAAAAAATTATATTAGAAACCTCAATATCATTTTTGAAGACCTATCCATAGACACACTTATGGGTTTGTTGAAAAAAAAAATGTTGAGTTTCAGTTCTATGTATGGGGAACCCCCAAAATTTATGGTTTTTTTTCTATTTTTGTGTGAAAATCTTAATGCGGTTCACAGAATACATCTACTTACCAAGTTTCAACATTATAGTTCTTATAGTTTCGGAAATAAATGGCTGTGACATATGGACGGACGGACAGACAGACAGATAGACATGACGAATCTATAAGTGTTCCGTTTTTTGCCATTTGGCTACGGAACCCTAAAAAGGGTTATGGGTTTTTGATTACTGATTGGAATTTAATCTGGTGATTTCGCAAAAAGAAATATACTTATGAGGAGAGGAAAAGTAATAAATATTATTTTTCGGTACAGTTCTTCTCGAACGACTTCACGGAGGATCGCTGGCGTAAAGCAGCACTGAAGAACGCTTTTGTTCTCCTCGGAAAACAACGTTTCGAACACGCTGCTGCATTTTTCTTACTCGGAGGAGCCTTGAAGGATGCTTTGGAGGTAATGAAAACACCTAGAAAATGGTTCGTGTAAGTATAAATAAGTGGATGGTTTTTATTATATCGTATTTTATTTTTAGGTACTGATCACGCGTCTAAACGACTTGCAACTGGCTATGGTTGTAGCAAGATTATATGAGTCAGATAGCACGTTACCAGCAAGCTTGAGGAAATTACTTATGGATGAAATTTTGGGGTAAGTTCACTACTGGACATTTTATCTACCGCGGCGGGGTGTACCTAACATGTTCTACATACTTAAGATAACTGTTGGTCATCCTTAGAAGATAGGCATGTGTTAATATGCGTTTTTAGTCATCGTAAACCAAGCACCTTTAAAGAGAATTTTTACGACTTGATTGTATTGATGTATTATACGCATAAACTATTAAATTATAGTAAAAACCGCATCTATTGCTTAGTTTAAAAGAAATTTATATATATGAACATATTTTGTCAAAATAATATTTCTGCTCCAATGTATTTTATGTTCTAAACACTCGACTATTCACAAATTGATGCAGAGGCGAAACAGAAAACGGCGAGATCGACCTAGAAAGCGCCCATCCGGACCCGTTCGTTCGTTCCATGGGTCTATGGGAGCTGAAGCAGTACGGCGGCGCGCTGGACACGCTGCTGAGCCCCGGCGGGCGGCTGCACGCGGCGCGGGACAACGAGCCACTACCGAGCGTCTTCAACTTCTACGTCTATCTACGCACGCATCCAAGACTCAAGCGACACAACATGCCCAATCAGGTTCGTGGAAACACGAGCTTATTTTTTATTATACCACTAATGTAAGCCATACACGCTACGGAATGGTTACCTGTGCAGGTTTACCCGCGCAGGTCGATAGCGTGTATGGGGACGGTCCGGTATACCTGAGCGCTCTTCAGTTAATTTATAAATAACATATTAGGTAAATAGGTAAATATTATTTACGTCGTGAACAACCACTTTGAACCGACACTAGAAAACAACTAACGCGACCTGCGCAGGCGAAATGAGTACAGGCACACACGCACAGGTACACCGTACGGTTAAAAACACTGCACAGTTCTATTGCCACACACGCTCAAGTCTACCTGCGCAGGTAGACCTGTATGGTACACCGGAGCGTCTGTGGCCGCCATAAGGTGGCAAACAAGCATACGGCCCGCCTGATGGTAAGCAGTTACCATAGCCTATGGACACTTGCACCACGGGGGGTATGTTTACCCTGAACAAATCTCTTCACACCCTTTTTGAAGGACCCCATGCTGGAATTTTCTATATATTAAAATAAATCTCTATTTCCCTTGGTCACGCCATAACTTGCGAATGACTGTAACGATTTCATCCCTCGGGTACGCGGGTGAAACCACGGGCCGCAACAGTACTAATATAATAAAGCTGAAGAGTTTTGTTTGTTTAAACGAGCTAATCTCCGGAACCACCAGTTGGATTAGAAATATTCTATCACCGATAGGAAGCTACGTTATCCCCGAGTTTAGTATAAGAGTAAGCTTTATTGAAACCATGGGTGACATTTAACCCTTTGCTAAGTTTGTGAATGAAAAGGATAGCCATGAGCTGTCTTTCTTATAATATCCTAACTAATATTATAAATGCGAAAGTGAGTTTGTTTGCTATGCCTTCACGCCTCAACTACTGAACGGATCATCATGAAATTTGGCATGCAGAGAGCCTGTCGTATGGAGAAGGACATAGGCTATACTTTTTATCCCGGGAACGCGGGTGAAACAGCGGGGAATAGCTAGTAAAATTATAACATTGTTAAAAATTCATTCACGGTTCGGCTACTGAACCATTTGCCATGCATTATAATATGCTAATTTACTTGTTACGATCTGTTATATAGATTCATCTCTAAATATGCCAATTCGTTTTTGGAATTGGTCCACTGTCGCAGAACTATTATTTTGACATATTTCTACAGGGTGGCACCTTAGCGTTTCTACAGCAAGAACCGGAAGAGGGTATAACCCGTCTCGAAAGACGATTATACTTCCAAACTGCCCACGGACATTTCAAAGCGGGTTGTCCGGCTTTAGCCCTGGAGGTGTTATCAAAGCTTCCGGCGCGGGTCCGGGACGAGAAACCGCGTCACGTGGTCGCCGCCGCGCCATCTATCGACGACGCGGTCATACATACGGGACAGCTAGTCGCCGACTCTAACGCCAAAAGTACGACATATTCACCTCCGTTTGTACGTCACTGTGCTTTATTTGTGTGTGATACGATAAGTTGGGCACGTATTAATAAGACACTAGAATAAATGCTTTATATTTTTAGTAAAACGAGCCCTTGTGATGCTTTTGTACACATGTGATATTCTTTTCGTCTTGTCTGAAATAGTTGCGTTACTCAAAACTATTGTCATTTTTTATTCACCAAGTTTTCACGCTCTTTTGTTTTTACATATAGATTTGCTTTTTCACAAAACACTGCTTGCTTAAAACATATAAACCCTTAATCAAGACTGGGATTAACATTATGTATCTGTGATTGAGACTAAAATTGTGTAGCATCTCGCTCACTCATTACGTCTTAATAATAAGTGAGAATGAGATGATTACGCCAGGTCCCCAAAATATCCCATTAATTTGTGCAGCAGCAGATAGTCCAGTGGAGAACAACTTTGAGTGGGGCTCTACGTCTGTAGACTGGGGGGCGCCTGTGAGCACCACTAAGAATGATGACTTGGTACTTAGCTGGGATGAGGAGGATAAGGGGTGAGTAGTCAAAGAGAATATTAATGATCTCCTTTTCTTGTCAATATAACTAAGTATCTAGCCTAAGACATCCTTCTGTCATGATATTCATGTTTTTTTTTACATTAAAATATTTTAAATTATTCAAATTCACGATTTCAGCTGATCCCATAGGAAAAGTTGTTCAACATGACGTTACGGAAAACCGGTTTCGAAAAGAAGACATCTTAGAGCATAGATACAATTTCGTATTCTTTACAGATTAGTAAATTTTTTATCGCACACAGTTTGTTTTAAGAGTAACTACAATAATTGTAATTTTCCAAAGGTCTGAAGGATCAGGAGCCTCCACACCGCCCCTAGGGATGAAAATTGACAATAAAGAGGAAGAAGAACCCACTGTCAACGGCAATTCTGACAAGGAGACTGATGAGACGCCAACTGTCGACATTATGGCGCAGCAACTCAAGTTCGTTGCCTGTCTCAAGATTCTCATGGAGGAGTTGAGTACATTGGCCACAGGATTTGAAGTTGACGGTAAGTTTATTTGTCACATACGTTTAATTCGCTCAAATCTTAGGCTCTATTCACACGTACCAAAACCACACTACAATCGCACCACGTGAGCGGGCACAAATTTTTATGAAAATTAATAGTTGAATACAAACGGTAGCGGTAACATTTTGTAGGTAAGTAGGTGGTAAAATCAACTGTATGTACCAATATAACGTTCATAAGTGCCTTACCAGGGCCTTGCGTTTTGGTACCAAAATCAAAATGTCATGATTTTGGTACCAAAACGCAACCGCAAAAAGCCGCCGCGACACTATTCACACATAACCACATCTTGACTACATTTTGTCGCGAAGCTGTGGTGTGGTTGCAGTACGTGTGAATAGACGCTAAGTCCTATAATTTTAACATTCTTAGAGCATTCATGTATAAAGCATGCAGTCTTTGTAATTTATGATCTACCATGCCTTTTCCTTAGGGTCATTTTTGTTTGCCTTGGTCTTTTCACTTCTCCCTAATCTGTCAAGGCTTCTATAACACCACAGTCTCTCATATCTTCATATATCCAGTGATTCTATTCTTTCTTCGATGATTCTCCCCTTTTATGATCTTGTGCAGTACCTTTTTCAGACTGCCTTTGTCAGTAACACGGCAACCCATAGGGATACTTTAATAACCGACTGTTAATTTGACTGTTAAAAAAACCGACTGACACGGATTGTATTTATCAGAGGCTCAGGCGAGAAAGCTTATCTGAGATTGATCTGGGTATTGAAACAGCGACCTAAATGATATGTGCAGGTGGTCACCTCCGCTACCAGCTGTACATCTGGTTGGAACGCGAAGTGGAAGCTCTTCGAAGACTTTGTGGGTACGCGTGTGCGGGGGGAGTTGGGGGCGGCGGGGAACTGGTGTGCGCCGAGCCTGACCCTACACCGCTGCCCGACCGACCCACGCTGCATCAGCTCTTAGTGAGGGAGAAGGCGGACTTCGAGGCCAAAGTGCAGCGCGCCGTCGCCAGGAAGAAGTGGCTTAAAGGTAAACAATGCAAAATAGATCATAAGTGAAAATCATATTTAAACTGTTTGTCATCTGTTAGTTATAAAAAAAATATATTCACAATGCTTATACGGTTCAGTGTTACAGGACCGAAAGCTAGTAACTAATATACTACCATCACAAATGGCTTTGGCCAATATCACAACATTAATGGTTTTATATTCAACTAGCTGCCCGGCGCGACTTCGTTCGCGTGGTGCTACCCTACCCCACCCTACCCTACCCTACCTGAATTTTCTTTGCTATAAACCTCACGGAGCCCGAGACCTTTCCAACGAATGCAAAACCGTGGAAATCGGTTCGTGCGTTCTGGAGTTATAGCGTCAGGAAGGAAAACCCGACTTATTTTTATATAGTAGATTGCCAAAAGTTTGATTACATTATGTGACAATTTTTTTTCTTTTTTCATAAAACTGATTCTCTAACCTTGACAAATATAGTGTCTTATATTATTAAGACTTCATTATAAAAACTGTAATACCATGTTCATATTGCGATATTACAAAAGCCTGTCCAACGAGAAAGCCAAACAGAACCGTCAATTCATACAATTTGTACCCAGCAAACGAGACCCTCCTCCGCACATTGCTGTCATACTGCTCGCTCCACGGCGCCGGCGGCGGTGGTCTCGCCTCCGTGCGGATGGAGCTAGTACTGCTGCTACAAGAGTTAGGGCAGGACAAACAGCACCAGCAGTTGCTTTCGCCGCTGCCATTCCCTACCACATTGCCGCTCCTGGCTGCCGCAGTCGCCACTAATAACACTGTCGTTGCTGATCCTGTTAGACAACTGCAGGTATGATTGGGATTTATTGTCTTAACCTAATATTGATCAATTTGTAATGTTCTTTTTGACATCTATCGATATCGGGTAAAACTTACAGGTACATTTTTTAATCACTTAAACTAGGTGGACAGCTAAACAATACACGGTCGGTTCGATATAAATTGCTCATTATCTTCTCATTCATCATTCATTCATCTCTCATTCATTATTTGAGCTCTCAAAGTCAGCCTAGAAATAGCTAAAGCTGAATATCGGCCTCCTCGATGGATTTCCACAAAGGTCGGTGCTGAATCGCTTACACTCAGTGACTTCCAAGTCCCAACCACTATTTCTGTGATGATATATACAAATCTATTCACATAGCCTTAAATGTCTTCTCATCCTGGATCAAAGCTAGACTAAAACATTATGTATTTCAGTCGGTAGCCCACGACATGCTTGGTACGATAGGTGAGTTGGGCATCCCAGGAGGGTCTGCCACAAGGCTGCTTCACACACTACGCGAACTGGCCGTGGCTCTCTCTGCCTGTATCTACCAGAGTCTATGCGATTCTGATACCTTCTGCATGAAACACTCGGCGCATCATGAAAGGTTAGTTAATGGATTTTAGGTATTGCTTAATTTTGAAAGCGATTAAATATTAAGATTAGTTCTTAAATGTGCTTAAAGTAATTTTTATTTATTTATTAAAAGAGAGAATTGAAAACTGCAGGAGGTGGCCATTTTTGGTGCTTCTAAATTCTGCTCTATTTTTTTGCTTCATTAAGCTTTTTTTTATAATGAATATAGAATAATTGTCATGATGTCTTTGTACTTAGTTTCAGTATAATAGCTGAGACACCTAGTACTTCGAATCTCCTCGCGCGACCGAGGCGGTTTTCCGTCGACGAGCTCACTGTGACCACACCACCAAATAAATGGCCAGGTAAGTAACATAATTCATTCAAAGGCAATTTACAATAAAACATATGTACTTAAAAAAACCTTCTTAATTTTTTGGTAACTCATGTGTTTCTTCTACCAATATACGTTGTCATTTGACCAGACCCTTGTCGCAAATCCGTGGGACGCCTATTTGTGGTGTCAATTTTATTTATTAGATTCAGGTAGAGCAAAAATCCTGAAATCTCATAATACAGAATACCACAGCCTACCTACCTAAACTTGTTGTATTCCTGCGCGTGAATAAGGTCGCCAGAGCTCATTGGAAGAGTGAGTGAGTTCAGTCACCCGTGAGTGATGTCCCGTGTGTTGCAAACATCCACATGGCTACGGTAGACGCTTACCATCAGGCGGGCCGTATGCTTGTTTACCGACTTTGTTTTTTTTTTTTTTTTAATTCAATCAAAATAACATCGCATCAACCTTTTCATTCAACTACTAACTCACTACAGGTGTATCAGCCCTGCGAGGCTTAGCAGTACGCGCAGCAGAAGAGGAAGAAGCTCCTAGACTGCCAGTTCTACTGGCGGAGGCGTTCTGCGCCGTCTACTTGGCGCTACTCGGGTGGGCACTGGCTGCTAGGGATGCACATCTGCTGTACCGGCTCGCGGCACATTCCGCGGACACTCGGGCTCACGCGAGACTATTCGGTGGCGGAGTACGGAGGCTGTTGACTACTGCGCCCGCGCCGCCACAGGTTACTGTTGTATTTTTCCTGTGTGTGTGTTGTGATGATAGTTCGAATTATTTATTTCAGACATATTATTATGTCCATATTAAATATCAATGAAATATAGTAACTATAGAATTTAAAATTACAATAATAAATTAAAACCACCGTTGCTAACCAACCATGTGCGAAACGTGATCAGTTTGTATGTAGATGCATTCATAGATATTTCGTACAATAGTCATTTAGTATAAAAAACAGTATTTACAGTAAATGTCATTTGTTCTAAGTAAAAGGATCAATAAAAAACGAGAAATTGGTTTGAAATAAGTCGTTCAAACTATGAACGCGCAGTTCGTTTCAAAACAGCGTTGCACATACCCGTGCTCACGGCACATACTCTAGTGCAATCGCTATTAATATTCTATCTCTATTGTCTTTCTATTTCACGCGGAGAGCTGCACACACCACAGGTGCCATGTGTATAGCGATTGTCAGTATGTTTAAAATAGCGTTATTTTCACAAAAATATACCGAAGAAGCTAAGTTTTGACTCCAACTGAAAATATATGACTCGCTTCCTATAAAAAGGCATATTTCCGTGTAATTTATGTTATAACTCCCCATTAGCCAAAACTGGTGGAGCGCACAGAAGGCACATCAGTGTGGTCGTCTCTGCGCGAGAAGCGAGCGCTGCTCAACATGCGGCTGCTCGGGCTCGGGCCCGCCGCGCCGCACAAGAACATACAGGAGGGCAGGCCCACCTACAGGGAACAGTTCGTGCCGCCACACTGCAGTATATTGACATATCTGCTACTCAAGGTAAACAACTTGCCTCACTAGCGCCATCGCCATTGGTCACTTTTGACATGTTGCTAACAAAAAGAGAAATAGTGCGGCAAGTAGACACTCTTGTCAAAAGTGATTAATTTATGGTAAAAAGTTGAGAAGCTGGCATAAATCCAGCTATGTTTAAATATTAACCTGGTACTTTCTTCACGATCTCAAAAGTAGAGTTTGCACAATGGAAATGAAGTAACTGTTTTCTTTTTTCTTGTATGTTGGAGATTCTGACTTATTAATAGATGTTTGCCCAACTTAGACCGCAGGGTCTCGTAACTAAAGAAGGGTTTTTAGTTCGACCCCTTAGGGGGTAAAATAGTTATGCATCCCCTATTTTACCCCGACGGGGTGGAAAGCTATTATGAGTTGTTCGCCTGAAGAGATCTTTTAAAAAATGATTATCCATTGCACTTGTTCAATGGTAAGTAATCGTGATATACATTACCAGCCGACGGTAGAGCACGACCCGGACTACAATGACTACGATTCGGCGGAGTCCGGCGCCGAAGACGCCGAGGAGAGCGGCAGCGAACCTGATGATGACGACATATTCGATACCACTGCTAAGTAAATACAACACTTTTTCAAATAAAATAGAAACGGCTTTACCGGGAATTAAAGGATTTTGATTTATAAGTTGAAAATTACTTACTAGATTGCTTTTCCTCGATGGCATCCACTAAAAAGGGCTGTTCAGTTTTTTTTTTTATACGACTACGTCGGTATACAAGCATACGGCCCGCCTGATGGTAAGCAGTTACCGTAGCCATATGGACGCTTGCAACACACGAAGCATCTCTCACGCGTTACCGACCTTTTCCCCCTCCCCAATGAGCACTGGCGACCTTACTCACCCGCAGGAACACAACTTTACACAACATAAAGTTATTTGGTTGCGGTATTCTGTAAGGTGGAGATACTTCCCCAGTCGAGCTGCTCTTTGAGCGAATAAACGCTATGCTCTACCTCTCTTAAATGTTTACATCCTCTAAGAGTTAAAATAAGTATGTAACCGCGGGGTGGAAATCTACTTAAACATAAGCCTTATCACATAATTGTAAACACAACTTACGGTACATTAATTTGTGACAGGCCAGAGAAACGTCGTAAGGGTGCGAACGTGGAACACTCGGACCCGGACTCATACTCGTGGTACGTGATGCGCGTCGCCGTACTGCGCCTCGCTCAACTCAAGCTGCAGCACTTCCTGCAGCTGTGCGGCATCGAGATGACAGGTCAGATGCAACTCTAATGTCCTTGTAATACAGTTCAATATATCAACTATCATGGAAGATACATTTGGTACGCAATCATGAATATATGAGTTTTAAAGACCGCCTGGATATTCAGAAACTGATTTTAAATTATTATAAAAAGATGGGCAGAGCATAACAAGTTCTCCCGTAAAAAATAACTCTTCAAACTTCTCTTGATGAAGGGTGTGAAGTGAGGATCGACAACGCGCGAGGGACATACCTGGTGTTGCAAGCGTATATAGACTTCGATAACGAACAAGCGATCAAAAAAAAATCGTTTGTCACTTGCTCCGTCGACACTGAATCCGAATTTTGACAAAACTTAAAATATTGACTCAAAAAATTCAATTTAGGCCCTGGTAAGGCGCTTATGAAGACTGGGCAACCTTGTCAACTCTAGCAGCTGACAAGGTTGCCCAGTCAATATTCACAATATCATAACACTCAGGAATATTACACAGGCCAAATTATCATAATTAACTGACTTAACTAATTATCTAAAGACAGATTCTCTTTGACCAATTACTAATAAGGTTCAATATACTTTAAATATAGAACTAGCGACAACAAGTCCGACTGTCCACGGAGCGTTACGTCGCGTGGATCAATGGCAGCAACAACTGACTGAGACGTTGGAGTCTCGCTCGTCTCCCATCGACTATATACCCGGATGCTTCCCTGAACCACAGAACGCTGGACCACCTATCACTAAGTACAGGTGCGTACATACATCGTTTATTTTTTTTGGCTTCACTACCTTTAAACTTTGACATACGGACTGTACGTGGATTTTACCCATAGAAAAATTAACCCAAAGAAGCGCTATAACGTTTATTTTGTTGTCCACCCTGGAGCAGCGGTTAAAAAATAACAATTGATTTCTATTGTTATATAACCCCGACTGGGCTGTCATCTCAGATATACCCTTTTTTGCTATATAATTTACTAGTTGTCCGCCGCGTTCCCGGCATAAAAAGTAGCCTATGTCCTTCTCCATACCATAGGCTATCTGCTTGCCAAATTACATCGTGATCAGTGGAGTGGTTAGGGCTAGTGAAGTCGTAAAAAACAAACAAACTCTCTGAGCTGTAGACCTCGCGAGTCTCGATAATTATATGTAATTTTTGTTATATAAAATATAGATTATATATAATATTTTAAATAATTACCTAATTATGTCATTCAGTTATTTATTGGAGTTTTTGAAAGGATAAGGATTAGAGATGTAAAGATATAGTAATGTATTTTTTGCAACAGATGTTTGTTAGAGAAGCACAACACACCGTTCCACGCAGCTCTGTTCAGCGCTGCGCCCGCGCGGCGACTGTGGAGCTACCTCGTTAGACAAGAACCCGTCCAGGTATGTCCTCTTACCCCCCCCCCCCCCCATTTTTTGGTCATATGTAAAAACACAAGAATTCGCCCACACCAAGTAACTTGATATTTTGATAAAAAATTAGGAATCCAAGGATATTTTTGGAAAAATAACACTATCCATTGATCTATATAAAACACAGAAGGTTATTAAATAAGTTTTCATAAATGTCTATGAACAACTTGTTGTTTGCCTCGCAGGACTTATTCATTCGTGCGGTATTCTCGCGGCGACGCACGCAGTCGACGTCTGCGGAGATGAATGAAAACAGACAAGGCTCACTCCACCACCGCGGCACCGAACTGTACAGTAACCCTGTGCGCATCATACATAAGGAACAGGACTCCATTGCTGCATTCTGTCTCAACAAGGTAAGGTTATCTTGTACAAAACATGCCTTTTGTATTTATACGTTTTGAATCGTATATTTTAAACGTATTCTTTTGTTTTAGTTTCTTCAAATTTGAATTAATAATTGAAAGGTATAACGGGTCGTATAGGGTTCTCGGCACCGTCGTAGGTTCTCCAGTAAAATACGATAATTATTAAAAATACTCGAGAAACAACGTCACTCTAAAATCTGGTTGGGTTTTATGCAGGTGGGTGGATGCCTGCTAGCAGTGGCAACAGCTCGTGAAGTACAAGAGATAGACGTGTCGCTGCTGCTGCGAGGCGGCGCGGTGTGGGTGGAGGACGAGTGCGAGGTCGACCTGCTGGGGCTGGTCAGCGACCCCGCCACGCTGCCTGACACTGGCTTCCTGCTCATACAGCACCAGGACAGGTAACTAGCGTCAACTACTAGAGATAGACGTGTCGCTGCTGCTGCGAGGCGGCGCGGTGTGGGTGGAGGACGAGTGCGAGGTCGACCTGCTGGGGCTGGACAGCGACCCCGCCACGCTGCCTGACACTGGCTTCCTGCTCATACAGCACCAGGACAGGTAACTAGCGTCAACAACAACAGGTAGACCTGTCGCTGCTGCTGCGAGGCGGCGCGGTGTGGGTGGAGGACGAATGCGAGGTCGACCTGCTGGGGCTGGTCAGCGACCCCGCCACGCTGCCTGACACTGGCTTCCTGCTCATACAGCACCAGGACAGGTAACTAGCATCAACAACAACAGATAGACGTGTCGCTACTATGAGACGGTATGAGAATCAATGGAGTGAAAGGCCCGAAATAATAATAAATGGAAAGAACATATTCAATTTGAACTAAATATAAAACATTGTACTTATTTTCAAATTTTCTACAATCGCATTGTTAACAACAGCTCCCTTAACTACATAAGGTTCAAAATGTATTCAAGTCAATATTTTTCAGACCAAACAGCGGTTCCATACCTGGTACCGGTAACAGCTCGCCGCTGAACCCTAACGCGCCTCAAGTGCCTGTTGGTATGGCCAGCCAGACCGGCCGCGGCGCTAGTGTCGTAAGTATAACACTATACGTGAAGTTAAAGACATTTTGGAGAACAGAAGGGTATGATTGGCAAGACCGGTCTCAAGATGCCTGTTGTAACCATTTATTTTATTTGTAAAATATATACTTACAACATCTTTCTGCACTCGAATAATTTAACAGTTTATGTAACAATAATTTCACAAAATTGCAGGCACACTTAAACTGTTTTTGGCTGTTGCCTTATTATAAATAATAATAATTTATTACTAATATGGTGTGACTAACATCTAATAGATGTGTAAATAATAAACTAACAAACAACATTTCCAGCATGAACGTCGGGCAAGCCAATCAATGACATTGCCAACTGGCCTCGAAGCGTATATTGTCACAGTACGTTTATGATATTAACTAATTTACTAACAAAGCATACTGAGTGAATAAATGTTTAAAAGGAAAATATTTATCACATATTTTTTTAGTTATTTTTATTTAAATTGAAGTTACAATTGCTTATTCTTTAAAATATTTACCGCTTAAAAGATACTACCACAAACTTTTAAATAACCTTCTTGCATTCTAGTATTCAATTGCCTAATAGCATTCGTCATATGAAAAATCTTAAAAATATGTATATTTTTTACCAAATTCAAACAAAGAAGCATTTATTCATTCAGTTGCAAGCATCAAATTAACATGGTCTGGGTATTGTGTGCGTACCTGTCCCCGTATTTGAATGTCGCCTTCGCTGCGCGCTTCGTTTGCGCTTCTCTATTTAACTCTCACTATCTCAATCTTATTGGTCTCCAAACCAAAACCTTTCAACCTTCAGTACAGGATATATTTGAAAGGAGTCTTTACCTAGGGTTAGTACTGTATGCGATGTAAGAATGTGTGTATGATCGAGTGTTGGTCACAGGTGAAGGGTCTGCAGTTCCCGGGTTGCCACGACCCGAAATACTGTCGCCTGGTGCTGCACCGCTCGAAGCTTCTCATGAAACCGGTCAGTGACAACCCTAGCGCCCGACTCCCGTCACATTACATGTCACTTCCTAAACCAGTGATTCGCACATTCATCAGTTTATTTCGGCTCTATTTTCATTTTGTTTTATTTTCTTCTATGTTAACGATTTCTTTGTTTGTGTATTTGTGTTTAATTAGCGTTTGATTTGGTTTTACACCAGACGTCGTTGTTAGTTTGGTTCCTCTCATCTCATGTTTTTTGTATTTTTTTTTATCACTCTTTCGATGTAGAATTCAAATCCTTGTAGTGGCAAGAAATTGTTGTTTTTTGTTATTCGACGTCACTTGTTTAGGTTTTTCTCAAGTTATAATTTGTATTTCTCCGCTAATGTTGTCGATCTGCTACACTGTATGTTTACGTTGTCTGTTGTCAATTTATATATTAATTTGTGAAGCATGACCTGTTTATTGTCTAATAAATAAAACCACATAGAGGTGGTATATTTGTTCACTGTTTAAGTTTCCTTTGTATTTTTTATTAAACTATAATAATATAACATTTTGTGTATAGGTACTGAAGCATAAAATTGACAACATCAAACGAATGGCAGCGCATCCGTCGCAACCTCTTTGTAAGTTGAGTGACTGTTGGGTTTCTTTTTAAACAAATATTATCTTTCCGCTGTAAACATGCCTGAATGAATTTTGATGTGCTAAGATTTAGCCTACGGTGTATGCCTGTAAACTGCAGAATAATCAATAATTTACCTTTATATTGTACCTCAACTGATACACACGCAATCATGAGTGGATGTTCTCTTTTAACCAACATCAAATTAAATTATAAATTAAATAAAAGGAGTAGAAAAAAAAATAGGAGCGTATTTTTATTCCATTATATTGATGTTATAAATATTAAAAAACGGCCCGAAAATGGCTAATTCAATTTGGATGGGTTAATCTGTATTATAGATAGATCTCAACGTGGTCCACATATATTTTATTCTGATCTGACATCACCGGAAAAGGGTACGAAAAAATCAAGTTTCGTGTAACTCCGAATGCAACAGCTAGTTCTCTTATATATTTTTGGCCTCAAAATACATAAAGAAATTACAAACTTAATCATTTCTCCTTATAGGTACTTAAAAAAAACTAAAGACGCTTTAAAAAGCCCTGTAGGTACTCAAAATTAGTATGGATTTTGTATTGTCACCGGTCTTTGTTAAGTGTGCACATTTTAAGAGAAATCTGACGTTTTGGAGTCGATGAAAATTACCTTTGAAGATTCCGTGACATACATACAGAATGTTAAAGATCCCCCGTTTCCCACAACCACTTAGATTTAACGGGGGGCGCTGACGGCTCGGTCCAACTATGGGAGTGGGGTCACCCGTCGTGTGTGTGGTCGCCCCGAGCGCCCGGCGCGTTCGCTAAAGTGACCCGGGTTCGCTTCTCGGAGTACGGGAACAAGTTCGCGGCCGCTGATGCGGATGGCAACCTCGCCATGTGGCAGCTACACCCGCAGCACACTGCCGGACAGACACACGCCTCGCCCAGACCTTTCTTTGTAAGTATTGTTCATTTGACATTCGTGGCATAGTTAATTTGGTATTCGCCGTTGATAAAATATAAACATCTACAACGTATTTATTAAACAATGATATGTCTCTAGGTAAGACGTAGAACTCGTTTTTGTCTTAAATATTGAATCAGCAGTTCGGGATCAACGTGTATGATGAATGTCCCAAGATATTATTATTGGGACTAGTGGGGTGATTTTAAGCTGCTTCTATGGCGATTTTCTATAAAATGTCTAATATCATTAGCACCTGCCAATTCTTCACAAAATTGTCAAACTTCACTCATTGGTCTGAATAAGTTTAGTGGTTTTTGCGGTATGCTGATAAATTAATTAATAATGTTTTTTCCTCTAGACTCACCAATGTCACAGTAAAGGAATCAGTGATTTCGTATTCTTGGGCTCCTGCAGTTTAGTTGCTACTGGTATGTATTTAATGTTTGAAATTCTGATAAAATTATATTCTACTGATGTACATTATACTGTAATAATGATCTTTTCAGCCGGTCATAGTTCTGAAAGTAAAAACGTGGCAATATGGGACACGCTGATGCCTATCAAGAAAGCTTTAGTGGTTTGTGAGTATAATTTCTATTTATATACAATTTTTTTTTACTTAAACGGATCCTTACTCAATTAAAACGTTTTTTTTAAATTATGTTTTAATTTATTTACTGTGGAAAATCCAACATATATACAATACAAAACTTAAAACATTAATAGTTATCAGGAAGCCAATAACAGGTCTTCACGGATAAGTTATAGTATAACAACTATACCTGTGATCAGTGAACAGTGATCAGTGATCAGTGAACACACGCTTTACATGATATGAAAATGAGAATATATTAATACAACAATGAGTATAATACCTGCCAAATAATTCTAAAACAATTCACATGTACTGCATTAATTGAAAAAGTAATTGCTAAGTATTTCGCCTCGTCGATGTAACGCTTGTACAGAAAAGGTCAAGTTGTCGCTTGCTCTCCACTTAAAAGAATTTTGTCTATAATTAGAATAGACAAGTGTAGTTATGAGATAGGTCCCCACAGCAGGGGCGAGGTGTGATTGTATAGTAACAATAATGTTTGTGTTGTGTTGTGTAGCGTGGACGTGTCACGAGGGCGGCGCGGCGTGCTGCTCGTACGCGGGGTCGCACGGCGCGCTGGTGTCGTGCGGGCGGCGCGGCGACGTGCTCGTGTGGGACCTGCGCGCGCGCGCCGTGCGCCACAAGCTCGCCGCGCACCACGCGCCCATCAAGTGCATCGCGCTCGCGCCCCGCGAGGACTACTACGCGCTCGGCGCCGCCGATGGAGATATCAAGGTATACCTACACCACACCACACTAAAACCACACTACACTACACAACACAACAACCACACTACAATTACACCTACACTACACAACAACCACACTCAACTACATAACAACCACACTACACTACACAACAACCACACTACACTACACTACACAACAACCACACTACACTGCGACTACTCTACAATTACACCTACACTACACTACCCAACAACCACGCTACACTACACAACAACCACACTACACTGCAACTACTCTACAATTACACCTACGCTACACTACAACCACACGTAAATACACACTACGCACAAACAACACTACAACTACACCTACGTTACAACACTTCACCTATATTACACTACACTACAACTACACCTACACTACATATGCACTTCACCTTCACTAAATTACATAACCTAAGCTTGGTAAGCACGAATCACCTTCACACTTAGGTCTCCAACTCCAATCGACATAAATAAAAATCAATTGCCGCATGTATGAAAAATCATCACTATGGTATCATCACTACAATATGGCTGTTTTTTTGTGTTCAATAATGTGACATAAACCGCGTGAACGAATTTAGATGTAATTTATTTTCAAACTGAATATTGACAGGACTTTTTGGCGGGAACTTACAGAGAGACGTTGCGTTTTTATTTTTATTTTCATAAATTCGTATTATAACATTAAGTACTAGGTCCAACATGTACAATTACACTTATAAACTAATTCAAAAATTCAGCTTACACTCACACACATTTTAAAATTCGACTTCAATGTATTGCAGGTGTTTTCATTGACGACGCATCAGCTACTGCACACGTTTGCGGGCGAGCACGCTAGAAGCTCGTTCTTCAAACATATCGGCCAGGGTGTTACACAAATACATATAGGTTTGTTTTCCTTCTATTAAATATCGTTGCCTATTTCTGTGTTATTTTTACCATAGTTATTCAATCCGCTCGAACTTAGTGAAAGAATCATGGCGAGATCCATACATTGATTTGTACAAAAAATAAAACATTTTAGAGGGTTTTGAATAACTTCCAATGTTGAGATTACATTACCAGCAACATATTAATATACATGAAATATTTTATAAACCCCGCAAAACATAACAACAAAATAACGGTTTTGGTCGCGAATAGTCGCGATTCGCCAGCATGCCATAGAAATTAGCATTTCTATCCCGGGGTTCTAAAAATATTTTAAATGGCTCAAGTTATTCCTTAGGCACCAAGGATCAATTATAACTTCATTGTAACGTCTCTAAAAATCTTTATTTTTTTGTACAAATCTCGCCATGATCCATTGAAACTCTTGTCTCGGGTCTCGGTAGCCAGTAAAATGCTTGACTTACTCAAGGTTGAGTTACATCATAAACTTATTTATTACTTTTTTCGTTCAAATAATTACAACTTGAGTGAACCGGGACAAATAAAGAAAGCTAGTTGTTCCGTTCAAAAACTTTTTTATACTATAGACTTGCTATATATCCAACGTAGCGGCGAAAAGAGATACCACAATCCTTATGAACACTTTGACAAATTTATTTAGAGTAAGAGCCCATAGCGTCGCGAATTCTTTGGTGTCTGATTATCCGTCCATATATGTTGTATTATGGGCATGAGGTACTATTGTATGGTTTTGGTCAGATAACGGCGGGCGGCTGTTCTCGTGCGGCGCGGACGGCACCATGAAGGTGCGCAAGCTGCCCGAGCGGGACACGCCGCCGCTGCACCAGCCGCACTACTAGTGCCCGCAGCGTTCATACACCACACTACACGGTAACATAACATAACATAACATACTTATACTCTACTTTATATGAATATCTTTAATCATGTCAAAGAAAAGTAAACCTTATTGCTTTACGATAAGGCTCAAATGTATCATCAACAAAAAAAAATACATTCTTGGACTCCAAAAAGGAATTATTTTAATTGAGATAATATAATAACAATAAATCTTTTATAAAGTTATAACGAGTTTCCTTCCCGCATCAAATACAGTTTGCGTAAAAATAATATATCTAATATCATTGGTGCAGGTTACAAATTCAATTGTTTTAATCACGACTTAAAACATGACTTCCATTTATTGACTTTCTAAAATACCTAAAGCTTATGCTACGCGAACAGAGCACGAACCGAGCACCCGTGGAGCACGAATTCGCTTAGCGTATAGCGCACCAAACTTATCTGACCCGGTGGCCAAAAGAGGAACTAACGACGCCAGTTTGAAATGTCAGTCTGCCTGCCATTCGCCATTGGTTGTTTGCTCCACCAAATGCGATAACATCGCCTCTCTCACCGGGCCAGATAAGTTTGTTGAAATATAGACGGGCTTACGAGCCTCGAACGAGCGTTCGGCTCGCGACAATTGATAGTTTTTTGTTGAACACAGGGATTCGCAACACACTCGTTTGTAGGCTCGTACGTCAACACTTGACATCGCGAGCAACGAACGAATAAAGGCTCGGCTCGTGCTGTTCGCGTAGCGTGGATGCACCATAAAACATTTTGTTTATATGTAGGTAGGCGAGAGGCGCGATGTTAGCGCCGAGTCCGGCGCCGCGTCGAGCCTCACTCCTTGTGATGTATTTATCGTTGTTGCTATTCAAATGTTACGAGTATGATGATTATTATTACGCCGTTAGACTAGTCACTGTGTAGGCAATGTTGTATCTTATAATATATTAAAAATGTTAATGAATCTTTAGTTATTTCTAGTGTGGAATATTCGCTATTTTTATCTTAATAAAAACGTGTCCTAGATGAATATATAATTTATTTATTTGCACTTACTGTTAGTCGATATCACTGGTGCGGCGACGCGAGGCGGAACGATCGCAGAACAGTGGCTGGCCTATTAACGTTACTGTATACAGAATTAGTGTTCTATGTACCAAGTCGTATGTATGTTAGTATTTATAAAGTGCAATAACTCTTTTAACACGATCGCTAACTTATGATTCCGACTGCTGACGACGTCGAAGCCTTTACTTAGATAACAAATTAGCCCATTTTGAAGGAATTAGCTTATGTGAGACCATATAACTTATGTGTAACTTGTTGACGCATAATAAATATAAATAATTTATTAAATACATAAGTATATATCGATTTACATTGTAATACTTTGTTGGCTTATATTTAACAATGTTTAATGAATATTATATTAATCTTATAATAATGTGGAGTGATGATACTATTTGATCGGCATATTAGGCCCATGTTATAGAACGAGAATCAAAACTAACATGTATCAAGAATGTGTGTTAATCTAAAATAAACTTTATGTCATAGTTTCAGGATTTGAACTGATTCAATCTCTACTCAGAACTTGACTCAGTTTGATTGGCGTTCTATAATGAACCTTAGTAGCATGATACTTAGTTATTCACTAAATACGGCACCTCAATCTTCTAGCTTTAAGTATTATACTATCTATATATTGTATGTGATGTATTCGAGATTACAAAATTCATGTTATTTTTAAAAGCAATATTGTGTTACAAAAAACATTTGTTTGAATCGAAGCAATAAATTTTACAACTCCTTATATATATTTTCGTATGGGTTTCTTAAACAGTATTATACAATTATTAATTAACTGAGGCTGCGAAATTGTTAACCCGTAATGCAAACAAATTCCATCGTTAGGTACACTGTTCAGTACAGATGTAATCTGGCATTTTATTCCAATAAAATTACGAAAATTATTTTATATTCGTTACTCTAATATTTATATTTTTCTTTATTACTAACTGAATTAAATGGCGATTATGAAATACAATTGAATTGATGGTAACGTTCGCTCCACTAACTTATGAGATAGCAAGCACTAATAACAATAATAAACGCATAACTAGGGATCATAGATAAATTCATAGTTATAAAGTTAAGAGTTAAGACACCGTGGAGTAGTTGCATTGAATATTAGTATTCACGAAACCCTAATCTGAGTGATGTTAAAAGACATTGGTTTCGTTGTTTTGTTTGGTTAACTATTTGTAATATTTTCATAGGTCAATTAATTTATAATCACCAAAGTTTTATGTTCTTATGCAACATTCTGATTGTATAGCTGCTGCATATGTAAAATATAAATTTTAAATAAGTTACCATGTGTTAGGCTTTAAAATTCGCACAATATTCAACATGGAACAGGTTCTTAATACCATTATATCTGTAAAATTGTTAAAGCAACCATAGCCACCTATGGACCGCCGGCTTTTCAAAATTATATTGTTTCCTATTCACGTTTAATGTAAATACATAATTATGTTGTGAATTCCTTACATACAAATAAATCGTTTTATTCTTCTTTTTCATACAGAAGTTTACAGTAATAACATTGGCCCTACATTGAAATATTTCAGCCAATTCTGTTCTTCGTGTATGTACCAACATTTTGTTATTCAAATTATAATTTATTTTAGTAATGGCTTTGTTAAATCATACTTTTAAAGAGTTAGCTAGCTGTGATGTATTAATAGTTGATGTTTGGACCTCTAATCCAACCCTATTTTTCTTCTTGTTAAATTAGTTTCATCTTTCTACAAATTGAACAACTCGTCTATGAGCATAGCGTAAAGTTATTTAAACAAACTCTAATGTGTACACGAAGAAAGTCAATTTTAAATAACTCAATAATAGTAAATTGTATTTATTGATTAAAATTCCACACACAGTACCCTGTTAACATGGACAATGTTCATATAAAATGCTTGTTTTATTTATAAAGGAAACATTTAAAATAAAGTTTTAACTCATATACATTCTTTTATTTATTTCGACCAAACATTCTTTTATTTATTTCGACCAACCAACTCATTCTTTACTTATAAATGACTTTTGCTCGATGACATACAAAGCGGAATACAGGATTCAAGTGAAGTAGGCAGGGCATCGCCAGGCAGATGGGACAGTATCGGAATGATAATCAAGAGGCTGATGTTTGCTCGACAGACTTTAGGTCCTATTGCCTTAGACTAGAACTATATGAGCAAACCGTAGATGAGATCGGAAAGAAGAGGCCATCATCAAGGATTTAAATAACAAATTAATTTATCGGCTTACTTGGTTCTTTTGAAGTACCTACTTGTCAACAAATAAGCCACAATATCTGTAAGTTAACTGATCTTTACTAGGTGCTCTTTACTAGATGAACCTAAGAAACCCCAGTAACTTTTAAACCAGGGACCGACAAAATCTGATATATAAAAGCGACCAATAAAATAGCGGCAGACTCGGTATTCAAATCCGTGACGATGGCCCTATCAGTAAGTGCCACACAGAAGGGGCCTATCTTCTTTTCGTGAGTTGAGCAACCGATATATGGCAGTGGTTCCCAAAGTTGGTTGGACATTCACCTCTTGGTTTTCACCAAAGGTTTTCACGAAGGAAAAACGGGCATAAGTATATGAAGGACTTTTCTGGGCCCACCCAATATTCGCGACCCATACTTGGGAACTACTGATCTATGGTATAGGTACAGTTTGTTTAAGGTCCGAATAAACATTGTGGTGCAGGCCATATGAGGTTGTTTGCTTTTTCAATAAAACTCCAAAATTATTTTTTAATCCTTTATTTTATTTAAAAACACTAGCTTTGCCTTTATGCGGCCCTATATTTTTGGCCAGACATTGAAGCAAAGCAAATTGCAATTACAATACTTCTATAAATTCAGTTAACATTTCTTTATATTTAAGATCTAAGATGTTATAACACCAAGCACTATTAAAATATGTAATAAATACCTTTTTAAATAACCCATTTTAACATTATTTAAACGTGTTCTTATCGAGAACTTTTATTTCCCAGTAATCTGAAACGAATTTAGCAGCATATTCCTTACTTAATGTAGTCTTTCCCAAGGGGTTTTCTAAGAATAAAGTGGCTGTTTTGGTACCATTCGCAATGTTAATAAATTTGCAATAAGGGCTATTTTTAACTTCGCAATCTTTAGGTTTTGATGGAGAAACTACTATGGTTTTCGCATTTAACGACGTAGTATCCCCAATTTCGGCTCCATCACACCATAACGTAAATTTGATACCATAAAGACCATAAAGGACTGCTACTTCCTTGTAAAGATTTTCTAGACTTAAAAACTTACCATCTTTGTCTTTGAGTAACAAACTTGCGTGATTATTTGTGACACTAAATCGGGGAGTCAAGCTTTGGAGTACAATATTCGCCCATGGGTTCGCAGGCAAGTCTACCTCCTTCCTCCACGTTATCACTAACTTTAGTTGCGAACCTTTTAATTCCTGGGTTTCTTCAATGATCACAGGCTTCGAAGCCGTAATATGTTCAATAGATATTAGAGGCGCTCGCACAGTGTTCTCAATGAATTCTCGGTGTAAATTAATAATACGCAATATGTCACTGTTTTTGTTCACTGAGAAATAAATGTCGACTTCATCGGTTGGAACTAAATGTGCCTTCTTTCTAAGTTTTTGAGCTCTATTTATTATTTCCCTAGAGAATCCTTCATCGAGCATATCTTGGTCGGGCGTAACATTCAATAAGATTAATACGTCATTATCGCTGTGCGCTTCGTACTGCTCGTTCCCAGTGGCCTGGAATATTATTCTTACTTCAGAGACATCGATGCGCTGGCCGACCAATTCAACAAAGCCATCAGCAATTAGTTTTTCACACTGCTCGTTATTTAGGTCTTTCAGTCCTTGAGTTACAGCTTTAAAATCTCCTTTTAATCGGGCCCCAAGAATTTTATGATCAGGTTCAGCTCTTAATGTAATTCCATACTTTTCTTTGTCACTTGAAAGAAGCACTTTCTTCACGTTCATTTCCTCCAGAACGTAAGTTTCCAAAGATTTAACATCATCCAAATATATCTGATCACGATGTATAACCACCATCTCTGGTAGTGGATACTTTATGGGGATAGTCTTTCTGTCTCTCAAAACCCTTCCAAGTTCAATAACCGCCTGCATTCGTTGTACAGCTCTTTCGATGTCATTATCAACCAAATCCATCTTTGGGTCAGCAATCATGTTGAAGTGTACACTCTCGAGTGATTCACCAGGCAAAAGTTGACGCAAAATTTTGTACATCAATTCGGTGAGGAAAGGCGTGAAAGGTGCCATTACCCTCACCATATCAAATAGTACGCCATACAACGTGTCCAAGGCCACCTGACAGTCTTTGACGCCATTTTCACCCTTCAACCTTTTTCGATTCATTCTCACGTACCAATTCGTTAGATGATCAATAAACTTTGTCAATCTGGGCACGACTGTGTATAGCCTGTATGCTGTCATTTCTTTCTTTACGAAACTGATCAAAGATTGTGTGAAAGAAGTTATCCATTTGTCCATAACATTATCACGAACCGCTTTCTCATTGAATTGGTAATTAATTTGGTCTTCCTGCACGACTCTTTCGACGTTTTGCATCAAAAACCTAAATGCATTGTACCACGGCAAGAAAACGTCTTTGATGACATCCCTGACACCTTCTTCTTTAAAACGAAGGTTTTCAGCTTTTACCACTGGCGAGTTAACGAGGTATAGTCTTAAAGCATCCGCACCGTATTTATTGACGACCTCTAAAGGATCAGGATAATTCTTTTTTCTTTTTGACATCTTTTGACCATCGCCAGCTAAGATTAGGCCATTAGCAATCAAATTTTTGAAAGGTGGTTTATTGAACAGAGCTGTTGACAGGACAATAAGTGTGTAAAACCAGCCTCGAGTCTGGTCGATGCCCTCAGCAATGAAGTTTGCTGGGAAGACATCCTCGAATTCCTTTTTATTTTCAAAAGGATAGTGACACTGGGCATAAGGCATAGATCCTGACTCAAACCAACAATCGAACACCTCAGTCACTCTTTTGAGAGGCGGGTGACCGGGGCGCGACGATGGAATTTCTAAATGGTCAATGCTTTCTCTATGCAAATCCGTAATCTCTTTTCCAGTTAAGCTGCTTAACTCGGCGATGCTGCCCACACATACAACTTCCTGCTTGTCACTTGAAATCCATAATGGGATGGGTGTACCCCAATACCTATTACGACTAATAGCCCAGTCTCGGGCATCCTTAAGCCAATTTCCAAATCTCTTTTCTTTTACATACTCTGGTACCCAATAAGTGGCTTCACTAGACTTTAACAGATCTTTGCTCATTTGTTCCACCCTGACGAACCATGACGGTACAGCCTTGTATATCAGCGGCGTCTCTGAACGCCAACAGAATGGATAGTTATGTTTAACTTGTCCTACCTGCACCAATCTATTACGAGCTTTCAAATTAGCTATTATATTTTTATCTGCATCTTTAACATACTGCCCCACAAAGTCTTTCACAGGTTCAGTGAATCTGCCACTTGAATTAACGGGACAAATTATGTCTTGATCCCTGGTTATAACACCTGCAGCAAGACATACTCTAAAATCGTCTTCTCCGAAATATGGTGCTTGATGTACAATACCTGTACCCGAATCATCCGTGACATATCCATCAGTTAAAACTTGGAAGGCATTGGGGCATTGTTTGATAAAGTAGTCAAAAATGGGCGTATATTTTATGCCTTTCAATTTATCTCCTATAAATTTGTCAAGGATTACAAAATCATCAACATTTTTGAAAATGACTGGTAATCTTGATTCTTGGAGGACATAACACGTTCCAGTTTGTTTTTCTTGAACTTTCAAATAAGTTAATTTTGGGTTGACACAGAGAGCCAGATTACTTGGCAGTGTCCACGGAGTAGTTGTCCAAGCGAGGAGGGAATAACCTTCAGCCGTAGGGAATGATACAACTACAGCTGGATCTACAACATCTTTGTAATTTTGTCCTGATTCAAAGTTGGAGAGTGGGGTAGAACAGGCTGTGGAGTAAGGCATTACCTTCACTCCTTGGTATACCAAACCTTTATTGTACAGTTCTTTGAAAACCCACCATATGGATTCCATAAACCAGGGATATAAAGTTTTATAGTCATTCTTGAAATCTGTAACAAATTAAAAGACTAAATAATCATCTTAATAAATAAATAAATATTGATAATTGCCTACGCGAGCGAAGCCGCGGGCAGTGTGCCTGCGGCTTCGCTCGCGGCCGGGCTAAATTAAGTTATAGCGAACAAAGCTGTGGACGGGTGGATGATGTTATAATTTAAATATAAGCACTTCTTCGTAATAATTACCACATTGTTAGCTTTAAATTCGTAAGTTCTCGGTTCGACTCGCTGAACTAGGCAGGAATAGCAGTGCGGCGGGGCGAGAGTTTGAATTTCAGAATTATTTGTACGAAATGTTATTAAACTTCGTTTACCAATCGTAACGGGTGCGACGCTATAAGGAACTTCTTCTATTGCGGCTTTTTCAATGCTTAGCCATTATGGTCACTCATGACTTTACATTAGATTAAAATTCCATAGATTCAATTACCTATTTTATTTCTAGATAGCGAGAAGGTTTGAAGATTTTTTGCATACTTATCGGCCATCATTTTGTTATTGGCGGCGCGGCGGCGCACCATAAAACCCTATAGTATACATCTATTGGGGACACAAATAAAAACAAAAAAATATGGGGGCGTCTATGTCCTGTAAATACACGGTACAAATAGAGATCAATGTGTTCAACTTATAACCATGAAAAATGACTTATTAAATGTTTGTACGCATTCTATGGTAGCTAAGATAGCTAGAGTGATATAATTCTAGATAGCACATTTGTTTTTTTTTAAATATATTAAATGACTAGGATTGTTTGTTCGAAATATGTAGGTTCAATCGTGCACTGCCATTTGAAAAATAAAATGCCACATAGCTATCAGCTGCCAGCCAAGATCCTCAAAAAATATGTTGGAACCCCTTATTAAAACTGTTAAATCAATTTTGTTTTAAACTGTATATCAAATCTTACCAATCCAACGCCCCATCCTAGTGATGATTGTCTCCCACTCTGTTGCATATTTCATAACAATCTTCCGGCATTCAGCATTGTATTTATCAATACCCATCTTTTCCACATCTTCAGGCCCTTTTATGCCTAGTGATTTGTCAATTTCAAATTCTACGGGCAGTCCATGACAATCCCACCCAAAACGTCTTTCTACATGGTATCCCTTAAATGAGAATAATAAATATTTATAAAGTGGTAGAGAGTGCAGAGACATCTTTATCAAAAGTTTAAATTCTGACCCATGTACAAATACCTACTATAATATCTAATAATAGCCTATCTCTTCTAAGATAATGAATAAAATATTATAAAAATATATTTATCATATTTTGTTATACCACTAAGGTGGTGGGTTTTTTACCCAAGAGGGACTACACAAATCAACAAATACTACTTAAAACAACATCTCTTTGAAATACTAGTTAACTCTGTGAATGTTTAGATAAATAAAGCTTTATTATATGGCTTGTATAGCAATTCAACTAGCACTCGACCAAAGATTTAGTTGCCCCTTAGTTCTAATAGGATGCCAGTGCAGACTATACCTATTTCAGATTAATTATATTGACTTTTAAACGCAATAATTGCTCAGCGGTAGTGACGTCGGATGCTGAGATGAAAGTCCCGGGTTTGAAATCTTGTGCTTCTGATGAAAGAAAACATTGAGGGGAAACCATATCTTGGTGGTAGGGTACTTTGTAGTACACACCTGGCTGGCTAACACCCAGTTGAAAATCTGTCACCAAGCATCTATCGGTGTCTTCCAACAGCTGCACTTGAGCCAGCTTCTTCGAGGCTTTGTGTGCTTACCACCTTCGGCCATATCATCACCTACCAAAGTGAGATTGAAGTCAAAAACAGGCCTATACACAGTAAAAAAAATTATGGCTCAGCATACCAGTCTCTGCTTCATTTATACAGTGAATATTGACAATTAATTTTATGCACACTAAGATATTATGGTATCTGATACTTTATATGCATAATCCATCATTGGGCATGCTTATATTACTTGCTTACATAAAATTACCTGTTGGTGTGCATAGCGTGTAACCACATCTTTTATTGTTCCTGCAAGAATGTGCCCGTAGTGAGGCAATCCAGTGGCAAATGGAGGTCCGTCATAAAAGGAGTATCTATAAAGTTTACAAAATTTAGATTTAGGATCCACTTAATGTTCTTTAGGTAAAATATGTGGTAATTAAAGATACAAATATAAAATTCTGGCTACTATTATAACAATTTGTTAGAGATGTTACCTATCAGGGAACAGCTAAATAATTTAATTGAGTAATCAATTAAAAGGAGAAACCCTTCCTCCTGTGCTAATATTATAGTACCATATTGAACCAATTTGCAATGTAATCTTACACACCTGGGTTTATTTTTCGATTGCTTTAGGCAACTTTGAAATGCATCGATATCCTTCCAATATTTCAGAATAGTTTGCTCTTCTTTTGGAAAATCTATATTTTCCGGTACTCTGCTTACTTTTCGAGCCATTCTTAAAAAATTATAACCTCACTTCAAAACCATAACGTCTCAACGTCACAGAACACTTTTACGAGCTCAAACCACAGACTAGGTAGGTAGAGATACTCAAACAACGTCCTACCACAGTCTATTAAACCATACAGTCGGTCGACGAAGCCGTCTAGACAGGGCAATCGTGCGGGGTGTGAGGGGCGAGACGCGGGAAAGCCGTTACCGACCTGCGAACAAAATGATGTTAGTAGCTCGGTAAACAGAATTCAGGGCTAACGCGTGTTTGTGTCTGTAATTATTTTATATTAATTTGTTTATTTAAAATGGTGCAAACGACGTGTGCTGTGAGAGACTGCAAGTCTTCATCTTAATTAAATAAAAGTCTGCGTTTTCATCAGCTTCCACACACAGAAGAAAGGTAAATAATGGTTTGTTATCGTAGAGTGCATACAATAATAATTTTATATTTGTCATGTCGTGTCACTTTAAACGTATAACGCCAACAAAATGTCCGAATGGCGGACGGTAAAAAATATCTAATAGGTAATAATAGGTATAGGTAACAGGCACAGGGCATGAGTGTTTGGAAATCTTTTTTTTTTTCCAATAGTTCTGATGATCGAGTAGGAGGGTAAGCACTGGAACTCCATAGCGGAACTTCGTATCCTAGCCGTGTTTGGGGTTGTTGGAATGGTCTTGAGATGAACTTTGACCATGTATGGTTTCCAGGGTCTGATGATGGAGTAGGAGGGTAAGCACTGGAACTCCATAGCGGAACTTCGTATCCTAGCCGTGTTTGGGGTTGTTGGAATGGTCGTGAGATGAACTTTGACCATGTAAGATTTCAGGGTCTGATGATGGAGTAGGAGGGTAAGCACTGGAACTCCATAGTGGAACATCGTATCCTAGCCGTGTTTGGGGTTGTTGGAATTGTTGTGAGATGAACTTTGACCATGTATGGTTTCAGGGTCTGATGATGATGTAGGAGGGTAAGCACTGGAACTCCATAGTGGAACTTCGCATCCTAGCCGTGTTTGGGATTGTTGGAATTGTTGTGAGATGAACTTTGACCATGTATGGTTTTCAGGGTCTGATGATGGAGTAGGAGGGTAAGCACTAGAACTCCATAGTCGAACATCGTATTCTAGCCATGTTTGGGGTTGTTGGAATTGTCGTGAGATGAACTTTGACCATGTATGGTTTTCAGGGTCTGATGATGGAGTAGGAGGGTAAGCACTAGAACTCCATAGTCGAACATCGTATTCTAGCCATGTTTGGGGTTGTTGGAATTGTCGTGAGATGAACTTTGACCATGTATGGTTTTCAGGGTCTGATGATGGAGTAGGAGGGTAAGCACTAGAACTCCATAGTCGAACATCGTATTCTAGCCATGTTTGGGGTTGTTGGAATTGTCGTGAGATGAACTTTGAGCATGTATGGTTTTCAGGGTCTGATGATGGAGTAGTTATTATAATATTGTTTAAAATATAATAATGGTAACAATGTTTTATTGTTATCTGCAATAAATAAATAATTTTGTAAATATTGTTTACTTGTGACAACCCTGGCCGTCGCGATACTGTCTAAACGTTGTCGGCATTTTTCACAAGATCAAAAGCGTCGGACGACTGTATGGTTATTAGACTGTGGTCCTACCCTATACCCTACCCACAGTACATTCTTCTTCTTATTTTTAATTTTGGCAACCAAGCCCAAATTAGGGCTCATTTCTGCCAGTGTCGAGTTATATTATAGTTTCCAGTCACGATAAATAACTTCACATTATAGTCCTCAGTCAGTCACAGTCCATAAAAGTCATGTTTTACTACAATGGTGGTCTTTGTACTAAAAATCTTAACGGACATTTTGAGACAACTTGAAAAGTCACGATACACATAATTCATTTCATTTCACTTCACTGGTGCACATATATGTTCTTTATTGAGTAAAATACCACCAAAAATACACAATAAAACTCAAAATACACAAATTCATGAAAATAAAAATGAAAATGCTACGTCACTCTGCAAGTTCCCGCCAAAAAGTCCCACAGTACAGTCAGTACCCAACCACGTACCTACATAAGGTGCGTTCGAATTGGAGTGATGTCGTTTTTATGAGTTTCAAAATGGGCACTTTTGTTTATGAATTGGAAAATTTCAACAATTTTGCAACTTTTGCCACAAACGATTTTTCCCAAATCGAACTTTTAGTTTAGATACAAAAATCACATTTGCATTCTCATCGCCTGCTTGTCACTTGTCTCAATCTACCTTTTTCCTTCAGTTAATATATAAACAAAGGTTAATCCGACGAATTCTTCTCTTGCCTGTCAGTATTTCTATAAAATTTTACAATAAAAATTAGAATTTTCGCTTCCCGTTTGAATTTTCCAAAACTTATCTGTCAGATTCAAAGATGTCAAAATATGATCACAAATCACAAACGACTAGAGGTGTGTAACTCATCAAAAATACGCGAGCTGCATAACAGCTCACGGCTCAGGTGTGTGAGCCGGTTCAATGACTCAGCTCGCAGATCAGCTCAATTTGTACCTATAGTCCAAGATAAGCGAGCACGCTCACTGCGTATCGCGCGTCCAATCGAGCCGTCTGAGCTGCCGCGATTCGTTTGACTCCGCCGAGCGACTCTTTTCATACTTTAGAGTTGGAATTATTTGTTTTTTTAATATTATCTAGTTACGAGTATGTTACATTATTTATTTAGTGAATTAAATTACTAGTTAAATGTTTAGAATGAAATAATAATCCGTAGATTAGAATCACAAGAATAATCTATGGAGGGAGTCTCAGATACAATAGGAGTTATATTGAGCCGTGAGCTAGTCATTTTGTTGTTGAGCTGTAGCTCAACGGCTCAAACCCGTGTGATCTGATTCATTGAGCTGGTTCAGAGCTGAGTTACACACCTCTACAAACGACCCTGCCTCGGAGGTGGGTCAAAATCACAGAACAATATACCTAGGGACCAAAATTTGCAGTTCACGATGTCGTTTTTAACTGTTTCCAAGCAAAACGACTTCGGGGGACATCGTAATCTGTCATTATTCAATTCGGTACGGGTTTAAGCACGCTCAAAATCGATTATGGCGATTATGGCATTAATTCGGAATGCAGCCATACATAATATTATTCACAGATTAGTGATATTATTATTGTAATGTTGTAAATTGTAAATCTACGCTGTAATTTGTAATTGTAAATAAAAAACAAAACACTTGCATTAATCAACATTAATCATAGTCCGCCTCCGCCGCTCTATTTAAAGTTGTGAATGTCTTTGCTAGCATATTTCAGACAAAGGTTTATTACTACACAATTTAATTTGTAATACCTACCCAATGGATTGTTATTGGATAAAAATGTCTACAAGGTAAAAATTAATAAAGTACTTGTCATGCACGTTCATTGTGTACCTTTGTCTATTTATGTATTTACATAGGTAGGTATATACAACAGGTCACAATCAAAAAATGTAAACCTAGTTTAAATTACATATATATTTTCTAGATCGAGTTCCGCATGATAAGCTTAGCACACTTAACAAAAATGAATAAAATAATGGTAATCATTAACTCAAAAATAACTATAGTTGGTAACAAAATATTCTACACATAAACATATGGTAAAAAGTAGCAGAGATAAAATAGTAATATAATAATTATCAATTTATTCACACCATTTATTGTTCCAGGCTAAGTAAAGGTCTATTGATAATTAACCAACTTGATGAAGCAAGATTTGAACAATTTCTGCGCCGGATTGTTGCAAAGCTAAAATACCAAAGTACTGAAATATTCACTGAAGATGAGACTCAAAAACTTATAACCATTTTCAGTATAAATGAAGGAAGTTTATCAATGGCAATTAAAACTATTATTTATATTTTTAAAAGATTGCTAAAATACATATTCATGCCACTGGACCTGAAAAATGATTTGAAGAACATAGGTTTGAATAATGAGAAAGCTAATATGATTGTCAAAGTATGGTCTGCTGAAACTAGATCTACTTTAAATGATATGGGTTCTGAAACCATTGATAAGTCTGGAGAATCACTGAATTTTTCATGGAAATTAAATGCAGAGTTAAGCTCAGACTATCATAAAAAATGTAAAGTTCCCAAGGCATACTTATCTTTACTTGGACAAAAAGATGATACAGAAATTGAATTGACACATCCTGAATTATATTCAATGTTTCTGCAATTTGAATCTATCCAAAATGAACTAGATGGACTAATTGCTTAAGTGTATCTTGTTTTTCAATCAAATCAGTAAACAAATTGAAAAGCAAACATTTGGTGTCAAATACTCTGCAGCTAGGATTGATATGAGGCTTATGTCAACAAAAGATTATATACTTATTATTATTACTTACCTTCTTAGCTCCCAAAAAAGTGCATGTCAGAACATTAGTAAAATCTGGTATTCCAACTATGGAAAGAAAATACTGACTACAGTAAGATGTGGTATAGTCTAATATCTAAGGATGAACATGAATTGCATAGAAAATATAGATTTTCTACAAGATTAGCTTTTAGCAAACCCATGATCCCAATTTTCTACCCACTTAAACTACCTAGCCTACCTAATAGGTGAATTTTGATAGCCCATAACCATCCATGTGTTGAAAACAGACATACAAAATATTAACAAAATTTTGTGAATATTTGTAAAATGTTTCTACAGAGATAGTTCCTTTGAATAAATGGAGAGTCAAATATTACTTCTTAGCACAAACTACTAAAGCTTCTTAGCATGGCCATATTATTGGTGTTGAATTTACAAAATCTTTTACGAATTCTGGACTTATCACACACTGAGAACTAAAGTGACCTATCTCAAAATTTTAGTAAATTGAGATATATATACAGAAAAACTTAAAAAAGTACATTCCATCACAAATATTAAAAAACTGACCATTTATGGTGGGCGAGGGATACAGGTATATTTCATTCTCCCAAGCGAAAGTGTAGTAACATAGGAGACATAAATCCCAGGATATTATATAGGTAGACTAATTTTGAATAAGGTCTGTGTTATTTTAATTAAATTCTACTTTATTTGTAATAAATAGTCAGTATGAATTACAGCATTTTTAGAACTAAAGTGACTTATTTTTCACACTTTTTTATCTAATCTTATTTTATATAAGAAAATAATTATTTTATACAAAATAAAGTATGTCGCCAGCCTTAATGAGGAGTTTTCTTATGAATCATAACTTATGATTCATAAGTTATGATACAATGCGTAGTATATCTCTACTTAGTTTGTGTATGATACCTCTATCCATGCTCAGAAATTCCTGTCAAACTTTTGCTGCTGAGGGATGAGGGCTCCCACTTACACGCTCTCGCCAAGTTGGACGTGTTGGTTTGATTAGTTTTCTCTGTCTACGGTTTGAGAGTACCTTCGATACTTCTTCTTATTTTTAAGTTTGGCAACGAAGCCCAAATTAGGACTTATTAGCCAGTGTTCACCATCCATATAAGTATTTTATTACAATGGTGGACATTGTACTAAAACTCTTCACGGACTTTTTGAGACTACTTGAAAAGTCACGATACACATAATTCATTTCATTTCACTTCACTGATGCACATGGATGATATTTATTGGGTGAAATACCACCAAAAATACACAATACAACTCAAAACACACGTATTAATGAAAATAAAAATGTTAATGCAACGTCACTCTGCAAGTTCCCGCCAAAAAGTCCCGATTCTTAATCTTCTTATTTTTAAGTTTGGCAACCAAGCCCAAGTTAGGGCTTATTTCTGCCAATGTTGAGTAATATTATAGTTTCCAGTCCCAATAAATCACTTTCACATTCTACCTAGTACTCAGTAAGTCACCTCCATAAAAGTCATGTTTTACTACAATAGTGGTCATTGTACTAAAAGTCTAGGGACTTTTTGAGACAACTTGAAAAGTCACGATACACTGTGATTTTTATCTTCACTCTACCTCTACGTTCCGAGTTATTCCAAAGAAATTGAATATGCGGGTTATTCCGAGGTTCTTCCATAGACAAATCGTACAAACTGTGACGTCATATGAACACTAGCTAGGGCGCAGTCCGTTGTACTATATTTCATAAAATACAGCATCAATAACAAAACAAAACAAACAGTTATTTCCAATTAAATAAAAATAACTATTAGTAATCAAGTACATTACATACAATTTTATGAATAAAAGTAGTAAAATATAGTCTAGATATATTACGTTACACCGAACCAAAAATCTACAGATTTTTCTGTAGATTTATACAAATCAATGACGTGAAATCGTAATAAACGTTATATCAAGTCGTATGGAACGCACCATCATACATCCATCCATCCATACGTCAGAGGTTTTGGCAGGGCAGCCCGTGGGTGAACTATTTTCTTCATTGTTGACCTTTCCTAAATCTTAGGTGTAATTATTTCATCATTAGACGTACTCTGGCTGCACCCTTATTAGTTATTTTATATATTTCGTCAAAGTCTCTACGATGGACTCCGAAGATGACACAAAGGACGATGTGGATTCTGGGAATGAGTCTAGCGGAGACGATGTCGACTTTGTAATGGACGTTGAGACTCACAGTACAAGGGAACGACAAACGGAGCTCGAGGAATATCCATACGAAGTGTTATCTACGGAGGAAATCGTTCAGCACATGGTCGATTGCATCAAAGAGGTGAACACTGTTGTTGAGGTCAGTATGATGTGGTAAACAATGGACTAATTGAATGAGGTTACTCATATGCTGGTGTCCCACAATAAGATCTTTTGTGTCGTACTCCAATTTACTTTCTTACAAAGTTCACCAATATACTATAGCATCTAACCTTTTGTGTTAAGTTGGAAAGATGGAGAGTGCAGTGTATAACAAATTATTGAGTTGGCCTATAAACCTCATTTAGGTTTCTCAATAAACATAGTATTAAATGCTAACAGTATGTTTCCCCTGACCCTTAAACATTGTTGAATTAATGCATAGGAGGCATTTTTTTTCTCTGACAAAGGTAGATTTTGAATGAAAAATGAGTCATATTAGTGACTAATAGATTAAATCATATATCAAATGACTTTTTAATAGCTCAAATACCTTTGTTTGAGAAGGAAAAATATTAACATTATTATAGTTTCATAGGGATTTTCGAATATCAACTTTTTTTTTATCATAAAGTTGACATATAAACACCAAGGAATATTTTGGATTGTTATTATGGCAAAACAATGAGAATCATATAAGATACTGCAACATACTATCCTATATTATATTTATCCTTAAAGAAAGAGAATAGATAAGATACAATTTTAAAACAAAGGATTGTATATGGTAGATTTTCACAAATTATTTACAGTTTTCAACTTTTAAATCTGCATTTTTCAAACTCTGTATAACTTAATAAAAACATTACAGTATCTCTTTCTTCAAAAATGCACAGTGTTAAAATATCAAAAATCTTTTTGTAATAAAAGAATGTAGAAGTAAGTTCACTTAAAATATTTTTAAATTATATCTTACAAAAAAAAAATTATGTTCTATTGCAATGTCAATTAATATATAAATAACATCTCAGTTTTCAATATTATATGTTGTTGAATTTACCGTCTTTATTACGGCATTGTTCCTATTTGATAATATTCTCAGTACCTGCTGAGTTTGTTTAACTTGTAAACTTCAAAAAAGCTCAAGGTATGATCTTTCTAGGAAAACATTTGGGTATGAAAAATTGGAATCTGATATCTCCTAGAAAGATAAGCTACACTGTAGTTATAAATTATTTAAGTAGGTATGAATTTACCACTGTAAAAGAAACCCCCATAATTATGTTCCATGTTTTTTAACAGTAAGAGATTAAATACCTAATACTTTTTTGACATGGTAATGTTACTGATGGTTATTTCACAAAACTCTTTTTTGTTTTGATTGTACTGATCCTGATAAACAAGCACTGCATTGTGTGAATGTGATAAGATAAAGAATATTTTTGTTCCCATCACAAATTCATATTGTTATTTATTGCTTATGAACATGACTTGATAATCTGCATCAGATACCAAGGTTAAAAGATGAACTATTAAACTTATGAACCTGTTTATAATTCTGTGGATTGACATCGGATTATTTGGCTATTACTATACTGCACTTGGGCAAATAGTTCATCTAAGTCCATTAAATGAATACAGATCAAAATAATAATCATTCAATCAATCATTTCTATTTTTTTTTTTTATTTAGTTTTATTTTATCAGAATGACATGCCAATGTCAATTTCTTGCATAAATTTAAAGATAACATTCAGATAAGTTGTTGGAGACTAAAGATTAATTTACAATGATGAGTTTTCTTATGATATGTCTATGGTCAAAATACCTGTCAAATCATGTACATAAGGTTCAAATTATCAACAGTTTGACAGGTATTTTGACCACAGAGGTATCATAAGAAAACTCCTCATTAAACAACAGCATTAAACCATACTAACTATTATTGTTTGCTGCATTACATAAATAGTTAATACTTAAACACTATTTCAGATTCCAGCTACAACTACCCGCATACTGTTAAATCATTTCAAATGGGACAAGGAAAAGCTCATGGAACGGTTCTACGATGGTGACCAAGATCAGCTCTTCTCTGAGGCTAGGGTCATCAATCCATTCAGAAAACCAGTTATACAGAGACCAAAGGTAAATATATACCCATTCTTTGTACAATACAATAGGGCTGCGTGAAAGTATCAAGATAGTAACATTTTTTCTGAGAGAAAATGAATTGCTGTAAATGTCAACTACCAAGCAATAACAGTCTTTATTCTATTCCCTTCTCTGGGCTTTTTAGTTTAAATGCTTACCACCTTTAGCCACTTCATCACTGACCTTGCTGAGATTGTGTTCGAACTATAGTAAATTGCTACTGTAAAATATATCTATGAATGTATCTTTATGCAATGTAATGTTAATGCTATCATTCTATTAATATTCTATCCTGCGGGTCAAACAAAAGCGATTCACAGTAAAAATGGAAAATAGATAATGAGACAGATTATTCCAGTCTTAGTATTAAATTAATCCTAAGAGGACTGGATCAATGATGATGTAGTGATTATTCTGAGCAAAGACAATGTTACTTTTAATTTATATGTAACTAGCTGTCCCCCGCGGTTTCACCCGCGTTCCCAGGATAAAAAGTATCCTATGTCCTTCTCCATACCATAGGCTATCTGCATGCCAAATTTCATGATGATCCGTTGAGTAGTTGAAGCGTGAAGGCATAACAAACAAACAAACTCACTTTCGCATTTATAATATTAGTAAGGATAACAATATTTACAAATAAGTGAAAGTATATATGTATATTAATTTGTTTATCTGTTGTTTTGTAGTTGCCCAGACGGATATCAACATCAGGGACAGAGGAATGTGAAATATGTTTTACAATTTTACCAACATCAGTAAGTATTTATATGTATGTTTAATGGATTGTTATTTCAGCTAATAAGTCTAATATAAAACCAAAATGGTTTGAAAATATCTTCTGGTTTCTACACAAGCTTTATTGCCCAAACATCAATTCATTGCTGTGTTAAGAAGGACACATTTTAAATTGGATTTACAATAAGGATTATTTCGATAGAATTTTTTAGAGGGAAGTTTTGAGTGTTTTATTATTTGTTTTCACAGATAATGACAGGGTTGGAATGTGGACACAGGTTTTGCACACAGTGTTGGTGCGAATACTTAACAACTAAAATAATGGAGGAGGGCCTAGTAAGTCTTAATTCTAATTGCCATATTATTATTTTATAAGTAGACAAGGTTTTGTCAAAATGTTCAAAGCCTAGTATTAAACACTTAATAAAACAAAAACAACAAACAAAACGTTGTTATTGAAAGATTTGTAACTGTTTCTCATTTTGACATCGTTTTTATTTGAATATGCTATCAAAAAATATGTGAGAAATTGTTATGTTGCATAATTACTATCCGTTGCCATTTTGTTTTATAAGTATTAATATTTCGTTCTCAAAATCACCTACATTCTGAATCATGTGATTACATATCTCCATCGTTGGCATTTCATATATGATCAAAATGATTGCCATCTTGCTGTTTCTATCAAACACATAAAAAATGAGAACTTGGGATCAGAGTTTAACATAGAGGGTGTCTCTTCTTGTCGCAATATGTTCGTTTCTCTTTGACACAATGTTGTATGTGTGCTGTCAAAAGCTGCCTATTTGATCTTGCCGACTTTAGCTGGTAAAATGTGTGGATAATTTTGGGTATGTATTAAGTAATGTTTAATATTGTGTAGGGTCAAACAATAGCGTGTGCGGCGCACGCTTGCGACATCCTGGTGGACGACGCGACCGTCATGCGACTGGTGAAGGAGCCGCGCGTCAAACTCAAGTATCAACACATCATAACCAACAGTTTTGTTGAGGTAACTAAACAACCCACATTATATACAGGTGTTTTTGCATTGGACTCGACATACTAGATACTTGAATAAACTTCGAAAAGATTTGTCTTAATTTCTTTACTGTTTATATTCGTGGATTTTTTTTCTACTTTACTAAAAAAAAAAACGCCTCATATTAGGTTAACACTAAAAATTATAAAAAGTCTATCTAGGAAATAATTATCGTCCTCCGATAATATGGCGCTTCTCGCCTTTTCAAAACCACACCATACTGGTGGCAGACCATAGTTATAGTTTTTCGTACAAAAATACTTATACACTGATAACATAACAGTTTAACACTATTTACTTTCTATAATTTGTATCAAATACGCAAGTTATTAATATACATATATGTACAGTGCAACCGTCTGCTCCGGTGGTGCCCCTCGCCGGACTGCAGCAACGCCATCAAGGTGGCGTACGTGGAGGCGGCGCCCGTCACGTGCCGCTGCTCGCACACCTTCTGCTTCGCGTGCGGCGAGAACTGGCACGACCCCGTCCGGTGCTGTCTGCTCAGGAAGTGGATCAAGGTACCGACACTACACTACACAACTACCTCACCATCCCATGACTGCAGCAACGCCATCAAGGTGGCGTACGTGGAGGCGGCGCCCGTCACGTGCCGCTGCTCGCACACCTTCTGCTTCGCGTGCGGCGAGAACTGGCACGACCCCGTCCGGTGCTGTCTGCTCAGGAAGTGGATCAAGGTACCGACACTACACTACACAACTACCTCACCATCCCATGACTGCAGCAACGCCATCAAGGTGGCGTACGTGGAGGCGGCGCCCGTCACGTGCCGCTGCTCGCACACCTTCTGCTTCGCGTGCGGCGAGAACTGGCACGACCCCGTCCGGTGCTGTCTGCTCAGGAAGTGGATCAAGGTACCGACACTACACTACACAACTACCTCACCATCCCATGACTGCAGCAACGCCATCAAGGTGGCGTACGTGGAGGCGGCGCCCGTCACGTGCCGCTGCTCGCACACCTTCTGCTTCGCGTGCGGCGAGAACTGGCACGACCCCGTCCGGTGCTGTCTGCTCAGGAAGTGGATCAAGGTACCGACACTACACTACACAACTACCTCACCATCCCATGACTGCAGCAACGCCATCAAGGTGGCGTACGTGGAGGCGGCGCCCGTCACGTGCCGCTGCTCGCACACCTTCTGCTTCGCGTGCGGCGAGAACTGGCACGACCCCGTCCGGTGCTGTCTGCTCAGGAAGTGGATCAAGGTACCGACACTACACTACACAACTACCTCACCATCCCATGACTGCAGCAACGCCATCAAGGTGGCGTACGTGGAGGCGGCGCCCGTCACGTGCCGCTGCTCGCACACCTTCTGCTTCGCGTGCGGCGAGAACTGGCACGACCCCGTCCGGTGCTGTCTGCTCAGGAAGTGGATCAAGGTACCGACACTACACTACACAACTACCTCACCATCCCATGACTGCAGCAACGCCATCAAGGTGGCGTACGTGGAGGCGGCGCCCGTCACGTGCCGCTGCTCGCACACCTTCTGCTTCGCGTGCGGCGAGAACTGGCACGACCCCGTCCGGTGCTGTCTGCTCAGGAAGTGGATCAAGGTACCGACACTACACTACACAACTACCTCACCATCCCATGACTGCAGCAACGCCATCAAGGTGGCGTACGTGGAGGCGGCGCCCGTCACGTGCCGCTGCTCGCACACCTTCTGCTTCGCGTGCGGCGAGAACTGGCACGACCCCGTCCGGTGCTGTCTGCTCAGGAAGTGGATCAAGGTACCGACACTACACTACACAACTACCTCACCATCCCATGACTGCAGCAACGCCATCAAGGTGGCGTACGTGGAGGCGGCGCCCGTCACGTGCCGCTGCTCGCACACCTTCTGCTTCGCGTGCGGCGAGAACTGGCACGACCCCGTCCGGTGCTGTCTGCTCAGGAAGTGGATCAAGGTACCGACACTACACTACACAACTACCTCACCATCCCATGACTGCAGCAACGCCATCAAGGTGGCGTACGTGGAGGCGGCGCCCGTCACGTGCCGCTGCTCGCACACCTTCTGCTTCGCGTGCGGCGAGAACTGGCACGACCCCGTCCGGTGCTGTCTGCTCAGGAAGTGGATCAAGGTACCGACACTACACTACACAACTACCTCACCATCCCATGACTGCAGCAACGCCATCAAGGTGGCGTACGTGGAGGCGGCGCCCGTCACGTGCCGCTGCTCGCACACCTTCTGCTTCGCGTGCGGCGAGAACTGGCACGACCCCGTCCGGTGCTGTCTGCTCAGGAAGTGGATCAAGGTACCGACACTACACTACACAACTACCTCACCATCCCATGACTGCAGCAACGCCATCAAGGTGGCGTACGTGGAGGCGGCGCCCGTCACGTGCCGCTGCTCGCACACCTTCTGCTTCGCGTGCGGCGAGAACTGGCACGACCCCGTCCGGTGCTGTCTGCTCAGGAAGTGGATCAAGGTACCGACACTACACTACACAACTACCTCACCATCCCATGACTGCAGCAACGCCATCAAGGTGGCGTACGTGGAGGCGGCGCCCGTCACGTGCCGCTGCTCGCACACCTTCTGCTTCGCGTGCGGCGAGAACTGGCACGACCCCGTCCGGTGCTGTCTGCTCAGGAAGTGGATCAAGGTACCGACACTACACTACACAACTACCTCACCATCCCATGACTGCAGCAACGCCATCAAGGTGGCGTACGTGGAGGCGGCGCCCGTCACGTGCCGCTGCTCGCACACCTTCTGCTTCGCGTGCGGCGAGAACTGGCACGACCCCGTCCGGTGCTGTCTGCTCAGGAAGTGGATCAAGGTACCGACACTACACTACACAACTACCTCACCATCCCATGACTGCAGCAACGCCATCAAGGTGGCGTACGTGGAGGCGGCGCCCGTCACGTGCCGCTGCTCGCACACCTTCTGCTTCGCGTGCGGCGAGAACTGGCACGACCCCGTCCGGTGCTGTCTGCTCAGGAAGTGGATCAAGGTACCGACACTACACTACACAACTACCTCACCATCCCATGACTGCAGCAACGCCATCAAGGTGGCGTACGTGGAGGCGGCGCCCGTCACGTGCCGCTGCTCGCACACCTTCTGCTTCGCGTGCGGCGAGAACTGGCACGACCCCGTCCGGTGCTGTCTGCTCAGGAAGTGGATCAAGGTACCGACACTACACTACACAACTACCTCACCATCCCATGACTGCAGCAACGCCATCAAGGTGGCGTACGTGGAGGCGGCGCCCGTCACGTGCCGCTGCTCGCACACCTTCTGCTTCGCGTGCGGCGAGAACTGGCACGACCCCGTCCGGTGCTGTCTGCTCAGGAAGTGGATCAAGGTACCGACACTACACTACACAACTACCTCACCATCCCATGACTGCAGCAACGCCATCAAGGTGGCGTACGTGGAGGCGGCGCCCGTCACGTGCCGCTGCTCGCACACCTTCTGCTTCGCGTGCGGCGAGAACTGGCACGACCCCGTCCGGTGCTGTCTGCTCAGGAAGTGGATCAAGGTACCGACACTACACTACACAACTACCTCACCATCCCATGACTGCAGCAACGCCATCAAGGTGGCGTACGTGGAGGCGGCGCCCGTCACGTGCCGCTGCTCGCACACCTTCTGCTTCGCGTGCGGCGAGAACTGGCACGACCCCGTCCGGTGCTGTCTGCTCAGGAAGTGGATCAAGGTACCGACACTACACTACACAACTACCTCACCATCCCATGACTGCAGCAACGCCATCAAGGTGGCGTACGTGGAGGCGGCGCCCGTCACGTGCCGCTGCTCGCACACCTTCTGCTTCGCGTGCGGCGAGAACTGGCACGACCCCGTCCGGTGCTGTCTGCTCAGGAAGTGGATCAAGGTACCGACACTACACTACACAACTACCTCACCATCCCATGACTGCAGCAACGCCATCAAGGTGGCGTACGTGGAGGCGGCGCCCGTCACGTGCCGCTGCTCGCACACCTTCTGCTTCGCGTGCGGCGAGAACTGGCACGACCCCGTCCGGTGCTGTCTGCTCAGGAAGTGGATCAAGGTACCGACACTACACTACACAACTACCTCACCATCCCATGACTGCAGCAACGCCATCAAGGTGGCGTACGTGGAGGCGGCGCCCGTCACGTGCCGCTGCTCGCACACCTTCTGCTTCGCGTGCGGCGAGAACTGGCACGACCCCGTCCGGTGCTGTCTGCTCAGGAAGTGGATCAAGGTACCGACACTACACTACACAACTACCTCACCATCCCATGACTGCAGCAACGCCATCAAGGTGGCGTACGTGGAGGCGGCGCCCGTCACGTGCCGCTGCTCGCACACCTTCTGCTTCGCGTGCGGCGAGAACTGGCACGACCCCGTCCGGTGCTGTCTGCTCAGGAAGTGGATCAAGGTACCGACACTACACTACACAACTACCTCACCATCCCATGACTGCAGCAACGCCATCAAGGTGGCGTACGTGGAGGCGGCGCCCGTCACGTGCCGCTGCTCGCACACCTTCTGCTTCGCGTGCGGCGAGAACTGGCACGACCCCGTCCGGTGCTGTCTGCTCAGGAAGTGGATCAAGGTACCGACACTACACTACACAACTACCTCACCATCCCATGACTGCAGCAACGCCATCAAGGTGGCGTACGTGGAGGCGGCGCCCGTCACGTGCCGCTGCTCGCACACCTTCTGCTTCGCGTGCGGCGAGAACTGGCACGACCCCGTCCGGTGCTGTCTGCTCAGGAAGTGGATCAAGGTACCGACACTACACTACACAACTACCTCACCATCCCATGACTGCAGCAACGCCATCAAGGTGGCGTACGTGGAGGCGGCGCCCGTCACGTGCCGCTGCTCGCACACCTTCTGCTTCGCGTGCGGCGAGAACTGGCACGACCCCGTCCGGTGCTGTCTGCTCAGGAAGTGGATCAAGGTACCGACACTACACTACACAACTACCTCACCATCCCATGACTGCAGCAACGCCATCAAGGTGGCGTACGTGGAGGCGGCGCCCGTCACGTGCCGCTGCTCGCACACCTTCTGCTTCGCGTGCGGCGAGAACTGGCACGACCCCGTCCGGTGCTGTCTGCTCAGGAAGTGGATCAAGGTACCGACACTACACTACACTACACAACACAACTACCTCACCGGTAACAGCTTGACATCAGGTGGGCCGTATGCCCGTTTGCTACCTCTTTAAATGTTTTTTTTTTATATTCAGAAGTGCGACGACGACTCTGAAACGTCGAACTGGATAGCGGCAAACACTAAGGAGTGTCCGAAGTGCAACGTGACCATCGAGAAGGACGGCGGGTGCAACCACATGGTTTGCAAGAACCAGAACTGCAAGGCTGACTTCTGCTGGGTCTGCCTCGGACCCTGGGAGCCACACGGCAGCAGCTGGTACAATTGTAACAGGTAATTGAAAAGATGAACGTAGTTTGGACAAACATCAGAAGTTCTCGTCGATATTTTAGATAGGGTGGTGTGAATGAGGATTAGATCAGTGTCCGACCAGAATTTCGACCAACTTCTGGTTCGGGCAAAAATAAAATAAGATAAACTACTATAACAGAGGTCAATAGGGGCGCAGGGGTCGGTAACGCGTGAATGGTGTTGAAAGTGTGTAGGTAGGCTATAAAAACTGCTTTACACCGGATAAAACAGCTTATACTTGCAAGTAGTATATCTTTTTAGCATTTCTCTTTTCTCAGTAAATGCAACCTTCCGTAACTTTATATAAGTGCCCGCGAAGGTCTATTCAAACAAATGTTTTTTTTTAATCTTTCATACAGATTGTACTAAAAATCTGAAGCAAAAGCTTAAAGTCGAATTAGACAAGAGGGTGTCTCCTTTTTTGGCATATAGACGTGTCAAACCAATCAAATAAGGCACTAGTTTAGTACAGTAGTACGCAATTAATATGAAAAATATTCAATAATAATAGTCATGTCGGATTACAGGGAGTGCCGGATTAGACAGGGGCCGGATTACCGGGGTTCCACTGTATACCCTTTCCGTTACACGTTATAAATATCCTTATAACCGGGTTGCATGTTCGTGCAGATACGACGAGGACGAGGCCAAAGCGGCGCGCGACGCCCAGGAGCGGTCCCGCGCGGCGCTGCAGCGGTACCTGTTCTACTGCAACCGCTACATGAACCACATGCAGTCCCTGCGCTTCGAGTCCAAGCTGTACGCCTCCGTCAAGGAGAAGATGGAGGAGATGCAGCAACATAATATGAGCTGGATTGAGGTCAGTGGGTTCATGTGTGGGTCGGCGAACATTCTGGAAGCATTATAGATCTGCGCTAAGTGCTCTTTTTTGAGATATAGATATGGGCCCTGGTAGGATGGGTTAGTTCTGGCAGGGCCACCTAAAACCCTTTATATCTTTTGAACCTGCGACTGATGAAATGTGATATTTGGTTACAAATTAGCTACAGCCTCAGAATTCAGATCCGTGATGGTCGGCAAATGAAAATGCCACACCAAAATATAACTAAACTACCCTGTCAAGTGCTCAGAAGATAAAATCGGCTCCTAAAACTGAATAAATAGTAAATAGTGTGGTGTGTGGCACATTAAAGTGCTCTTCATATAACTAGACAGGTCGGAAATTTTAGACGGGTCAGTATGGGCAGCTACCTTAAGGGTTGAAGCCACGCGAATATGATCTTAATAGACTGTTCTTTAATTTTTGATTTATTGCAATCCAAATTTACAGATTTAAAAAAAGTTACAGTCGGCGAGAAGACGGTGATTTTTGAAAATAATTTTATAAGCTTATTCGATCCTGTTTCCGACAAGAATCAAAAGGCTCTGTGAGACCAAGTCAGGTTAGTTAGGGTACTAGAAATGGCAGAAATTGAATAAACTTTTCCCATACATTTTATTAGGAAAATTTATTGTAACACAGTAATGCAAACTGCCCGACAAACACGTTACGATTGATATATTCATCCTAGTACTTTATTAGCCGCTACAAAATCATCACGGAGAAGAGATATCTTTGTATTGGACAAAAATAGGTGGCTGTGGTCGTGGGTTCGATTCCCACACAAGACATGCATTTGTGTGAATGAACATGTGTCTGGGTGTAATTATGTATATTAAGTATGTATTTACAAACAAAGAGTAGTATATGTATTATATCAGTTATCTGGTTTCCATAGTACACTCCGATCAGATGACCGTGTGTGAGGAATGTCGCAGGATATTTGTTTTATAAATGGTTGTGTACGTGTAGGTTCAATTCCTGAAGAAGGCGGTGGACATCCTGTGCGGGTGCCGGCAGACGCTGATGTACACGTACGTGTTCGCGTACTACCTGCGCAAGAACAACCAGTCCGTCATCTTCGAGGACAACCAGCGCGACCTGGAGTCCGCCACCGAGACGCTCTCCGAGTACCTCGAGCGGGACATCACCAGCGAGAACCTCGCCGACATCAAGCAGAAAGTGCAGGACAAATATAGGTACCTCACTTACCTTACCTTACCTTACCTTACCTTACCTATCTCACATGTCTTGTTTAGCATGATTAGCCATTCTTAATCCATCGGCAAAGTTAAGCTACCAACGGTGAGGCCGTTACCTCGATGGGTGAACGCTAGTGGCTCGAGGGTTTTCCATGCTTTGGAAGCAGTCCCCTCTATCACTTAATTGTGTATAAAATATTGTCGTGTGGCTTGAAAACTCCAACAGTAGATTGACCAATATCCCACCTCCACCAATCTCACGAAAAAAAACCATATAATTGTTGAAGTAAAGAAAGAAAGAAAAAAGATTTATTCTGGACAACACACAACATTACATTAAAGACTGTAGAAATTACAAAAAAACAAGAATTAAAAAAACAAACAGAACCAATTAAAAACTACACATAAAATGCAATGTTGCGTGATGCCAGGAATAGGTCTCGACTCAGCAATATGCTCAGGTTAGTAAGAAAAACTAACCCTCGCGCTGGTTTTCAGTCGAGGCCCACGTCCATGACATCACGACCATACAGTGACACACCGACGAAATCAACGTGACGTAACTGAAAAGTGACTCTGTTGTTGCAGATATTGCGACAGCCGACGCAAAGTACTCCTCGAGCACGTGCACGAGGGATACGAGAAGGACTGCTGGGATTATACAGAGTAAACACCCTCCCTCTCTGTCTATACTATACACCTCTCTTTCGCACCACTCACACACACATACACACATATTATGTACTCGAAGACAACGCGGAAAAAACGCTGCTTTAGGGATATGTGGGTAGTTAATACATTACGTATCTCGTGATTGGAAACGTACGTAGTATTAGCGTTAAATTGGGCATAATTTCGATTTTAGTTTCACTAGTGAACGGTACTCGGCTTCACTAAACGAAATTAGTACGGTGGAAAACTGGATATGTTAAAACTACAAACCACAGATAATATTTTTTGGATGAAGTTGTTTGTTGTCCAATTATGAAATCGGTCTCGCAAATTTAGCGGCCTAATATAACTCCTATAGTAGTGAGTCAAGAAAGAATTCAAACATGCATTATATTCAAAACAAAAATGCTTGTGGTTGGCTCTTGTATTCTTCACTATTTTCATTCTACTTTCCTTTTTATGTGCAATATTTTCATTGTCAAATTAGTTTGAACTTTATGCTAAAATTTTAGAACATCTTTTGTGTTTGACTAACTGTCACTAGCCAAATTTTTATTCTCCATAGCTTTTATGGTTTTCGTCGCATTATAAGTCGACAAATTATATTAATTTATTCGTCGGTTTTTCGTCTTTTGTTAGCATTTTAACACATTTTGTAATATGTATTAATTCTGCTAAGGTTTTATTAAAATTGCAACTCAATTGGATTATTAAAACATATTTTTACTCTCTCATTTAAATAGCATACTGATGCCTTCTTTAAATATTCGATAAATGATTCTATCGCTCTATGTTAATAACTAAACAAAAAAAATATTTCCTTCAAATGCTTGAAGTGTGATTGCGCCATGAGTACCCATGACAAAACAAACAAATAAACCGCAAATGTGTCTAGTGGTGGTTAAATCTGAAAAATTTCAAATTGTTAATAAATAATCATATCAACCGTGTGTGAAATATTGAATACAAAATAATACAGTCACATTATATAGACATAAACTTTCCATTCGTCTGAGTGACCCCTATTGTTGTACAATATGAATAGTTCTTGCTCTTTTAACATACAGTTGTCTCACTCCTCTATCTCATCTTTCGGGGGTCACTAACACAGATGCAAAGTTAATTTCTTTGTACTGTTTTGTTACACATTGTCGCGATAGTCTTTTGGGCAGGTAAGAGGTAGCAGTTAAGATCTCATTATGTTAAAATGTTTTTCAATCTGTGAAATTTTTACTACAATATATTCTCGCTAAATGTTTCTATTTTTCTGAAACGATTTTCCTTTTTAACCGACTTCAAAAAAAGGAGAAGGTTCTCAATTCGGTTGTATGTTTTATGTTTGTTACCTCATAACTCCGTCATTTATGAACCGATTTGGAAAATTCTTTTTTTGTCTGGAAGGGTACACTTCCCGTTTGGTCCCATTGTCATCAGATCAGGATTGATTACTTCTTCGTGTACTTTGAAGTCGGTTTAAGTTTTTTGTAAAACAGTCCAATTATTGTATTATTTTAGCCCATTTGCTAGGAGCCATTTAAACGTTTTGTGTGATTTTTATAGGGTCGGATGTAAGTAAACGTCGACAGGTTTCGATTTTTTAAAGATTTGGGAAGGGAAAAGGGAATGGAAGAATGATCGAAAACTCAAGCTTTATATGAAGTATGCAATTGCAAATACAGTCGAATGCTACTATAGCCTTACGACCTAGCTTCCATGCGCCCCTCAATACTTTATGGTTAAATAAAAAAAAACATGTAATATTTTTATGAAAAAAAGAAAAGTTTAAAAATAATCAAATGTTCATTACATTCAATTAATTCCCTGATTTCAAAAACATTCATAGATCGTAAACCATTTTAATAGAAATAAATAAAAAGTTTTTCTAATTAAAAACATAGCTATAAATAATATTCGTATACATCTACTCCTTTTTACTTAGTAATTTAATTTTAGTTCATTTCATTACGAACGACATTTTTATTATTTACAATATGCTTAGTCGAATATAGAAGTTTTTTTTGTGGAAGTAGGTATAATATTATTTCATTAAAATTAAAACTATTAATAATGAAGATCCTGCACACTGATACACATACACTTGAAACACACACAGAGAAAACTACGATATGGAGTTTCATCGGTGCGTTTTTACACGCGATTTTCATTACCATCGTGTCTCTTAAAATGTGACGATGTTTATACTGAATGAAAACGTGCGTTGGAAATGTAGTGATGAAATGTTTAATGTTGTTCCACACTTGACATGATAACGAGTTCCACATGGTTAGATCTCCAGTAATAAAATAAGAGTTGATTTATTTTTTGACTGTCACTTAGTTGTATAATTTAAATGTTCAAGAACTCTGATTACTTCATTGTAGCCTCGTGTAAATCGCTTAGCGTAGTGAATGTTTTAATAACTCCTTATGATGCTTGTTTGTCTTTGTATTATTATGACCTCATTTTTTCATTGTAATTGTAAAATATTGTCGTGTAATATTAAGTTCACAATTATAATTGTTTTGTTTCGCTTGTCAATATATTTCACTTTAAATAATATGAATTTTTAAATCAAAAATAGTGGCACAATATAATTAAAGAATTATCGGTTAAGAATAAACGAGAAAATATTTTTTACCAAAAATCCTATTTTTGTTAATAGAATACTGTTTATGACTATAATGGTTAAGCTGTTTTTAATTCTGTGATCGACTTAATAATTTAACGCCTGGAAGGCTTGAATATTTCTCGATGCTGGTAGTTATACAAATTGCGTCAAATAAGACTCCGCGGCCGACGATACACGCTGCCTGTTCATCGGATTAATTAAAATAATACATACTTAAATTGTAATGTATATAAATATGACCTCAATAATGACGACTGGTATTTTAAAGAGGTATTTACCGGTTAAGATTCGCGAAGTCTTTGTCCTTACTTTAAAAGCGTAGGATAGTGAGCTAAGTTAATCGTCATATACAAGTAAAAGTATCGTTCGTGACTACTTTAGGAGTCTGTGAAGCCAGCTCGTACAAATAGATACCTATATTTTAATAAACTCCTCGGGATAGCAGAACTTCAGCTTTTTGTATATTATATTCTCGCGCTACATATCTCGGTTATGAATATGTGACGAAATAAAGTGGTAAGATACGTGCATAAGTCGGTTGCACTGCCAGTATAATACGTCGTAAATTAAATTAATATGAAGCTTGCTGTACGAGAGATCACATAGTGAATTCTCTACTAGTGTAGTGAGACCCTTCCGTTGTTCAAATTATAGACGCTCATATTGAACTTTTACTTAACTTATAAATTGTAAGAGGGTCTCTTATCGGTACACACATACTATTGTACATATAGATGCTGTGTAAATATTTATATGGTTAAAGTATAATTCACAATACCTATGTATTGACGAGCATCTTGTATGTGTGTCTTAAGTTTAAGAACACATTTGTCTTAAGTTTAAGACTAAAATAAAAATAGTAACATCGAGAGGAGGTTTATTATTTATCTCATGTCCATATCCCCGGTATGTCCTTTTCCCAGAAAAACAAAATTATAAAGATACAAAAACCTTAGTAGGTAAGAGTTTTATTAATTGACGGGCCAGTTGGTGCGGTTGGTTAAGATTCCACCTATCACGCTGTTACTTTGCTGTCTTCAATGGTGAGGAGTGGACAAGCATCATGTTCCTCAGCAGTTAGCACCACTTGATGCTAGAAGATTTAGTTTATTCTCATCCAGTCACTCGGCATCATCGTTGTCTCGCACCACGCTAAGAACTTCCCTATATTTATGTAGTACCTATATGAGCGCCAAGTAATAATTCGTGCAGGTTCGATACTCTGCGTCAATGCACTATCATCACTCGGTGCCAGAGAATGCAGGCTTTTCTATGTTCAATGGGTTCGACGGTCGGGTGACCCCAGGAAGAGTCACAAGGCTGAAGATGTCGCACGCTTACCCAGAAAATGCCTGTTCTTTCTAGCCTTGAAGACCATCTACATCTAGGTTAAAGGTTTTAGGAAACACAGATCCCTGATGTGAGTTCCACACCTTTGGCAAGCCAGTGCAATTTTTGATTTTATTGCGTGGTTAGACTGGTTAGATTTGCGTGGGCGTATAAAAAAGATACACGTGATATGACTCAAGTCCCCCACCCTCCCTACCGTGATTTGTCGTGATATTCGAACCCCCTCCCCTCCTATTCGGGACTCACGTGATTAATGGACGCCCCCTATGATAAAACTGCGGTTATGTAAAGTAAAAAGCACTAGTGCGTAATAAGCTGCATTAAGATACTAAAAACGGTGCAATAAATATCACTTTACGAGCGAGTGTGTTGAAAAAAATACTAACAGGGAAGAGAAGAATTTGTCAGATTAACTTTGTTTTATATTATCTGAAGGAAAAAGGTAGGTTTAGACGAGTGAAAAGCAGGCGATGAGCATGCAAATGTCATTATTGTATCTACCTAATCGTTCGATTTGGGAAAAATAGCTAAAGTTTCAAAATTATTGAAATTTCCCAATTCAAACGCTAACACAAAAATGGCCATTTTGAAAACTGTGGAAAACGACATTACTCCAATTCGACCGCAATATTAGTCGCTAGCGAATATCGATTACATTACCATAGGAAACTCATTGTAGGGATGGGTACCTACCTGCTGATGGTTTCTGTCTTTAGGTTACTTTTATATTTTCAACACAGTATCTTAGCGTATTTACTAATATAATTCAGACGGATGAGTTTGGAGGCAATTTTTAAGTAACTATAGATCTTACGTAGTCATTAAAATATAGGTAGTTTGAAACTTTTGAAAGCTGTGACGTGAAGTTCACTGAAACTGAACCGAGCCATATTATACTTATATTCTGTAGTTATTTGTGTGATTATGAACAGATTGACTTTAAAATAGAGTAATATGTTAAATTTTCGTGTCACTCTGACAAACACAAGTATGGCTATATTTTATTAACTGCCGTATGTACAATTTATTCTGTTGTGACAGGGATGCGTTGGCGCCTTCCCCGACGAGACCTAGTAAAGCCTAGCGAAAGTAACTAGTGAGTACATTGATACGTTCCTCTCGGCTCGTAGGTAGTAAGTATTTTAGCGATGTTGTGTAGGTTTACTGAGAAGTATAAAAGTATAAGATACCTATTAGCGGATAGGTAAATCCAAAAATATTCAGGTTCGTTCATATTAAGCTACTAGCACGCGGCAGTCAGCACCAAAGTTAAGTACCTATACACGCACGGTGTTTGTAGATGTGAACGAACGTTTATATTTTTAATATTAGGTACGAATAATTACGTTAGCAAATTAGCTATTCTCGATATTTATTTACATGAGGAAACACCTAACAAAGAAGCAGAATCGTATTGTTAACCCTTTTCTTCAGTAAAAAAATGTATAAACAGTAGTATGTTTTTAACCTTTTCACTGCTTCTAGCTTTTCTAGTAGCTGTCGTGCCCGTTCCTCCTGCACCTGGCTCATTTTTCGAATTTAAATTACCTATCTACGAAAAAATTAAACAACGCACTCGGTCCATTTGGTTCGCACCATTTGGTTCTTTTGATGTTCACTATCAGTGGATTTATTGTCACGTAATTAATGAAAAAAAACCGTAATTTACACATTGAGCTATTATTGATGCGTATAGAGAAGCTATCATAAGCAAAGGTTACGTCCCATTTTTTTAGAGTCAACTAAAGTTCTCCTTAGCGCTGAAAAAATAATTAGCCGTCTAAGCAGATAGTAGAAAAACGTAGCATTTTTCCCGCAAACACCATGATTTTCACGGCGCTTACGCGTTTCGGTCAACGTTCTACAAGTGTGGCCGGATGGCCTCACTTGAACGGAACATAGTTGTGATGTGTGGCGTCTTCTCTATACGTAGTAATAACAGCTCAATGAATTTACTTACTTAATAAAAAGTTTCGTGTATCCGACGTAGGCGGACGAATTCGAGCCACTCGATTCAAACAAAATGACCAAATCAAATATTAGTTAGCATTTCAAACAAAATCCAGACATGCAAGGCTCCATATCTATCGTTTAAAAATATACTTACTGTTTTTACTTAATTTGTTAATGGAAGAAAAAGGTTTATGAATTCTGCTTCTTTCTTTACGTTTTGTCAAATCCTAAAAATATGTAGGTATGTATAGCGAACCTACTTAGGTTGTAGTAGGTAATTAAAGTTAATAAAATATCTTATGTTACAGGACTTCCAAGGGTCATTTAGCCAATTATTCGGAACGTTTTTATCAATACAAATCAAACAAGTGAATAAAGACTAATAATACTAATAAATATTATTTAGTTAGTTTAATAGGTACATAGATTACATAATAAAACAAAAGATTCATTAAAAAATTTGTAATTAAAAGAAATGTATAGGAAGTGTTTTGTATATTATGAATAAAAACATCAATAAAAATAGACAGTGCCGTTTTATTGTAGGGGACTATGCACAGGTTGCCAATAAATAGATATTGTCATTTTGTGAATCTTTCTTTCGGTACAAAAATAATGAGAAGTCCTATAAAAATATCCACCGGATATAAGCTATCAAGAACAAATCGGTAGCTTGTGATCGAGGCGCGAGCACAGATGGTCCGAGTCTATTGTGAGAAAACAGCATGCAACTAAAGTGGTCTTAATTACATTTGCCATACCTAAGTAGGTACCTACCTTAATTTATTACAAAGATTTCAGGGCCAGTGTGTAAAGTCTTTTGTAGAGGTAATCGAGTAAATTACAATACATGTGATGATGCGGTAAAAACAGAGTAGTTATTTGCTGGTCACATGCCATGCTTCTACTGGCAATTATCTTTTTACCAATCATGGACGAATAGATTTACCAATTCAAGGAGTTTAAACAGGCAAATGTATGTACAATCGCGAACTATATGGAACCCACTTCCTATGTATGTTCAAATAAAACTCATAATGCAATAAGGTCAGAATCAAAAAAGGAGGAGGTTCTATGTTCGACTGTATGTTTTTAGGGTTCCGTAGCCAAATGGCAAAAAACGGAACCCTTATAGATTCGTCATGTCTGTCTGTCTGTCTGTCTGTCTGTCTGTCTGTCTGTCTGTCTGTCTGTCCGTCCGTATGTCACAGCCATTTATTTCCGAAACTATAAGAACTATAATGTTGAAACTTGGTAAGTAGATGTATTCTGTGAACCGCATTAAGATTTTCACACAAAAATAGAAAAAAAACAATAAATTTTGGGGGTTCCCCCCATACATAGAACTGAATCTCAATTTTTTTTTTCATCAAACCCATAAGTGTGGGGTGTCTATGGATAGGTCTTCAAAAATGATATTGAGGTTTCTAATATCATTTTTTTCTAAACTGAATAGTTTGCGCGAGAGACACTTCCAAAGTGGTAAAATGTGTGTCCCCCCCCCTGTAACTTCTAAAATAAGAGAATGATAAATCTATAAAAAATATATGATGTATATTACGATGCAAACTACCAACGAAAATTGGTTTGAACGAGATCTAGAAAGTAGTTTTTTTTTAATACGTCATAAATTGAAATTAATATCAAATACTCAGGTCTATACTACCATTTACTTATATACCTACAGGTTTGTACGGAACCCTCGGTGCGTGAGTCTGACTCGCACTTGGCCGGTTTTTTTTTTTGTAGGTATATTCACCGAAGCGGCTTATGCGATTTAGATAGTATAAACTGTAATATGTCAAGGTCCCGAGGTGGTTCCATATACATTTTATCGTGATCTGACCATGGAAATTGAAGATATGATGGAATTCCTCAACGGAAAGCAGCAGGAACATCGCGATTGAAGCATTTTATTCAATATTGTCGAAATTTTATCAATGATATGCACATCCTCGGTCAGTGACGATGTGAAATCTTGAGAAGTATTGAAAACGCATATAAGAAACTCAAAATTGAAAAATATAAACTTTATAACTTTTCACTGTTCTGAAGTCAGCGAAAGAGCATCGTGTTCTATAAGTAAATATTTCGCGGACTTCAAAACATTGTCAGATAAGAGTTATTTCTTACGTTACGTTATACTTTTTAGTGTACCTTGAAAGCGGCTTAATTTTTTTGTTAAAATGTTTCTATAATTGTTAAAATTCTATCGTATATCCTTAACTTTAATAATAAGATATAGATATAGGTTCGGGATATCTAGAATCTGCGGGCAGCTGTTTCACCGGGTCTCTCTTACCGCCCGCAACAACACGCTGCGCCTGCACAACCCTACTGCAGTACTGCACCGCTGGTCCTCCCACTGCTAGCACATACCCTCCTCGTGGAGCTCTGGCGACCTTACTCACCGCAGAAACACAACACTACAATAAAATAGTGTTATTTGGCTACGATCTTCTGTAAAGTGAGGTAATACCCCAGTCGAGTTGCTCCGAATTTTGAACGGGAGAACCCGTTATGACCTACCTCTCTCAAAAGGTCCTATAGCCACGAGTGCGCAAGGAAAACACATTACTACAATATTAAGTCACCACAACCCAACCACAATGTTATTCAACGCCTTATGATGATTGCTGGATTCTATGGGTCTTGGTTGGATCTGGACTTTGATGGACCGCCTGACTATTGTCTTCTAGCGATATAAATTAGACAACTTCCAAATTACAGGTTCAATGCGTTTATCAATCAGATAACAGTTTAAAATTCCCAATGAAAGGAGCTTCCTTCCGCAGACACTCAGACTGTGGAATGAGCTCCCCGCCGTGGTTTTCCCAATGGATTACAGCATGGGGTTCTTCAAAAGGGGTGTGAAGAGATTTCTGCAGGGTCGGCAACGCGCGCGTGATACCCCTGGTGTTGCAAGCGTCCATAGGCTACGGTAGCCGCTTACCATCAGGCGGGCCGTATGCATTATTTTTTTTATACCACTTAGGTGGCAAACACAGCTAAGTGGTATAAGAAAAAAAATAATGGAACATTGGAGAAAACCACGGGAGAATACCTACATTAAGCGTTTCTGAATATTATGTTTATTTTTTTTATTAATATTAAGTTCTTGGTATCGAGCAGTTTTTATCATTGCAATTCTAATTGAATAGTTAAACGGTCTTTACACGTTACAGCTTTTTACCCGACTGACCCGGAAGGAGGGTTATATAAGGCCTATTTTTATATAAGGTAGGGTGGGTGATTACCGCCCGCTGTCTATCTACGCCCGCTGTCTATCTACGCCCGGGTACATAGCCCGGGTAGCAAGCAGGAAACATACAAAATATCTCGATTCAGTTATCACTCCACGCACAGATAAAATTAACCAATAAGAAAGCTTAGGGCGAGCGGTGGCACGCTAGCGCCACTATTGTGACAGTGAGACGCCATGTCTCGGCAGGTTCGGTAATGTTATGTAACACGCTGTTATAATAAGAGCCACGACGAAATCGTAAGTTCATCATGATTTTTTGGCGTTTTGGGTATACCTACTACTTGGTTTTAAATGCTACAAAATTAATGTATTTATTTGAAATTACAGTTAGTTGGGCGTTAATCACCCACAGTACCTTATTCTGATAATTTCCAACATGATTTTGAGTTAAAGGTAAACAAAACATCAGTTACGAGGCGGGAATTTTGAATTTTTTCGAGTTTTTTTTTACCTTCGTATAACAATATGGATAGATGTTTCAATGATTAGCTACAGTAGAAGTTCATTTGGCACATTGTGTTATGAATGTTTTTTGTAAAATATGAGCCATATTTGAACATTTCTCACGGTTTCTCTAAAAACCGTAAAACTTACTATTTTGGCAAATGTACAAATATAGTTAATCTTTAACAAAAAGTATCAATTCTACAATATGATAAATGAAATACTACGGTCGCGAATCATTGAAATATCTATCCATATTGTTCTAGGAAGGTAACAAAAATAAAAACTCGAAAACATTCAAATTTCCCGCCCCGTAACTGATGTTTAACCTTAAAAGTCTGTTGGTATCAAGTTAGTATTATTTTGGTTGATATTGAAATAGGTACCATATATTAGTGTAGATAAGGAATTCAAGAACAATAAATGATGCAATTACTTATTGCGTTATCGTAATGACTTTGCTGTTTACTGTCTATAATGAATTGTCATAATGACTTTGCTGATTTATAATTTCAACAACACTTGTTTGAAGGGAGATTTTATTTTATTTTAAGATCAAAGGAAAAATAACAGCTAGGTACATAAAGTAAAGATACACATAAAACAAAAAGAAGGCTAATTATAAGTTTTCACAGATATTATAAGTTACATAAATTTACAAACACAGCAGATAGACGGACGAGCACTATAGGTATAAGAAAAATAAATAAATAGGTTTAGATTACAAAATGATATTGAATTTATGGAATTTTATGTTATTTATGAATGGAATTTATATCACACAAACTCAGCACACAAACTAATTAAGACATTAATTAATTTGAAATGAAATTAATATGAAATGTAATGTCAAATATCAATCCTCAATCTCATAATCAAGGACAGTTCCATTGAGCTATTATTACTACGTATAGAGAAGCTATCATAAGCAAAGGTTATGTCCCATTGATTAGAGACTAAAAATTAGGACATAACCTTTGCTTATGTTCTCTTTAGCGATGGAACAATATTTTAGTCGTCTAAGCAGACAGTAGAAACACGCAGAGCTATCAAACGCTTTTAGGAGTATTTATCTACGGAGTGGAATAGCGTACCTATACATACTTATGTGGCACATTGTGTGGAAACATGAAACTGTCATATGATCCATAGGTCTCTTTCATTGGGTAATATGTTATGTTCGTCAATACGATACTCCATCTCTAAATTATTTTATTGCAATTATTACCTACTAGCTGAACACTGCAGTTTCACTCGCGTTTTTTTGCGCGGAACCCCTGACTCTTTTGCTGAAATAAAAGTAACGTAAGTTACTCTTTATAATATCAACTATCGGTCAATGAAAGTCCCATTCAAATTCAAATTCAAAATCATTTATTCAAATAGACCTTCGCAGGCACTTATGAAAAGTCTGACTCTAATACTCATAAACCGGTTCGGAAGGTTGCATTTGCTATCAAAACAAGTCCAGCCGTTTCGGAGATTAGCCGGAAAACTGATGTTCGGACCCGCGTCTTATGACACATAGTGAGGGAATATCATTCTGTAACGTATTATATAAACAAATGAATGTCACAAGTACGCAAACTTCTATGGACTGGAATAGCGTATATATACTTATGTGGCACATTGTGTGGAAACATAAAACTGTCATATATCATGTGAACAAGTATTTATCACATTATATTTTATAGTTAGTTATTTTAAAAAAAAATATGAGATCGGTTCAGTACCTCTACCATGAGTTTTCTACACTAGCGTAATCTACAGTCGCTAGCGACTACGGTGACACATTTTGTATGAAATGCTTCCAAAAGTGTCCACTAGAGGCGGTGCTCGCTATACAAAATATTCACCGTAGTCGCTAGCGTGTGTAGATATCGTTAGTGTAGGAAACTCATGGTAGAGGTACATATGTTTAGTCTTCAACGCCAAAAGAGCTATTATTTACATTAATAATATTAATTTGTGGCTATGTGCTAGCTTAGGAAGTTTATGCAATGACGATATTTCAATTGTGACTAGTCGCATCATCATCTGTCTGATTATAAGATCTGCTGCCGACGTCCATCGCCGTTCAGTGTAACATCACACATAAAGATGCTGTTATATTCAGCTGTAGTGCTCGCCGCAATAGTTTACGGTCTATATCGCTACTTTACCCGCACGTTTAGTTATTGGAAGAAAAGAAATGTCGCCGGTCCACATCCAGTGGTATTTTTTGGAAACTTAAAAGAATCGACACTCCGACGAAAGAATATGGGCATTGTCATTAAAGAGATCTATGAAGAATTTCCCAATGAAAAAATTGTTGGTGTCTACCGGATGACCACGCCGTGTCTACTCATTAGAGATTTAGACATAATCAAACATATAATGATTAAGGATTTTGACGTGTTCATAGACCGTGGGGTGGAGTTCAGTAAGGAAGGGTTAGGAGTCAACCTGTTCCACGCGGATGGCGATACTTGGAGAGTACTCAGGAATAAATTTACGCCACTCTTCACTTCGGGGAAACTAAAGAATATGCTTTACTTGTTGACTGAGCGAGGTGACAAATTTGTGGAATACCTACACACAGAGTGCATAATCCACCCGGAACAAGAAGTACACTCTCTCGTACAGAGGTACACGGTAGCAACAATTTCTGCTTGTGCTTTTGGCCTAGACGTCGATACGATGCATGATAAACTAGGTGTCTTAAAAGAGATAGACAGGTTAGTTTTCTTTAGTAACTACGCCATCGAATTAGACATGCTGTATCCAGGTATTTTGAAGAAGTTAAATTCATCGCTCTATCCTACATTTGTAAAAACATTCTTCAATGAACTTGTTAGTAATGTTGTTGCTCAAAGGAACGGCGTGCCTTCGAATAGGAAGGACTTTATGGATTTGATATTGGAGCTGAGACAACAGGGTGACTTACAAGCCACGAAGAGAAATGACGATAGCAAGAAATTACACTTGGAATTGACTGAAGACTTGATTGCTGCCCAAGCATTCGTTTTTTACGCAGCCGGGTATGAGACCAGTGCATCCACGATGGCTTTTCTCCTGTACCAATTAGCATTAAATCCAGATATCCAGGATAATTTGGTGGCAGAAATAGATGAAGTGTTGAATAAATATAACGGCCGAGTAACGTATGATGCGCTTAATGAGATAACCTATCTTGATAAAGTTTTTGATGAAACATTACGCATGTATCCACTTGTGGAACCATTGCTAAGAAATGCTCAAACTGAGTACAAATTACCTGGTACGGATTTTACTATAAACAAAGGATTAACCGTCTTGGTGACGCCAATGGGCGTGCATTATGATGAAAAGTATTATCCCAATCCAAATAAATTTGATCCAGAGAGGTTTTCCCCCGAAAATGCGGGAGACCGGCATCCCTGCGCCTATATGCCTTTTGGAGCGGGCCCGAGAAATTGTATAGGTAAGTAATATTATATTATGATACATGTGAGCAATGTTGGTAATTAAAGACGAGACGATATTAAGCACACACATCACTCTCATGCTTGTTATTTAACCTGAAAAATAATTGCGCCAATAATACAAGTTATCACTTAATGTATATAGCTAAGCCCTTACGTTAATTATAAAATCAGTTTACATAATAAAAATAAACGACTATATTTTTTAATTAATATGCTGTATTCTCGAATTTAACACATTACTGTTGGTCATTTCAATTTAATTTACTTTACGAGCAAGAGTGTTGAAAAATGTATTTCATACATTTCATGCCGATTTTTGACATTGACCTAGGAATTATTTACAATGACGGATTAAGTACATTTCCGACGACATTGATATTATGAAACGACTCCAAAAAAACAGATACCTACCAACTTATTGATAAAAAGTCTATCTTAAAATGGCAAATTATAAAGGTCAAGGCTTATTATTTATACTTACTACACATGTTGTTTTTTGTTAAGCTATGTTTTAACTTCTATTTTTATTTTATTGGCAGTAAAGTGGTCGTAATAAAATAGTACCAGTTTTATCTAATGCTGTTTTTATGTTTGTCAGGTATGCGTTTTGCAAGGATCCAGTCAAAAGTATGCATAGTCAAGATGTTATCGAAATTCCGAGTGGAGCCCTCCGAAAACACTCAATTGAAAATGGAATTTGATCCCAAACGGGTTCTTATAGGTCCTAAAGATGGTATACATTTAAATATTGTAAAGAGGAAGTAATCAGTATATTATAATTTTTTTAAGTTATTTTTAACCGACTTCAAAAAAAGGAAGAGGTTGTCAAGTCTGTTGTATTTTTTTTTTAATGTTTGTTACCTCATAACTCCAAAATTCTTTTTTTGTTTGGAAGAAACACTTCCCGGCCCCCTAAAAAGTAAACTAAGCAATATAGCTAACGCAATTCATTTTTTCGAATTTAAAGCAGATCTTATGCAATTCATCAATTCCAAATCTTTTAATGAATTGAATTGATTATAATGAGTAACTATTTACCAATAAATATTGGAATCACTTAGGATCTGCCGAGAATTCGAAAAAATGAATTGCGTAGCAATATTGCTTTAGCTTCCTTTTTAGCCCCCCCCCCCCCCCCGTTTGTTCCCATTGTCATCAGATCAGGATTTGATTACTTTTTAGTGTACTTTGAAGACGGTTTCAGTTTTCAATTATTAATAGGTAATATTATATTTTAATTATAAATAAACTATTCTTGGCGGGTTACAGGGCAGCAGTGCGTTTAATTTAATGTCATGATTTATATGAGAATTATTTCATACGAATCCATATGTATAATGTCGTGAGTGTCCCATTCCTAGAATGACGTAAAAATGGTGATAATCTCACGCTCAGACCAAGAAAAAATGAAAGACGGAACGGTGTGTTCCTATTAATAGGAAGCCGGCGTGTTCAAGTTGTTGTTGTTCTTGTTCAAGTTGTTTCTGTGTTCAAATCAAGACAGAGTGTCACATTATAAGAAAGTGAAGCAAAAAATTTCCTACGTGTGCGTGAGTAAAATCAGTACTGGCCCAAACAGGCTCAAATAGTACTGAGCCTTATTGTCACTGTCAACGTCTCAATACGGAATTACAACCGATCGGCTTCCTATGGTCTATATGTGTGTGAGGCCATGTATTTACAAGAACGCCGGCTTCCTATTACTTGCGTCACTTAAGAACACAGACCGTTCCGTCTTTAATTTTTTTTTGGTCTGAGTATAATTATTAATTGTTACGTAAACTGAATGAAGTACCTAAATGTTTGTATTGTTGCTCAATCATACACGAATTTGGAAGAAATTGGTAAATAGTGGGATAGCTTTTCTAAATGAAAAAACTTTTGGATGCTAGAGATACCTATTAACAGCGGTAAAATAAAACGACTAAAATAAAGCAGTCAAGTTCTATATTTTATCGTTTACTTAATTTATTTTGTACAAACTTCAACAATATATATAATAAATACTCAATTAAACCTCTATCATTCAGCAAACTGAACTCACTTTTTTGTCATAAGTATAGTTAAAATAAATAAACAATACAATGATATCATAACTTATTGTCTAAACTTAATTAAACACAACTTCTTTGTGCAAATATGCCTAATAGTAGTTAAAACGTTTGGTTTGACCAACTCAAACAAAATGTTAACGACATTATACTTTATGTCTCTTTATTTTTCTCAGGCCAGAATGGAGCGGTTCAAAATCGTTCACTTTAAGTGAAAGGCTTTATTGAAGGCGAATTATTAACAAGCTAAATGAAAAAATAATAATAGTTGGGGTTATTTCAGGTCATACTTGTTTGAATTATTTATAATTATTTTTTATTGTCCTATTTACAAATGGGCAGAGCATGCTGTTTATTTTTATCGTTAGTTAGTTCGCCTTAATAAGTTTAAAGTTATAGTACTTACCTACCTATAAATAAATATCTATTGAATATTTGGAAATTCTTTCATCGGCAGTTTTATAATTTTAATGTCGAAAAGTGAACAGATAGATTGTCATAAGAGCAAAATATAACTTATATATACTACATATATTACCTATTTTAGCACTTCGCAGTCTACGAGACTAAATTCAATTTTTAATATAATGTGGGAAGCTAAATTCTTGCACACTTCATTTATGAACTGTACTCAGCAAGATAAATATACATAAACAATCATAACCTACTTATGTAAGTTCCCTGGTAAAACCTTCAAGATATTTGTTCACGACACTTATTTTAAGTTTGCCATGTTAATGTTTTTATAGATTTATTATGTAAGACTAGTTGATAAGGATAATTTATAACTCTGTAATACTTATTATTTTATGAATAAATGACTTGATTCGGTGGTATCTTGATAGATAGGAAGAAATAGATAAAGAAAGTAGGTACCCAAGGCAGTTTTACCATAGACAAGGTAGGCAATAGCGCTATCTCACTCTAGAGCTGTGATTGGTCGATAGCGCATTTTCTAGTCGCTATGTACGTCGTGTAGACACGACTAACTTTTGAGCATATAAATGACGCGATTATTTTGGTAAAATTACCTTGGAAATCCTGCAGAAAGAAATAGAAAACTAGAAACCGAACAAGATACAAGAAAGAAAGTCAGCCTTGTTATTCCTGCTTTACCTGAAGACCATTTTGCCTCAAGAAAGAAACTTCCCCCCTATCTGTGGTGGGCGGGAACAAAACGAATTACAGTCCACGAACGAAGAATAGAATCCTGTCCACCACATTTATTGGTCCATTCGGAGCCGGATCAGTCCAGATTTGAAGATTCAAGATGGTCAAGACTAGGAGCACGGATGCCGCCGCGACCAGCGACGGCGCCGCCGCCGCGCCGACTGCAATTACGCCGCCTGACCAGAGAGCGCCCGGCACCGCCGCCGCGCCGCTCTCCGCCGCGCCGCGCCCTGCTGCACCGCGTTCTATCGCGCCGCACTCCGCCGCGCCGGCCGGCACCGCGCCGCGCACTGCCGCGCCGGTTACTACGAGGTCGTCTGGCGCCGCCACCACGACGCGGGCCGCCGCGCCGTCCGGTATCACGTCGCCCGCCGCCGCGCCGCCCGTTTCCGGTCCGTCCGGTACCGGCGCCGCGCCGCACGTCGCCGCACCGCTTTCCACGACGTCGCAGACTGCCGCGCCGCGCCCGGCGTCACCTGCAATGTACGCGCACCCACTCCTCACAGCTGCCCGTGAACTTATCGCCGCCAGGGATGCCGCAGTAACGTCGGAAGGGGAGTCCAGCACGACCGCCGCGACGGGCACCACCGAACCAACGGGTACTACGGCTACGACGTCGGCGGAAAGCAGAGATACAGCTCCTAGAACACAAAATTCAAGCAACACTCTAGTCGGGAAGCAGACGCCGCCGCTCTCTACTGCATCTAGCAAGAATCGACGCAGACAACTTCTCAAGGCAAAAGAGGAGTTGTTGAAAAAAGAAACGGAGCTAGCGGCGCTGCGGATTTCCATGATCGAAGAAGATGATTCCGAAGAAGAAGAACTTCAGTCAGTGCTATCTGATAGAACAAACAGGGTCAGGTCCTGGGTTGAACAAAATCCGGATCCACCTGTCAGTATGCCGCATGAAGAAACGCGACCGGGGCGGGGTGAAATACAGGGGCCTGCGATGACGACGTGGAACACGCACATCAACGAAAATAAGGCGCCGACCCGCACTCAAGAGCAAGAAACAGTACGAGGTGACATACAGGCGACTGCACTTCGGGAGCCGACTCGTACACCAAAGAAGGAATCATCACATGAATACAGCGGTTTGGCTCAAGCCATAGCAGAAGCGGCAAGAGCTTTACAGCCATCTGTGTTGGTGCAACGCAAGACACCGGAACTACCTGTCTTCAATGGAAGTTCAAGTGACTGGCTGCCCTTCAAGGCAGCATTTGAACAGACAGCGAGCACCACCACAGAACAAGAAAATTTGGCAAGACTACGACGCAGTCTCAAGGGTCCTGCCAAGGACGCAGTGCAGTGTCTATTCATCGGTGCCACTACAACAGAAGAAGTGATGAAATTATTGACAGCAAGATTCGGCCGCCCCGACGCACTCGTCATGGCTGAAATGGAGAAACTGAAAATGCTGCCAAAGTTGAGTGAAGCACCCAAGGACATCTGCCTCTTCGCATCACAGGTGACGAACATCACGGCAACTGTGAAGGCGCTGAACAAGACGCACTACCTCTACAACCCGGGGGTTGTAAACGCCGTGGTGGAAAAACTGCCTGCGACACTGCGCTTCAGATACTACGACTTCGTGACTGAACAACCGGAGGATGAACCTGACTTGATCAAGATCACCAAGTTCCTTGAACGCACAGCTGAGCGATGCGGTGCGTTCGCTCCGGCCGAACGTGTGAACGAGAGGTCATCGAACCCGAACACAACTTCACGAAGATCGGCGCGCACGTACCATGCAGATGAACAACAGGCAGCCACCAATGAAAATTATCCCTGCCCGCTTTGCAGGAAAGCGGGCCACTATGCAGCAACATGTACCAGCTTCAAGGAGGCCTCGATCAGCGACAGATGGGACATGGCGTGCAAAAACAAGTTGTGTTTTCGATGCCTACGAACACGCCGCTTCAAACACATCTGCAAAGTGAAGAAATGTGGCATCAACGACTGCAACTACCCACATCATCAACTGCTGCACAACCCAATGACGCCGTCATCTAAGAAGGAGCCCGAAACAGCTACGGTCACCTCAACAAGGGACAAGCGGAGCAGATCCACATTGCTGAAGATCCTGAAGGTGCAGGTCTCCGGTCCGGCAGGGGTGCATGACACGTATGCACTACTGGATGACGGATCTACCTGCACTCTGATTGATGAAGCAACCGCTGAGAAGATCGGAGCTACGGGACCAGAAGCACCAATCTTCATCGAAGGCGTCGCTGGGGCGAAAATTGAAGCAAAGCAGTCAAAGATGATCAACTTCTGCATCAGTGGTCAAGCGGGCTACAGTCAACATGACATCTCCGCAAGAACCATGAAGCAGTTGAAGCTAGCACCGCAGTCTGTCGACCGGGCAGTCGTCCACGACTGTCCACACCTCCATGACTTAGAAGATGACATTTTCTACGAAGAAGGTACACCAACGATCCTAATAGGACAGGACAACTGGCACCTGCTGCTGACAGAAGAGGTTCGTCGTGGTACCAGAAGCCAACCAGTCGCCTCACGCACCAGCTTGGGATGGGTCCTGCACGGAACGCAGCACCACTTCCCGTCGAGATGGCAGGCACACCGCACTCATCACCTCACCACTGGCCCTGAAGAAGAGATGGAGCAGCTCATGCGGGAACACTTCTCGCTTGACGCATTGGGAGTTGCACCAAAGAAGCCAGTCACCGATGATGAACAGCGCGCCCTACAACAGCTGGAAGCGAACACCAAGCGGTTACCGGCGGGAGGCTTCGAAACGTGCCTCCTATGGAAGTCTGACGAACCCAAGATCCCACCTAGCTACAACGCCGCACTCAATCGACTGGAAGGCATCGAAAGGAAGCTGGACCGGGATCCCGAACTGAAGAAAAGATACCAACGACAATTGGAGGTACTCCTAGAGAACAACTTCGCTGAGAAAGCACCGGTGAAGAAGGAGCGCCATTGGTATCTACCACACTTTGCTGTCATCAATCCGGCAAAGCCTGAGAAATTGCGCATCGTGCACGACGCCGCTGCCAAGTCAAGAGGAACATCGCTGAACGACATGCTGCTATCCGGCCCCGATCTGCTGCAATCGCTGCCCGGGGTGCTGATGCGGTTTCGGCAACGACCTATCGCCGTCACCGCCGACATCAAAGACATGTTCCTGCGCATCGATATTCACGAACAAGACCGAGACATGCAGCGGTTCCTGTGGCGCGGTGACCGGCGGGAGGGCCCGCCGGACGAGTACCGAATGAAGTCTGTCATATTCGGAGCGACCTCGTCACCCTGCACAGCGATATATGTCAAAAATCGCAATGCTGACGACATGCAAGAACAATATCCGGAGGCTGCAGCAGCTGTCATCAGAAACCATTACATGGACGATTTCCTTGGCAGCTTTGACAACGAAGAAGAAGCACTCAAGATATCGAACCAAGTGGCGTTCATACATAGTCGAGCCAGCTTCTTCCTGCAGCGATGGGCATCAAATTCGAGACACGTGGTCGACAGCCTCTCACCGGGACAGTCAGAAGACAAAGTGGCGCTGGATCCTGAGAAGATATTGGGCATGGTGTGGCATCCGGACTCCGACACGCTATCCTTCAACGTCAACAAACACAAGATCCCCGCCGACATTCTGATGGGAGCGAAGACACCGACCAAGAGACAAGCTCTGAGGACGGTCATGTCCTTATTTGACCCCCTCGGACTCGCTACTCCTGTCACCGTGCAAGCGAAACGCATCATACAAGAAACCTGGCGCAGCGGTATCAATTGGGACGATCCTATCGCTCCGACAGAAGATGACATATGGAAACGTTGGATTGCGCACGTCCAACGACTGCCGGAGCTAGCTGTGCCGCGCTGTCATCCTCGTCTCAACACGGCCAAGACCGCCGAGCTACACACCTTCGTGGACGCCAGCTCGACCTCATACGCTGGCGCAGTGTACTGGCGAGTTGAAGATGAAGAAGGACACGTCGACATCAGCCTGGTCATCGCGAAGGCAAGAGTGGCACCAGTCAACAAGGTGACATCGATACCACGCCTGGAGCTGCACGCCGCTGTGCTGGGCACCCGCCTAGCTCGCACCGCCATCGAAGAGCACGACCTGAAACCAACACGGCGCGTCTTCTGGTCAGACTCCAGAACCGTACTTGCGTGGCTGAGGACCGGCCCGCGAGCGTACAAGCCGTTCGTCGCTCACCGAGTTGCAGAGATCTCCGAAGAAACCAAGACTGCAGAGTGGCGTTGGGTACCGACCAAACTCAATGTCGCAGACGACGCCACCAGAGACACACCAGAAGACTTCACATCTGATCACCGGTGGTTTCAGGGACCGGAGTTCCTATACCTACCCGAAGAGGATTGGCCCTGCGAAAATAAAGAGGTCGTCGATATAGAAGTCACTGGTGAAGAACGAGTACACGTCGTGCAAGACAACGCAGCGCGCCTGACAGAGGCACTACCGGACGTACAGCGTTTCTCGTCGTACATACGCGTTGTACGCACCACCGCACGTGTGCTACAGTTCATCGAACTCATCCGACCAAGACAACGGTGTGCAGCAACATACAAGCGCACACAGAAGAACGCAGACAGCGATCCCGCCTGGCGTGCTGGCAGCGCACCGGGCACCGACGGACACACGACGCGCAGACACAAGAACGACGGGCCACGATTGTATCCGATCGAGGCACGACACCTTCAGCGCGCCGAACAGCTGTGGATTCGTGCACAACAACAACAGCTGTTTCAAGAAGAGGTCAACATACTACGTCGAGGGGGGTCATTGCCCTCTGCCAGCCGTTTGAGACTACTCGCCCTAAGACTGGACACCGAGGGAGTTATCCGGCTGAAGTCAAGGATCGCAGCGACCGAAGACATCACTGAGGAACAACGAGAGCCGGCTGTGATCGACGGAAACCACCGCTGGACCCGACTGTACATCAGATGGGTACACTCGCGACTTCACCACGGCGGTTTCAACATCACAGCAAACGAAGTAAGACAACGCTTCTGGGTGCTACGTCTACGCAACGCGGTCCGCGCCGAACTCCAGGGATGTCAGACATGTCGTGTGAGGAAGGCCACGCCGGCACAACCCTCAACCGGCAATCATCCTCCGAGTCGCCTGGCACATCATCAAAGGCCATTCACCTACACTGGCCTAGATTACTTCGGCCCGATCACCGTGACCGTCGGCAGAGGAAGACAGAAGAGGTATGGCGTGATCTTCACATGTCTGACCACACGCGCCGTACACCTCGAGATCGCCCACAGCCTGACAACAGACTCCGCCATCATGGCGCTGCGCCGGTTCATCGGACGTCGAGGCTGCCTCACCGAACTCTGGAGTGACCAGGGCACCAACCTTCGTGGTGCCGACATCGAGATGAAGAGGACAGCCCAAGAAGCATTAGAACAAGAAGCATCGGTACGCACCATCCGCTGGCGCTTCATCCCACCGTCGGCACCATTCATGGGCGGTGCCTGGGAGAGGCTCGTCCGCAGTGTGAAGACGGCCTTAGACGTCACACTTCGAGAACGTGCCCCAGCTGACGAAGTCCTACACACACTCCTGGTCGAGGCGGAGAACACCATCAACAGCCGGCCTCTGACGCACGTGTCAACGTCCCCTGACGACCCGGAGGCGCTAACACCGAACCATTTTCTGCTCGGCGGGCCGTCACATGTGCCCTTGCCAGGGGCATTCACCGAAAAGGACGTGGCCAGCCGCAGGACTTGGCGAGTCAGCCAGGCCCTCGCAGACTCCTTCTGGTCCCGCTGGGTGCGGGAGTACCTGCCTGAACTTCAACACCGGCGGGAGCCCTGTGCGAAGAACGGCGTGATCCAGCTGGGTGACCTGGTGCTGATCGCAGATGGCACCTTACCGCGCAATCAGTGGCCGCGCGGTGAGGTCATTGCCACCTTTCCCGGACCTGATGGGGAGATACGCGCCGTCGACGTCCGCACCAACAAGGGAGTGCTGCGCCGACCTACGAAGAAACTAGCAATATTGAAGACTGATGTCCCGTCGTGAACTCCAAAGCTTCCAGCCTGACGAGCCAGGACTGCGGCGGGAGAATATGTTCACGACACTTATTTTAAGTTTGCCATGTTAATGTTTTTATAGATTTATTATGTAAGACTAGTTGATAAGGATAATTTATAACTCTGTAATACTTATTATTTTATGAATAAATGACTTGATTCGGTGGTATCTTGATAGATAGGAAGAAATAGATAAAGAAAGTAGGTACCCAAGGCAGTTTTACCATAGACAAGGTAGGCAATAGCGCTATCTCACTCTAGAGCTGTGATTGGTCGATAGCGCATTTTCTAGTCGCTATGTACGTCGTGTAGACACGACTAACTTTTGAGCATATAAATGACGCGATTATTTTGGTAAAATTACCTTGGAAATCCTGCAGAAAGAAATAGAAAACTAGAAACCGAACAAGATACAAGAAAGAAAGTCAGCCTTGTTATTCCTGCTTTACCTGAAGACCATTTTGCCTCAAGAAAGAAACTTCCCCCCTATCTGTGGTGGGCGGGAACAAAACGAATTACAGTCCACGAACGAAGAATAGAATCCTGTCCACCACAATATTCCTTATTCAATCAGTCTTCTATACCCGCGTAGGTACGCATACATAATATGCAGGTATATTATTTCTTGAAAACTTTGATTGTGAATCGCTCCACGTGGCCTTAAACAAAGTTAATTTGATGTGAAACATAATAAATAACAGAGGTGTCACGTAATGGAACCCAAGAGAGTGTGACGTCACGCGTGACGTGACGTGACGTGACGTGATCGAGAAGGCGGCAAGTGCGGAGCGTGCGCAAGCGACGGGGAAGCTCGCTCGCCCACTCCCCGCACGTTTACTTTATAAAATTATCTACATAATCATTATTCTGTAACCATAATTATTGCAAAATATGTGCAAAACTGTAAGCGTCTCATTTAGTTTACGATACACTGACTCTTTAAACTTTGCAACACTTAAAATTGTCTTGCACTTCATAATATTTTTCACATTTGATGTAAACGAATTGAAAACAACCGACACACAACTATTCGGTGACATGTTCATGTTCCGTACAAGTAATGAGAAGCGAAACCTTCGTCGAGACGAGCACACGTTAACGTTATTGCTTCAAGCTTATTACGTAGGTACGTATCGCTACGCTCGCGCTGATATCGATAGAGTAGACATTACGATAAATTATGTGTTGCAACGTGCGGTTTGGGATCTACCCGGCAATAAGCTCTCAATATTTACAGAGTAGTAGAAAATTGACCACATTCAAAGTTGAATTACAAAAAAAAATATGATTCATTAGTCTGTTGTGCTTGAAAATACAATACTGACTTACTGACACAGAAGTGAAGTTAGATGAGCCTACGGCACGGCACCGTTCATTTCCATCGAGTGTGGTACACCCCCACGACACCACTTCACTACTTCCGTCTATCTAGCTAGAGAGATGTCAATCGAAAAATAAAAATACTTCAATAATATCTACCTTACTCGGTAAGGGACGTTCGATCTCTTAGGTATATCAATAATATCTTATTGCTAATTACAGTGATCTCAATCAAGTAGCCGAATCGGTTGTAGGTTACAATGTGAATGATCATACAACATTATTAACATTGTCAAAATGTAATCTGCAAGAGCAATAATCATCGAAGCAGTACCAGCCCGCTCGCATTTATCAGATATAGGTATCTAGTAGGTATATCGGATCACGGTTCAAACGGGATCTTAGGGTAACGTTCAAAGGATTGTTGACTTGCTGTATAGAGTTGCACAAAATCTACATGCCGTCCTATTGGTATATATTTGACAACGGTGATCGAACTATCGTATCGTTCTTCGTGGTCGACTCTCTGATCGTTACTTATCGAATTATGTTACTATGGAAGTTACCCAAATGATCTCATTTGAAATGCGATCGTTAATGGATAGCGGGGGGCGCGACGGCCGGTGGGGAAGCCCGGCATAATATGGCGCTCCGCCCCGCCACCCCTCAGCTAATGTAATTCAGGGGAAGGAAATTACATCAACTAGGTACTTGGAAAGTGCGCGTTACATAAAATGGCTCGATTCCTATGATGCGTACTGAATTAGGACGGAAGTGAATTCTGGTACCGATTTCACAGCTGATTTGTTAAGCTTACATAGATAACTTTGCAAAAATTTTCTAAACTCTCTTAATTCCGAGGTAAATCGACAGCCAGTCGACCTCGTATAGATAGATACGACGTAGTGTCGTTTCGGTACAGTGAGAAGCTTATAAATTGGAACTATTAAAAACTATACGGACAAAATTGATATGAATCGGCGTAGCCATTGCTTCTCATAAGCGTCTATTAGATACGATTATACTAACGCCCTCAAACGCGGGCGAGTCGAAGACGTTTTAATGTTTGTAATGTGGTGAGTATAAACAAAATCGCTGAATCCCAAATGATTGAGTGCTACATCGATCTGCTGCTGTGCTGTGAGCGCCGGCCGCAAGTGCAGTCACAATCGCAAAAGCAACCGCGGCCGACGCGGGTGAAGCGAAACGTAACGAAGCGAATGTCACTTCGCGTCGCACTCCGGCGCAACAGTACTCGCCCATCAATAACATCGACTTACATCGATACATATAGTTGTGCTATTGGTCGACACCATTTCGGGGAAGTAAAATGATATCTCACAATCGGTAACGAATCATCAGTGTTCACAGTATTAATAGAGTTCTGTTTTAGAATTTTATAGGTAGACAGTGATATTCATCGAATACAAAAATAAGCTTTTAGAGTTTCCTCAATTTTATCCAATATCTTACATTACATCACTAGTGACGAATAAAAAAAGGGCACGCTCGCAAAAACGATTTATTCCGATCGACAGGCTCCTCTCACCGGGGACAGTTCTACGCGACGACGCAAACCAACGAACGGATACGAATCTGAACGATAAACACGGTGAACGCGCGCGAACATCGGTCGCAAAACAAACGGTCACTAAAGCTTCGGCCACGCGAATATAAAACACTCCGGTAAACACCTCGAACGTCTCTAAACGCGAAATAATAACGTCCACGTAAGTAACGGCGCAGACGCGCAGCGGCAGGTCGCTCCGACTCGCGTCGCGTCGTTCGCCCGCGGCCCGCCGACGCACTACCTATGTACATGCGAAACGTCTAGCGTAAAAAAGAATTAAGTGCGCTTGGGTGGGCTCAAGAGCTCGGGCAGCGGTGCGGGCAGCGGCAGCGGCGCGTCGTCGATGAGCGCGGGCAGCAGCGCGAGCGCCAGCACGGGTCAGACGGGCGCGGGCGGCGGCGCCGGCTCCGGCGGGCGCGGCGCCGCGCCAGCCGCCTGCAGCACCACGCGGTGCCCGTTCGGAGTCACCGCGTCCAGCAGCACGGCCGTGGGCGCGCCCTCGGCCTCCGCCCCGCCGCCGCCGCCGCCGCCGCCCCCGCCGCCACACACGTCGTCGTCGTGCGCTCGCCGGTGCCGTCGCCACGCGTGCTGAATCAGCCGCGCGCAGTACTCCTCACGCTGCCGCCAGAGCGTGGACGACACTGGCTCGTAGCCCGCCTCGTCCGGACGACCCACTTCCAGGTCGCCGGGGTCCTCGATCGGGTTCCCTTTCCGGGCGAAGAAGTCCTTTGTGAGCGCGTCGAGGATGTCCACACAGAACATCAAGTCGCCGCGACATATCGGTATGTCCATCGATATGATTTTGTACTTGTTCGGTTTGTGTATCTGCAGCGGAGGTTCGAGCACATCCAGGAAGTCTGACAGATGATCGTAGCGAATATACTGGGTTCCATCCGGGTCGAACCGCTGCCAGATCTCGTAGTACATGTCGTAATCGTCGTCCGTTAAGCCCTCCTGCACATCTTCCGTCGCCTAAAATTAATTTGAAGAATCGTAAATCTCAATGTAACATATTAATAAAACAAGCGTGTAAAAATGGGAATTATTATATGTACATTTTTTGGAAATTCAAATAATGAAACAAACATATCTAAATCTACTAAATCAAAGCTACTAAGCTATCAAAACTAAATTTACCTGCGAGTAATTCTCGAGAATGACAGCGATGTACATGTTGATGACTATAAGGAAGGAAATAACGAGATAGGAGAGCAAGTAGGTGATGCCGATAGTAGCTGAGCCGCAGTTTCCTGGGTAGCCTCGCTCGTTATCCGGCAAGTCACACTCCTCTTCATTGATGATGCCGTCCAAAACGCCGTCCCAGCCGGCTGAGGTTGACATCTAGACAGAAATTATTATTTTGTATACGAAAGTTAAAGGAATGTAGCGGGCAGGCACTATTACCACGGTCTTTTACTAAAGAGCTAGCAAAGAGGTTCTTCAAAAGGGGTGTGAAGAGATTTCTGCAGGGTCGGCAACGCGCGCGTTGCAAGGTGTTGCAAGGGTCCATATGCTACGGTAACCGCTTACCATCAGGCGGGCCGTATGCTTGTTTGCCACCTAAGTGGTATAAAAATAAAGAATAGGAACAATTAGAGGAGGCCCAGAATATTTGAATTAGGCCATTAGAAACTACTATTTGTCTATTTGTGTAATCTATAATGTTATGTAGGTCATGGATTAATAAAGGTTTATTATTATTTTAAGAATGTGAGTAATAAAATCAAACCTGGAATAGTAGAATCATGCTTTGCACAAAAGTCTTGAAGTTATATACATCGTCGAGACCTCCTTTGTCTTTGACGTGCATGAAGAATGACATGCCGAATATCGCGAAGATGAACATGACGAGAAACAGCAGCAGGCAAATGTTGAACAGAGCAGGCAGTGACATGGCCAAGGCGAACAATAAAGTTCGAATACCCTTAGCGCCTTTCACGAGTCGAAGTACTCGACCGACTTTGGCTACTCTCACTACTCTGAGTAGAGTAGGCGATACGAAATACTTTTCTATAATATCACTCAGTACCAAACCTGTGAACAAATGAGACAGTTGATAATAGTAATAACTGGGTATAAATACATTACTAGGTGATGAAAAGATAGATGCACGATGTGATACTTACTAAGTATAGAGAACATCACGACGACGAAATCGAATAGATTCCAAGGCTCGACAAAGTAATGATAACGTAAGGCGAATATTTTTAGTAGGCACTCGGAACTGAATATCACGATAAATATCATATTGAGATAGTCCAGGATTTGGCTAAATGTTTCTGCCTGCTGGTAGTGATCTAGTGTCATGGTAAGCATGTTCAAGCCGATAAACAACATAATAATCATGTCGAATTTCTTGTCCGTCACTATCTCGAAAACAATTGCTTGCGGACGCCACTGAAATAAAATAATGATTTATTGTAAAAATTATTAAATAAATGTCTAGTCAACAATTAATGTTAAAAGTGTATTACTTTTGGCCTGGGAATTGCTTTCAAAGGTTTCTTGGATCCCATCTTCTTCATGGCATTATAGTATTTCTTCTGGTCCTCAGTCATGAACATCTCGAGGCTGCCTCCTGCTTTCTTTTTCTGTTCATTGAAGTTGTCGATAATTACTCCGATGAACAGGTTGAGAGTGAAGAAAGAGCCGAAGATGATAAAGAATACAAAGTAGAGATACATGTAAATGTTTGTTTCTCTAATCGGCTGCCTTCCGACCTGAAGAATAAACATAAACATGAAGAACAAAAAAATTGATATAATTGAAAATAGTTTAAGGGTATAATTTACCTCTCTAGAATCAATAGCATCATTCATAATTTGAATCCAGCCTTTAAATGTAGCGACTTGGAACAAACACAGATAAGCTTTGCCAACGTGATCAAAGTTCATCGGGGAATTTTCCCAGGTATAGTTCTCCAAAATACAGGCGTTTCTATCCGGAATGATTTCATGGCTCAATGTTGTATGATTCAAATCAACACACTGAAATAGAAAATGTATGATTAGAATTAGCATTGGAAAATTACTTTAAAGAATACGGTAGTAAAGTTTTATACCTTGAAGTATTTTCCAGCAAACAGTTGGACTCCCATGATGGCAAAGATGAGCCAGAATATGAGACACACAAGCAGCACGTTGAAGATGGACGGGATCGCCTGCACTAGAGCATTCACTACCACCTGGATAAGAATACAATTTGTAATTATGCGTGGCTGATTCTATTAAAAGTGCTGGACTGCAGAATATATTTTATATCATTTATATGATATTTAATGCGTACAGGAGAAACTAATGATTTTATAAAAGCAAATTGGATTTCGTAAAGGTGATTTTCAAAAATAACTACTCAAGCGTTGAAACTGAATAGTGATTCTTCGAATTATTTATGGTTATGTCATGAAATGCTTTTATTAGGTGAAATATTGTATGTACATAATCTACATCATTACATTAGTAACGACATCCAAGCATACAGTACATCAACAAAGCAACATAACACACAAACAGCTCTACAAATGTCGACTTACCTCTTGGAATTAATTTATAGCCATCCAATAATGCGAATATAAACGCATGCGATAAGTATTCCAGACGTACGATGTAGAAACAAGAGGAAGAATAAATCTAAGGTGCAGAATCTAAAATAACATTCCAAGTAACTAAGGAAAATATAATAACTATCTAATCTAACTAATAATGAAACGTCCAATAGAAAAAGTAGACCAAATAATGGATGAAAATTCTCCCAAATAAATCCGATTGAACCGATTTCTAATAGAGAAATATGACGAACAGTGATGATACTAAGCCATTCAGGGGTGCCACCGACGACTTTAAAATGATATGCTAAGAATTAAATCGATATCGACTACTGCCAATGAATCGTAACAACTCTCAAAAAGTAACAGTAACAAAAAAATAAGACCGGGTGATTGATGCAGAATTACTGAAAAAAGGAGCTGAGTTCGAATGTTTGATATATTTAATGTCTTTGAAGTTGTACAGATGTAGAAATAGAGATGTGAGTGTGAAAGGTGTTGAGCGAGTGTGTGGAGGATGGGATGAGCGATGGGGTTGAGAGCGCGGCAGGCGCTGGCGCATGGCAGGGTGGTACGTACCCTCATGCCCTGCATGCGGCTCATGGCTCTGAGCGGCCGCAGTGCGCGGAGCGTTCGCATGGTTTTGAACGCCTGAATGCCACCGGCGCCACAAAGCGCCGCTACGAAGTTTATAAGCGAGACCTGATGAAATCAAGGGTTGCATTTTGAGACACAATATTAAATGTTACAAACACAAATAACCAATTATAATTATAGTTTCTGATGCAGTTGCAGCACCTAAAAAGATAAACGAAGTTTTTTTTTCAACGTTTTGAACTACATCATCAATAATTGACTAATTCCAGAATTTGGTAAAAGACGAAGGACAACCAGTACATCAATACTAAAGGATTTTTTATATAAGAAGACTCACAAGGACGCTTCTACCACAAAACTAAACGTTCTTGCAAACAACCTTCGAAACTGATATAAAAATACAAAAATGTGAAGAAAGCACTCAAGTTGCAGACGAATTTGTACATACATAATCATAATTCATGGACATAAGAGAAGTTATTTATGTGAATTTTTGATTCTCTGATGTCCCGTAAGTAAAGCTACACGTACAGGTTGTAGGTTTACCTACATAGTGATAGCCGTTACATATAATGACATTGACAGCATTCAAATAGATAGTGACCATTTTCAATTATTAGTAGGTATATAAACTGAGCACATTTTAGGTAAAACAAGCAGTATGCGTGAAAACGGCACCATCTGTTTTAATAGCACAGAGCCAGAATTAGTGTCGGACCATGCACTTGAAAGATCGGGATTTCAAGTTACGCTAAGGACCAATAATTCTGCTATTCTAGTTTTAAATAAAGAAAATATTAAGAAGGGAGCCATGAGTGAGAGAGATACATAGAAGCAATATCCACAGACAAACAACACGACATCGAGAGCTCGAGGCTGCGAGTTTAGGCCAGTCGGAGACTCCTCTGCCATAGACATCGAACAGTCAAAGCTGCACGCTTTGAGTTGCGCTGCCCATCGACGATGTTATCGCGTAGAAATATGAAACTCGCTTAATAAACCAGTGAGTCAATGAGCAACGCAACGGTACCAACACCAATAGCGTCACTCTGTATGTGGTGACGGTGACGGCGCGTACTCACGCGCATGCCTTCCCATCTTGAGACCGCGCGCAGCGGACGAAGCGCACGCAATGTGCGCATCGAACGGAACGCCGGGATGTCGTCGGCGCCAGCCATCACGGCGCCGTGGTTTACGAGCGACAACTAACGTGACACCACTCCGTCATTTACTTAATAATTCACTTACAACTACTGTTAAATAACTTAAATTAGATTACATACTTAATTAAAACCTTAAAATTATTATTTTTTTCTGAGTCGCTCTGTAGCAGTAACATTATATTCCATTATTATGAGCTACCTGCAAGAAAACTATTAGGTTTTGAAATAAATAATATTTTATGCTATAAAACTAAGATGAAAAGTATAGTTTACCATGACAATGATGAAATCGAGCCAGCACCAAGCGTTGGTAAAGTACTTTTGGAAGCCGAGGGCGAGCCACTTGATCAACATCTCAATGAAGAAGATGACGGTGAAAATACGGTCCATGTAATACAGGATATCTTGAAGGATTGGGCGATGTGGTAAATGTACATCTTCTAAAGCCTATAAAATTTTGACATAAGTTAGATAAAGATACCTCTTCTGCATGTAAAATAAAATAAGGTTTTATAAAGAGAGTCTTACCAAAGCCAAACTACTGAGCAAAATCATTGTAATCACAGCCGTTTCAAAATATGTATTCTCTATAAGTTTAAATGTTTTCAGTCGTAGCATACCCCAACCTTGCCAGAAAGGAGACTCGTCATCGCCGGCAAGGAATGGGAACTTTTGGTAGCATGGTTCAGGGCAGCAGTCTGCTGGAGTATCGTCAACTACTTCTTCATCGGTAGCTACTATTATATCCTGTTTACCTAAACCACCATCTAATTTGCCTTCTTCCTCTTCTTCTATCATTTCTGAAATGAAATTAATTATAATTTTACCTTTGCTACATGCGACTATAAGATATACCATTGAAAGAAAATGTTATTAATACCTTCTTCTAATCCTAATTCTTCCTTACTAGCATCTTTCTTTTCTTCTCCGTCTATCGTATCTGCTGAACCTTTATGACTTTCGTCTTTGAATGATCTAATTTTATGACTACCGTACGACTTTTGACTTATCGTGTCGTCATCCTAAAATGTTAAAATATAAATATGACTCATAACATTTTTTACAACAGTTTCTTGAAAAAATATTACACGACCTGAATTTACCTGTATAGGATAACCATGATGATTTAGTTCACAGTCTAATCGATTATCTCTATGATTGTCCGTGATAGCATTAATGTTGTTCATAAGTATTTTTCCTTTTTTGTATTTATTGTCACCTAAAATCATTTCAAAATCAAAGTCAATTGTATACATGCCGTGTACAATTTAGGCCCTAGTAGGACATCAACGAAGATCAAAGCTACTGAAGTTACCACCAGTTCGGAAGTCAGGCTTCAAATGAGAAGAACAGGCAAGATACTCATCACAGCTACATTTCTTAAATATTTTATGGACATACTGCCTATATTGGCTAAAAGGAGTATGACAGCTGAATGGTATTGCTGCTCACCTGGTATCGTGAATTCCATACCGTCGCCTATGGCTACTTCTACTTGGTCTTTTAGTTTCTTGTCTTTGTACAATACGGTGTCATCGAGGTCTGTTCCAAGCTCCAGCTCGTTGTCCACTCGTTCTGAAGAGACACAGCGGCCACACAAAGCCGCTTTTAAGCCTACGTGTCGCATACGTCGTGAACGCATGTGTGTCACCGTGCGTAGACACCATCCAAGCATAGAAATCAGACCAGAGGGCGAAAAACTTAGTTGACCATATCGAAATAAAAATCAAGTAACATTTTTAAATGAACTATAAAATTTGGTCTGACAAATAATATTAATTAAATTCATGACTAATAGTCATTGTACTCATAATAAGTTAATAGATATAGATATACCCGGAAATTAAATTAGAATAAAGCGTATCTGTTTAAGTATATCAAATAAAATAGCGTGTTAAAAAATTACGTGCATCCCGGAAAAAGATTATTCAGCATCATACATTAAAATGATTTATTATCTATATATATAAAAATCAATGCCACTTTTCGTTGTAATTTTATAACTCAAGAACGGGCTCACCTATCCAAACCAAATGTTTAGGCTTTGTTCGGACTATTTAGTAGATGGTTTATGTGAAGTTTGCACAAAATTGGTCGAGCGGTTCTTCATTTATCACATTTTTTGTAACAAATAATATAATAAATGGCGGATCATTTTGTTAATGGGGATTTTGCTGTCAATTTTTTTTGTCAAAATTTAAACGTAGGGTAGGGTGGGGTAGAGTAGGGTAGGATAGGGTAGGGTAGGGTAGGGTAGGGTAGGGTAGGGTAGGGTAGGGTAGGGTAGGGTAGGGTGGCACCATAGGGTAGGGTAGCACCACGCGAACGAAATCGCGACGGGCAGCTAGTATTTTATAAATTAAAATAGGCGTTGGGACTCAACACCCCGATAGTCAACGTCTCCTGGACAGTTCAGCGGTGCGTATGAATAGCCGGCGGTGGGGGCGACTACCGAGGACGAGGATTTGCTAGATGGCGAACGAGGATCTGTCTCAAAAATTATGACCAGAATGACCAAATGGGTAGACCTAGTAACGAAGATATGCTACTAAAATTACGTACCATGAACCTGAAGACGGACAGCAGCGTCAAAAGCATAAGATTCCTTGTCTGCGATCACTCATCCGCCAAGCGTGGTGTATAATGGGTACCTATTACTTCCCAATGACTGAGACCTCATCATATAGGTCTCAGCCTCCAGTTCCTATCAGCCTCACTATCCCGAGCTACGGTAGCGGTTGAGTGCAGAGGGTGCAAAAATCCCTGGTCGCCACCAGGGATTTGATTTTTCTCTATACGCGGGATAAGACATTCTCCGGTTTAAGACGTCCTGATGAAGTGGTGGTACGCGAGTGAATGTGGAAGACGGAGAATTAGAAGGGGTGGCGTGAATTTAGAGAGGACTATTTTCAACAGCAGAATGACATTAGTCAAAGTAATTCGTCTCCTCCTCCTCAATCTCAATCGATAATAATAATTTACAAGCCGTGATCGCATCAGTAACAGTTTCATTTAAATTTTCAGTTGTTATGTGACGTGACTGCGACCGGCGATTTCCTTTCGGCAAAGAAAATTTGCTTAGCTCTTTTTTTTATCTGTACGTGGTATTGAATAACCCTCTTACGGTTTACACGTTTTTTTAAACACAGTTTGTTGGTAGTTACAACCATAAAAACACTTATATTCAGTTATCATACATAGTCATTTTAAACAACAGTACATCGTACAACATATAATGTACATGCACAAACATTTAAAGCTATATATACACATACATAATACAGTTATACCACAAGCGTGAATACATATAGTAAGAAGATTGAAACTAAAATAACACAAATGAAACTGGGATAGAGCAAAATACGACAGTTAAAGACAGGGTCTGCAATTCTACACTTGGATATCTAGGGCGCAGGCAACGCACACTGTCCACAAAATATACAACACGTTTTTTTTTACACTCATTAACATGCTTTAATATTTTCCACACATAGATCATGCGACAATACAGTACTAAACAAATAGATTTTTCAATTTATTCGTAACAAATTATTGGTTCATAAATGCTTTGCTGATAAAACGCTATTTTGAAAACAAAAAGGTCATATTAATTAAGTTTGACATGATGGATAACACATTCGTGATCGAAATAAGAAAAGGAATGAATTGAGAGGTTAGTTGCAAAAACAGTTGAAATTATTTTTAAATGCAATCAAAACTTCAATTGATTTGAAGATTAAAATTTTGTTAGTATTTATTATTATTAGTATTTTTCCTTGCAAACCATACTTTTCTAGTGAGAGTTTACGTTCCGTTCGTTGTCTTCTACTGATCGCAAGTAGGTATATCAGTTTAACAGCGTTTTATTAGTAAGTGCTTTATAAATTGTTATTTATTTTTATTCTAAATATGTTTTTGACAATAAATATTTTTTCGTAGTGATTTATAGATATATAGGTATGTTATGTTCGTTCCTCTTTCGTTTTAATATCGATTCCAATATTTATTGAGACACCATTAACAGTTAGGTATAAAATAACTTCCGGTAGAAAAAAGATAATCGAAAACGATATTCTAATCTATTGTAATATTAACAAGGTAGATACCTATCACCACAAAGTTTAGGTAGTGATTAAGGTTAATCACTACCTAAACTTTGTGGTGAAAATTCAGAAATCAAGAAAGCGATATTTTCATATATTTTGATAGAGTAAGGTTGATCTTTTGTATGAAAAGTTTGATTTTCATTCAAACTTATGAGCAGTAATGAGGACATTCACTCCTTCACCACATTATAAGCACTTTGTACAATTTTAGTTTAGAATAGAGTTTAATGTAACTTTATTTTTCCTCTGATTTCGAGATCTTGAAAATCGACCAACTCTTTCTTGCACCCGAAGTAAGTTTATACAAATATGATACATAAATAATATACATTTTTTTGTTCTCAGTTACATACATATATTTATCACATGCCACAAACAAACCGGTAATCAGACACATCTTACCGGGAGCGTGTATAGCTATCTGATTCGTCAATTTGTTCTTCAGTAGCTTTAGTACATCGGCAACGTTTCTCTTTATCCAATCAATGAACCTCGATATACGATTGAAGGCTTCTGCTATTTTGTTGGTATCCTGATCGGCGGTAGGTGTCGACAAACTCGATGATCCAAAATTTGACAGTAACAGAGCCAAGAAAAGGTTGAGAACCTGAAATTAGAGTAATAGTTATACGAGTTTCTTTTATGTAAGAACTAGTTTCCACTCGTAGCTATTATTTCTTTTTCAAAGTTTAACTGTTTAAAAAAATAAAGGAAGGCCAAAGATACGCACTTTCGCAATATTAGGTACTAAGATTTACGTGAGTTTAACCACTTCAGAATATTTCAGAAGATGTTGTCACTTGCGTAAGGACAATTAATACTAACCACAAGATTGCCAATGACGACGGTGGCCAAGAAGAATGGTATACAGGAGACGTCTCCAACCAACATACAGTCCCACATGCTCTCTATCCATTCTCCACATAACACTCTGAATACTATCATGAAGCTGTGCATGAAATCCGTGAAGTTCCACCGAGGCAGGTCTCCATCAGGGAAACGGTCTACGTAATCTGGACACATTAAATCAATCGTAAGAAAAACAACATAATGTGAAACTTCAATATCATAGGTAAGCTCTCAATTGGGTATGGTTTGAATTGCATCTTGTACTTTTATATTTCCCTTTAATTCAAAATTATTAACGCTAAGTTTACACCCCTTATTATCAATATATTCTATTAAGTATTAAGCATTTTCATAGGGAAGAAATAGCTATTAGTGTCAATAAAATTAGCTATATTTAGAATAACTACTTATATTCAAATATATTATAGCTATATAGAAAAGCATGACAAGTTATTGTAGTAGTAGGAAATATACATACTAAACTAAAAAAGCCTTCTGAATTAATATTTATACCTACTATGTGCTTAGAATGAGCAATCATCTATATATTCTAATTTAATCATGCATTTTATATTCAAGCTCTGTAATTACTGACATCGATGCATGCATATATATAAACACTAGAGATATAAAGATATATTAGCTTGACATAATGCTTACAACTTATAAAGAAATCATAGAGGCAGTTATGTCGAAAGGAAAATAACGCCGTCTAAGGAATAGATGAGGAGAAGAGAAGCTAGCTTGAATGTTTCACAAGTGAGGCGCCTTCTATAGGATTTTCTGTTACAGGACTATAAACACATTTTAGGGTGTCAGGCTCACTTGGAAGGGGCACATCGACTCTTACCAATCGTCTAATATGAGCACAATAGTGTGACGCACATAAACACAATATTCACTATTTGAACATAACGGCGAGCCCGGCTTAAAGTGTGGAATTTAACAAATATTTAGTTTTAAATAACATATAAAGACTTTAGAAGACACATCCGCACTTTAAAATTGTTGAGTGGCAGTGAATGTATTTCAACAGTATGTTGTTTTTTCTGAGCATCCGTGCATCTGTCAAAATGATGTTGATCGTTGTATGCAGCAGTAGTGTTATGGCTTTAGTTTAAATTAGGTGAGGCAGTCTGAGCATGTCTGATTGTTTTAGATAAATGCTTGGCTCCAAGGGGTTGCATAGGTGCCGCAGACAACACTGACAACAAAACAAGTTATACATGACTGCCTTTTAAAATGCTCAATCACAAATCAGGAGTCAATCCTCGTCATTTTGACAGCGAACCAATAGAATAGTTATCTGAAATCCGTTGCTGAATTACATTTACTGTCGATATAATATAACGGGCACCGCCGCACCAACATTCAACATCTCCAATCAATCAAACACCAATGAACATGCAACACTCCCACCAATTACACTTACCCACATAATTTTTTCCAAACAGTTGCATACCCATCACCGCAAATATGAAAATAATGATGCACAATACGAAGGTCAGGTTGCCCAAGGCACCCATTGTCCTACCCATTATAGAGATGAGTAAATTAAGTGTCGGCCATGACTTTGCCAATTTGAATACTCGAAGCTGCAAGTACAAATTGTGAAACAAGGCGTCACACAAGCTCGCTTACCGGCGCTTCACCTATGCTACTGCGGTATCCTTCATGGACCCCTAATCACTCACGTATCTCTGCTCGTCATACATTAACGTTCTGCTAAGCAGGTGCCGTGAGTGATTCTGGGCCACAGTTATGTACTATATTTAGCAAATGTGTGCTTGAGTTACCTATCGATGTGCACAGATTAATCTCTGTTTATGAGTGGGATATATGTTTGTTCATAAGTCGTGAGAGCTGTTGGATCGATAACATGTATTTCACTTTCTTTTTTTTCACATATTTCTCTCTGTGTTTATATTAGCCTAATGTTTTTAACGACATAGATCCCATCAGTTGCCGCCCTGATGCATCAAAATACCCTTGGAAAGCAAAGCTGCAAGTCAATCTATATTACTCGATGCAAAGCTTAAATTATGATTTCAAGCTGCGTGGCATAGCTTTATAACGTGTCTCTTTTCAGGCTCATTAGTGTTTTTGAGCCACATTCCGTGTTATAAAGCCACAGCGATGGACTCGCGGTCCTTTATGAAAATAATGTTCAATCAAAGCCCAGTGTAAAAATTTGGGGAGTGTGAAGCTGAATAATCGGTATAATGAAGCTTAGTTCTTTAATTAGAGATGCTAAATTTTCTTTTAAATAGAACCTGTGTAATTCTTCCCAAACAACTGCATTCCCATCACCGCGAATATGAATATAATGATGCAAAGTACAAAGGTCAAGTTCCCTAAAGCTCCCACGGTCCTACCCATAATGGATATTATAAGGTTTAGCGCCGGCCAAGACTTGGCCAGTTTAAATACACGTAGCTGAAAATTATTTACCACATTTACATATTAATCATCATCATTATTACATTACAATCATGGAGGAAATGTGATGCATTGTTGCATACCTATAGGTAGTAATTTGAATATAATTATAATCGAGACAGAGAAAATGTGTACATAATTTTTAATTGTATTGTTAAAATAATATTGAGCTCTTACTCAATCAAAAAGGGGGCCATAAGAGGATAGATGATAAAATTATTGGCAATAATTAATGTATCAGTTAAAACAATTCTTGGATAGTTATTTTGTTGGTAAGATTCTAGTGATTTAACTATTATCAAATAGAATTAGGAAGTGAATACTCACCAAACGAAAGGAACGCAACACAGACAAACCCTGAACCCCCTCAAGTCCCAACTCCAACAGTGATAAGGCCACAATAATAAAGTCGAAAATATTCCAACCCTCTTGGAAGTAATACTTTGGGCTCATTGCTATTAACTTGAACATAGCCTCTATGCCAAAGGTTGCGGTAAAAAACTGTAAAGAGAAAATATTTCAATTTAATCAATAACAGATTTTTTATGTTGAATAAAAGCAATTTTGTAGAAGTTCGAGCCATTTTTATATTTGGAAGACCAGTAGCTATTCTACCGTCAGCGCTGCTTTAAATGGATCTTTCCCGATATTCTTTAGGGACAAAACTATAAGTACTTACATAGTTGCCACTTTTGAGCGCCTTCTCCATATCTCTGTCCATATCGTGGTGATCCAGCGCCATAAACAGCGTATTGACCACAATACAGAGCGTGATGAACAACTCCACGAACGGGTCGAACACCAACAAGGCGACGTACTTCTGAAACTCCAGCCACAACCAACAGCAATCCCACACACAGAACAAGTCTATCCCTCGCATGACGCATTCGACGACTCTCTCCTTGAACGTGGGCCCGTCTTCATCATCTTCCGCTGTTGGGAAGTAGTATACTGACACTGTTGCGTCCCGTTTACCACCAGAGTGCGTGTGTGTGTGTTAGAGAGAAAGAAATAAGTTTGTTAGTATTCGCTCATTATTTCAAATCGGATCGGGTATTTCCAATAAAAGATCTTGTTGCAATCTTGAAAATTTATATTTAAATTGTGTCTTTTATTGGAGAAACTTCGTTATTCCGATGAATTCTTATGGTCTAGGTACCAATATCCATATTTTTTGTAATTTTGCTGGCTGTCATTTATCTTCAAGAAGAAGGAGCAAAACTTGTAGTACTCGTAGGAAGGTGTCGGTAGACTAGTAATCGTAACCATAGGCACAACACAGGTAATGGTAACACTGTGCCAGGTAGACTCGTGCAAATCAAACTCAACAATTTACTGGCGTGATTACCTTCAATTCAATCAAACTTTGCATCGCTTAACTAACTACTTGTTATACCATTATGAATGAAATTTTGCTCGTTTCTATTTTTTTGTTTATGAAACACCAAAAAATATGAATATCGTGATAATTTCATACAATTTAATGATTACGAGCAGTTTTTAATAACAATTATTTAATCAATATGAACAAAAATGTGGTACAAAATCATCTATGATCTAACAACCACTTAAAGTTGAAGCAATTCATGCAAAAAATATAAAATCACAAGACAAAAAATGCGTCGTGAGAAAAATAAACATACAAAGCACACATCAATTTGATAAAGTGACTGGTGCTATGGAATTTAACCCATTTACTAGATGCAATGATATCTCAGTAGAAGAAACGCCGAATGTCTTGGCAGTGAAGGTAAAAACATCGAGAGGAAACGGTAGGATATTTTGTAACTGATCGTCAACTTCAAGTTGAAGATCTATCACAAGCACAGCCGGTTTTAAGAGCTTACTACCTGTAGCTACTCCTTCACTTACGCCGATGATGTTGTGATCAAAGACAATCTACCGTAAATAATAAATGTACAAATAGCATGCAATTAAAGTGATAACATTCGCCCTAAGTACCTAATGACTATAAACATTACAGGGTTAGTAAAGCCTATTGTAGAGGTAATTGAGTAAATTGCAATCCATGTGATGTTACGGTGTGAACAGAGTGGTTTTACTGTGACAGGTGATGCATCTACTGTTCATTATATATTTACCAATTTAAGGATTTCTCTAAAGTTTCGTGAAGTTTTGTGCATCTTTGCATATGAGGACATTTTTGCCTAGTTGTGTGCATGATTTTAGATTTATTACATTCAAATGAGATCTAAGTAAAATTAACTAAACTCATTTTAAGAAAGAACAACATTGTTTGGAATCAAAATTTCTGCCGTAAATTCATGTTTCTAATAAATAAGTTATTATCAAAAAAAAAGTCGTAACTATATTCTTCGCTTATAAATATAATTGGTAAATATATGTTCGTAGTGCATGATTGATTAGACATAATAAATGACATCCACAAATACTTTTTCCATTTTGCCAATTATGCGTTTTTGTTGCATAATGAGCAAATACCGGTTGTGTGTTGTTTGTTAGTGTTCAGTGTAAATAAGACTCTTACGTTCTAACTTTAGAGTTAGAGTCACCTAAAGAAAGAATAGTTTTAGTTAAAGTAAAGCAGTTACACTAAAACAGACATCAATTAGAAAATAAAAAATAATGCAACAAGACAAATTGCGTTGTTTTTGTCACAGGAGGCAACAACATTGGTGGTGTTATGGTTTTGTTATGTGTTTCGTACCATTTTGATCGCTCGCCCGACTTTGCCTTCCCGCTTGCTCGATGATTTCGTTTAATACCATTACATCTGTAATTGAAAGCATACATTATATGATTGTACATAATATTGAAAGTGCGTTACTATCTTATCTTAGCCTGTTATTGGTTTATCTATCCACTTATATATATCTACAAATTATAAAGCATCCATATCGATAATAACTCACTTTTCTATCAACGATACGGAATATTCATAATAACATTCCGATTAAAAAAAAGCAGAATCATTTATCTAAATAGACCTTCGCAGGCACTTATGAAAACTCTAATACTCTAATACCGGTTCGGAAGATTGCATTTGCTGAGAAGAGCCGGCAATAATCTCAGCAATTACTCTTTTTAAACAGCCTTAGATTCATTACATAATATTACATTCTAGACGCACTGACAACAACTGCATGCCTCAGCGCGACGGCAAAACTACAAAGTAAGACTGAATCAATATTTGAATTGAATAGCAAACTTAAGCAGACCAGCCCCCACAAGCAGCACCTGTTCAGAAGTATGACGCGTGTGGCGGCCATCGATTCTATATCAGAATATTAATTCAGTTTACAATCTATTTTTAAATAATTATGTCATCAATATATCGCACCTCTCATATCAACAACATTGGGCTGCTGTGAAGACTCAATGAACGGGTTATCGGTTGCTGGCTTTAGCACTTTACCGGCTTCGTCTGTGCATTCTGTTGTGCTCATCTCCTGAAAAACGAAAATAATGCTGGTGTATTTCTAAGTTTCTGATGTCGTATGTATGCAACAGTCTCAATTATATACTGTGCTTATTTTATTTAAGGGACATTACAGAATAACTAATATTTGCCGAATCAGTTTTCGGCTGTTTAGTAGTTCCGGAAGCGTAAATAAAATGACTTATATGGTAAATATACAAAATCGAACATATCTCGACTTCTCAAGGCCTTCCCTCCCACTTATCAAATAAAAAAGAACCTAGCTCCTAAGCACAGATATCGTTCTCCTAAGAAATCCGTCGATTACTACATAAACTAAGTACTTACGTATTCCCTAAGCGGTCTTGAGGCGAGAGAGGAGTCCTGCCTGGGCAGCGGATAGGGATGTGGCTGTGACGTCACACTGTGGTTTCTGGAGGCCGACCGGCCTCGCAACCTGGCCTCCTTCGTCTGCGCCTTGCCGCCGCCCAGCAGGTCGCCGTGCGAGGTGTACGATAACCGAGACTGGTGTGACGTGTATGATGAGTGACGAGATCCTGGAATATAGAGTGGAGTTGCGTTACCATGGGAATTATTTCGATTTTGAAAAACGTACATAATTCTAGGTACCAGGGGGCCTACCACAAGCTCTTAAAACAAGGTTAAAATAACCTTATTTGTCTTTTGTCCCTCTTTGACATCCGGCGTCAAAACAAGACAAAACACAAATAAGGTTATTTTAACCTTGTTTTAAGAGCTTGTGGTAGGCCCCCAGAGCTTCGAGATACGGCGTAGTATGTTGGTAAGGTAAGAAATAATATTTTTTTTGAACCAGACTAAGCTGTACTTTGCGGATGGGAACGAATGCTTTAGTTACAATACAGGTGTAAAATCACAACAATTACGAAGCTCATGAGAAAAAGCTCTCAAGAACACATTCTTAGCCCTCCGTAGACCTATTGATATTTTTAAGGTCGAGCAACCATTTCTAATGAACCGGCATGCGACATCGGCACCGCTATGAGGGCGGGCTTTAACGACCGATTTCCACCCTGACCTTATTAAACGACATTATCACTTTCATCAACAGTTTGTCCTACATATACTGACCTAAATTAGCATAGTAGACAGGAATTATGATAGCACCGTTTTCTTCGGACATGGGTGTGACGGCATTTGAGTCGTCAGCATAAGGCAGGTGTTCCTGAGCGTCGAGGTATGTGGATAGCACCAGCGGCTTGCGATCACCACCAGGAGGGTATCGCGGTCTTCCGTTAGGTCTCAGTGCCATTTGATGTGAACCTCTCGATCCTCGCCGCAAATTGAACGGTGAACCAGGCAGTGATAATGATGCCTGCAGTATCAGATCATATTTCAATATACTATTTTATTAATCTAGCCCAATTTAACTTCATCAATATTTCAATAATTATTTTCTTTATTCTTGTAGCTACATATTTTTCCTCAATTCAGATCGCAAGGTTTGATTCAAACTATTGTTGTTTCACCCACTCTCTATAACTAATTAACCAGTTGCAGAGGCTTTAGTTTTAAGCTTTTTGAAGTACAAGTTCTATATTTTATTCTCATAACGATAACAGTTCTTTACTTTCATGTGCTGATAAACGAAAGTGAGAAATAATAGTCACAACAGTGGAGGAACATTTGAAAGAAAGAAATATAATGAAGTAAAGAAAAATGATAAGTGCTCGTTATGTTCTCTTTGCATCAATACACAACACGTACTCAATTATATTCATGGCATATAATAATATTTACATTAATTTAAAACGTAAACATGAATTGCTGCAAATGGACATCATAGTAAAAGATATCGCTAAAAAGAATCCAGAATAGCAAGAGCTAATAAATATAGAGAAAATAATAGTGGATTAATTCCAATTGTAAAGGAAGAGGTAGAGGAGCACAAACACCAATGAGGATTGATGGACAAACCTGTGAGCCCTCCCGCAGTGGCCCATATGACAACTGTCCGATTTTATTTATGCGTTCAGGGTGGGGGACCTTCAATACACAAACAAAATTTCGTATTCATTATAGTTTATGCAACTTATATAGATCAAATATCTAACATCCACCAAATAGGGTATAAGGACGGAGAGAAGGCATTGCCAAAAACACATATAAGTAATAAACGAATTAAGAAAACAAAATATGGCATACAACAAAAACTCATGGTTGCAGCTTCGAAGCAAATTCTCGTGATATTAATATGAGTTACTCTTGAGACAGTGAGAGTATTATTTGTAATCTACGATAAGGTGTTACTAGCCTTAATACAATAGAAAAAGTTTGATGAATGAAAATACAAAAAAATACAATAAGAATTTTTCCGATAAGCATCCTCCATGAAATGAATAAAATAATAAAAAAAGGATGCAAAACAAAACTCTTATTGTAAATTATACAGAATTATGATCAAAAAAGTAGCAATGGAAACAATGAATGAAAGCAATAGTTAGTCAGGTAACTTTGTTTATAAACACATGAAGTAATGTGGGGTTACATGCATATTTGCATAACTTCTAGTCCTATCAGAGCTATGTAGGTATATTTCTTGAATCTACGTCTATAGTCATGAGGACTGTTCTTTTGTTCGTCTTAATATCGAAGCCTCCGCACGTCACTAATCAAAATTGAGGAATTAATTGTTACGTCTTAGGTAATTGACTAGGAGTACCTTCAATTTAATTGTTAATAGGTATATCTTGACTGAACCTACCTCTTCTTCGTCGATACGTTCAGTTTCGGCCCGGCCCGTTCATAAACACTCACATTGCAAAAGAAACAATCTACCATGACAATAGATTCAATATCTCCAATATTATTCCTTGTACTTTGGATCGATATTATTTTTAAGATTAAGAAATTGAATGTCCTATTATAATGACTTCATTTTATCAAGAATTATATTTAGATGATCTATTGAAGAAATATTATTGGAGAGTGACTGTAGGAACACTACTTCTAGAGTGCATGAACATAACTTGGAATCATGCTTAACATGAATCAGGTACAGAATTATTTTCTTCGATCCTTTTTCATACTTGATAACAGAAGAATAAGTAAGGAATGTAAAAGTCATGCTACAAATAACCACTTGGAACTAAAAGGTACTCATTAGCTAGATCTAATTGAGGAAATAATGTATCTACTAGAAATGATTGCAGAGCAAAGATGAATATTAGATGAGTGTACTAATGCGGTAAGAATAGCTTCGAAGTCATAAGAATGCATGTCTAGTGGCATGCCTCAAGGCTGAACTAGGGTTATTAAAGTGGATTCTTTTGAGAAATAAATCAAGAGACAAACTGAGGAAAAAGTTCATCGCTGTTGCAAATATTTACATAAACAAACAACGTGTCGAAATTTGAATATCCAATTAGCGATAGTAGAAACCAGAGCAATTTCTAAATATTTGCACATGCGTTGGTTAAACATATTACATTCACAGGGAGACAGAATTGGAAAAAAAATCAAAGCTTAGCAGTAAACACATAGTAGATTTAAAATTTCTTTTCAACTTGAGTAAGGATCAAAAAGTGCATAACAATGTAAATGCGATGAAAATTTTGTGGGTTGATATTTAAGCTTCGTATTGGATGCATTTTAACTATAAAAGCGGCGTGTTTAAGGTCAAGTTGAAAAGATGTTGCATCGTTGTCAATGATTCGCGGAATATAATATTTGCATGTTAATCATTTATGGCAAGTAAAAAACTATTTGTTCTTTAAACATCTTATTTTGTACGTATTCTAAAAGAAGATCATAGAATAATCTGTAGTCCGTTGATTCGCGCGAGGGACGCGCGTCCTATAATATAATAATTGATGTCATTGTTATTTTTTAACCGCGAGCCAAAGTATTAATTAATGTCACAAGAAGAAAACGACAAAACTGCTATTAAAATCATTTTAATAGTTTGGATTTTAATTTTCTCACTTCAAGCAAAGTATTTATATACTCTGAGCTTCAAGCAAAACATATTAGGCTTCATAGCAGTTCGTATTTTTTTCTCAAGATAGCTAGTATCTTGGATATAAGGAATCATTGTCAGCGAAGTAAGGCGTGTGGAGCGGCGCATACTCACCATGCTGACCTTCCTTGCACGGCGTGCGTTCTCGTGGTGCGTTTCGTTGGGCTTGTGCGTGGGCTGTGTGCTCACCGAGTCCTGGAAGGGGTCGCTACGGAGGGACATGCGTTCCCGCGTATTGTCGTCCTGGTTGCCTCGCTCCTGGTTCACGAACAGCTCGTAGCTTTGGCAGGAGAAGTCGCTGGGGGACTTGGCCGGGTGTGCTTCGGCGTAGGCGGCTGCTTCGGCGGCTGCTGCCTGCTCGCGAGCATGGGCTTCTCGTGCTTCTTGCTTATCCGCTCTCGCTGCTGCTTTTTGTTCAGCTTCCTATCAGACGACCACAACTTTAACTTGAATTTTGAATTAAACATCTTACCCTAATAATCCTTCCTCGCTCAATTAAATAAATAAATATCCTGGGACATTCCTCACACACGGTCATCTGATCCCAAACTAAGCAGAGCTTGTACTATGGAAACCAGATAACTGATATAATACATATACTACTTTTTGTTTGTAAATAAATACTTAAAATACATAATTACACCCAGTTTCAGGACATACAGACATAGTACTTTTTAAGCTTTCGCGAACTAAATTCATTGTAATATTAATTTATCGGGTCTATTCGCGCACAGATTATTATCAAAATTTAATTTTGACTAACCTCGACGTTTCGACCAAGTATCGTGGTCACGATCAATGCAACATACAGACATGTTAGTTAGGGTTAAAATTTTGGATTTTGATATCAACTGTTAAAAAGAAGTGATTATTGAACCTTCTTGTGTTTGAGTTCTATCTAGTTTGTTGGGTTATGGAGTAGAGGTAGGGAGATTCAATATACTACATATTTACAAACAACAAATTGGGAGTACTTTAAACATTATCAATTAAAGATTTTATTTTTGTAAATATAGTGACATCAAATTACCCTGAGTGCTTCTTCCTCGGCTTGCTCCTCTTCTTCGGCTTTCTTCTGCAACTCGTCATAGGACATAGCGACGATGGCCAAGATCAAGTTCACCAGATAGAACGAGCCTAAGAAAATTATCACTACGAAGAACAGCACGTGCCATGACCCTGCTGACCTTAGAACCTGCATGTGAAAAGATGTCATAAAATAATCTGTGAGGAATCGTATATTTACTGAATATAGTTATTCTGAAATGTCATTATCAAAAAATTTGATAATGACTTCAAAGTTATAGGTATGAAGATGATCTTTATGAAGTTTACTATTTTGTGTACCTACTAGACCAACATTATAAAGTATTGACCAACATATCAATAAACGGTATTGATTATAAATAACTATCAATTACCTATTTAAATTGTTGAATTACGATACTTAAAATGGTGGTCTTACCAGCTGATAGAGATTCTCCCAATAATCCTGCGTCATCAGACGAAAAGCTGACAGAAAGGCCCAACCGAACGTGTCAAAACTCGTGTAGCCATAATTTGGGTTTGGACCATAGCCTTGCAGGCATATGTAGCCTGGTTCGCATTGCCTAAGAAACAAAAACATTAGGTCTTCCAAAATTTATTGAAGAGCTGGCGAACGAAACAATATAATCTACTTAAATTGTTTTTATCATTTGCAAAAATGTCGTCGAAATGCATCAAAGTTCAAGATTTCGATGAGTCAGAAATTCTTGATTTGGTAACACAACCGCATGCATAACAATATAGTATGGTGTGTCATTTAAATTTATTCTTTCATTTGATGTGTATAGTTATATCGTTTATTCGCCAGTTCGTCAATTCATTTATTTTTAATTATTATTAATGTAATAAATACCCTGCTCCTGATGAGTTCCCACATAGCGGATATTCACCACCACCCCCATACCAATTAGCTGAAAACAAAATAAATGTCAAAAACCTTAACAAGTTAAATCGAGACATTATTTCATCAGGAATAGTTGATGAAGGCGCTATTATAAAGCTTAATAATTAATACATTCTCATCATAGAGAAGCAAAAAGAATACTAGGTGTTGCTGTTAAAAATAAAACATATTTTCTTTTTTTATAAGGTAACCTTACTTTCATTTTGGCAGAATCTCTCCCAGTTCTCATCAGTTAGATTGCCCCATGATCCATCTTCTGGGAAAACTTTGATGCATTTCTGTGTCAACACACCCATGTAAATCTGTAGGCCCATAAGCGCGAACACAGACAGTGAAAACATCGTCAGTATTATCACATCTCTGAGATTCTTCACTGACTCTATCACAGCGCCGACGATGGTCTTCAAACCTGAATGGAGAGATGGGTTTGCTTAGATTTGGACAAGCATTGCGCAATCGTCGGCTTATCATTATAGTTTGAAGAGGTCCTTCCAAATTAATGATACGAAACATACAACGGTCTTTAAAAGCTTGTACTCGATACAAATATTCAGTGTACAGTCTGTGCGTTCCAAATATTTCAATAGTTATTTGTTGTCTACATTTGTCTACATATTTCCTTCAATACTGCTACAGACATTTTTTACATCTAAAGAACGGCTAGATATTTTTTTATCTAAGTAGGTATATAATATATGAGGACTTTACCCGGTATGATGGCTACAGTCTTCAACGCTCGGAGTACTCTGAACGTCCTAAGCGCGGCCAAGTTGCCGAGATCTATGCCCATCGTCACATAACTGGAAACAGATACCCACGAACACAACATCTACATTAATACACTTAACTACTCGGCTACTTACATCGATTCTAATTAATTATTCAGTTATCCCTAAGGGTTTCATATTGTACTGAGAAGCGTACATACACTAATCTTTTACAGTTTGGTCCGTAAAGCTCTACTGTATACGAGCGTTAGTCACCGTTCTCGATTCTTTATCAAAAATATTTCAAACACTATTTAATGACATTTAGATATACAGATAAAATTCTACTAAATTCAACAATTTTTAACATTCTACAATAAATTCAATAAAATTGTCTACTACTCACGCTAAAGCTATAACTACGAAGTCAAGCCAATTCCATGCATCTCTAAGGTATGTGAATGGCTGTAGTATGAAACCCCTGGCCATTACTTTCACCGCTGATTCAAATGTGTAGATTCCGGTAAAGATAACTCTGGAAAAATTCAGCTCCACTGAGGAACGCCACTCGACAATACAAAACAAATATCTTGTAACAATTCAGGATGGACTAAACGAAGGATAGGTACATAATGAAAGTTCCGCGTGTGAACTTTTTGAGTTGATAGTAAATGTATAAAAAGAAACATGTCTAGTACTCAATTACATAATGATAACGTATATAAATAGTTAAATCTAAATATTAAGATATAAAACAATGTCAGTATGTACAATTGAAAGTATTGTCTACAGATTAATAGGTATGGCGGAAAGGTATTTGGATAATGAATGATTCGAAAACATTTCTTATTTTATAGAACAAAAAGAAAATTGTATTTTTCTACATCGTCGTTTGATATGTACGCTTTTTCGTAAAAAAAAACTAGAATTAGACTTCAATTTTATGATTAACAATAATATTAATAATTATCTAAAATAATTTTACTGAATAAATTCACTATGCTTATTAATTGTCAGCCAGGGAAAATGTTATAATTTTTACTTCCTTTTTTTCTAAAGCATTAATAGGAATTCTATTAGGTAAACATAATCAAATATCTTTCAATATTTTACTATGTGAGTATTATAACTTCTAGTACGGTATTTACTTCCGATTTATCTAAGAATCGATAACTTCAATGATTCGAAAACTAGCCGAACACTAATAATTTTGATACTAGCGTGCATTCTACAGATGTTCTAGAACCTAAAAAAGGAATATATTCGTCTTCCGATGATATTTCAAAAATTGCAACTTGATATTTATGATCGAATTAAGAAATCTAACTTATTTTTCAAATGTAGAGTGAAATTATACTTACTCAGTACTTTCTACGGTTGGCGTTGTAGGCATTATCATAAGAACACAGTTCAATAAGATTGTTGTAATAATAAACAATGAGAACAAAGGATGCACTAGTATGTATATCGCCACTCTTCTTATGGGATTGAACGGGTCTAACATCCACAGAGCGTCCGTCGCAGAAAATCTGAATATATCTTTACCCTTGCTTATAACTACGAAGGTCTGAAACAAAACATACAATCATTTTAAAAAACAACCGATCCATAGTAAAGTTCCTACCTTTATTTGAGGATTAATTACCTTATGGTAGTAAAATAATATACTATAACCTCTGTAACTATGCTTCTTATAAAAATCATGATTAGATTTTCAAAGTAAGTATTGTGCTTATAAATCTCGTTATTTATTTGATATGAATAACTTACTGTTTGGTTATGATAGAAAGGGTCGATATCCTCGAGGGGTGTGGAGGCTAGCTCCAGTGGAAAGGAGCCCTGCATGCGTACCGGCAGTGGCAAGCCCTGCTCCAGGGTTGCGTCCGGTTGAGGACCTTCGTCCTCGTCCTCGTCATCGTAACGCACCTACATCACAAAACAATCAAAAGAAACATTAAAAGAAACAAACACGTCATATCCTCAATACTTGCAACTGCAACATTTTTCGGCAATTTATTGACCATTACTTTATTTTTTATTTTATTTTATACCACTTAGGTGGCAAACAAGCATACGGCCCGCCTGATGGTAAGCGGTTACCGTAGCCTATGGACGCTTGCAACACCAGGGGTATCACGCGCGCGTTGCCGACCCTGCAGAAATCTCTTCACACCCCTTTTGAAGAACCCCATGCTGTACTCCATTGGGAAAACCACGGCGGGAAGCTCATTCCACAGTCTGAGCGTCCGCGGAAGGAAGCTCCTTTGAGCCCGCACAGTACGAAACAATTCAGGTTTCAATATGTGAGGATGGACTTATATTTTAATTTACTTACGCTCCGTATACTGTTGCTTCGGACTTAGTAAGCTAAAAATTCCAAGTGATCTTGAAAAGCTAGCCTACGAATAAGCCTAAACTCAACAGACCATATCATGAGCTTAATGCACCATGTAACAATACTGTTAGCCACATCCTGGCGGGCGACAACCAATATTATTACAGAGTCGTTTAGACAGCATGTCTCGTGAAGGCGTTTGAAGCTATATAATATTGTGTTGTGCTGCTGTCGGTGTGACTATGATGCATATCTGGCAGAACTAAAAGCGTTTTAAGTTAATTAAAACCTCCCCACTATTATGTTACCATTCCGAATATATCACGATGGATTACTATTCCAGATACCGAATTAGCGATACTAATCGATTTTAATTCGAAAACGGTTCCAAAATAGGAGGTATCACTAGCGCAAGCCCAGACAAATGTTACGAAATTACGAATCATAACCAACAAAATTTTATTGTCTCGATCAATTACAAAATGTAACTGTAAACTAATTAAGTTAAGTATGCACTAATCGCTAGCTAGGTGATGCCACCATGCTAGACCTAGATGACTGCAGTCGATGATGATGTGACGATCATGAGCCAATCCTGTGCAATGCTTGATAATGGTTAATGTTATGTGCTGGTGTATTGTAACGGTTTATGTGACGGCACCGTTGGATCTACGCTCAATTCTATCTACTACTTCTTTGAATTTTTATATAAAGGGCTCTCCAACGATGGTTTCCTATTGAATAAGTTAAGGATTTGAGGTTCATTGACTACGTTTTCTACCGCAAATACTTTTACTGGATTCAAGGTAGACTAAATGCTATAAATAAATCTATCTAAATTGGGATATTACATGTTTTTAACATCATCTAAATGGGAACTTTTCTTATGAATGGGGTAACTCTTTCTGCATTTTAATCTCTGCCTATCGGAGTATGGTGGAAATATCGTCAACGCTTACTTCATCGATTGCAAATAAATATGACAAGCTCTCGATAGTTGACTACGGCAAAGGTTAGCTGTTACGTAATAACATTGCGATTTCAAGTTCGTTACAAATATTTTGCCGACAAAGCGATGTGTTCAAGGAATAAATGCGTTTAATATGCATAAATCAGAATGCAGTACAAGTTATCGCACTATACAATGGTGGCGCCAATGTTTGTGGGAGCAACGTCACTGTATGAATCTATTTATTAAAAGCGATAACTTGCTGAAACATATTTTACTAGTTAAAACGAGCCGTAAAAAGGTAAAAGGGGCAAGCAAGCACTCTTACTTCTTTTTTCTTTTTCGTCCGCCCCAAATCGTTCTGGAATAATTTAAAAATTATCCGTCAGAGCAATCAACTGTATTTATAAAATCTCCTGTTGAAATCAAAGACTCGAAGTGCCATTTTGTAAAATCACAGTGTGACTGTGCATACTATTTGATATTTCAACCACTCTGTGTCGAGAACACTTGCTTCTGTACCTAAAGCTGTATCGCTGAATGTCTCGCAAATCATCCATCGCCCGTGTAATGTAAGTATGTAGTTAGTTGGAGAATGTGCTGTTGTGTGGCTCACCTCGCCTTCCGCTCGCTTTTTCTCGAGTTCCTTTTGTTTGGCATGCTCCTCTGCTATGCGGGCTTCGATAGCGGCCAATGACTCTCGTGTGAAGGGTCGGAACAAGCTTCGTTCTTCCTCGCTGATCGAGTCCAAGTCCTCGGACATTGTCTATCGAACTCCCCCCGAGTGAACTGCCTACTGTATCAAACAATAAAATATTATTAAAAAAAAAAAAGTTTTTTTTCTCACCATGTCGATATGCCCGAACGTGCTAATTAAAGTATCTCTCTCTTTTTATCTAATTTATGAATTAATGGTGATGAAAAAGTGTAGATACATCAAATGTATATTCCTACCAAATAGCAATAGGTTACAGCCTGTAACTTCATAAATGAGTAACGGCCTTAATGACCAAACGCTGGAGATAGGCCAAATTCTCCTAGAAATATCGAAGGCTGTCGGATTCAACTGGCATCTACCCAATGAAATGTAGCTACGCGTTAGATAGGTTTTAAATATATTAGGACTCTATCATGAATTAAATTCAGGGAAATAAGAATGCGGTATGTAGCTTATTCTAAGAGGCTGTATGCAAAATTTTGCTGATTTCGCTGATTTACCTATATTTAACAATCGTTATTTTACAGTTAAAATAGTGTATATATATATATCAGTTTTAATTCACAATCTAAAATATCATTTTAATTATAATTATGAATTATCTACCTCTTTATTTTTATTATTTTATTTAATGCGAGATTTAGGTTATTTTAAAAGATTTTTTATTAAACTATTGAACTTAACAGGAAATGGAAATTTATTAACTTATTAATGTTTTTATAATTTTAATGAACGAGAGTTCTAAATAGCCGAAATCAAAAGCAATTCTTCGCCCATTTTGTCTATAATTTGACTAAGTAAATTTTTTTTACTCAACATTTTTATATTAAAGTGGTCAAAAGTGCTCCATTTATTGTACAGATGACGTTCATGACAATATACTGTTTTTTTTTTCATACTACTACTACATAGATATTGCGATTTGTCCTAGTGACCCTTATTTTTGTATACCAGTCTAGATGTATTTAGGCATCTCTCGTCTCCAAATGAAATTTTCTGATATTTTTAATTATTGGTTTAGTTTAAGGTAATGGTAATTATAATAACTCACATGAAACTAATATAAATTAACGTGCAAACAATTTAATCTTCCCGATTCTACGCCATAGTTATGTAACTGACTGTTTGCTTCGGAACTAGGTCAAGGCTCTATTTTGTGCGTTACGTCTCATAACGTAGCTTTATTTGGCACTCCAATTTACTTTTTTTTTACCTTCCTCTATGTAACTTCTACCCAATCAAGCATCCATAGAAAAATTATAAAAATATATATATACCTATAAGATACCAGCCAGTGAGGTCAACTTCTGAACTACATACAGTCTTAGAGAAAAACGCTGAAAGGAACCGCGAGCTGAATTTTGAAGAAAATAAAAATGCCATTATAATTTATTTAAAAAAAAATGTATTTTCGGAGATATGGAATTTTTTCAATTTTTTTTTTCATAATTCTGCTTCTACGTCACATTATGAACAAAATTATTCATGACAATCTTGCGCACAAGTTACTAGAAGTTATACAAAATATTATTTTATATTTTCCTGGACCAAGAATTAGCTCTTATATGCTATTCAGCGTGTTTCTCTAAGATCTGTAGTTCAGAATTTGCCCATACTGAATAGTAAAAAAAAGCAGCCTGTATATTTATCAATAGATAGTTGGTTTTCTGGCATAGCTGATAAGCTAGCTTTATTGCATAGATATTATATAGATCTTGGCAATAATATTTACGCAAGCGGTCTCTTTCAGACTTATACATATATGGAGAGGAATTAAGATTACTTAGTTTTTTTTTATTAATTAATTGTTCATATGTTTATTTACAACAAATATGTATAAATTACAATGTACACGAATTTTTTTTTCTAGCTATTTTGGGCAACTTTTGAACTAGAGGTCTTAGAGTAAAACACTGAAAGGAATCCCGAGCTGAATTTTGGAGAAAATTAAATAAGGACATTAAAATTTATTTAAAATAATTAGTATTTTCGGAGATATTTAAAAAAAAAATATTTTCAAAACTTTAAAAGTTGGTCCCATAGTAAAAGTTGATTGTATCTCAGAGTAGATAAATACTACGTACAACAGAGGGTCAGCGCCCATACTTCAAAAGTTACCACCGTAACTCGCGCAAGTACAGCGCCGGTGGTGAGTCAAAGGTACTATTTGCTAGTCTTGCCACGTATGTCACTACAGCAATGTTAGTTTTGTCAGTAAATGACAACAGATGTCACTTTTTATAGAACAGTATTTTAAAGGACGATGGGCACTTTTTATTTTTTCCTAACATTTCCAATTCTATGGTATAAACATTTTTTTATTGTTTGAAGTTTTTAATTTAAAAGGCGTGACAGTTAAAAAGTTTAAATAATGCTTACCTAATTATATCCTTTAACATTTTACCATTTTTTGCCTGGTTGGCTAAATCCTAAAGTATAGGGCATAGCGACAAATGCTGAAAGGAGCCCCAAGGCCGATTTTAATAAAAAATAAAACTGTATACTTGGTACTCGTTGATTTGAAAAAAAAAAAACTGTATTATTACTCCATCTCATAGTGTCGCTTATAAAGATCAATTTCTGGGAAACAAATAATATCTGTGGAAAATTAATGGAAACATCTATTTATTAAGAAACCACTACATACATCTAGTCTGGTCGCAGTACTACAAGCTCTGGAAAGACTTGAAACAGCCACCTAAGAAACCACTATCTAACAGTCATCAAGTCGAACAATTCCTTGGAACACTCCCCGTTGTACAAGCGGTAGAACACACATAAGGCAAAGTCTCTCCTCAAACTGAGAGGCTCGTAACCGTTCGTGAGCTCGGGACGGGATCGTCGACCTTAATCATGCCTGCTTAATCTTGTCTTCCAAGTGACTTCGGAACAAAACGTCGCTAGAAATGTCGACGCCAAGAATCCCAATGCTTTGACTGATGTTCAAGGAAGTGTTCTGGAATTGTGGAGCCACAGACCATGGGATTTTCTTAGCGGTGAACGCGCAGGCTTGAGTCTTGGTGGGGTTGAAATGGACTAGGTTTAGTCGAACCCAATCGGAGACACAAGCTAGTGTACTCTCGATTTCAGACACCAGCCGTTCGCGGCTTTCCTCCACCTCGGAACGATTTGCACGGCCCGTATAATGAGCGTCCCCTGTACTGTCGTCCGCATAGCAATGAATGATATGCTGTTTATTGACGGCATTCATTGCTATGCAGAAGGAATAGTGTTGGGGACAGCACAGAGCCTAGAGTAGCTACCGTCGACGACGGCTCTTATGCTTCTGCTGGACAGAAAGCTGGCAACCCATTTGCATAATCCCTCGAGAAGCCCGTATGATGGTAACTTCCTTAGAAGACCCCTGTGCCAGACCCGATCGAACGCCTTCGCTACATCTAGGCTCACTGCCAATGCCTCACCTTGACTCTCGATGCAGTGGCGTGCCTAGGGTTTCAGAATAGGGCATGCCGAGAGATATGTTACTGTAGTTTATAACAGTGAATGTAGATAAATCCGTCAGTAGTGTATCAGTCGTAGTTTTAAACCGAATGGTGTGTATATAAGGCGCCTCGGGCAGTGGCGGTACGTCCATACAAGCCCAAAAGCCGGGCTTGCCCTACTAAAATAATTCTCGAACAAGAATATAAACTTCCGAACTATTTAAAAGTTCGCGCTCTTCGCTATTATTGCTTTTCGATGTCATCAACCCCCGAGGCGCCTTATATACAACAAGGACAAGGATATTGACGACAAGGATGTATGGAAGTAGCTTCTCTCTGCACTTGCCTCACTGAGCAGCTAGTTCAAGGTCCATTTTAATTCAAAGTATGCTATTATTATTATAAGTTATGTTTTTAGGTTACAGATTATATTACTTATTGTAATTAAATTAATACAATTCAATGTTCTTCATTTATTTATTTTGATATAAATGCATCGATATATTATGTCTGTCTAATTGTTATATTTTTATTTTTATTTTGTGATATTTAGTCTAAACTTGTCAATAGTCACAGTGATAACAAATTGTGTGTTTAGTGTTTCCCTTTAGTAATTTTTTATTTTTAAGGCAGACTTAAGTAAGTCATGCTCACTTTAAGGCCTTTGCTTGCGGCGGCGTCGTGTGACGGGTCGCTCACTTCCCTCCAATATGGCGAGGAGGGCGATGGCTGCCACACGCGTCATACTTGTGAACAGGTGCTGCTTGTGGGGGCTGGTCTGCTTAAGTTTGCTATTGATTTACTTATTAAATATTTATTCAGTCTACTTTGTAATTTTGCCGCCGCGACGGGGCACGCAATTGTTTTCAGTGCGATTAGAATGTAAATATTATGTAATGAATCTAAGCCTGTTTTGAAAAGAGTAATTGCTGAGTTTATTGCCGGCTCTTCTCAGCAAATGCAACCTTCCGAACCGGTATTAGAGTATTAGAGTCAGACTTTTCATAAGTCTGACTCTAAGGTCTATTTGAATAAATGATTTTGAATTTGAATTTGAATACACACCATTCGGTTTAAAACTAGGTAGGTACGGTATATCTATATCTGTGTACGACCCGCCTCGCACCACCTCGCACGGTCAGTCAAGGCGTCTCGCTCGCACGCGTGGGCTTGCAACCGGGCTTCGTTGCCAGCGAGTGTATCTCTTTCTAACCTATGAAAAACTATCCATAATGAGATATAACTATTGTTGGTTTATATAGCACAACAGTATGAGATATTTGAGATAATGGAGGCTTGCATGCGTATGAAGTTGGTTGTGACGGTTCGTAGTGAATGCGAAATGACGAACATCGCGCATGCGCCCCGCCTGTGGCCCCGCTCGCGCCGTTTGCGTTTGCAAATTTCATGACATATGCATTTGTTTGAGCGAAAGTTGTTTTTTTTTTAATTGGGAACCCTGCGAAATTTCCAAAAGACCTTGCTTGAAACTGCAGAATTTCCGATCACTCTGGTGATTATATAACTGTAGTATTCCATTTTATTCCTTTGTATTTATAATTTACCGAAATGACCTTACGACCGTCAGGGTTACCTACCTATATCAACTACACCTAATTAATTAGGATACTGATAAAAACACCGTGTAAAATTAACAAAATATATGTACTTACTGTCTTACACTTCAGAATCTTGCAGTAATTTAAAAAACAACAACTTAAATAAAATCGGTTTATTGCGACAGCCGTTAAACTCAAATTATTAGTGTTACGGTTCTCCATTATAACAAAGTGCAGTGATAATTGATAAATAAATATATTTCCTAGGTTAACATCGCACAAGAAAACAAATAATCACGCATTCTGATTTTGGCTCCGACACAATTGCGTACAGTGTGCTCGCAAGCGCGTGGTGGCCCCGACAGTTTAGTCGAGCCCAGCTCGAAGCGAGCTGTAGATGCTTATCGCGGTAGATATAGGCAAGTGACAGAGGCCTGACCCGGCGCTATATAGGCTATTGCCGGCCCTGATTAGGGAATGATTAAAAATAGGTCAAGATAGCAATTTCTTAATCTTCTATATGTTTTAAAAATAACTTTAATACCGAGCAAGCGAAGAGTCTCCGTTTCAGCTTGGACAAAAATGCTTTCGTATGTATGTCCAGATAACCGGCTGTTCTCCACTACAGGTCAAATTACTCATCCGATTCTCCATAAATTTTGTGAGCAGGGTCGGTGATTTACGAATGGCTTTAATCCTTTTGACCACAAAAGACTTAATAATTGTTCTTATTTGATATTTTGTTGAATAAATGAAGCCACTATACGTTTTCCTGCACTAGCTAGATACAGAATTAAGCCCATAAAAACAAATGAAATACAATTGGTACGAAACTGCCCATTGTACTTTTAAAAATAATCGTTGTAGATTTCAAAATATTTAGACTATATTTATTTACCGTTGAAGTCTCTGCTTATTAGAAACAGGTTAATATTAGATTTATTTTATTATTATTTGATTGTTTCGGTCCTAGACGATAAAAATAAATAAAAATAATCGACGGTAAGGCCATCTATGTAAGGTCGAAAGATTTGAATAAAATTAAATAAATTGCAAATATTGAAAATACGAGTTTAAAAAAATAATTAAATTAAATTATTATTATCAAATTGTATTCCTTTGCAATAAATCTCAATAAAAAGTGATTTAATAGCGTTTTGACTAAGAATTAATTTTCAATCCGTCCATACGATGTCTGTAGCGACATCTTTACGTGTGAATTCTACACTAATTATAAAATGTATGTGATTGACCAGACATGCTAATATTGTAACTGTTGAATTGTAACACATTACCACATCCCCAAACCATATACAAACCCTTATCATATAAATTTCGGGTCCGACGTTTTCTGGATATTTATAACAATTCTTGCGTGTCGCGATTCTTGTGACCATTGCTGTAACACGATCAATAAAATTTATTGGGTTAGATTATACATCTAAAGGCTGTAAGGCTGCGCCAGATGGTAAGCGGTTACCGTAGCCTATAGACGCTTGCAACTATAGGGGTATCACTTGCGCTTTGTCGACCCTCCACAAATTTCTTCACACCCAAAATTTTGTGCAGTAATTATCTTTTAAAACCGAAGTTTTTTTTTTATATTACAAAGTCGGTATACAAGCGTACGTCCCGCTTGATGCTAAGAGGTTAACTTAGCCATATGGACGCTTGCTAGACACGGGGCATATCTCACGAGTCACGCGTTATCGACCCTGGCCACCCGCGATGAGCTCTGGCAACTTTACTAGCACAACATAAAGTTATTTGGCTGCGATATTCTGTAAGGTGGAGGTACTTCCCCAGTCGAGCTGATCTTTGAGCGAATAAACGCTTTGCTCTACCTAAAGTGAAGTCTAATAAAAATTAAAACAGACTGATAGAAAATGTACTAGGCTAGGCCGCTAACGCCCTACGCAAATTAGTAAAGTTTTGGATTGCGGTAACAACTCAAGTTAGCAACTAGTTACATGTTCAAATATTCCCCGTTCAATACTTTTTAGGGTCCCCGCTAGTAATTAACTTGTTTACCTCCTGATCATATATAACATCAATGAAATTTAAAAGAAGTTAATAAAACCTCATAGATTGGCAAGGACAGAACGGGGATTAATATGTAAATACATGACCACAAAACAAGGCTTTATGAAAATACTACGCTATGCCCGCGGCTCGACCCACATAGTTGGTATTTGACTTTATTTAGACACAGCGCATAATACCATACGTAACTGTGAAAACTGCATCAAAATCCATGCGTTAATTCTCAAGTTATAAGCACACTAACGGACTGACCGACAGAAGCAGAGACATTGTGTTTTACATTATCCGAAAACATAAGAAAAAAACATAAATATACATAACGACTTTAGAACGAAAACACAGCGGCTTCGGGGTTCTTGAAATGCTGCAGATCTAAGTAATATTTCTTTTTGATGTAGGTATCTTCATTTTAATTAAGTCACGATTCATCGGGGGTTCAATCCGGTCTGTTGCCTTTTTGCGGTGTTTCATGCTATACCTACCGATGCGCCGATGCGGCAGCCGCCAGCAAATTTAGGTCATTCCAATGTTGCCGTCAGGTGTACCAACACGGAAACAGTGGAAATGGACTTATAGTATACCCTAGTTGAATATATACCGTTTTATTATATTTTCATAGTGAAACAGTTAGCAAAGAAAGCTTTAGCTCAGAGTAGATAAATACTACGTACAACAGAGGGTCAGCGCCCATACTTCAAAAGTTACCACCGTAACTCGCGCTAGTACAGCGCCGGTGGTGAGTCAAAGGTACTATTTGCTAGTCTTGCCACGTATGTCACTACAGCAATGTTAGTTTTGTCAGTAAATGACAACAGATGTCACTTTTTATAGAACAGTATTTTAAAGGACGTATGAAACGGGCAATATAAGTTTTCATGTAAATTCTGCTTCTTCATTGACCAATTCATGATTTCATTTTATTCCAATTGACTTGTGTATATTATTTCTACGAAGTCATGGGAAAATCTTGCAGTGTATTGAAATTTATTTACGAATGCAATTTACTGGTGTATAATAACTAAAAACTCAAGTTAAAAATCGTCTCTTAAAACTTTATTTAGAATCTTTGTGTTTTAAGACTCTAAAACTACTAAAAGATAAGCTTTTAGTACCTTTTGGTAAGAGTATTTTAAGAGTTGACAGCCCACTCCTCAAGGAGCTGGTGACTGTAATCACGCGCAGGAACACAACATTAGGTAAGTTATTAGTGGAGGTACTTCCCCAGTCGAGCTGCTCTTTGAGCGAAACTACGCTATGCTCTAACTCTCTAAATTCTCTAATTATCGTATAACTTATCATTATGGACATATTCATTTGAAAAAATATGAATTTAGGACACTAAACCTCCCTTGTAGAATTAGCTGTAGTATATAGGTGACATAGGTACAGCCTCCATCTCACTATGTTATTAATTAAACTGCATGGAGCATTGAAACGAGTTGAATATAAACAGTAATTTGTCAGTAATTGAATTTAATTATATCTTTTTACTGTTGTATTGCCTGTAGGCTGGGGTAATATATACTTGAATTAAAGTGCCTATCTGTCAATTTGGAAACTACCTAGACTATAATAATTATTTGGAAATAAATGAACAGAAATTATTAATTAATATGTCAAGTAGTATACAGAGAAGAAACTGACTGATTGACAGATGAAAGCACAGCTCAAATTGCAGCGTCAAGAATCTAGAAATATTGCACAATCTGTGTGCCTTATAACTTAGACTTCCAAAAAAGGGTTTTCAAAATTCATACCCTAAAAAAAGTAGAATAAAAAAATAACCCCTAAAGCTAGAAGATAATGATCCGAAATTCCTTACTTACTACAATAATAATATGATAGGTAATTTTAATAATCCTTACCTCAGAGTAGATAAATACTACGTACAACAGAGGGTCAGCGCCCATACTTCAAAAGTTACCACCGTAACTCGCGCTAGTACAGCGCCGGTGGTGAGTCAAAGGTACTATTTGCTAGTCTTGCCACGTATGTCACTACAGCAATGTTAGTTTTGTCAGTAAATGACAACAGATGTCACTTTTTATAGAACAGTATTTTAAAGGACGATGGGCACTTTTTATTTTTTCCTAACATTTCCAATTGTATAGTATAAACATTTTTTTATTGTTTGAAGTTTTTAATTTAAAAGGCGTGAAAGTTAAAAAGTTTAAATAATGCTTCCCTAATTATATCCTTTAACATTTTACCATTTTTTGCCTGGTTGGCTAAATCCTAAAGTATAGGGCATAGCGACAAATGCTGAAAGGAGCCCCAAGGCCGATTTTAATAAAAAATAAAACTGTATACTTGGTACTCGTTGATTTGAAAAAAAAACTGTATTATTACTCCATCTCATAGTGTCGCTTATAAAGATCTATTTCTGGGAAACAAATAATTTCTGTGGAAAATTAATGGAAACATCTATTTATTAAGAAACCACTACATACATCTAGTCTGGTCGCAGTACTACAAGCTCTGGAAAGACTTGCCACCAAAGAAACCACTATTTTATTTTTGTTATATTTATTAAACTTTAATCAAATGTTTGAATTGACGCCCATTGTTTTTAATACCAGTTTGTTAGCCCGTTGTTTTTGTATCCAAGTGCCCCCCCCCCCGCCCACATATGGCAACAATACTCCATATGAGGCCGGACTTGCGACTTATAAAGATGCAGCCTTTGCCCCGATGTGAAGTACTGCCTCGCTCTGTTGAGCACTCCAAGCTTTTTGGATGCCAGCTTAATCTTGTCTTCCAAGTGACTTCGGAACAAAACGTCACTAGAAATGTCGACGCCAAGAATCCCAATGCTTTGACTGATGTTCAAGGAAGTGTTCTGGAATTGTGGAGCCACAGACCATGGGATTTTCTTAGCGGTGAACGCGCAGGCTTGAGTCTTGGTGGGGTTGAAATGGACTAGGTTTAGTCGAACCCAATCGGAGACACAAGCTAGTGTACTCTCGATTTCAGACACCAGCCGTTCGCGGCTTTCCTCCACCTCGGAACGATTTGCACGGCCCGTATAATGAGCGTCCCCTGTACTGTCGTCCGCATAGCAATGAATGATATGCTGTCTATTGACGGCATTCATTGCTATGCAGAAGGAACAGTGTTGGAGACAGCACAGAGCCTTGCCGGCATTCATGTCCATGCTATTAGAGTAGCTACCGTCGACGACGGCTCTTATGCTTCTGCTGGACAGAAAGCTGGCAACCCATTTGCATAATCCCTCGAGAAGCCCGTATGACGGTAACTTCCTTAGAAGACCCCTATGCCAGACCCGATCGAACGCCTTCGCTACATCTAGGCTCACTGCCAATGCCTCACCTTGACTCTCGATGCAGTGGCGTGCCTAGGGTTTCAGAATAGAGCATGCCGAGAGATATGTTACTGTAGTTTTTAACAGTGAATGTAGATAAATCCGTCAGTAGTGTATCAGTCGTAGTTTTAAACCGAATGGTGTGTGAAGCCCAAAAGCCGGGCTTGCCCTACTAAAATAATTCTCGAACAAGAATATAAACTTCCGAACTATTTAAAAGTTCGCGCTCTTCGCTATTATTGCTTTTCGATGTCATCAACCCCCGAGGCGCCTTATATACACACCATTCGGTTTACAACTAGGTAGGTACGGTATATCTATATCTGTGTACGACCCGCCTCGCACCACCTCGCACGGTCAGTCAAGGCGTCTCGCTCGCACGCGTGGTCTTGCAACCGGGCTTCGTTGCCAGCGAGTGTATCTCTTTCTAACCTATGAAAAACCATCCATAATGAGATATAACTATTGTTGGTTTATATAGCACAACAGTATGAGATATTTGAGATAATGAAGCCTTGCATGCGTATGAAGTTGGTTGTGACGGTTCGTAGTGAATGCGAAATGACGAACATCGCGCATGCGCCCCGCCTGTGACCCCGCTCGCGCCGTTTGCGTCAAATTTCATTACATATGCATTTGTTTGAGCGAAAGTTGTTTTTTTTTAATTGGGAACCCTGCGAAATTTCCAAAAGACCTTGCTTGAAACTGCAGAATTTCCGATCACTCTGGTGATTATATAACTGTTAGTATTCCATTTTATTCCTTTGTATTTATAATTTACCGATTAAAATTTATCAACTACACCTAATTAATTAGGATACTGATAAAAACACCGTGTAAAATTAACAAAATATATGTACTTACTGTCTTACACTTCAGAATCTTGCAGTAATTTAAAAACCAACAACTTAAATAAAATCTGTTTATTGCGACAGCCGTTAAACTCAAATTATTAGTGTTACGGTTCTCCATTATAACAAAGTGCAGTGATAATTGATAAATAAATATATTTCCTAGGTTAACATCGCACAAGAAAACAAATAATCACGCATTCTGATTTTGGCTCCGACACATTTGCGTATAGTGTGCTCGCAAGCGCGTGGTGGCCCCAACAGTTTAGTCGAGCCCAGCTCGAAGCGAGCTGTAGATGCTTATCGCGGTAGATATAGGCAAGTGACAGAGGCCTGACCCGGCGCTATATAGGCTATTGCCGGCCCTGATTAGGGAACGATTAAAAATAGGTCAAGATAGCAATTTCTTAATCTTCTATATGTTTTAAAAATCACTTTAATACCGAGCAAGCGAAGAGTCTCCGTTTCAGCTTGGACAAAAATGCTTTCGTATGTATGTCCAGATAACCGGCTGTTCTCCACTACAGGTCAAATTACTCATCCAATTCTCCATAAATTTTGTGAGCAGGGTCGGTGATTTACGACTGGCTTTAATCCTTTTGACCACAAAAGAATAACTGTTCTTATTTGATATTTTGTTGAATAAATGAAACCACTATACGTTTTCCTGCACTAGCTAGATACAGACTTAAGCCCATAAAAACAAATGAAATACAATTGGTACGAAACTGCCCATTGTACTTTTAAAAATAATCGTTGTAGATTTCAAAATATTTAGACTATATTTATTTACCGTTGAAGTCTGCTTATTAGAAACAGGTTAATATTAGATTTATTTTATTATTATTTGATTGTTTCGGTCCTAGACGATAAAAAGAAATAAAAATAATCGACGGTAAGGCCATCTATGTAAGGTCGAAAGATTTAAATAAAATTAAATAAATTGCAAATATTGAAAATACGAGTTTAAAAAATTAATTAAATTAAATTATTATTATCAAATTGTATTCCTTTGCAATAAATCTCAATAAAAAGTGATTTAATAGCGTTTTGACTAAGAATTAATTTTCAATCCGTCCATACGATGTCTGTAGCGACATCTTTACGTGTGAATTCTACACTAATTATAAAATGTATGTGATTGACCAGACATGATTGTATTTATGAGTAGGTACTTTACGTGGTTTCATTTATTGTCGTAATGTCGTATCCACCCCGTATAGAATAGATTCAGATAACAAATCTACATTTTATTAAATCTACATAGATTTGTTATCAGTGTTCGTGAAGTTGAAAACACTAATGAGCATTACCTTTTGTTGGATTTGCAGTAGGCATGTACGTATCACATAACATAGATAAAATTGAGAGATTGTGATCAGATCCATATAGATAAATAAGGTTTTGATCATGAAGTACTCTCCTACTTCTTATACGATAAGAAATATCAAAAAGGTTGGAGGAAATGTTTTCATGGACGATACTTTAATCCAATGGCCAAATGTTATCTCTTGGGTACATCCGATTGTACAGCTTAGCCACTTAGCTACAGAGGCGATAATGCAAATACCTACCTCTCGTATTACGACAGTAGTAATTTTACAAATGTACTGAGTGGAGATTTCGAGATGGCATATTTTCGAAACCTATGTTGGGTTTGTCATGCTGAACAACTTTTGCTATGGGACCAACACAACATTCTCAATCCTTATTTTTTTTCTTACCTTACACCCTGCATAACGCCTTCATCTTCCTCTTTAAGAATATTTATATTTTACTTAACCATAGTATTTTTGTAAACGTTTAGCAATTCATAACTACAATATGAAGCAACTTAAACTAGCAATGCCCTGCAGTTTACCCGTGCGTCTAGGATAACGTTCCAAGCTACTCCAGACCCAATTTCTGAGAGATATTATACTTTATTAATTCCTATTCAGCTTTGAAATCCTGAATATAGGCACAGGCTTGCCGGTAGGTACGTGTGATCCGGCCGATTCGAGAACTTTACACATCAGTTGCACTTATTGGTGCTTAATTCCAGTTGAGCTAAGTTTTTTTTAACTTATTAGTAAGTAGAGATGCGCCGAGTACTCGGTTATTACTCGGTACTCGGCATACTCGTCCATTTTTTTAGTACTTTAATTGGCCGAATAACTCGGATTGACTGCCGAGGTACTCGGGAAAAAATCATTAACTTATAATCTGACCTCTTTACAATATTAATGTAGAAAAAATATATATATTTAGTGATCATTAGTATGAATGAACCTTCCGAACCGGTATTAGAGTCAGACCAGTTCATGTGCCTGCGAAGATCTATTTGAATAAATTATTTTGGATTTGAATTTTGATGGCATACCGCTCGCTTGCCAGCCGCACGTTACGACTGTTGCAAGCAAGCTTAAACTTGTTTTCGCGGCCTAAACCTGCGTCAGCATAACCGAGTTACTCGGCAGAGTACTCGGTTCGGTAAACATAATACCGAGCAATACTCGGTACTCGGTTACTCGGTAAAACATGTACTCGGCGCATCTCTAATTAGTAAGTATAAATGGTACCTGCTAACAGTGAATGGGCGGGTGTGTGTGGTGCGGGAAGCGCGCGCGGCCGCACGCTCTGCGCCCGCGATCTCCCGCTGACCACCTACGGGCGGAACGCCCTTCTGCACAACACACTAATTATCAATATATTTAAATACCTACTAGTTTACCCCCCCCCCCTCTCGGTTTCACCCACATTTCTGGGATTAAAGTAGCCTGGTTATGACCCTCTCTACACATGGCTATCTGCGTGCTAAATTTCAACGCAATCGATTCGGACGTTTAGACGCGAAAAGGCTTAAAAAAACGTTTCACGAATATTTTATTATGATTTTATTGCGTTTCACAAAACAAACAATCAATGAAAATAAATCTCTTGGGAACGCAGGTAAAACTGCGGGGCGGACTAGTTGTTAATAAAAGTTAAATTTTTTTTTTTAAGTTTAACGATTCAAATGCTGAATTCATATATTTGAATAAGGTTACTAATAATAAAGTCTATGTGTCGAATCCGCCTCTCGGTAGTTTTGGGCTACAGACATAGAGCTCGAAAATATGTTCCTTGTTCTGTGTTGGCATGTTTAACTATAACAATGGTACATTTAGTTAGTTTATTTACCTGTCGTCCTCGAGAGCAGTGTGGCCGCGGCTACCAAAGAGATGAAAGTTACCACGTGTTCGCTGATAGGGACAGCCAGCAAATGGGCAAGATTTTTCATGACCGACCTGAAATAAAAAGCATTACAAACAATGAAGAACCGTAGCGCTAACGTACAATGAGAAGGATAAAACAACCTCCTTATTCTCTCAAAAGCGACTCAACATCGAGTCCTCTTGCAAACAGTGGACTTTTCATCTGATTGCATAATTTACGATAGAGAGAAAATAGTATTGGGGGCTCTAGAGGGAAGTGAGTATTTAAAATGCGAAGACCGAATTCCACTAGTGGATTTTTGTTGAGAATTGATCAGAGAAACTTTCGGTCCTCCCATTTTGCACCCTCAACTATACTTACAGAGCGCCTACACTATCTATAGCACACTGTAAATTTGGTATAGAATATTATTTGACATTCAAATTCTTCATAATCATTATCGCAACTTCATAATCGCTTCCAATGCCTGGATAATTGCGTGACGGTGGACGATACAAACAACAGGCTCGTGGAAACTGTCCATGCGGTAGGATCTAAGTTCTTTAAGACCCGCCGCACGAATAGAACCCAAAAACTCTCGGATGAAACTCTCAAACTCATGAAGCGATGACGTGAAATGAAGTTGCAGTCTTCAGCTGATACAGCCGAATACCGGCAGCTGAATAGGCAGGTCTCAAACGCAATGCGACACGATTTGCGCATCTTTAATACATCATGTATCGAAGAGGCAATAAAGCAGAACAAAGGTTCCAAAGTGTTCGCAAGAGACTTGTCTATTGGTCAAAGTCAACTGACCAAGCCGGCAACATCATCACGTCAAAGCTGGAGATCTTGAGAGAGATCGAGAAGTTCTATGGACAGCTGTACGCCTCGTCACAGAAACCAGATCCAATTCCGGTTAGTGACGCAAGAGCCAAGTTGACCCGACACTACACCGAAGATATCCCGGACGTCTGCCTATACGAGATTAGAATGGCTCTGAAACAGCTTAAAAACAACAAGGCGGCGGGTGAAGACGAAATAACAACAGAGCTCCTGAAAGCGGGTGGAAAACCGATACTTGTAGTCCTTCAGAAGCTTTTTAATTCCGTCATACACGAAGGTACAACGCCGGAAGTATGGAGTGGAAGCTTGGTGGTGCTCTTCTTCAAGAAAGACGATAAGGCCCTATTGAATAACTACCGCCCGATATCCCTCCTAAGCCACGTTAATAAGCTGTTTTCGAGAGTCATTACGAATCGTCTCGCACGTAGGTTTGACGACTTCCAGCCTCCCGAACAAGCCGGTTTCCGTAAAGGCTTTAGTACCATAGACCACATACATACACTCCGCCAGATTATACAAAAGACTGAGGAGTATAATCGGCCATTATGCCTGGCGTATGTGGACTATGAGAAAGCCTTCGATTCAGTCGAGACATGGGCGGTGTTACAGAGTCTACAGCGATGCCAAATTGACTATCGCTATATCGAAGTGTTGAAGTGTTTGTACAGCAAAGCCACCATGTCGATCCGAGTCCAGGACGAGAGTACGAAACCAATCCAGTTACAGAAGGGTGTAAGACAGGGTGACGTAATTTCCCCGAAACTCTTCACCACTGTAATGGAGGATGTATTCAAGCTCTTGGACTGGAAGGGATATGGCATCAACATCAATGGCGAACACATCACTCACCTTCGATTTGCCGACGATATAGTCATAATGGCGGAATCGCTAGAAGCTTTGAACATCATGCTCAATGACCTCAACAGAGTTTCCCAACAGGTAGGCCTCAAGATGAATATGGACTAGACAAAAATTATGTCTAATGTTCATATTCCGCCAATGCCGGTGATTGTTGGGAACACTGCCCTCGAAGTTGTAGATGAGTATGTTTACCTAGGACAAGTTGTCCAACTAGGTAGGTCCAACTTCGACAAAGAGGTCAACCGAAGAATCCAACTCGGCTGGGCAGCGTTCGGGAAGCTACGGCATATCTTCACGTCCAGAATACCTCAGAGTCTGAAGTCTTCAATCAGTGCGTGTTGCCAGTGATTACATACGGGACAGAGACGTGGTCTTTTACTGCTGGCCGCATAAATAAGCTCAGAGTCACTCAGCGAGCTATGGAACGAGCTATGCTCGGAATTTCTCTACGAGACATGGTCCGAAACGAGGACATTCGTAGGAGAACAAAAATTACCGATATAGCTCGTAGAGTTAGTAAGCTGAAGTGGCAATGGGCAGGCCACATCGCTCGGCGAACCGATAACCGATGGGGAAGGAAGGTTCTCGAGTGGCGACCACGTACTGGAAAGCGCCGTGTGGGACGACCACCCACCAGGTGGACCGATGACTTGGTCAGAGTCGCTGGGCTCCGTTGGATGCAAGCGGCCCAAAACCGCTCCAAGTGGAAGTTAATGGGAGAGGCCTATGTTCAGCAGTGGACATCCTTAGGCTGATATGATGATTCAAATTCTAGAATTTAATAGTTGTATAGTATCCAGTAAACTGGTGGCCGTCGTTGGTTGCAAATAGATGTAAATTTTAATATGACGTCAGCTAGAAATACGTTAAGACTTCAACTAACACGGCATTACCATAAACTTAGCTTTCCGCTAACCCAAAGTTTCACCCACGAGCCCCTATTTTATCCACTTAGGGGTGGAATATCCAAAAGTTCTTCTTTCTTTTCGTGCAAAAACCACAGCACAGCGTTTTATGCTGTGCGTTGACCTGACTGAGTAGTCAGGACAATATTTTTTATAAGTATAGATTGAGGAGGATAGTTACCGCATATAGTGCTGTGCCTAGGTGGGGGTGTTGGTCTAGAGGGCGCGCGGGGTGGTCGCCGCGTCGCCCGTAGGCCGCGCGCGCTCCTCTTTCCAGTTTCGGCGCGCGCGCAACATCTGCTTCACCACTCCAACCGTATCTGTATAACAAAAAAATATATATTTATTATAGTTAGGTATTTCTCTAAGTTTCTAACTAGCTTATCACCCCGCGGTTTCACCCACAAACCCCTATTTTGGAGGATGAATAAAAAAAAACCGGCCAAGTGCGAGTCAGACTCACGCACTGAGGGTTCCGTACCAGTGGCGTGCATTGGATTTCGGACTAGGTAGGCAGAAGAAATCATGGCCATACACGCCTAAATATGCCTCCTAGATAGATTATGTTTTTTGACCCGATTCGTAAAATTGTTTAGGTCAGCGTATCATTCCACACACATTTGGTATGATTCATTAGCAAACAAAATACATAATAACAGAATAATAGATTCGAATAACAGCACCCAGATAGCCAGGTGTATAATAAACATAATATTCTGTGTTAAAATGTCTAAGATTTTTACCTTTATTTTAAATCCATGAATGTTTTGGAGTTGGTCTACAGCAAGTACAAGCAACAAACGAAAACTGACTAAAGGAATAATTTATCGACACATTTTGCATCTTCACCACAAAATTTCTTCATTTCACACACAATACACTTCATAGATACACTTCGCAAAATCACAATAAGTACATAAATAACAACAACATTGCATACAATGCCAGCCAAACCATAAACAAACCAACACAAATAAATTGCGAAGTTATATTAGAGTTGCTCTAATGTTGGTAAAGTAGTTGTAAATTTAGTATTTTTAATTTGGATGGGTTACTTTACTTACAACAGAGAAGGTAAGGTTACTTTTGGTCCATAAATCGCGAATGTCAAATGTCAGTATGCTACGCATAGCAAAAGCGTGATTTATGCTTTCGTCGTATTATCTTAAAGAAGTGTGTGTGTGTGTATGAATATGCCGAAATCGTTTTAGTGTGCGTGAATTGCCGTGAATTTGAGAGGCGAACTCGCGAGTGCCTGCGCGGCAAAGTTTGAAATTTCGTATTGAATGTTAGGTTAGAATTTTTATTTAAAGTGATTATGTAGTTTAATTGAATCAAAATATTATTGAATTGAATCTTATGAGGTAGGCATTGCTTATTTGCCTATATGGAATGCACGCCACTGTTCCGTACAAACCTGTAGGTATATAAGTAAATGGTAGTATAGACCTGAGTATTTGATATTAATTTCATTTTATGACGTATTAAAAAAAACTACTTACTAGATCTCGTTCAAACCAATTTTCGGTGGAAGTTTGCACCGTAATGTACATCATATATTTTTTATAGATTTATCATTCTCTTATTTTAGAAGTTACAGGGGGGGGGACACACATTTTACCACTTTGGAAGTGTCTCTCGCGCAAACTATTCAGTTTAGAAAAAAATGATATTAGAAACCTCAATATCATTTTTGAAGACCTATCCATAGACACCCCACACTTATGGGTTTGATGAAAAAAACAATTTTGAGTTTCAGTTCTAAGTATGGGGAACCCCCAAAATTTATTGTTTTTTTTCTATTTTTGTGTGAAAATCTTAATGCGGTTCACAGAATACATCTACTTACCAAGTTTCAACATTATAGTTCTTATAGTTTCAGAAATAAATGGCTGTGACATACGGACAGACAGACAGACAGACAGACATGACGAATCTATAAGGGTTCCGTTTTTTGCCATTTGGCTACGGAACCCTAAAAACGATTACAACGATGGAAATTATTATGTGAACATATAGGTATAATACATAATACTTTTTAATAATTATATTGTAATGCATACTAATTAATTATTTGCCATATACAAAATATTGAGAAATTAGCTGTTTTCCGATCCATTTACCGGCAAATCCATTGAAATTGCCAAATTTTGCGGATACCAAATGATACAATACACCTTTGACTGCAGATGGTGATGCCTGCTCCATTATCAGACGCCGAAAACCATATATGGTCAAAGTTCATCTCATAACAAAGCCAACAACCCCAAATACGGCTAGGATACGTTGCTACGCTATGAAGTTCTAATACCCACTCTATAATCAGACCTTGAAAACTATATATCGTCAAAATGAATTTCAAGACCAACAACCCCAAACACGGCTAGTATATTTTGCTCCGCCATTGCCTACCCTCCTACTCCATCATCAAACCCTGAACACCATATATGATTAATGTTCGTCTCATGACAATTCCAACAACCCTAAACACGGCTTTGATACGTTGCTTCACTATGGAGTTCCATTGCCTACCCTCCTACTCCATCATCAGATCCTGAACACCATATTTGATTAAAGTTCGTCTCATGACAAATCCAACAACCCTAAACACGGCTTTGATACGTTGCTTCACTATGAAGTTCCAGTGCCTACTCTCCTACTCCATCATGAGACTCTGAAAACCACATTATATGTCAAAAGTGCATCTCAAGACGATTTTAATAAGTCGAAACACGGCTAACATACGTTATTCTGTCATGGAGTTCCAGTGCCTACCTTTCGGATATATCATCAGATCAGCTCGATGGTATCAAATTATTGTATTTTCATCCGAACTACATACACTAGCAAAGTTAGGTTCATACATGTGAAGCTAATAAAAGCGTTTTAAAAATGTATAATGAATAAAAAAAAAAAGTGTTAAAGTATGAAATCAGGTTGATTCCCTCTTATTAACGCAGCTTGACCTTGATCGTGCATGTGTGTGCGTGTGGGCCTTGCAGATATAGTAGTGCGATTTGCTACGTATCAATTTTGTAAACGCGTTCTTAAATTGCATTGTTTAGTTTATTTTTCCCGCGTTTTACAGAATATGCTTAGATATTTGGTGTTTAATTTCCAATAGCAATCAGATAAACAAGTAAGTAATTTACTTGTTATTTGTATCCTTAAATTATATGTTCATCATGAGTATACTCATGATAACAAACAAATCATGTGTCTAAGTATCGTTTCCTAATTAGGTATCGGTGACTGATAATTAGGAAACGATACTATAACTGGTGGAGATTTCGAGATGGCATATTTTCGAAACCTATGTTGGGTTAGTCATGCTGAACAACTTTTATTAAGGGACCAATAGCGAATTCTCAAAAAAAAATCTTACTTCTCATAGTAAATGTCAACCTTGTTCGATCATAATGTATGGAATGTATATTTTTTTTTTGAGTTTTCAGTGTTGTTCCCATGGTAAAAATTGTTCAGTATCAGCGTATCAGTATGACTAACCCAACATAGGTTTCGGAAATATGCCATCTCGAAATCTCCACCCAGTATAATGAATACACCTAAAAAATAACATGTTCTTAAAAAATATTACAATGTAATCTCAATGACTTTGCATGATTGATGATGATAATTTTGTAATACATATGTGTATATTATTATGATAAAAGTACATATTGAGCAACAACATATATAAAACAGCGCTTAATCTACCGTCGCCGTTCAGTGTGACATCACGTCAAGACGATGCTGTTCTATTCAGCTCTGGTGCTCGCCGCCCTCGCTTACGGTCTGTATCGCTACTTTACCCGCACGTTCAATTATTGGAAGGACAAAAATGTCGCCGGTCCACAACCAGTGGCCTTTTTCGGAAACTTAAAAGAATCGACACTCCGACGAAAGAATATAGGCATTGTCTTTAAAGAAATCTATGAAGAATTTCCCAATGAAAAAATTGTTGGTGTCTACCGGATGACCACGCCGTGTCTTCTTATTAGGGATTTAGATATAATCAAACAGATCATGATTAAGGACTTTGACGTGTTCGTTGACCGTGGAGTGGAGTTCAGTAAGGAAGGATTAGGAGTCAACCTGTTCCACGCGGATGGCGATACTTGGAGAGTACTCAGGAATAAATTTACGCCACTATTCACGTCGGGGAAACTGCGAAACATGCTTTACTTGTTGACTGAGCGAGGTGACAAATTTGTGGAATTCCTTGACAATGAGTGTAAAATGCACCCGGAACAAGAAGTGCACACTCTCGTCCAGAAGTACACGATGGCAACAATTTCTGCTTGTATTTTTGGCCTAGACATCGATACGCTATATGAAAAACAAGATACCCTAAAAAAGATAGACAAGCTAGTTCTTTCAACCAACTACGTCAATGAATTAGACATGATGTATCCAGGTATATTAAAGAAATTCAATTCATCGCTCTTTCCAAAGTTTGTAAAAACATTCTTCGATGAACTTGTTAGTAATGTTATTGTTCAAAGAAACGGCGTGCCTTCCAATAGAAAGGATTTGATGGATTTGATATTGGAGCTGAGACAACAGGGTACCATCCAGGGCACGAAGAGACACAACGACACTAGGCAATTACATTTGGAATTAACCGACGATTTGATTGCTGCACAAGCATTCATACTCTACGTAGCCGGGTATGAGACCAGTGCAACCACAATGGCATTTCTCCTGTACTCATTAGCACTACACCCGGAAGTTCAGGATAAATTGGTGGCAGAAATAGACGAAGTATTAAATAAATATGACGGACAAGTTACATACGATGCACTCAATGAGATGAAGTATCTTGAAAAAGTGTTTGATGAAACACTACGCCTGTATCCACTTGTGGAACCATTACAAAGGAACGCTCAAACTGAATATAAATTACCAGGTACGGATGTGACTATTCACAAAGGGCTTACAGTGTTGGTGTCTCCAATGAGCGTGCATTATGATGAAAAATATTATCCAAACCCAAAGAAATTCGATCCGGAGAGGTTTTCCCCGGAAAATTCGATGGACCGGCATCCCTGCGCCTATATGCCTTTTGGAATTGGCCCGAGAAATTGCATAGGTGAGTAAAGATAATCCATAGGTTCTTTATAAAATTATGCCTAATTAATTGCCTTTATCTATTAGTAAATAATAAACTACGTACAACCTTTTATTTTGTCCCAGGATATATTTATTTAATTTAACTCATCAACGTTGTTATTTAATTGTTTTTGCTATAATAAACGAACCATGTGAAGTAATCTATACAAATATTACATAAGTAGTATAGAAGTAAAACATATAGCAACAATGAAAAACTTACCTAGTTGTTAACCAGTTTTATCTAATACTATTATTATGTTTATCAGGTATGCGATTTGCGAAGATCCAGTCTCGAGTATGTATGGTCAAGATGTTATCGAAATTCCGAGTGGAGCCTTCCGAAAACACTCAATTGAAAATGGAATTTGACCCTTTCCGGCCTATTATTGGTCCAAAAGATGGTATACGCTTAAATATTGTTAAAAGGAAGTGACTATCCCAATATGATACGACAGACTCCTGCTAAAAGTCAGCCCCATTTTGAACAAACTTCTTAAAGCCGCTTGAGTAGAAGATTTATAAGATCCATACTGAAAACACCTTCCCAACACAGTTTATTCTATCTTTGCTCAACTAAACGTGTAAGCGGAACTAAGATTAATTAAAGTAACTTAATAATAAATAGAGGTTTTATTGACCACTAATCATCATCACTATCATCACTACATGGTAGAAAACAAAGTCGCTCTCCGCATCTGTCTGTCTGTTTATTCACAAACTCCTTCTAAACCAAGCAACGGATTTTGATACGGTTTCAAAATCGTTCAAGGGTTTTCACGATCAGTTAGATATTTTTTTAAGGAATATATATGTATATAATACATGCATGTTATATATACAGAATATATAAAAACCGGCCAAGTGCGAGGCAGACTCGCTCACCGAGGGTTCCGTACAAACCTGTAGGTATATAAGTAAATGGTAGTATATACCTGAGTATTTGATATGAATTTCAATTTATGACGTATTAAAAACAAACTACTTACTAGATCTCGTTCAAACCAATTTTCGGTGGAAGTTTGCATCGTAATGTAATGTATGACTAACCCAACATAGGTTTCGGAAATATGCCATCTCGAAATCTCCACCCAGTATAATGAATACACCTAAAAAATAACATGTTCTTAAAAAATATTACAATGTAATCTCAATGACTTTGCATGATTGATGATGATAATTTTGTAATACATATGTGTATATTATTATGATAAAAGTACATATTGAGCAACAACATATATAAAACAGCGCTTAGTCTACCGTCGCCGTTCAGTGTGACATCACGTCAAGACGATGCTGTTCTATTCAGCTCTGGTGCTCGCCGCCCTCGCTTACGGTCTGTATCGCTACTTTACCCGCACGTTCAATTATTGGAAGGACAAAAATGTCGCCGGTCCACAACCAGTGGCCTTTTTCGGAAACTTAAAAGAATCGACACTCCGACGAAAGAATATAGGCATTGTCTTTAAAGAAATCTATGAAGAATTTCCCAATGAAAAAATTGTTGGTGTCTACCGGATGACCACGCCGTGTCTTCTTATTAGGGATTTAGATATAATCAAACACATCATGATTAAGGACTTTGACGTGTTCGTTGACCGTGGAGTGGAGTTCAGTAAGGAAGGATTAGGAGTCAACCTGTTCCACGCGGATGGCGATAGTTGGAGAGTACTCAGGAATAAATTTTCGCCACTATTCACGTCGGGGAAACTGCGGAACATGCTTTACTTGTTGACTGAGCGAGGTGACAAATTTGCAGAATTCCTTGACAATGAGTGTAAAATGCACCCGGAACAAGAAGTGCACACTCTCGTCCAGAAGTACACGATGGCAACAATTTCTGCTTGTATTTTTGGCCTAGACATCGATACGCTATATGAAAAACAAGATACCCTAAAAAAGATAGACAAGCTAGTTCTTTCAACCAACTACGCCAATGAATTAGACATGATGTATCCAGGTATATTGAAGAAATTAAATTCATCGCTCTTTCCAGAGTTTGTAAAAAAATTCTTCGATGAACTTGTTAGTAATGTTATTGTTCAAAGAAACGGCGTGCCTTCCAATAGAAAGGATTTGATGGATTTGATATTGGAGCTGAGACAACAGGGTACCATCCAGGGCACGAAGAGACACAACGACACTAGGCAATTACATTTGGAATTAACCGACGATTTGATTGCTGCACAAGCATTCGTATTCTACGTAGCTGGGTATGAGACCAGTGCAACCACAATGGCATTTCTCCTGTACTCATTAGCACTAAACCCGGAAGTTCAGGATACATTGGTGGCAGAAATAGACGAAGTATTAAATAAATATGACGGACAAGTTACATACGATGCACTCAATGAGATGAAGTATCTTGAAAAAGTGTTTGATGAAACACTACGCCTGTATCCACTTGTGGAACCATTACAAAGAAACGCTCAAACTGAATATAAATTACCAGGTACGGATGTGACTATTAACAAAGGGCTTACAGTGTTGGTGTCTCCAATGAGCGTGCATTATGATGAAAAATATTATCCAAATCCGAATAAATTCGATCCGGAGAGGTTTTCCCCGGAAAATTCGAGGGACCGGCATCCCTGCGCCTATATACCTTTTGGAACTGGCCCGAGAAATTGCATAGGTGAGTAAAGATAATCCATAGGTTCTTAATAAAATTATGCCTAATTAATTGCCTTTAATCTATTAGTAAATAATAAACTACGTACAACCTTTTATTTTGTCCCAGGATATATTTATTTAATTTAACTCATCAACGTTGTTATTTAATTGTTTTTGCTATAATAAACGAACCATGTGAAGTAATCTATACAAATATTACATAAGTAGTATAGAAGTAAAACATATAGCAACAATGAAAAACTTACCTAGTTGTTAACCAGTTGTATCTAATGCTATTATTATGTTTATCAGGTATGCGATTTGCGAAGATCCAGTCTCGAGTATGTATGGTCAAGATGTTATCGAAATTCCGAGTGGAGCCTTCCGAAAACACTCAATTGAAAATGGAATTTGACCCTAACCGGCCTATTATTGGTCCAAAAGATGGTATACGCTTAAATATTGTTAAAAGGAAGTGACTATCCCAATATGATACGACAGACTCCTGCTAAAAGTCAGCCCCATTTTGAACAAACTTCTTAAAGCCGCTTGAGGAGAAGATTTATAAGATCCATGCTGAAAACACCTTCCCAACACAGTGTATTCTATCTTTGCTCAACTAAACGTGTAAGCGGAACTAAGATTAATTAAAGTAACTTAATAATAAAAAGATGTTTTATTTACCACTAATCATCATCACTATCATCACTACATGGTAGAAAACAAAGTCGCTCTCCGCATCTGTCTGTCTGTTTATTCGCAAACTTCTTCTAAACCAAGCAACGGATTTTGATACGGTTTTCAAAATCGTTCAAGGGTTTTCACGATCAGTTAGATATTTTTTTAAGGAATATATATGTATATAATACATGCATGTTATATATACAGAATATTTAAAAATGCACGTGCAATGACATTAGTACCTCTACATTGCACCCGTGCGAAGCCGGGGCGGGTCGCTAGTTTTAATATAATATATTTTACATTTACGCCAATAGATATTTAATGATTTACCATCGGTTATATACGGCCTCTCAGATTTAGTCTTGTTTGTTTGCTTCGTTCATTTTTAAAGTACATAGATAGAAAAGTCAAAGAACTCAATAATAGTATTATGATACATGTGTATAAAGTTGGTTATTAATAGAGAATGTAATAATCAATGCACACGGGGGTCATACGACGTTTTTCAACACACTCGCGAGGAAAAATACAGACTTGTATTTTTTTAAGTAGATTTGATTTTTTGATAATAATCAACTTGGGAAGTTGTTATTTTTTGACAGCGATGCGCTTTCAATGCTTCGTCTAGACACACAATTCAATAACATTGAGGTACAATCTTAACGTAAACGGGATTAGGTATACTATAAATAAATCATAAAACTGTGCGGTAATGTAAAGTAAAAACACTAGTGCGTAATAAGCTGCGTTATGATACTAAAAACGGTAAAATAATTGTCACTTTACGAGCAAGTGTGTTGAAAATATTGTTCTCAGTAAGTTGTGCCTTCAGTATTTCATTTCCTCGATAAAACAAAGCATAATAATTATAGTTGCAAGTAAAAAAAAAGTATGTTGTTTTGCGAGCATTAATTTATTTATTGAATTACGAGTTTCCAACTTAATATCGCCTCGTCTGTAATTAACAAATTTGCACACATAACCTTTATTGCACCGTTTTTAGTATCAATATGCAACTAACGCACTCGTGCTTTTTACTTTACATTACCGCCCAGTTTTATGATAGGTATAATCCCGATTATGTTAAGTTTGTACCTCAGTGCAATTGATATGTGTAAAGACCAAGCATTCTTAATTTAAACGAGTAAAACCACGGAAAGTGGGTAAAAAAAAATGACAGCGCATCGCGTTGGTGGCATCGCTGTAAAAAACCGGCCAAGTGCGAGTCAGACTCACGCACCGAGGGTTCCGTACAAACCTGTAGGTATATAAGTAAATGGTAGTATAGACCTGAGTATTTGATATTAATTTCAATTTATGACGTATTAAAAAAAAACTACTTACTAGATCTCGTTCAAACCAATTTTCGGTGGAAGTTTGCACCGTAATGTACATCATATATTTTTTATAGATTTATCATTCTCTTATTTTAGAAGTTACAGGGGGGGGGGACACACATTTTACCACTTTGGAAGTGTCTCTCGCGCAAACTATTCAGTTTAGAAAAAAATGATATTAGAAACCTCAATATCATTTTTGAAGACCTATCCATAGACAACCCACACACTTATGGGTTTGATGAAAAAAAAAAATTTTGAGTTTCAGTTCTAAGTATGGGGAACCCCCAAAATTTATTGTTTTTTTTCTATTTTTGTGTGAAAATCTTAATGCGGTTCACAGAATACATCTACTTACCAAGTTTCAACATTATAGTTCTTATAGTTTCGGAAATAAATGGCTGTGACATACGGACAGACAGACAGACAGACAGACAGACAGACAGACAGACAGACAGACAGACAGACAGACATGACGAATCTATAAGGGTTCCGTTTTTTGCCATTTGGCTACGGAACCCTAAAACAAACTAGCTCACAATATTTGTTTACGTTCTCATTGTGTGGTTGATTATTATCAAAAAATCTAGTCAAAGTACAAGTCTGTTTTTTTCCTCGCAAGTGTGTTGAAAAACGTCGTATGATACACGTGTCCATTGATCATGCACCCGTCCGTTATCCGCCCGTTTCCGCAAAAAGGGGTACATTACAGCCACTTAGATACGCAACCTTTTCGTGTACACACGGCTACAGATCAAGCTATACATTTCTAGTATAAGCTGACCTCCCATTGTACGGAAATCGTATACAATGCGAGTTCAGCTTAAACTGGAAATGTATAGCTTGATCGGTAGCCGTGTGTACATTCAGTGAACAATCGCTCGTAGTCACACAGCTAGTCCTGGTTTTGTTATTTATATTTTAGGTTTGCCAACGTATATTATACTTCTAAAAGTAAATAACTTTATTAAAATGAATATTATCATATTGTAAATACAATTAAAGCCAAACAGCATGATATTAAAATTAAACTAATTATTGCTGTTAGATGGAACTGAATGTCAATTAATAATATTAAAAAATATCTAATATGTATTTATTTTACTTAGTCTAGATAAGTTTTGAAAGTTCGTCTGTATGCATGCTACTAGTACATGTAGCTTTTAAGGGAGTCCACAAACGCGTGGTAAACAGCTTAAGTCCAATGTCTATCTGTCGGTCTGTGGACAAACCTAGTGTCAGAAAAGTCAAGGTCAGTACACAGATAACCCAAAGATAACCCAAGATAGATGTATTATGAAAATGTATATTTATGTCAACTATCGATTAATTACAATCTACTTTATTTATATGTATGCAGTGAGTTTTATTTATTTAACGAAATTTGTGATAATAATATTTAGAAATATTGGATATATATATGCAGCAATATAGATGACGTTTTAGTCCACAGTCGCGTCGTCGTTCAATGTAACTTCATAAAGATGCTGTTATATTCAGCTCTGGCGCTCGCCGCGCTCGCTTACGGTCTACACCGCTACGTTACCCGCACCTTTAATTATTGGAAGGAAAAACATGTCGCCAGTCCACAACCAATCCATTTTTCGGAAACTTAAAAAGTTCTATGAAGAATATCCCAATGACAAAATTGTTGGTGTTTATCGCATGACCACACCATCTCTACTCATTAGAGATTTAGATATAATCAAACATATACCCCCTTACTCATAAAGCGCTATTTAACTAATATACTGTTTAAATGGTCACATAAATAATGTCACTTTATTTGACAATGACAATAGAGTGACGTTATTTACGTGACCCTTTAAACAGTATATTAGTTAAATATTTTTTTATGAGTAAGGGGGATAATGATTAAGGACTTTGACGTTTTCTTTGACCGTGGGGTGGAGTTCAGTGAGGAAGGGTTAGGAGTCAACCTGTTCCACGCGGATGGCGATACTTGGAGAGTACTCAGGAATAAATTTACGCCACTCGGCCACTTCGGGGAAACTAAAGAATATACTTTACTTGTTGACTGAGCGAGGTGACAAATTTGTGGAATACCTACACACAATAGTGTATAATGTAACTGGAACAAGAAGTACACAATGGCAACAATTTCCGCTTGTGCTTTCGGTCTACACGTCGATACGCCGTGTGACAAACAAGATGTCCTAAAAAAGATAGATAAGCTAGTTTTTACCAGAAATCTTGCCCATGAATTCAACATGATGTATCCAGGTATATTGAAGAAATTCAATTCATCGCTCTTTCCGGTGTTTGTAAAAACATTCTTCGATGAACTTGTTATTGCCGAGGAGACATGTATATGCGATATCGAAGTTGGTCCCATTGTAAAAGTTGATCATATACATGAGTACTTTACGTGGTTCCATTTAATGTCGTATTATCGTATCCACCCCGTATAAGTCAATGGACACAACACTTGGTTGACAGACACAGCTGATCTATTGAAATCCGCCATCCTGTTTTTATAAAACAAGGGTCCTGGGTCCTGGCCTGTGTAAGCCCTGTGTAAATTTCCTAGGTAACTAAAACACGTGTATATAGGCTTTGTGTAGTATAGACCTGAGTATTTGATATTAATTTCAATTTATGACGTATTAAAAAAAAACTACTTACTAGATCTCGTTCAAACCAATTTTCGGTGGAAGTTTGCACCGTAATGTACATCATATATTTTTTATAGATTTATCATTCTCTTATTTTAGAAGTTACAGGGGGGGGGGACACACATTTTACCACTTTGGAAGTGTCTCTCGCGCAAACTATTCAGTTTAGAAAAAAATGATATTAGAAACCTCAATATCATTTTTGAAGACCTATCCATAGACACCCCACACACTTATGGGTTTGATGAAAAAAAAAAATTTTGAGTTTCAGTTCTAAGTATGGGGAACCCCCAAAATTTATTGTTTTTTTTCTATTTTTGTGTGAAAATCTTAATGCGGTTCACAGAATACATCTACTTACCAAGTTTCAACATTATAGTTCTTATAGTTTCGGAAATAAATGGCTGTGACATACGGACAGACAGACAGACAGACAGACAGACAGACAGACAGACAGACAGACAGACAGACAGACATGACGAATCTATAAGGGTTCCGTTTTTTGCCATTTGGCTACGGAACCCTAAAACAAACTAGCTCACAATATTTGTTTACGTTCTCATTGTGTGGTTGATTATTATCAAAAAATCTAGTCAAAGTACAAGTCTGTTTTTTTCCTCGCAAGTGTGTTGAAAAACGTCGTATGATACACGTGTCCATTGATCATGCACCCGTCCGTTATCCGCCCGTTTCCGCAAAAAGGGGTACATTACAGCCACTTAGATACGCAACCTTTTCGTGTACACACGGCTACAGATCAAGCTATACATTTCTAGTATAAGCTGACCTCCCATTGTACGGAAATCGTATACAATGCGAGTTCAGCTTAAACTGGAAATGTATAGCTTGATCGGTAGCCGTGTGTACATTCAGTGAACAATCGCTCGTAGTCACACAGCTAGTCCTGGTTTTGTTATTTATATTTTAGGTTTGCCAACGTATATTATACTTCTAAAAGTAAATAACTTTATTAAAATGAATATTATCATATTGTAAATACAATTAAAGCCAAACAGCATGATATTAAAATTAAACTAATTATTGCTGTTAGATGGAACTGAATGTCAATTAATAATATTAAAAAATATCTAATATGTATTTATTTTACTTAGTCTAGATAAGTTTTGAAAGTTCGTCTGTATGCATGCTACTAGTACATGTAGCTTTTAAGGGAGTCCACAAACGCGTGGTAAACAGCTTAAGTCCAATGTCTATCTGTCGGTCTGTGGACAAACCTAGTGTCAGAAAAGTCAAGGTCAGTACACAGATAACCCAAAGATAACCCAAGATAGATGTATTATGAAAATGTATATTTATGTCAACTATCGATTAATTACAATCTACTTTATTTATATGTATGCAGTGAGTTTTATTTATTTAACGAAATTTGTGATAATAATATTTAGAAATATTGGATATATATATGCAGCAATATAGATGACGTTTTAGTCCACAGTCGCGTCGTCGTTCAATGTAACTTCATAAAGATGCTGTTATATTCAGCTCTGGCGCTCGCCGCGCTCGCTTACGGTCTACACCGCTACGTTACCCGCACCTTTAATTATTGGAAGGAAAAACATGTCGCCAGTCCACAACCAATCCATTTTTCGGAAACTTAAAAAGTTCTATGAAGAATATCCCAATGACAAAATTGTTGGTGTTTATCGCATGACCACACCATCTCTACTCATTAGAGATTTAGATATAATCAAACATATACCCCCTTACTCATAAAGCGCTATTTAACTAATATACTGTTTAAATGGTCACATAAATAATGTCACTTTATTTGACAATGACAATAGAGTGACGTTATTTACGTGACCCTTTAAACAGTATATTAGTTAAATATTTTTTTATGAGTAAGGGGGATAATGATTAAGGACTTTGACGTTTTCTTTGACCGTGGGGTGGAGTTCAGTGAGGAAGGGTTAGGAGTCAACCTGTTCCACGCGGATGGCGATACTTGGAGAGTACTCAGGAATAAATTTACGCCACTCGGCCACTTCGGGGAAACTAAAGAATATACTTTACTTGTTGACTGAGCGAGGTGACAAATTTGTGGAATACCTACACACAATAGTGTATAATGTAACTGGAACAAGAAGTACACAATGGCAACAATTTCCGCTTGTGCTTTCGGTCTACACGTCGATACGCCGTGTGACAAACAAGATGTCCTAAAAAAGATAGATAAGCTAGTTTTTACCAGAAATCTTGCCCATGAATTCAACATGATGTATCCAGGTATATTGAAGAAATTCAATTCATCGCTCTTTCCGGTGTTTGTAAAAACATTCTTCGATGAACTTGTTATTGCCGAGGAGACATGTATATGCGATATCGAAGTTGGTCCCATTGTAAAAGTTGATCATATACATGAGTACTTTACGTGGTTCCATTTAATGTCGTATTATCGTATCCACCCCGTATAAGTCAATGGACACAACACTTGGTTGACAGACACAGCTGATCTATTGAAATCCGCCATCCTGTTTTTATAAAACAAGGGTCCTGGGTCCTGGCCTGTGTAAGCCCTGTGTAAATTTCCTAGGTAACTAAAACACGTGTATATAGGCTTTGTGTCAAAAATGTTTTTATTTGTAGCAATTATCTTATCACAGACGTGTACACCGCGTGTAACATTTTATTAGTAAGACTGTGATGTTTAATTTCCAATAAACAAGTAAATAGAAGTGATATACTTAAGTTGATTTTTATTTATTTTATAACTATGCACTTGGAGATGAAATAGAGCCTCACTCACAGTTCACAGGAAAAAGGGTCCAGACAGACGGAATGCATTTCAACTGCACTACGACCGCAAACTTGCAACCGTGTAGCCCGATTGCAGTCGGTGTGCAGTTGGCGTGAAGTTGCTTGTTTGCCACCTTAGTGGTATAAATACAATTCAAATAGGAACCTCTGGTTGCAGAACCTTACAAACTGCTTGCAATTCTTTGGGACAAGGGGAAGCTACAAAAAAGGGTTAACATAATTTATTTCAAGTTACTGGTCGAAAAAAAATAACAAATAATGTATTATTAGTATAGGTAGTTACTTATGAATATAATGAATACCTAAAAAATAACATGTTCTCTCAACAAACAATGTAATCTCAATGACTTGCATGGTTGATGATGATAATTGTATTATACATTCGTGTACTTATAAATTATGATAAAAATACCTAGTGCGCATCACAACATGGCTATATAAAACAGCGCTTTAGTATACCGACGCCGTAAAGTGTGAGACTGACATCACGTCAAGACGATGCTGTTCTATTCAGCTCTGGTGCTCGCCGCACTAGCTTACGGTCTATATCGCTACTTTACCCGCACGTTCAATTATTTGAAGGATAAAAATGTCGCCGGTCCACAACCAGTGGCATTTTTCGGAAACATACAAGAATCGACACTCCGACGAAAGAATATGGGCATTGTCATTAAAGAGATCTATGAAGAATTTCCCAATGAAAAAATTGACCTGATGACCACACCGTGTCTTCTTATTAGGGATTTAGATCAAACAGAGGACTTGAACGTGTTCATTGACCGTGGACTTGTTAAACAACTATAATTCAAAATATAATTTTACTAGTTTAATGTAACGACCAAAAATCGGTCAAATACGAGCCGAATTTTCATGGAGAGGGTTCCGAAACATTACGTTTTCTGTGAGAACCTTACTTAGATTTCCTGTAAACTATCATCAATTTCCCTTTCCTTCCTTTCATCAATACTACTTTTAGGTTTGTCAGGTATGCGTTTTGAGACGATGTAGTCTCGAGTATGCATAGCCAAGATATGATCGAAATTTGGAGTGGACCCTCCAAAAACACTGAGAAGAAAATGGAATTCAATCCTAAACGGGTTATTATCGCTCAAAAACATGGAATAGGTTTAAATAAGTGGCCGGGATCTCAATCCAATAAATAAATCAATGCTCGCAAAACAAGTCTTTTTAGGGTTCCGTAGCCAAATGGCAAAAAACGGAACCCTTATTCGGTTTCGTCATGTCTGTCTGTCTGTCTGTCCGTCCGTATGTCACAGCCACTTTTTTCCGAAACTATAAGAACTAGACTGTTGAAACTTGGTAAGTAGATGTATTCTGTGAACCGTATTAAGATTTTCACACAAAAATAGAAAAAAAAAATTGGGGGGTTCCCCATACCTACTTAGAACTGAAAATCTTTTTTTTTTTTTAATAAAACCCATACGTGTGAGGTGTCTATGGATAGGTCTTCAAAAATTATATTGAGGTTTCTAATATCATTTCTTTCTAAACTGAATGGTTTGCGCGAGAGACACTCCCAAAGTGGTAAAATGTGTGTCCCCCCCCCCCTGTAACTTCTAATTCGAGAATGATAAAACTAAAAAAAATATATGATGTACATTACTATGTAAACTTCCACCGAAAATTGGTTTGAACGAGATCTAGTAAGTAGTTTTTTTTTAATACGTCATAAATTAAATTTCATATCAAATACTCAAGTCTATACTACCATTTACTTATATACCTATAGGTTTGTACGGAACCCTCGGTGCGCGAGTCTGACTCGCACTTGGCCGGCTATTCTCGACACTATTTTCGACATCAAACCATACATTTTGAGATATTTTAAGGCACATTTTAGCATTCATCATATGAAACAATGATCACAACTAAACAAAGTGTGGTGGTTGAACAAATCGGACACTATGTTTAGACATGTCGCTTCGTGTTTACATATCGGCGGCGATGTGTGTGATCGATGTTTGCCGACCGCATCACTCGCGAGGTCAGCCGAACCACTTTGGGCTCTAGTATATAAGCAATCAGCTATAGCCTATAGGCAATAATGAAAGATTTGTAGAGTAAAGTCATCCAGTATTTATAAAATTGATAGTATTGTATTGCACATTATTTTTGTTCGCTGATATCAAAAATTAGGACAAAGTTTGATCAGTTTAACGGACCACCTGGTAAATACAATACACGGGTTTTATTAAAAAAAAAATGAGTATCAGTTCTAAGTATGGGGAACCCCCAAAATTTATTGGTTTTTTTTCTATTTTTGTGTGAAAATCTTAATGCGGTTCACAGAATACATCTACTTACCAAGTTTCAACATTATAGTTCTTATAGATTCGGAAAAAAGTGGCTGTGACATACAGCGGTCAGACAGACAGACAGACAGACGGACAGACATAACGAATCTATAAGGGTTCCGTTTTTTGCCATTTGGCTACGGAACCCTAAAAATGCCTCATTGTTTGTTCGAAATTCTTCTTTCTCTAAATTGAATGAGAGGATTTCGCTTAACGACAAAGGAATTCCTTGCCAATGAATTTCCTTTGTAATTCTCGTCTATCGTCGCCTAAGCGAAAAAGTGTACGGCGGTATGAGGTAATTTCAGGTGCTACGAAACTAAAGGTGACTAATTCAAAAGAAAATAAACTAGGTATTAATCATCAGAATTAGAATGATTTAGGTTGAAGATGAGAAGCTATATCCAAAACTATCAGATGATTCAATTACACCTCTTCCGAGTTTCTTCTGTGTTATCGAGAACACGATATTTTATAATTTTAAAATTGAAATAGTGAAAGCCCTCGTCCATTCAGCACCGAGCATTCATTATACTCGGTCTCAATCCCATTCAACTGTGGCGGCGACGTCGAGTCTGCCATTTTCCGCGTCTTCTACAATATAAAAGTGTCTGACAAGCCAACATCTGTGACTACGTACTTTAAGTATTATACGGATGTTATTTTATTCATAAGCTAGACATCGGTGTTTTCACTTGCAGATTTATGTTTCAGAATATTGAAGCAAGGAAAAATCTCATATTTTGGAATTCTGCAGATATTGCGAGTTTGCGACCCTTTCACGACAAACTGATGACTTACGGCAATATTTTTTCGTAATACACCGAGAAATTAATTTGAATAATACACCAGTCATAAGAACAATTATTACTATAGACAACATCGTAAAATGCGCTTTACGTTTTTTTTATTATTATTATTTATTTATTTTAGGTCGCTTTTTAACAATCGTGCTCGCAGTGTGCTCGTTCGTGGCTCGGCTCGTGCTCGATTCACGTAGCATGGACGCACCATTAGGTACATCACACATTCGTTTGTCATTATTGTGTGCCATGCATTCAAAAAGAAGATGGACAGTCAAGTCCAGTCCACACTGAACTTATTTTTATCGATATGAGTTATGAAATGTATGTGTGCCATGTATGTATGTACAATACGTAATCTGGTAATTATAACGATTGCAATAATGAAATTAAGACTTCTTTATGAGTATGTACTTACAATTTATAATAGGTATCCCAAACCGCTTTGATTCACTTTACTCATTGTTTAATGGGAACTTGCCAGTGTTGATACTTTATTATGGCAATTTTTCAATAATAAAGCGTGGTTTTTCGCTCTTATAAGCATTATATAATGCAAAGCGATTGTTCTACTTAAAGCACAGAATATTTAATAGTAATACGTACTTAAAGCTAAAGATGTTGGACGAACGCCCGTAGGCTACGGGCGCGTCGCGTCGCCGAGTAGGTACGCAGAAAGCTTGACATACTTAACTCTGTTTGGCGGATTTTCAGTCTTCAGTGTACGCTCTTTAGTATTATTATTCTTGGGAAAGAAATAGTTTTGGAGTAAAAGATCATCATTAACAACTTCTATCATAATGAAAATAGATTTATTTATAATACTAAAAAAAGTTAAGTCTAGTTCGCTGACTTTAAAACAGTTTTAGTACAAACACAAGTTAAAGTAATTATTTTGCAACAAAATAAAACTCAAACTTAAAATCACCTCTAAAGATTTATCACTGACGGAGAATATGTATATTGAATACAGATCAAATTAGAATGTTTAATGTTTTAAAATTTTGCTTTGATATCGGGGAGACATAGACAACCTTCCAATAAAATGAACAGCTTAAAAATTAAACTACAAACTACTACTGCTTACCTACAAAACATAAAAGGATTATACTTAAATTAAAATTTGACGAAACAATGGAGTACAGCATGGGGTTCTTCAAAAAGGGTGTGAAGAGATTTTTTCAGGGTCGGCAATGCGCGTGTGATACCCCTGGTGGTGCAAGCGTCCATAGGCTACGGTAACTGCTTACCATCAGGCGGGCCATATGCTGTGGTATGCTTGTTTGCCTTGTATTGCTTGGTTTAAAAAAAAACATTTACATTTACAACATTATTAGACATGTCATGATTTTGAATTAATAATTCCGTAATTCACTATTGTCTAATTAAATAATATCACCGTTAAAAGTCATTAGTTCTAACAAATATTCTGGTTCTATTTTTTTTCTTCAATTTTACACATCATTTATTATTTGTCTATTGGCTTCCTAAGAAAGTCGAGTGTCAGCCTACTGTGTGGGACCTACTCCACGCATAACGAGAAAACCAGGTCAAGGCATTTTGTTTCCGACATGAGACTCTGCAGCTTTTCTTTATTGTATCCCTATATTATATCTAGGCGTATCTTTCATCTGCCGAAACGCTTATACAGGATATTGACTGATACAGGTTTTTCTGTAAATAATGGTCAAAATAATAACCCTCGAAAGCTGAGGTTTAGCCCTATAAGAAAACATAAAATAATTCCAGCAATAGTCTGGTTTTAGATATGTTTTTAATTTTGATTATTTGAATGATTTATGGTAATTTTATACGTATTATTTTTTAGAATAGAATAGAATATCATTTATTTGCTTTAAATGTGGTTTTACAAGGTCTTTATACAGTTCATTGTTATAGTATTCAGCACATTTAGATTTCATAATAAGCATGCAAATAGGTACACATAATATTATTTGGTATGGCATTATATACCTTTATGCACATTGCAAAACATAGATTTTGATAAAGAGCCATTCGAGGCGGATTGTTATAAATATTTTGTAAATTGTAATACTTATAAGTACACATTTAAAAAAAAAAACTTGCTGAGTTTCTTGCCGGAGTCTTCTGAGTTCAAGTTGTATTTGGAACCGGTGTAGAGTCATTTGTTAACGTTCACAAGAGCCTTATCAGGGCCTAAATTGAATAAATAATTTTTGATTTTGATTTTTCAATCGATCTGGATTCCTTGTGTTTCTTGGATAAACAAATAATGCAACTTAAAGTAATTACATACAAGGAAGAGATAATATACCCAGACTATCGAACAGGGGCTTGCATAAGGAATGTGGTGGTTGCACGTACGCATTTCTTTTGTGCAATGACTGCTTTATGAATATCCGGAGAATTTCCCCAAATAAGTAACCCATATTTTAATGTAGATGCTATGTGACCATGGTACCCTGCTAAGATAGTAGAACGAGTGGATGTTTGTCTCAATCTGTTCAATATGTATATGTTCTTTTTATAAACATACACTCTCTCCATCTACGTCCTCTCCGTCTACATGTGACTTCCAATTTTCTTAAACTTTAATTTTTCTCAGAGTGCATTATCCCAACTTTTGAGGTTTATCATTTGGACCATTATTTACAGGAAAAAGATTTGTTTGTGTGTTACGTATGCGTTCGTATACCATTATATTATCCGATCGTGACGAAACATTGGAGAGATGTTTTGCTCAGGCTGGGAAAGGTTTCAGGCATAGAAATAAGAGGCGTTGCGTAAAATAAGAAGCTCCAATGCTCACAGTTCGCCTTCGCAGAAGCTAATTAACATTAATGCCAACCAAAAATTATATTGAAATACAACAGCGAATAAAACGATTATCTCCAAAGCAAATTCTGAATAGCCAGTACGAAAGGAAGTTAGTACGTTATCGCAATGTCCCTACAGGCGACGACGGTGTCGGCTACAATGTAATAAACATCGGGTTCTAGTCTGTAATTCAATGAGTTTGATACGTCTGGGCGCGGGTGAGTTGAGCGGGTGAACAAACCCGGCGGCGGTGCCGTGCCGTGCCGCATAGATCGATACCGCCCGCGCCGCCCGAGCGCTACGAACACTCGCGAACTGTGAAGATAACGATACTATGCAGTAATGTGGCCAATCATACTGTTTTATACAACGGTAGAGTTAATGCCAATTTAAATTTCGAACTTTGGTTAACTTTAAGATAATTATCATGTTATCCTCGTTTGAAAGGAAACGGCACCCACTGAAAATGTACTAAGAATTATTATCGGCAAAGCATTTTCTTCTCCAATTTCTATTTTTAATTAAGTCAATCTAAAGTTGACGGGCCAGTTGGCACAGGACATGCATTTGTGTGCAAGAACATGTTTGTATGTCCTGGGTCTGGGTGTAATTATGTATATTAAGTATGTTTTTAAAAACAAAAAGTAGTATATGTAGTGTATCAGTTGTCTGGTTTCCATAGTACAAGCCGTAGTAGCCGTGTATGGAGAACGTTCCAGGATATTTATTTATTATAAGTCATAGATTATTCTTAGATTTCCGGCAGACATATACAGGAAGTGACTGCTATATATATTATCTATACTCTGTAAAATGTATAGACTTAAAAATCTAGATTGAAGTGAAAGTAATTATCACAATTTACCTGTAGGTAATAACAATAAAAAACAGACTTCGGGTTAATAAAGATAAACCGCATGACTACCGCATGTTTACCATGAATCTCACACATTGATTACGATGATAAGTGTTGTCATAATAAATGCTACCTCCACTACTGGCTAGGGGTGGGGTGTAGGGTTATATCGATGTCGATGACCTTAAAGTGTCCTTTCACAGAAACCCAACACATAAATATAAAAATTTGTTTGTTCCCTCGACGACACAACCCATAGTAATAAAACTTGTCACGCAGGTACCCATGGAAAAAACTGGCTACTGTTCATCCCAGGAAAGCGGGTGTAACCGCGGAGAAAACTAAACTACTACTTTTAAATAAAGCTTACAAACAGAAGGATGATTAAAAAAGATAACCATTAGTTACGATAAATCAGTGAATGGTCGAAGATGTAAGAGATCATATTAAGTAGGTCCCAAATGTCCCAATAAACGCAGCCAGCTTTCTGGAAACCTTGCCGTTAATCGGAAGCAGCGGCAAACTTGAGGAAATTTTCCATATATAGATTGTAATTTGTACATATTTTTTGTAAATGAAGTACCAATTAATAAGGCTTTTCTATAACTTATGAAAACATCAAATATAGGTAATTCGGAAGGAGAAGAGACACAGATACAGAGAAGTTATGTAAGCTGACATGAAACCAGCACTAGAAGATCGAAAAATTATTAAATAAAGATTAATTTATCTTATACAGGGTACTACGAAAAGTACTCATAAATACGATCGACTTTTAGTATGGGACCACCTTCGAAATCGCAAAAAAAATACAGCTTTTCATACATTTTTGCCGAAGAGACGTGTACCTTTTTTATGAAAAGCAGTAAATGTTCTTTGCGATATCGAAGTTGTTGCCATACTAAAAGTTGGTCGTATTTATGAATACTTTATGTGGTTTCATTCATTGTCGTATCCACCCCGTATATCAAGGTATAATATGATAACAATAAATCCTATAGTTCTAATTACCAACCTGAAGTTAGTCGTAGACGGAACATGGTTTCAGTTTCAAAGCTGATATTTTTAGACTGTTCAAAGTACTTTCGCGACTGTCGACCTGCGCATTTTCAACTTTTCCATTCCTTAAGCGTACTTTGTGGTATTGATCCTGTGCCGTCAGAATAAATGTATTGACTGGGACTCTACCACCAACTCTTATTGATCAACTCAGCCTGACCTGAATCGTTTGTGTAAGAATGAAAGTGACATTTGACAAAACACAATCCAGATAAACTTGATGGTACTTGATTTACTCTGAATTCAAGTACGACACTTTTTTGTCACAGTTTATGAAAAATGTACACAGAAGTTTGACCCTTGTAGACATAGAAATATCATAAGTATCCTTATGGATATATTATCGTGTACAGAATAAAGTTAACATACAATAGTTAACTAAACGTACCATCGCAGCTTCATATATATTTTATTGGGTTTAGTTAGATTATCAAAATATCAGAAAAATATATTTTACTAAAATGATAATGGAATAACGCTGGCTGGCATAACAGTCATAGCCAATTATTCAGTGTAAGCCAGGTGGGCACTCATGAAGATCAAAGATACAAAAGTTACCACCACCGCTGCACCGGTTCAGAAGTACCATACCTATCATTAACCTATATACCTACTATTGGAATATATGCGTAGAACTGTCCGTATCGGCTACGATACTAATGGGCTACGCCTACGAGCTACGAAGCATCTACGCCTACACGTCTACGAGCACCGAATGGCTACGAGCTACGATTACCGCATAAGGCGAAGCTCACTGCAACTCGATGTGATATTGGTCAAATAAACGATTATGTATTATAATGTATAAAGTGTAAGGGGGCGTCCATAAATTACGTGAGGTGTTTTTTTAAATTTTCTGTCTCTCCCTGCCCCCCTGGTGAGATGTCGTGAGATTTTATTCAACCCCGTCCCCCATCCCCCAATCTCACGTGAGATTTTTCTAAATGTGAGTTTCTTACGTAAACGCGTTGGATTGTTATTGTAAAAAGAAAAAAAAAATGCTTCGTGCTTTTATTTACGACTAGTTAAGACTAGTAATCAATATTGCTGAGAGTTTAATTATAAGTCAGTAGATGTATAACGTCGAAATATGAATGAAATTATTGAATGATCTTAATCGTATTACGATTACGCTTAAGATTAAATCTTAAGTATGTACAATCTGGATTAAATGGACCAAAATAGTTTTTTTTTTGTTTCAATCAGAATAAAAATTGCGTGATATTTGCCGAGACCCCCCCTCTCTCCAACGTAAGATCAGATGAGATTTGAATCGACCCCCTCCCCCCCTTAAACATCTCACGTAATTTATGGACGCCCCCTAATGGTATTGTGACGCCTTCTTTGTTTGATATTAAAATAGATTCTATTGTAAGTGTCCCAGTTGATTATAACGTAATTAAACACTTTAATGTGTATCTTAAAGTGTTTAATTACGTAGTTTAGCAAGGAATTTCTTGTTCTGTGTTTCCTTGTTTAAGTTTCATGTTTTCGTATCACATTAAGGAATAAATGGATTGGATAAGATTTTAAATGTGGTACAATTTATTCAATTGCTATCTAAGAGCCACTGGACGAATGTCGCTCAAGAAATAAATGATCCCGTCAAATAAAGTATTGGTTTTTGGATTAGATCTTTTCCGATTAAAATAATGATATCCACATTATAAGTCTGCTTACTATACGCATCCCACCCACGAATATTATGATTAAGAAAGTTTGTGTGTGTATTACTTAACGGATTTGGATGAAAAATACTATAACCACATATTAAGAAAATACATTCGCCATAAATTAAACATCCGAAATTCTTCAAAAAGGGTGTGAAGAGATTTCTTCAGGGACAGCAACGCGCGAGTGATACCCCTGGTGTTGCAAGCGTCCATAGGCTACAGTAACTACTTACCATCAGGCCATATGCTGGTTTGCACCTTATTGGTATACAGAAATAAAAACCAGAAATCAATCATCTATATATAGAACATAAATTCAAATAGACTTAAGTATTATATTAGAAGCGTGAAATCAGATTTGAGCATAGTAAACAAATCACGTTAGTGGCTGACCGAGCGATGGGTGTCGGTTTACGCATTACACGTACAATACTCCGCGTGTCCGCGTACAAGTCACAATCCGATTTAGTATCGCCAACCGGAAAATACGGCCATTTTCTTTTCACAATTCCCACGCGATAATTTGGCCTTGCCTTGAAACTTTCAACATAGGTAACTGCAATTTTAAATATTCAGCTATTTTTTTTTTCATATTCATGCGGTTTTTAATGTTTTTGAGGTCACATGTTTATTTTTATAATAAATAGAAAGAAAGAAAAAATATTTATTGCCCCACAGGGTGAAAGTACACACGTGAAATATAAGTAGCTCATAAATTTTCTTGAAAATCTTTTATCTCTGGCCTATAGATATCATCATCACCAATCAAGTCTGAAGAATAGATTGTATTAACTCAAAATGAACATTATGTCAAAGGTCCAGGTTCCAAATTCAATTGTTTTAATATTGACTCAAAGGTTGACTTAAAACTCGGACCTTAAACTATCATATACACAATCTACATCAAAGTAGGTCCATGATCTTACAGGAATAAAGTATGTAAGGAAAAAGAAAATAACCGAAGATGCCTAAATATAAAAATCTTTGATAATGATTTTGATTAATTTCAAGAAAATTAAAACATGTTATTTAAAACTTATACTTAAACATAGCAAAATCAAACGGCAATATAATTAATCGCCATTTTTATTTTTACGGATATTTTTTGTGTCTCTTTAAATCCTAACCATTATAAATGTCAAAGTGAGTTTGTTTGTTACGCCTTCACGCCTCAACTACTCAACGGATCATCATGAAATTTGGCATGCAGATAGCCTATGGTATGGAAAAAGACATAGGCTACTTTTTATCCCGAGAACGCGGGTGAAACCGCGGGGGACAGCTAGTACGTAATAAACTAGAAGGTCTAAAAAACACCTAAAGCCAAATCGATACAAATCGGTTAGATAATACAATCCTAAAGAAAAAACACGTTCAGTTGATAAATAAATCCTCACACAAAGAAAAAATAACAAGCAAAGTTTCCTCATAAAACTGACTTCGCCGCGTCGTGGTTCATACTTTGTTGTTAAAATATTTTCTACGTATATGTTGTCGAATTGTAATCGAATTATTACCGCGATGTGCCAGTTTTCGGAATCTGGGCAGTAGACAGTGTCTAAGACATTCCGCGCGGAACTAGGTCAGACCAGCCTAATATATCAAACGTACAAAGGAGCAACTGCTTGTGTAACTAGCTTGTTGTCTACGAATGTGAAAACCTTATCTTTGCAGATAAGTTTAAAAACACATGTAAACTTAATAAAAACATCCTACATAATTTTCTATCTACTTGTACAGATATGCAAAAACATGCGGGTGGAGGGAAAGTACCTAAAATAGCAAGGACTATTTACTAAACGGAAACATTCCTACGTAATACTGCATTCAAAGATAAAGATGGAAACCATCGATATTTCAAAACAGTCTGTGGATTCCCATTAAATATTTACAAAATAAAATTGCTCAGAATATCTCATGTTACACCCCTCAATCGGTGTAAAACGAAAGTGAGTTTGTATATAACCTATCTACCACAAAAAATCTCTGTTTCGCAGTTGTTTATAATATTAGTATGATAGTAGGAAATAGGATGGTTATTAGGATTAGGATATTCACACGTCGTAAATAAGCAATCGTAAGGGCCATATTTTTCCCAAACCAGTAAAAATCCTGTGTTTTTAATAGTTATATCTTTCAGTCTAATGTATAGTAAGCTATATGAAAACAAACAAATATAGCTATGTGAAGCGACCTTCGTCACAGTGCCAGAGTACAAAAGGTCTGAATCAATACACTGCAGTGGGTGTTGATAATAGCCGCTTATTGTAATATAACCAGGCTTTCTGTGTTGATTTTAGATTACGGCTACCTTTTTTAGGGTTTCGTACCCAAAGGGTGCCAAACGGGACCCTATTACTACGACTCCGCTGTCCGTCCGTCCGTCCGTCTGTCTGTCAGTGGGCTGTATCTCATGAACCGTAATAGGTAGACAGCTGAAATAAATTTAAAGAAAATATGTATTTCTATTGCCGCTATAACAACAAATAATAAAAATAAAATTAAAGGGAGCGCCCTACAAAGAAATGTTTTTCACAAAAAAATATTGTTCGGAACCCTGCATGTATGAATCCGACTTACACTTGGCCGGTTTATTTTATTCTAATTTTGGTTTTTCCCAACCGACCTTTTTCAATAAACGAGCTATCTATCACAAAAATATTCATCGTGTCCAAACATACAAACTCTTCAGATTTATTAATATTAGTTTAGACACAGACACAGTAACTTCTGTTTTTTCTAGAAATATACAGTATTCAACGTAGATCACATAGTATCACAAACAAATACACATACAAGATACGTAAGTACGGAACAGCTACCTTTGTTTCAGGTAAGGCGACGTCGCCACACCTGAATGCCAAGCATGTATTTATAGGACACCCTCGCATCCACCCCGCAGTCACATGTCCTACATTTAGTACATAATCACTTCAAGTGGGCAGGTAACGACCTTGTCCTATTTTTGTACTGCTTGTAATATAACAAATATAATTGCGAATTGCGTTCTCGAGGGATCTTGCTTTACCGGGAAAAAAGTATACTAAGCTAGCTGCCCCCCGCGGATTCACCCGCGTGTCCGGGATAAAATGTAGCCTATGTCCATCTCCATGCTGCGTGCCAAACATCGCGATCGGTGCAGCGGCTTAGGCGTGATAGCATAACAAACAAACAAACTCATTCGTCGTATAGTATTAGCACAGTATTAGTTAGGATGTTATTCTAAAGTATGATCTATCTATGTGTCAAGTTTGTCCAAATCGGCAGTGACTAGTCACAAGCATACACACATACTTTGGCATAATATGAAAAGGATTAATTACGTTATAAAAACAACTGGGAACTAGATTTATGGAAGAATTTCACTATTCGAAGGGTTTTAAACTTTCCTTTGCTCCAGCAAGTAATAAATAATTGGTCTGTTTTACAAAAAACTTAAACCGACTTCAAAATACACTAAAAATCATTAAAATTTTGATCTGATGACAATGGGACCAAACGGGAAGTGTACCCTTCCAGACAAAAAAATAATTTTCCAAATCGGTTAATAAATGACGGAGTTAGGAGGTAACAAACATAAAAAAAATACAACCGAATTGAGAACCTCCTCCTTTTTTTGCAGTCGGTTAAAAAGCAGATTTCAATATTGGAATAACTTAAACGGACATTGCAGACTCTACAATGTCCGTTTAAGTTGCACATTACACCTTTTGAGGTGTCATGTGACTCTACAATGTCCGTTTAAGTTATTCCAAAATATAGAGATGCGATGCACCGAAACGCATAACAATATACGACTTCAAATATCTTGTCTTACTAAAAAAGAAAGAAATATGTGTACAGAATTTTGTTTTCTGTTATTTTTGCATTGAGTATTCGTAGAAATGAATTTTGCATAACATATCTACAGCTTTTAGTAATTGATAATCAAAAGAGAAGCGCTGTTATTGAATAATCCATACTCATACTTACTTAATACTCATACTTCCTAACTAATATTATAAATGCGAAAGTGAGTTTATTTGTTACGCGTTCACGCCTCAACTACTCAACGGATCATCATGAAATTTGGCATGCAGATAGCCTATGGTATGGAGAAGGACATAGGCTTTTTATCCCGGGAACGCGGGTGAAACCGCGGGGGACAGCTAGTACTTAATAAATATTATAAAAGCGATAGTAACTCTGTCTGTTACTCTTTTACGTTTAAACCACTGAACGGATCACCATGAAATTTTGCACGCAGATAGCCCATGGTATTGAGAAGGACATAGGCTACGTTTATCTCGCAAACACGGGTAAAGGCGCGGGGGACAGGGACAGCTAGTAAACATATAAAACAAGACGTCGAAGCAACTCCCTGAACAAGGTTCACGAGTACCAAGTAGTGCCAACTTTAAAACAAATTCGCATAATTAGCGCTCGCGAGTCGCGCCTAACCACTTGCGATTCCTGCACGCGGTCGCCCTTTCCTGCTTCAGGTCGCCAGATCGATTCCCTGGCGCCGACCCGGTCAGCCGGCAGACAACTAACCTGGCACGTGACCCCTATACCTGCAGTTGCCGGTCAATCAATAACACTTGTTTTCCTGACACAGGAACAACGTTGTGACTTGTTGTGCTAGAGCGTGATGGACAATCTTGTAAAGTATAATAGTGGGCGGGCCAGTTGGCGCGCCTGGCTAGATTCCACCTATCGCGCCGTAGGTCGTGGGTTCGATTCCCACATAGGACATGCATTTGTGTGTATGAACATGTCAGCAAACAAAAAGTATAGTATAATAGTAAATCAGTTATCTGGTTTCCATAGTACATGCCATAGAGGTGAGTAATATATAGGGAACTGCAAATGGCAATACAAGCTCTGCTTAGTTTGGGATCAGATAGCCGTGTGTATGGCATGCCGTGATATTTATTTATTATAATTTCGGACATATCTTTCAACAGGATTTCGTAGCTGCTTAATAAACTGTATTGTAGCCGTAGCAGTCGTAGTGCAGCTACGGCGTAGCCAAAATTTCTTAACTTTATTTTAATAATAGAGGCACTAAGGATGCCATAGAAACATTTTAATTCTATAGTCAAAGAAATTATGTTAGCTATAGACATTTGAAAATTTAAGTAGGTGCTCCTATTTATTAATAGGAACATAATTAACTACGTAGTTCAATTCTCTAGCACGAATTTTAATTTGGAGAATACTGGCAAACATATTCTGGTTGGATAAAATGGAAAACTAATTATCTAAATAAACAAACAAGATGAATCATCAAACCAGTTTTCTTTCAGGAAGCGATAAAATACTGAATAGTTTCAGATAATTAAAGCATGACTGAATGTTATCTGTTTAAAATTAATAACCATTAGATTCCTTTCAACAAAATCAAAAAGTATTTAACAATTCAGGTCCCGATAAGGGACTTATGAAATACAAATAAAAATGATTCGCGGAATCTCGCATGCCAGACTGTCCATTTACTGGCGCTTCGTGTTTTCCTACAATTTTATTACCAGTCGTTCAAAGCAGGCGATGAAACATAACTGAACAAAAATATTTTAACTGAATCAGTAACAGTACGACGACTATGTATCGATCCAAGTATTTTACTTAGAATCCGTCCATTATTCAGGCAACAAACCTACGCATTATAAATAAAAGTAGCTACAACTCAATTAAAGTGTATAATTATTTATGAATTAAAATATCATTGCTTGCTTTTCGATATATTTTTGGATCAAAGTTGTTTCACCTCAGGTTGTTGGTCACCTTGGCCCTTGGTGATCGAGTGGAATAAAGCTCGGCAAAGACTGGAGAGTTTGATTTCCGGATCGGACACATGGTACAATAGACGCGACGTTTGCCGTATTTTTTTAAGTGATGGCTGTTACGATGAGTTAAATGTGGATGGAAAAAATATTTTCATATTATTTTGTTTATAGAATCGCGCCTATCTTAATATTCCAAAAATAGATTCAAAGAATTCTATTGATTCTAGGCACTAGGTAATGGATTTCGCAGAAGCATCCGATTTTTAAATATTAATTGAATAAATCTATGTCTAGTCTAGACTAATCTAAATTATATTTGTTTTACGAAACTATTTAAATATTTTATTATGTAAAGTTTATTTTACCTTGCCCTTAGCGTTCTTATAATTTTTCGTACAGCTTTCAAAGAAATATTCTATCTGTGTGGTTGAAGATTATCAAAATTATGTATATTTTTTTCAAAATCAAAAATCAAAATCAAAATTCATTTATTCAATTTTGGCCCTTATAGGGCACTTGTGAAGGTTAACAAATGACTCTACACCGGTTCCAAATACAACTTGAACTGAGAAGACTCCGGCAAGAAACTCAGCAAGTGTTCTTTTTTTTTTTAATGTGTACTTATAAATATTACAATTTACAAAATATATATAACAATAGCGTGCGAAGCGAACAATTCATTCAAATGCATTCTTGTCATCTACAAAATCAGAAACTTTATAGTACCCCTTCTTGCATAACTTCTGTTTTACTATCTTTTTGAATCTATGTATAGGTAGCTCTTGGATTTCTTTGGGTACTTTATTATAGAAACGTATACATTGCCCCTTGAAAGAGTTAAGGACTTTGCTGAGCCGAGTTAAAGGTACAGCAAGTTTGTGCTTATTTCTAGTGTTCAAACTATGAGTGTCGCTATTCTTAGGTAAGTTATTTATGTTTTTCCTCACATGAATAAGATTTTCATATATGTACTGTGACGACACTGTCATTATATTAATAGATTTAAACTTGTCTCTCAAAGAATCTCTAGGCCTTATTTTATATATTGCGCGGATAGCCTTTTTCTGCAGTATAAAAATTCTATTGATTTCGGCACCACTACCCCAGAGGAGGATACCGTAAGACATCAAACTGTGAAAGTAACTGAAATAAACTAATTTTGCCGTAGATTCGTCAGTGAGAGCGCGAATTTTTCTCACTGCATAAGCTGCAGAACTAAGTCTATCCACCAATTTACAAATGTGAGGGCTCCATTGTAACTTATTATCTAAAGTGATACCTAAAAATACAGTTGTTTCAACAAGATCCAGTTTTTCGCCTTTAATTACAATATTTGTGTCCGAATGTCTCACATTGGGTAGACTGAATCTGATACATTTTGTTTTTTTCTCATTTAGCAATAAATTATTTATAGTAAACCAATCAACGACTACAGAAAGAGCATTGTTCACATCGTCAGAATTAAAATCATGTCTATTCACTTTGTAAAGAAGTGAAGTGTCATCAGCGAACAATACTATCTCATGTTTTTTTTCTACAAGATATGGTAAGTCGTTGATGTAAATGAGAAAAAGAAAAGGTCCAAGGATAGAACCTTGTGGTACACCCATAGTTACTGATGACCCAGGGGATACTTTACCATTAACATCAACCTTTTGAATTCTGTCACATAAGTAAGAAATCAAAAGATCTAGTGCAGTGTCTCTAACGCCGTAGTGATGTAATTTGCTGATCAGTATTTTATGATGGACACAATCAAAAGCCTTGGATAAGTCACAAAAAACACCAATGGTGTCTCGTGAATTTTCCCAGGCGTCAAAAATATGTTGAATAAGCTCAACACCAGCATCGGTTGTTGAGCGACCCCTAGTGAAACCAAATTGTTTACTGTGAAGCAGTCTATTACTATTGAAATGTACCATCAATTGATTAAGTATAATTTTCTCGAATACTTTACTGAATGTCGGTAATATGGAAATCGGTCTAAAATTTGTGGGGTCAGATGTACTACCGGTTTTAAATAAAGGCACTACTTTACTATGTTTCATAAGATCAGGAAACTCACCACAATCAATACATTTATTAAAAATAACAGCTAAATGAGGTGCAATACAATCAATTATAGAATTAATAAGTTTAACTGAAAGCCCCCATAGATCAACAGTGTTTTTCAAATTTAGAGATTTGAACGCTTTAATTATATCGCTAGAAGTAACAGTTGAGAATTTAAAGTCAACAGTACACTCTTTTACATTTTTCCTAAGTAAAGATACAGCGAGGGTGGGAGAAGAATTAAGAGACTTGGTAGTCGAAACTGGAATATTGGTGAAGAAAGTCTCAAAAGCGGCAGCAACATCTTGATCAGATTTTATTGATTTATCATTTATAATAAGTCGAAACTCATGATTACGTACTTTGAACTTTCCAGTTTCACTATTTATAATTTTCCAAGTCATCTTGATCTTATCATGACTATTTTTAATTTTATTTCTTATATGTATTGATTTAGCCGCAGCACAAACGCATTTAAATGTTTTTGAGTAATTCCTTACATAATTTAAAAAAACAAAATCATGATTATACTGTTTTTCCCTATATAATTCATACAATTTTCGCCTACTTATATAAATTCCCACCGTCGCCCAGTCATTGAAGACCGTATTAGATTTCCGATTAACAGTTTTTGAAGAAAAAATTGAATTATACTCATTTTTAGTTAAATTAAAAATTGAGTTATACAGTTCATTAACATTATTATTATCGTAAGGTACGTCTGGTAATTTATTGACAATGTTATTTCTAAATTTTTCAAGGCGACTTATACTCATAGGAAGACACTTAATATCTTTTTTTATCACTTTTTTTCTAGGCATATTAAATGAGACCAACTGGCCACAGTGATCAGAACTTAATTTACTTATTATTGACTTTGTTACTGGCTCTAAGTTAGTAAAAATATTATCAATGCAAGTTGCTGAAGTGGCAGTGATTCTAGTCGGTTCTAAAAAAAGATTTACTAGATTGTAGCATAGAAAAAGTGATTTGAGTTTATTACCTATTGCGTTATCCTCCAACAAGTTTATATTAAAATCTCCACAGATTATTATATTTTTATTCACACTATTTAGTTTACACAAAGCTTCATCCATACATTTTTCAAACAATTTGAATACTGCAGTAGGGGGTCTGTATACGCTCATGACAATGAATTGCTCAAGCTCTACACATGCTATTTCTATAGTTCGCTCAATAGATAGGCTCTGAATATCTTTACGTTCCTTAAATTTCAAATTGTTATGAATTATTATTAGTGAGCCACCATGTATAGAATCTTTTCTATGGAATGAACTAGCAACCTGGTGCTTACTAAAGTTAAAAATGAACTGGTGGGCCTTTAGCCAATGTTCAGTGATACATAAAATGTCAATATTATCACAGTTCAGAAATAACTCCAGTTCTAATTCCTTGCCCTTAATTCCTTGTATATTCTGGTGTACCAGGTTAATATTACTTTTGTTATATTTATTATTATACATTTTATTACTGTTTATTTCTAATGATAATGGGCAGGATACATTTATAATTTCATAGTTAATATTCTTATGACTAATGCTAGAGGTTGCCTCTATTGTCACTTGTTCTAATTTAAATTACTACTAGTACTTGGAATAGCTTCCAATGAATCCAATCTATTTGGAATAGCTTCCAATGGTTGTAAATAGCTATGCTGCTCAATAGAAGCAGCCGTCCGAGTAGCCAAACAATTGGCTGAGTTAATATAATATGATAGCGATTCTGCTACTTGTCGTTTGTGGTATTTTGGAAGATAAAAATTATCTTCTGTTAAATAATAATAATAATTCAAATTACTTAAATAACTATTAATATCAATCAAGTGAAACTTATCACTATGACGACATGTCAAAGTGTGTAATGTCATATTTAAATTGTGTCTATAAATATTTTCAGTCTGTGGCAAACTTTGAAGAAACGGGAATGAAAACAAAACTATATTTTTTACATTTAATTGTGCAAGTGTACTAAAGTATTTTATTAGACTTTGTTTGTCTACATTTCCCCTTCTTCCTATAAATATTATCAATGTAGTATTATTATTAAATGTACTGCTACTAATTCTATCTAATATCTGACTATAAGAAGCACCGGGCATACACATATTAGTTATAGACTGGCCCAAGCAGTGACTAAGTAACATTCCCATATTTTTTCCTATTTCATCACTAAACATTTCCTCGCAAGTGTGTTGAAAAACGTCGTATGACACGCGTGCGCATGATCATTACACTCTCGGCTTCCTTATCGCTTAATACCGCCTGTAATTACCAACTTTGCACACATGTATTATATGTATGTAGGTACTATTAAAGAATAAGAACATAAGCTAAAATAATAATAATAAAATATTCAAATGTATAAATTGTTACTTTGAAGTTTACAAGCTTCATGTACATTAAAGTATCAAAAGGAAGGCTTTCACAATTTTCATGGTGACGTTTAATTAGTAGGTCTCTATATACACACAAAAATAATCGGTCTTTGTTCGTTTGAGCCTGTTTATACTTTCGCAGCCGAAACATTGTGTTTTCCAACTGTTATTATGGTTAAATTTTGGCCTGAAATTGTGCTGACATTTATGAAAATATACGTTGGTGTTTTCAATAATGTTAGTAGCTATTTATGGTTTTTTCCAAGAGTTTTATTGAAAGAGACTCCTTAAACGAAGTAAGTAATTACAAGTATGATTATGTTTTTAGGAACGCGGTGGGCAAAATCTCAACTTACATCGTGAAGATATTTTTAAAGTAGTGGAATCCTCAAGAAATTTGGATATTGCCCAAACATTTCTCATACATTTCTCTCACCTAATACAGTTGAACTTTGTTCCGAAGTAAACAATAAAAATACCAATACCAATATTTTACAAACTCAAAACATCCTAAAGCTTTCTTTGCTAACTGTTTCACTATGAAAATATAATAAAACGGTATATATTCAACTAGGGTATACTATAAGTCCATTTCCACTGTTTCCGTGTTGGTACACCTGACGGCAACATTGGAATGACCTAAATTTGCTGGCGGCTGCCGCATCGGCGCATCGGTATAGCATGAAACACCGCAAAAAGGCAACAGACCGGATTGAACCCCCGATGAATCGTGACTTAATTAAAATGAAGATACCTACATCAAAAAGAAATATTACTTAGATCTGCAGCATTTCAAGAACCCTGAAGCCGCTGTGTTTTCGTTCTAAAGTCGTTATGTAGATTTATGTTTTTTTCTTATGTTTTCGGATAATGTAAAACACAATGTCTCTGCTTCTGTCGGTCAGTTTGATGCGGTTTTCACATACGTATGGTATTATGCGCTGTGTCTAAATAAAGTCAAAGACCAACTATGTGGGTCGAGCCGCGGGCATAGCGTAGTATTTTCATAAAGCCTTGTTTTGTGGTCATGTATTTACATATTAATCCCCGTTCTGTCCTTGCCAATCTATGAGGTTTTATTAACTTCTTTAAAATTTCATTGATGTTATATATGATCAGGAGGTAAACAAGTTAATTACTAGCGGGGACCCTAGAAAGTATTGAACGGAGAATATTTGAACATGTAACTAGTTGCTAACTTGAGTTGTTACCGCAATCCAAAACTTTACCAATTTGCGTAGGGCGTAAGCGGCCTAGCCTAGTACATTTTCTATCAGTCTGTTTTAATTTTTATTAGACTTCACTTTAGGTAGAGCATAGCGTTTATTCGCTCAAAGAGCAGCTCGAGTGGGGAAGTACCTACACCTTATAGAATATCGCAGCCAAATAACTTTATGTAGTGTTAGTAAAGTTGCCAGAGCTCATCGCGGAGGGGGCCAGGGTCGATAACGCGTGACTCGTGAGAGATGCCCCGTGTCTAGCAAGCGTCCATATGGCTAAGTTAACCTCTTAGCATCAAGCGGGACGTACGCTTGTATACCGAATTTGTAATATAAAAAAGAAACTTCGGTTTTAAAAGATAAATTTTGGGTGTGAAGAAATTTGTGGAGGGTCGGCAAAGCGCAAGTGATACCCCTATAGTTGCAAGCGTCTATAGGCTACGGTAACCGCTTACCAACTGGCGCACAGTAACCCAATAAATTTTATTGATCGTGTTACAGCAATGGTCACAAGAATCGTGACACGCAAGAATTGTTATAAATATCCAGAAAACGTTGGACCCGAATGTTATATGATAAGGGTTTGTATATGGTTTGGGGATATGGTAATGAGTTTCAATTCAACAGTTACAATATTAGTAATTTTCTGTTATATTAAAAGAAGAGGTTGTAACCCACGTTATGTCATGAATATATTCAAGTTAACTTTTCTATGGACCAATACCTATAAACAAGAAAAAATATTTATTAAAGCCACTATGGTGGATAGCATGGCGCAAAGTAAGCATAGAAATGCTAAAATGGAACTGCCTCTCAACTACCCGAAACATACAGCAAGGTGCGCAAGGTGCTTGTCGATCATCGAACAATCACCCCAAAGTAGCGCAATGACCTTCATAATGATTGAAGTCTATTCCTCCGATTCCCCAACACTGCAAATGCGCTCTGATTGGCTAACAAGGAAACACTAAACAATTTTTTTAAACACTAAACAAAAATTTTAGTTAATCAGTGCAAAAACAGTTGCGGAATTGTATTGCTCGGTAGCTTTAAAGCTTGCTCTAAAGCTATTTGCCTCGATGATGGTTGTACGTAGTATTTATATACTCTGAGATGTTGGCGATAGATTTTCCACATGAGTGTGATACCCAGCCGGTTACTACGAAGAACTCTACCAACGTCCTATGATTTCTTCACGATTTCTTCCTTCACTGAAAGTTCAAGCTCATTGTAGGAGTTTTCTCAAACTATTTCGTATATTTTCTGCTGACCAAACGTAAGCCAATTGATTTTCTATGTACACACGGCTACAGATCAAGCTATAATTTCCAGTATAAGCTGATCTCGCATTGTATAGGATTTCTGTACAATGGGAGGTCAGCTTATACTAGAAATGTATCGCTTGATCTGTAGCCGTGTGTACCGTACCTACTATAAGAAAATATCTGTCGAAACCATCTGAAGTTAAAATAACGATTCGATCGAACAATAAATTATATTTAGTCTAAACTTGTCAATAGTCACAGTGATAACAAATTATCTGTTTAGTAGTTTCCCTTTAGCATTTTTTTTTATTTCTAAGGCAGACTTAAGTAAGTCAGGCCTTTGCTTGCGGCGGCGTCGTGTGCAGGGTCGCTCACTCCCCTCCAATATGGCGAGGAGTTTCCTCCAATATGGCGAGGAGGGCGATGGCTGCCACACGCGTCATACTTGTGAACAGGTGCTACTTGTGGGGGCTGGTCTGCTTAAGTTTGCTATTTATTTACTTATTAAATATTTATTCAGTCTACTTTGTAATGTTGCCGCCGCGCCGGGGCATGCAATTGTTGTCAGTGCGATTAGAATGTAAATATGATGTACCTAATGAATCTAAGCTTGTTTTGAAAAGAGTAATTGCGAGTTTATTGCCGACTCTTCTCAGCAAATGCAACCTTCCGAACCGGTATTAGAGTATTAGAGTCAGACTTTTCATAAGTGAATAATCATTTATTCTATATGAATAAATGATTTTGAATTTTTGAATTTTAAATTCATAGATAACTAGCAACGATGTAAACTGTAATTACTGTAAGTTTAGATATAATGACAAATCAAAAAGTACCTGCAGGACACATCAAATTTGATTTATTATTTCACATATACCTTGTGAAATATGAAAACAAGAAAAATGGTAATTACAAAACCTTAGAGAAACTGACTTATGGAACGTCTGATGTGATCCTTGTAAATTGCTCACGGAATTGTTCGCGCTAGAGTGAAGGCATCAAAGAAATTAGCTTGGAGACTATTTTCCCTCTCTGAGAGAGCAATTCTGTGTTACGTAGTTCGTACGGGATTCACCCCACTTTGATAGAACTTTTTTAATTTACTGAAATTAAATATTTTATTCTTAAATTTGTTATGTTATCTTCTTTTTACCTGACTTTCAAACCAATGCCCATATACCAAAAAAAGTATGTACCCAATTAACTATATCATACATACGGCCTAAAGTTTAGATTCTAGTACCTACGTAGAATCTTAGTACGTACAAAATCTTTTACATCAACACAAAAAAGTGACAACTTATATATGAAAGCTAAAGGATGAACATACAGTGAAATATACTACATATATTTATATATAATATAATAAATATATTTATTTTATTCTAATCTCTCGAATATTGCTATACAACCGAGATAAAAAGTACCCTATGTAATAATAAAACTATGTATGGCCTGGACAGGACCTAAAGTAACTATGTACACACCGCTATCTTATATCTTATATCTTGCATTGTATGGGATTACCATACAATGAGCTTACACTGGAAATGTATAGCTTGATGTGTAGCCGTGTGTACAATATAAAAAAATTTCAAGGATTCCTTCATTCCACTTCCTAAGACAGCCTCTTTAGATAATTCTTGAAAGAGTAGTGAAACTCCAAATAACAATGATGTCATACGATGTAGGTTGATAAATATTAAATGAGACCGCATGTGGGCGACCTTAAAACGTCGAGTGTCAGGCAGGGCCACAGCACGCGAGCCTAAATGTAACTCATAGTATACGTTGTAAAAGTAAAATCAGTTATTAATTATAGATATGCATGTTGAGAGGGCTGTATAACTCCGCGAGGGTCGTCAATAAGTATTTAGGCAATCTCATTGACATTGCCGCAGGATTTGTCCGATCCCAATCGAGCGAATAGAGAGTGATCATCAACATCATCATCAGCCTATAATGTCCCACTGCTGAGCACAGGCCTCCTTTCACAAATCAGGGTGAAAGGGAATGGGAATTGAGAGAGTGATATTAATACTTTTTTTATAAGAATGCTTTTCATTGGTGTATCACACTCTAAATCATGGCAAACCCCCTTGATTTCGTCAATCGCTTCAGTAAATTATAATCTAGGCTTCTATGGTCCGCTTTTATTGATTTTACTTTGTTTCCGGAATGTACCGCTTTTTACTACTGCCAAGTTTAAGCACAGAACTTGTCATTTGAATTGCCTACAAATTAAAAGGTTTTAAAAAAAAGTATCGATAATATAATAAAGAATTATCGAGATAAATAATGTGAAGAGAATCTTTTTTTGTATGTGGTGTATGTATGTTGTAGTGGGGATACTGCCGTCTTAAACCCTTATGCAACTCTACTGTCTCTTTCCCCTTTGAAGGGTGTTGAAATAATGTTATATTTGGAAAACTTTGTAATTTATGTACCTTTTAGTATGTAACTAATCCAATTAACATTTCAGAATAATTATATGTAGCTAATAATTATTATTCATTAATTTCAGCCAAAAAGTTTTTCATGAGCAAGTTGTAACTTCAGTCAAATAAACGAAGTAAAAACCAACACACCTAATACAATTAATCGACGCAGTGATAAAGAAAATACAAGAAATAAAGGTTGTTTGGGGCGAGAGGGTGGGTACATCGGAGGGGTGGGAGCTCAAGGTTCCGAGCTCGGTTCAGTTCGGCGCCACTGCGGACTAGATGCGTATTTCTACGTGTATTACCCGACTATATTGAGTTGAGATCGGCTCACAGCCAGGGATGGCCTTATCCGCCATTGTTTAATCTAACAAGGTCACTACTTAACTTTTACACTGCGCTGGATTATCAAATAGGCGAATTTACACCTTTGAGCTTTGCGCTTTTACCTTTTTCGATGTCGCTTTCTTTTTCGTTGATGTCCTTCAATAAAGTCGCTACTATAAAATCAAATTACTTGAAACTCTATTGAGTAGTTTAATATTTATATAAGAATTCATATAACCAACTCGTAAGTATTGTTTTCAAAGTGATGAATAGAATAGAATAGAATAGAATAGTATTTATTGTCAAAGATGAAAACACATAAACTAAAATACAAAGGTACTTAAGTAAAGTGCAACATGCCATGGCTCGTCATATTAACATAATTTACAAAACAGGTACAAAATAATAATAATAAAAACAAATATGCTACATGGTTTTGAGCAATACACAATATTATATAGTCAATGTTATATAAGGATGAGTTTACAGGTACATTATATATTTAAGTCAAATTTACTCACTATTCATCATAAATTGTTTGTAGTCGTTCTCTAAGAATTCTTTTACATTGTAAATTGTTTTCTCCAGTAATAACTTTTTCACATTCTTAATAAAGCAACTGTCACTATCTATTAGTTTTATTTTTAACGGCAGTTTATTGTATAGTTTAACACCTACAATTTTTGGAACATTTTTTGAGATATTTAATCGATGGTATATTATTTCAAGATCCATTTTATTTCTATTACTTCGATTCGAACTATGTCCTCTTACTTTAAAGTCACTCAGATTGTACCTAACATATTTTAGTACTTCCAATATATAAACTGATACAGATGTTAGTATTTGCAAGGTCCTAAAGTGTTCTCTACATGATTCGTTATATTTCGCATTCACGAGTACACGTATGGCTCTCTTTTGAATTTTTAGAATTCTTTCATAATCAGTAGAACCTCCCCACAGAACAATTCCATAGGCCATAATGGAGTGTACGTATGAGTAATAAATCTCTTTTAAGGTTGACAACGATGTTATTGGCCTCAGTTGTTTTAACGCGTAAATGCCTGTACAAATTTTTTTGCATGTTGAATCTATATGTTGTTTCCATGAGAGTCTTTGGTCCAACTCGAAACCCAGTAGTTTGATTACATTAGCGTTAGGTAGAAAGGTGCCATCTTGTAAGTATATGTTCATTGGTTGTTGCTTATTAGGTATTGTAGACATGATCATAACATTAGTTTTATCTTCATTTAGTTTCAATCCATTGATAGTGAACCAGTTCTTAAGAGTCTTAAGTGTAGTCTTTATTTTATTTTGCAGTTCTTTCATTTCATCAGCAGCTATGATTATGGTAGTATCATCTGCGTATTGTACAATTTCTCCTTCAATGTGAATGTTTGCAATATCGTTCAGAAATATTAAAAAAAGGGTATTTCCGAGTGAAGAACCTTGGGGTACTCCTATTTCATTGATAAGAGGCTTTGACCTTAGACTCTGACCATGATTTCGGATTTCAACAGTCTGTTCCCTTTCTTCAATAAATGTTTTAATAAGGTGGTTGCTTTTTCCACTTATCCCGTACCTGACTAACTTTTCTAATAGAAGCGAATGATTTAAAGAATCAAAAGCTTTTGATAAATCTAATGGCATTATTGCTACTTTTTTCTTTTGTTCTAAATGCCCTGTAACAATCTCTACACACTTTATGGTAGCAGTTATGACGTTATGTTAATGACGTTAAAAAGACAAATAAATAAATAAATAAATCCTGGGACATTCCTCACACACGGTCATCTGATCCAAAACTAAGCAAAGCTTGTACTATGGAAACCAGACAACTGATATAATACATATACTACTTTTTTTTTGTAAATACATACTTAATATACATAATTACACCCAGACTCAGAAAATACAGATATGTTCATGCACACAAATGCATGTCCTGTGTGGGAATCGAACCCACGACCTGCGGCGTTATAGGTTAAGACTCCACGTCTTAACCAACTGCGCCAAATGGCCCGTCAATGAAAAAAAACATTATTCTTATGAGCACCATTAATATCAATATCAATAACCATACTTGACAAATAGAAATCAAACATAAATCTAGATAGAAAGGTACAATAGGTAGGTTTTATCGTTTATTCTCATAAGCATTAGATAGAAAAGATCACACGAAGGTACATTTAGGTAACCATATATTCAGATAAACGGTTTTATTGCATACACTGGCATAAACCATAAAAATATATGTTGTAATATATGCCACGAGAAACAAATAAAAACGATATTCTGAAAAATGTCTTGAGTTTATAATAATTTACCTAATACATAATTTTATTTCAATTGTTACAATCTTTATACTTTTGTTAAAATTGTTTTATTTATATATATTTGATTGCGCTAATAGCAACAACACTCTTTTTAAAAATGAAATGGGATAGTTAGGTAGGCATGTGAAACGGCGGAAGATAAAATTAGTTTGTTAAAATGTTGTAATCCTATACTTTGTAATAATTGTACTCTATGCTCACGTTATACGATCTTTGCTAATGGCTTTGGATTAAAGACATATAGACTCCTTAGACATACACACTCTTGAAAAAATTTGTTTGAGGGAAATGCTAGTTTCGCTATCAATCCTTTACAAAGGCGAGCTTTGCTTTGATTTCTCTTCTATCAGTTAATTCCAATACTACAAAGGCGGTATAATCATTTGACATCGTGTTGAAGGAAATAAGAAAGAAATACAAAATGTTTTTGTAATCTTGTAAAGAGCGTATTCTTTTGTCAAGTCAAAAAGGTATATGAAGATGATATTTGGTAAAGGGTTAGTTCATTCATATTATAAACTAATCTTTTAAAAACTAAAATAATCACAAACCCAATCCATTTAAAACTTCCGATCATAAAAAACACATAATAGTGTTAAAAATTTTGTTCATTCACCACTTTATACAGTAGTATCAAAGAAAATGTTACATACCAATATTTTAGAAGATACCATAAAAACACGCCCATATAAGTAGGCTTTTCGTATTTGCATAAAGTCGGGTCACGCTCTGGCTGCGTTCGACTTCGAGAGGGTCTAATGTAAGTCCCAGCCGTGTTTACTTATACCTTATGTTTAGTTTCTCGTTCTTCGTTTCAACATTTATTAAAAGTTTTCGGTGAATTCTGAAATTAATATAAGTAGGGCACATATTTAAAATCTATCCAAACATAGAAATGTACTAGTGTCCGACTGAAGTTCGACGCCGAAGCCGAAGGTTTATTAATTCACCCTAAGAAAATCAGTCCAATCTTGAACGAAATGAATTCTTAGATGGCTAAAAGTGAACAAGATAATGTTTTTGAAGTGAAAACTTCTTTAGCGGCGTTGTGCACTTTTTTTTGGGATGGGGAATAAATGTTAATCTCGCGTCAGGTCTCACGTAACCTAATCGAAAATTCGTAAGACGGAGGGAGAGTAGTTGTAAATTAAACTGTATTTACTGGGGTTATGTTAAAATTCTTTTAATATTGTCTAGCTAGCCGGAAGGTAGCATTTTCGTTCCCATTTTAAGTTATTAAAAAAATCATATTTAAAAGTTTTATGACTTGTGTTACCCATGATATGTACATGTATCTTGAACTAGCTTTCCACTTCGCGAATTCACTCGCGATCACCTATTTCACCCCCAAGGGGTTGAATTTTGGAAAACCCTTTGTATAAAAACAATATGTGAAAAATGTCTAGTTTCAAAAATGCACGTCAAAACTGCCACCCGTTGTTTTTATTATGTTTATGAAGGTTGTTTATAAACAACTTATCAGGATAATTAACATTAACTTGCAACTTGACAAAAATTATAATAAATCTCTCGCGCATTCATAACTGAACTGAACGAACTGCAGTTTCGGCGCTTACTAGAAACCTTCGGCTTCCGCCAAACTTAATCTGCTCATTTTCGCCTAAACTGAAGGTTTGGCCGAAGCTATATTCGGGCACTAGAAATTACCCTTTTACTATTGTTGATATTATTTTGTAAATCGCGAACAACTGCAGATGACAGGCAGACAGACAGGCCAACATTACCTATGGACATAAGCAATTCTAGGCGGATAACAAAAGGGTTGCGGACCTTTAAAAAAAGGTAGAAGGCAACTGGCATTTAACTTCAACTACCAGAACAAACCGGTACGTTCCTGGCGACAGAATTTCCACTTGAGGGCGGCAGCCAATCAGATCACTACAAAAAAGCCGTACCGTCCCCGCTGTGGTTTTCTTGGTTTTGCATCACTGAAAGAACAAGCTACCGACCCCACAATTTTCATCACATCACATCATCGCCGAACCACTTCCTTTATGACTTCCCTTCTAAGATACCCAATAACTATAAATAAAAGGTTAAAATCCCCGTAAAAGTGATATGATATGTCGCACCGTCCTCGTCCAGTGGGTAGTTGTAGGTACTCCATGAGCTGTGCATCCATTTACATACGTTACTCGGTATGACGAACGGCTCTCAACAAAATTGCTTTCAGCTTTTTCCAAGCATAAAAAGAATCTACACGTTTAATGTATTCAACTTTCCAGGGGACAGTGGACTATAAATGAAAGTAAAATAATAACTGCCGTGCGCAAACTTACATTTCGTTCATTGGTTAATTGAATTGCTAAACATGAAACAAAAGATTGGGAGGTTTTTCCAGTAGAGTAAATACTATTGTTATTCGGGTTATGACACTTTATGGATCTTTAATATTTGGATTTTTGTGGTTTAAAATAGTCGTTTTGTTTCAGAAACATATTCTAAACTTTTCACAGTAAATGTTTAACGCAGTGCGGTTATGATCTATAGGTACATATACTTATATATACTACTAGCAGACCCCCGCGGTTTCACCCGCGTACGGTTTGAATTTTCTCCTTCGAAATGCACGCCACTGATTATTAGACACAACAAACAAAACAAAAACAATTATTTTTACAATTAAAACTAAAAACCTATATTACATCTTCACAAAAAAATCCAACTAAAAGAATCTTATTTAATTATTATAACAACAATTGAGAAAGAAATTAAATTAACTACACTCAAAATATGAATGAAATAGAGAATTTTTTCATTGGCGTCACACGGGTGTGTATTTTGCCAATTTCCAGTTATATTATATAAGTTCTAGTCACAATAAATCACTTTCACATAGTCCTCATGCAGTCAGTCATCGTCCATAAAAGTCATGTTATACTGGTGGTCATGTACTAAAACTCTTCACGGCCTTTTTAAAAGACACGATACACATAATTCATTTCATTTCACTTCACTGGTGCACATGGATTGATCTTTAGTGGATAAAATACCACCGATAATCTATCTATCTATCTATATATATAAAAATGAATTGCTGTTCGTTAGTCTCGCTAAAACTCGAGAACGGCTGGACCGATTTGGCTAATTTTGGGTTTGAACTATTCGTGGAAGTCCGGGGAAGGTTTAAATGAAGGGTAGGGTAGGGTATTACGCGAACGAAGTCGCGCCGGGCAGCTAGTATGCAATAAAACTCAAAACGCAACGTCATTCTGCAAGATCCCGCCAAAAAGTCCGAGAAAATGTACTTCCAAACAAATTTCGAATTCTAATCCGATTTAAATATTATTTTATATTTGACATTCCAATGTTAAAGAGCATTTCAGTTTCCAGAACAAAAGGCAGATAGAGCGCGTGAAACACGGGAGTGAGGCCAAAAAGTGCAATTAGGTACAAATTGAAAAACACATACCTGGTATTCGCTTTTGAATTTGTATTTGCTATGTTTAAAATCTGCTGTGTACTAATTTATTTAAAAGAAAGTGTTTTTCGTTAAATAAAGTTTTTTAAACAAAGCAAAAAAAAAATTAAAAGCGAATACCAGATATGTGGTTTTCTTTTAGTATTTGCTTTTTTGGCCTCACTCCCGTGTTACGTTCGCTCCATCTGCCTTATTCTGTAATCTGTGAAAATCGGATTGAGATTTCAAACATGTGTCAAAATAAAAAATGTTAATTAAATCAAAAGTACTAAGGAGTATTGATATCAACTTCGATGCAAATCACCCCTAAAATAACTTTCTACCCCTTTTTGACCCCGTTAGGCAACTATTTTCAATAAAATACGAAACATGTCTTCCATCAATTCTGTTAAATAATGTTTATGCAAAATTTGAAGTAGATCGGACCAAGGAATCACGTTGTCCCATACAAACTTTGCCCCCGTTTTTCACCCCGTTAGGGGTAGAATTTCGGAAAATCATTTCTTATCTGATGCCTACGTTATACAAAGAACACACCTTCAAAATTTCAGTTCTCTACGATCAGCGGTTTAGGCTGTGCGTTGATTGTCAGTCAGTCATTCAGGACAAAGCATTTTATATGTATAGATAATATTTTGTAAGTTTGTATTTTTGTAAGTTAGGATGCATGAAGCGCTCGTGGTGTAGCATGACAAAGACCGTCGTGGTGTACCTGGATGAGTGACCGCCTAGTGGTATTTCAAATCGAGCATTTCCGTTTTCGGAAGGCACGTAAAGCCGTTGGTAATCACAATCTTAATTGTAGACCTCCTAGGCGGCTTGAAAACTCCAACAGTAGGTTGACCACTAGCCTACCTCTACCGTTCCGCAGTGGGCACGCGTGGTGGAGTACCTGCCAATTCCCTTTCACTCTAATTTATGAAAGCAGGCCTGTGCTCAGCTATTGGAAATTATTGGCTGATTATGATGATGATGATGATGAAGTTTGGATGTGGGGATAATCAGCGGATGAACGAGTGCTATAGACTTCTTTTCATCCCGGGAACGCAGGTGGAACCATGGGGGACAGCTAGTGTTTTATATATAGCTGGCCACTTTACTAGAAAAACTTCTCTATTGTTCATCTTGCACTAATTTTAATTTTTAGCGCGTAGCATTTTTTTGTTCAAAGTGCAGCTCGACTGGGGAAGTACCTCTAAAAGTTGTGCAGTTGTGTTCCTGCGTGTGAATACGGTCGACATAGCTCATCGGGGAGCGGAGAAGGAACGGTAACGCGTGAGCGAGGCGTCTGATGTTGCAAGTGTCGGTTACCGCTTACCACCAGGCTCACTTTTCAAAATAAATGTATTTTCTTTCTTTTATTTCAGGCGGGCCGGTTAGGTTTGTTTGTTGACTTAGCTGTATAAAAAGTAGCTTAGCTGTAGGAACACTTGTCTCTATTGAGCTCTATCTTCAAGGATCTTAAATAGATAAAAAGGTAACTCTCTCTATCTCAAGGAACGCTTCGAGTACTACACCTCTCAACATCATCTTCTTCGTAGTTCCTTGGAACTTAATCTTCAAACTCCCAGTCACACTTCCCACTCTTATTCCGAATCATTCACTATCAAAGCTGTACGTCTCTGGAACTCTCTCCCTCAGCCTATAAGACGGACCCAGAAGTTAGACTCTTTTAAATCCCTTGTTACTTCATACTATCACACGCTATAAACATCCTCATTTCTTTCATTTTATTTTATTATTATTTTTCTTTTTCCTAGAGCTGTTATTTCATGTGTATAACTATTTATCTTATTATATATTAGTATGTATTAGTTTATTACGTTGGTTATGTAAGTATTAGGATCTAGTATCTATTTTATGTATTCGTTTTTTAATATTTTTATTTATTTAAGTGTATTCATTATGTGTTACACCTGCCATATTGTCATATATCCTGTTACCCAAAGGTTGTCTGGAAGAAATCGCTTAAGCGATAAGGCCGCCTTTTTTGTATTCCTTCTTATTGTATTTTATTATGTTTCGTCTGTTCTACGTGGTGTACAAATAAAGAATATTTATCTTATCTTATCTTATAACTCAAATATCCATAAAAATTAAGACATGGAAGGTATGAGACATGGTTGGCAAGTTTAGCAATTTTTTCTTAGCTTCATCAGTTAAAAACATTATGTCTTAAAAAAAAAATTACCCTAAAAGCACGCTTATTAATTACTTCTTCCGTGTTTACATTTACCCAATTACTTTGATGGCGTTAATTACTTTCATAAAAGTGACACTTGATGTAACCGAGCAGAGTACATAATACGACCTCGGCGCGATCCTCAAACAAAACCCTATTAACTTTTTTTACATCTTTTTTTATTGTTCTATGCATGGACTACTTTATTGGGTCAGCGGGGAAACAATGGTTGTGATTGGCAGTATTGGCACACGACCAAAACATGACGTGGAGTCCTCCTCGCACAGGGCTCACAAAGACTTATAAATAAAAAACATTATAAATATATCAGAAATCAAGTCTAATAAGGTTCATTCATATGTTTGTAGTTAGTGCGTTATCAGGGCCTAAAATACCTTTAGATATTTCGGAAAAAATATTTTGATACCTATACGTAATTGAGGCAACAAATATAATATTGCCAACACAATAATAAATTAATTACCTAAGCCCTAACAACGACATTCCACGATACTGAGAATAATACGGCAAGGGAACTCGCGTGTCGTAACGCAAATGTAACTCCTGCCGACTGGCAGCCGCCTGCCAATTCGCGGGTGTCGCCTGCCGTGCCGCGCCGGTTGCCGGGATTAGTCCGTGACACAATCACGCACACTCAGGTGGCAACGATACCACATACACATATTGCATTATAAAGAATACCACGTACGTATTATATTATGAAATTAGGTCATACCTGGCTTTTTCACTGAGAAACACGGTTTTTACACAATCATGTCAATGTTGAACACTGCGGAATTACATTACAGTCCGCGAGTACAAGGTAACTTTTTACTTGTAGGCTTTTCGTTGTACTTTGCTATGAAAACTCGAAGGTGAAGATACAAGTATGATCAAGGTTCCTATATTTTATACTACTTAGGTAAACATACGTACGAGTGAACACAGGTACCGAAACTGGTTGCAACAACAGAGGTAACTCTCGCGCGTTACTGATCCTACGTTCACATACTCAGGCCCCTATTTTCTATTGACCACTCGGGGCAAGTGCCCAGGGCCCTGTGTTCGAAGGGGCCCCCCATTTCCGGCTATCAGCCGATAAACGATGTTACCGATAAATATATCTATGCGCTCAAAGAAAATATGAAATATGATATGATTGACGATTTTACTTATCTCTAAGCTAGAAAGTACCTCTACAATCAACAAGTTTAAGTTTAAGCACTAACTTGCACATAGTGATTGCTAAATAGTTATTTTTCCAGATTCTCTGTAATCACCCATTAATTGAATGTGATTGTAAAGAAATAAAACAGTTCGATTAATCTAAAATGTTAATAAACTACGCCCTTTGCCTATTTTTATAAAAATATCTCTCTTGTATTAGTCGTAGGTGTCCCCATTAGTAATATGCCAAGGGCCTCCACTAAGTTAAAGGTGGCCCTGCACATCTTTCGAAAAACGGTTTGAACCCCTCTTGGCTTCCCTTTAACCGACTTCAAAAAAAGGAGGAGGTTCTCAATTCGGTTGTATGTTTTTTTTTTTTTTTTATGTTTGTTACCTCATAACTCCGTCATTTATTAACCGATTTGGAAAATTCTTTTTTTGACTGGAAAGGTACACTTCCCGTTTGATCCCATTGTCATCAGATCAGGATTGGATTACTTCTTAGTGTACTTTGAAATCGGTTTAAGTTTTTTGTAAAACAGTCCAATTATTATTCAATTAAATATAATCTAGCTACTAAAATATAATAAAGCGGAAGAGGTTTTTTTGTTTGTTTAAAAGGGATAATCTCTGTAACTTCCAGTTGGATTCGAAAAATTCTTTCAGTAAAAGCTCAGAGTATATAAATACTACGTAGTACAAGTAATAGGAAGCTACATTATCTCAGAGTATTATTGGCTTTTTATCCCGGGAACGCGGAGGACAGCTAGTTCAAATAAACAAAAAGAGATATGTCTTACCAATCCCAATGTAAATTAAAAGCAATAAAATGATTCTTTTAATTTACTTATACATAATGTTTCTTGAAGAATTCGCTTAGTTTACTATAAGAATCCACCAGAATTATAAGAAACTAGCGGCCCGGTACGTGCTTCGCTACGTATAAAGTGAAATAATAAAAATGTGATAAATGAAGAACCGCTCGACCGATTTTGTGCAAACTTCACATAAACCATCTACTAAATAGTCCGAATAAAGCCTAAACATTTGGTTTGGATAGGTGAGCCCGTTCTTGAGTTATAAAATTACAACGAAAAGTGGCATTGATTTTTATATATATGTCTGAGATTAAAATATCATCAACATTTGAAGATAATTTGATATCTTCTTCATTCATTTGAGGTAACTAAATATTTAGTTAAAATATACACTGAGAAGGTATTATTAAATGTTATTATTGTTACAACAGCGAACTGTGAGGGTTTTGATTAATTTAATGGACATTGCCTCTCCCGTGGGAAGGAAAGCGACAGACCTTGGTTCTAATGATCTTTATTATGAGATAATTAGCAAAATTATGAGAAATAAATGCCTCCTATTATAAATTATGGCCTTTTAATTAATACATATGAAGTGTATATTGAGTATAATCTGTACTAATATTATAAAATTGGTATATTTGAACACGCTTATCTCAGAAACTAATTATCATTTCGCGTTTTTTTTTGCATATGATTGATCGTTTTTTGAGGAAGGTTTGGTTAAACCAAATTTATGGCGTATGGGGCACAGCTAGTGGGAACTAAAACCTATTAATGTATAAACATAGAAATGGCAAAAAATTATAACTTTGGTTAGGTATATGTAAGTAGGTACTTGATTATTTAAAACTTAAGCTAACTATATTCAAAATAACAATAAACGAATCAAAAGTGCATTCAATTACGTAATTTGTCACAGGGTTATTAACCGATCCAGATTAGAAATTAATAGTAACACCAAAAGAAGACGTTTATTGTATGGGGTCTCTTTTTAATTTTCAATTTTATCTAATTTTTATTACTTTTTGTTATAGTGGCAAAAGAAATACATATTCTGTGAAAATTTCAAATGTCTACCTATTACGGTTCATGAGATTCAGCTAACTGACAAACGGACCGACAGCGGAGGCTTATGAATAGGTCCCGTTTGGAACCCTTTTGATGCAGAACCCTAAAAATGGAATTCCAGAAACTGACTACTATTCAAGTGATTAACTTTAATCTACACTATCTTATCTTATCTTGTGCAGGGGCCGAGGAATAACTCGGACACTTCGACCCATTGGGATCTATTGTGGTCCCCTAGATACCTTACTCCTCCCCAGTCTCGTTGAAAACTCTTTTCATGAGTTTTACAACGAGGCTAGGAGATATGAGCCTGTAGTCTTCTGGTTTTGGATATCCGATCCCTAGGAGACTCATTCGCTTACCAGCCAGTGCATCGCATGTGCACAGAAGGTGCTCCATGCGTTCCGTATGCTCCCCACACAACCTGCACATGGGTGTCGCGGTTAGACCCATCTTCATGAGCATGTCGTTGGTTCCAAAGTGCCCAGTAAAGGCCCCAAGCAGGTAGCGGATTTGCCCTCTACTCATGTTCCAAATGCATTCCCGGGCTTTAAACGTAGAGCCTAGGAATTTCTTGGAGTGTTGTAGACCGGTGTTAGACAGCCAATGTGTTCGTTGGCTGTGATCTGCGAACTCCCTAAATGTGGCCTTTACGAGACACGTCGAAATGCCTACACATGGTTCTGGACCCACAAAGTCATTTGCTGAGCCCTCTCTTGCCAGTTCATCAGCCATTTCGTTACCATGGATTCCTTTGTGCATCAGTCTTACCCTGTTATGCTTCCCAAGCCTGTTTAGGGTTCGGACAGCATCCAGAACAAGTCCGGAGTCCACTTTGTAGGATGCCATGGCTTTGATTGCAGCCTGACTGTCACTAAGAATATAGATGGATTTACCTTTAGTTCCTCTATCTATATTCTCCTGAGCACAGGTTATAATGGCATATGATTCTGCTTGGAATACAGTTGCCATCTTCCCTAAGCTTTTGCTACATTTGTAACCTTTTGCGTATATTCCCGCTCCTGTACCTGATTCCATTTTGGATCCATCAGTGTACCAAACCAGACTTTCTGGTTCTGGTGGATCAAGTCCCTTCGTCCAGTCCTCTATTGTAGGGATTTGGACCTTGAAAGACCTTTCGAACACAAACGTAGTTTGAATTTTATCGGATATCATGCTTGTTACCCGATCCAGACCTTCATTTTCATCGAATTTTGTATGGTTAGTCTTTGGCTTGGAGGCATCCCATAGTCCAGCAACAGCAAGACGATGTAATGCCTTCCTTGCCTCCAATTCAACCGTCATATGCAGTGGAGTTATATTGAGGTATCTCTCAATCGCTGCCGTAGGTGTTGTCCTGAAAGCACCCGTGATTCCAAGACACACTGTTCTTTGTAACCTTGTGAGTGACGCTTTGCACGAGGCAAGCTTTGTTCTTGGCCACCACACTATGCTGCCGTATGTGATAATAGGTATTATCATTGTCCGGTACAGCCATCGTATCACTTTGGGCTTTAGCCCCCAAGTTTTACCGTACGTGGAGCGACACATGCCGAACACCCGTAGGGCCTTTGTCGTAATATTTTCCACATGAGTTTTCCACCTGAGTTCTTTATCAAGCGTTACACCCCGATATTTAACTTCGGTAGACCAGGGCAGCTTTATTCCATTGAGGGAGGGCTCTCCTAGGTTTCCTAGTTGTCTCTTCCTCGTGAATGGAATAATGACTGCTTTGCTTGGGTTGATAGAGAGGTGGTTCTTTGTACACCATTCTTCTGTCATCCTCAACGCCTGTTGTAACAATCCAGAGACTATGTTCGGGAATTTACCATTAACCATTATAGCTATATCATCTGCATAGCCTACTGTGTAGAATGGTCCGGTATTGAGTTTGGTGAGTAGCGAGTCTACTACCAAGCACCACAATAATGGTGACAGCACTCCGCCTTGCGGACAACCTCTTGTTGTTTTTGCGCTAAGTCTGTCTCCCATCAGTTCCGATCTGACTATCCTGCTTCTCAGCATATAGTCAATCCAGTTGCACATGGTGTCATTGATGCCATGTTCCTTTGCAGCGATGCGTATGGACTCAAATGTTGTCTTAATCTACACTAAGCGAAGTTACATATGAAAGCTTCATCATCAACAGCCTATAATGTCCTACTGCTGAGTACATGCTTCCTTTCACAACTGAGGGTGAAAGGGAATGGGCAGATACTTCACCACGCATACCCACTGCGGATCGGTGGAAGAAGGCTAGAGGTCAACCTACTGTTGGAGTTTTCAAGCCGCCTCGGAGGCCTCCAACTAGCTTAACGACTATCACAATTAAGTGATAACATGGACCAACGGCTTTACGTGCCTTCCGAAGCCCGGAAACGCTTGATCTGAAATACCACTAGGCGGTCAACCATCCAGGTACCGACCACGACGGTGGTAGCTTAACTTTGCTGATCGATTAATAACGGCTAATTATGCTACACCACGAGCGCTTCATGAAAGATTACACTAAAGAGAAACTAAGCCTCCGCTGTCCGTCCATCTGTCTGTCAGTGGCCTGTATGTTATGGACCGTAGAGGTAGACTGTTGAAATTTTCACAGAATGTGTATGGCTGCTTGCAAGAACGCGTGCGTAGAAGAAATGTCTCTACACCCTTCGTGTGCGAATCTGACTCGCACTTGGCCGGTTTTTTATATGTCAAAAGACTGTCTATGGATATTAGCACAATACTAAACGGGATTTCCAATGTATTTAATAAGGCAGCTAGCTGCCTCTCAAGTACATCAGCTCTGGAACTCACCAGTAGATACTCGACTACTGGTTTTCAACTTGACCAAAAACCAAAACTGTTCGATGCAATTCCGATCGGACACCGTTTTGCTGAGCCAACAAGCGATATATAGCGAGGCCGCACCAAGAGTGCATTTACCTCAGTGCGTACATTTTTCGGTCAGCAACGCGGTCGCATTCATTAGCTTCTCCATCTAGCAAAATATTAGACGAAATAAACATTATTAAAGTGTTTCCTTAGTCATTATTCCGTTTTCATTAGTCAGCAGTTTTACTGATCTATCATCTCTCCGGAACTTAACCAATCCATTTACCCTATCCAATTTGTAGGTAGCGTATGAAATATTAATGCACATGTAAAATTGAAACTTTTACGACATATCTTGTTTAGAAAAGAACATACTAAATTTGAAGTTGAAGCGGAATTCTTGAAAAGAAGAATGAAAAGATAAGGTATTATGGACTCGCACAGAAATAACAGGATAGAAAATTTTACATACGATGAAGAACAGTGTAACGTCAAAAAAGCTACCTATCTTACATAATGCCGCAGTGTGTTAAAACCCACAACTACATTCTAACTTATTGATAAAGTTACCCAATACAACTAAACGAAGGCAAAAAACATTTTTCTCACTCGTAAGACAATGAATATTAGTTAAAAACAGTAATTGTAATCATTTCCTGAAATTATTCAGCATTGTGCTGAAATTGAAAATGTGGCGCCATCTGTGACCGAACTCCTAACGAATACCTCACCACCGCCAGTCAAAAATGCTATGCGGAATAAACAGATGTGCCAATAAATTAACTTCGCCGATTGTTCGGTTTGGTTAATTGTGGATTGGTATTACAAGCCAAACATGCCATACGAATTGTCGTGTCCATTTAAATTAACGGGTAATTAGGTTTATTTTATTTTATCATCTGATTGGCGTAGGTGCTTATTTGCATAATTTTAATTGATGGATAAAGCAATAACTGACAAAGCATCGTCGTTGTATTAACTTAAAAGTTGTACGTAGTATTTATATACTCTGAGTTAAAAGTAACCACTAACTATTACGTAATACTCTTTCTCAAAAGAAACGTCAAGTGTTTCCATTATTATAAGAAAATTCCATTTGAATTCATAAAAAAATCGAATAAACGCTCGCATCGTAGTTAGCTCGTAGTAGCCTACGAAAGCTACGCGCGTAGCGTGCTACGAAAACACGTAGCGCGATCGTAGCACTTCGTTTATGCCATAAGTTTACGCATTGAAAGAGATAAGTCACGTCACGTTAGACCGTCTCAGGTATATTTTTTTCTTAATATCGATAGCCATTCAACATTAATAAGTTAATAAACTTTGTCAATAGTTTAAAATCACCATAGAAGGCAATGATATATTCCCTCTGCGTCGCAAAGTTCTAAGAAATCCTTCTATTTTCTATTTAATGAAATCGATATTCCATTCGCTTTTCTATATGAATCTTTTATAAGCCGCCAGCAGGTTTCTAAACGTGAATGAAGTGCAAAATAGATTCTTTTACGTAACCGGCGTACAGGAACCGACACACACCCTCTTTAATTCGTTCTATACTATTGACAAAACCTAAAATAGACTTCAGTGTATTACCTGCTGGCTGCTTATATTCGTATCATTATTTTAGTATTAATTGAATGGTAGCACAAACAATAATGTTTTACCATGTTTAATCGATCAGTGTCTATCGTGGAAAACAACATCAGTAGCTATGAATCATGCCCTAACCAGGACTATATTGCGGGCGGTGTTACATCGTTTCAACGAAGTTTTAGGATGACAGTCCCACAGATCGGTTGTAAATAGTGTCCACTACGCTAAATAGGTTAATGATAAAGCAGTATAAAGCACAATGGTGAGAGAAGACGCAGCGGCGACGGCAGTGGCGGCGTCGGTGGCAGGAGCACGATGCGACGGCGGCGTAGTGCCGCAGCCAGCGAGGCGTCCTTGCCGCGAGTAATACGCGCCAGTCACGCGACCGGGGTCGATAGCGGTCGCCGGACACCCTCCGCCTCAATTATTCAGCACGCCACCACCACCGCCACCGACACCGCCACCGCCACCACCACGCGCCGGACAAAGGGCCAGCGCGCGCACTGCGGCGACACCTACCAGCCCGCCGCTGCCGGCCGTCCGCACCAGGCCGTGTCGACTGTCCTCACGATTCCAGCTGCTGCGGCACACTGATAGAACACTCCGATCCTTATCCGTTTGACTAGTGACTAGTGGCGAGATCGCGCACGGTGGTCGCGCGTTACGTAAAGGGCGCGACGTGGCGCGTGTTTGCGCGTGTTGCGCGCTCGCGGCGGGCGCTCGGAGCGGGGTCGCGCGCGGAGTGCCGCCACACAGTTATGCAACGCGCCGCCACTGTCGCCCGGACGGGGAAAATCGAACCCGAGGGGCGCGGGATCTTGCGCGCGCACCCCCGTCGATAGCACCGCCGGCACCCGCCCGCGCCGCCGCAGCGCCCGCCCTCGCGCGGCCGCCTCTACCCGCAATTGACATTACACCGGAGACACCAGACATTCTGGACGTAACGCATACACTCAAACGAGCTTCATTTACACGAGTGAACACGATCCTTGTTCATAGTATACAGTTCTGTATGAGGGAAAGTACGCAGTTAATCGCTCTACTCGCCGCCACGAGTAGTTTCTCTCCCGTACCTGCTATTTGCTTATCTATCTGAGCCGCCATAACAAATGCCGTCAGACATCCGTGTGTTTTTAATGATAAGCTATTATTCAAATTAAGGCAATAAATTATCTTTATTAATTCCAGTAAGGATGCCAACAAAACTCTTGCATAAAATTATCAATTAAGCTAGCAAATGACGACGCTAAAGGTCGTCTGTTTGTGGCCTTATGGGCTTTTTATGGCGATCAAACTAGTTTACAATACCCGCACTAGTTTCATGTAGTCCTAGTAGTAATATTACAAGTAGCGGCTAGAACAAAGGATTATTATAAAAGAATATTTGGCCTAGATATTTAGTAAATATACATGTATAAAAATCCTAAAATGACAGGTTCTAACAATTAAGCCCCCACACAAAAAAATGCTAGGCATGTACATTTGACCTATCTGGGTAGGTGAATATGTAAAAAGCCGTCTAACGACCCATGCTATAGCGGTATACCTACCCCTGATGCGTTCCGGAAGTGTATATAAAGGGTAGTTGACACAAGGTGAGTCTCGTGAGAGTATATCGATGTAAACATAGCATCATAAAGTTTCCGTTCATAATTTAATTAAAAAATTGTCTAGACCTCTCCTGACGTGAACCAATTAATAACTTGGTTGACCCGATCAAAGATATGAAGATAATCATATATCGCTGTACCTACCGCCGACTACAAAGTGTTTTTTTTTTATATAACACTAAGGTAGCAACGTCATAGTATTTTACAAAATCATGTATCACACATATTTCCATGATATATGAGGCACGGTTTTTTTAATAGTGTTTTGCAACTTACGAGAAAATGCGCCCCATATTTCTTTCGTGTCCGTAAAACTCTATCCAAGTCTATAGAGTTTCCCCAGAAGCTAATAGGTACCGTAGCGATGTAGGTATTATGCTACATACTCGCGAGCAGCTCGACTAAGGACGTTCCTCCACCTGAGAAAGGTTGCCAAAGGTCATTATTGGAGAGGGGGAAAGGGTCGTTAGCGCGTGAGTGATGCCCCGGGTGCAACAAACGTCCATAGTACTACGGTAGCCGCTTACCATCGTCACAGTATTAATATCTACTTAGTCATATAAAAGAAAACAATCTACTTATATAGATTATATTTTAGCGGCTAGTGCTAGCACTGTAGGTAGAGCTAGAGCGGCCGCGAGTACTAGTTCGGCGGGTAGAGTTAGAGCGGCCGCAAGTACTAGTGCGGCGGGTAGAGCTAGTTCGGCGGCTAGTGCTAGTGTCGCGGGTAGAGCTAGTTCGGTTGCTATTACTATTGCTGCATCTAGAAAAACTAGTGCGGCTTTGTTCCTACGCTCATAGGAGCCCTATGTTCAGTCATCCTAAGGCCAAATAAATAAACTCTATCTCCGTTGCGCAGATTTGTTTTATAATATAATATAAGCGTATCCAGCTATTAATTAGAAATTAGAACACTTTTTGTGTAGACTAATCAGAATAGCTTAGAGCGATTGAACATTTATTTATATTGAATAAATAAAAGTCTGCCCATATAAATATCCTGGAATATTCTTCACATACGGCCATCTGACCCCAAACTAAGCAGAGCGTGTACTATGGATACCGGATAATTAATATACTGCGTATACCTACTACCTACTAACTTGTTCTTAAATACTTCTTTAATATGCATTATTACACCCAGACTCAAGACATGCATACATGTTCATGCACACAAATAAATAAATAATAATAAATTTATTTTCTCCTTACAAACTAGTGTAATAATTTTGACAACATAACACGTCATGACATTTTAAAGTTTGTGGGTGAAACTCGTATCCAAGTTAAGCCGGAGCCTGTGGTAAGGATCCTGGGTGGAAATCGAACTCATGACCTGCGGCGTAATTGGAATCTTAAGCAATCACACCAGTCAGAGTAGATTATAGTACTTGCATTTAACAGCAAACTCAAACCCCCTTATTACAAAACATGGTTTAAAGTAAAGCCAGGTTTTACTGTCATTTGGTCACTTTCTAACGTCATATAATAAAAAGGGACGAGGCTATTTTAAAACCTGGTTTTCCTTTAAACCATGTTTTGTAATAAGGTGCAAAGTGACATCTATTGATCATTCATGTGAATATGAAGGCGCTACTGTTGTGGAGGTGTTGAATGAGGATAACGGAACAGTGATATTATACTATATCTATACTATGGAAAGGAGCTCTCAACTATGGCAAATGTTTCATAGTAGAGGGCGCTATCTGTCTATCGTGAATCACGGCATCTGGTAGCCGATTCAAGCAACAGATTCTAAGGAGTCACAACAACAGGCATCGCACCCAGTGGCGTAACAATAGGGTGGCAGGGCTGGCAAAATGCCACGGGCCCCCGACCCAAGAGGGCCCCGGCCCAAGAGAGCGCGAGCTCAATAATATTTTTTTACATTGTAGTATTTTATTTTATTTGAAAAGTATATTTTTATAAGTACTACTCATACGTCTGTGCGAGGTAATATATATGATGAAAAAAAACAAATTTTAACGAATAATCAAAAATACTTTATTTACCTAAACTACACAGATCTCTTTACATTTATAATATTTGTAAAAATAAAATATAGGTATCTATATTATAATAAATTTCTAACTTTACAGTGCAACACATGTTATGCTGGTGGTACTCTATGAAATAAAAAGTGTAAATTGCCTCCTCAGACAACTCAATAAATATAGTCTACGGGAATAAAAGATTTATTTTTGTTTACTTTACACTTGCGACGTACAAAGAAATCATGATGGAGCATCATTTTATAAGAAAGTGAAGCACAATATTTCCTCAATGTGCGTGACTAAAATCAGTACTGGCCCAAGCAGGCACAAGTGATACTGAGCCTTATTGTCACTATCGACGTCTCAATACGGAATGACAGCCGATCGGCATACTAAGGTGTTCATGCCTGCGTAAGGCTTGTATTCACAAGACGGCCCAGCATACTTGGGGTGCTTCATTTCGTATATGGCGAAGCTCCGTCCTGATTTTTTTATACGTCCAAGACTTAAGTCAAGTTATCCGCATGTGTTTGATGCATGCTTTTATCATGATGAATCTCACCATGATAAAAGATTAATCAAAGTTGAAAGACATACACAACAATTATGATATTATTCACAATTTGGTGTAAATTCTTCAAACTATCCTAACACTATAAACAGTGTTAAGAACATAGAGATACAATATTAGTAGAGTGATTGTACTAAAATAGAGTACTTATGTGCTGATACAAGTACCGACGGTCAACGCAGTCAAACTATAGACTTTAACAAATGGACTTCACACACGAACCTGAGGCAGGGACTAGATCTCTTGCTTGCAATAATGACGTCAGTTGGTCGACGACAGCTGTCGTTGTGTGATTCGTGGTACAGGAAATCGGTCGGTAAAGCGGCGTCAACATAATATCTTTAAATAAAAAAAAAAGTTTGTTTGCATTCTTTATCTCGTCTCATTAGCTTACCTTTACTTATATGCAAACTGCTCAGGCTTCTCACACGGTAATGTTGTTCACGCTATCACTCTATAAATATTATTTCTCTATGATATAGATTACATTTTTTTATTGAATTTTAAGTGAATATAATGGTATGAATAGAAAGTTTACATATTACAAATATCAATACGAAGGGGATCCATATAAATAGCTACCCAATATCACCAATTAAAATTATGTTTGTAAATAATACTGCTACCTTATTTTACCAATTTCAAATACATTCCTAACACAAAGAATAATTAACATACCTACTCTACTTCTTCATATTTTACATTGCCCTTTTTTTAGAAAATAGATGCAAATATTCAATGAGATCAAGAGTATTGCTTGCATTTTACGACATGTCTATGCATCCTGGTAAAAATGTTTGAACGGTGTATGCACACAAAGCCCACGAAACTGGCTCTGAATTGCAGCTATCGGCACATAATGTCCAAGCTCTCTAAATACCATTCTGCTTATAAATACAAATTATATCTAATGGATTAATCATAAATGTGATAATAACTTCAATATACTGCCCAACTGTTCCTCTAACTGCTCACATCCTTCACCATTGTTGATCACTAGATCCCACTCTGTATAATCGTCTAAATCACACTCCGATGCAACATCATCAACACCTATTTTGAATTGGAAGCCTCTATCTTTCCGAGTCTTTTCATCTGCAGTGATTTTGATAGTCCTGTTCAAGTCACTGTATGTTTCTTTAAACCACTGTATGTCTGTTTTACGTCTTATGTCGCTGACTATCCATATAGGTTTGTGTGCAGCTGAAAAAATGAAAATTTTTGCTTATTGATCATAATAATCATGGCTTGCACCCAAACCGGGAGATAAAATTCTTTGATTCTTCCATGCTTCTCCGTAAGAAATGTGGGTTTGTCTCTAATGCTATAAAATAGTATACAGGCTGTTTTTTTTTAGCCAGAATGGACAAATTCTGAACTAAAGGTCATATTGAGTACATATACCTAGGCCAAGTTATTAGCCTGAAAAGTTTGAATGAAAAGGAAGTAGATCGTCGAGTTGATACTGGTCACTCAGAGAGGTCATGAAAAATCTAAATTTGAACATAAATTTAAAAAGAAAAAGCATGCTAGGCGTTAGGAGAAAAGACAGGAAAGAAACACATATATATATATATATATATATACAAGGAAAGTGACTGGGGTGACAGATATCGGAGTAAAAATCAAAAGGTTAAAGTGGAGATGGGCTGGCCATACCATAAGAGGAATGGATAAGCGGAGTAGAAGGGTAACAACCTGGTATCCAAGAAATGGAAAAAGGAACAGAGGACGGCGAAATAAAAGATGGAGAGATGAAATAGAAAAGATGGGGGGAAAGTTTTGGACAAGGGCTGCAAAGGACAGACTATTATGGAAGGAGTTTGAATGCCTATGTCAAAGGGCACAAAGACTATTAAAAAAAAAATATGTCTGAATAAATGGCTTTTATTATATTATATCAATAGCTGTCCCCTGTGGTTTCAGCCTTGTACCTGGAATAAAAAGTAGGCTAGTTCCATCTCCATGTCATAGGCCATCTGTGTGCGTGAGTAGTTAAGATTTGAAAGTGTAACAAACAAATAAACTCACATTCAAATATGCAATATTAGTTAGGATTAAAAAAGAATATCAACCCATTGACAAGAGTAACATTTAGATATTACATTATCAACTAAAATACACAGTAGAAAAAATAGAATACCTATGACATAAGGCATAGTGTTTAGATGTAAGTAACTTACCATTCTGACAAGCAATTCTGCAGAAATATCCATAATCAATGCTTCTCATCTCATCGCTCCATCTTATCATATCCAATCTGAACTGTTCCTTGTACTCACTGTCGCTCAGTAACTCATTCAGATTCAAATTCTTCTCCTTAGCCCAGTGACTTTTAATTGGCTGAGATATCTTTATCACTTCACATCTGTCTCCTAGTCTAAAAATATATTAGGCAAGTGGAAATTTATCTTCAATAAATGATGATCAGTTAATGTGATTTTTTACAATTCATACATACAATTTTCGCAAATGGTCAGTAAGAAAATCTTTCCCAGATTTCCTTTTTCCGCTAAATAATAAAATTACTTTTGGCGGCATATCGATGTTCCTGAAACAAATTAGCCGATATTTTATTTAATATTTGAGTTGATATTATTATTTATTAAAAAAAACTTTCTTTTCATTATTTTATGCACTTCTATTCTCTTCATTGTCACAGGGTTAGGGGCCTGGTGATCTGTGGTACAGGATTTCCTAGTACAAACACCAGTTTCTCACAAATTGTATCTTTTGCTTTTGCCATACTAAAATGCTCATTATTGTTTTTAATTACATATAATTTGTGAAGAGAGAATAAAAAAAAAATTACCTCTGTTATCTACGTATCTCATCTATTTAGTCTGTTATTACTTCCGTAAAACGCCTTCAAAAACAGGTTTTAGTAATTTTTGCCAATCGATCAACAAACACAATACAAAAAATAACAAAACTGGTACTTAATGGGTAAATAAAATACACTAAATCAGATCGGAAATTAAGAATTATCTGAAATAACAAATGACTCAATATTACATTCCTATTATGGTAAACAAAAATAAAAATTGTTTTTCTTTTCATGAATACACAAACACAACTATTAGTGCGTTCGAATTGGAGTGATGTCGTTTTTAACAGTTTCAAAATGGGCATTTTTGTATTTGCGTTCGAATTGGAAAATTTCAACAATTTTGCAACTTTTGCCACAAACGATATGTCCCAAATCGAACGATTAGATACAAAAATGACATTTCCATGCTCATCGCCTGCTTGTCACTTGTCTCAACCTACCTTTTTCCTTCAGTTAATCATTAAACAAAGTTAATCTAACAAATTATTCTCTTACCTGTTAGTATTTCTATAAAATTTTATAATAAAAATTAGAATTTTCGCTTCCCGTATGAATTTTACGAAACTTATCTGTCAGATTCAAAGATGTCAAAATATGATCACAAACGACCCTGCCTCGGAGGTGGGTCAAAATTTGCAGTTCACGATGTCGTTTTTAACTGTTTCCAAGCAAAACGAACGGTGAACGAAAACTGTTCAAAACGACAATTTCGCCCACAACTTTCCAAATCGAACGCCAGTTGTGATCGTTTTTGGCATTTTGGACTGTTATTTTTGCTACCATACCCCAATTCGAACGCACCTTATCTCATCTCTTTCAACTGACCAACAACTGACAGTGACACTTGACATTGACAGACCAGTGTAGCCAGGGCCCATGAGTCAAAAGTTACGTTTAGTGAAAAGTTATTTTTCAAAAACGCGGACTGCGGACCCTAAACTGTCTCAGAGAAAGAGAACATTAAAGTTTCCATCAAAAACGTTCATGTTCACCCCTGACATTAGTAAACAAACCACACGTCATTAATACATTTTGAATTCATTGAAATACGTTCACAGCAGCCACTCAGTCCCATTCAATAAACAGTGTTTTCAAAGATTTCAGCATAAATTCATTTTTTAAGGTTAAACATCAGTTCCGAGGCGGGAAATTTGTTTTTTTTTCGAGTTTTTATTATTTTTTACCTTCGTAGAACAATGTGGATGGATATTTCAGTGACTCGTGACCATATTAGTTCATTTAGCATATTGTAGAATTTATACTTTTTGTTAATTTTTGTACATTCCCCAAAATAGTCAGTTTTACGGTTTTTAAAGAAACCGTGAGAAATTTTCCATACCACAATGTGCCAAATTAACTTCTATGGTCTCTAATCACTGAAACATCTATCCATATTGTTGTAGGTAGATGGCTTGCGGTATCTATACGTATTTAAATCTGTATTGATAAGAGATTTTTTATAGTAGGTAAGTATTTTCACTCATAAAAATATTAATAAATCAGTTTCGCGTTAACAAAAAAAACTGTTAAGTTAAGAAAACTTCACTACAAGAAATTACGTTCAATCAAAATCAAGCTTTTTACTTGCTATTACGCGTTCCATCCATTATATCTATTTGGGTACATTCGTAAACTATTTGCAATTAAAGGTTTAGTTTAATAAAAAAAAATGATTTTAAAAATTACGAAAATTACCGTACCAGCATAAGTTACGAAAAATGTAACAAATGTAACATTCTGGCAACACAGCATGTGACATTTTATAGTGACAGTGACGCCGACTTGAGGTGGGCAATGTATGGGCAATGTCACTTAGCGTAGCGTTATATTCTCTTTGAATGTCACGATGTCATGTCACATGTCACACAAACAACGCTTTATCATGTTCACTTTTTCGTTCTATTTATTTAGCTGAAAAAGGTAAGAACTCTAGGAAAAATTTTAGATCCTCTACATAATCTTCTTTTCCAAATTAATATTTTATTTCATATTTAATACACTAGATATAGCTATATCCATTTGTACAACATGTCTATTGTATCATTCAATAGATGGCGCTACACGCCATCTTACTTGAAAAAAGTTTTCATCAGGGTTGTGGTCTCAGACTTAGTAGAGATGCTAACGCATCTTATAGTTTATAAATACCTATCATGCATAGATTAGGTTTACTACATCTTTTAAAAGTAATTACATGTTTTAGTAAGCATTTCGCCAATGACAGGTACCTAGTTAGGTACGTGGCTAATAGCACGGCTTTAGTATGTAGGTTCGATTCTCAGTCTATCCCAGGAAGCTCACGATTAAGAAGTAACAGGTAAATTAAGCTAAGTACCTATTTATGTTATGTAAATTCCATGAATCCTCTCCTCATTCTCTAATAGACTATTTCGCAAGCGTAAATCAAAGAATTAGGGAAATGTGTTGACACCAGCATTATTTTGACACATTGCTAATATAAATAAGTTTTAGTTCGGGTTCGGACTAATAATATCAGCAGACTTGCCTACATTAATTACTTACCGAATAGGCAAACGCGCAGGCCAGTCACCTTGTAAATCAACTAGATTCCTATTCGCAGGTAGGTTGCGACATCAATAAAATTTTGCAAGTCAACTCATTACTAAACTGATATCCGTGACTAAACGAATGAATGGTTGGGCATAATACTTATGCTCAATACTCGATAATGCCGTATGCCGCGGTACCGTATCGCCCACGCCAACATATTATAACCCACCATAACATATATCTAACTATTAAATAAATTCGTGCCGACACGAAAAAAATGGCGTTATTTGAATGCCGGCCGATAATTTAAATGTAGCAACAACCGCTTTTAGCTTACAACCTTAATTGACTTAAAAATGCTTATCAATACTCGGTATCGATATAAGTATTTTAACCGCAGCACGTGATATTCAGACTTGGACCGTAACTCCGCGTTCTCGAAACCGTTGTTCTAAGTTTATTGTTTGAACATGCGACCTTTTAGAACATTCAAGTAGTTGGAAGCACGATGCACGCTCACGACTTTCTGAACAACTACGGACATGACATTCCACGTTGCGTTGTAGATTAGAACGGGACGGAAAGCGAGCCACCCGTTGAAAAAAAAGAGACAAGCGACCACCGAGCAGTCCACGTGGACTGCTTAATATCAACACAGGAGCAACGACCAATAGAAAACGGTACCGCTAATGTATTTCTCACCTCCGCACTCACACCGAGGACGGCTGCTATTTTTGCATTATTTATACGATTCTCGACTTTACCTCATGTACTTAGAGTTTTAAATCTTATGTAGTGGCGACATGGTACTACATTTTCAAAACGACTTATAAAAAGACTTCGATACGACTTTGATTTCTATCTCAATTTGTTAGAGTACATTGTCGTCTGTGGAGTGTTCTGCGGTTCTTGAATTTAAAACGATTCCCAAGAACACGGGCGCAAGTTGGTGAAGGTTGGAGGAGGCCGCGGTGCAAACTGCATCGTCACAGCGCGGCAGCGTCACCCTCCGCCTCACACCGAGCCCTCTCCTGCCTTTATTGTAGTAGGTTCACAGTGTGTGTGTATGTCTGTTCAGAGTCAACTGTTGTGCTGAGGCACGACATTTTCATAGCATTCGGAGAGGTGCATGCAGTGCAGCCGCTGCACTCAACGTTCGCAAAGCAATATTTTGCTGTTATAATATGCCATTTCTTTATTTTTGGTAGCGTTTGACCAAACTGAACAAGGGATTCACATTGATAAGTAAACAGGTGATAAAAACCATTTGGTGCACGTGCATGAATGGGTGGGATCATACATATAGGTAGGTAAAGTTCTTGCATGTCCTCATAACTACAAATGTAAGCAGGAGCAATGAACTATCGTATCGTTTATTCTATTTATTTATCACATTAGATAATACCGATCTTACCTACTTAGTTAGAAAACAATTAAAATAATTCTTACCCCACCTCACTTTACTTATTGATCTAAGCAACTGTAGACTCTACCTAATCAATCACTAAACTAAACCCCAATGCAAAAAGAAACGGCAAAAAAATAACGAGGTAGTTTTAAAGCAAGAACCGAAAGTCCTTCGTAGAAACAAATCGACTCCTTAAAAGCCTTTTACGATTATTCTTTTGATTCAATGAAAGGGCGATCTTTTGTCGATATCAGGCGGAAATATTACGTTCGGTGCACCCTCCGGCCTTTGACGATCTGACGGTGACGCATGCTGTTAACAATGTCATGGGGATTAATATTCTCAAGTGTTTTAAACAAGGATTTACTTATATAATAACGCATTGTATAAGCTTAACCACGCTTAACATACCTAATACTTGGATCAAAACATATCTAATATTGCAAATATATATAACAGGTGGAGATTTCGAGATTGCGTATATTCAAAACCTACGTTGGGTTAGTCATGCTGAATAACTTTTACTATGGGACCAATAGTCAATTCAAAATTTTTTTTTTTTAGCATTCCATAGTAAATGTCAGCATTGCTCGATCATAATGTATGAAAAGTAAAAAAAAATGTTTAGAATTCAGTGTTGTTCCCAGTGTAAAAGTTGTTCAGCATGACTAACCCAACATAGGTTTCGAAAATATGCCATTTCGAAATCTCCACCCAGTATAAATAGCAAATAGTTAAAATAACGAAAATAGCTAACAAATAAATAATAAGTAAAGTTTAGTCTACGTTTGGTTGGTGGTGGGTACTTACTCGAGTGTAGGGTATCAACGACCTTTACCTACATGAAGTGATGTTTTTGTGAAACACTTTAGGCGCGTGGGTAATGGCCGGGCTCTTGAAATCGGAAGCTTTTTGTAAATTATGTGCCTTAGACGAGAGTTATGTGCGGAAACAGTATCGCGCGGACAAAGGGGCTGGCCCTCCTTTTATTAGAGCTAATATTTGATTTATAGACCAAGTTATTTGTCCGCGCCCGCCCCAAGCGAAAAAAGCTGCAAAACACCGTCCTGGCGTCCCTCTGTTTTGATATGAGGTTTTTTTTTGATTTATGACTCTTTTGTAGTGAAAACAATAATGTGTTAGAAGCAAGGAAAATTGAGTTTTTAACAATGATTCCAGTAATAATATACCTAAGTCAATGGTTTTTAAGGAATAGGTACCTACCTAAGTAGCGTTTTGTTTACACATCGTAGAAATCGTTTCTTGTTGTTTTAATCCTTGCTTCCAATTCCAATATTTTTTCGAGTCATTGTCAAAATTTTATGGATATTGTACTAGGTATTGACAATAACGTAATAAAATGTGCACAGCCTACTTTTGTAATGGTTATTCTTCTTATTATCCATTCGTACATTGTTTTGTCCAGTTTTTTTAAATAAAGAGAGCTGTTTATCTCCTTGACAAGAAAAGATTAAGATTAGGGGTGAATAGGGTTAACGCCACCCACGCTATGGTTCCTTGAAGTATGAACGTAGGTTAGACGCTTATCTATCTATTATTATCATAGTCGAATATAGTAGTTTTTAGGCTTTTATTCTATTTAAGTGCCCTCATACATATTTATCGTTTGAATATAGATACAGATATCAAAAACCAATTTGATACTTTATTACTAGGAAATTTTAGTAACGTGTCTATTAGGGGCGGCGATATTGTCGCTCGCCTAATCCCTAGTAGTGGCTAATCGTGCACGATGATAACATGTATCAATATCAAGTCATTCGTCATTCATGAACTGAACTGCGCCGAAGCCATCGAAGTTCTGGCTCTGCGGCGGGTGTCGTCGGTCCCGCACGCTCGCATTATTCAACGCAAACAAAAGGGAATAAATGCTGGAATAAAATACTTTTAATTTCCCCGGGCGCCGCTAATCGGACCGCGTCGATGGAGGGCGCCAAATCGCCCTTTTTATTTTACTGTATGAACGCAAATCCGGCGGGAAAACGGCGCTAGGCGAGGGGCGCGCGGACCGGAGCGCGGGTGTGTGCGGGGGTGCGGTCACGCGCTCGGAATTAGCGGTGCCCCCCTCCCGCGCGCCGCCCGCACTTGACCCGAGCGAGGTGTCACCGAGCACGTTACCTACCCGCAAAAAATGGGGGTGAATCCGGACCCGGAGGCGCGCTCTCCGATGGGTAGGGAGGATAGTGCACGGATTTTGTTTTTAATTTTTTATTCGATTCCGTTTCGATAACACTTCAATATCTTATTCGAGTTGATAGATTTCAGATCTCGTACCTTATTCTTTACATTATTTTGCCTTGAAAGTTAGGACTTCAATCAACATCATCAGAGAGACGAAGGTCCCAGGTTCGAATCCTACAATTAGCTTTCGGTGGTTCCGTCCGACAGCTGCACTTGAGTGAGACTCCCTTCTAGGCTTTGTGTGCTTACCACCTTCGGCCACATCATCACTTACCTAGGGACCATCATACCATGGTGAGTTGTCAATCAACAACTTTATCTTTATAGTTATGCGACTTGATGCTAAGAACCCGTCCCATCTGTTCAGAATGTATCTCATACCAAAATAATAAACGTGGCACAGTTTACTAACACTCAACCAAAACCGGGTGTCGTTCCAGCTAACTAACTAATCTGAGGAGTTTAAAAACAGGCAAACCTCAATGCAAAATGTTAGGTAGATTGTAATGCATTGCGGTACGGTAAATAATACCTAGTCAAAGCGCAAAGGTTTGTCCGCGTCATTATAGCCACCACAAGTTCCTGCCCGCAGTCCGCACTCGCCACCACTAATTGACTCACATACAATAATACAACTCATACACCGCAAACACTGAGATATTACAGCTACAGTGCCAAACAATGACTCACATTGTGTCATGTCGACTTGTTTTCAAAATTCCATTGAGATTTCCTTCCTTGTATATGTATAACCTAGGTAAATTGTTAATGTGCCAAGTTCTTTGTGAATTAAGGAAAATAATATTTGTTGAGGTGGGGCGAGTGAGTGGCATACGATCTTTAGTTCATAAGGTTAGCCTATCCACGGATTACTAAATAGTTACTACGTTAACGTATCTCCTTAATTCAATTGTATACCTACAAATTTTATCTTTTATCTATTTAAAAGATTATAATAGCACTCTTCGATAAAATATCACTAAATATTGTTCTCGTTGATAATTATGTAGGTATTTCAAATCAAATAAGATAAATCGTATACAGTATTCGAACTTAGTTACAAAACTGCCGTGTTACCAGTTTCGCGGTTTGTTATCTCCTTGAAAGTAGGTACCTACATGTAAAGCTAATTAGGTGTCTATCGACCACAAGTTTATTTTAATTAAATATTCAATTTTATCCTTTTCAGAGAACGAAAATAATTCCGTCGTATAACCTACACATTACTATAATCACAGTATTACAATCTCTAAAGTGATGAGTTGGTAGGTAGGAACTTACCTACCTAGTATTTTTTTAGAAAGGATGGATTAAAATTTCACAATGAGTTTCAGCAAGAAAAACGTCGTGAAAAAACGATACGGGACAGGTATTGTTTTTCACGACGTTCCAACAACAAAAAAAATATGTAAAAACTGGTCAAGTCAACAAAGATGTAAAATCTATAACTTATCCACATCCACAAATAACGATGATCTAGAACTTAGGATTTTACTTGGCAAAATTTAGTTTAGTCAGACGTTAGGTTTTAAGAAACTGTGTGGGAAGTAGTGGGAACTGCTCACTAACATTAGTTAATTTGAGAGTCAACTCGAAGTGTCAAGTAGAAGTAACTAGGTACTTGCAGTAATGACAATTCAAAGGACCTAAGTTATCATCATTAGACACCCATCAATCAACACAGTGAGAAGTTACAGTCAGCATCAAAAGCAGGTGATCACTTCAGTTACCTACCATTCTACAAGCCCTAACTTCACAAACTCTACACCTTACTCAAAATATGTGGCTTGGCTGTTTCGCTACCTTCACATGGGCGAAAGGTGAAAAATTTATTCACTGTTGATTATTTTTCTTAGTACAATAGTTCTTGTAGTAGCGAAACGGCCAAGACATATATTTTGACAACAGTGTGTAGAGTTTGTAAAGTTAGGGCGTGTAGAGTTATAAGCTTAGTTCTACATGAGATCTGATAACTTTTTGACAGTGCGATTCATATGGTCTCGTCTTGAAATGAAAATGTTTTTGGTGGGATTTCACTTCTTTTTGTTAGTTTGATGTGATTTTTTTTTTATTTTGTATTTTTTTTGGGTAAAAGTTCCAAGTAGGTATATTATAATTTTTTTGTTGTTTGTATACTAAAGCTTACATACCAAATTTCAGCTTTCTAGGACTTCGGGAAGTAAGCTAAAAGTTTTGATGATCATCAGTGAGTCAGTGACGAATTCGGGATTTATTTGATATCAATAAAATCTAAAGTATAAGAACTATGTTATTGAAACTTAATACGTTTAATAAGTTTACTATTGGCATCATATCTCGAGAATTTTGTTAATCTCGTATCATCCAAAACCAAGTTATGAGGGTTTAAAAAAACGACGAAGCGCTTCGAGAAAATAGGTGCCCTAGTGCCCTTGCGCTTCGCTTGGCTTGTCTTGGCGAGGGGCACTCCCGTGTCCCCAGATTATGCTCATTAGGTAACTGCTATACCAAACCAATGACTAAACCCACACTTGACTAATTTTCCCTTTGTGTAACTGCATAAGCTTGGTAACCAAACAAAGCTTTAGCTCGATTGGCATGGAATAACCATAGAAATATCTTATACTCTATGGGAAGATGGGAAGATTAGAATATTATAGAGTGATAGCGTTAACAACTTGCGCGAAGCGAGAGCAGTTTCCATATACACATATATTTTAAGGCGATGATAGCTCAGTGGTAGTGACGTCGGATACCGAGACGAAGGTCCCGGGTTCGAATCCTACAATGTGCTTGAGCTTTCGGTGAAGGAAAACATCGTGAGGAAACCATAGCACGGTGGTAGGGTACTTTGTAGTACCCGTCTGGCTGGCTACCACCCTCAAGTTGACAATCTGTCGCCAAGCACCTATCGGTGTGTTCCGATAGCTGCACTTGAGAGCCAGTTCCTTCTAGGCTTTGTGTGCTTACCACCTTAGACCACATCATCACTTACCATGGTGAGATTGTGGTCAAACACAGGCCTATACACAGTAAAAAAAAAAAAAAAAAAAAAAAAAACACATTCACAGTCCAGATATATCGTACACTATAGTTGATTTACAGTCAGACAAAATGTCGATATGGATTCCTTGTCATATGTTCTCGGTATCGATAAAAAACGAGAAATTGGTATTAATTAATATGTATTTTAGTCGTTCAATGCAAATTATGTACGCGTACTTCGTTTCAAGGCATTTGTGCTACTATTGAATATTCTGTGGCATTTGAAACGTATACCATGCGTATACCGGTGCTCACGGACCGTACTCCAGTAGGTACAGTAAGAGTACAGTCTACAGTTTAGATGCACTTATATTTATATTCTTTGTTGAGATTATCTAGAATTACCGCCGAAAGGATGCGTTTCCGACACCTTCACGGAAACGCATCCTTTCGGCGGTAATTCTAGACATCGCGGGACGACCTCCCACCAGGTGGACACAGAGAAAAGAAATTCTCTTTTCCGTGAGGTGGACCGACGACGACGACTGGTCAGAGTCGCTGGGCGCCAATGGATGCAAGCGGCCCAAAACCGCTCTAAGTGGAAGTCAATGCGGAAGGGCTTATGTTCAGCAGTGGACATCCATAGGCTGATATGATGATGCCTATGGAAATACTGAACCATCCTGTGAAAGTCCAATCGCAGGATTAGACATCTCCGAGTCTAGCGGCTAGCCCAATACCTATTAACAGATGTCAGAAACGAAACAGAAAACTGAAGAATTTGTATGTCACGCCACGCTAAGCTAGTGACTCTAGTCCTATTTGTTGAGGCTTGATTTAGTTACCTACCTACCTATGTATTGAGTCTGTACCCGACCTAGGAGTCAGTTAAATCCAACCGAGAGAACACCCGATTTAACAACAAATACCTAAGAGCGAATAGTTAATTCTATTACACTTGTAAAATCCAGTAATTAGAACAACTGTAAATGTAGTACAAGCTTGTGCGTAGGTAGGTAAGTAATTAGTATTAGTTTGTAAAGGCTAGGAGCCATCTATATAGACGTTTATGCCAGTTGGATTCGAAAACTTCAACTTTCTGTGACAATGTGATGAATCATCAGTCATTTTATTTTTTTATTTTTTTATACCACTTAGGTGGCAAACAAGCATACGGATAAGATAAGATAAGATAATAATATTTTTTAAGATACTGCGAAAATCTTATAAAAATTGAATTTTTGATTGGAATTAATCAGAATACTTCAATGAGTAAAAAGCATGAGCATATAAGTAAGGTACTTACGCATTCTCAGATTGTTTCTGAACAAATACGAATACCTACTAGAATGGATGAATGATGGTGAAAAATACTAAAAGACTCACTGAGGGTATTATATCATATAGCTTACTAAAATAGGTACTAATTAAGTTGTATTAGGTAGAGTCGGTAGAGTAGTCTATGTTAAGAATTCGCTCTCTTAGCTCAAACGGAGGTTCTTGTAAGTTTTCTAATGACCTACTTCTGAACTCTCTAAAAATCCCTATCTACTAAGCTAAGGTTGATAAGCAGTTAGACTACATCTGATATTATAATATATGATATTATGATAAGGTTGTAACCACAGACAGATGCGACCTCTTTCATTCAAATCTTATTTTAATTATTGTTCCTAGTCAATAAATATTGTCTTCAAGTATTCAGTCACACTCTTTTCAAGTTTTCTTTCATTACCTTGTGCGTGAACAAGAAGACTCTCATTGGACGTAAAGGACGTAAGGTTTCCTTGTTCCTTCAGTCCTTTATCAAACGATGTCTGAATTTGCTGCTTTTTGTCTGTATATTTTTACTAGGTAGTTAGCCCTTTATACTGCATTTTTTTTTTAAGCATCATAATGATTTTTATTTAACACTAGCATTCGAGAGTCGACAGTAGCGGCGATTTTAGGAACTTTTCAAATTTAGACTAGGCGAGCTAAATTAAAAAAGAATCAATCTTTTTCAATAACATGTTCGTGTTGTACTTACCTACCTAAGACTAGGTACTAGTAATACCTACTATGCCTTACCTATCGTATCTTATCTTATCGTAGAGGTAACTAGCTAGACCAGCTGTGCCATACAGACAGACGGACGAACAAAATGAAACTAAAAGGGTTGCTTTTTTAACTACGGAACCCTAAAAAGATACATTTAATGCTAATCCAGACCCTACCCAATGTTGAATTTAATTCCATAATGTCCAATTGTTCGGACGTGTTTGAGAAAATATGGAACTGTGTTTTAGGTAGGTAATATATTATTAGTTACCTTTGAAATAATTTAGTTAAAGTCTATATTCAGACCTAACCAATGCAATAACTTATTATCTGTATTAATCTTGAACATACATAGATATGAAATAAATAAAACATACCAATTCGCGCGCGTTTCGTATTTTTGTACCTTATTTCTTTATTGTTCCTAAAAAACATATCACGAAATACCTATTTGGAAGAGCGGGATCTCCTCACACAAGCAAATCTTTGCTTGAGAGGAGATCACGAAAATATATTGTAATAACTGTGTGTAATAATTGTATTGTAACCTAAGATACGTTTTTGAAATAAAAAGCATTTATTATTATTTATTTCTGAATAAATCTGTATGATAATCCGTATAAAAAACAAATAAACTAGAAGTGACAGATGGACGATAGGTACATCTACATAGTTTAGTTTGGTACAATGCAAGCGCCCCCCAAGAGATGTCGCTGCGCTCCTCGCTAGCGTAGAGACTGGGTTTAGCGCGCGGTCTTGGTGGCAGTAAAAATACGTGCGGGTATTTCCTGTCCCCGCGACAGGGTCGGCCGGGGGGCGGGGGCGATAAATAACTCAGTTTGCGGCCTGACGCGATGGCGGGGCGGGGGCGAGCGGCGGCTCGGCGGGGCGGGGGCGTCAGGGGAGCGTTATTTGTAGGGCTCGCGTGTGAATTATTCGTGGGTTCACGCTCGCTGTTTGCCCGTCTTGTGGAGTGCGGACCCCTCGTTAATGAAATTTCATATCGCACTCGCGTTTGAGTCGCCTTTGGCTCGGTTTTCGCGAGCGCGTTTCTATTGTTGCACTATTATGGCGCTAGCTGAAACCTATTGAACCAGCTCGATTGTTGCACTTGACTGTCGAGAACCTACCCATTATGCTTCCTCGGTAAATACCTGCCTGCCTACAACACGATTTAGGTAGGTAGCGATTGTTTTGTAACAATTAAGTGGTGAACTTAATAGGTAGGTGAGTAAGGTGGAGGATTGAAGATAGGTAAGTAGGTATAAAGGTTTTGTTTATAGTGTATGATTCCTTTAAATAGATAGGTACTTTTCTAATAGGTACTAGGTTAGGAAGGTTCCTAAGTTCCTAACTCCAAGTAGGTACTACTACTTCGGGTCGGTGTGGTGTAGGGTAGGTGAGAGAGAATCCTAATAGGACGGAAATAAATTGAAAGCTTACTCATTTTCTTCTTATAAACTAAATGGGGGAAATGAATATATTTAACAGTAGGTAGCAGGTTGTTATAAAGTCAATGACCTTTAAGCGTATCAAATGTAGCATAGGAAGGCAACTAGGAATTTCATTCCTATTTGATTAAGTGGATTAGTGGACCTACATAAATAAATCTAGGTACCTACCTATATATTAATTGTTAGCAATGACTAATTAATTGATCACTTCATTGTTTATGTAGCATGTGTAACTCACAAAAGTAGTAAATTTGTCACAGTAGAGCTGTAACCCGCAGTACCTATACTGCCTATACCTATATGACATCACTCAGATGCCGAGAGACAATGAGACGCTGCCGACAATTGTGCACAATTGACACAGTTGCGCTCCTGTTTGCACTTGCAGGCAACTTTGTTATTGTAGTAGGTATTACCAATAATGTCGCTGACATTGTGGGAATACGGGAATTGTATAAACTTGCATAAGATTATTGTAATACCTCTACCTACTTAGTAGGTCTTATCTACCTAACTTGGAAGATGCCTTACGCTTAGGAGACCACTACCTAATCCAAACGCAACTCAAAATGACTCTTCATACAAACCAATTTGACATAGAAAGTTACGTGATTCCTAACTTAAGTTAGGCATTGGTGGGCGAAATAGGTATAAATTAACTATGTTACATATACAACCTGATCGGTAACGGAATTTGATTTATTACATTAGGAATTAAATTTAATCAATTAAATGAGCAGCATCATTGTATCATCATCGTACCTTTTAGTTAACACATTCGCCAAGTGGTTTTATCCACGTTCTCGAGATGAAAAGATAATTGGACTGTTTTACAAAAAACTTAAACCGACTTCAAAGTACACTAAAAAGTATTTAAATCCTGATTTGATGACAATGGGACCAAACGGGAAGTGTACCCTTCCAGACAAAAAAAGAATTTTCCAAATCGGTTAATAAATGACGGAGTCATGAGGTAACAAACATAAAAAAAAAAAAAAAAAAAAAAAAAAAAAAAAAAAAAAAACAACCGAATTGAGAACCTCCTCCTTTTTTTGAAGTCGGTTAAAAATAGGCAGAGTAGGTTAAAGGTTAGTTAGTAGTAAGTAGCTATATATTAAATGAGTGGAATTATTTTCTCCCCTCACGTTTTATGTATCAGTTTGGTCTCTTTAATGGAAAATCCATTCAAACGAAACTTTTTTTGTCTTTGGTAATTTTGCTTCGCTTTTATCAACTCAATTCAGGTACCTAGTACCTACCCACCTTAATACGGTAGACTATAAGCACGGTACATATATCTATTATGTACTGTGCTATAAGTAACCTACCGCAGTCAATACTTAACTATCAAAATTGTATATCACATCAAGTTTACACTACCTACTTTAAACAAAATCAGGTAGGTATTTGGTATTTATTTAGCAAATAAGATCAACACATTTTAATTAAGGTAGGTTAGGGTTTCCTTACATAACCTACTTATCTTTTGACTGTTTGACGATCCGCGCGGGCGAGGAAAATAATAGAAATCAATTGTTATTTTTTAACCGCATGTCAACGGATTAAACTAGACATTTAACATTTTCCAGATTCAACAAACTCCAACAACACACTAGTCACCTACAGACTCAACATACGAAACACATGTTACGTATAACGCGACTACTCAAGTAGCGTCGCCCGCCTTTGTGTTAGCGAGCGCAGCGCTACAGCGCGGTCGAGTAATAAAATTCAAATAAAATACTTGGCGATGAGTCGAGAGGCTATAAAGTAGCGGCGTGTTCATGTTAGATACCGAACCATTATAGGGTGAGTATTTTGTCGTCGGCTCACCTAATTGACCGCTAACTCTGCGGCTCAATGAATGGAAGTTGTTCAACGTTAGATGTAGGTAAGTATCTTACTAAATAGGTACCTGAAACATATAATATAGGAACCTATCCTATGGCCATCAATTGGCATCAATATGAGAATGTACAAAATTACTTGATTAGATATTGTAAAGAAAGCTTGGAATTTTAATGAACTTTTAGTGATAACTTTTAGAGGTAGGTGGGTAACAACAGGTAGCATCTGTCTGGATAGGTAGGTATGGTATGGTATGACCCACTTCTACTATCGATTTTGAATCTAATCGTCAATTATTTTTTTATAGATAACCTACGTCCTTTTCTTTTATTCCTAAATTTCGATGGTATATTGACACAATCCACTCGTTGTTTAAATCTATTTAAGAAAACTTATAGCCGGACACTGTCTCTTAAGATACAGGTTACCCTAGTTTAAGAGGCAGGGTTTTAAATTTATTGTGTACAGATTTCTGCAGCATACTGTAATACAATTTTAAATTCTACCTTTGTTTTTACCTTTATGTTTATTTTAGAATCTGTAACTTTTTTGTAAATAAATAAATTATTATTATCACTTTATTTTGTTTTTATCTTAAAAATATATTTTTTATAACATTACAATTAAAAATATTATAAAAAAACCTAATCCTATAAACAAATACGATTATATTATTATTATTATTCTCTTTATTTATTTTCATACTTAAAATTATTATTTTTTGTAACATTGGTATAAAAATCAAAAATATTATAAAAAACCTAATCCTATGTAAATATGATTAATTTTTTTACAATATTTTTACAAAATCTAAAAATGTTACAAAAAATCCTAATCCTAGTGTGCCGCCGGCAGCGGGGTAGGACCCAAGCTACCGGTGGTTAGGGCTGCAGAGAGAGGAATCTCCTGACGATGCGGGCTGTGTCCAGGAGTACCGCCTTCTGTATCTGACCCTTGATCCAGCCATCCAGCGAGAGCCTCTCAAGATGTTGGTCGAGACTCTTCGCTATGAGACCGTTCGCCGAAACAACTATCGGGACAATGATCGTCGAATCAACATCCCACATGGCGGTCACCTCGTGAGCCAAGTCAAGGTACTTGCTGAGCTTGTCCTTCTCGGCTTTCACGAGGTTCTCGTCATGGGGGATGGTGATGTCGACGAGCACTGCCCGGCGCTTCAATCGATCTGTCAGCACGATATCAGGCTTATTGGCTACAATAGTCCTGTCCGTGATGACAGATCGATCCCAATAGAGCGTGGCACGACAATTTTCGAGAACTGGCGCAGGTGCGTACTTATAGTACGGCATTTCGGACTCTACAAGGCCGTATTGAAGAGCAAGTTGCTGGTGGATGATTCTGGCTACTAGGTTATGTCTGTGCAAGTACTCGCCGTTAGCAAGATGAGAACAACCGGAAATAATATGCCTGAGTGACTCTCCGGGACGGCGGCATGCTCGACAGATGTCGACCGTACCGTCCTTCAGGATATATTTCCGGTAGTTATTCGTCTTGATAACTTCGTCCGCAATTGCACAGACAAAACCTTCGGTTTCCCCAAAGAGGTCACCGAAGCGTAGCCAGTTCACCGACGCGAGCAGATCTACAACGGGCCCTGTTAGGGCCCTGTAGAACCGCCCGTGTAGCTCCTTACTCTTCCATACGTCCTTGCGGTCCTCGGTGCTTAGCACCTTTGGTCTGCGCCAGTTCTCGTTTGCCAAGGATAACGGGGTGAGGCCCCTGTCTACTGCCACCACATCGCGATGCATCCCACACTCGTTGTCAAGGAAATACTTCCTAAGACTGTACACCTCGTGGTTGTGGAGGTTCTTGGCGTTTAAAAAGCCACGGCCTCCACACTTACGCGGGATGTACAGTCTCATAACAGACGAGCGTGGGTGTAGCATTCGATGTGTTGTGAGCAGGAGACGGACCCTCCTATCCAGGGCGTCCAGCTCAGTTTGAGTCCACCTTAGTATGCCAAAGGAGTACGTGAGCAGGGGCATCACCCAGGCGTTGAAGGCGCGCACCTTGTTACCACCTGACAAAAGACTGTTCAGTACTTTTGTCAGGCGACAGAAGAAGCGCTCCTTCACAGCCCGCTTTATGTCCCCGTCCACAATACCCAACGACTGTGACATACCAAGGTACTTATAGGTTTCTGCTTCGGAGAGTGATCTGAGAGACATTGTCTCAGAAAGCTGTAAATTCGTTGAATTTACGACTTTCCCCCGCTGTACATGCATGACCGCACACTTATCTACACCAAACTCCATTTTGATGGCGCTACTAAAAACTTCAGTCATTTTCAGTAGCTCCAACAAATCTTGACGTTTTGGTGCAAATAGTTTAAGGTCATCCATGTACAACAGGTGAGAAATGACCTCACCCCCTCTTCGAAGCCGGCAGCCTAGTCCTGAATCCTTCAGCAGAGTACTGAGCGGATTCAAAGCTAGGCAGAACCACAGAGGACTCAAACTGTCACCCTGGAAAATACCTCGCTGAATCCTTATAAAGTCCTGCGGGCCAGAAGTGCCATCTCCACCACCTGGTTGACGAAGGACTGTCATCCACTGCCTCATACATGCGCTCAAGAAGGATCTAAGAGCTGTATCAACTTTGTACAGTTCCAAGATCCTCTCCAGCCATGAGTGAGGCACTGAATCATAGGCCTTCTTGTAATCAATCCAGGCAGCCGAGATGGCTCCCCTATTCCGCCGGACTTGTTGGCAAATTGTCATGTCGATGAGGAGGAGCTCTTTGGTACCACGGGACCCACCCCTACATCCATTTTGAGAGAAGGCCAAAACGTTATTCGCAACAATGTGCGTATTAATTTTTGCTCTCAAAATGGATGTAAGGAGCTTGTATAGTGTAGGCAAGCACGTGATGGGTCGATAGTTTTTCGGTTCCGTGGTACTACCGGACTTAAAGAGCAAGGAAGTAACACCGGTTGTTAGGAAAGTTGGCAGGGAACCATCCTCAAGGGCTTGTTGGAATTGCGTTGCCAAACGTTCGTGTGAGCATCGAAACCACTTTATCCAAAAGTTGTGCAATCCATCCGGCCCAGGACTTTTCCAGTTCTGGGTCGTACGGATCGCACAACCTATGTCAATGGGGCTGATGGTAATAGCCTCCATTGGTTCGATGGACTCACACTCACGTTTGACAACACTCATCCAATCACCCTCGGTGTGTTGGACAGGCATTGACCAGATACTACGCCAGAAATTAATCATAGCAGTAGTATCCGGTAACTGTCCATCCAACACACGTTGGTCGGTTCCCTCCCACTTTCGGTATAACTTCCTCTGGTCACTCTGGAAGAAGCGATTCTGCTGGAATCGATCCACACGCTCTCTGTAGCGGCGAATACGGCTTGCCCACGCATAAACTTTCTGCTTCAAGAAGTCAATGCGCTCTGTGACACAGGCCAAGTAGTCGTGGGACCTAATATCAGTCCCCGCAAAGGCCTGGGTCACAAAGCGCATGACACGAGGGCGATTATTGCCCTCCTTGAAGCAAATCAGCTTTGCAATGAGAGTCCTGAATGTGTTGATACGCCGCTCGATCCGCACTTGCCATGCGGGGGCACCACCGACGGTCCGCGTGGCTCGGTCAGGAACAGGTAGCCTGACACGAGCAACACGGCACGCCGCGATGGCCCCACAGTACAGAATCGAGTGGGTATCAACTAAATCTTCACTAGCCCGTAGATACGGATCTAGTAAAGCGTTCAGGGCTCCCATTAGCGCTAAGTTTCGTTTATTTGTGGGCAAGCGTGGTATTCGCGGCCTAGAGTTGGGCGCGGACCTATACAGCACAATCGCTTCCTCCAAAGTCCTCCTCAAATGCTCATTGGTTTGAGTGCTTACGCTGTTCACACAGTCCTCTTCGTCGGCACTGGGATCAACCCGCACCGCCCTCGGTGCCTGGTCTGGTATCGGCACCGAAATCGGCGAAACAGCAGGTGGATCCCGCGTCAAAGTAGAGGTAGAGCGAACAGGCAGCACTTCCAAGCGTAGCCGATCAAGTACAGAGTCATCCAGCCTCTTGAGCCGCTGGATGGCCCGCACCTGATCCGATAGGCGTTGCGCGGTCACAGTGATGGCTGGTTCAAGGATCTGAAACAGAGGTAGCATCCGGTCACGGTACGCGGACAGGTTGGTTCCCCCCTCTGTAGCCCCATAGTAGGCGCGCATGCAGTTTTCATTCATGGACTGTGTCCACCGCATGCGACGCACTATACCACCGGTAGCGGGGGCCGAGCGCGGGACAGGTTGTCCCGCAGGTCCCAAGCGTGCCGGCAGCGGTGGCCGCCCTCGTCGCGCAGGTGGTCGCGGCGGCGGGGGCGACGGCCCGCGCTCGTCGCTCGACTCGCTAGTGTCGGGCGCGGTGGCGAAATTATCGCCCGACAAGGATGGCGAGGAGCTGGCAGAGGCGGGCGAGGGTGGTGGGCGTGCGTTTCGTTTCGCTGTTTTATTTGTCCTTGACCTTGTAATCATGTTACATGTTCTATTTCATGGTTCTATTGTAGGTCTCGAAGTGACATAAATGTCATGACAGTATAATTTTTCAGTGGTAGGTATATATTTTGTCATTATTGCCAAATTTTATTCTTATATTGGTATGTAGCTGTCCTGTTTTCTTTTAAATATTCTTGAATATGCCTTTAATATGGTGTAAATAACGATAAAAATAAATATTTACAAAATCACAAAAAATCAGTCAAAAATAATCACAAAGGTATACATACACACAATATATCGATTAAATCAGTTAGGTACCTAAATAAAACAGCGCTGCAGCGTTTTAGTAGTCGTGTTATAGCATAGTTGAACAGATGTTTCTCTGCGTAAACAAATATGCCATAATTGCAGGCGTTATAAATTCGTCATACACGTAGTAACTATATCTACCTATTGGTACTTAGGTACATTCCTGTACCTACCTACATAGCTCTATTTAGCCCTATCTTAATGCAGGAAGTGTTCGGTTTTTTAGTAAGGTCTGTTAGGGTATAGACCGGACCATAGAAATTACTCCTAAATTGTTGAATATTTTTTAGCTCTAGCAAGACAGCCGGGGCCGCTATTTTATTGTATACTTATTTATTATTATTCTCATTACTATTCTTAGTTTAATTACTTATTTTTTCTAGGTTAAGGTAACAAAAGACGCATAGAGATATTAATCCGATCTTTCCCCAAAGTTGAAAGATAGGACTAAACTTCCCCCTTATGAATTTTGTATAAAATCAGGCAGCGGTTCTAAACTATGTAGAGTTAATATTAGGCTGTTCTACTGTTAATTTGGCGATGCGTGTGAACTTTCCCTGGTTATAAAAAATAGCAACTTATAACTTTAAACTTATTTCAATGTTTTCCTAAAATATGGTCTTTATTTTTTTAAAACCTTTAATAATTTAATTACCCTAATCCAGCCTAATCGTAATATTTTATTTTTTTAACCTAACCTAACCTAACCCAATAGACTAGGTAGGTACCTATTATTTTTATCAGGTAGCTAAATAGGGTCATTACGCCGGTTTCGCGACCAGTTCTGGTTGGCGACAATGGCGACCACTTGCCTGCCTAGGTTTCTTTAATTGAAGATAATAACTTTTTTTTAGGAGATAGAAATTAAAATAATGCCTTTAATATTATTTTAATAGTTATGTAATTAAAAAAAACTAAATTTCATATCAACCGCTGAAAAAATAGCAAGGCGCGTGTAATTCGAAGGTAAGTTTTGTTACTTAGTATAAGTTGTTTAGTCAAATTTGATGCATGGTTACTTCAATTATGTACAAATTTCAATTGTTTAATTGTAATATAGTATTTTTTTTAATTATATCAATTTAAAATCCAGTGGTCGGTTACTGAAATGAATATTTTATCAATACGTTAGAAAGCGACCAGGTGGTCGTATTCTGACTCGTAGTCTTATTTTGTTTTGCTTAGTATATTCTCAATGTTTTATTTATGATTACACAATTTTGTATTTGGAGTTTTTAAAGCCTTAAGATGCATATCTTCAGTATACGACCACATGGCTTCATAATAAAACTTTGTCTAATTCACTCACAAAGATTTGTACTAAATAGGTGGTCGCTAACATATACAGTTCGAAAATTACGATGGTAGTTTGCGACCACCAAGATTTAGTACGAAAAGAATGATAGCTAAAAACTAAAATAAGCTGCTTTAGTATGTTCAGTATTCAACCACGTGATTAGTTGATTAATTAAAAGTTAAATAAATTAAGAAGTTTCAATATTCTTATTATTTAACTAATTGTATTTTTTTTTTCAAGATGGATCCTTTGAATTTCTGCAAATAACTAAAAGGAATAAAGAGACTGTCCAGGACTCCCAAGAAGACCTAAAAGAAGCTCTTCATGAAAATCGAAGGACAGGGAATACACACTTGCCTAACTTGTCTTGCATATGGGATTCCGTGAACGACGGTACTGACAGTGGGAAGAGTAAACTAATGTTTGCCAGGGCTAAGTTCGATTTCGTCATCAGAATTAGCGAAAGGCTGACGAGCCTCTCTTCTTTTTGGTCTCTTGCCAAAGCTGTTGAAGGAAACTTTTGCCAGTCGTCCTTCCCGCCATTATGTAAACTGGACGGGAACTTAGCCCATAGTGCTAAGGAAAAGGCTGACCTTTTAGGCTCTCTCATTGCCTCTTACTCAACTTTGGATGTTGTGGACGACACACCGCCTACCATCCCGCAATGTGACAGCTCCATGCCGGAGATTGTTATATGGTCAACGGGAAGTCCAGCAAATATTGCTCTCTGTAGACATCCATATGTCGAGATAGCCAGACGGTATACCGGCAATGGTGTTGAAACAGTTTGATCCTGATTTGTGTCATATACTAACGCGCCTTTTCTCGCTTTCCTACTCGAAAATGGAAGTCCCGTCTTCTTGGAACACTACCCATGTGCACCTATACCTAGAGGATCACCAGGAGGATTTGTTGAGCGACCGACAATACGGAATTCCAACACATTCACACGGATGGGATGACCTTCTAGTGTATCTCACACACCGTTTGTCACTCGCCATTAAGACTCAGGGTGAGGAATATCTGCAGATACTTAATGAATGCTGGCGACACGCAAGGCTCCATGTTATCCCTAACACTGTTCCTCCTGCATATCAATGATTTGCTGTCTATTAACGACGACAGCACATGGGACGATAATTACATGGACCGTGCAAATATCGCCTTGTTGACCCTGCAATATCTCTTCCCTGGTGGTCCTGGTGTTGCAAGCGTTCATACGCTATGGTAACTGCTTATCATCAGGCGGGCCGTACGCTTGTTAGGTACTTTAGTAGTATAAAAAAAGAGACGTGACGTGACTGACGTGACGCTATCGAAACAAGAGGCACTGATGCAGGATGGATGCAGGTGAAAAGCGGGTTAAAGGTTGGCTTTTAAGTGTTGCCAAGTGTGCACCGCTCGTTATTATCCCCTACGTACGTCCATAAAGAGCCGCTGTAGAGAGCATGATTTAATACTATTTGTGTTTATTTAATTATGTCTGGTTTAAAAATATATTTTAAATCAATAAAAAATGTTTTATTAATTATTTTTTATGTTCTAAAATAGTGGTCGCTATCTAGCATTCTAAGTGGTCGTAAACTGACATATGTGGTCGCTAACTAACACTTTCGGTATTTTTCCGCTTTTCCAATCATTTTTCATAATTTATGAATGAAAGTGTGATGTTTTATACTTTGTTTAAAAACTTGACTATATTTGGGACCCATTTACATCGGCGCTTACTATTTTGCGTGTATATAGCGTATGTGGTGACTTACCAAAGTTAGCAACTCAGCTAATCGGTCGCTAACCAGCACAACGACCCTACACCTACTACCTACTGGCCCCTTTATAATTTCAACTGTGATTTAGAAGGGTTGTGGGTAACGATTTAGCTACCTTGCTTTTACTGCCTTCTTGCTACGAAACTGACATTAGGGGATAGGTTACCTAGGGGTACTTCCTCTTTTCATGAAGGTACTGTATGGCAGAGATTACTTAATATCCTACCCAATGTAGGTAGTTCTTTATAAATAGGTGCAGGTTTCCATATGAAATTTAACTTTACTCCCCTTTAACAATCTTCAATGACAGCCATGAACGTCGTGAATAGACATTAATGGGCATTTAGATATACCTAATAACTTTGTTACTAGTATAGGTACCTACCTAGTTGTGTTGTCGGTAGGTGGTTATAGAACAATAATAGGCGGCGACTGGCGAGTAGTAGCGAGTAGGTCAGTGCTATGTCGCTGGCTGTAATCATTCTAATTCAATTTGTGCGGACGTTTCCGCGCCGCCCGCGCCATCGTCGCCCCGAGCGTTTTGTTTACATTACACCGAGCTGTGCCTGCCTGCTGCCACTCCACCGCGCCTCGATTAAGGACAAATCAATAAGGCAGTCGATAGCGAGCGAGTTTAATAGAGTGAGCGAGCCGAGTCGAGCGCCCTCATTACCCCCGCAATTAGCGCACGGCGCGCTCCTGCCGCCGCCGACGACGACGCACCCCGCGCGAAAAACGAATAAAAAGAGCTGCCCTCAAAATGGCCGCCGCCTCCCCCCCGACCACCCGCCGCGCCCCCGCGCCGCTTCGTGATTGCATCCCCGCAGCTCTTATAAATATGGCCGTATTCCTCCCGCCTTTACTGATTGCCCGTATACCCCCCGGCCTCCCCCCGCGACCGCGCCGCCGGCGTCTGAATAGATAAACGAGTCCACGTGGACTATCGCTCTTATAAAAATCGACTCGACCAATAGGAAGGTTTCCGCGCACCTCGCCGTCCAATGGCGGGCCGCGAACGCGTGTAACTCCGCCCTTAATAAGCGATCTCGGTGTGACAGCCAATGGCGGGCGCGGATACGACGGGCTTTGCTCGCCGACGACGAAGCGGTACACGTGGACTAACGCACACATCGAAGCGCGTATAATGCCTCGAGTGGAAATAGCTATGACGGCGAAATGTGCGACAGCGAAAAAATAAAATGCGGTCGGTCGGTGCGGCGGCGGAGCGAGCGAGCGAGTGGGTGTAAACAGGGGATATTTCGGTGCGGCTCGTTCATTATTATTGAATGCGCGGCGCGGCGCTAATAGCAGCGAGCTGCGGGTCGCGGGTCGCGCTTCCTGCTCGCGGGTCGCGACTCGCGCCTCTTTGCCTTGCCTTACGCGACAACGCACATTACACTTAGCGATAGCATTGGTGTGCCACAGAATGGGAAAGGATAAGGCAATATCATGAAGTTATAGATAGGTACCTAACTTTGATATAAATATAGATCAATAACTTTATGAGCAATATCAACGACTTTAGGATGCCCTCTACATCAAATAGATAAATTGACGACCGTCCGTTATTTTATTACCTAATAGAAACGAAAAGAATACTTAAGTACCTACTTCAAAATAAACAGTTATTTATTCACAATCCTTTATTTAAAGTAAGGTAGGCCGGCACTACGTAGAGTCAGGTAGCAAAAATAGTGTCGACCTCCATCCGATAAGGCAGCTTGTCCGGTAGCCAAGCCCGCCATTCAATTCAACACGTCTTGTCGTGTAAAAAATTTACCAAATGAGTAGGTAGGTAAGGTACCCACATCCTACATACCTACCTTCCTATATCACACTTTAGGTATTTAGGTATTGACAACAGCCTTTTAGCTTTTAGCAGAGATTTAATTTTAGTTTACACATTCCAATTAACTATGTTCGCTCATTAAAAGCAGCGAAGAGAATCCGCCAAAAAGACAATCCTCTAGTTAAGTGATGGTCATTACAGGTTGTGAATTGTGAATAAAATAGCCTACATGCATCATGGAACAATAAAAAAATAAAACTATATTCATAAATAAATCAAGTGTATTTAATATTGTACCTATTCTATCATATTTTATTATCCCATTATATTAGGTAGGTAATTTTTGGTTTGTTAGCTCGCATTATAGGACCTAGGTACTTACACACAAACAAAACGTAGGTACAGTTACATTACATTGTCTCTAATTCCTAAACATGAGTGTTCTTATTGAGTCAAGCGATTCATACGCACACGTTAGTTCTAGAATCTATAGGTATAATCATTTCCATACTCAACTTACGATTATATAGACACGATAATGATCTCTTAATTAATAGCAAAACCGTACCTAACCGTATACTGCGAGCAAGTCGCTGCGTTAACTTACCATTGCTGTTCCACTACAAGCAATTAATTGGATTCCAGTTAACGCCGGTAATGTAATAGAAGTTATCGAATTTAGCAGCCGCTGGCTCACAACGTGTTATACCTATGTAGGTAGCCGCTACGAGTACAATGATGTTGATGTGTCAATCACTGGATGGCTCCTAAGTGGGATATTTACGCTCATTGTTGGTTCCTGACGGGTTATGATATGATTGAGTCAAGTGAGGGCAGCGAGTCACCAATGAACGACTACTTGACACAAATTCTCTTATACCACCTTTACATGGCCATTGAGTCCATGCAGTCAACATAGGCCACATTAGGCCACATTGCGTAACGCGTAATAAACACTTTTATTTCACTGTCTATCTCCACTTCAGTTTTAAGTGCCCATACCATACTATTTAATTAGCGAACGTATCTATGACTTATAAATATGAAGTGGCCAGTCTGCAGCTGTGACTAGAGATAAACCGACATACATAATGGGACGACCATTTACAATCTTTTAACTTATTAGTACATAAATAACGTTTTATAATGCTTATAGGTAACAAAAAGATAGTGATTCACGTCGCACACAAGTAAATAAACGCTTAGGAAAGTATCTGAAGCGGCGATCGCATGCTGTGCAATTCCAACTGCGGCCATTAAATATTAATTCTCAAACAAAAACCTTCGGGTTCGCGAAGCGAGAACGACAGAATCCGAGCCTTCTGGGAAACGGTGTGGGCTTTTAAAAAAATAGTCGCTTTTACGCGACACAATGGCCGGTTATACAACTAATTGTTCGCGCCGGTTAATTATGCAGCTTGTTTTGTTGACTTTGTTTGGAGGGAGGCGCGCGGTGTGGCCAGCCCGGCTCTTGGCACTCAAGCTACAGATAACCCGAGAGGTTTGTTTTGTGGCATTGATTGCCGACTTGTCCAGTAATCGCCTCTCTTTTCCTAGTGCCTGCAATGGTAATAAACATTAGTACTTATAACCGCATTTACTACGTACTTACGTATAATTCCGAGAATATATTGATAAATAAATATTAATATATATTACATTAATACCCAAAGCGGTCCTTCCATATCTCAGTAAGCAATCTACTTATTATTTATTAATCCTTTTATCTGCAATTGTCAAAGTTGTTTCTTTTTGATATGTTTATCAAAACATCTCTAATAATTACTTGATAATGATAATTTAACTGATTATTAATCGATTAGATTACCTTTAGCTGAGTTAAACCCCAAATAAAATAAGTTATTTATCAATAATAATTCTAGATTCTTTTCATACCTAAAAGCACGATAGGCGCGGTAGAAGCTCCTATAAAAATGAAAGAAAACAGTACGAAGCCATTTCGGTTCCAATGTTTGAGTATGGACTCCCTGTCGATGGCGAGAGTTGCGATTGCGATGGTAGAAGCTGTGGTAGAAGGTAGCCGTGTCAAACAGTTCTTCAGAGCACTGTCCATTGAACACACCATGGAAAGAGATTATATTTTGGTTGTTACCATCTTCGACCACATCATGCATAATAAAAGGAGACTAAGATAACCTTCATAATTTAACAACCAACCGATCAATTTTGACCAATCCGATATTAAAGAAGATAGTGGTATAAACATTTTTATAACATAGAGTTCAATAGCGGCATAAAACTTTCAAATTAGAAAGAATAATCTAAACGTGGGTGTTTATAGCAGTCATCAACTGTGTAAATTAAATGGACACGAAAATAACAGGTCGATTATACCGACCTACCTAATTAATTAAAGCTTATCTTCGTCCACAGATACGATCAACGTAAACGCAATGGGATCGTAAAAATTTTGTGTTTCAGTCAGGTAGGCAGAGATAAAGGTGGGGTGTAATGTGGGTGGACGAGCGCGGCACAGCGCAGCGCGGCGATGTTGTCGTGATGTCGCGGCGATATCGCTTGATTGTTATTTATATGTTATCGGGCGATCTCTTGAGACCGCCTGCGCGGGAGCTCAGCTCACTATTACTGTATCACATTGATCTCGAAGCTACGAATAAATAACTGACGTGTCCTTTGACTAGCTGATTAGTTTTTGTAGTAGGATCGTAAATCATGTAGCTACCTACCTAGATTCTAGTACTTAGGTATATTTTATTTATTGATATTGGTAAGTAGATAGATGCATTATATTAATATCCAATACACGACACTCACAATTACATTAAAAAACAAATTGCACGATTTAAAAGCGTGACCATAACACTCAGCTGAGTAACATAGGGCATGTAGTTGATGTAGTATACGTTAGTCCGTACAGTAAGAAATACGACGAATTCTGAATAGCTACAAAGATAGCAGCCCGATATTCGAAAAGCTTAACTATTAAACTGAAGTTTTACTGGGCTGCGATCTTTACAGCTATTCAGAATTCGTCGTATTTCTTACTGTACGGACTTACCCAACCGGACGGTCCTCCCCGCATTGACCTTATATTAAAATTGAAAATATTTCACTCTACAGACCGTGATGGAACTCAACATTCAGGTAAATAAAACCATTAATAATACCATATCCATTGTTGCATGCAACCCGATCGAATCACCATCGGTGCCGCGACATGTGGCCATCGTCGAGTAAAACGGCTGCAAATGCGGCCGATTCCAAATAAAAAATATACCAGGCAACTATAAAAAAACCGAGAAGGAAACGAAACGAGTGAGCGTTGAATACGAGGTTTTTTTGTCGCGGCTCGTTACCTCCCCCTCGAGAACGTAAATTACTACTCGTACGAATACGCAAGCAAAAGTGTACACATAGTGGTAGAGAGATGATGCGTTAACTCGGTAAGTTCTGTGGCTTGGCAACATACGTGTCGCTAATGGCCAGTAGCTGGTACGAGTCGAATATAAATTGCGAGTGACTCAACTCAACTGTCAAGTTTAATCGGCAATTGCAACGCTCCCCCTTTCCTGAAACTTGATTGTAATCCAATTTATGAACCTCGATGCCATGTTTTATTGTTGTACTTCATTTTAAATGAATATTATTACGACTTTTAATTGAAGGTTAATGGGGACTCGGTAAGGAAAGAGGGTATATTATTACTGACAGAGAGAGGTACCTACGTACCTTCTTGAGGAAAATAAAGTTGTACCTTTGTACTTTAAACAAAGGTGTTTTTTTCCATAAGAATCTGAAGCCGTAGGTATCAGGTTTCACACCAACTTCACAATTCTATCGAGGCAGCATACTGCGTAACAATAAAAAAATATGCTAAATATAAAGTGTCAAAATAATGTTAATAATTAAAAAGCAAATCTTTGAATTAACAAACTTGCCAAATGTCAGTACCTACTGCATGCAATTGCAGATCAATCGATACGAAGACATCTCTTGAAGTCCATTCAAGTCGAACATGCCTATTTATAAATAAACTACACGGAGTCGTAGGTCGAACGCAATGAAATAAATTTATCGTCGACATATCAAACGCGTTAAAAGGTCGGTGCATACGTAACGAAACGACCATTACGTACGTACCTACCAACACGGGTGCAGAAATGCCAGATGCCATTCCTGGCAATAATCTGGTACAGTACGAGACATGAAGAAAATGCACGTAATTATTTACACAGAGTACATTGTAGAGAACGCAATGCAAGAGAGTTGCCGGAAAATATTAGGTGGGTATGTGACTGTACATGGATGTGGTAGATGTAAGTAGGTAGATGATGGGTTAAGTAATTCCAGCTAATAGCAGCTAAGAGCAGCCTGCCAGGTTACTTATCTTCAAGTATATTATGATTTGTCTGTTGAACTTAGAGTGATAGATGACTTAATTGTAAGAGAAAATAGCCCCACGTTTTTTTTTATATGGTAGGTATAATTTAGCTTTTTACGTCCAAATTAATTGGTCAGTATCCGATAATCTCCATCAAGGAAGGCTAGCTAGCTATATAGGCTAGCTATCCGCTAGGAATTGAATAATACTTCTAAAATAAACATATTGCTACAACATGTGTAATTAGTACTAAGTACCAATAGGTATACACTACAGTCTGCGTTCCATTCCATCCCCGGGCGCGTTGTCGGAGCTCGGGAGCTCGTCACAAAAACCGCATCGTATGCATCACACGGAATGCATTGAATAAACACAAGGCTCCATAAACACTACCTACGTACGCGTTACTTACGGGTAATACCGGACGCTTTTTCAAATAGGATGTTTTAAACATGCCCACTTTTTTATGACCACCACAACAATGTGCTATTGTGGAGTGATGAAGTGCCTGCAATGGATTAATTAACGTGTTTAATGGCTATTTTTTCATGCACTGCCTTGCATTTATTGTTAATCGTTTATAAACAATTGCTTAACTAGGTATCATTGTTTATTATGGGAGTAACCTTTAGTTGAACTGAAGGTAGCTAATTAATGACATTTTCTACATGTTATTTCCATTGTAATGTAATGAGACAATGTTGGCGTCAAACAGTAGGTAATATTAATATGATGATTATCTATAAAATACGTATCTCATCTCATATCACTTGCAAAGCGTAAAAGTAGGATATATTAGTTACATATACTTACCGTGGTAAAAGTAAATCGTAAAGAAGTTTATGCAAGTAAAACTTCCTTGTAAGTAGTGTTCCGGCGTGGCTGTTCCGTATCCGTTATCAAACTACGCTACGTAATGTCAACACGCTTGGCGCCAGAGTTTAGATTATTGACACGCCTTGGACACGCCATGAGCTCCAAACCTCCAATAAAAGTTTGTACAATTTACAACGTCAAGTTTTATCAATTATATTTTTTTTCCGATCATTCACTTAGACAACTTATACGTCGACTAATCACACGATTTCATGAATCCCGTGGGAATCTCTGAATAGTATGTGTAGGTACCTACCGTACCGAAAACAAAAATTTTGATTAGATTAGTAGACCAGGTGCTGAGAGTCAAAATTCACGACATAATGGCTTGAATTTTGTAGCAGCAAATTTTGTAGTAATGTGGAAAAACCGGCAATCAAAAAAATACATAAAATGTTTTACGCATTTGATAATCACGATATATTTTCAATCTATAGAATGATTTTTATCTGGATCTCCATTCAGATTAATAATAAATTACTTATCTTACGTAGGTACTTATACTTAGCTATATCAGAATCCGAGTCAACAACTTCATGTTAAGTATCGAGTACAATTATCTCACTACATGTCAGTAAATAGATTGAACATGGCTGGTAGATGCCATTTGGACTCATTGAACAGGAGTGCGAACTTGCCTTACATATCAACCTGTCTCAGAATGGTATGCGGTAGTAAGAGTTTTTTGTGTTTGCTTCAGATGGCTTCTACTCTTGGGTACCTATAAGTACCTACCACGCGAACAAATCAGCGATAGATGGCTATCAACCGGGTAAGATATTGGTAAGTAACCTAAAACCATTGATAATTAGTTAAAGGTAGGTATACCTTTAGTACCTTTACCTACCTATAATTTACATATTACCTACCATACCATCACAGAAATCAGAATAAATACCTAGGTAAGCTAGCTAAAAGGTGGCTTCTCACGGCGCGTGATTCGGGCTCGCGCGTGGCGCGTGTTTGCTCGTAGAAGTCGGCGCGGCGCGGCGCGGCTCGGGCTACCACCACCAAGAAAGCTTCAACAAAATATTCCATATTTGTTTAATTTGACCCGTTAGTTCGCGGATGGGACGCACGTTCAGTAACTACATATGAATAAAAATATACACATAAAGACGAAATGATAACCTCCACCTTTTTAAAATTGGTAAAAAAACAGGAACTGTGATTAAACTTGAATAATAAAACGTTAACTATCAATTTCTACCGGAAGTGAACGAGACCTGGATTTTGATTTGGGTACACGTATTTCTAAGCACTTGTGAAAGTTCCTGATGTCATAAATTTCCCCATAAAGCGGATAAACCGAAAGAGTTAGGTATTTGGGAAATAACGGATGGAACCAAAACGTAATGATGTATCAATTACCTACTACGACGCTACTACTCACGATCGGTTCACCTGCCTATGCTCTGCAGGTATCTTTACCAAAGCTACCTTGCACATTATCAGTATTTTATTCCGTGCTGAACATACCTACCTAGATGTTTTGAATAGCCTGTTTTGTTTCTGTATTAATTAATTAACTATTCAGCTCCTAACAAACATGTGTAACGGCGACATCAGCGGTATCATGCCTTGCTTATTAGCTGCGTGTATTCTCTTTTCCGTGACTCTAACCATGGCGTTTTCCTGGTACCTACCTACTACCTAGTAAAGGTTATTCTCGTTGGTAATTCTGTTTATTGGATTGAATTTTTAGTAACCGCCAGAAAAGTATCTGCAATAATTTGTAAAATAAGAAAATTTAATACCTACATTGCCTTGTTTTACAAATTATTGCAGAGCTGATTGTTTGTCCAAATAGCGACAAGCAAGTCAGCCGCAAAGCAACTGAGAGCAGCAATCCGTGACACCGACACCCACCACCCCAACGAAATCCCCAGATAATACCTATCTATTAGAGCGTATATCTCCAATTCTACTAAAGTATTCCTCAAACATGAAGATAGTCGACGAAAAATTCTAGTGGAGAAAATATGTATGGCAGCAGGCAGCGGCAATCGGCATGCGAGGGGTTCGGTGGGGTTCGTGGAGGTCGGCGGTGGGGGGTGGGGTCCCCCGCCCCGCTCGCGGCGCGTCAGTTCGCTTGCAGCGTGCGCACGTGTTGGACGCATATCGTTATCGCTTTGAGTGAACAGTGAATCGCGTGTGACTGACCGCGCGGAATACGTACGTGCCTACTGTGTTGTTTTGTGGCTTGAGTGCAGTGTGTGCTGTGTCCTGTTATATTTTTTAAGTGTTTTGGATGATGAGCGCAAGTGTTTGACGTGAGGATGTATCCAAGCGCGGGCGCGATGAACGCCGCCGCCGCCGCCGCTGCTGTGGCGGCCGCCAGGCATCCGGTGAGCGACACACTCCTCCATTTCATACACTCCTTTGACATGCTACTAAAGCGGAATGTAGACAGCAGTGTCTACCTACCAATAAATTATAACTGTAAAAGAACTACAATTAACATTGTGTAACGTTTACCTGGTCACGTGTTATTTTAACCTAAATCGGAGTGTAATCCTTTTAAAACATACGATGATTAGTTACAACTGCATTTAGTTCTTTTAATCAGCCATTAACCACTGAGCATAACTTTTTTTACATACATACCTACCTAGTACCTACCTAAAGCACTTTTTGTACCGTAGTCGTACGTAGGATCCACCTTATTTATTGTTGAATGCAACAAAAGAATAAAAGGAAACGAATGGTGTGATTAGGCGATATAGGTACCCTTCGGGCACAGAATAGATAATAGCCGTGGGGCCTACTACGAATAATTTTATTTATACGTAGCGTGGGGCTTTCTAAAATGGCGTATAGCGTTATAATAATTGAATGGTACAAACAAAATACGAAAGGACAAACCCCCCGCGGAGGAGAGGCCCGGCCGATCTTTGTCAGACACTCAATTAACCATGAAATTGTCTTTCCAAAAGGATATTATCATAGCCTACCTACTTCACGTCTGTCTGAAGTACGGATTCCTCTCTTGACACCTTAAGGTGAACGCACACTTATCCTAAATCTGTAAGCTCGCACTGAATCTTATCATCTTAAAATTATCGAATCTGGATAAGATTTCATATACAGAATTCTATAATTCGTTTCGTTCGATGCGTTCGGCTCGGATAAGTGTGCGTTCACCTTTACCCGCGGCCTTGCCACTTCTGTAAGATTTTTTTTATATTGTCGAGACAGAAAGTTAAACCGACTTTATGGTAAGAGGTTGACAGTAATCTTTCCCAAAACAATCTCATAGACCTAATAATAAAATGCATTTATTAAAGGTAAATGTTCCTACCTACTGTGGCAGTTGAATCTTCGACAGTTAGCCGCATGCAACGCATCTGTCGCTACGCTGCGTTTTCCGACGAGTAGTAGGTAGGTATAACCGCAATTTTATGTAAATTTCAAAACACGTTTTTGATAGCCCTTTCCCTTTCATTAACTTTTTTTCTCGGAAATAGGAAATGTATAATATCGATTTAACCACGGCCATCCTCTGAACATCACTATGAATATGTATTAAATCCTACATTAAAATAAATACTATGTAAGTAGGTACCTACTTAATTCAATGGTAAGTACCTACCTAAGTTATTTATTTAACAGATGATAAATATTGAAAACATAACAATTTTCTTGTCATATGTCATAACACTTTTATTGTCTTGTTTCATACCTTTTTGACCATGATTTTTCAGTAGTCGGGTTTTACCGGCGTGAAGTTAGCAGCCAAAAGTTAGCGGCCAATATAATCCGACCAAATTAAGAAGAATCCAAAAAATTGCTTTATTTACCTTATTTACAGAGGAAAATTAATTTAAATATAAGGAAATTATAAAAACAATTGAAAAAAGTCCTAACAGGCGTTAAAATATATTAAATAGACATGAATTCAGAATTAACAAAAACCCAAAGTCTTTTGTAATTTAATCGGTTTCAAGAGTTCAAATCTAAAAAAAAATGCTAATTACTAAAGACTACATAGTACCTTCGTAGTGAATTGAGATTTGATGATCCCATTAAAGTTTCAGAGTCATTAATCGAACAAAAACAAACGTAATGCAATAATCATACGTTTTCGCTTCTAAAGAAAGAGTATAAGATATCAAAAATGTGATGGTGTCACTCTGAAAATGTATTTATTTTAAACATGTATATGTATACTAAGTAAATAATATCATTCTATGTACTTACCGAGGGGACACATAGGTTTATTAGCCACCGGCGACAATAATATCGACAACAATCTTTACTTTGATTTTGATGGTAGATTAACCTCCCAAAATTTCACTTCAGCTATGTACTAAGATTATAGATACATACGTTATCTAAGTAAATAACAGTATTCTATGAACTTAGCGAGGGGATATGAAAGGTTTGTGAGCTGTCATCTAAAAATATATCGGAAAAATCTCTTTTTTAATTTTGATGGTAGATTAACCTCTCAGGACTTGTCCTTGTCACTCCAGCTATGTATTTATATTATAGATACATAAGTCTTATAAGTAAATAACAGTATTCTATGAACTTAGCAAGGGGATATGAAAGGTTTGTGAGCTGTCATCTAAAAATATGTCGAAAAAATCTCTACATTAATTTTGATGGTAGATTAACCTCGTTAGACTTGTCCTTGTCACTCCAAATACGTATTTATATTAAAGATACATAAGATATCTAAGTAAATAACAGCATTCTATGTACTTAGCGAGGGGATATCAAAGGTTTGTGAGCTGTCAGCTAAAAATATATCGAAAAAGATCCCTTTGATTTTGATGGTAGATTAACCTCCCAAAATTTGTGCTTGTCACACCAGCTATGTATTTATATTATAGATACATAAGTTATCTAAGTAAATAACAGCATTCTATGAACTTAGCGAGGGGATATCATAGGTTTGTGAGCTGTCAGCTAAAAATATATCGAAACAAAAAACCCTTTGAATTTGATGGTAGATTAACCTCCCAAAACTTGTCCTTGTCACAACAGCTATGTATTTATATTATAGATACATAAGTTATCTAAGTAAATAACAGCATTCTATGAACTTAGCGAGAGGATATCATAGGTTTGTGAGCTGTCAGCTAAAAATATATCGAAAAAAAAACCCTTTGACTTTGATGGTAGATTCACCTCCCAAAACTTGTCCTTGTTACACCAGCTATGTATTTAGATTATAGATACATAAGTTATCTAAGTAAATAACAGCATTCTATGAACTTAGCGAGGGGATATCAAAGGTTTGTGAGCTGTCAGCTAAAAATATATCGAAAAAAAATCCCTTTGATTTTGATGGTAGATTAACCTCCCAAAATTTGTCCTTGTCACACCAGCTATGTATTTTTATTATAGATACATAAGTTATCTAAGTAAATTACAGCATTCTATGAACTTAGCGAGGGGATATCATAGGTTTGTGAGCGGTCAGCTGAAAATATATCGAAAAAAAATCCCTTTGATTTTGATGGTAGATTAACCTCCCAAAATTTGTCCTTGTCACACCAGCTATGTATTTATATTATAGATACATAAGTTATCTAAGTAAATAACAGTATTCTATTAACTAAGCGAGGGGATATGAAGGTTTGTGAGCTGTCATCTAAAAATATATCGGAAAAATCTCTTTAATTTTGATGGTAGATTAACCTCTCAGGACTTATCCTTGTCACTCCAACTATGTATTAATATTATAGATACATAAGTCTTCTAAGTAAATAACAGCATTCTATGAACTTAGCAAGGGGATATGAAAGGTTTGTGAGCTGTCATCTAAAAATATATCGAAAAAATCTCTACATTAGTTTTGATGGTAGATTAACCTCTTTAGACTTGTCCTTGTCACTCCAAATACGTATTTATATTATAGATACATAAGTTATCTAAGTAAATAACAGCATTCTATGAACTTAGCGAGGGGATATCATAGGTTTGTGAGCTGTCAGCTAAAAATATATCGAAAAAAAAACCCTTTGATTTTGATGGTAGATTAACCTCCCAAAACTTATCTTTGTCACTTCAGGTATGTACTAAAATTATAGATACATAAGTTATCTAAGTAAATAACAGCATTCTATGAACTTAGCGAGGGGATATCAAAGGTTTGTGAGCTGTCAGCTAAAAATATATCGAAAAAAAATCCCTTTGATTTTGATGGTAGATTAACCTCCCAAAATTTGTCCTTGTCACACCAGCTATGTATTTTTATTATAGATACATAAGTTATCTAAGTAAATAACAGCATTCTATGTACTTAGCGAGGGGATATCATAGGTTTGTGAGCTGTCAGCTGAAAATATATCGAAAAAAAATCCCTTTGATTTTGATGGTAGATTAACCTCCCAAAATTTGTCCTTGTCACACCAGCTATGTATTTATATTATAGATACATAAGTTATCTAAGTAAATAACAGTATTCTATTAACTTAGCGAGGGGATATGAAAGGTTTGTGAGCTGTCATCTAAAAATATATCGGAAAAATCTCTTTAATTTTGATGGTAGATTAACCTCTCAGGACTTATCCTTGTCACTCCAACTATGTATTAATATTATAGATACATAAGTCTTCTAAGTAAATAACAGCATTCTATGAACTTAGCAAGGGGATATGAAAGGTTTGTGAGCTGTCATCTAAAAATATATCGAAAAAATCTCTACATTAGTTTTGATGGTAGATTAACCTCTTTAGACTTGTCCTTGTCACTCCAAATACGTATTTACATTATAGATACATAAGTTATCTAAGTAAATAACAGCATTCTATGAACTTAGCGAGGGGATATCATAGGTTTGTGAGCTGTCAGCTAAAAATATATCGAAAAAAAAACCCTTTGATTTTGATGGTAGATTAACCTCCCAAAACTTGTCCTTGTCACACCAGCTATGTATTTAGATTATAGATACATAAGTCTTCTAAGTAAATAACAGCATTCTATGAACTTAGCAAGGGGATATGAAAGGTTTGTGAGCTGTCATCTAAAACTGTATCGAAAAAATCTCTACATTAATTTTGATGGTAGATTAACCTCTTTAGACTTGTCCTTGTCACTCCAAGTACGTATTTATATTATAGATACATAAGTTATCTAAGTAAATAACAGCATTGTATGTACTTAGCGAGGGGATATCATAAGTTTGTGAGCTGTCAGCTAAAAATATATCGAAAAAAAAACCCTTTGACTTTGATGGTAGATTAACATTTCATGACTGGTCCTTGTCACTCCAGCTTTGTATTTAGATTATAGATACATAAGTTTACTAAGTAAATAACAGCAGTCTATGAACTTAGCAAGGGGACATCATAGATTTAAAAGCTGGCAGCTAAAAATATATCCTCTAAAAAAATCCCTTTGATAATAATAGTAGATTAACCTCCCAAAACTTATCCTTGTCACTTCAGGTATGTACTAAGATTATAGATACATAAGTTATCTAAGTAAATAACAGCATTCTATGAACTTAGCGAGGGGATATCAAAGGTTTGTGAGCTGTCAGCTAAAAATATATCGAAAAAAAATCCCTTTGATTTTGATGGTAGATTAACCTCCCAAAATTTGTCCTTGTCACACCAGCTATGTATTTTTATTATAGATACATAAGTTATCTAAGTAAATAACAGCATTCTATGAACTTAGCGAGGGGATATCATAGGTTTGTGAGCTGTCAGCTAAAAATATATCGAAACAAAAAACCCTTTGACTTTGATGGTAGATTAACCTCCCAAAACTTGTCCTTGTCACACCAGCTATGTATTTATATTATAGATACATAAGTTATCTAAGTAAATAACGGCATTCTATGAACTTAGCGAGGGGATATCAAAGGTTTGTGAGCTAGCAGCTAATATTATATCGAAAAAATCTCTACATTAATATTGATGGTAGATTAACCTGTTTAGACTTGTCCTTGTCACTCCAAGTACGTATTTATATTATAGATACATAAGTTATCTAAGTAAATAACAGCATTTTATGAACTTAGCGAGGGGATATCATAGGTTTGTGAGCTGTCAGCTGGTAATATATCGAAAAAAAAAACCCTTTGATTTTGATGGTAGATTAACCTCCCAAAATTTGTCCTTGTCACACCAGCTATGTATTTTTATTATAGATACATAAGTTATCTAAGTAAATAACAGCATTCTATGAACTTAGCGAGGGGATATCATAGGTTTGTGAGCTGTCAGCTAAAAATATATCGAAACAAAAAACCCTTTGACTTTGATGGTAGATTAACCTCCCAAAACTTGTCCTTGTCACACCAGCTATGTATTTATATTATAGATACATAAGTTATCTAAGTAAATAACGGCATTCTATGAACTTAGCGAGGGGATATCAAAGGTTTGTGAGCTAGCAGCTAATATTATATCGAAAAAATCTCTACATTAATTTTGATGGTAGATTAACCTGTTTAGACTTGTCCTTGTCACTCCAAGTACGTATTTATATTATAGATACATAAGTTATCTAAGTAAATAACAGCATTTTATGAACTTAGCGAGGGGATATCATAGGTTTGTGAGCTGTCAGCTGGTAATATATCGAAAAAAAAATCCCTTTGATTTTGATGGTAGATTAACCTTCCAAAATTTGTCCTTGTCACTCCAGCTATGTATTTATATTATAGATACATAAGTCTTCTAAGTAAATAACAGCATTCTATGAACTTAGCAAGGGGATATGAAAGGTTTGTGAGCTGTCATCTAAAAATGTATCGAAAAAATCTCTACATTAATTTTGATGGTAGATTAACCTCTTTAGACTTGTCCTTGTCACTCCAAATACGTATTTATATTATAGATACACAAGTTATCTAAGTAAATAACAGCATTCTATGAACTTAGCGAGGGGATTTCATAGGTTTGTGAGCTGTCAGCTAAAAATATATCGAAACAAAAAAACCCTTTGACTTTGATGGTAGATTCACCTCCCAAAACTTGTCCTTGTCACACCAGCTATGTATTTAGATTATAGATACATAAGTCTTCTAAGTAAATAACAGCATTCTATGAACTTAGCAAGGGGATATGAAAGGTTTGTGAGCTGTCATCTAAAAATGTATCGAAAAAATCTCTACATTAATTTTGATGGTAGATTAACCTGTTTAGACTTGTCCTTGTCACTCCAAGTACGTATTTATATTATAGATACATAAGTTATCTAAGTAAATAAGAGCATTCTATGAACTTAGCGAGGGGATATCATAGGTTTGTGAGCTGTCAGCTAAAAATATATCGAAAAAAAAACCCTTTGACTTTGATGGTAGATTCACCTCCCAAAACTTGTCCTTGTCACACCAGCTATGTATTTAGATTATAGATACATAAGTCTTCTAAGTAAATAACAGCATTCTATGAACTTAGCAAGGGGATATGAAAGGTTTGTGAGCTGTCATCTAAAACTGTATCGAAAAAATCTCTACATTAATTTTGATGGTAGATTAACCTCTTTAGACTTGTCCTTGTCACTCCAAGTACGTATTTATATTATAGATACATAAGTTATCTAAGTAAATAACAGCATTCTATGAACTTAGCGAGGGGATATCATAGGTTTGTGAGCTGTCAGCTAAAAATATATCGAAAATAAAAACCCTTTGACTTTGATGGTAGATTAACATTTCTTGACTGGTCCTTGTCACTCCAGCTTTGTATTTAGATTATAGATACATAAGTTTACTAAGTAAATAACAGCAGTCTATGAACTTAGCAAGGGGACATCATAGGTTTAAAAGCTGGCAGCTAAAAATATATCCTCTAAAAAAATCCCTTTGATAATAATAGTAGATTAACCTCTTTAGACTTGTCCTTGTCACTCTAAGTACGTATTTATATTATAGATACATAAGTAATCTAAGTAAATAACAGCATTCTATGAACTTAGCGAGGGGATATCATAGGTTTGTGAGCTGTCAGCTAAAAATATATCGAAACAAAAAACCCTTTGACTTTGATGGTAGATTAACCTCCCAAAACTTGTCCTTGTCACACCAGCTATGTATTCATATTATAGATACATAAGTTATCTAAGTAAATAACAGCATTCTATGAACTTAGCGAGGGGATATCAAAGGTTTGTGAGCTAGCAGCTAATAATATATCGAAAAAATCTCTACATTAATTTTGATGGTAGATTAACCTCTTTAGACTTGTCCTTGTCACTCCAAGTACGTATTTATATTATAGATACATAAGTTATCTAAGTAAATAACAGCATTGTATGTACTTAGCGAGGGGATATCATAGGTTTGTGAGCTGTCAGCTAAAAATATATCGAAAAAAAAACCCTTTGACTTTGATGGTAGATTAACATTTCATGACTGGTCCTTGTCACTCCAGCTTTGTATTTAGATTATAGATACATAAGTTTACTAAGTAAATAACAGCAGTCTATGAACTTAGCAAGGGGACATCATAGATTTAAAAGCTGGCAGCTAAAAATATATCCTCTAAAAAAATCCCTTTGATAATAATAGTAGATTAACCTCCCAAAACTTATCCTTGTCACTTCAGGTATGTACTAAGATTATAGATACATAAGTTATCTAAGTAAATAACAGCATTCTATGAACTTAGCGAGGGGATATCAAAGGTTTGTGAGCTGTCAGCTAAAAATATATCGAAAAAAAATCCCTTTGATTTTGATGGTAGATTAACCTCCCAAAATTTGTCCTTGTCACACCAGCTATGTATTTTTATTATAGATACATAAGTTATCTAAGTAAATAACAGCATTCTATGAACTTAGCGAGGGGATATCATAGGTTTGTGAGCTGTCAGCTAAAAATATATCGAAACAAAAAACCCTTTGACTTTGATGGTAGATTAACCTCCCAAAACTTGTCCTTGTCACACCAGCTATGTATTTATATTATAGATACATAAGTTATCTAAGTAAATAACGGCATTCTATGAACTTAGCGAGGGGATATCAAAGGTTTGTGAGCTAGCAGCTAATATTATATCGAAAAAATCTCTACATTAATTTTGATGGTAGATTAACCTGTTTAGACTCGTCCTTGTCACTCCAAGTACGTATTTATATTATAGATACATAAGTTATCTAAGTATATAACAGCATTTTATGAACTTAGCGAGGGGATATCATAGGTTTGTGAGCTGTCAGCTGGTAATATATCGAAAAAAAAAACCCTTTGATTTTGATGGTAGATTAACCTTCCAAAATTTGTCCTTGTCACTCCAGCTATGTATTTAGATTATAGATACATAAGTCTTCTAAGTAAATAACAGCATTCTATGAACTTAGCAAGGGGATATGAAAGGTTTGTGAGCTGTCATCTAAAAATGTATCGAAAAAATCTCTACATTAATTTTGATGGTAGATTAACCTCTTTAGACTTGTCCTTGTCACTCCAAATACGTATTTATATTATAGATACACAAGTTATCTAAGTAAATAACAGCATTCTATGAACTTAGCGAGGGGATTTCATAGGTTTGTGAGCTGTCAGCTAAAAATATATCGAAACAAAAAAACCCTTTGACTTTGATGGTAGATTCACCTCCCAAAACTTGTCCTTGTCACACCAGCTATGTATTTAGATTATAGATACATAAGTCTTCTAAGTAAATAACAGCATTCTATGAACTTAGCAAGGGGATATGAAAGGTTTGTGAGCTGTCATCTAAAAATGTATCGAAAAAATCTCTACATTAATTTTGATGGTAGATTAACCTGTTTAGACTTGTCCTTGTCACTCCAAGTACGTATTTATATTATAGATACATAAGTTATCTAAGTAAATAAGAGCATTCTATGAACTTAGCGAGGGGATATCATAGGTTTGTGAGCTGTCAGCTAAAAATATATCGAAAAAAAAACCCTTTGACTTTGATGGTAGATTCACCTCCCAAAACTTGTCCTTGTCACACCAGCTATGTATTTAGATTATAGATACATAAGTCTTCTAAGTAAATAACAGCATTCTATGAACTTAGCAAGGGGATATGAAAGGTTTGTGAGCTGTCATCTAAAACTGTATCGAAAAAATCTCTACATTAATTTTGATGGTAGATTAACCTCTTTAGACTTGTCCTTGTCACTCCAAGTACGTATTTATATTATAGATACATAAGTTATCTAAGTAAATAACAGCATTCTATGAACTTAGCGAGGGGATATCATAGGTTTGTGAGCTGTCAGCTAAAAATATATCGAAAATAAAAACCCTTTGACTTTGATGGTAGATTAACATTTCTTGACTGGTCCTTGTCACTCCAGCTTTGTATTTAGATTATAGATACATAAGTTTACTAAGTAAATAACAGCAGTCTATGAACTTAGCAAGGGGACATCATAGGTTTAAAAGCTGGCAGCTAAAAATATATCCTCTAAAAAAATCCCTTTGATAATAATAGTAGATTAACCTCTTTAGACTTGTCCTTGTCACTCTAAGTACGTATTTATATTATAGATACATAAGTAATCTAAGTAAATAACAGCATTCTATGAACTTAGCGAGGGGATATCATAGGTTTGTGAGCTGTCAGCTAAAAATATATCGAAACAAAAAACCCTTTGACTTTGATGGTAGATTAACCTCCCAAAACTTGTCCTTGTCACACCAGCTATGTATTCATATTATAGATACATAAGTTATCTAAGTAAATAACAGCATTCTATGAACTTAGCGAGGGGATATCAAAGGTTTGTGAGCTAGCAGCTAATAATATATCGAAAAAATCTCTACATTAATTTTGATGGTAGATTAACCTCTTTAGACTTGTCCTTGTCACTCCAAGTACGTATTTATATTATAGATACATAAGTTATCTAAGTAAATAACAGCATTGTATGTACTTAGCGAGGGGATATCATAGGTTTGTGAGCTGTCAGCTAAAAATATATCGAAAAAAAAACCCTTTGACTTTGATGGTAGATTAACATTTCATGACTGGTCCTTGTCACTCCAGCTTTGTATTTAGATTATAGATACATAAGTTTACTAAGTAAATAACAGCAGTCTATGAACTTAGCAAGGGGACATCATAGATTTAAAAGCTGGCAGCTAAAAATATATCCTCTAAAAAAATCCCTTTGATAATAATAGTAGATTAACCTCCCAAAACTTATCCTTGTCACTTCAGGTATGTACTAAGATTATAGATACATAAGTTATCTAAGTAAATAACAGCATTCTATGAACTTAGCGAGGGGATATCAAAGGTTTGTGAGCTGTCAGCTAAAAATATATCGAAAAAAAATCCCTTTGATTTTGATGGTAGATTAACCTCCCAAAATTTGTCCTTGTCACACCAGCTATGTATTTTTATTATAGATACATAAGTTATCTAAGTAAATAACAGCATTCTATGAACTTAGCGAGGGGATATCATAGGTTTGTGAGCTGTCAGCTAAAAATATATCGAAACAAAAAACCCTTTGACTTTGATGGTAGATTAACCTCCCAAAACTTGTCCTTGTCACACCAGCTATGTATTTATATTATAGATACATAAGTTATCTAAGTAAATAACGGCATTCTATGAACTTAGCGAGGGGATATCAAAGGTTTGTGAGCTAGCAGCTAATATTATATCGAAAAAATCTCTACATTAATTTTGATGGTAGATTAACCTGTTTAGACTCGTCCTTGTCACTCCAAGTACGTATTTATATTATAGATACATAAGTTATCTAAGTATATAACAGCATTTTATGAACTTAGCGAGGGGATATCATAGGTTTGTGAGCTGTCAGCTGGTAATATATCGAAAAAAAAAACCCTTTGATTTTGATGGTAGATTAACCTTCCAAAATTTGTCCTTGTCACTCCAGCTATGTATTTAGATTATAGATACATAAGTCTTCTAAGTAAATAACAGCATTCTATGAACTTAGCAAGGGGATATGAAAGGTTTGTGAGCTGTCATCTAAAAATGTATCGAAAAAATCTCTACATTAATTTTGATGGTAGATTAACCTCTTTAGACTTGTCCTTGTCACTCCAAATACGTATTTATATTATAGATACACAAGTTATCTAAGTAAATAACAGCATTCTATGAACTTAGCGAGGGGATTTCATAGGTTTATGAGCTGTCAGCTAAAAATATATCGAAACAAAAAACCCTTTGACTTTGATGGTAGATTCACCTCCCAAAACTTGTCCTTGTCACACCAGCTATGTATTTAGATTATAGATACATAAGTTATCTAAGTAAATAACAGCATTCTATGAACTTAGCGAGGGGATATCAAAGGTTTGTGAGCTGTCAGCTAAAAATATATCGAAACAAAAAACCCTTTGACTTTGATGGTAGATTAACCTCCCAAAACTTGTCCTTGTCACACCAGCTATGTATTTATATTATAGATACATAAGTTATCTAGGTAAATAACAGCATTCTATGTACTTAGCGAGGGGATATCATAGGTTTGTGAGCTGTCAGCTGAAAATATATCGAAAAAAAAATCCCTTTGATTTTGATGGTAGACTATCCTCCCAAAATTTGTCCTTGTCACTCCAGCTATGTATTTAGATTATAGATACATAAGTCTTCTAAGTAAATAACAGCATTCTATGAACTTAGCAAGGGGATATGAAAGGTTTGTGAGCTGTCATCTAAAAATGTATCGAAAAAATCTCTACATTAATTTTGATGGTAGATTAACCTCTTTAGACTTGTCCTTGTCACTCCAAATACGTATTTATATTATAGATACACAAGTTATCTAAGTAAATAACAGCATTCTATGAACTTAGCGAGGGGATTTCATAGGTTTGTGAGCTGTCAGCTAAAAATATATCGAAACAAAAAACCCTTTGACTTTGATGGTAGATTAACCTCCCAAAACTTGTCCTTGTCACACCAGCTATGTATTTATATTATAGATACATAAGTTATCTAAGTAAATAACGGCATTCTATGAACTTAGCGAGGGGATATCAAAGGTTTGTGAGCTAGCAGCTAATATTATATCGAAAAAATCTCTACATTAATTTTGATGGTAGGATCTCTTAAGACTTGTCCTTGTCACTCCATATACGTATTTATATTATAGATACATAAGTTATCTAAGTAAATAACAGCATTGTAAAAGTTAATCTACCATCAAAATTAATGTAGAGATTTTTTCGATATATTTTTAGCTGCTAGCTCACAAGCCTTTGATATCCCCTCGCTAAGTTCATAGAATGCTGTTATTTACTTAGATAACTTATGTATCTATAATCTTAGTACATACCTGAAGTGACAAGGATAAGTTTTGGGAGGTTAATCTACTATTATTATCAAAGGGATTTTTTTAGAGGATATATTTTTAACTGCCAGCTTTTAAACGTATGATTTCCCCTTGCTAAGTTCATAGACTGCTGTTATTTACTTAGTAAACTTATGTATCTATAATCTAAATACAAAGCTGGAGTGACAAGGACCAGTCATGAAATGTTAATCTACCATCAAAGTCAAAGGGTTTTTATTTTCGATATATTTTTAGCTGACAGCTCACAAACCTATGATATCCCCTCGCTAAGAACATACAATGCTGTTATTTACTTAGATAACTTATGTATCTATAATATAAATACATAGCTGGTGTGACAAGGACAAATTTTGGGAGGTTAATCTACCATCAAAATCAAAGGGATTTTTTTTTCGATATATTTTCAGCTGACAGCTCACAAACCTATGATATCCCCTCGCTAAGTACATAGAATGCTGTTATTTACTTAGATAACTTATGTATCTATAATATTAATACGTACTTGGAGTGACAAGGACAAGTCTAAAGAGGTTAATCTACCATCAAATTTAATGTAGAGATTTTTTCGATATATTTTTAGATGACAGCTCACAAACCTTTGATATCCCCTCGCTAAGTTCATAGAATGCTGTTATTTACTTAGATAACTTATGTATCTATAATCTAAATACATAGCTGGTGTGACAAGGACAAGTTTTGGGAGGTGAATCTACCATCAAAGTCAAAGGGTTTTTTGTTTCGATATATTTTTAGCTGACAGCTCACAAACCTATGATATCCCCTCGCTAAGTTCATAGAATGCTGTTATTTACTTAGATAACTTGTGTATCTATAATATAAATACGTATTTGGAGTGACAAGGACAAGTCTAAAGAGGTTAATCTACCATCAAAATTAATGTAGAGATTTTTTCGATACATTTTTAATTGACAGCTCACAAACCTTACCTATCCCCTTGCTAAGTTCATAGAATGCTGTTATTTACTTAGATAACTTATGTATCTATAATATTAATACTTACTTGGAGTGACAAGGACAAGTCTAAAGAGGTTAATCTACCATCAAAATTAATGTAGAGATTTTTTCAAAATATTTTTAGATGACAGCTCACAAACCTTTCATATCCCCTCGCTAAGTTCATAGAATGCTGTTATTTACTTAGATAACTTATGTATCTATAATATAAATACGTACTTGGAGTGACAAGGACAAGTCTAAACAGGTTAATCTACCATCAAAATTAATGTAGAGATTTTTTCGATATAATATTAGCTGCTAGCTCACAAACCTTTGATATCCCCTCGCTAAGTTCATAGAATGCCGTTATTTACTTAGATAACTTATGTATCTATAATATAAATACATAGCTGGTGTGACAAGGACAAGTTTTGGGAGGTTAATCTACCATCAAAGTCAAAGGGTTTTTTGTTTCGATATATTTTTAGCTGATAGCTCACAAACCTATGATATCGCCTCGCTAAGTTCATAGAATGCTGTTATTTACTTAGATAACTTATGTATCTATAATATAAATACATAGCTGGTGTGACAAGGACAAATTTTGGGAGGTTAATCTACCATCAAAATCAAAGGGATTTTTTTTCGATATATTTTTAGCTGACAGCTCACAAACCTATGATATCCCCTCGCTAAGTTCATAGAATGCTGTTATTTACTTAGATAACTTATGTATCTATAATCTTAGTACATACCTGAAGTGACAAGGATAAGTTTTGGGAGGTTAATCTACTATTATTATCAAAGGGATTTTTTTAGAGGATATATTTTTAGCTGCCAGCTTTTAAACCTATGATGTCCCCTTGCTAAGTTCATAGACTGCTGTTATTTACTTAGTAAACTTATGTATCTATAATCTAAATACAAAGCTGGAGTGACAAGGACCAGTCATGAAATGTTAATCTACCATCAAAGTCAAAGGGTTTTTTTTTTCGATATATTTTTAGCTGACAGCTCACAAACCTATGATATCCCCTCGCTAAGTACATAGAATGCTGTTATTTACTTAGATAACTTATGTATCTATAATATAAATACGTACTTGGAGTGACAAGGACAAGTCTAAAGAGGTTAATCTACCATCATAATTAATGTAGAGATTTTTTCGATATATTTTTAGCTGACAGCTCACAAACCTATGATATCCCCTCGCTAAGTTCATAGAATGCTGTTATTTACTTAGATAACTTGTGTATCTATAATATAAATACGTATTTGGAGTGACAAGGACAAGTCTAAAGAGGTTAATCTACCATCAAAATTAATGTAGAGATTTTTTCGATACATTTTTAGATGACAGCTCACAAACCTTTCATATCCCCTTGCTAAGTTCATAGAATGCTGTTATTTTCTTAGAAGACTTATGTATCTATAATTAAAATACATAGCTGGAGTGACAAGGACAAATTTTGGGAGGTTAATCTACCATCAAAATCAAAGGGTTTTTTTTTTCGATATATTTTTAGCTGACAGCTCACAAACCTATGATATCCCCTCGCTAAGTACATAGAATGCTGTTATTTACTTAGATAACTTATGTATCTATAATATAAATACGTACTTGGAGTGACAAGGACAAGTCTAAAGAGGTTAATCTACCATCATAATTAATGTAGAGATTTTTTCGATATATTTTTAGCTGACAGCTCACAAACCTATGATATCCCCTCGCTAAGTTCATAGAATGCTGTTATTTACTTAGATAACTTGTGTATCTATAATATAAATACGTATTTGGAGTGACAAGGACAAGTCTAAAGAGGTTAATCTACCATCAAAATTAATGTAGAGATTTTTTCGATACATTTTTAGATGACAGCTCACAAACCTTTCATATCCCCTTGCTAAGTTCATAGAATGCTGTTATTTTCTTAGAAGACTTATGTATCTATAATCAAAATACATAGCTGGAGTGACAAGGACAAATTTTGGGAGGTTAATCTACCATCAAAATCAAAGGGATTTTTTTTTCGATATATTACCAGCTGACAGCTCACAAACCTTTGATATCCCCTCGCTAAGTTCATAGAATGCTGTTATTTACTTAGATAACTTATGTATCTATAATATAAATACGTATTCGGAGTGACAAGGACAAGTCTAAACAGGTTAATCTACCATCAAAATTAATGTAGAGATTTTTTCGATACATTTTTAATTGACAGCTCACAAACCTTACATATCCCCTTGCTAAGTTCATAGAATGCTGTCATTTACTTAGATAACTTATGTATCTATAATATTAATACTTACTTGGAGTGACAAGGACAAGTCTAACGAGGTTAATCTACCATCAAAATTAATGTAGAGATTTTTTCGACATATTTTTAGATGACAGCTCACAAACCTTTCATATCCCCTTGCTAAGTTCATAGAATACTGTTATTTACTTAGAAGACATATGTATCTATAATATAAATACATAGCTGGAGTGACAAGGACAAGTCCTGAGAGGTTAATCTACCATCAAAATTAAAAAAGAGATTTTTTCGATATAATATTAGCTGCTAGCTCACAAACCTTTCATATCCCCTCGCTAAGTTCATAGAATACTGTTATTTACTTAGATAACTTATGTATCTATAGTATAAATACATAGCTGGTGTGAGAAGGACAAATTTTGGGAGGTTAATCTACCATCAAAATCAAAGGGATTTTTTTTTCGATATATTTTCAGCTGACAGCTCACAAACCTATGATATCCCCTCGCTAAGTACATAGAATGCTGTTATTTACTTAGATAACTTATGTATCTATAATATAAATTCGTACTTGGAGTGACAAGGACAAGTCTAAAGTGGTTAATCTACCATCAAAATTAATGTAGACATTTTTTCGATATATTTTTAGATGACAGCTCACAAACCTTTCATATCCCCTTGCTAAGTTCATAGAATGCTGTTATTTACTTAGAAGACTTATGTATCTATAATCTAAATACATAGCTGGAGTGACAAGGACAAGTCCTGAGAGGTTAATCTACCATCAAAATAAAAAAGAGATTTTTCCGATATATTTTTAGATGATAGCTCACAAACCTTTCATATCCCCTCGCTAAGTTCATAGAATGCTGTTATTTACTTAGATAACTTATGTATCTATAATCTTAGTACATAGCTGAAGTGACAAGGATAAGATTTGGGAGGTAAATCTACCATTAATATCAAAGGGAATTTTTTTGAGGATATATTTTTAGCTGCCAGCTTTTAAACCTATGATGTCCCCTTGCTAAGTTCATAGACTGCTGTTATTTACTTAGTAAACTTATGTATCTATAATCTAAATACAAAGCTGGAGTGACAAGGACCAGTCTTGAAATGTTAATCTACCATCATAGTCAAAGGTTTTTTTTTCTTCGATATATTTTTAGCTGACAGCTCACAAACCTATGATATCCCCTCGCTAAGTTCATAGAATGCTGTTATTTACTTAGATAACTTATGTATCTATAATCTGAATACATAGCTGGATTGACAAGGACATGTCTTGAGAGGTTAATCTACCATCAAAATCAAAGTAAAGATTGTTGTCGATATTATTGTCGCCGGTGGCTAATAAACCTATGTGTCCCCTCGGTAAGTACATAGAATGATATTATTTACTTAGTATACATATACATGTTTAAAATAAATACATTTTCAGAGTGACACCATCACATTTTTGATATCTTATACTCTTTCTTAAGAAGCGAAAACTTATGATTATTGCATTACGTTTGTTTTTGTTCGATTAATGACTCTGAAACTTTAATGGGATCATCAAATCTCAATTCACTACGAAGGTACTATGTAGTCTTTAGTAATTAGCATTTTTTTTTAGATTTGAACTCTTGAAACCGATTAAATTACAAAAGACTTTGGGTTTTTGTTAATTCTGAATTCATGTCTATTTAATATATTTTAACGCCTGTTAGGACTTTTTTCAATTGTTTTTATAATTTCCTTATATTTAAATTAATTTTCCTCTGTAAATAAGGTAAATAAAGCAATTTTTTGGATTCTTCTTAATTTGGTCGGATTATATTGGCCGCTAACTTTTGGCTGCTAACTTCACGCCGGTTCGGGTTTTAGGGTTTGAAATAAAAAAATGTTATAATTATTTTGGGGTTATTATTACAAAATCAAACAAAAGATAAATTTTTTATTGTCACACCACATGATTGAAAAAAACAAAATACAAAAGAAAACTTTGAATAATAAAGAAAGTGTTACAAAGGGCGGCCTTATCACTGAATGTGATATCTACCAGGTAACCTTTCATTTCAGGAACAATTATACATAGGTACCTACCTATATTATTGTAATATATTTTGGGTAGGTTTGGAGAGGAATTGGCTAACAACTGAGGTTTGATTTTAAAAATTATCCTAAATGTATCGAGTGAATGCAAGCAAAGCCGCGCTTTGGTTCATGACTTTTTGTCCTCTAGAGGGCGCCAAATTCAATTTAATGTGACGTCACATAGCCTATAACCAGTGGACGATCAAGACGCTTCAAACGATACCTCATTTGTCAAATTATGGTCTTGTTTAGAAGTTACGAGGGGACAGATGAACATACATCCCAAAACCCACATACATACCTGCCAAAATCATAATCCTTTTTCGCCGTAGTAGGTACAGGGTTAAAACACATTAAAAGAAAAATTATTCAGTTTTTTGTTATGTTCCTATAAGTACCTATAACTAGCCTTTCTTTTTCTCGTTCAAGAAGACTGTTCTTCTTCGACAGCGTCTCCTCGACCTAATGAGTGTCACAGAGAAGCGCGGGGTCAGGGGAGGGTACGGCGGCACGAGGGGTGGGGGACGCGAACCAAGGGTGTTAATGTAAATGCCTATTTTGTCTATTTGCTCAAAATCCGTGTCGCGTCCTACTCGGTCAATATTTGAATGACGGAATTACCGCTACGGACAAATGAGATGGCGTCTCGTCAAACAAACTCTTCAAACACCACCGACTCGTAGTTCTAGAAATAATAAATCTGTGTCACACACAGTTGTTTTTTATGTAAGTGGAGTTATCATCAGAAACACGACAATGTCTTGTCAGGATTATCAGACTGATAATGTGGAGTGCCTTGAGTCAATGTTCACCCAAAATAATTCCTCACATTCGTTCGTTGATAATGTGTTATCAGTGTGCACAAACAAGACATTTGGAGTATGCAAACAATGGTTCGTCATAATCAAGATGTTCTACGGCGCGGGGACTTTCATAGCTAGCTATCTATCTAGATGGTTAGCGTACGTTTGCATTGCATCGTAGGTGTGTTACCTATGGGAAATCCATTACTAGCCTTATCAACCATTCATAAGAAATAGCTTATCTCGTTACCTCTCTACCTAACTTACTCTACACATAATAGGTTAATACTCTGTGTGATTTTTCTCATGAAATAATAGTAATATAATAACACAGATTACAGAATAAGGCAGATGGAGCGTGCGGAACACGGGAGTGAGGCCAAAAAAGCAAATACAAATTGAAAAACACGTACCTGGTATTCGCTTTTGAATGTGTATTTGCTTTGTTTAACAAACTTTATTTAACAAAAAAAACTCCTTTATTAAGAAACTGTGGTTAAACAATGCAAATACAAACTGGAAAACGAATACCAGGTATCAGATTTTCAATTTGTATTTGCTTTTTTGGCTTCACTTTCATGTTCCGCGCGCTCCATCTGAATTATTCTATTATCTGTGTATAATAATATGAATTTTATTTCTCATTTTTTTTTAAATTAAAATTTACATAATTGGACTGTTTTACAAAAAACTTAAACCGACTTCAAAGTACACTAAGACGTAATCAAATCCTGATCTGATGACAATGGGACCAAACGGGAAGTGTACCCTTCCAGGCAAAAAAAGAATTTTCCAAATCGGTTAATAAATGACGGGAGTTATGAGGCAACAAACATAAAAAAAAAAAAAAAACAACTGAATTGAGATCCTCTTCCTTTTTTTGTTTGAAGTCGTTTAAAAATATGTTGCTGTTCTGTTCTAATTGATAAGAATTATACATACATAGTATAAAAGCTATTCTTACTGGCAATAAAGTAGTTACATAAGTACTTCATTCATATCCATGAAAAAGAGATTGACTGAAGTACTAGAAACTTGAAATGTTGCACACAAATATAACGCCAAACATCGTGTTATTCTAAATTCAACCTGAATTCAAAATGGGTTGAATGAATTTTATGGGATAAAATAGGGGATCGTGGGTAAAACCACGGGCGGAAACCAGTATAGTAGCCGGGACTTGCTACTAGATTGGTGAAAGATTGACCTTTTCCTTGGTGGGATATTTTGTGTACAAATTACAATCGATATCAAACAATGACCAAAGTTGACTAAACCTATATTTGTTGTTTCTCAGAAAATAAAATCAGCTATCTGATCCCTCCGCTACCATACATACATTCTCTACTTAGTTTTGTTCTTAATATACAAAAGCTATGAATCCATCACAAGCGCTCGATGACATCAGCTTTGTAACTAACACAGGAGAGTACAAATTAGCTCGAGGCGGCTTCACGTTCAGCCGTTATGTTTCAAAGCCAACCTCGGTGTACAAATATTTGTTTGTGCTTGTTTGGTTTGTAAGTGCGAATGGTGTTTAGATATTTACCGAGCCGCTGAACTTATGTGTGCTAACCGCGGACTGGCCAACCTTCTAATATTACTAATAAATTGTTTATTGTTGTCAGAAACCTTACAAGTATGTAAGTGGTTTACTAAAAGCTTGTAAGTGACTACCATCACCCATATTAGAAATATCAGGGGGTTGCCAATTTGTTACGTTTACGAAGCCTAGGCTAACTGGCGGTATAAAACACCGTTAAAATATGTTTGTGTTCAGATTTTCATCTTATCCAATTTTTTGTTTCCACGAAATGGACGTCATTATTTACGTCTTAAAAATAAGCATTTCGATTCAAATATCTGCCAGAATTCATTCAGTCGTTTCGAATTCCGATAAAAGAAATAAAAACATTCAGGCAGGTAGACGTGGGCAGACAGACGTATTCAATAATTTGAAATAAGAACACGTATTTCTTTTTATATCCGTTTAAACGCATTCTGTTTAGTTTTGTTTTTGTGAGCGCTCGCCGCTGGATGCGGGCCTTTCATCCGGACCCTCTACACAATACTGCCACTCAAAAACTGTTCATTGTATTTTAATTTGACCTTTTCGGCGATAATTTATGGGAATCTTTTTTTTTGTCGCCGAAGGGGAGCGTTTACTCAGTCTATTATTATTGCCGTGGATTATTTTCGTCCCTTTTGTGATCAGGTTGAAGCTCATATCGAACTTGAGGTTATTAGTTACCTATAGAAATGTAATTGTATACAATTATAATCCGTGGGAAAATAAAAACCAATATTGCATCACAGTTCGAAGTCAATACAGCTGTTATATTTTTTAATTGACCATTAAAAATAAATAACCGATCTACCCATAAAATTACTCACAGCAGCAATTCAAAACACATTAATTATACGTAACTTAATTTTACCAAATTACTTTATTTCCACTCACATTATTCGAGATGGCACATTAATCGACAACATACTTAGCCATCGAACATAATGTTAAGCAATTATTCTTGAATTAATTTCTCTTTCTATTAGATGTTACCGTATAATAATAAAAACGTCTGCGGCCTTCAATGATTTGCGATAGCGCAGACACAGCGATTGGCTTGTATACAATTTTATTACACAAAAGCATTTAATTTAATTCGTAATGTTATTTTATATGGCGATTTAATCGTGCCCATAAAACACTTACCTATAACGAGGTGTCGGGCCAGACAGGCCGCGGGCCGCAGCGAAATTATCACGCGGCCCGCATTAGCGGTCGTCGCAGATAAACCGAGATAACACTGACTAAAACAAATAATTAAAACGACGCGAAGCTCTAACTTATTGACGGGAGATAAATAATAATAAATAACTGGAATGCATTGACTAAAGAGCCTTAGAGTAATGCTATAAAGCTGGTTCCACATCGTGGCAAGACGTCGCACGAGTTCCAGCCATGGATGATGCACGCCACACGTGCGATGCTCGCCGCGCGATCGACGCAGCTACCGTCGGTATCGGTTGTTCTTTTTCTGTACATTATGTTAGCCCATAAAAATAATTTATTTTTTTGGTGTGTGATTTAATGATATAAACACGGATAAGTACCTACTTGAGTTAATTCACGTCTTCGAACAAAAATGCTTTTTAATGTTTTTTTAATATTCACAAATAAATAACACATTGACTTTGATAAGTCGAGTTCATATGTTTTTATACCGAAAAGCCCATCTTGAAGCCTTAATTTGGATCTTAAAACGATTTCGCATTTGAACAATGCAGGTTAACATAAAGATAATAAATTATGATAAAAATAACAGTCAATATTGAAAGAAATAGTAATAAATTACGATCGAATAGATTAGAAGATAATTACTGTACCAATACAATAAGTAGGTAAGTGCATAAAGTACTAGGCAAGCCAGGCTATTAGGAGTGTTATTATGAGGAACAGTTCCTGTGGTCAGGTTATCCACGATACACCCATTACGTTATTAAGTGCGATCGCCCATTATAAGATGAGACAGCAGGCGCGTCTCGGGGCGCGCGACCGCAAGGCTATCTCCGTGCGGTGGTTACATTCACTAAATTCCCGGCCACATTTTTCCCGAGCTCGATTGTCCGCAGCTCCATTTACAACGTCTACACGCCGCGCCAGTTCCTTTTACGCTTTTATTTACGCTCCTTTTATTATTTTTAAAGTCCGTTTGTTCCTCGCGCCGGCTCCGAGAGCGGGGCGGTTATTTATTTTTTGCCGCCGGCCTCCCGGCGACCGTGTGTTGTTGTGTCCCTCGCTTTATTTTTATTTTCGTGCTTCTTATTATGGAGTTAGTTTTTTTTTACTTTATTACGTGCTCGCGTGTTCGCGTTACTTTATTTTTGTGTTAAGAGGCGAGCGGGCGTTGTTTTTCTTTTTTTTCATTAATCGTGGCTCACACCGAATTATGGTCATTAAAGGATAATTTGTATTATGGTAATTTGGGATGCGTGTAATTTTTGTTTCGTGATAGGAATGTTTTTATGCTGAGACTGAGATTGATGAGTTGTGTTGTAGGTACGTTTGGTACTTAAGTTCCTAACGTTGCGTGTCCAGTTAAACGTCACTAAACGGTGTTTAAGTTAAATTCAAACGTTTTTATTTCGGACACGAGTCATTATTTCTAAAACTTGTAGGTTTTATTTGTTTTTTTGAACGATATATTTTATTTACAGGGTCCTCCGCAGCCCGGACAACCCATCAAATTCACGGTGGGCGAATCCTGCGACAGAATCAAGGAGGAATTTAATTTCCTCCAAGCACAATATCATAAGTTAGTATATATTTTCAACTTATTAAAGGTTGTCTCGCTAGACTAGAAGTAGACGTTATAAAGGCAAGTTATTTTGTAGTCTGATTTGAGACATTTATAAAGATCGAGATATCCTGTCACCGGGTATCATCGGATGATCGGAAACATCTCTCCTGCCCCTTTGTGAACGCACCTTTTTATGATCAGTCTTTTTGTAACCCTCCTTTGTTAACTATAAAAAATATAACAATGGTATTTATTTACATAAAACCCCATAATACGTAAAATACAAAAGTACGGGTTGTAGCACTAATAATACCAACTTATTACAAAATTACTATGTTAAACCACTGTTATCGCTTAACATAGCTTTCAGGCATGTCGTTAAGTGTGTAAGTAATAATCTAAAAATAAAATTGAACAGTGTAGTTGACTGACGATAAATATAATAGTAAGTAGGTATAACAAGCCTGACCCACTATGCATACGATAACAGCATACAAGCTGTTTCATATAAAACCCTTATCTTATTAATAATACAAGTGCTCCTTATATATAACTTGAGTGCGTTAGAACTCTATTATGAAGTGCACTCAAATAATTATCCTCGTATTTAATAACTCGTTTGCTTTTAATATTTTACTTCTCAAATAATATAATCATAATAACTAATGAGGTTATCTTGAAAAGTAAATCTACCTAATTAACCGTTTTATTAATTGTATTATACCTATTCAAAATAATTTCTTTTTGTTTCAGTTTAAAATTAGAATGTGAAAAGTTGGCTAGTGAAAAAATTGAAATACAAAGGCATTACGTTATGGTGAGTGCTATTTTCTATAATTATAATCCACGTAGAAATATCATAATTTAAAATAAATAAATTGATACAAAATCAAAAAAAAATTAACGATCCTGGTACCAATTTTGAATTTTGAAAAAAGAACTCTCAGTGAAAACAAACAATAAAGGATCAAATAGAGATGTTTATCATTTGATGGCGCGTGAAATCTTTAAATGTGTCCCTTTTGTTCAACGCCCGCATATCTACTATTATTTTCCTACTGCATCGGACAGTCCATTAAGTGCACCCTCCGTATTAAATGTTTATATCATCCCTATCATGACATATTGTTGTGTATTATAGAAAATAAATGTTGTGTTGTTATATTTATCAATAATCTATAAATAGATAAGATAGGTATGTGTACATACACATGTATCGATCATCGCGGCAACTGACCTGTCAGAAACAAGCGCGTAGGTAAATGTATTAGCGTCCCGCACAGAAGCAAACAATTTATTTAAAACGAACAGATATTTTGGCATGCCTTAATCCCCGCATGTTCGCTCCATTCAGATATGAATCACGATTAAGTGTTGCCAAATCGCTCGCAATTTATTTTAATACGCTCGAGAGGAAATTTTCGCGAGAATTTTTATGTGTCGGAAACACTTCTGGCCCCCGTCCAAACTGTGCTACTGCGGATGTTTAGTCACTCGACTCCTATAATTTGAGGAAGCTAATCTGTGCCAAAAGCTTACCGTGTCACAGTACGTACGTTACATTTTCACGCATAAATTATAATCGATTTTACTAAAGCGTGTTTATTTATGTTTCAGTATTATGAAATGTCATACGGCCTCAACGTGGAAATGCACAAGCAGGTTAGTAAAACTTTATTTAACTTAGTTATAGTATAACAAGATTAACAAGTAAATACCTACTACGTTCTATTTATATTAGTATATCTTTTTACAAATCTATTTGCCAAGTGGCAACCCTATCATCATTGATAGGGTTGCCACTTGGCAAATAGATTGATCAATGAAATCACAATGATCGTGTGTGTATATCGTGTGAAAGGATTAATATTACAAACAATGTTTCCACATTTCAACTTTCAACACTGTCGTGTTTAAAATAGAATCGTATGTACCAAAGGGGTAAAGTAAAATATGAAAATAGGAATATTTTACCAGTGCGCAGTGGTCGGGCGAATTGGCGCACGGGGATATGTTGTAAAAGTAAAAAAAAACGTGTTATTGCGCTGCGCCTGTTTGTTCGATAAACGTTGTTTGACAGCGCCCTGGGGCTGGCTGGCCGGTGGGGGGCCCCGCGGTGGGGGTGTTCAGGGTGGCGCCACAGGATCACGAAGCCACTTTGTTGACATTTCGGTTTTTAATTTTCACAAACTTTGAAGCGTTACGTCAACAATTAACGATTATTGTACACATTTTTATTACAAACAATGTTTACCTACTTCTACAACTACTACTTCTACTTGCAAGGCAAAACATAGCAGAACATTATATCCTTATTTACCAACACTGTATTGTACTGTGTACAAGAAATAAATTGAATTGAATTGAATACAGTTTGTCTGGTAAGGTTACAATCAATCTGTGCTGCGCGTAAGTCGAGATTATTCGAAATACTTATGTAGTTTTATTTCAAAACATTATTATAAAAATATTGAAGGGGAACTTATAACGAATTCGAACGATATCCCCTAACGTGTGCGACTATCGCGAATTATATCTACAATTTCGGCTTTACTGCTCACAAAAGGGAATATTTATAGGGCTACCAACTGACCTGAGATTACCAAAAATATGTAAACTTAATATGAAGAATGAATTAATTAATATGAAAATGCATAATAAATATTCTATTCAGCCAATTAAAGCAGAAAACACAAATTACAAAAAAAAAATCTGCTTGCTATGAAATTATTGGATAGATTAGAGTGAATCACTGCAATGGCAACTAGAATATTCATTTTTTACAATCCATAATGTGTTTGCTCGAGCAAACTTGTACAGTTTACAAATAAGGTACCTGGTATTTATAGTCGACAACCCTGACCGCAGGGGCAACAAAAGCTGTCGCAACGATAGGGGGCATTATTATATGCGCCGTGCGCCAGGGGTCCCTTTACGCCCGAGGGGAGATCCACGGGGGGGCTTCGTAGTAATCTGTTGATTTTACGCACGGTGCCCTGTTATGTCTGCATCGTTCGAACCCCGCTTTTTAATAACAGCCCGTATAACACGTACTCAAAATAAAATTCAATTTTCGCTACTCCAAGCTCTTCAAAACGAATCACGCGGTCATTTCACACTCTGTTGTTTGTTATTACAATTTTAAACTTGACTTGCATGGGATTCAAAGTTGGTTTGGTATTTGACAAAATTAAACATCAGTTTTTTTCGTACCTCAACTTAGGTAGTACCACGGTAAAAACAAGTGTTAATAAAGTTGTGTGTAACGAACAAAAACACAACAACTAAAAATAAGAGGCAATAAAATAACAAATAAAAAAGTCGATTACATTATTGTGTCGTCAAATTACACGATAAACTTTCGTGCAGATAATAGTTTGGAAATCCGTAGTCCTCTCAGAATATGTTAAAGCCAACGGGCACCGCGGCAGTGAGTAATATTTGTTTAGGGTCTGGCAAACTAGCAGCGAGGGTTGATTAGGAAGGGTCGTATTGTTTGCCACTGCGGCGGACAGATGGCGGCCTCCGCCGGCTCAATGCTTGAATGCGCTATTTAGCGTACACAGCCGCGCTTCATTGTAATGGATTATTACATTAGCACTTAACACGCTCAGTCGAGCGAGAACCAGAAACGTACCCCTCCACACCGACTTTGTTAAAGCTTTTATAGCGTTGCGTTGCATGCGAGCAACTCTAATAGAATAACAAGTCATGTTCTACTTTTTTATTTAATATCATGCTTGTTTTTCTTTACGCTACACGACAGCTCGCCTCGGGTTAAACACTCAATAAAGCGAGATTGAAAATAAATTCTAATCAATGTAATGTTTAGATACGGCTCTGAACATTTTTTGTAAGATTTCATTGAACTTGTGACGTTTCAAGGTCGGTGAAGATCTGTTTCGCTTTATATCGAGCATCGACAGTTTGTATTATAAATGATCGACATTGCGATGTCTATAAGGTCTATTTGGCGTCCTGAGAAGTAGCTTCCCTTGCGTCGTGTCGTGACCGTACGTCGCACCGCTGCGCGTTCGTTGCCGTGACCGCAACTAACGCGCGTTTTCCGCTCTTTCTGACGACGACTAATTGCTTAGATTTTCTTTTGTTAGTCACGGGGCCAGACCGTAGTGAGACCGTGCCGAATCAAACCTACTTACGCTGTGAATTGATTGTTTCGTCTTTGTGTGGCTATATCGACACGGAGACTTATTGTTCTGTGCTCCGAGCCATTATTCACGCCCGAACTGACTTTCACGCTGCCGATTATCGAAACGGTTCTCTTACTTAGAAGCGGCCGTTGACGCAAATCTTTTGATAACATAATTAGTGTTGCACTAGAGGAGAGAATGTTACATAATATAATGAGTCGATAAGAGTGGGTTGTTCTAATGCCCGTACCGTACCGTGCGCAATTCAATAGTTGAAGAGTACTGGGTAAATTAATAACGGTGGAGTGATTTCATGAAGTGTCACGAATGTTGAAAGAGACAATAGGGTGGCGCGGAGCGAGCTCGACTCGGCGGGATGTCGATAAAATACTTTGTCGAGGTTTACGAGCGTTGACACCCCTGCGGAGCTCGCTTCACTGCACGCATTCGCCCGCCAGCCCGCCACCGCCACCCTTCGCTCCTCGTCCGCTGACACTCGCTTGTTATGAAATATCAATGACGTGGATTCAATGCTAACTTGGATATAACGTCGGTACCTACCTACCTATAAATAAAATAGCTTGGTAGGTTTATGTTGTTTTGATAGAACCATAAAGGTTTACTTTGAAATGGTCGTAAAATGCTTCGACTAACAATTCGTACGCTAGCTTAAAGCCCGCTTTTCACTATGGGATATAATAAAATATATATTACATCTTGAGATATAATATTTTATCGCTCGTCATACATTTTGTCAAAAAAATATTTATAGTTTGGGATGTAATAATAATAATAATAACGTTTATTGGATAAAACTAATATATACAATAAGTAATATACAAAAATGTATGACGAGCGATTAAATATTATATCTTATGATGTAATTTATATTATATTATATCCCATAGTGAAAACCCGGCTTTATATTCCTAACGTAATACCTATAAACAAATAAGTTAAATCTTTAAAATAGTCGATTATTTTATTGTGTCCTCAAAAACATTCTAATAACAATAATAATTGGACTGTTTTACAAAAAACTTAAACCGATTCAAACTACACTAAAAAGTAATCAAATCCTGATCTGATGACAATGGGACCAAACGGGAAGTGTACCATTCCAGACAAAAAAAGAATTTTCCAAATCGGTTAATAAATGACAGAGTTATGAGGTAACAAACATAAAACCGAATTGAGAACCTCCTCCTTTTTTTTGAAGTCGGTTAAAAATAAATAATACATCGTTTCCTATTAGTTACCAACATACCTGATTAAGGAGGTAAGTTTGTGACTATCAGGTTACAATCATAAATGATTAATTCATTAAACAAACATTTAAACAATTAAAGTATTATAGGTATTATAAATACCTTTTTAACCGACTTCAAAAAAAGGAGGAGGTTCTCAATTCGGTTGTATTTTTTTTTTTTTATGTTTGTTACCTCATAACTCCGTCATTTATTAACCGATTTGGAAAATTCTTTTTTTGTCTGGAAGGGTACACTTCCCGTTTGGTTCCATTGTCTTTAGATCAGGATTTGATTACTTCTTAGTGAATTTGAAGTCGGTTTAAGTTTTTTGTAAAACAGTCCAATTATTTTTTTTAATAATAAATAAATACGCGATTGACCTGCCAATTTATAAAAAAAAGCAATGTCATCAATACAAAGCTGAACACGTTCGGCCGTATAATTTAATAATCAACGGGTTATTGCAATTCCATACATAACGTTGGGATGCGTTTTGCCCTCGGGCTGTCCCTTGCGTTGATGCGTTGAAATTATTCATGCGAGGGGCGGTGGATTGTTTGGGGCTGCATTAGGGTTCGTCCGCTCCACACCCGGATCTCATTGATAAAAACATTGCACGTGACCGATCCGCTTACCAACAATTTATAATGAAAACCCCCCACGATTAAAATTTTATACCATGTTTCTAATACTCTGTTTACGGGTCTTTGCTTTATGATTGTTGGTTTTGTTATCAACTAGAACGCTTATGGATGATTAAAATCGCATTTTTCTGGCTTAATATTAATTACAGGGTGATATTTTTTATTATAGGTATGTGTAGAGGATTTTATCCACACGTAAACATTTCGATCGGTCATTTAGATTGCTAATACTTAATTATCGCTATTTTTATTGACTATCGTCGTTACACTTCAAAAGGAATCGAAGTATAGATTTTGTGTCTGTTAAGATATCACAAGATATTTTTATCATGAGTCTGGTAGGGTAATTGCGCCGGTTTGCCGTCCAGTACCACTTTTCGTCCATATGACTGAGGTGTTACAAACACGTGCGTAAGAATACTATCCTATCTTCCCGCGCAAGTTTGGTCTTGTTGCGATCCATAATGTCTAATTAACAGTTCTACCAATATGAAAATGATATTATATATATATACAAGTAGTGACTTCAAAAATATTAAAGTCAGTGGCTTCGCATCCGTGCTTTGCAGACGTCAATGCGCCAATAAAAAAAATATGCCGATAAGAAAAGTTCATGGTAAGTTTAATTACTATTTTAGCTAGTTTACGTAATGTTTTTGGCAAGTATGTCTATTTATAAACATAATTAACACAATTTTAAGTGTTTTTATAGTTGTTTTATGTAAATCTTAGTCAAATTTAGTGGACTAATACTAGCATACCAATTTGCAAAATATTTGGTTTTCGTCCACGTGGACGGAAACCCAAATAGCTATGTGAATGTTTGTAATGGTCATTTTATTTAAACGGACGTATAAAATAATGAATTTTCTCCCAAGAATGATCTTTATTGCTATGAGTTTCGATATTTTAGTTTCCGTCCACTCCTTTGTCAGTGTTGTGGCAATAAAAATGTTTAAAGGACGTGGACGAAAACTAAAAAAGCTTATAATGTAGTGTTCGTTTTCATCCATGAACGAGTACTGGGGTGGTCGAAAATTAAAAAAAGATATTCTTTTGCATTACTTTTTGTCCATAGACATGTCATTTGTATGCTAGCCATTACTAGCTGTTTCCCTGCGATTTCACCCACGTTCCCGGGATAAAAAGTAGCCTATGTCCTTTTCTATACCATAGGCTATCTGCATACCAAATTTCATGATAATCGGTTGAGTAGTTAACTTAATAATTTACCTGCACTCCTTTTACGACACAGTGGTCGAAAACTAGATCACACTAGGACGAATACCAGTTTTTTTGGACGAAAACTAGCAAAAACCCCTACTTTTGATAAAATGTTTTTTATAAAAAGAGCTGTGAAAATGATTTATTTTCTCTTAACATTAACCCAAAGAAGACTAATTAAGCATACAAAAAATATATAATACATTTAAGTAAGGGTACTTCAAGGTATTCATTTCGCATCACAAAGCTGGCAACTCCGATAATTGGACGAAAACCAGCGCAATGACCCTATAAGTAAAACACTATATTCAATTACATACCGGTATATGGAAAAGGATATAATATTGATTTGTTATACCTAATGTACCTATAGGTATTATAGTAAAGTGTCGTGTGTAAAGCACTGCAATGGAAAGCGGCTTGTAGCGTGCCTTATCAAATTATAAGTGTTGAGTGTTAGCATCAAGCAACGTGCAGGTAGCGAGGGGCCCCGGGCCCCGCACAATGGGAGAGATATCTCGTACATCAGCGTTGTGAATTGTCTAAACGAACGCAACAACTCACAATGAACGCTCCGTCCGTTCGGTCGCTCGTCAGTCGTCACCCCTCGCTTTAAAGCGAAATTATCTCTCCATCTACAGGGTGCGTCGCTGTCGCGCGGCAGATGGCGCTTGCAATAAAACCACTAAACGCGATATCGCCGCTCGCTGCCCCTCCGTCCGCTTTATTATTTGATCGGGGAGCCAAATTAAAGGATTTGCCGTAACCCCTCAGCTGCGACCCTCGCCCGCCAACAATCACCTCTGTATTAACTCTAATTGTGTTTTCAAATTCAACCCCTATAATGCCAGGGATGCGATGTGCTGCGCCATGTAAAAAAATTGGGCGTATTCACCCCTGGCGCTATATTAAATCAGTCTTACCGTACGTCGTGTTCTCCCAAACGTAACATGCCATTTATAATAATAATGTGAGTAATTTACTGAAATCACTGTTCGAGTGTAATTATCTAGTGTAATTTGCCGGCGACTCGTGACTAATAAACACAGTTTTATTTTAATGCCAGCCTCAACGCAATGAAACATCGTAAATAATATGTGTATAAGTAAGGACTCGTTCGATGCTCGCGGCGCGGGCGTCTCGGCATGCTATCTATCTGACACACATTAATCTAACTATCTTGTTCTTATTCATGTTGTGAATTGCGTTATTATGATTATATCGATACGTTATGTTTAGATTGACATTGTCATGTCACTGGTTGTCACGTGATTATGTAAAGTAACAGCTGTGCGTGTTATTTACAAATTATATGATGTCGTTATTTTTTGTAAAAAAATATGCCTCACCTACAGTTTGCCTTTGCACATTATAAGAAAATGTCTTATGTCATAATCTATATATATAAAATGCTTTGTCCTGAATGACTGACTGACAATCAACGCACAGCCTAAACCGCTGATCGTAGAGAGCTGAAACTTGGAGGGTGTGTTCTTTGTATGACGTAGGCATCAGATAAGAAAGGATTTTCCGAAATTCTACCCCTAAGGGGGTGAAAAACGGGGGCAAAGTTTGTATGGGACAACGTGATTCATTGGTCCGATCTACTTAAAATTTTGCATAAACATTCTTTAACAGAATTGATGGAAGACGTGTTTCATATTTTATTGAAACTCATCGCCAAACGGGGCTAAAAAGGGGTAGAAAGTTATTTTAGGGGTGATTTGCATCGAAGTTGATATCAATACTCCTTAGTAGGGCATGTAATATCGGAATGTTTTTCAATTCCGATATTGATTTCCGATATTGGATCTCAATATCGGAATTCCGATATTAATATCGGAATTAGACATTTTTATTAAAAATTGCATATATTCCTTATAAATAGCACATATTCCTTATAAACTTTACATAATTATCTATCTATACTAACATTATAAATGGGAAGAGTTTTTTGTTTGGTTAAAGTGGCTAATCTGTAGAACTGCCGGTCAGATTCGTTTTTTTTTTCCACTTTTAGGAAGCTACATTCTCCTCGAGTATTATAGGCTACTTTTGATCCCGAGAACGCGGGTGAAACCTCGGGGACAACTAGTTCGTTATAAAGTTGGATTGAAAACATCTTCTGCTCAGTCGAGCACTCCTGTCAAAGTGCTCGTGGTTGCAATAGATAGTGTACATCGTGGATCTTCACTGTTCTCCTTGACTAGGGTTACAACTTTCGTAGCGTTGCGAGTACACTCTCCCACCCTGGACAATAAGACTCTTCATCGAGTGTTCGTTTCTGCAGATGTAACCAAATAACTTCAGAATTCGAAGCTGCATAGTCGATGAAAAGCTATCTGTTTTTCTAAGCTCCTGCAGGATCGAGTTATTGGTGTGAAAGGCCGTCAACGGAATTTTCAAGAAGCGTCCTCAGCAGCACATCTCCAGTGCGTCAATTTTCCGGCGATCTTATAGGCTTAAGGACCAAGTTTCGGCTCCTTAGAGAAACATCGGAAAGACCAGGCATCTCATAAGTCGAATCTTTGTTTTCCTGGTTATCCTACGGTCTTTCCAAATCTTCCTACTGCTGATCTTGTCAATGCGCATGGTCTTCTGATCTCATCTTCACAGTCTGCTATGTTGGAAGTGGTAGAGCCGAGGTAGATGTATCTTTGTCGCAGTACGTCCATTCTATTAAGTTAGGCCCGGTCTATTATTAATATTTTCATCTTGTGTGTTGATTGCAAGTCTGAATTGGAGATTAGTGGTTTCATAATGAGCCAAGAGGTCCTCCATGCTATTATTGGAAAATCTCCTCGTCTATGAGAAAAAGAAAGTTTTTCTTGCTAATATTTTCCTAAAAACAAAGCGTCAAGCATTTTTATGGATAATGAACATCGTATTTTGTTGAAAAAACACGCTCGCTTGCAACACTGGTAGGCAAAATTGATGTACGATACGTTATTTTATAGCTCTAGGTGACCATACCTTGTGGCGCGCTTAAAAGCTTTATTTAAAAACTCAAATAGAAAAAAATACCGATTCCGATATTACGATATTGGATCAGTCAATTCCGATATTGTAATATCGGAAAAAACTGTCCGAGATTCCGATATTACGAGATTCCGAGATTCCGAGATTCATGCCCTACTCCTTAGTACTTTTGATTTAAATAACATTTTTTATTTTGACACATGTTTGAAATCTCAATCCGATTTTCACAGATTACAGAATAAGGCAGATGGAGCGAACGGAACACGGGAGTGAGGCCAAAAAAGCAATACAAATTGAAAAACCTGGGGGGCAATTACGTAACTAAATTTTAATCATTTTCGAATTGAAATCGGTTCAATATAGCGGTTTTCTGATAACTTTTTACGTCCTGATAAATGCAAATACAAACGGTGGTTCATTAGAAATGGAACCATTTCCGATTTTGTAAAATTTCTACCGATTCAGAGGTTATTTCAATCGGAATTTCTTTGCAATAAAGTTACGTAAACCACGTACTTTTATTCGCTTTTGAATTTGTATTTGCTGTGTTTAAAAAACTTTATTTAACGAAAAACATATTCTTTTTAATAAATTAGCACATAGCAGCTTTTAAACATAGCATATATAAATTCAAAAGCGAATACCAGGTATGTGTTTTTCAATTTGTACCTAATTGCTTTTTTTGGCCTCACTCCCGTGTTTCGCGCGCTCTATCTGCCTTTTGTTCTGAAATCAGTCATGCTCTTTAAAATTGGAATGTCAAATATAAAAGAATATTTAAATCGGATTAAAATACGAAATTTGTTTGGAAGTTAATTTCCTCGGACTTTTTGGCGGGAACTTGCAGAGTGACGTTACGTTTTCATTTTTATATTCATAAAGTTTTAATGCATATCATCGGTGGTATTTTATTCAATAATGATCAATCCATGTGCACCAGTGAAGTGAAATGAATTATGTGTATCGTGTCTTTTCAAAAGTCCGTGAAGAGTTTTAGTACATGACCACCACTGTAGTATAACATGACTTTTATGGACGGTGACTGACTGCATGACGACTATGTGAAAGTGATTTATTGTGTCTAGAACTTATATAATATAACTGGAAATTGGCAAAATAGACACCCGTGTGACGCCCATGAAAAAACAAAGTTCATTTTCTCTATTTCATTAGAATATTTTGATTGCAGTTAATTTAATTTCATTCTCATTTGTTGTTATAATAATTAAATAAGATTCTTTAAGTTCGATTTTTTAGTGTAGGTATAATATAGGTTTTTAGTTTTAATTGTAAAAATATCTGTGTTTGATTTGTTGTGTCTAATAATCAGTGGCGTGCATTGGTTTTCGAAGGAGAAAATTCAAACCGTACGCGGGTGAAACCGCGGGGGTCTGCTAGTCAGAAATAAAATTTCTCATATAATAATATCCAATGCGACTGAATTTCTGATAAGACACAAGCATGACACAAGATTTTTTTCTTATAAAGTGCAAAAGGCCTTATTCTTACAAAAAAAAAAAAAACATTTTAATTATTGTTAGTTCGCATAATATCGGCAGCGGTGTCGGCGGCGTTTCCCCTACACGTTTAATGTAATTCTCAACACATTTCTACACGTTTATTTATCGCCCCTCGCCGTGGCGCTCGGCGCGGCGGCGTGAAACTAATTACCTACTGTGAATAAGGCCCCTGTTCCACGGGCCACCTTAATTGCACTGATTGAGACACGGATATTGATTTGGAAACACTTGATTTGTTGATGCTAGCGGGCCACGTACCCGGTATTAGACACTCGGCCCTCGTCGCTGGCTTGCGGTGGTCGGGCGTGAAACGGCCCTCATGAATAATGGACGCCTCGTTCGCTCCTTGACTTTTCATTTAAAACAGACGATTTCTATTCGACTCGTAAACTACACGCCTATGACTCACTCATTTCCCATTCAATGTAATAACCCGTAAAACTGCAGCTCGAGCGATGTAAGAATTTAAAGAAGCGGTCTCTTTACTTCGCATACTAAGTAAAATGTTCGTGCATTTACATAAATGTAGGCAGTTAGGTATGTAGCCGTGTGAGACTAACGAGAAGAATGCGGTCGTCTCTTAGCAATATTCATGTATTAAGTATTATGTAGAAAGATCATATCATTAAATCTCGCTTACATTATTATGAAAACGGTAACAGTAGTACGCTAGTACGTCGGTGGTCGCGTACCGTTCTCTATTCAAATAGAGTTAAACAATGCAAACTGGGTGAAGGGGTAACTACAAACAGTGGGGTTGCGACCCTAGCTATTATTGACGATAGGGTCCCTCACTATCTGACAGTTGCTTTACTCTATCCTATATAACGTATCTACAATGTATAAAACTGCACTTTGCCAGTGTCGCTAAGTGTAATTAAAATAAATGTAGTGTCTCCCAAACATTTTTATGCGAATACATCAACATAATGTATACGCGAGACTTGTATTTTTGCATATTTTATTTATATCGATTGTGACTTAAAAATAAATTTAATTATACGTTAATTTACATTACAAAGTGATTACAATCAGCGGTCAACGTTCGCCAATTTTAATGTTTAGTGTCCACTTGAGTTTCGGAGTAAATCTTTTACCACTTACTTTGTAGGCATTGTATTAATTATGACACAGCATAATATAAATTGCAAAGCGTCTAACATTACTTACCTACCATACTAATTATGATGGTTTCATGTTACATTGACAAGAGGTACCTTTAGAAGTTTTTTTTATTGTTCATTAATGTTACTCGTACCTACATATTTAATATTTGCTAGACAGTTGTAAGTGAGTAAAAAACTCAGTGGACAATATTTTTTGTTTGTCATTCTCTCTTCGATAACCATCTGCACGAAATCAAAATAATACCACTTAAGATTCGTGACTTAACTCATTTGGTTGTGTATCCGAGGCTTTATTTATATCCATATGAATATTGACTCATTTGGTTGTGTATCCGAGGCTTTATCCATATCCATATGAATATTTAATATAGGATACCTATATCGATACAATAATTGCATCGGCGCCACGTTGAATTATCAATAAGTTTAACTTCGCCTAATGGTTTTGATATTTGTAGGCGATGATGCCTGCATTCGATTCCGTCAGATAACTACGCATTTAGCACATTGCTAATTTGCTTAATCATAAGCATTTGAATAATGGCCGAATAATCTTGATGAATTTCTAGTATTAATTAACATTCGAATAATATATTTTCATCGATCTCGAGTAGGTAATCTCGACCAGTGATAAATTATAGCTCTGATCGATAACTTAAAATGTGTAACAGCTAGATATTTGCCTTTGCCACAACCCAAAGAAAAAAGCGTTTGCGTCTATTATTGCTATAATAGTCTATACCTTCTTACTTCCATTTCATAAATTCGGTACTGGCCCTGATTCTGTTGTTTACAACTAAACTAATTTTAATCTCACTATGTCTCTTTCTAACACAGAACATAAGAAAAGGATGTAAGAAATTTAGTCCTGTCAAATTAGTCCAATGCTCGTTTTCAATTTAAATTTAGTCGCCATCTATCGCGGTTACGCCTAAATACACGCAAAATAAGACGGCAAAGATTAATTTGACAGCTTGAAACATGTTCTATCCTTTTTCAATAATGTTCGTAAGAAAGAGATGAGATGTGACTAAAATTAGTTTAGTGCGATTTACAACAGAATCGGCACCATTGTGTGTTTCTGAGGCGATTGTTACCTTCAGTACATACACGTAACTCAAACAAATTAAGATGATGGAAGATTAATCAGGGCCTTACACCACTTTTGGCTATATCATCACATAGGTACCGTAGTGATATTTTGGTCAAAAACATACCCAAATGTAAAAAAGTTGCACGGATCTGTTTTTTATTTGGTGTTACTAGATTATTTTGTAGTGTCTCGTTAAATAACCTGTTTGTAGCTTAGATGACTAAAATTTGGATTCAGAACATCTTTTATATAAATAAAAGCTTTATTATTATTATGTATTTGGCTTAAAAAATTAAAGAAGCTATTCGTAAAATAGACGATAGAAATTCATTTCGTCGTAGCTAAGCAACCCCCTATGCCGTGCAGGATCACTCCTACACAGCTCATCAAAAAAGAATGCACATTAATTTGTCGACACTGTTGGTTCCAATAATTGCAGCCAATCATATGTTGTGTGTAACTAGGTTGACATACGTACATTTCGCCTAGTTGTCTACATAATGTTTGCGTGTGGCGCCACACGTGTCGTTATTTCAACAAACACAGGCCAATATAGCACGCAAACGTGGCGTACTCGCCTACTAATTTCCCCTACTAATGACTAATTCAACGGGCAAACAAATCGCGCGATGTGGGCGTTTTAACACAGATATCTACCGTTGTCTATTCATGTTATTTATATTGTTTGTTATTTTAAATTGTTACCTATTCACAGTTACGGCATTTAAACTGCTTGTTATTCAATAGAACCATTAATTATCTGAAGTGATTATGTAGGTTATTTACTGAGAACTAAAGCACTCGCATTTTCTACGGTAATGTTTAGATTTTATATAATTTGATAAATATTTTCTAGTCAAGTATCCAATTGTACATAGATACCTAAGTGGGTATCTAATATTAAATATAGATACAATATCAACCAAGCTCTAAACGAGGCAATATTACAAAGGGAAATTGTATCCATAATCCGTATTAAACAGGATCTTTCTATTAATTTCGTACGGTAAAGTAAATAGGTGTCATGTAAATAATACTGGCCAAATATTTTTAATTAAAGCCCTTAACCCTTCACAAAGCCGTACCGATCGGGAGTAGAGACAAGTCCAGCTTAGCAATAGGGTGGTGGGGGCACCGGGCAGGTTGGGTTGCGGCAGTGCGGGCTGCGGGTGCGGTTAGCCGCGCCGCTGCGGTCGCGCGGTCGTCGGACCGAGCCGCGCCGTGCCCGCACTCGCTCCCTTCTCACTCGAAAATACAAAGCTGTTTTGTGTATAAATTCAACATTTTCAACATCATATTTGTATAACGCAGACATTTATATTACGTTGTTCCAAGACATTATTCTTGATTATATAGACATAGATTATTCTGAAGATGGGCATGAAATAAACACTATCATTAGAGGTGTACTAATTATATTCAATTAAATTCTTTTAATTGCTAACAAATTGAGGAATCGATTAATTTTAACTATCGTTTATTGTTATTTTTTATTAGCAAATCTATTAGAAAAACGCATTTAGTGGAAGGTCGGTATTTCCGGATACAGTTAACCTACATAATTTCAAGGAACGCAGCATGTATAATTCGTCGGTAACACTCAATGTCGGGCGCATCTAACAAATTAAACAATATTCATAAGCCGCGTGGGCTCGCTCGACAGACGCTCACAATAAGCATCGAGCTCGCTAGCAAACAGGCTGGGCAAACACAGGCTGAGTAAACTCGCAAACTCGAGCCCTCCGCTCTCCGCGTCCGCTCCCGCTGCAATGCAACTAAAATATTATAGGTACTAAAATACTGAAGAAATGTATATTTATTTAATTACAAATAACTTTACGTTTGTTTATGTACCTACTCAGTGTTTGATCACTGATATTGGTAGAAGAGTTGGAGAACCTACCTAAAGGTTTAACTCGGTACGTGTAGGCAACTCGGCACAACGAGATAGTAAACAGTACACTGCAAATGGTTTCCGTAAATAAGCACGCTTCTATCTAGCCAACTGGACGTTCGGTTCTCTTTACTGCACTGCAGCCATGTCTACGTACAAAGGCCTGGAATCTACTACGTAGATACTTACTCGTATACCTAATTGTATGGTCCTATATGTAATTCGTGTTTGTAAACAAACAATATTGCACAATATAATTTCATGAGCAAAAAGTTTGATATCAAAGTTATTTTGATTCTCTTGGACACTAAAACATTAAGTGCAAGGTTGTTATCTGACAACACATAAATCATTTTTATGTCGAAGGCGATTAACCAGCTAAGAATGGCTGATATACTCGTATCATGTATATCACAACATAATATTTCCTACAAATCCCACCTATCTAACACTTTTATCGTCAGCTTTGGCGATCATACAAAAATACTGATAACTAAGTACTACAGGATGATATCTAGGTACATATTTTGTCATGAAATTTGCTTTAATCTGTACAAATCCGTGATAAACTCGATATCATTTCCGAACAAAAGCAAGACAGAAGGGTATAGAAAATCATAAAAGTAGATAACAATCAAATTCTAGGTGAACTTATCGGTGTATTAATGTTGTTATTCCAAATAAGCAGCTGATATGATGAACGGTATTATACCGCGATAGCGCGTCGGCAATCATCGTTGCGAAACTAAAAATAATAGGCGCGCGTGGAACCGAAAATAATTTGACGCGAACACGAATACACCGAGCGAAACAATTCATACGAGAGCGCAGCGCTCCGACATACCTATACGTGAGAACGCGCACTAACCGTGGAGGCTTCGTTGCACACTGCATAAATTAGTACTGTATTAACATCGCTAATTGCTGTACACTGCCAAATAGACTTGTATTATTATAGTGGGCCATTGTGTTCTTGTTCGAGTACAAGGCGCTCGCGCTGCCTGTACGAGCTGCGGGCGGAGGAAACGCGGAGTCATTACAGCGCGGCTCGTTAATACCGGCAAAAAGCTCAGCGCGCGCACCGCACCGATGATTGATTCCTCTATAGAAACCGCTTGTGAAACTATCTAGTGTCTACAAATTGGTCAATTCATATTCGAGAAACTTGTTTGTTTCTTCTTTATTATCACGTAAGCGCCTGTTTGCGGTTTCGAATAAACTATTATGAGGCATCTACACGTTTTGTTTGTTTACGGCTTTTACTCGTATGACTATTTAGTAACCTGTGCTTTTACTTAGGAACGTTATATTGCATTCGCGAATAGGTACAAAGCGATTCTCACATTCTTATATAAATATCGGAGAGCGTTGTTTTCAAGTATGTCGAGTAATCTACACGCTTATAAGCGCTCTTGTAAAAAGTGCCGAGTCAAAAAGGCTTCACGCTTTACCGAGAGGTAAGATACACAAAGGGCAATAAACGTTTGGCGTGGACCTAAACAAACAAGGGTAGCTAGGAAGCTGGCTCTTTGTTTGGCGAGAAACATGCGAGTCAACACGGCCCCTCTCCACTTGAACGGGTCGCCATCCCTCCCTATTACGGAGCCGTGTGTTGTTACCGCGTCTCGCGTTGCCGTTGTCGCATGTCCACGCTAATCCGTCGATCTGAATTATCCGCTCTAGACGTGATCCTCATGGGTTCAACCAATTTACGACTTCGGTGACTGTCGGCACTAATAGTGACCCACACGTTGTTATTGAACACTTACCAACCTACCAATACGACTAAATTGTACACATGTAATTTTTGTACCGACTCTCCGCCTACACACGAGTTAAAGTTGCTGATAGTGTGTAATGAACTCTGATAAGTGATAACAAATCGTCTTGTCACAGTCAAGTGTCTAATGAAGACATTGACATTATTTTTTCACGTTGTATGCCAATCTAAAACATACAACATGTGTTGTCAATGATACTGGTCTTATTTCAAGAACAGGTTCGCATTAATTGGTAAAGCGTGTTGTAATTTTATGAATTCTCAAAGTAGCTATAGGTATACTGTATTCTCTTTTCCGTGGGTATACGTGTTTATTTGGCCCCTGTGGGGTGGGTTGGAAGCAACGAGGTTTAAATTGACAGGTGGCGGTTATTCGAGCGTAGCTGGCTGGCTCTTGATCGCGCAATTACAATCTGATTACGAGGTGACACCGGCACAGTCGCGTCGTTCGGCGCGCTACTCGGCACCAGCTGCACGATATCGAGATAACGACGTGTCCCGCACTACACACCCACTCGACGGCGGCACTCCAATCGACTCGTTCTTGTCCAATAATTATATCCATTTGTTTATAATGAATATTAATGACGCGCCTTGCCGGCCGAACGATTCTGTTTACTATAAGTATCGACGCTCGAGCACCAATTATTTTAAGTAAGGGTAATTATAATGTCATTCTCGAGCGAGCACTTCACTTAACTGCGTGGGTAATTGGACAATATTTAAATATTTTAGTAGCAATCGACCCTGCCCTATTTTCACCTGTGTTTTACATTGATCAATAAAAACATATCTTAGTGGCATGTTGAATGAACAGTATGCGGGTAGCAATTAGAAAGCTAACGAAAAGCGATGACAGTCCGGGCGCTACAATATTGATGTGTGCCAGCCACTAATGTCCCACGGCAGGCTATGTTTAAACAATTATTGCTCGCAAATGCGATACGAATCGATGATAATGTTGGCCTCTGTCTGCTGCAATAATAGCCCATTTATCGACTCGACTGCCATTTCGCCGGAGGAATTATTTATTGGCTCGCCATAAGAGTGACGTTCGCTTTCAATACAATAGCGAGCTGTTTCGATTGGCGACTTGTCTGGTTTAATAAAGTGGAAACTTTGCCGAGAGCACTGCGGCTAAGATAAGCAGTAGTCGGCATGCATAAATAATTCCTTAAAGAGTTGTTAGCCGTTAATGAAGGCGAAACCGCGGCACGTTGCCAGAGTGCGCTACTATTCTTAAAACAATCGAGGTAAAAGCTGTGGTAACAGTACTAAAGTTGATCTGGTGAAACTCTCGCAAGCGAGTACGCTGTTAACCTTATCAAAGTTTAACTTTCCGCTTGAAAAAGTTTAGCTAAAGCTCTATTGTTTTTAATGTTAGTTATGTTAAAACGCGTCTGTAGCGGAGCGAAAAAATCTTTAGAATGAGGCTGACATTCCTGATGTAGTAGTGACCTTCTGGTGTTAGTTGATATTCACATCGCTCCCGCTGATGTCGTTAGTGTGTGCGCGCCCGCAAGCGTGAGCATTCTACTTCTACGAGAGAGACAATAAATTGCGGCGTGCGACCGCGACCGACCGACCGCGACCCGCATTTAGGTCACCTCCTCACCACCGCGCGCCGCCGCCGCCGCCGCCCGCGCCTTGTGCAGCTTATGCACTCTCCACACGAAGTAAACCCTCCATGCCTCTTCCATCTCACTTAAAACTGTAATTTAACATTACTCGAAATTGCAAATGTAAAAAGCTTTTAAAATTCTGCTTTGTTATTTCGTGCAGGTACCATTTATGAATGGTTGCTGTGGGGTTTACTCGTCGATTGCCAAATAAAACTCCCCTTCCAATAATAAAAAACTCAAGATGGACTGTATATTCATAGATCAAAGTTACAGAGTCGATTACAACTAAAAAACAGTCAGAACTTAGGCTATGGTAATTGTGATAATTGCAGAGAACATTGTCCATACATTAGGACTTAGTACTTGGGTGTTTTTAGCACATCTTGACCATCTACGAAGATAAAGAGTAAAAAATGCTGTTTTAACCAATAAGAGGAAACCGGAAACATCACCTGATCCTAGGCCACACGCTATTGGACCCCAAGAGCGTCGTCGTTACTTTTTCCAAGGTCGCTACTCCTGATCCTCAGTTCCAGAAATGCTCCTCTAACCCATATAGTCGTCCTTGTCAAAATGTCATGACATCCCTCTTTTTCCCGCGTAGGTGTCCCTAACCAACAGTTTACAATGTAAAAGAAAGTGGTCAAGTGTGATCCAGTGCTAAAAACACGTAAAGTCTCACATAGTGAAAATACCTATTTCCATACATAATAACAGTGATCTGGCTTTAAAACAGAGTGCCATAATCAAAATATTACAAGTTATTTTGTCAAATTTACAACATTTCCAAAAAGTTTACATTTTTGCTTATAACTTATAACTTATTGACAATTTAACTATTTCACAATAGGCTAGGGTATGTAAATACACTTTATTTTGTAATACCAACAACATAATTTTCAAATGCCCATAACTTTTTTACCTGTGAATCCTTACGCGCCATTCATACGGATTCGGTACCTAAATATATCTGTTAACAAAGATATAAAGTCATAACAATGACATATAGGGCTATTCTATTGATAAAAACATGATTTATGACCTAGGGAAGCCAGGTACATAAGGCCATTTACTGCTCCGAGCGAGCAAACGGCTCTCGTACCGGTAACGCTAATAGTTCCGGGCGACGAAACGCGCCGACCAATCAGAGCGCAGGCTCCTCCCCCAGAGGTTATAAATAGAACTCGCAACGTTGAGCTCTTGTCAGTACGTAGTGATCCTTATCATGTTATGCTACTAAATTTCATTTCTTATCAATCTAAATACCTAAACCTAACAATTTAAATCATGTGACGTCATTGTCCGTAACATTCTCCCCCCGGCGAAGAACCTCGCAGCCCTTATCAATGGGCAGGACAATAAGACGCCTAACAGGTCGCCGAAAGATCCCCCCGCGCGTCCGCACATCCACGCTTCGAACTACGTTATCGGGTCCTACGTACACTTGTTCGACGAGGCCTCGGGGCCAAACATTACGTGGCAATGATCCATCCGCAATGATAACGACATCACCAATTTTGACGTTATCGTGATCTTTCCTAACATCGCCTCGTGGCGTTAACGTGGGCAAATACTCCTTAACCCAACGAGCCCAAAACATATTGGCCAGAGCTTGAGCAGCACGCCATGTCTGTCTATTCGCCACCTCACATTCCCCTACAAACGGTAGTCCAGTCGCTGTGCCTAATAAAAAATGATTAGGCGTCAACGCCTCAGCGTCATCTGGCTCTACTGGGACATGTGTGAGTGGGCGCGAATTTACTGTGTGCTCAATTTCTGCCATTAATGTGGCCAAAACTTCCTCTTTTGGAGCTCGCTCATGCAATACCATATACAACGCTGACTTAACAGTTTTAATCATGCGTTCCCACGCTCCGCCTTGGTTCGGTGCGCCCGGGTCAATGTACCGCCACTCCACTTGTTTGCCCAGAGTGTAGTTCTGCATTTCTGGCAGCCATTCTTTGTAGGCCTTGCCCAATTCTACCTCAGCGCCATGGAAGTTGGTGCCGTTATCCGAGAGGAACTTCTGCGGCCATCCTCGGCGTGCCGCCATTCTTCTCAAGGCCATTATGGCAGAATCGGTACTTAGGCTTGCAATTAACTCTACGTGAATAGCTCTCGTAACCAAACAAGTGAAGAGCATACCCCAACGCTTCTCCCTACGTCGGCCTATTGCCACCCACATGGGGCCGAAACAATCTATGCCGCAATGAGAGAACGGTCTCGTGTGTGTACCAAGACGGACTTGCGGTAGATTACCTTTCACTGGTATTGCCGGATTTGCCCTACGCATTTTACATGTAACACACTGCCGTAGGATCGTCTTTACCATGGGTCGTAAACGCAATACCCAAAATTTTTGTCGCAGGGTGTTGACGATCTGTTCCCTACCTACGTGACTCTGGCTCGTGTGTTCATGTTTAATAAGCAGCTGTGCCAAAGGATGTGCACCATCGAGTATGGGCGGTTCCTTCATACATTCTGGCACCGTAGCTGCGTTAATGCGACCATTTAAAACGAGAATCCCATTTTCGTTAACCTTGGGATCTAATTTGTATAAGCGACTTGAGCGATCGACGTGTTTGTCCTTATGAAGCTTGTACAATTCACTTGCAAAACTATCTTTTTGCGCTTCTTTGACTAACACGCGTTCAGCATCCCTAATGTGCTTCGCGGTTACGCCGGTCGCACGCCGTCTGCACTTGTCTACGAACGCTAACACGACAGCCATTGTTCTCAACAATCGTTCATACGATGAGAACCGTTTGAACTCGACAAAGGCTGGTTCCGTATTTACGTGTGTTATACGCGCTTCGATTTCATCGTCTTGAGTAAGTTCTAGGTAGGTTTCTTGTGGCCACAAATCTTCAGGTTCCCTCAAAAAGGGTGGGCCTGTAAACCACCTGTCCTTACTTTTCAACCGAGTGTTACCCGACCGCGTCGCATCGTCGGCCACATTGTGTGCCGTTGGCACCCAGCGCCATTGGTCGATGCTTGTTAATTCCGCGATTTCACTCAAACGATGTGACACGTACGGCGTGTACTTGGCCGAGTCGTTTCTAATCCAATGAAGTACCGTTTTGGAATCGCTCCATAGGACAACTTTGGCTTTAACGTTATGCTGTTTCATGATGGCCGATGCCAATCGTGCGCCTATTAAGCTGGCTTGCAATTCCATACGCGGTATACTTTGAGTTTTCATTGGAGCGACTTTAGCCTTACCCGCGACCATTATCACGCTTATGCTTTTATCGCGATCCCTATAACGCCAATACGCGACCGCGGCATACGCTTGTTCGCTCGCATCGCAAAATACATGTAGTTCTACATTTTCGCGATTAAGCCCACCATAGCATCGTGGCAGGCGGAGGTTGCTAACGTACTCGAGATCGTCGAGCCATTCGTTAAACACCGTAGCTTCCTCCTCGGGTAGGGATTCGTCCCAGTCGATTTTCTTTTTCCATAACTCTTGCAACATTATTTTCGCTGTGATCGTATACGGACTAAGTAATCCCAGCGGATCGAAAATTGACATGACGGTCCCTAGTGCTTCTCGCTTCGTTGGCGTTCTCCATTTGTTCTTAACCTCCTCAGGTACTCGGGGCATCGCGGTATTAAACGCTAGTTCGTCGCTTGCTTGGACCCATAAAACTCCTAACGTTTTTCCATATTCGTGTGCATTCGCACCGAGTTCTTTCGGAGAACATGCTCGGCAATCGTCGGGGACAGATTCTAATAACTGCGGACGATTGGAGCTCCATCCCGCCAATTCGAAACCTGCTTTGCTGTGGACTTCTACAACTTGTGCCATCGTTTGGGCGGCTTCTTGTTCCGTTTCGAAGCTGTCCAACCAGTCATCCATATAATGGTTCTGCGTGATTGCTTGAAATGCCAATGGATGCGATTCTTTATGTTCGGACGCGTTTTTATCTCTTACGCTGTGTGCCATGAATGGCGAACTACGCGCACCGAATATCATTGACGTCATCGCATATTTCTTTGGTGGATCCGTTCTGTTGTCTCCTCGCCAGAGAAAATGTTGGGCCACGCGATCTTGAGGCTTTATCTTTATTTGTAAGAACATTTCCCTAATGTCCGCCGTTATCGCGACCGGTTTCTCTCGGAACCTAAACAGCACGCCATACAGTGATTGGAGCAAGTCAGGACCGTCGAGCAGAGCATCGTTTAAACACGTTCCATTGGTGCGTGCAGCTGCGTCAAAGACCATTCTTACTTTCCCCGGCTTGTTTGGGTTGGTTACGGCGAAATGAGGCAGGAACCACAGACGTTGATCTTTCGTATGATCTTTCTGGCATTCTTCCGCATAGCCTTTCTTTAATAGGCTGTTCACCTGCGTCGTATACGCTTCTTTGAACTGAGGTGACTTGTCCATTTTCTTTTCAATACCTCGAAGCCGGCTCATAGCCATATCATAGCTCGGTGGTAATGCGACATCGTCATCTTTCCATGGCAGTCCAACTTCGTAACGACCGTTTACTAGGGTTGCCGTGTTATTAAATATCGCCTTAGCGCGTTCATCTTTCGCGATAGGTTTCCTTTTGTTCGAGATACCTAATGCATCTATATCGAAATGCACTTTCACCAGCTCGTTTAGCTCGGTATCTCGCTCACGTTGGATTTCTTGCGATGTTCGCACGTGCAACACTACGTTATCTTGATCGCTAATAACGTTTCTAGGTACGAGTCCGTGTATTACCCAACCCAGTTGCGTTAACGATGCAGCTGGTTGGTTTCGCTCGCCTACCAATAACCTTCGCGTTACGATTAAATGCCAGTTATCTGCACCTATTAGGATTCGTGGCCTACCGTATTCGTAGCACACGTCCTCTGGCTTTAATTTACGAAGATGTGGTAGTTTCAATACATCGCGACTTATCGTTTGACTTCCTAATACTAAGTTCTTGACCGTACGAACTTTGACAGTATGGAGGTCCTTTTGACTTTTACCACGCAATTGAAGGTCAATAACCTGACTATTCGGTTCCCGCTGACTTGATGTGGCTCCATGAATGTGCAATGCCCGTATTGGACCTTTTGCCCCGAGAATGTTAGCCGTTTCTTCATCAATCAGCGAGATCGTTGACCCTTCATCGAATAATGCGTACGTATTTAAGTCAAGACCATTATGTGTCTTAATTACGATAGGACACACTTTCAGAAAAACCTGATGGTCTTCCGCTGATGCGTGTGCTGATGCCGTTATTGCCGGTTCATCAGTTTGCATGGGTGTGTCTGTTCCCTTTGAGTGCAAATACGGGTGATGAGGTCGACGACACTCATCAATGCCACATCGTTTGGCTTTGCACGCAAACCTTCTATGTTTGCTATTCAAACATTGGAAACAGACACCCGCTTCCTTAACCCATGTCCATCGTTCGGGTACCGACATAGCTTTCAATTTAATGCACTTAACCGTGTCATGTTCCGAGCCGCAGCAGAAGCACACTTTCTTTTTCACAGGTGTGTCTGTCAGCGTATACACGGGTGCTTTCTTTGGGGGTTCTTTCTTACGGTACGGACTATCGCGTTTCGTTTCACTATGTATGGGTCCGACGGTACCCTTGACCGCATACGAATGCTTTATAGCCCTATCCGCTTCCCACATAAGAAACTTCGACAGCGTTACGATCTCAGGCTCCGTGCCAGAACCATGGCTTTCGGCATAGTCATTCCACCTGAAGCGCAGGTGTGTATTCAACTTCTCTAGGACTTGCCTTACCATTAATGGGTTCTGTAAATAGCCTTTCTTATCAACGCACCCTATTACCGCGACTATGTTCTGCATCTTGATGGCGAAACTATTAATTTCTTCCGCAGAAGTACCCAATCGTGGTAGTTTCTTAATGTCATCAAGTGCCTGATCGATAATTAATTCCGGGCGACCGTAACACTGTTCGAGTGTGTTCATAATTATCGTTGGTTCCGTTGCCGTATGGAGGAGCGCTACTACTGCTTTACGGGCTTCGCCTCGTAGGCAGTTTCTGAGCCGCGCGAGGTTTTCTACTGCCGTAAAACCATGAAGGGTTGTAGATTCCTTCATTGCCGCTTTAAAAGGTAACCACTCGCCCGCTGCCCCACTGAAGATGGGTAAATCTTGTGTTTGCCTAGGCGGTCTACGATCCCTGGTCATACGCTCAAATGCTTCGGCCAATCTATCGATCGCACGTTCTTTCGATCGCGCTGGGGTCGGTGACCTTGGCCGTCGCGGCGGTGTCGGTGACCTTGGACGTCGCGGCGTTGTATATTCTATACGTTCTGGCAAACGAGGAAGTGGTTCTTTATCTTGCTGTTGCGGCGGCGCGCGGTACTCAGTGTCAATACGCTGTTCCGACTCCCCCCGTATTGCACTATCATGTAACCAGTCGCGAACCTTATCTGTGGTTTCCATATTTTCATCGGCGCCTATGCTTTCCCGGTCCGTTTCATCCCTAATTGTCGCTACATCGACGGCAAGACGCTTCTTAATAAGCATTGCTTGCAATTGTAGTTCTTCGCGGCGAATATCGGCTAACCGTTCCTCAGCTTCCAATTCCGCTTGCCTAATCCGGACTATGGTACTCGCGTTCGATTGATGCGATCGTACTGACGGAGCGCGCGTACTCCTTGCGACGGTCGGACGCGGCGCGAATGGATCAATCGCAGTTGTCGCGGAAGGTATTGTCGCGGTAGCTACGCTCGCGGCGGGTGCCGTCACGGTAGGCACGGTTGCGGAAGGTACGGTAGTCATCGCGGTTGACATGGTTACGGAATCGCGAATCGAACTAAATTGCGCGTTGGATGTGGACGGAGACGCGGGAGGATCCTCGAAGATCCTTTGCATTTTCGAACCCGCACGGCGCGTCTGAATCGGACTTCGCGGCGTAGTCATAATGTACAATTAACCAACAATAAAAGAAAAATAAAAAAAATAATTAAAAAAAAAAAAAAAAACTAATTTAAAATTATTAACAATAAAAAACCCGATAAAACCTATGAAACACGAATTTAACCTAACTTAATCCTAATCGGCCCAATTTTAGCAAAATTACCTTACTTGGCCAAAATTCAGCGAAATTACCCTACTTGGTCGAATCCCGGCTAAATTACCCTACTTGGCCAAATTTTGACTAAAATACCCTATTTTCCTATGGGGTCCGATTATAGGTCAAATTACCCTACCTCCCTAATTGTCCCTATCAATCCGTCAGGAGAGCCCGGACCCAGCCGGGATGTGCTCCTTCAGGGATGGAAATGTAAGGATAGGTATAAGGGGGAACTACCCAGCAGAGGAAAGTACAAGGATACGGGGCGCTCGGAAGTCGGCTGGAATGTCCGACCCCATTGGCAGTGCCTACAGTCTGGCCCCCGCACCGAGCTACTCTCGTAGTGGCGTAGTGTGCGATTTCAGTCCGCGCCCGGAGCGCTACAACTGGACTGGTGGTGCTGCACACACACCACACCGCCTTACGACAGGCGTTAACTCTGGACACCGGCCGTTTAGCACCGTGAGGTGGTCGAATGTACCAGAGCCACGGACGGAACCGTGTTTGTACTAAAACTACGCACGAAAACAGTTCGATGGAACCGCCACACAAAAGTCCACTAGGCGGCCCCGCCGAACTGTGGAACCCTACAATTATCACAATCACTGAAACGCCGTGTGCCTCGTTGCCCGACGCTCCTAAGGCGCTGTACCATACAGCGCTCTCCCCACGCCGACTGCCTCTTCAGTCGTCGCACCGTTCGGTGTTCTTCCCACGCCGACCGCTTCTTCAGTCGTCGCACCGTTCGGTGTTCTTCTCACGTAGAACTCGCAGACTCGTTCCGCCCTGGCAGCCCTGCCAGGACCGGTGGTGGTCGTGCCGTGCAAGCACAACTTCTTGCCCGACACCCCAAATGCCCGCCACCAGGCCGTTGAATTCTCGTACTTAGCGATGGACCACACTAACTATGGGATGTGGTCACCAATCGCTCCGCTTCACGCTGGTTTCTCAATCCGGCGTCGATGGACCAAAAACTGTGGGTTTTGGTTCACTGGTTCCTCAATCCGGCATCGGAGGACCAAAAAACTGTGGGGTTTACTCGTCGATTGCCAAATAAAACTCCCCTTCCAATAATAAAAAACTCAAGATGGACTGTATATTCATAGATCAAAGTTACAGAGTCGATTACAACTAAAAAACAGTCAGAACTTAGGCTATGGTAATTGTGATAATTGCAGAGAACATTGTCCATACATTAGGACTTAGTACTTGGGTGTTTTTAGCACATCTTGACCATCTACGAAGATAAAGAGTAAAAAATGCTGTTTTAACCAATAAGAGGAAACCGGAAACATCACCTGATCCTAGGCCACACGCTATTGGACCCCAAGAGCGTCGTCGTTACTTTTTCCAAGGTCGCTACTCCTGATCCTCAGTTCCAGAAATGCTCCTCTAACCCATATAGTCGTCCTTGTCAAAATGTCATGACATCCCTCTTTTTCCCGCGTAGGTGTCCCTAACCAACAGTTTACAATGTAAAAGAAAGTGGTCAAGTGTGATCCAGTGCTAAAAACACGTAAAGTCTCACATAGTGAAAATACCTATTTCCATACATAATAACAGTGATCTGGCTTTAAAACAGAGTGCCATAATCAAAATATTACAAGTTATTTTGTCAAATTTACAACATTTCCAAAAAGTTTACATTTTTGCTTATAACTTATAACTTATTGACAATTTAACTATTTCACAATAGGCTAGGGTATGTAAATACACTTTATTTTGTAATACCAACAACATAATTTTCAAATGCCCATAACTTTTTTACCTGTGAATCCTTACGCGCCATTCATACGGATTCGGTACCTAAATATATCTGTTAACAAAGATATAAAGTCATAACAATGACATATAGGGCTATTCTATTGATAAAAACATGATTTATGACCTAGGGAAGCCAGGTACATAAGGCCATTTACTGCTCCGAGCGAGCAAACGGCTCTCGTACCGGTAACGCTAATAGTTCCGGGCGACGAAACGCGCCGACCAATCAGAGCGCAGGCTCCTCCCCCAGAGGTTATAAATAGAACTCGCAACGTTGAGCTCTTGTCAGTACGTAGTGATCCTTATCATGTTATGCTACTAAATTTCATTTCTTATCAATCTAAATACCTAAACCTAACAATTTAAATCATGTGACGTCATTGTCCGTAACAGTTGCTATCGTCAAACACTCTGTAATAAGACTTTCTCTCTGAATAGAAAATTTATCGGTTTTAATTTTCGTTGAACTTCTCTTGTGTTGGTTTTGTACCCTCAAATTTAACCGAACATCTCTCATTTGTTCAAATTTTTTACACATTGTTAGTGCTCTTACTTTTTGTAGAGTCGTTTGATTGGAGTGAGCAGACATGGCACATGAATTGTATTCAATGGCATGTGAATAAAGTGACGCAAAGATACGAGAGCAAATGGAGCGTCACCGCTGGGAAGATGCAGCTCAGATTAAAAGCTTCACCGACTAAACCACGTGAAAATCGCGCAAAAAGAGGAGTCACCCGCGGCATTAGCGGATGAGTGTCGGAGCCATTAGTGCGCTACCACCCCCGCCACCCCTTAGTCACCCTCTCACCCCGAAACCCGACGTTCCTCTTTTATTTCTCGCGCGGGGATGAACTCCTTAATGACAAACCGTACTATATCTTTTGTGGAGAGCTCGCAAAAGTACGTATTTTGCGGCCCTTTTGTACGCCCGCTTTTTATTCTACCTTTCGTACTCGTAGACCTACCTACCGCTATAGATATACGACTGTGGAGTGCAGATGGAACGGGGATTGTGCTATTCCTAATAAGAAAAACACCTTTAATCTGAAACTGCGAGATACTTCGTTCTCAATAGTTTCCATTCCACCCCGTATTTGGGATATCGGAACTGTTCATACTGTTAGGGAAGATGATATGTAAAAGGGTTCTACAACTAGAATTAACATGATACCAACAGTTTATCTGATGCTAAGAGCGACCATAGTGTCGTAATTATGACCAATTAAGAATTTCGCGTTATGGATGCGGGTCGGAATCGTGATGATATCTTCCGTGAATTTCATCACGATTCTGCACATTAACTCCGAGAATGTTTATAACTCCGATTTCACTTTCTTGTTTATTCTTGGATGATTACATTGACTTATATTACCACTGGATGATTATAATTTCTTCTACGAAGGTAGCATACATCTACGTGGAGTGGTAAAACTACGAACATAACGATCTATACTTATCTTTATATATAAAATTCTACTGTACGTGTGTATGTCACTGAATTCCTCCTAAACGGCTGGCTGGACCGATTAGAATGAATTTTTTTGCTAAAACTTAATTGGTTTATTTAATTGTTTAATAAACATATTATATTGCAAGTTGCTCGACTTAAAACGCCAAATCTAACATAGGTACACAAATATCGTTAACGTTAAAAAAATATAGATGCACCATTTTCCAGAAACCAGTAAATTTTCACAATAACCATGTGAACGGCAAGGGAGCGGGAGGCGCCGAATGAAAATGTAATTTGCGGTAATTCGGGCGCGTCTCGCGGCCGCTGCGGGCGCGCGGCTTGCTCGCGTCACTACCCACTCGGTTTACAATACAATTCAATGTTACCTATACATTTTTTTATATGGTATTTTGTTAACCTACATGTAAGTTCTATCGCGTTGTTTCTCATGAAAACTCCGGCTGAATATTAGCTTTGGTATCATATCAATCAACCATACTGAACTGTCAAAAAGTTCACTCTCACTCTCACGTCTTTGTATCGTACAAACCTCTGTAAAAGTTCTTTACTATCAAATATTTAGAAAATAAAGTGTGAGCACTGCTAAGTTATTTTCACTCTCCAACCGATTTCTCAGTAAACGTTTAGCGATATTGTGAAGATGAGTTCATACCTATACTTAATAAAATATTGACTGGATTGTGCTAACAGTCATTAACAACCCATCACAATTTGCGAAAGTATGTATGCCGCAAACGAAATGAATTCACCAATGACCTTTTGCGTGGTTATTAGCATGTCGAGATAGGAAATTCGCAATTACGTATTCCAATACCAATAACCGTTACTCACGAAGTACCTTGATGTTTATCCAATCAGTGGAGAATCTGTCTTTCGTCTCGTCTCGTTTCTAAAATAATATACATATTTCTATTGAGAGCTTTGTGAACTTTGATTCATTGAATTTACTTGATCAAAACTTTGAAGTAGTTCAATTATACTATTTTAATTGAAAGACTTATAAAGAAAATTATTTTTTGTAATGACCTAACATCAGAAATTAAAATGATTCCATGTATTATTTCTCATGCTCGAAAGTTTACGAACAACAATATCGAGTAAAAATAAAACATCAATGGTAACACGGTAGAAGTGCGACAAACAGTCCATTTAGCGAAGCGGAATGAAAGTACAATTTGCGGCAGTGCGGTGCGGCCACGCTGCGGTCCGACGCTCGCGCCCTCTCGTGATCAACGTGCAATTCTCGCAACTATGAATTTACATCTGTACCTAATTTAGTGCTCGCATATACTATGTATTATTTAATAGAACTGGAAATTTTACTATTTATAGATTGATTACTATTGATAGTTGAGATTATTTCCGATTTTTATTTACGACACGATAAAAATGTCAACGGCGTGTTAGCTAATGGACTTTTACATAGTTAAAATACGTAAGTCCTGTTAAGATTCAAGTTGAAACGAAACGGTTATCTTTAAAAATGAAACAGAACAGCTTATTTTTATATTGACACATTCAATAATTACGGAATCGATGTTACACAACATTACAAAGTGCTGAATAAAACAAAAAGCCGATAGAGGTCTGTATTTTCGTATTATAAATGTAGGTTCGTCACATTAGGCTGCAATTTATGTAAGTGGCTTACAATTTACCTATGCTTTTAGTGGTGGCGGCGCGTCACATACACGCAATATTTTAATTTAGCTTTGATATAGAAATTTGTTGATATTTAAACGTGGCATCGAATCGGTTTTCATTAATATCATTGATAACATCTAGTCATCAAATAATATGTACGAAATTTCAATCCTGATCGATAAGGTCAGATCACTCAGAACTCGCAATATCAATTAAATGAATTCATTCCAATTACATATTCATTGTAATTAATAATAATCAATAAAAATTAATTAATTATAATGCATTACTCAATTTGCAGTCCAATGACGAAAGCTAATAAAATTGTGGTGTCGAAACAACGCGATGCTTACAAGAGTCGACATGAGCCAATAAAATAATACACTCAATTATGTTAATTCGTCGATTCACAGCGAATCTGCGAATAAAATTAATGTGCATTTAAACGGAAAATACGAACAAAGCCAATAAATAAATACGAGCGGCTCGGTAACGCGGCGATTTATCATTTCAGTCGACCGCGTGCATTATTGTTTATCGTGTTAATTTTATTTGTTGCTCTCCGGCCGGCTTATCAACTAATTATAAATGTTATTATTGAATTTAATCTGCATTGGAATGTGGAAACATTTTCGGTTCTCTATTTGTATGTAAAACAGCTCACTCGGTTATTTCGTTTATTGCCAACTTTATTTTAATGTTAATGTTTATTTTATTCAAAGATGTAGGTAGATAGCTGAATTTTAATGATTCATTACGATCTGTGGTGTCGTATTAACATTGTTGTGTGACAATAATGTTCCACCGTGGTAACCTTTGTTCGTAGTATGCGTTATTTATCATATTCGGCGCCTCTTTTTTATAACGATTACATATTATTTAATTGGTTCTTTCTTTCAGACTGAAATAGCAAAAAGGCTGAACGCAATAATAGCACAGATTCTACCGTTCCTGTCTCAAGAGCACCAACAACAAGTAGCGTCAGCAGTTGAAAGAGCGAAACAAGTCACCATGACGGAACTCAATGCTATTATCGGGGTGAGTGCTAAACAAACATTGCTAAAGAGCTATTAAATTCACGGATATTATTCATATTCCTACGACATTATTAATGTTTAATGCATGTTAATTCTTTGAACGTCGGCAACGCGCGTAAATTCCTGTAATAATATTAATTTGTTCGCCGTAGACAATATATCAGGCGGAGGCGTTTTAAACAACACGTGTCTTGTTTGTACAGCAGTGAGCTGTGGGCTGGTTGTAAATGTGCCGTGGAATGTTTAGCAATGCTTCTACGGCACAGTGAGTGTGGCATCTGTCCAAACATTTCGCGACTTGCCCGCGCCGCGCCACGGCTGTCATTGCTCAGTTATTCGCTTGTTGCACACGCACTAAATGATGGGAAGGTCGCCGCTATTATACCCGAATACAAATCACGACGATATTTTGTCAACTAGCTATTTAGTAATTCCTTACGAGTACTAAGTTACGAAGCTTCGGTAGCTCGCGTCCTCTTTAAAATGAGCAAGGGCCAATTAGTTATTCTGCAACAGCAATACGAAAATAGGTACTCGTTGAAACGAGCGTATCTAGCTACGTGTAAAGTGAGTTGATTCTCTAAAAGCACGGCTTTCAACAGGTCGAAAGTTCGACGGTCGTTAATTAAACGATCTAAGCCGCGCGAGACGAGTTGGCTGCGATCCAACATCGAGGTATTGATAAAATTGCTACAAACCACCTCTATTAAAATAGAAAATTATTTTATTTCAACACTCTGGCACGTTTATCGCTAATTAGCATGTTTATATTTTATTGGAACGGCTATTTGTCATCGGTCGTGGGCGCGCCTCGATGTACCCAAGGTACTACACAAATGTAATGTAATGACTGCGCTATTAGCATTTACTTCAATTAGCATACACGACGTTTACACCTCTCGCGTTACGAATTAGAATCCGTCCTCAAATTGTTGCTCTAACTAATTTCACAATACACTAAATGTATTTTTTTGCTGATAGGTGTCGTGAGGATTTCATTGCCGTCTATTATTTCAATAGGCTTATTCGTAGTCGGGTGCCAAGTCGTTAGTGTGACCTATTCTCGCGATGTGTTAACGCGTGGCGTACGAAATCTGTGAATAGGTGTAGCAAGACGAAAATAAATCACTTTAAAGATAATGAGGGCGAAAATAAAGTGGTGGAAGTCACTCGTCGCTCATCTGTCTGCGGACGATTCTCTCGCGGATAGTTGGGTGCGGGCCAACTCGATCACCGAGCACGACTATGTCTGTGGCCTGCCACCTCGTCCCCTGATTGATACCTTATTGTAAATGTTAACACATAACGATGCACTGACCCGACGACATATTATCGAGATTAGCGCCTAAATTTTGGCTGCGAATCAAACATATGATTTATTTACACGTGTGGGAGTAGCCGTTTAGCTTACGTTAATAATAATTCCACACTAATTACTGAATGTAGCACAGATGCGGCAAATTAATGTGAAGGTACCAGGTAGGTACCTACATTCTACGCAGCTATTCTAATATTACCATTAAGTACCAACGTTCTTTCATTCAGTAGTCGTTTTGGTCGCGACTCGCACGTGTCACGTAAATCATTACTTTACTCGGCATCGTAAGAACCTTTTTTATTCGGCGTCTACGATCGGAATACACCCAGAGTATAAAAGGAAATACCTTAAGACCCCAAAGTATTTGGGAAGGTTCGTCGCCCCCGGACGGTGAGGATACCTACACGTTCGGGTATAGCTTTCCCGAACAGCCTCCGAGACACCGGCAAAACGCAATATCGCCCTCCCCCTATAAAACTCTCTAATTTAAATAAAAAAGCGGCGCCACCTTCCGTATGTCGGTCCTTTTTTATTACAAACCTTTTTTATTTTCGGGTCAGCTAGGGATCAAAGGGGCTCTCCCCAGAGAGCGGCCGCCCGCGCCCGCGCTGCTCCCGCCTCGCCTCCGTCTGATTTGCGACGATGCCGCCGCACGCCGATTTGTGAAGAGGGAATAGTCTTCAAATTGGGGACTGTTTGCCTGCCTATTAAAATCACTTACCGTCCTGAGTCCTGAGTGCTCCGTTTCGTTTAAACGTTTTGTTTTTATTAAAGCTTTGTTTGCGATTATTTCATTTCCATTTGCCGTTGTTTGTTCAATATCAAATGAACCTGACTGATTCGTGAGGATTATAATACTTATTCTCGGTAATGAAATTCAAAGATCGCGTACTTAGTGTACGAATTACTCTAACACACCCTAATAAATAAGTGATTTCCGATTGACGCGATCACGAGACTCGAGTGTAATTTTATAGGGTGATATTTAAGGTCGCTTCGCTCGCAGTCGCACATAGCTCCCCGATTGTCGTGCCATTGTGTATGATCAATGTGCGTGAATTCGCCGAAGTAACGGGAAGCAGCGGTCGTGTCGCGTCTTCGATGCGGTATCGGCGGGTAAATCATTTCTCGTTCTGATTTTATTCCGCGCCGCTGAACCGAGAGGGGTGGCACGGAGGTACCCGACCTCCACCGAAGTAATAGCTTCCAGATACGAGAAACCCCTCTCATGTTCACCTATCCGCGACATGAATGTTCGCATTGAAACAATATACACGTAACTTGTGCAGATCGATACGACGTGCGACCTCGTGTCACATATACGCGTATCGAATTTCACGACTCAAAAATATTCGTAGTGTAATTGAAAACGCCGAATCGTCGAGATGTGTGTTCGAAATAAACGAGTATACGTATAATGTGTATCGTTTATGTCACATTATCTCGAGAGATAGGTGAGCAAACACGAGCGCCAGTGCCGTGTAAATAGAGCGTATCTGTTTCCCCGTCGATGGCTTTATAAACAAGCGAGTCGTGAAAACATTTCTATCTAGTTTGCGCCGGGTCTCGTGCCCTCTGATAAAAATTACGACAGGAATAAATCGGGGCGCAGAGCCGTTGTCGGGCGCCGGGCGGGGAAACATGAATTTGTCATTTTTTCCCAGGCACGTTCGCTGGCGGGTGATAAATATTGCATTGCAGGCCCTCTCGGCGCGTTTCTTACGCCCGCGCCCGTCCGCCGACGAGCCGCATTAACTTTTCCCCTGTCGCTTAGACGAGCTCCTTGTTTTTCAACGCGAGGAAGTAAGTTAGGGTCCGCTCCGTCGTCGCTTCCAATGAAATTATGTAATCAGTTTTACGACTCATCCGGCTCAAGTTTTTCTTTCGTGAGACGTGAATATTTTGTACTGTTTAGTTTATTGTCCTTTTTGAACATAAGTTTGAACAATATCTGTTTACTCTACAAACAAATTGTTAAATCATTTTTGATTTACTCGATTTAGTTTGATCATACGTCACACCTATACGATATCAATCTATAAACCTACCTATTATCATCATTGTAGCTTTGACGGATCATAATAAACCCAAACGCTACATATTGTAATCAAATACCTATCTAGTTTTGATAGTAAATATCCATTAGCCTTGATATGTTTATTGCTTTCTAATAACTAGGTTTATGTGTATAACTAATGTAGGTAGGTAGGTACTAAGTTTAGGTATAATATAGATAGTGATTAGAAGCAATTATGTTGAAAGTGTAACACGTGTTAGAGTCGCGTGTCGACCCGCCTCGAGGCTTCCTGCCTAATGGTGCGTGAGACCCACCCCAGTCTGTTACCCCCCAAAACCGGTCTCGATAAACTACCCTCTTTGTAGCTTATGTCGTCGTTTTATATCTTGCATTCATGGATAAACGACTTTACGTGCACTCAATGTAAATAATAATGTGTCTCTACGCCATAAACTTGCTTTACTACGAGACTTTGTGTTGGTATTTTAGAGTCATTGCTATAAAATGAACAGATACGATGTATAAATATGTTTACTGATAAACTTTGTAATTAATTACATAGGCTGATAAATCATTATCTTCTATGAACATATGTATACCGTTGCCTTATAATAGGCCTCGAGATTATGTGTTGAATAAATGTTGAATCAATTAATTATGCAGATAGATAATAATCCGTCCCCGACAGACAGCTCGAAGGCAATCGCCGTATAATAGCACCTTAATACGCCTCTAACCGCAAACTAACTGACTCTTAATTATTTAAGTGTGTTAAAGTGGAAACTTTCCTCCTCTCGATAACTTCTATTAGAACCTAAGTAATCGTTGTTCTCAACATTATATACCTATGTGAGTGAACATTCGTTAACTTTGCGTATAATTGGTTAACCAATCTTAAATGGTTTTTAAATGTCATAACGACATCGACATACTTTTTTATGGCTCTCTAGATTATTCTAATGATATTATAATGGCTTTTGTTGATCTCAGTCTTGATGCCGTTGAACCGAAAGTGCTAATTGCTTCATTAGTATAATTATGGAATAGCGATTATGTTATAGATTTGTAGAATATATAAATCGCTATAATAAATAATCGTAAAATCAGTTGTGAAAACGGTGAAAGTATTTATGCGTGAAAATCTGTGCGCTTGGCGTGCGGTATCCATTTATAAATGTAGAATAATCCCCGGGTGTACAGGCTGAGGTAAATGTGGCGTGAAAACCCGAACGCGATGAAGCATTTTTCTCACGACAAAGCTTTAGAGACACCGCATGTCTGCTGTTCAGACGGATTCCATCACAGCCACACACTCGCACATCATTATGTAAAATGATATATTTATGAATTCACTTAGAGTAGGTTCCTAACTTATTTATTATAGGTATTATTTATTGATGTGGGTATGGTGGTATTCATGACTTCGAACTTCACCCACTGACAAAATGTAAAATTGAGATTTTCGTATGTATTTGACCCTTGTGACCGTCCCATACCTCGGACGGAACAACCTGTCTAAATAATAGCACAAATTGTCTTATCACATTGTAGAAAGCTTTATATCAATTTGATTGTTGGACATGTATTGATGACTTTGGCGTGTGAGTCACATCGTTTGCTGTCACGACAGTCTTAATTTCATTGAAAACATTAACGATACGATACCATTACCAAAAAACTAAAGACCAAGCTGCGCTTTTATGCCACATAATACACAAAAAAAAGCAATTCACATTCAAATACAAAGTTGATGCTTTTCATAAAAGTTATAATATAGTAAAATCTACGTTAAAAAAATTCACTTAAAAATCGGCACAAAAAATATTCAGTAAGCAAGCACTCCCTTGTTGTTTCAAAGGAAACTTAATCAAACTTTAATTTGGTTGATAATGTAAACAACAAAGTTCGTCAAAAGATAAGTAAACGGATGGAAAAGTCGTTAGGGGAACGAGTTTTAATCCCGGGGAGAGCGTATCGACGCTATTTAATCACGTCTAAATACGTACGATGGAAAAAATATTGCGGTGAGGTATCACGCCACGTTATTGTCATTCATAACAGGCGACTGGGTGTAAGGGGGTGCGCCAGAGTGTGAGTGTGGGGTGTAGCGAGGTGTGAGAGCGAACTCCATCCAAGCACTCGATAGCGATAGCTGCGGGATCAAGTCACCACAGAGTAACGAGGGAACTGTTAGGCCGAACGTAATGTTTGAACAGACATGTCTCTGCAACTCAACCTTCCTTTTATCAGTAAATCAATTGAATTTTATATGAGATACTTTGCCGATGTGGAATAATATTGGATAGAGATCGATTTTTAATAAATTATTTTACCGTGAAATATTTTCTACGAACATGTTGTTTTCTTCATAAAATTGCCGTGGTAAATATTTCTCGTTTCTATATAAGGACAGAATTATGATCTTACCTCTTTGGAGATTATGTGCGTGAAAATATTTATTCATTTAATTCCTTGATGTGTATGTGTAGTAAGCAGCAAGACACACTGTAAACACTGAAATAACTAATTCAAATTAAAAAATCCCCTTTTATAAAAAAAGCACTCCCAACTAAGTGGCGCTCGCCACCTTTTGACACACAATAAATCACAGCCGTGAGCGGCCAATAAAAAATATGTTCCACCCTCGGCGAAAATCCAATTAATTTTCGGCGGCTAAAAAAAAGAACGTGCTCGTCCGAGCGGAAAAAGCTTGGCTGTCGGTCCAAGCGAGGAGCGCGCAGCGAGCGAGATGTGAGCAGAGTGACGCGGGGTGGCCTGACCCGCCACCGCCACTCGACGGCAGCGAATAATAATAACGTTAAACGAGACGAGATAGGAGCGGGAAGTGCGGGAAAACGGGAAACTGGAAAAAGGGGAATATTAGAGAAGGAGTAATCAATTTCGCTCAGTCGACGCCGCCGCTGGCGAAGCTCTCATTTAAAATTTAAAATATCGCGGCGTAAGGGGGGTCCCGTGGAGGACTTTTTAATTTGGCTCTGCTTCACTTTAAAAATGCATGCCGCTCTGCGGTGACACATCAATCCACTTTGGCTGTCGACACTCAATACTATAAAGTACCTATTGGTTATTTTATCTACCAATACAGATCCTACGCGCACACATTTTTAATCATATACTTATATACCTATTGAACTACTAAGGTATGCCAAATACCTACATAAGTAATAAATTTGCACTTTCCTATACTTACTTATATCATTGCATAGAGGACTCTGCCATTTTTGAAGTCTTTCAAGACAATTTTAGTGTATTAGTTTAAGTAAATCCACTAAAGTAGCATATTCTTCTGACAATAAAGTTATCATAATTATTATTAAATCTGAAACTGATCCAATATCAACAGCTAGAGTGTCATATTGCTTAAGTCTATAAATTCATATGTAATAATCATCCTAGGTTACTTTAATTAATTACTGATTGTAATTCCCTTGTTGCAGCAACAAAGGCCAGACCTACCACGGTTATTGCAACAGATGCATGCCGCTCACCTACCTACACACGGGGCACCTCCTTTACCGCTACTAGGGCAGGGTGCTCTGCCCCCAGCGGGACTCCTCGGCCTGGGAGTACCACATCATCCATTGTCAGTCCTCGCCAAACCACCTGATTTACATCGACCAGATGACAAGGGAAACGGTAAGTGTTTAAGTGATATTTTGAAGTATTTACCGAGTTTTCCCCAGCTTATTCATATTGTTTGCCGAGATGTGTAAAGAAAATCACAAAACAAGTGAGACATATCGCATAACGGTTCGATACATACTTAGATGAATATTTTAAGAGCTGTCGTATTCGTGTGTTTGTGTGCTCGTTGTGTTTGCTGTGTGCCACTGGAGACTATTAGTGCCTCCCTCCGCCCCTCCCACCTCGAACTCCCCGCGGCGGCAGACGTCTCCGATCCCACTTCTGTTTCAATATTTACCAGCTTCGAGAGGCTTTTTGAACTCACTGTTTGCGTGTTTTCGGATCGCTGACGGCTCCGGCTCGCCCGATATTGCTTTGAGAGTATGAATAAGTCAATTCTCCGAATTGGTGCCTGCCTATCTACGCGTATGTTTACACAGAATATGTAAACAATATGTAGAATCGAGGGTATAATAATTTTCATGTGATGCCGCCCCGTGTCGATCAAATGATTAGCTAGATTTAAAATTGTATGATATCGTACTGTTATTTATATCAAACAACAGTAGGGTTTTCAGTTTTCACGGAAGCGCTAGTAATCCCAGCGCGGGGACGAAAGCGCCACAAATGAAAATGTTACACAGAAATGGATTTGGAAGCCGCCCGTCGCTCCGGTTAATTACAAAAGCAAGCGGTAATCTGCGCTCCGGGATGTTCCGGCTTAGCGCCCCCCTCGGGCCGCCCCGACCCAACTCCTCCGCCTGCCACTTTCCCGGCTAATTTGTGCCATTATCGGTGTACTGATGTAAGAGTTACCGCGCAGATGGCCCCCTCCACCCCACCTTGCCCGCGCTCAATTAATTATTCCTCGCTGGTGTGAGCGTCGCGTGTTTTAGTCAATTAGTAACGTAATTTTGTGGATGACTTGAGTGTGTGCGGTCGTCGACCAACAAAAGGCGCTTATTAAAGCTGGCTAAAACGTTACATTAAATACATTGCATTTAACTAAACAACCCATTACTGATAGAGTAACTCGAGTATCAGAATGACAATATAGCACGGTAAATAAACAAAAAATCACAATCCTAAACGTTAATTAGTCAATTACGACTTGATTGCAATTGTTTTGAGCCAATAGGCACAGTGCGTTTGTGCATCGTGCGAATATTGTAGTCTAGCTGAATAGCCGGCCAATAATTGAGGCTATTGCATTTAAATTAATTGTAGCAATACATGCAGTACTAATACGACGTCTGTTCACTCCGTTTGTACATATGTAGGTAGTTACTGTGAATAGTAATAGGATTGCATGCGATTGCTCACAAACTTGAGACGAATCAGCCGAGGCAGATAATGCCTTTGATGTATGCAATTCTGCAGGCAGCGTATCCAGGCAATCTAGTTACACGCACATACACACTTTAGCAAGCCATGTAGAGGTAGGTACGTTTTGTATACTCATGATTCAATAGTATTATTATCCTAGCATAAGATAATCTATAGAACAGATAGCGGATTTCTGACAAACAAGAAGTCGGTTCAGTTATTTTGACTCTTCAGCGAGAGTCCGAAATATGAACCCTGCTAAATTGTTTTATCTTCAAAACGATACGCAATCATTGTTTAAAAATATTAACCAATGGAATTACACATAATTCACGCCTCATAAAATTTTCTTTGAAAGAATGAGTTGGAATATCTAACCTAGTTTGTTCACATAGAGTTTTATATATACAACATTTTATTTCTCAAGCTATGCATCGAAAATTGTACGCTGAAATGAATTTAAAATTCGGTCGAAGAAACGACAAATTAACTCAGGAATCACTTAATGCCATGCTCACGGAAATCTAAAAACCGCAGCTGGATAGACAAACATCAATATAATACAGATAAAGCCGGTAATGTCTGGTCAGCCATTAGCCGCAATCAGATAGAAATCATTGATTGAAACGTTCACCGCAGCACGTTGGCCGATGCTAATTTAGACTGAGACCAGACGTGTGACAGTACCACCGAAGTGCTACCACTTCTCACAGATTGTATGTGTGTGACACGTCTGACTGGAGCTGTAGGCAATTTGCAGCCACTGATGCGTGTTTGATTACTCTCATGCTCATGTCATTTTTGGAAACTTACACAGTATTAAACTAAATTATAACGTACTTTGAATTACAGTGTAAGTCATTGATGCTTTTAACCATCAAAAGATTGAGAATAGAAATTAAGAAAATGAAGCAGAAAACTCACTTCATGACATGAGCCAGATCATTCGTGCAAAAGCAATTATTTTTGTAAAATAACTCAGCAACCCTAATTAACCTGAACCATCCATAAATAATGAGTTCAGTAAGTTCAGAACTTATATGTAATGGCATAACAACGTCGGTGGGTCGTGGGGTCGAAGCCGCGTGGGATGCGTGACGCGACGACAGCTCTTGCAATATTCATCGACCACTTTACACCCGCACCCGCTATCCGCTTTTCAATTATACACCAACGTCTATCACCCTTGATTGTCGTAGGTATATCTATTCAAAATATTTTGGAGCTATGTTTAAAAAGTTGGTTTATACGGGTGAAATCATCGGGTGATAGCTAGTTCTTAGTATACCCTAAAATATTTGTATTCCAATATCGAATATAATATTTATTCTGCTTGGTTACAGGTATCAGTTCAGCGGAGGAGAGACATGTGAGTATAGAATAACTTTTTCCAATTTCGCTAGGGATGTTAAAATTCCGACGGCAAAATTTTGCTTTGAAAAATTCTCCAACAAGCATACCCACCGCCTTTTCCATTTGGGAATGCGAACGTGGAGAGGAGTGTTGCGCTCGAACACGTTGATTTCATAACACGGCCCTGACTGAAACAAGTGGGTGGTGCAAGTGGCACACCCACCCGCCACAGGGTTGTTTTGCTTTACAGTTAATAGCAATATATTTATGATTTACGTACAATCTCCTCTAAAAATACTCTTATTATATCGCGTAATCACAACTCATATTACAGCTCTTCTATGCTCTAGGTACAGTCTCTGCTATCACATCTGCTTTTACAAGCTTTTATTTCATATTTCACCTGTCCGCTGTCTGTTGTCGAATCTTTAAAGTAAAATTTCACCCACTTCCAGTGGTCGGATTGAGTTGATATATGTTTACATTAGTATATTATATGACAATGTAAGTACAGTCAACAAAAAGTACAGTCAACAAAAGAGGTTGTATTAAAAATAAAATTTGAACAAAAAAATATTTCTTATATCTTAGACTAGCTGTCCCCCGCGGTTTCACTCGCGTTCCCGCGGTAAAAAGCAGTCTATGTCCTTCTCCATACCATTGGATATCTGCATGACAAATTTCATGATGATCCGTTGAGTAGTTGAGGCGTGAAAGCGTAACAAACAAACAAACTCACTTTCGCATTTATAATATTACTAGCTGTCCCCCGCGGTTTCACCCGCGTTCCCGGGATAAAAAGTAGCCTATGTCCTTTTCCATACCATAGGCTATCTGCATGCGAAATTTCATGTTGATCCGTTGAGTAGTTGAGGCGTGAAGGCGTAACAAACAAACAAACAAACAAACAAACTCACTTTCGCATTTATAATATTAGTTAGGATAGTTAGGAAGTTAGGATGATGTTTACCATATATAAATACTTTTAGTTCATATAGTAATGCAACGTATCATTGCTAGTGCAATTCAACTCGTATTAGGATGCTGTACCTATATCTACTCTTCATGGATGTTTGCTTCTCGATCACATTGTCAACGGCTAAACGAATTTAGCGTGTGAGATGTAGCTTGTAGGTACATTTTTATCTTAGGAAACCATTAGTTCCCTTTGTAACGCTGTTGAATCCTGAAATATAATACAAGTAGCGAGTATCAACCCTAGAGTGAAGTGAGCTCGCGACCGAGTGCGTCGCTCGCGAGGTGTTGCGAATGTCGGCTATCGTGCTACCGTGATGGCGGCTTGATGGGGTGGGGTGGCTCCCTTGTTGTTGTGCTCGGCTGAACGCAGCGGCACACCGCACAGATGTGCCACAGTCGCCTTGCCTCGCCGCGCCACCGAGCTCTCTGCAAGCGAAATGCAAAACAATCGATACTCGCCCTCGGTACCTGCTTTAAAACATTGCCTTTGTTATACTAACCTACTTCTCTCTGGCAATCGTCAAATCATTATAATTTCATTTACAAAAAGTTTATCGATTTTCACTTCAATACTTTTTTATTCGAAAATGATTTATCTACTACTTTACCAATAAATAGTCTAATTTATCAAAATTTTCTCGAAGCTTGAAACATGCACTTACCAACTGGCTGAGCAACCTCAGCTACGATGAGACAGAACACCTACTGAAAGTATTAGAATAATGCACACACCCTCACACACACATACACACACCCCTGTTTGTACAGACACCCTTACGAGGACCTTATCTTTTCTTGTACAAACCGAGGACCCTCCGAAAAACAGGTTTAATGACCTCACAGGGTTTTATGAATAAGATAGAAAGAGACAGGAAAAAAAATCTAGAGTGATGACCTTATTGATATAGCGCTATCTCAGTTTTTTGTCGTATGAATTGTGGCTATCATACCGAGGACCTAAAATACACACCTAAACGTGACCAGCGATGCACATACGAGGGCTTTGTGTGAGCCAACCGAGGACCTCTTACGTAAGCCCTGCCATATACTTCCGAGGACCTTTTTTACACATTATTACTTATATCCTGTACAAAGTGCGGACGCTGTGTTTGACTTTACATTACTAAACCGAGGGCAGTTTCCCGCGCAGAACTTGATCAAAGCGAGGACTTGGAAAATCTACCTAATCAATTTGCGTTTAAGATAATTTATTAATGTTATCTTTATTTCGTACACACATTTTCTAATCTGAGCTACCAAGCGAGGACATGTCAGTGACTTTAAGTTTGTTGGCGCTTTTCAAAAGATTTTTGTCAGAGTGTCGAAAGCAACAGCTTTATTTAGTAAACAAGCATATACGGCCCGCCTGATGGTAAGCGGTTACCGTAGCCATATGGACGCTTGCAACATACGAGGCATCACTCACGCGTTACCGACCCTCGCCAATGAGTTTTTACTTTAGTTACGTTACAAAGTTTAACTAAAATATTAACCATTTGTGGTGATGTGATGCTCAAGCCAGGGTCGTCATAGCACTTCATGAGTCAAGTCCTCAACAGTTGACAGTATCGTCTTTAAAATTAGCATACGCCTTAGGTTTAAATATTAAACTATTATAATGACCAGTTTTTGCAGCTGCTGCAGCCAGGGTCGTGCGTGTCTTCATGAGGCAAGTCCTCAACGGTTGATAGCATCGTTTTCAAATTTGGCATACGCGTAAGGTTTAGACAGTTAAACTAGTAAATTACCAGTTTTTGGTGATGCTGCAGCCAGGGTCGTGTCTTCATGAGGAAAGCCCTCAACGGTTGATAGAATCGTTTTCAAATTTGGCATACGCGTAAGGTTTAGACAGTTAAACTAGTAAATTACCAGTTTTTGGTGATGCTGCAGCCAGGGTCGTGTCTTCATGAGGAAAGCCCTCAACGGTTGATAGCATCGTCTTAAAATTTGGCATACGCGTAAGGTTTAGAGAGTTAGACAAGTATATTACCAGTTTTTGGTGATGCTGCAGCCAGGGTCGTGTCTTCATGAGGCAAGTCCTCAACGGTTGATAGCATCGTCTTCAAATTTTGCATACGCGTAAGGTTTAGAGAATTAAACAAGTGTATTACAAGTTTTTGATGATGCTGCAACCAGGGTCATGTCTTCATGAGGCAAGTCCTCAACGGTTGATAGCATCGTCTTCAAATTTGGCATACGCGTAAGGTTTAGAGAGATAAACCAGTAAACTACCAGTTTTTGGTGATGCTGCAGCCAGGGTCGAGTCTTCATGAGGCAAGTCCTCAACGGTTGATAGCATCTTTTTCAAATTTGGCATACGCGTAAGGTTTAGACAGTTAAACTAGTAAATTACCAGTTTTTGGTGATGCTGCAGCCAGGGTCGTGACTTCATGAGGAAAGTCCTCAACGGTTGATAGCATCGTCTTCAAATTTGGCATACGCGTAAGGTTGAGAGAGTTAAACTAGTATATTACCAGTTTTTGGTGATGCTGCAGCAAGGGTCGTGTTTTCATGAGGTAAGTCCTCAACGGTTGATAGCATCGATTTCAAATTTTGCATACGCGTAAGGTTTAGAGAATTAAACAAGTGTATTACCAGTTTTTGATGATGCTGCAGCCAGGGTCATGTCTTCATGAGGCAAGTCCTCAACGGTTGATAGCATCGTCTTCAAATTTGGCATACCCGTAAGGTTTAGAGAGTTAAACAAGTATATTACCAGTTTTTGGTGATGCTGCAGCCAGGGTCGTGTCTTCATAAGGAAAGTCCTAAACGGTTGATAGCATCGTCCTAAAATTTGGCATACGCGTAAGGTTGAGAGAGTTAAACTAGAAATTTTACAGTTTTTTGTGATGCTGCAGCCAGGGTCGTGACTTCATGAGGAAAGTCCTCAACGGTTGATAGCATCGTCTTCAAATTTGGCATACGCGTAAGGTTGAGAGAGTTAAACTAGTATATTACCAGTTTTTGGTGATGCTGCAGCAAGGGTCGTGTTTTCATGAGGTAAGTCCTCAACGGTTGATAGCATCGATTTCAAATTTTGCATACGCGTAAGGTTTAGAGAATTAAACAAGTGTATTACCAGTTTTTGATGATGCTGCAGCCAGGGTCATGTCTTCATGAGGCAAGCCCTCAACGGTTAATAGCATCGTCTTAAAATTTGGCATACCCGTAAGGTTTAGAGAGTTAAACAAGTATATTACCAGTTTTTGGTGATGCTGCAGCCAGGGTCATGTCTTCATTTGGCAAGTCCTCAACGGTTGATAGCATCGTCTTCAAATTTGGCATACCCGTAAGGTTTAGAGAGTTAAACAAGTATATTACCAGTTTTTGGTGATGCTGCAGCCAGGGTCGTGACTTCATGAGGAAAGTCCTCAACGGTTGATAGCATCGTCTTCAAATTTGACATACGCGTAAGGTTTAGAGAGTTAAACTAGTATATTACCAGTTTTTGGTGATACTGCAGCAAGGGTCGTGTCTTCATGAGGTAAGTCCTCAACGATTGATAGCATCGATTTCAAATTTTGCATACGCGTAAGGTTTAGAGAATTAAACAAGTGTATTACCAGTTTTTGATGATGCTGCAGCCAGGGTCATGTCTTCATGAGGCAAGTCCTCAACGGTTGATAGCATCGTCTTCAAATTTGGCATACCCGTAAGGTTTAGAGAGTTAAACAAGTATATTACCAGTTTTTGGTGATGCTGCAGCCAGGGTCGTGTCTTCATAAGGAAAGTCCTAAACGGTTGATAGCATCGTCCTAAAATTTGGCATACGCGTAAGGTTGAGAGAGTTAAACTAGAAATTTTACAGTTTTTTGTGATGCTGCAGCCAGGGTCGTGTCTTCATGAGGAAAGTCCTCAACGGTTGATAGCATCGTCTTCAAATTTGGCATACGCGTAAGGTTTGGAGAGTTAAACTAGTATATTACCAGTTTTTGGTGATGCTGCAGCAAGGGTCGTGTTTTCATGAGGTAAGTCCTCAACGGTTGATAGCATCGATTTCAAATTTTGCATACGCGTAAGGTTTAGAGAATTAAACAAGTGTATTACCAGTTTTTGATGATGCTGCAGCCAGAGTCATGACTTCATGAGGCAAGTCCTCAACGGTTGATAGCATCGTCTTCAAATTTGGCATACCCGTAAGGTTTAGAGAGTTAAACAAGTCTATTACCAGTTTTTGGTGATGCTGCAGCCAGGGTCATGTCTTCATTTGGCAAGTCCTCAACGGTTGATAGCATCGTCTTCAAATTTGGCATACCCGTAAGGTTTAGAGAGTTAAACAAGTATATTACCAGTTTTTGGTGATGCTGCAGCCAGGGTCGTGACTTCATGAGGAAAGTCCTCAACGGTTGATAGCATCGTCTTCAAATTTGACATACGCGTAAGGTTTAGAGAGTTAAACTAGTATATTACCAGTTTTTGGTGATACTGCAGCAAGGGTCGTGTCTTCATGAGGTAAGTCCTCAACGGTTGATAGCATCGATTTCAAATTTTGCATACGCGTAAGGTTTAGAGAATTAAACAAGTGTATTACCAGTTTTTGATGATGCTGCAGCCAGGGTCATGTCTTCATGAGGCAAGTCTTCAACGGTTGATAGCATCGTCTTCAAATTTGGCATACCCGTAAGGTTTAGAGAGTTAAACAAGTATATTACCAGTTTTTGGTGATGCTGCAGCCAGGGTCGTGTCTTCATGAGGAAAGTCCTAAACGGTTGATAGCATCGTCCTAAAATTTGGCATACGCGTAAGGTTGAGAGAGTTAAACTAGAAATTTAACAGTTTTTTGTGATGCTGCAGCCAGGGTCGTGTCTTCATGAGGAAAGTCCTCAACGGTTGATAGCATCGTCTTCAAATTTGGCATACGCGTAAGGTTTGGAGAGTTAAACTAGAAATTTACCAGTTTTTTGTGATGCTGCAGCCAGGGTCGTGTCTTCATGAGGCAAGTCCTCAAGGATTGATAGCATCGTCTTCAAATTTGGCATACCCGTTAGGTTTAGAGAGATAAACTATTATAATGACCTGTTTGTGGTAATGCTGCAGACAGGGTTGTCTCTTCATGAGGAAAGTTTACAACAGTTGATAGCATCGGTTTGGCATATATATTAGGTTTAAATAGTTCTTATGTTTGACCTAATCTCACCATGGTAAGGGTCGAATGATGTCGAAGGTGATAAGCACATAAAGCCTAGAATTTATCGCTACTGGAACACAGCGGTAAATGCTCGGAGACAGATTTTCCACTTTCGAATGGTAGCCAGGTAAAAAGTAAGAAACAAGCAATAATTCTCATCTGGAATTGTTATGTAAAATCTATTCAATATGTATCATTTATTAAATAAACAACTTACACGTAATATATTTTAATGTATTAAATACATATTCATCATAAAAAATAAAATTACACCTTCGATAAAGTTTTATGTACTTCCACGTTATTTATTTCTTTGTACCTTTGGTTTGCTTCAAATCTTACTACTGACATTTCACTTAGACGGCATTTCTACTTTAGATATAGATTCTTCTTAAACACAATGTTGTATATTAGGTATTTAGCACATATTGCAGAAGAAGCATCATAATCCTCGTGCACTTAGTAGCTACTAAAGATGTTTTTAAAGATTTAATCCAACTGATGAACGACTAGGAAATGATAGTACATACAACACTCGTCTTTACACAAGACGAAAACAGTCAAAACGAGGACTATAATACACACTGTTCGGAAAATCTAGCAAACCGAGGTCCTACATACACACTGTTCGGAAAATCTATCAAACCGAGGTCCTACATACACATTGTTCCGAAAAACTAGCCAACCGAGGTCTTTTGTGTGGAAGGTAACACATATGTCCTCGGATAATACAAACAAAATGAAATTATGTGTAATGAGGGTGTGTGAGAGACGAAGTGGCGCCATCTGGTGGGATACACACTGCGTGTGTAAGATTATGGATTTTCTTGATCAAACCGAGGTTCGGACCACTTTTTCATATTAAGTATATAGAAAGGCTCAAAATCGCTTGCAGATTACGAATCTTTGGTCAGGTCAAACCGAGGACCCTCGAAAAGGTCCTCGCTTTGAAAAGGTCCTCGGTCGTGCCTTGTGTATTCATACGCACGTCCTCGGATGGTACTTAAAACAAACACACACACACATACATACACATACACACTTATCTCTTATAAATAAATAAATTACTTACTTACCTTAAACTATTAAATAACTAACACATAAATGTATACTTAATTAAGAAATTAAATTATAAAATTATTGTCGGTCACTAAATTTATGATTAAAATATAACTCAAATGTAACATTATAATTTGTACCACTTTGTAGTGAAATTTGCCTATATTATTTTTCTATTTTACTTTGTGTCATACTATGACTACTCAACTGTACACATGAAGAGAACGCAGGCACCTACGACACAAGATTTTTTATCTTAGTGTAGGTTCTGCATGTCATTTAAATACCGAGTAGATAACAAGTATTTTTGGTTTTGCATGTTTTTAGTTAGTTTTTATGTGTGAACTTGTATTCTTTCTTTGAAATAAATAAATATTATTATTATTATTATCCCGACTTCCCGACGAACTTAAGCTAAGATTCCGAGACATAATTATGTGAACCACGAAGTTCAACTCGGTCGGTATATTGAAAGCCATACAGCATACCTACTATACCTAATAGTATAACAAGTTTGTTAGAAAACTTGGTGAGGTAAGCAAGTTTATAAGTTGACGACGGCACGTGAAGAGTTTATCTTGCAGTCTGACCCCGATACGGCGCGTTAGTGTTGGCAGTCCGCTCACGGAGCTGTCGATCTGTGCAAACACGCGGCGAGCTGAGTAATGCACGGACGCGCCTTACAATTTGAAGCGAGGGAGCTAGGTAGGGAGGAGCAGGGAGAAGTGCACGCTGTAATAAAGTTTACATAAACCGAGCGCGTCTTGGCTGCGGCAGCATGGCAGCCGAGCGAGGGGGCGTCAGGTTACACTCCTCGTCCGTGCCTCAACCGCGCCTCGCCCGTGACTCGCCCGTTTGTCCGGCGAATGTTTTTACTGCGAATCACGAAGGTGCTACACAGTTGCAACCGGCTTGTTGTTTATTTGCAAACATCGCACACTGTGTATTTGATTTTGCGATACATCACGCCGATGTTTATTTTACAATGTTGAGAAATGTTCGCGCTGTTTCAAATGCTTGATTGTATTTTTATGTGAAAATAAAACGAGGGGTGTAGAGTTGTCGACATGGCTTTTATTAGATAGTATTAAACTACGTTTTATAATTTGTGAGAAGTAGGTATTAATGGTGAATAGTTTTCATATTGAAATACCTAGTAAATAACTGAGGTATCTATCTTTCTCACCTTAATTGTGGTGATCGACTACCCAAAGATGAATTAGTAACCATTTAAAACAAATGAGTTTTGAGAAAGCTGCTTGAAATCCCACAAAATAACCGAGTTTACGACTGCCAATTTACACCGAAGTGAAATTGAGCAGCGGCCCTAAGCCTAACAGAGCGAGCCCTTCCACAATCTCATTTGGGTAACATAATAACCGCGGATTTATTTCTGCCGCCCGCTCATTCGCTCTCAAATCGTGCCTAATATTCAATTTGGGCGCCCGAACCACACAAAAACTGCTCGGAGCCGGTTCATTACGCCGCGCATCTCGCCTCTTCATCCTCCTTACCTTATCTAAGCCACTCTGAGTAACACACCCCGTGCCCCACCCGCCAGCGACACCCTCTCGCCCGCATACCACTTCAAGTGGAAAACTCGCAGGGCGAGGGCCGCTCAACCTTGTTTAGCATTCTCCTCGACTTCTTTATTTAATAGATGCCGAAAAAACTCTCCGGTCAGAATAAATTTGCGCTTATTCTCCGATATGCTTTGGTCGTTGTGTTTTTAAATTTAAGGTGTGCTCCTTTAATTAAGGTGGAAGCGGTGCGTATAAATGAGACTCGTATTTATAAAAGCGAGGAACGAACGCTTATTAAACAGTAACAGGACTGAGAAACTGCTTTGTTACGCCCGACGACTGTGTTGGTGGTGGCAGCCCTAGACTGGCGTGTTTACGCGCAGTGTAACAGCAGACCCGCTCGCTTCGCGCCCGCGACAGCCCTCACAATTTATCGCCAGAGACTTTCTTAATTGGAAAGAATGGCCACTTGTAATTATTAAGACGCCCTAAAGTGAAACAGATTGCGCGGTAGTCGTCGTTCCTTGTTTTATTTTTTGTTTTAAGGCTTCATATAAAGTTGGCTTTTTTTCATATAAAAACACTTCAGATGTGATCTCATAAATTAAGGAAGTGCGATATTATTTGCGTTATTAAGCATTCGAGTGTGAAATGTGATACCTACTATTTAGTTAGGTAAATGATTATTGTATGCTAATCGTTAAATCGTAATCTAACAAAAACAGACACAATCTTAATAACCATATAATAAATCTCTGTCGATCAATTCAGTCCACTCGAAGCGTAACAAATGCTTGAATGCTGTCCAAGTTACAATCTCACAAGACCATCTGATATGTTTAGCAGTCGCAAATTGATATTGATCTTAGGGTGAAACCTGGGGCCAGAGAGCCGCCTGACAGCTGACCGGAATGTTACTGTAGGATCCCTCATGAATTATAGATGCTCCAATTTAAATTATCCATCTTTGGTTAGTTTTATGATAACCGTATTCTGATCATCTAGATCTCTGGTTCTGTTTGTTTGGTTTGAGATTGATAGTAGCGGCTTCTTGTTGGCTCTATTCAGAATGATTCATCGCACAATTTTACTACCTCAAAAAAGTTACCAAAATTATTAAGTAATATAGCTTCTCTTCCGGTAGAGTATATTGGCAATAGATCAAGCTATAAATTTCCAATATAAGTTAACCTCTCATTGTACGGAAATACTATACAATGCACATGATCAGCTTATACTGGAAATGTGTAGCTTGATGTGTAGCTGTGTGTACCTATGTGGTTTTATCAAATACGTGACGCGGAGTGCGGAGTATAGATGTTTGGTAAGCCGAACCATCGCTTCTGTTCAACCAAGTGCGCCGTTGAATCCCGGCTAATGTCTCGAATGCTCAAATCTCGCTCCGATACTGTAGTTAATCTTCTTACACCCCTCCGTCTCTTGATAGAACAACACATAGATTATGCCGATGCATCCACATTATTCCAGTCGGATTATCTGTCGTGTCGTGCATGCAGCCTCTGTGTATCTACAAGAATTTATAATCCCCAACCGAGAATTAATAATGAATTGCGTTCTGTTCACAAAATGTAGGTTCTCTATGAATTGATTTTTACGTTGTATAAAAGTTATTTGAGTAAAATGAGAATCTTGAAATAAGCTTCAAATTATTGATTTATTTACCTACAGTACAGTTCAAAATACAATAAACATTGCTTTATAGAAAGTAGGTATATAGCCGACTTAAAGTTACAAAGAAACTAAACAATATAAGACTTACCTACGCTGTGTTTGTGCCATTTCAAAAAGGCGTATGGAATTCTTTGTGAAACATTTCCTCGCTGACGACAGTAGGTAGGTGTACTTCTCGGTAGGTGGCTATAGCTACAGGCTATGTCGTGAGTAGGTAGGGGTATTGCTTGTCGGGTCGGGCTGCGGCTTTGTTCCCGATCCGGGCGTATCGCATCGATTTATGCAAGCATGATCGAATCGCGCCTGCCTCCGTCTACCCACCTTCAGTAACAATACCTGCCTGCCGCTGCACCGGTTTATGTGAGAGGAACCAATATTAATAAATATGTTTCATTTCGGTGTGAATACAAAAGAATAAGAACGTTTCCGAGTTGGTATTCGATATTTTTATGAAGATAAAGTTTTAAATTAAATTCGATTCGGTTATAAAAATAATTCATAAACTTATAAAGACTACAGTTTCATTCACCTCAACGCCCAAAGAATTTAAATATCGATGAATATTGAATAGTTTTATTTAAGAAATTAATATTTTTGTTCTTCTTTTTTGTAAACGGCGATTGGAACATGTCTCTAGAAATACCTATCTGGTATTTATTTGATAAAGCCACTATCCCTACCATTAATTTGCCTGGCATATCCTATATTAGTTTCGTTTTACACTATATGCTTAAATAAATTTAATATTTAGGTAGGAAAGCCACATGTGTCACGAACAGTAAGGTACCATGGATGTCACGTAACCGCAGCAGTGACGAGCCTGCATAGAGGCGGGCACGGGGCGTGCGGTCGCAGTCGTGGCTCCTCTGTTGCGGTCTCCGACTATCACCCACCGCACTCCAGCGCGCCTCTCTTTGTGACGACGACCGACTGCGTGTGTGGCAGCCCGCCCCGCATACACGGCTACCACTCACGCAACATTCACTCCGACCTTATTTATCGCACGAGATTTTACGATACCCCATAACCGCTCACGTCTAATTGCATCGAAGCGCCATAATGCTATAACATTTTTACAACGCGTTATTTCGAGCGTTAATTGCGATTGATTCGCCGCAAACCAGTTCGATAGCGTATAATAAACTAAATGAAAACAAACTTAGGCTTGTACAAAAATATGCTAGAGGAGGCGCTTAATTGAAATCGCTGCATGTAATTAGTAGGTAGGTGGGTGCGATTGCTCGCGGCTCGATACACATCTCCATAATTTATCACAATTAGTTCTGTGCCGTAATGAGCGGAAGGGCGCCCGGCGGTGCGGACTGCACCAGGGCATCGGTATTGCTAGCTCGCAGTAGCTCGCTAGTCTCGCTACTGTACTTTTTGTTTTGCACGTATAAAATGGTGTTCATAATTTTAAAAAGCGCATTAATTTCTCTGTTAATAATAAACAGGTAAACTACTTTGCAAGTGAAGAGATCCACTGTTCTTAGTGCGTACTGTGGTTTGGGAATAAACTAGATTAGATTTAAATCCTCTATCAGGATCCGAAAATAGGTGCTTTTGACGAGCTTTTCTAGGAAATTTACTGTTAGCCATGGAGGGAGTCGAGTGAGCAAACCGAGCCGCTAATATTGAAAATAATTAAAATCATGTTAAAGCTTGAAGACTTCAGACATAGACGAAGTTTATATTCTGTGAAGACGTTGGACAATATTGTCAGTTTGCATGGTAGCTGTAACAGCATAGCCTGTATAATGTACGTTTGTTGTGCACTAGGTATGTTGTATGTATAGTACGTAGGGTAGGTAAGTGGGTGGTTGTCGGACGACTTGTTTAACTATGCGGGCGGCATGTGGTGTGTGGCTGCGACATGCGGCGTGTTGCCGTAACGTTGCCGACTTGCCGTGTTGCGTCGACATGACTAGATCACGCCACTGGCTCCCATGCTCCGCACGTCGCTCCCTTCGTGCTTATCACACATTTACATATGCTTCGCCTGCTCACTGCCGTGTACGAGCATCGAAAATGTTTCATGAATAAATTTGTAATCCAATTTGATCGTTAACTTCTGACTCGACAAACACGTCGACATCATTCCGTACCTTATAAAAACAAACACACTAAACACCGAATCCAAACAAAGGTAATCGAATCGAATAATCGTCGGGTCGCTCGGAGCGATTAATCATAAAAAATGCGCGGGTCGTAGCCCTTTTTCGAGTTTCCTCGTTACGGACTAAGACGAGAATCATTAGGAATTAAATTTCCCCTTTCATTAGTCCCTCAACCCTCGTATAATTCCGGACGCGGAGCAATAACAATATAAATCCCCCGTCGCGCCGAGCGGGGGATTACGGCTTGTCTCGACCCTAATTTAGGGCTGCCCCCGCCCCGGATTAACGAAGTGGCGGAATCCGCTAGGGTTGTCTCTGCGCATAAACTTGTTACATGTTTAATGTTTTATTGACGGGTGGCGAGGGAGCTCTCATTTAAACAACCGTGCGTAGAGTTTCGACTCCGACCCTTCCGCACGCGACACCGACGAACGACCTCTCGCGCTGATCATGCGAGAAGTGGATCATTGTCCGAGCAACACCACTCTACTAATCAAATTAAATCATTGAAAAATGTACTGAAAGCGAGGCGTTAACATTGCTCGAGCTTTATTTGCATAAAAGAATACTTAACCAAGTTTACTCGAATTTCTTCGCTATCGAGTCCACTTCTTCCTGCCCACGTGACATGACAAAATATTTTATTGGATATGATATCACAGTTTCATGAAGGGCTTTATTTATTGTAACTTTAGAAGGTACTTATGTATACTAATTGCTTAATAGAGTGTATAACACAGTGTTCTCCGGCATAAAGAAACTTTTTTTTTTATCGATTGCGCATAATTTTTGAAAGGTCGGACAGTGACCTTTACAAATTCATTTTAGTGCTATTACGCCTCAAATGGAAGGCGGAACGAATTGTTTATAGCCGGTATTAAGCCGTGGCGACTGTCGACACACACATTGCACTCGGAAGAAATCCCAGAGAGGTTGTGGAGTGTGGACTAGGTACGTAGGTAGGTACTAGGTACGCTATGCTCGTACTGTACGATTGATTCTTTGATTCCCTTCTTCTTTGATTTAAACGATGGGATTATAATTAAAAGAAATGGCTGGTTAACACTACTAACACTAGTCAGTTAAAAATAAAACTAACATATCTACCTATATTGCTTAGTATGGGAACGTACAGTTTGGGAGAACCTACCTACTACCTACATTTTTAATTTGAAGAGTTATTTCAAGTATATTTGTCGGCATTACTTTGACGCCAATTTTCCAAACGAGTTGTCTTTCAGCACCGCTACGAAACTCGATTCGGGGTAATTTATTTAAGTAATTTCACAAAGCGAAGCCGTGTACACCGTATTAAAATTTGCCTCGAAACCGCAAAGTAGACGCAAACACAAAATTAAAGTCGTCGACACTTAAGGGTTTCGTAGTTTCGAGGGGAGTTTCCGTGAAATTTCCCTCGGAATGTCGAAATGGCGGATGAGTTTCGCAAGTCAACTCAATTATCGTTTTAATTAAGGCGCCGTGCCACGTGACATTTGTTTGCGTGCGTGAAAGCGATCGCGCCCCTCCGTACGCCCCGCGTGCCCCCTCGCCTGCTCCTGTTAATTGTGCTAATTACTCCTGTAATGGAGCAAGGGGGCGGGGGCGAGATTGCTTATCGACGGCTTCCCCGGAATTTACTTTGTGTGGTACCTACGGGGCTACCCGACTTCGGCGTTAATTTGATGTAATTTGTAGTCCACTTTGCTCCTACATACGTATTACGAACCCACTTCTCTTAGGTTTACGCTTTGAGTTGAAAGTTTGAATACCTAGTACCTACCATCACTAGGAGTAGGTATTTCTAGTGAGCGTTTACTTGTGCTAACTGCAGGTTTACCACATGCAATGCATTAATGCACATCCATTGTTCTGGGCATGTTTCCCAGAATTCCCAGCGCATTTTTGAGAGGTGCAGGGAATGCAGGTTCGGGAGAGTTTCCGTGAAGAGGGCTCATATCTGAGAGTGGAGGAATAAAGTTATAAACAAACAGTAGCCCGATTCTCGTAATACGTAACGATCCAAATGACGCTAGAGTTAAGAAATCGTCCAACTAAACATGTTTTAATTTCGAACGATAACTCAATAGGACTGAAACTTTGAAAACAAGCAAGCTATTACCTAACTACTCATGTGGGCAAAAACAAAATTTGCCTTATTAATCCTATTTGATTTACCAATTAACCTTTATTTGAGAAAAAATATGAAATCGTAACTTTTTCGATTATCGAGTTTGATTTAATTACCGGAATACGCTTGCAACGATACGTTACTCGAACTTCGATAGGATCGATCTTCAACCATGCAAAATGTGTTAGGAGAATACGAAAAGCAGTTTCGATTGTTAAATCGTTTGGAAGTTGTTGAAGTTTTGTTACGAGAATTGGGCTACAGATCGACTGTGGGAAACTAGAAGAGCGAGGGTGTCGTGAGCGGGTGCAGAAGTGTGACGGCCAATAAGTACGTCAGCTCGACAACGAGCACCAGGCAATTTGGTTATTTGGGGTCGGCCATAAACCGATAGCGAGCGCAGTAAACGCAATCCTCCACTCGCGACTATAAACTTTACGAGTCACGTAAAAACGCGCTCGAAACGCAGACTCGCTACCATAAATTTATGCTAATGTATTCTTTATAGGAGTTTAATGTGTATTCAGAAATTCCTCCATTATTTATGTATACGAATGAACCGGTAAAGTTAATTTTAAAGTCGCACAGCACCCCGCGGTTTACGCGTTCGCTGGCGATTATTTTTTTGTAACCTTTTTGTGGGCCATGTTTCCGACGAAAGCAGATTCACGTTTCCGAATGATTACAGTTTTATTTTACGGACGTCGGTCAGCTGATGCTGGTTTAATACGCGTCGGTCCTCATTATGAATGAACCTCTTCCACGAGGAACCATTTTATAGCTTCATATTATTTAATATTGTAAATAGACAACATAATAGAACTTAAAAGTTAAATGTACGCAATAAAACTTTTCGATGACATACCATAAAACGAAGTCTTATGAAACGGGTGCTCCCGATAAAAGCTGAAAACATCGCGTGTAAATCACGTAACTTTTCAAAACTATTATGTCTGAAATATAGTCCGAACTCAATCCGTACATTTCCGAGCGGCGGCGGGCGGTCTATTTATCTATTTCCCCCGCTTCCGCCCCCGAGCGTCCGGTTAACCGCCCCCCTTCCGGTTAACCGGGCGCGGGCGGGCGGTGGCATCGCGGCAACATCGGCGCGCTCGGCTAAACGGCTCGTCGCGTGACCGCAGACAATAAGCCCGGGCGGCGTTAACAGCGCGCCTGTGTGTTGCCACTTTATATGTTACGTCAGAGTATGCCGTGTGCGGAGTGCCTCCCGAGCCCCTAGGTGCTGGAGCCGCGCGCGACACATGTGTGCGACCTCCGCGGGGCGAACGGTAGCCGATAAGTCGTGTTGCCGAAGCTTGTAGCGCGGTGGCACTTGTTTAGCGCCAGACAGACCAGTCTGAATCGCGCTCGACCCGCGCCCGGCTCATCGTCCCTTATCAATTGCCTTTTTCTTGAGATCGACCCGCGTAATGGGATAAAGTAAAGATTAGCTCTGTTCGCTTTTCTGTAGAAAATAGAAATGGTTGCGAATGACTACTCGCCGCGATATAGGGTATTTTTTGTTTGAACGGATTTATGTTATAGTTGGGCTTTGTTTGATCCTCTTACCTGTGAATTAAATTTTATACATAAACGTATAACAACCTCTATATAGGAAAACAATTTAGATAGGTACTACCTAAATAGAATAGTACGCGGTAAGGGGAATGGCTCGTCTAAGGACTGCGCAGACTTATTAAAATTAAAATCAATTATTGTTATTTATGAACCGCGAGCTATCGGGTTAAGGAAATGAGTTTATCTACATACACGTAGTATATGTAAGTATATGTAGATACACTGTAAAGTTAAGGTATGTACAGTAAGATATTTAATTGTTATTTTTTTTATGCATAGATAGATGATAGGTTCTACTATATGAGATAGTGTTAGGTATTCTTTGTAAAAGTGGAAAAAATAAACTTTGCACACCAGTGCCATATAATTTCAATATTCAGCGGTTTCCTATTATACTAAGTTATACGCCGCACGCCTCGAATAAACTATGAAACTTTCATAGTGGTCAATCAGTTATAATAAAATGAAGATGGCAATATAAAAAGTGATTTCTCATCTAGCTTCATCCAGCAGTTCAGCAGCTAACCACAAATTCAAACTATTAAATTAACGATTAACCGCAAACTGTCTACCCTCGCTCGAGTGAATGACTCGTATGGGCAACATAAAATCCATCCAATCGAATCCGACACGTCACATTATAGCCGAGCACCGTGGGTCTCTCGAAATAGCATCACTTGAAATTCGATACCATACACTGTGGAGATCGGGTGATCGTAAAATTAGGGCCTGGCTGGGATATATGTTCGACCCCCACTAGCACACCTATACATTACTTAGTTATACGTAGGTAGGTTGCGTTGTGTGGACTGTATGCCACTTTATGTTTCGTTCCACACGACTTGTGCCAATAATAAAAGTTTATTGGTAACATCTCGCCTATCAAATATCCAATAACAACGGCCGCAATAACCCGTCTCGACTTATTTATCTGAAACGATACGACGTACCTACGTTGCTTACGTTACATTACAACCTTCACATATGTTATTATCTCTAATTTCGCGGAAAAGATTTCATTAATTATAAAAGCGATATACCTATATATATTATAGAGAGCGGAATTATCATAGAATAAGAATATTTTATGTTCCAGCAACCGCATCTCAAGTGCGATAAATTGACGTGAATCTGGTTATAAAGTGTTATTACGTCGGTCCGAGTGCTAGCGGGCGTAGGGCAGGCCGTAAGTCACGGCAGGCGGCGACGACAGGTCGACGGGGCGCGCGGCCGAGCAAATTAACAACCGCTTGCCACTCGCCTCTAACTTAATGCCTCATAAAATTAGACCCCGTTAGAGCACACCCCATTCAGTCCCTTGGGAATGTTGGAATATGTCACAGTTCAGAGATGACATTAGGATATTTTACAACAAGAGCACGACACACGACCATTTCCAGAAAATGTGGCGGCCAAATACATAATGTTTTGTTATGTCTTATGTGTACGATGAATTATTTCCGAATCACTGAACTGAAGTGCAATATTCCGAGGATACGGAATTCACGTCGAAGAGCCTCTTTGCCCGAATGACCCCACGGTTACGTGCGTAGGTATACTTACTTGAAATAGCATCTGTCTAAAACAACTGGCCGCGAGCACTCGACCGAATATTGATAACCGTATATTGGATACCTCCGCTGGAGGTATCTAGCGTGCGGGTGGCGGGTGCGCGAATGTACATACGTTGTGTCAACAAGAGCGGAATCACTGGAGCGCGGGGCGGTCGTTCGTCACGTATATGATTATTTCATTAGTCCGTATTTGCGCGCTCATCCAAATGTTGCGGTTGTCCTCCCCATACCGACTCCCTCCCACAGGGGTGTGTACTCTGAGGGGGCGATGACCACTCCCGGAGCTAATCATGCGGTCAGTTTGTTCTGCCTCAGCGTGTTTTGATATTGATATTGACTGTAGCGCTCGCCTCGCTGCTCGCCGATTTATTTGCTAACAATGATCGATTGATTGCTATATGTAGGTACCTACGTAAGCCCGCCAGTAAACGCTTTGATTATGTTTACCTACTCGTATTTGTTATACTAACAATACCCAATGCCGCCAATAAATAAACGTTGATATAATGTTTATTGTGTACATATTAATCTATTGTATCTGTTGTTGCAGAGAAACTCTATATCGCCTGGTGAAAGAGAGAAATACAGAACGCGGAGTCCCGCGGAGCCCGACCACAAGAAACTAAAGAAAGAGGAAAAAGATATGGGCCATGTAAGTTGGCAACACCCCTAAGACGTTTCCAAGTTAATTTGAAAATGTGACAACCTTCTATGACATATACCTATGTACTTTCAGGAGCTGGTAGTAGATGACGCGAGCGAAGAGCCGACGTCTCCACACAACGGCGCGCCCTCGCCTCGTGAGAACGGACTTGACAAGTTGCAGCCCAAGAAAGAACACCCACCACATAGTCCTAGGTAAGAAACGATTATGTTGCTTATGAAAAGGAAAATACGACGAGCCTATTAGCTCAGAGTAGATAAATACTACGTACAACAGAGGGTCAGCGCCCATACTTCAAAAGTTACCACCGTAACTCGCGCAAGTACAGCGCCGGTGGTGAGTCAAAGGTACTATTTGCTAGTCTTGCCACGTATGTCACTACAGCAATGTTAGTTTTGTCAGTAAATGACAACAGATGTCACTTTTTATCGAACAGTATTTTAAACGACGATGGGCACTTTTTATTTTTTCCTAACATTTCCAATTCTATGGTATAAACATTTTTTTATTGTTTGAAATTTTTAATTTAAAAGGCGTGAAAGTTAAAAAGTTTAAATAATGCTTCCCTAATTATATCCTTTAACATTTTACCATTTTTTGCCTGGTTGGCTAAATCCTAAAGTATAGGGCATAGCGACAAATGCTGAAAGGAGCCCCAAGGCCGATTTTAATAAAAAATAAAACTATATACTTGGTACTCGTTGATTTGAAAAGAAAACTGTATTATTACTCCATCTCATAGTGTCGCTTATAAAGATCTATTTCTGGGAAACAAATAATTTCTGTGGAAAATTAATGGAAACATCTATTTATTAAGAAACCACTACTTACATCAAGTCTGGTCGCAGTACTACAAGCTCTGGAAAGACTTGCCACCAAAGAAACCACTATTTTATTTTTGTTATATTTATTAAACTTTAATCAAATGTTTGAATTGACGCCCATTGTTTTTTATACCAGTTTGTTAGCCCGTTGTTTTTGTATCCAAGTGCCCCCCCCCGCCCACATATGGCAATAATACTCCATATGAGGCCGGACTTGCGACTTATAAAGATGCAGCCTTTGCCCCGATGTGAAGTACTGCCTCGCTCTGTTGAGCACTCCAAGCTTTTTGGATGCCAGCTTAATCTTGTCTTCCAAGTGACTTCGGAACAAAACGTCGCTAGAAATGTCGACGCCAAGAATCCCAATGCTTTGACTGATGTTCAAGGAAGTGTTCTGGAATTGTGGAGCCACAGACCATGGGATTTTCTTAGCTGTGAACGTATGGAGGTGCAAGGTGGATGACACCTCCATTTAAAAGGGAAGATCTTCCGCCAGGCTGGGACATCGTGCCTGGGGACCGCGGTCCAACTGTACATGTCGGACAGTTGTATATATGCAGATTCTCGAGAAAACTTCGCCAGCGCGATGCAGGATTTAGGCGCGATGCAGGATAATGTGGCGCCACGCCATCTATCTTTTTCCGTGTGTGAACTATCTCGGTGTTACTGATAGATGGCTGATAGATGTCGCTACATCACTCCCTTGCTAGACCGGAGGTCGATCCATTGTTGAGTCGTTGCGTTAAGCTTGCAAGTGCCAGTGCTGCTCGAAGTCTACGGTGAGTCGAGACGGAGCGCAGATGCTGCGACAGGTTGAGCCGGCTAGTCCACGTAGTGCAGAAACCGCCACGCCGGAGAGATGATCCGGGCATGTGCTGCGGTGGACTGTGCGGGCGAGGAGCTTAGTCGCAGTGTTGCCTTGCAGGACCAGGAAGCACGGTGAGTCGGCTGCGATGGACCTGATTAAGGCGAAGTTGGCTTGCTGTGTGACTGCTTGCCGGTGGGGAGTGATGAGCTTGGAGAATCTGCTCAGGAGTGCTACTGCATGTTCCGTGATTTTTGGAGGGTCGGAAATATTCCCATCCATCACGTCGGGGTCACCACTATGGAGGTGCAAGGTGGATGACACCTCCATTTAAAAGGGAAGATCTTCCGCCAGGCTGGGACATCGTGCCTGGGGACCGCGGTCCAACTGTACATGTCGGACAGTTGTATATATGCAGATTCTCGGGAAAACTTCGCAAGCGCGATGCAGGATGTAGGCGCGCGATGCAGGATAATGTGGCGCCACGCCATCTATCTTTCCGTGTGTGAACCATCTCAGTGTTACTGATAGATGGCTGATAGATGTCGCTACAAACGCGCAGGCTTGAGTCTTGGTGGGGTTGAAATGGACTAGGTTTAGTCGAAACCAATCGGAGACACAAGCTAGTGTACTCTCGATTTCAGACACCAGCCGTTCGCGGCGTTCCTCCACCTCGGAACGATTTGCACGGCCCGTATAATGAGCGTCCCCTGTACTGTCGTCCGCATAGCAATGAATGATATGCTGTCTATTGACGGCATTCATTGCTATGCAGAAGGAACAGTGTTGGGGACAGCACAGAGCCTTGCCGGCATTCATGTCCATGCTATTAGAGTAGCTACCGTCGACGACGGCTCTTATGCTTCTGCTGGACAGAAAGCTGGCAACCCATTTGCATAATCCCTCGAGAAGCCCGTATGACGGTAACTTCCTTAGAAGACCCCTATGCCAGACCCGATCGAACGCCTTCGCTACATCTAGGCTCACTGCCAATGCCTCACCTTGACTCTCGATGCAGTGGCGTGCCTAGGGTTTCAGAATAGGGCATGCCGAGAGATATGTTACTGTAGTTTTTAACAGTGAATGTAGATAAATCCGTCAGTAGTGTATCAGTCGTAGTTTTAAACCGAATGGTGTGTGAAGCCCAAAAGCTGGGCTTGCCCTACTAAAATAATTCTCGAACAAGAATATAAACTTCCGAACTATTTAAAAGTTCGCGCTCTTCGCTATTATTGCTTTTCGATGTCATCAACCCCCGAGGCGCCTTATATACACACCATTCGGTTTAAAACTAGGTAGGTACGGTATATCTATATCTGTGTACGACCCGCCTCGCACCACCTCGCACGGTCAGTCAAGGCGTCTCCCTCGCACGGTCAGTCAAGGCGTCTCGCTCGCACGCGTGGGCTTGCAACCGGGCTTCGTTGCCAGCGAGTGTATCACTTTCTAACCTATGAAAAACTATCCATAATGAGATATAACTATTGTTGGTTTATATAGCACAACAGTATGAGATATTTGAGATAATGAAGCCTTGCATGCGTATGAAGTTGGTTGTGACGGTTCGTAGTGAATGCGAAATGACGAACATCGCGCATGCGCCCCGCCTGTGGCCCCGCTCGCGCCGTTTGCGTCAAATTTCATTACATATGCATTTGTTTGAGCGAAAGTTGTTTTTTTTTAATTGGGAACCCTGCGAAATTTCCAAAAGATCTTGCTTGAAACTGCAGAATTTCCGATCACTCTGTTGATTATATAACTGTTAGTATTCCATTTTATTCCTTTGTATTTATAATTTACCGAAATGACCTTACGACCGTCAGGGTTACCTACCTATATCAACTACACCTAATTAATTAGGATACTGATAAAAACACCGTGTAAAATTAACAAAATATATGTACTTACTGTCTTACACTTCAGAATCTTGCAGTAATTTAAAAACCAACAACTTACATAAAATCTGTTTATTGCGACAGCCGTTAAACTCAAATTATTAGTGTTACGGTTCTCCATTATAACAAAGTGCAGTGATAATTGATAAATAAAATATATTTCCTAGGTTAACATCGCACAAGAAAACAAATAATCACGCATTCTGATTTTGGCTCCGACACATTTGCGTATAGTGTGCTCGCAAGCGCGTGGTGGCCCCAACAGTTTAGTAGAGCCCAGCTCGAAGCGAGCTGTAGATGCTTATCGCGGTAGATATAGGCAAGTGACAGAGGCCTGACCCGGCGCTATATAGGCTATTGCCGGCCCTGATTAGGGAACGATTAAAAATAGGTCAAGATAGCAATTTCTTAATCTTCTATATGTTTTAAAAATCACTTTAATACCGAGCAAGCGAAGAGTCTCCGTTTCAGCTTGGACAAAAATGCTTTCGTATGTATGTCCAGATAACCGGCTGTTCTCCACTACAGGTCAAATTACTCATCCGATTCTCCATAAATTTTGTGAGCAGGGTCGGTGATTTACGACTGGCTTTAATCCTTTTGACCACAAAAGAATAACTGTTCTTATTTGATATTTTGTTGAATAAATGAAACCACTATACGTTTTCCTGCACTAGCTAGATACAGACTTAAGCCCATAAAAACAAATGAAATACAATTGGTACGAAACTGCCCATTGTACTTTTAAAAATAATCGTTGTAGATTTCAAAATATTTAGACTATATTTATTTACCGTTTAAGTCTGCTTATTAGAAACAGGTTAATATTAGATTTATTTTATTATTATTTGATTGTTTCGGTCCTAGACGATAAAAAGAAATAAAAATAATCGACGGTAAGGCCATCTATGTAAGATCGAAAGATTTAAATAAAATTAAATAAATTGCAAATATTGAAAATACGAGTTTAAAAAATTAATTAAATTAAATTATTATTATAAATTGTATTCCTTTGCAATAAATCTCAATAAAAAGTGATTTAATAGCGTTTTGACTAAGAATTAATTTTCAATCCGTCCATACGATGTCTGTAGCGACATCTTTACGTGTGAATTCTACACTAATTATAAAATGTATGTGATTGACCAGACATGACTATTAGTGTAGGAAATACTGAACGAAAGATTCCGCTTCTCCTTCCCTTCAAAATGGTTTCCATTGTACGCCAATACCTATGTTATATTTTTAATCTAATTTAATGCGTTAGGATCCTTAGAAGCCATTTTCACACCAAGCATTTATTGTAATGTCAACTAAGCCTAGTGTTTGTGTGTAAATGCGCGATAATCCCCCGATCCATTTAATAGAAGCCCTAGAACTAGGTAGTTGGAAGGTCATTGTACGACATGGGATGAGTTGTCGATGTCGAAAGTTACGGCTCTGCACTGAATCAATTAGTGAACACGGTCGTGGCTGCCACCGCGGCTCAGAATAAGCTTAGACACGCCTTGATGGACAACCAATGCTAATCTTCACACAAATTGGTCGCGTATGTACCTACTTCAAATATTCAAGTTCTTTCAACAATGTTCATGATTGCTATCTTTATATTGGTATTAGAAGTTAAGAAAGAATAGATCTTTTTTGAAAAGTTTTAGATGGAACAAAATATTGAGCTGCCGGCACAGCGTCTCCTCTCAACCTCTTTAAGGTGTGAAGATATTTTTTTCACGGTATCAAGTGAGCAAGCGTCTATAGACTACGGTAACAGATAGGCATAAGGCGGAAGGTCTGCTTGTTTGATACCTTAATATCATAAAAGATACTCATAATAATTATCACAATTTACTTACAGGTCAGGAACATCAAGCAATGCCTCAACGCCCTCAGCGAAGAAACTTGACGAGAAACCCAGCACACCCATCTCTAAGCCCGTGACCCCGACGTCGGGGGCAAGCGGCGCAGGCTCCGCGGGGCCTCCGCTGAAGGCCTCAGTGAAGCCCCCGGCGTTACAGTACCCATATTTGGGAAATGGGGCACACGACGCTTATGGTCTGGCGGGGTATTCCGCAAGAGCAGCACTGGCGTATGAGCCTTTGCGTCCGCCTATAGGACCCGCTGCGCTCGCGCCGATACCCGGCGGAAAACCGTAAGTAATGTTGGTATTTACTCTTTATTGAAGGTTCAAATCAAAGTTGACTGTCAAAAAGTTATTTATCATCTTTGGGGCGACTCATACATCAACTCTGCTAAAAATTATACGTTTGCATATTAATGGCTTGTTTATAAGAATAATGTTCTATAAAACCTGTAGCCCCGTTGTGGCAACCTTGCAGAAAGTCAGCCAATTTATCGCTTATTCTGACTGTCTTTCTCACATTGCAAATTCAAGTATGTATGACTTGATGAGATAGGAATAGAATCAGTCCAAAACAATATCCAACCCTAGGTCCTCATTATAGCCCTCTCAATTCCAGGGCATATTCATTCCACGTGTCAGCGGAAGGTCAAATGCAACCGGTGCCCTTTCCCCCGGACGCACTGATGGGGCCGGGCATCCCGCGTCACGCGCGTCAAGTATCTGCCCTCGCTCATGGTGAAGTGGTCTGCGCGGTCACAGTGTCCTCACCTACTAAGTACGTGTATACTGGAGGCAAAGGCTGCGTCAAAGTGTGGGACATCAGCCAACCGAGCAAAGCCCCCGTCAGCCAACTCGACTGTTTGGTGAGTGGGTAACTGTCCTCGCTTCGTTTGATATACCTATTTGGTGTTTGATGGAAATTCTAAAATGCTTTGTGTGATTCATTGTGAATGCAAGTTTTGTTTTTTGTTGAAATTTTATCGAAGCAAAATAAATGTGAATTTTCGATTTTGTATTACATTAGAATTAACTTATTTGGTCGATATCATTCCAGTTATCAATAATTAATGGGACAACACATTAAAATTATATTGAAGCTCAACATTGTTATTGATAAAGAAAGTCAATGGTTTTTCTAAAAAGTTCATCTAATACCATTTTTAAATATGTAGAAGTATTTTATACGTTCCATTTCTCAAAAATTAAATATGCCGATTATTTTTATTCCAGCAAAGGGACAACTACATAAGATCAGTGAAACTTCTCCCGGACGGTCGCACGCTGATCGTGGGAGGCGAGGCGTCCAACCTGTCCATCTGGGACCTGGCCTCCCCCACGCCGCGGATCAAGGCCGAGCTCACCTCCTCCGCTCCCGCCTGCTATGCGCTTGCTATTAGTCCTGATTCTAAGGTCATTTTTCAACATTACTAACATTTTTATACAGCTGACACATGAAAATCATTTCCGTTTATAGTGGGGGGGGGAACTCCATAATTATCCTTGGATATTCTTGGACTATGCAAACCAAATAAATGTTTATTACTTGTAAATGTACATAAAGGTATTAAACCCAGACTCGGAATAAACACATTTATTTATTTATTATTAGTTTGCAGCATCAATAAACAGCCAAAACGCTACAAAAACAAAATTCATTATAACATTAAAATATTTCATTCATCGTTCTAACATTCTTTTCCATTCATTCATCAATCGTACCACATGAAATGTTTGTCCTGGACGAGAATCAAACCTACGGACTGTGACGTAGCAGTTATTCTATTTAGCCAGTCGCCACGTCAATAGTTCACCATACATATTTTTAAATTGACCGTGACTTCCCCGACATGGTTATGTTGTGGTCAAACTAGATCTATAAAGCCTTATCCTGAAAATAATAACAATCTGGATTTTGTTTCAACAAGTTTAATTATTTCGGGTTCCGTGGATTTTGCTTGTTGCCAACACCGGTTTACAGCTCCTAACTTTTTATGTCAGTTTTACATCTTTATAGACAACCTGTTAAACCGCCATATTCCGTACTTCTGGTAGATAAGATAAGAGTTTTAGAGTTTCACAGGCATCTCTATCGGTGTGTTCCGGCAGCTGCACGTTCTCTTGTAGGCGTTTTGGGCGTACTTCCTTCAGCTACAACACATGCCATTATGAGATTGTAGTAAAGTTAATACACAGTACCTAAATACTTTAATAATATTAATATTTGCTGTGAAGAGCCAGCAATAAACTCTATAATTACTCTTACTTTTTCAATCACCTAGATTCATGTCGTTACATACAGATAGGCTACGGTAACCGCTTACCATCAGAAAACTAAACTGTTGTTGAGTTGTTGTTAATGTGATATGTTGTGTTGTGTTGCAGGTGTGCTTCAGCTGTTGTTCGGACGGTAACATAGCGGTGTGGGACCTGCACAACCAGACGTTGGTGCGGCAGTTCCAGGGGCACACGGACGGCGCCTCCTGCATCGACATCTCCGCCGACGGGACCAAGCTCTGGACCGGCGGCCTTGACAACACCGTCAGGTACCACTATACAACACTCTTTATTTTATCCTATGATTTACGGACCCTTATTGGTTAAAATTATGACTCTTATATCTTTACTAATAATGAAGCAAAGACCTCAAAGCTTTGCATAGCAGACCCTCTCAGCTGTCACAGGTAAAATTAGCTTATGAAATTATCTATATGCCCAGTTTGGCATTAAAAAAACCTACCATTAGTAAGCAAAACGATTCGTTTTTGTTTATAGAAACCGGGCATAAGTCGGCAAACAAGTATACGGCCCATCTGGTGGTAAGCTGTTACCGGAACACTATAGACGCTTGCAACACATGGGGCATCACGCGTTACCGACCATTCCCCTCTCACTGATGAGCTCTGCTGGCTACCTTACGCGCAGGAACACAACATTTATTTGGCTGGTGTATTATATATTCGATATAAAGTTAAAAGTTGAGTAATATATACAAGAATATAGTTATACAAAATGGACGGTGTTAGGCTACACACACACGATCAATTTTTCAACCTTTCAACACGCGTTATTTTCAACGTTATGAAATAGAACGTATGACTTCTCCTATGCGTATTCGCACGCTGACACTTTAAAAATAAGTTAAGAGCGATTTCTGTAGGTTTCTAGACTCGTGTAATGTTAGTCTTTTACACTTTTCCCCTGTTTGGCGACTGTATACACCTTTCCAGATTACTTTTGTATGGAAATGAATTATAATACACGGTCAACAGACAACTTATGTTCTATGATAGGTTTGTCGATAGATTCTAAGCATTGACTTACTTGAGAAAATATCTACATTCATTTTCTTGGTATCCCAAAATGGGTGACTGTAACAAATTTGTCATAGCTTGTTCCACCATAAATAACTAAGTGACTTTTTATGCGGCCACCTGAAACAAATACTTACTGTCACCCTGTTTTTTGTTGTTTCACAATTATAATGAACGAAATTTGATTTTCACAGATCATGGGACCTGAGAGAAGGCAGACAATTACAACAACACGACTTCAGTTCACAGATATTCTCATTAGGCTATTGTCCTACAGGTAAAAAATCTCATAAAATTTTTACTTCATAATACAGAATAATTTTATAGAAATGGGAAGGGTAGAAATACCAATGTCTAAACTAATTATTTGTCGCTAAAAGTCGGTTTAACCAATTATTGGCAATGCATAGGACCTTGCTCGCCAGTGGCGCCAACTGGTGGCCGCAGAAACTATATCCCTCGTTAATGTTTCAGGCGAATGGTTAGCGGTAGGCATGGAAAACAGTAACGTGGAGGTACTTCACGCGGTCAAACCGGACAAGTACCAACTGCATTTGCACGAATCGTGCGTTTTGTCGCTGCGATTCGCGTCGTGCGGCAAGTGGTTCGTGTCCACCGGCAAGGATAACTTGCTGAATGCGTGGCGCACGCCTTATGGTGCCAGTATATTCCAGGTAAATATTATCTCTATTGTTATACATAGTTTTAGGATAGATAACGGTTCACGCGATGGCAAATTTGTACTATCTACCTACATTTTTCTTTTTTTATATTATCTTAATTACTGCGTAAATTTCTGTTATTTGTTAGGTTTACTTTTTGTTATTATTTATGTTTACTAGTGTTTCTACTGTTATTTAAATTGATGTTATAATTATTTCTTATATAATGAGATTCGTTTATGGCTATGCGAGAATCAATTAAATAAATAAACAACTCTTTATTGTAGACAAATCTATACTGGGCTAGATGACAAAAAATCTATTTAGTCAGTCTTTTACATTAATAAAAAAATTTAGACACGATATAAAAATTTTCTTTTGTCCATTAAACAAAAAATACGAAGATATCGTGTGTTGAATTTCCGCGTGACGTCACGTAAGAGTACCTACACTATTTACTCTAAAGTGAAACCTTTGAGACGCTTTATCTTTGCAATTATTTGGTGATTTGGTAAAGCAAAAAAACAAAATATTTTTTGATAATTTAACTGACGGACTAATTAGATTTTTTTTTTTTTTACCAGGAATTTTCTAAGGGTTCTAATTAAGGTGGGTGAAAAATGTTAATTCATTCAGATAATTTATAAAATTTGTTTTCTGTTTTACAGTCAAAAGAATCATCATCGGTGCTCAGCTGTGACATTTCATCAGACGACAAATACATAGTGACAGGCTCAGGCGACAAGAAAGCCACAGTCTATGAGGTGATCTACTAGTGCAACAGACATTCAGACACTCAGACAAGCGAACAAATATAGATCAACAAGTGACTGTGTATTACTAGTGAGTGAGTGAGTGATTGAAGAACGTTCCGGGAACGTGGACGTGGCAAGCGGTGATATAGCTTTAGTGTATGTATAGATTATATTGGGAAGCCTGTATGTACTTATGCGACTTGTTTATATAGTTTAGTGTGCGCGATTTATGTTTATTTGTTGAGCGCCCGTAGTGTATGTTGGCAGCAGATCTCAAAATGATGATTTCGTTTCAATATTGTTGTAAAATGCTCGTATTAAAGAAAAGATATGCGCAACCTATACCAATGTCTTACTTATTTAACTTACCTCACTTTGCCCCTACCATGAGTTTGTTCTAGTTATTCAATTGAAGATTGAAGAAGATTCCAGCAGCTCCTCTAGTGGGAACCATATTATTTTTTAGCAAACTGTGGTAAAGGTATTAAAATAATAAAGAAATGCTAAATGGTAAATAATAGAAGTCTGTCAAAAGATATTTGAATGGAAACTAGAGCAAACAACTAAGAATCTAAGCATTTCATCATCAAATCATAATGGTACTTAAAATACAAAGCTAGAGCTGAAATTTCGAATACGTAGCCAAGTTTTATGGGGGTAAGTATCCCGCTGTATTGAGCTGTACCAATCATATGTCGGTGGAGAGGTTGCACGCGTGATGCCCGATAATTACTACAAAATGTTGTATCTGTTAAGGATTTCTCTAAAGCCCTCAGGAGATCAGGAAAATGTAAATAACTCTGAAAAAATTATAGGAATGATATTTTGAATAACAAAAAGCTAGCTCATGGGCTCCAGGGTTCTGAGATCAATAAAAAGCCAACGAGACGCTATTATCCATTCGAGCACAATTATCCAATAACTTTTTTCCCGTTAAGGCTAGCCAGAGACTATCGAACAATTTCCTCGATGCCAGAGACTGACTGACTATCGCCAATCAGACGAGTGCCTATTAATAAAAAAAAAACATACAACCGAATTGAGAAACTCCTCCTTTTTTTGAAGTCGGTTAAAAAGTACCCTAACACCATGGCTATGGATTCCTCAAGATGTTTAATTTACCTTCACTGAATGATCAAACTCATTCATAGGTTTTGAGTCTACGACCTTCCAAATCCAATACTTACCTGAGGCATAATAACTTCGAAAGTAAAACTAGGTAGGATCCCAGAATGACATAGTCTAGTTTTCTAGAAAATTACTGTGACATACAGACAGGACGGCCGGACTCGATGCAACTATAAATATATCCTTTCGACTAACTACGGAACCCCAGAATCAAATGCACATAAAATAAACGACATGTCAAGACGCAAGGAAAGTTGATCATAATTGTTGAATTATCATACCGTTAGTCATCCATCATCATCAATAGGTAACTTCAGTAGGTAGGTACCTTCAATACAAAGACTATAATGTCCACATATCTCACTGCAGTTTCATACGCGATCCCCTTCTTCTCTGAGCAGATGTCAGTGGTTAATTCTGAAAAACCCTTCGTTGGTGCAAGCCTCATTTATATATAAGCCTGTATGCAAAATTTCTAATTTCCAGACCCTGCCGTTTTAGCTGTGCGAGCATCTGCCAATCAGTCGGTGTATAGTCTTATATGTCTAGATTTGTATGTTGCAATCGCGTAAGGAATTCAATAATTTTATCTGCAATGGAAATATATAAGGGAATTTTACCGTAACTAATAGGGCTACCGCGATTAGCATGAATTTTAACATAAATTATTTGTTTCACACAGTCCATTCTCATGGTAAGTGATAGTGCCTATAATAGAACGGGTTCTCAAGAGCAACTGCTCTTTATGATGCTCTTTATTTACAGCAAATGCTGGGACGCACCATAAGGATTATCAAATTGAGGTGGTAGCCAGCCAGGCGAGTACTACTTAGTATCCTAAATAATACCATCACCAGCTATGTATAGTTTTCCTTCACTGAAAACTTAAGTTCGTTGAAGGATTCTGTTTTTTTTTTTTTTTTTTTTTTTTTTTATACCACTTAGGTGGCAAACAAGCATACGGCCCGCCTGATGGTAAGCGGTTACCGTAGCCTATGGACGCTTGCAACACCAGGGGTATCACGCGCGCGTTGCCGACCCTGCAGAAATCTCTTCACACCCCTTTTGAAGAACCCCATGCTGTACTCCATTGGGAAAACCACGGCGGGGAGCTCATTCCACAGTCGTGAGCGTCCGCGGAAGGAAGCTCCTTTGAGCCCGCACAGTACGAAACAATTCAGGTTTCAATATGTGAGGATGGACTCCCCGTCGATGGCGAGAGTTGCGATGGTAGAAAGTAGCCGTGGGCATCATCTTAAACAATTCTTCAGAACACCGTCCGTTGTACAAGCGGTAGAACACACATAAGGAGGCAAAGTCTCTCCTCAGACTGAGGGGCTCTAAACCGCTTGTGAGCTCGGGATCGTCGACAATTCTGATGGCACGTCGTTGAACCGAGTCTAAAGGATCAAGCTGGTATCCAGGTGCCCCCGCCCATAGATGACAGCAGTACTCCATATGAGGCCGGACTTGCGACTTGTAAAGTTGCAGCCTTTGCCCCGATGTGAAGTACTGCCTCGCTCTGTTGAGCACTCCGAGCTTTTTGGAAGCCAGCTTAACCTTGTCTTCTAAGTGACTTCGGAACAAAACGTCGCTAGAAATGTCGACGCCAAGGATCCCGATGCTTTTGCTGATGTTCAGGGACGTGTTCTGGAAATGTGGAGCCACAGCAAATGGGGTTATGTAATTCTAACCCTTGATCAGGGTAGAGCAAGATGGTCTTTTAGTGCCCTTTGGTCGACGTATCTACCGCCTCGCGCTTCTCAAAAGGTGCCATCAAAAGGCGCGCCAAAATAAATATTATTCGCTCGACAATGTTTATTTTGGCACCCCTGGCCACCTGGCGCCTATGGACAAAAATATTGAGTTGTCTATATAATTGCAAAATATTTACAATTTAAAAAAATATTCTTATCATTTTCTGGGTCATGCATGTCCATTTCATTGTTAACTGCTTGTCATCATATAGCCATATGGCTGTAACAACCTAATGATATTTTTATCTAATGGCATTTCATTTTTTTTTTTTTGCAGTACATAGCATCATTAAAATACCATCTGCCAATAACATATCATTTATCTATTTACCGGTTTGTAGATAGCAGGCGAGAGTTATCCTTTACAAACAATAATTTTGCGAGAGAGCGCGAAGCGTCTCCGTTTTAGCTTGGACAAAAATGCTTTCGTATGTCTGTCCGGCTGTTCTCCTCAGGTCGGCTACATTGATCGCCATCACGAACGAAATGCCTCTAAAGTTCTTGCGATTCGTGAACTTTATAGCCGATCTTGGCTCTTTATACTTGGCTTGATGTCTAGAACTTATCATATCATCGCATATCTTCGAATCAAATGCATGCTGTAGATTTTACGGATGTGTACAGTGTACACTCGGCAAAAGACTATTCTGTATTTTCAGCTTCAGTGTCTAGGTACCTACTGTTACGTAGAAAATTCGACATAGTTCGATTTTCTGTGCACTCACCTTACTAGTGGGCTCATCCCATTATGCCCTTGCACTACAATTACACTGATGGTCATTTTACAACGTATTTTATCATTTTTCACATTTGATTTAACAATAAACATTGTTTATAAATTCCTAACCTTGTTTGTTTTGATTCAGGTGACAGATCGATGAAATATGCGACTGTCACTCTGACGTTTTTTAGTGACGTTCCATTGCACTGACCGACCTTGGCCTTGCGAATGTTGACGTAGTCGAGTGCAATTAGCTAGTTTCCCGGTCGATTCGTGTCAAGGTGAATGAAGAATGCATCGAGCCTCGTCCTTGTGTCACCTCCTTAGTGCCGGACGATGACTCTTTCACTTTCCATTTTGTTCTTGTTGGAGACACACTCCCAAGTAACTTTTTACTTGTTTTTTGGTAAGTTTCCACCTTTTCCAATTTTAAATTCAATTAGTGCTTGTGCCTTTGTACGATTGGTTAATTGTCGTTATTATTTTCAGTGGATCTACGACCGGCGCGTGCTCCGAACTTTGGGACGTCGGGCACGCCACGTTGTTTTTTTTTAACCTTTTTGTAAGTACGACATCACGACAATGCTGTATTCCCGGCTTCGGTTTGTGTCGAATCCTTATTAAATGTATTTTTATTTTACAGTGCATCGTGCTGTGTAGGCGTTGCCACCAGCACGGGCAAGCTGTCGACAGACCGGAGTCGACATTGTCCACCTTCCGGAGGCAGGGACATTTTCCTCCATAAGGTATTTATGGTGTCCCTTATTTTTGCTAGGGAATCTATAACCTTTTTGTGTAAATTTTCAACATGTGGGTCCTGCACGTGGCAGGTAATTTCCACTGTGCACATGGCACACGCTGTGCAAGTAGTAGGGTTTGCTCTGCCCAATCTTCAATTGTGGCAGAGTAATTTATTTATTAATTACAATATTAATATTATTTTGTTTGTTTATCATTTTATAGTTTTCACTGGAATAGGGTTTTGTGTTACCGAGCACATGGCCGACACCTGGGGCTGGTGTCCGCTACTTTGTGTGCTCGGACCATGCGGTCATATTAGTAACACATTCAATTTGGCGAATTCCAGGAGGTGTACCGTGGGGGCGTTAAACCGCCACACCTGTTCCGTGGGGGCGTTGAACCGCCACACCTGTTCTGTGGGGGCGTTTGTAGTGAGACGTGTTCCGTGGGGGCATAGGACCGCTACACCTACTCCGTGGGAGCTACGTGTATTCCGTCGGGGCGTTTAACCGCCACGCGTGTTCCACGGATTGATTGTGCGGTACCAATTTATAAATTCCACTCGCGGACAACTATTTAAGGACTGGCAGCCTTTACTGCCAGTGGCGCTCAATATTATTATATTATTTCCAAACCAATTCAAATTTACCTCTAAACCCACACACTGAGTCTAGCTGGCAAATTTATCAAGTAACCTTGTTACTCAACTACAATTAGTTATTTCAGTTTCTTTTATGTAAAAAAAATAACTGTTTACGTGTAAAACCATCGTGAAATAAATAACTGTTTACCGGGCTGCCTCATTTTTATTCATACCCCGTAAAAATTGTAACACTACGTAGCAAAATACTTACCCAGTATTTTCATAAATATTGTTATTGTTGTTTTTTTTTTAATCCTTGCGGAAAAACGTAGTAACCAGATCGTCATACAGACCCTGGCAGTGCCAGCCACCGGCTCTTATCGTCGCACTTAGCGGCGCCTACACACAATACAATAACAATTTTGTTTACCAACAGTTGCTCGGACCTGAAAAACTAAATTTTTCAACAATTTTAAATTGTAAAGCATTCTGTAGATTTCATACTGATGTACCTAAGGACCACCTAAGGACACAAATAAATATATTTTTTATTTAAAATTCATTTTAGCTCTAGTAATAAGCATCTACTATCTAGGTACGTACTTACTACAATTATTAAGGTATAGATTATAGATAGATAGATAGATCTAAGAGGGAGATAGAACAAAGAACTGAGACTTGTGAGATCCAAACATTATCAAAAAATAAAGGAATTTTAATTTCATCCAATGTTGAGTCTTTCAATTTTTGTTTTCATTCAAAATAAATAAAGCATATTTAAAACATGTGATACGTTTATCGTACATAAGTATATACGTCATTAAACAAATATTAACGTCATAACACTTACGTACCTAAATACTGGAAATTATGTTCGGCATCCCGTTATCATGTCACAATATTTTGGGTGTATAGGTACTTTTATCTGGACAACGTTTATGGTTTAGGTATATGATATGTGATATATGTATTATAGACTCATAAAATAAATAGTAACATAACATGTCTATTGTAGGTAATAACTATTTACCTACATCAATCTCGTGTCTTTTTTTAGGGTTCCGTAGCCAAAAGGCAAAAAATGGAACACTTATTTTTAGGGTCGGCAACGCGCGCGTGATACCCCTGGTATTGCAAGCGTCCATAGGCTACGGTAACCGCTTACCATCAGGCGGGCCGTATGCTTGTTTGCCACCTAAGAGGTATAAAAAAATAAATAAAAAAAACTTATAGATTCGTCATGTCTGTCTGTCTGTCTATCTGTCCGTCCGTATGTCACAGCCACTTTTTTCCGAAACTATAAGAACTATAATGTTAGAACTTGGTAAGTAGATGTATTCTGTGAACCGCATTAAGATTTTCACACAAAAATAGAAAAAAAACAGTAAATTTTGGGAGTTCCCCATACTTAAAACTGAAACTCATTTTTAGGGTTCCGTAGCCAAATGGCAAAAAACGGAACCCTTATAGATTCGTCATGTCTGTCTGTCTGTCTGTCTGTCTGTCTGTCTGTCTGTCCGTGTATGTCACAGCCATTTATTTCCGAAACTATAAGAACTATAATGTTGAAACTTGGTAAGTAGATGTATTCTGTGAACCGCATTAAGATTTTTACACAAAAATAGAAAAAAAACAATAAATTTTGGGGGTTCCCCATACTTAGAACTGAAACTAAAATATTTTTTTTTCATCAAACCCATAAGTGTGGGGTGTCTATGGATAGGTCTTCAAAAATGATATTGAGGTTTCTAATATCATTTTTTTCTAAACTGAATAGTTTGCGCGAGAGACACTTCCAAAGTGGTAAAATGTGTGTCCCCCCCCCTGTAACTTCTAAAATAAGAGAATGATAAATCTATAAAAAATATATGATGTACATTACGGTGCAAACTTCCACTGAAAATTGGTTTGAACGAGATCTAGTAAGTAGTTTTTTTTTAATAGGTCATATATTGAAATTAATATCAAATACTCAGGTCTATACTACCATTTACTTATATACCTACAGGTTTGTACGGAACCCTCGGTGCGCGAGTCTGACTCGCACTTGGCCGGTTTTTTTTCTAAACTGAATAGTTTGCGCGAGAGACACTTCCAAAGTGGTAAAATGTGTGTCCCCCCCCCTGTAACTTCTAAAATAAGAGAATGATAAATCTATAAAAAATATATGATGTACATTACGGTGCAAACTTCCACTGAAAATTGGTTTGAACGAGATCTAGTAAGTAGTTTTTTTTTTAATAGGTCATAAATTGAAATTAATATCAAATACTCAGGTCTATACTACCATTTACTTATATACCTACAGGTTTGTACGGAACCCTCGGTGCGCGAGTCTGACTCGCACTTGGCCGGTTTTATTTTTTTTAATAAAACCCATAAGTGTGGAGTATCTATGGAATATGGATAGGTCTTCAAAATGATATTGAGGTTTCTAATTTTTAGGGTTCCGTAGCCAAATGGCAAAAAACGGAACCCTTATAGATTCGTCATGTCTGTCTGTCTGTCTGTCTGTCTGTCCGTCCGTGTATGTCACAGCCATTTATTTCCGAAACTATAAGAACTATAATGTTGAAACTTGGTAAGTAGATGTATTCTGTGAACCGCATTAAGATTTTTACACAAAAATAGAAAAAAAACAATAAATTTTGGGGGTTCCCCATACTTAGAACTGAAACTCAAATTTTTTTTTTTCATCAAACCCATAAGTGTGGGTTGTCTATGGATAGGTCTTCAAAAATGATATTGAGGTTTCTAATATCATTTTTTTCTAAACTGAATAGTTTGCGCGAGAGACACTTCCAAAGTGGTAAAATGTGTGTGTCCCCCCCTGTAACTTCTAAAATAAGAGAATGATAAATCTATAAAAAATATATGATGTACATTACGGTGCAAACTTCCACTGAAAATTGGTTTGAACGAGATCTAGTAAGTAGTTTTTTTTTAATAGGTCATAAATTGAAATTAATATCAAATACTCAGGTCTATACTACCATTTACTTATATACCTACAGGTTTGTACGGAACCCTCGGTGCGCGAGTCTGACTCGCACTTGGCCGGTTTTTTTTTTCTAAACTGAGTAGATTGCGCGAGAGACACTTCCAAAGTGGTAAAATGTGTCCCCCCCCTGTAACTTCTAAAATAAGAGAATGATAAATCTATAAAAAATATATGATGTACATTACGATGCAAACTACCACCGAAAATTGGTTTGATAGAGATCTAGTAAGTAGTTTTTCTAGTAAATTGCTCAATGTTCATTCAACTTTTTGGGTACTTTCGCTCTCTCTCTCTCGAATACTTTGATAGACAGACGTTACCGTCTAGGGAAGGGACCGTTTTGTCAGTTTTGATACAGGAAAGAAAATTTAAAATATAGTTGTACGTAGTATTTATCTACTCTGAGGTTAGGCTAAGCAAAATATTGTTGTAAGTAAACAAAATGCGTATTAAAATCGGATGCCGATGTAACCCGAGAAGTGAGGTGCGGGCACGAATCGTGCAACAGATGCTGGCGGTGCCAGCCACCGGCACCGCTCGCCGCGCCGCGCCGCCGCCGCGGCTGATAGCGATGGCTAGACGATAGTGCGTCTATACCCGCTTCACGCTTACGACATGACCTGTGTAAAAACCTTGTTACAATTTTAATTTGTTGACGTTAATTTTGCGAATTATTATCGTTGTTTATAGATCTGCGTGTTTGACGTACATAGGTATTTATTCTAATTTGATTCATGCATTTAATCTTATTTTGGCTAATAACTTTTTACCCGACTCTTGATAAGTTATAATGTGACGAAAAGCGTAGTTTCGGTACCACTTTCAAGGTGGAAATTGGTCGCCAAACTACGTCAGTACCTATTAGTGGCCAAACTTTTGTATATAGGTCCTCACGGTGTGTGCTTTCAACTGATTGTAGAATTTTAACCCATGTCCATCGAAACGGAATCCGATTTTACCAACCTAAGAAACAAATAAAATAAATAAATATCCTGGGACATTCCTCACCCACGATCATCTGATCCCAAACTAAGCAGAGCTTGTTCTATGGAAACCAGATAACTGATATAATACATATACTACTTTTTTTGTTTGGATATAAATATATACTTAATATACATGATTACACCCAGACTCAGGACATACAGACATGCTCATGCACACAAATGCATGTCCTGTGTGGGAATCGAACCCACAACCTGCAGCGCGTAAGTTGAATCTTAACCAACTGCGCCAACTGGCCTGTCAAATAGACTGACTTCATCGACATCACAGATTACAGAACAAGCTGATGTAGCGCGCGGAACACGCGAGTGAGGCCAAAAAAGCAAACAAACTTTATTCAACTAAAATCACTTTCTTTTTAATAAACTTTGCAAATTCAAATGCGAATACCAGCTATGTGTCTTTCAATTTGTATTTGCTTTTTTGGCCTCACTCGCGTGTTCCGCGCGCTCGATCTGCCTTTTGTTCTGTAATCTGAGATCGACATACAATCAGGCATTATTGACACGCGATGTTTATCGCGCTCGCTTTAAGTGAACAGTGATTTATATATCATCATCATATCAGCCCATGAATGTCGACTGCTGAACATTTGATTTCCACTTCGAACGGTTCTGGGCCGCTTGCATCCAGCGGCGCCCAGCGACTCTGTCGGTCCACCTGGTGGGAGGTCGTCCCGCTCGGCGCTTTCCAGTACTTTACAGAGAGATTTTATAGGTATTTACCTATGGTATTTACTTGTAAAAAATGGAAATTATCTTTATGACGAATTGAACATTCAATTTACGTTATCTCTTTTACGTCATATTTAAGCAGTTGTTACGATGATATCTTGGTTTGTTTGTGACGCATTAAATCTCCGGTATCCGATATTAAAATATCACGGTCGATATTCAAAAAGACACGACGCGTCAGTTGTTGTCGTTATATTGTTACATCGATTGATAAACCGAGAAACAGTGGACTCGTCGACGCGACCGGGGTGTGAATCCCGCCAATGCAATGATACTATGACGCATAATTTTATTATCGTTGTTTTTTCTCTAAAGCTTCCGAAAAATTATCACAGAACTATCGAGGATGTTAATTTGCGTAAAAAACTAAGTAATTCCGCTACACCTACACGGAACGGAAACGTGCAAGGAGTCATCTACCACTATCAATACAAAACATACATGCGGTAAACTAAATTATTATGAATCAAATCATCTTACAAAATAACTAGGGGTTGTATTGTAAACAAAAGTTATAAACATAAATCAATCACCCATAAAAATCAATGCCTTCAATTCTATAGTACGTATATGTACTTAATTGAATAAGTATCTGATATTATTTTCCTTTTTTTACTGTTTTTTTTTTTGTTTGGCCACTACATCACCATGTTACGTGATGGATGATAAGTACAAAGCCTAGACAGAAACTCCGCTCTAGTGCAGCTACCGGAAAAAATTATGATGCTTAGCGATAGATTTTTTACTCCTCGCATCGCTATCAATTCCTCACGATGTTTACCTTCACATTGTAGGATCAAACCGACGAACTTTGTCACGGTATTCGTAATCAAAAGGAATACTCTGTGCTAGCACTACAAAGCTATTATCGGCAAACAGTGAATTATGTAACAATGCACGTAAGGAATGTCGTCCTGTGCTGCCGCATGCCCGGAAGTACTTAATTAATTGTACTATTTCTCATTTTAAGTTCTTCAATAGAGCTTTTGTCCCCTACTATACACCGAAGTAAGTCTTCTGGATAAGTAGTTTGGTACTAACTTATATTACTCTGCTTAGGTAAAAGAACTGTAGGTCGAGCTAACGACCGATAAGATGAGAATAGAAATGATGCACGTCTCAATAATGTTCAATAAACGGCTTTGTTAATTGATAATTCCCACTTTTATTTATCTATTAACTGCGCTTAGTGTTCAAATGTAAATGTAAACAATGCGTCCATACATAGTTGTTGTTACTTCACAGATATTTGATACTGGAACTATTAGATCGGTACTGGCCAGTGATGCATTGGGAATATTGTAACGTCGATCAACAGGAGTGTTGCGACATGTGGTGTGGATGATGTGGATCCGCCAATAATCGGCGGCAATCGTTATCGCAACCGTGCGTCCGTCACTCGGCGGTGTCCGGCGCGGGCGCTTCTGGCTCTGCTCCGCGCGACCACTCGCAGCTCACTACAGTCCCGGGACTCACCATAAGCGGCTGTATCTTCTCATCAATCCCAGTTACAATTTTAAATCTCTTTGTTATTTAGTACATCTAATATACGACCGGCTACTTGACACATAAATGTTAGTAAACAATATTACGATAATTTTAAATGTATTATTTAATTGCAGTGTTTTCTAACTTTATATGTTTTTTTAGACTAACGATGTACGGCATAAGCGATCAGTTCCTGGACTTGGAAGACGTACTGTTCCACGACCAGCTCCTGTTCGAGCGTTCCCCGGCGGAGAGCCTCATTAACTTCGAGCTACCGGTGACCCTCCAGGATACGGATGCCGGCGAGTGGCCACTCAGTGATTCGGATATCGATCTGGATAATATTGTGAACAGTGTCAGTGATATAAACGACTTCATAGATTTAGATAGGTATCTAAACGAAGAGTGCGATTTAGGATTGGAAACGTTACATGTGATCGATGAAATTGAACAGTTAGGCCCGAGTTTTCCGTACGATAGTCATTCTTCAGAATCAGATCAAGACTGGGAGAAGACAAGGGAACCTGAGATAACTGTGAAGGCAAAATCATGGGGAGAGCCTGAATTTTGTTCGAAGTTGGGTGCGTTTCGGTGTCCGGTGGAAACATGTCGTAAACTTTATGCAAAAGCGTCGCACGTGCGCGCTCACCTGCGGCGGCACAGCGGAGAGAAGCCTTACCGGTGTACGTGGGAAGGGTGCAGTTGGCGGTTCGCCCGTTCAGATGAGCTGGCGCGTCACCGCCGCAGTCACTCCGGTGACAAGCCTTACAGGTGTACCCAGTGCTGCAAGCGATTCGCGCGCTCCGACCACCTCGCCAAACACGGCCGCGTCCACGCGAGACGGGCAGCCGCAGCCGCCGCCGCCGCCAGCGCTGCTGCCCGCCGGACTACGAACACATCGATTACGCATCGGAGATCAACAAGAGGCATCCTACTGTTGTGATTTCGGTCTAGTCTGCGTGTTACCGTTAGTACTCTCTATACTGTCTGTGTTGTTCATAAAAAGGTAGGGTAGGTAGCTAGAGATTGATACTTGTGAACTGTCCCTTAACTCTACTTACTGAAGTGTGATGCGTAAAAGTACCTGCTTCATTTATGTTTATCTATTAGCCTTATTCAAAGAAAGGAAATAAATCTATTTTTTCCAACAAAACACAAATTAAATGTGACAGTAAACAGCATTACAAAAACGTTAAAAACTAATAAATGATGATTCATTTATAAATATGTATTCTATTCTATGCGTCTAGGAAATAAATAGTCTACGACTCAGCCTATGTTCATTCATCAGTCATTCACGAGTGCGCAAGAATATCAGTGCAAAACGATAAGTGATATTTTTATTAAATTGTAGGTATAAGAAGGAAAATAATAATAATTTTCAGTAAACTCTGACTAGGTACCTACTGACAATCACCTTGCAGGGATCAAGCTATATATTACCTATAATAATGAAGCCTCTGTGGACGAAGCATGAAACTACCAACAAACTAGCTTTTTTATCTTATGTCATCAGTACCGACCGAGGCGGGAAATTTGTTTTTTTTTTTCGAGTTTTTTTTGTTTACCTTTGTAGAACAATATGGATATATATTTCAGTGATTAGCGACAGAGGTTCATTTGGCAAATTGTGTTATGTTTTTAGGGTTCCGTAGCCAAATGGCAAAAAACGGAACCCTTATAGATTCGTCATGTCTGTCTGTCTGTCTGTCTGTCTGTCTGTCTGTCTGTCTGTCTGTCCGTGTATGTCACAGCCATTTATTTCCGAAACTATAAGAACTAGAATGTTGAAACTTGGTAAGTAGATGTATTCTGTGAACCGCATTAAGATTTTCACACAAAAATAGAAAAAAAACAATAAATTTTGGGGGTTCCCCATACTTAGAACTGAAACTGAAATTTTTTTTTTTCATCAAACCCATAAGTTTGGGGTGTCTATGGATAGGTCTTCAAAAATGATATTGAGGTTTCTAATATCATTTTTTTCTAAACTGAATAGTTTGCGCGAGAGACACTTCCAAAGTGGTAAAATGTGTGTCCCCCCCCCTGTAACTTCTAAAATAAGAGAATGATAAATCTATAAAAAATATATGATGTACATTACGGTGCAAACTTCCACTGAAAATTGGTTTGAACGAGATCTAGTAAGTAGTTTTTTTTTAATAGGTCATAAATTGAAATTAATATCAAATACTCAGGTCTATACTACCATTTACTTATATACCTACAGGTTTGTACGGAACCCTCGGTGCGCGAGTCTGACTCGCACTTGGCCGGTTTTTTTTTTGTATAATATGAGCCATATTTGAACGTTTAACTCGGTAGATGTTAAATGTAGAATAGTTACCAAGGTTTCTACTTATTAATAAAATTGAAAATAAGTACATAGATACCTTTCTACATAGGTACTTAATAAGTTTACCAAAGATTTTACTCGTGCTCAGTGATATTTTATTATTGCTCATAAGTTAATTGTTTTAACAGAGAAAATAATATTACATTGACCTACATTAATTGTTGTAATGTTTGTTTTAGAAATAAAAAATAAAACATTATTGTTTATTTAGTTTAATAATTAATCTAGAATCTAGCTTTTTATTTAGTTAAACTACTTAGTTTGTAGTTTAGTTACTACTAGGTTTTAGTAAAACAAAGGACCAATAAAATAATTTAATTTTAAATAGGTACATACCTATTTGGTTTTTATCTAAAATCTGAACCCTTATTGAGTCTAAAAAGCCCGTAGGTAAACCATTTTATTTATTTTTAAATAATTACTCTATTTCGAAGGTTTTATAATTGGCACCTTAACCAGTAAAATGGTCAAGCATAATTGTCGAAATTCATATCTAATATAATCAGTGAGTAATATACGGAGAGGGGTACAGAGAACGACGGGCCAGTTGGCGCAGTTGGTTAAGACGAGTCTTAACCTATACCGACGCAGGTCGTGGGTTCGATTCCCAGACAGGACATGCATTTGTGTGCATGAACATGTATGTATGTCCTGAGTCTGGGTGTAATTATGTATATTAAGTATGTATTTACAAACAGTAGTATATGTATTATATCAGTTATCTGGTTTCCATAGTATAAGCTTTGCTTAGTTTGGGATCAGATGACCGTGTGTGAGGATTGTCCCAGGATATTATTATTTATAATTAAATATAATCCACATGATTAATTTATATGATGTCTAATTGGCATATGCCTAATAATGATATTTAAAAAGCCTCATTCGACCAAAGATCTCTCGTGTCGCATTTATGCCTTTTTGATACACGGAGTCTAGGCGCTGTTTGGCACAGAGTACTGTGTAGGTATTTTAATAGGGTTGGGTTTCTTCCCGGGAATAAACCCAACTTCGAGTAAATTTCCAATTTTGTGGGAAAGAACCCGGGAATTTTCCCATTGGGTGGGAAAATACTCAAATGGTCATATTTAGTAGATTTTGCGTATATAGCGAGAAATACCTTTACCAAATCGTTTGAATAACATTTAACATGATTTCTATTAGGGTCATACTCATATCATACAATTAAAAACAATAAAAAATAAAATGTGACGGAGGAACACGTTGTTAGGGTTCCGTAGCCAAATGGCAAAAAACGGAACCCTTATAGATTCGTCATGTCTGTCTGTCTGTCTGTCTGTCTGTCTGTCTGTCTGTCTGTCTGTCTGTCTGTCTGTCCGTGTATGTCACAGCCATTTATTTCCGAAACTATAAGAACTATAATGTTGAAACTTGGTAAGTAGATGTATTCTGTGAACCGCATTAAGATTTTTACACAAAAATAGAAAAAAAACAATAAATTTTGGGGGTTCCCCATACTTAGAACTGAAACTAAAATTTTTTTTTTTCATCAAACCCATAAGTGTGGGGTGTCTATGGATAGGTCTTCAAAAATGATAATGAGGTTTCTTATATAATTTTTTTCTAAACTGAATAGTTTGCGCGAGAGACACTTCCAAAGTGGTAAAATGTGTGTCCCCCCCCCTGTAACTTCTAAAATAAGAGAATGATAAATCTATAAAAAATATATGATGTACATTACGGAGCAAACTTCCACTGAAAATTGGTTTGAACGAGATCTAGTAAGTAGTTTTTTTTTAATAGGTCATATATTGAAAATAATATCAAATACTCAGGTCTATACTACCATTTACTTATATACCTACAGGTTTGTACGGAACCCTCGGTGCGCGAGTCTGACTCGCACTTGGCCGGTTTTTTTTTAAAAAAGCGACATTTTGGGGTGTGAGGGTTGTGGTGGACAGGCGGCAGCCCCACACAATTCCCATACCGCCCAGTTTGGTGGTAGTACGTACTCGTCCGACCGACTAGCGATCACCCTTGTGAGTGAATTTGTCGGGAAACAGTTCGCTTTGTTTCGACAGGATTCACGAGAGCCAGCCCCCCTAGATTCGAAGTGTGCGGCATGTATGATGGTGGGGTCCTACGATGCGATTTGGGCGATCTCTCATATCATCTGGTATCTGTTTGACAAGGGGGTCAGGGAGACCCGGTGAAACTGCTGTTTGCTGGCCGGCCGCCGGCTAGTAGGGGACCCGATCCTGGGAATTACCTATAACCTCCGGCCCAAGTGGCAGTCTTCCAAACCGTGCGCATAATCCCGATGAGTGTCTGTCCTGCCAGGGGAGGATACTAGAGTAAAAACAGACAGGGACTCCCGGCGAAAAGAACAAGAAAAAAGAGAAAAAGGTTTCCTTCAGCGGCACACCCTTCCACGTTTAGAATGGACTTTGGCAATATCAAGAGGTCAGTCAGTTCACAGTTATATCAACGCCATCCGTCACCATCTTGAGAGATATACAGATAACCTGCCCGATCGATACACCGTATCTTCACTATCCCAGCTAAAATCTCTAAAATTTGTTAGTTCCAAAGGCCGGGGTGTGCATGTTTATCCGAGAGGGCATCTGCTGTTGTCGACGTCTGAATAACCTAGAAGACAGAGACCTGTCTACTCTCTGGTTGCGCGTGGATTACGCATGTGATATACGGGTGGACTGGCGTGCGTCTACAAGTCTCATCACGGCGACACTGAGACAACTCGCGATGGCGGTGGGGCGATGATAGCTCAGTGGTAGTTACGTCAGATATCGAGACGAAGGTCCCGGGTTCGAATCCTACAATGGCTTGAGCTTTCGGTGAAGGAAAACCATAGCACGGTGGTAGGGTACTTTGAAATACCCATCTGGCTGGCTACCACCCTCAAGTTGAAAATCTGTCGCCAAGCACCTATCGGTGTGTTCCGACAGCTGTACTTGAGAGCCAGGTCCTTCCAGGCGTTGTGTGCTTACCACATTCGCCCACATCATCACTTACCATTGTGTGGTCAAACACAGGCCAATACACAAAAAAAGAAAGTCTCGCTTCTTTGATCGCGTCCAAGAAGAGACCGACACTGTACCTCACGGTACCCCATAACCGAGGTGATTGTCATTGGAGACTTTATAGCCCACCATAGCACAGAATATTTAATATTACTAGTAACCATAGTGAGTGGTTCGGTTCTTCGTGGACTGACCACGCAGGGAAAACCGTTTATGACTTAGCTTACGAATACGCGAGCGCTTCCCTTTTTTATTGCCACTAGATCACTCAGTCGACTCGTGTCACGATAGATCACGTTTGAAACCACAGCGCAGGATGCTAGTACCAGCGAAGAAGAGTTTACAGCGATGGAATTTATTGGAGAAGTGGATTGACCCGGTATCTTGGTGGAAGGCCACATGCGGTTCTAGTACAAGCAAAGCCATTTCTCTCTGACAACTTTCAAGGATATGTTCTTGGAGATCAACGACCAGCGTGCTCTCCTGGATAATGACTTTATCAACCAAAATTCTTTAATTTCGGATGGATCCGCCATGTACCGATGATAGACTCATCGGCGATGAGGAGTTGGCGAAGGCAAGGTCACAAGACTAACTTAATCTCGAAATGGTTCTATAAAATGAACACTGTAACCGTTTTTATAATCGAAGCACGCAGGGCATTAGGAGAATCCACACGTAACCCTTTTTTTCATGGGAATATCCCCATAGGATCCCCGACCACCTCGGGGTAAGCGGCCAGGTTATGCCAGGCTTGCACCCAAAACGCCACAATGGTCCCCATCTGCACTGTAAAGGGGGTGGGCTCTCGTGCAGAAAGAGCACGTGTGCACATGTGCTCTGGTGCAGAAAAAGCACGTGTGCACATGTACGACGCTTACATAGCCCGTCCCGGGTCCCGAGGGAGGTGTTTCATGCGTCCGTATGCTTGTTTGCTACCTAGGTAGTATAAAAAAACGTGTGATAACTTCCTCCAAGGTCCGCGTGGGTCCGCGCATAGGTGATGTTGGTACATACAACAACAAGTATGATTAAAATAACAATCAAAACCATCAACAAATATTTTTTTTGAGGAACATAAAGCCATTTGAGTATTTTCCCGCCGTTTGGGAATTTACCCGTATTTTTCCATTCTTTTCCGTATTTTCCCGTATTTTTCTTTTCTTCCCAATATTTTTCTTTCCCTGCCCATCCCTAATTTTAATCCTTAACTCTGTGGTTTAGCATATACTTTGTTCGAATTTATTGGTATGGTCGCACTCACCTTACCTAATAAATATATTAATTAATATTAATATATTATATACCTAGTGCTAGTATTCATATATTTATTAGGTACGGTGAGTGTGGTGAGTGACTAGCTGCCCGGCACGACTTCGTTCGCGTAGTGTCCTACTAACCTATACCCTAACCTACCAATACTAGGGGTATTCCCTACACTACTACAACCATATAGGTACGTGACCAAGGGAAATAGGGATTCATTTTTATATATATAGATAGACTAGCTGCCCGTCGCGACTTCGTTCGCGTGGTGCTACCCTACCCTGCCCTACCCTACCCTGCCCTACCCTGCCCTACCCTACCCTACCCTACCCTACCCTACCCTACCCTACCCTACCCTACCCTACCCTACCCTACCCTACCCTACCCTACCCTACCCTACCCTACCCTACCCTACCCTACCCTAAGGGTATGAAAAATAGTTTACGTCCCATTCTCAGATCTACTCCCTCCCGTACTGCCCGTACGGCCCGTACCGTACCCCAGTGACGTGTTTTACTGCTAATACTTATATTTTTAAACTCGTGATATCTTTCGAATGGAATGTTCGAATTGAATAATTCAAAAAGTTATAATAACGGTATTGAAGCAGTCTTGAATATGAAGTAATTTATTTTGATAAAGATTAATATCAACATAGAAATAAAGAGCCTTTTCTAGCGGCGGCATTTCAATCAAATTTTTAAAACATAAAAACACTTTTGTGGCATAACTAGTTAGGTAATAGCTGTGGTTAATAGTTAGACATATGGTATCGCGACACTTTTTGTAATGATAATATGTTCTGCAAAGTCGTAGTACCTACATTGTTTTATTCTATCATCAATAGTTTTCGCAGCGCACGCGATGTAATGAATATTTTAGGTATTTTTTTTTACACCTTGGGTTACATTATTGGAGTTTTAGTAAGAATCCCAAATTTTTTTGAAAATATAATATAGCCTATGTCACCCGGGGATAGTGTAGCTTCCCAACAGTGAAAGAATTTTTCAAATTGTTCAATAGTTTCGGAGCCTATTCAATGCAAACAAACAAACAATCAAATCTTCCTCTTTATAATATTAGTATAGATTATTATGCTTATTTGGCTATTTCATATTACCTAGGTGTCGCAACAACTCTAAAATCCTAGGTAGTTAGTAACAATCTTTATCTACACGTCTACACCCAAGCTTTAAATCCTCTATAACAGTTCCTGAAACAGTTAGCTTATTGCCAACATTAAAACACTGGTTGTCATAGCAACCATTATATCATCCAAAACAGTGTAATGTTTTTTTTTCTTCAATGGCGTCACACGGCTTGTGTATTTTGCTAATTTCCAGTTATATTATAAGTTCAAGTCACTATAAATCACTTTCACATAGTACTCAGTCAGTCACCGACCATAAAAGTCATGTTTTAGTACAATGGTGGTCATTTTACTAAAAATTTTCACGGACTTGAGACAACTTGAAAAGTCACGATACACATAATTCATTTCACTTCACTGGTGCACATGTATTGATCTTTATTGGATAAAATACCACCGATAATATGCAATAAAACCACAATAAAACTCAAAATCCACGAATTTATGAAAATAAAAATGAAAACGCAACGTCACTCTGCAAGTTCCCGCCAAAAAAACCATGTTATAATGTTGTACTTCAAAGGTTGTACCACGCCTGGCAATGTTCTAATCAAAATAACCCACTGTATCGAATGACAGTGCAAAGTTCTTACTCGACGTTCTCGCCCCTCTCTTCCTTCCTTCACCCCCGCCATGACCCATGCCGGCCATTTTATTTTCATTCCATTCCACAGAGTACTTTTTATAACTACCTAGCAATTCCATTCGTCAATATGCACCTACCTGTCATCAAACACGTGTTTGTTTTGATGAGAACTTAAGTTCTTATGTCGATTTATTTCCACCTCTTATAATCCATAAATTCAGTGTTTTCCGTATTTGTATGACGAGATGTGTTTTATTGATAAATTTCCGCCACTTTAACAACATTTCAATACAGTGATTTCGGCATTTTTAAGTTTTGAAAATGTTGTATGCCCAAGTGCAACAGTTTACGCCAAGACGTTAAACTACATCAGTTTTCTATAAGTGAGGAAAATAAGAGACAGTGGATAAAGTGTATTAATTGTGAGACAATAACTTAACTTAGCTTAAGCTAATAAGCTACTTAACTGAAGCTTGGAGATTTCTTCAGGGAACCCGACAAATATCTTTTTTGAAGCAGGTAAACAACTATCGATCTACAAGTTGACTGTAATAATATAATATCTTATTTTTATATGTATTATTCCTAGTCAACTCATAACATTTAAAGCTATAACCCAACCTTTGTGGTTGTGAAGGCATATTAAGTCTAACCCAAAATAAATGCCTGGCAAATGCAGTTATATTGAGATATATATAACACATTAATAATCATGGCTCCACCAGAGTTAGAAATCTATTGTTTTATCCGGTTAGTTCACCCTTATTCCTTATTTATTTTAACATAGGCTGACGGGCCAGTTGGTTAAGATTCCACCTGTTGCACCGCAGGTCGTGGGTTTGATTCCCACACAGGACATGCATTTGTGTGCATGAACATGTCTGCATGTCCTGAGTCTGGGTGTAATTATGTATATTAAGATTGATTAATTATGTATTTACAAACTAAAAGTAGTATAATAATATGTAGTATATCAGTTATCTGGTTTCCATAGTACAAGCTCTGCTTAAGTTGGGATCAGATGACTGTGTGTGAGGAATAAATATCCCAGGATATTTATATATAGTTACAGAGATAAATTGCATTTTTTCAGATAACAAGAAAACTGTATGCGGTGATCATAGTTAGTCAAAGAAGTGCCACAATGATCATTCATATTACCAATGAAACTCGCAAGAACAGAAGTTTTTGGTATGTATACATCATCCAGCACTTTTTGAATAAATTAAAAGAAATAATATAAAAGTAAAATTAAATTAAATTAAAAGTTTACTTTGATTATAAAATACTACTATGGGTAATGGACATGCCATTTATAGATCTTTACTCACTGGACTACTGCATGATGAGGCTGTTTCCACTTTACACAAGAATATTTAAAATTCTGTCCATATTGATGATACATGAACATTTAGGTTTTAAAATAATAACAGCTCATACAAATTTTCAGATACCTCTGTCCAACCATCAGCTGCGAGCCATCAAAGTAATGCCACATGTGTGTCTCTGAATAACACAATGCAAATGAACTCAGGTAATTTTTTGCCATTTAATATAATCTTATCTAGTAATGTGTCCCCCTGTCCCCTTTGTATTAGATTAAGTGCTGGCTCAGTATCTCCAGCAGTGTGTTCCATTTGTGTAGGCTATTTCTATGTTAAATTTATAGCTGACATAAAAATATAATATTTTTAATGCATAATTAATTACTACACCCAAAATATTTACCAATAAATTATATATACAAAAGGCAGATGATAGGAATGCCAGTCTCCATACTAAAATCTTCAAATCCTTCGACTATCTTCTACATAAAAAATAAAACATTTCAATGATTTTGTCATTATTTTCGGCCACCTTTTTGATATTTTTTGGGACGTTATAGGACAAAGACACCCTAGTATTTTTTGTTTGCATGGGTATCTCCAATCGATGTATATAAACTTCATCGTACCACACTATTTGAAAAAATAAAAAAAAAACAATATGGAGCCTGAAGATTAAGCTAGGCTCCGATCGAAAATCTCCGCACTCCTTTACAGTTACTTTATACTTTGTTTACAGATATTTTAATGATGCCAACAGCAGTCCAGACCCATCCAGACCGTCACTACAGATAGACTTAAAAATGAAAATTTAAATAAATAATTTGTAAATAAATAATTGTTTCATTTATTATTATACTATAAGACCTTTTGAAATAAAAGATAATTGTATTTACCCTAAAGCCCCGGCCCTACATATCATAGGCTGTATGACTATTTTTCATTGTACAATAGTATGGGAATATTAAAAAAAAAAAAAACGTCATGTTCAAACTCTGCATACGGTTTATCACCAATGTTCGGCAGATGGCGGTCTGAACTTTAGTTCTCTTGGTAGTTTGTGGGTTGTACCCAGTCTGTCGCGACTTAGAAGAAGAAAAAAGTCAATGAAGTTTGGTAGAACTTTTATGGTGCCCTCTCATTTCCGTAGTCTGTCTCGCTCTATGATTAAACGTCATCTGTCACTTGTTGTTTCCCTCCAGTTTTAAATAAATGAAAACATTTTGATAAGTTGAGAATATTATATTACAGAATATTATACAGGATAGTGGTTAATCTAATTGCTAAGTAGAATAATAAGTGTTTTGCTTAGGAAACCGTTTCTTTTTTAACTAAGATGAAGTATAGAAAATGCGAAGTGTGCGGATTAAGATCGGAAAGGAAAGATGGTAAAAAACGTGTTTTTATGGCCCCTGGATGCAGTTCGGTAACTAAAATATCATATTATTTATGAGTTCTATAATACCTTTGATAAAAACATCTAAATATAGTATCTTAAGGTATATACCATAATAATATATAAGAAAATAGAGTTGTGCAACATTTATTATCGAATTCGATATCGATATTTTTATATTTTTAGGTGCCGAAAATGGGTGAAAATGACAGGCAACGAGGACTTGGCTTACATTCCAATAGAGAAACTAAATGAATTAAAATATATTTGCGGAAACCATTTTGTTGAGAAGGACTTTCAGAAAAAAAACACGGCTAAAGAAGACTGCAGTTCCATCCATAAGAATCTCAGCTAAGCCACTCTCTAAAGACAAACTTAAGGGATTTCCCTGCTAACTTTATAAAGAACAGTGAGCATCAGGTCAGTAACACACATATTTTAAAGCAATACAAATAAAACGATAATTTATTATATAATTATATATTTTAAATATTTTCACATTCATCTAGTTTATCCACCTACTCCTTCGGCCCCAAATGCTTCCCTGGATATTGAACAATCTATAAATTTAAATGATAATTTATCAGTACATTGCAATGAAATTTATAGCGACTATGATATTCCAGTAGAATATACTATAGAGGTGAGCCATACAAGTGAGCAGCTGCAAGGTATATAACCACTTTTTGATTTTATTTCACAAGACTTTATAAAATCAATTTGATACAAAATAATGATCATCTTCTATTCCAGATATTCCGAATATTCATACTGTTCCTGCTAGCGGTAGAGCTAAAGGGGTCATTGGGGAAAATGTTGTTAAGTGTAAAGCGTTGAAAGGTTCGGTCTTTAAGGGTCAGTTCACACCGAGACGAGACGCGACGAGACGTGTCGCAACTACGCCTGGAAAGGATACAATATACGACTATATCGCACTAAAGGAATGGTGGAAGGATACACTATCTCTTACGTACCCGACTCTGGATCTATGTAAAACTGTTGATTCATGTGTTTCTGTATTTGAGCATAATGTAAGAGAAAATCATCACTCTATCAATATTGGCAAATATTGCCAGTTAATGATGATGACAGACCTAAATTTATCATGGTTGTGTGAGAAGCACATTAAAAATGTATCTGAGGCTTTGCTGTCTCGATTGGCAGCTTTATTAATCAGAAATGAATGTCGTAAAGTTAATGCTTCCGTTAGTGACACAGAACAGTTTAATGCAGACAAAAATAAAATTGCTCAATTAAGTTGAGTTCAGCAAAATAATATTACTGTGCTTATCTAATATGTAACATAACATACAATTTAGGATTCTTCTTATGGCTAATCCTAGTTTAGGACTCTTCTGTAGCCAATCCTATTATTAAGGTTACGTTGTGGGCAGAGTCAACAAAACTCCAACTTGCGAATATATTTTATTACGCTATATTAGGAGTGCACAACAATAATAATAACATGACACGTGTGTTTATCAAAAGGCAACGTTGAGACTGGGATGAGAGTGGGAACTCTATGGCGACTGAGTGTGACGACTGCGTGTGACGACTGCAAGCGGCGCATACGGTGTACGCTTTATAATGCAGGGATAAAGCTATGAGTCCCTACATACAACATATTTTTTTAGGATTCATTCATTCAAAAATGTCTTATCAGGGCCTAAACAGGATTTACTTTTTGTTTTGATAAAACGTCTAGTTGCAAATATTATGTAGTTTTAATTAAACTCCAATCACAAACCTTACTGTATATTAATATAATGTGTATTGTATTAGTTAGTTCTTTGTCTAGACATTTTACGGTTTTCTTAAATACCCCGGTCTGTGATCCACAGGAAAAAATGCATCTAATTCCCCTTCCTATTTAATATTATATTTATACAGTACATAAAAATATTAATATTTATTATTATTATGTAACCTTGTGTATTAATATATTGTATGGTATATTATATTTGTATACAAGTCATAATCTGAACAAACTGGTTTTGTTTTGGTAGTGCTAAAACAAAATCAGAGGATCTTAAATATCTATATTATTTACAACATTATATATATATGTATATATATATATCGATATCGATAGATTTAAATATCTAGTAAGCAGCGCATCTCTATTTCGTTCTAAGGTTGGTAGTACTGATTCACTGATTGATTGTTATTATTCTCAGTTGTTCTCATTGTGGCTTTTTTGGTACCCAATTGATATTTTATCATTTTTATCTTGCTCTATGGTGTCCCGTCTCTTCTTACGTACACACGGCTACAGATCAAGCTATACATTTCTAGTATAAGCTGACCTCCCATTGTACTGAAATCGTATACAATGCGAGATCAGCTTATACTGGAAATGTATAGCTTGATCTAGCCGTGTGTACCTAGTTATTGAATACTCTTTGGTTGTACCTGTGGTTGTACTGAATTTCATTATAAAACTTCTTTTTTTTTTTTTGCTTTTTCGGACCATTCCTTACTCATCAAACAGCCACATTCTCCGTCCTTATAAATTTCAAAAAAAGAACATTTTCATGCAGGCGCGTTACACTATAACAGCTCCATGATAAAAAAAAAACTTTGAGGTTATTCGAATTCACGTCGTATGCCGCCATTTTGGTTCGATATTAGAATTGCAGAAATTTGTTACATTGTTGTTTACAAAAATGATCATGGGTGTAGATAAAGTCTTGTATGCAACTGTACATAATTAGGAATTAAAACCCTCATGTGATACTATTATCACACTCGCTTCGCTTCGTGTGATAAACCCACATTCGTGTTTTAATACCCCTTAGTATACGACAGTTGCATAAATAACTATTATGGCAACAATACTTTATTCATAAACACTCTCAATAAAACGTGACCTATCAATTCTTACAATGTAGGTATGGTAAGTAAATAACAAGTAATTGACAATTCCTAGGTATAATTAAATAGTAGGTCTAGGTAATCTACGGAGCCCTAATACTAACATAAACCGCCCAAGTGCATGTACCATTATGCAAACCATAGGAGGGTTCCGAATTTTAATTTGTAATACGAAATAAAGTTTTCGATCGCAAACTTAGGCGGTTAACCCGTGCGGTTAACACACTGCCACGCACCACGCAGCGTAGCGCGTGAATGCGTGTTTTAACGTTGCTTGTAAGTATCTCCGTTTGTATAGAAAACACGCACAGTCCAGCACACAGAAAACGCATCCACGCGCGTTCATTCAGATCACGCGCCTACATGCGGAGAAACATGCCCACACGCGCGTGGGTGCGGGGCGAGACCACGGAACAACAAAAACAAGGGCGAGACGCAAAGTATGGCACACCGAGTCTCGCAGTGCCGTGCTTGATTGTGCACTGCACTATCAGTCAGAGCCGCCGTGAATACACAAAACGCAACAACGCGCGTGAGTGCGTAAAAAACCCGCACGATGATGTAGACCTGCACTCCCGCAAGTACGCGCGTAGGTGCGTTGACACGCAACATGCAGCGTGATGCGTAGCAGTGTGATAATCGCCAATCCACTATAATAGCTAAAATGAAAAGTATTCAAAATACTTCGTAAGACGTCTAAAATGGCATGAAGACATTGATTAAGGAATGGTGCAGTGGCCAAAAACCAAAATAGGTCACAGGAAAATTTATAAAATTACTTACGATTTGTCAATGTGGTTGTCGTTTAAATTTTGAAAGTTTTAGTTCCTACCATATAATATATGTATAATACTATAAATATATACATAGATAATACTATATATAACTGAGAGTAGGTACTTACATCTACCTATCGATTGAGTATATTATATTCCCGCCATGTTTTACTACTGTGACGACTGGTGACGACTACCAACCATATACAATTTTTTTCAGCAACAACATGTTGCCATTACAGTCATGTAATATTTGTTATGAGTATGAGTGACAAATTTTTTCAGCAACAACATGGTGCCATTATATCCAAGGTTAACATACTACGTTATAGTATAACAATTCCTTGTTTTTATCTAAGTATTGCATAACGTCTATGTGTGAGCAGGACTAAGCGTATTTTATATCCTTATCTCGCGTAAGTATAGGTTTTTATTGTTTGCCCTCAGTGTCATTGGGGCCAAACATTTTTGTGAAACCTTAATTGTATGTTATTTGTGACTTAGTATATATTTTTAAAGATATTGTTTAGTTTGTAGTTATGGTGAATCGTTGTGTAATTGGCTGTAATAGTCGTAGTGAACGAAATGAACCAGCAGGGCTATTGCGTATCTCAACTGAAAGCTCATAGTGAAGATCACTATGCAAAGTTCTCAACGATGAACTGTCAAACAGCCATTTTCGTATTGGCTAACGTCAGTGATCAACTAGGATGAAGTCATGAGCACCGAGTCTCGTTGATAGACACCGTTAACATTTTTGACAGGTGTTTTCGTATCGATAAACCAAAAATTGCGATTGCGTAGGCATAGTGGACATCAAATTAATACATATTTGATGATCACTGAATTTGTTGAAAGAAACTACTAAAGAGCAGTGTTTTATAGATCGAAAGTGATGATCACTATTATCCGGCTGTTTAAAATTTATAGGTTGAAGCTAATTTGTGTATAGGGATTTGTGACTATTTAATTTGTATATTGTATATATAATAATTTTTAAGACTGATTTATAACAATTTTGATGAATTAAAACATTTATTAATCATGTTGAGAAAGCAGAATGAGTGTCTTACGAATAAAGAGAAGCCGCTTGCGCGTAGGAGTGGTCCTATTTGAAGTTGCCAGAGGAGTGATATCTTCCCAGTAGTTTCATCAACAACATACTACATAAGTACCCCAATGCATTGGTCCAGTGTTTATGATGCAACAGTGTAGAACTTTTCTGTAGTAAGACAGGTGTCATCATCCCATGATTTTGAGCATAAACTGTCTCCTGCAAAAAGAAGGATTTTAATTTATAATAATACGATTTATAAAACCATATGAAAAAAAAACGTCTCATTATTACTACGTGATTACTACATACTAAACAATATCTTTGATAATATATACAAAGTCAGAAATAACATATAATTAGGGTTTCACAGATCTCATCTGCAAATATCTTTTGCCACCACAAATTTGTTTACCACCAACGACACGACACTGATGGCAAAGAATAAAAACCTAAACACGAGATAGGGACAAAAGAAAATCTTAGTCCTGCTCACACGTACACGTTTTGACATATACGTATCTCGCTTTCGTAATTAATAATATACTATACCTACATACTCAATATACGTTTTATAGTAAAAAGAGATTATGACGTGTGATCGGTATTAGAGAATACGCGAATAACGTGTTAAAAAAAATAAGTTTTTTTTTGTACAAATCGAAATGCAGAGAAACACAAACTATGCTAACTCTATGCTTGGCAAGATATATTAAAAAAGTATACTTTGTCCTCTATGGTAATAAAAAAAATATCTTGTCTATGGGTAGGTATTATGCTATTCATTCAAGAAGTCCACTCCTCTGAACATATTCCAACCACAAATGGTATTTTCAAATTATCAATTTCCAATTTTATACACGATTCAAGTCGGACACAAATAAAAATGGTGGTTCATTTTATTACATTTCTCTGAACAAACTGTAAATTGAAGTAAATTACGGAGATAGTAGAAAGTGTACAACTCGCTTAAAACATTTTTCTATTTCTTATCATTACTAATTTACAAGCGTTGCGTCAGTGTAGTGCATCTGGAATAGTTGTGTTTGACAAATAACAGGTTGTCGGAGACACCGATTTCGCTAGTTTTGTGTATAATGTGTTGTTGTTCAACTGCAATACGTTCGTAAAGTATTGCGATTTTGCAAAGCGTTGCAGAGTACAAAACCGCAGCGATGTCGAGCTAAGTACCTAATAAGCGTAAAATTCTAAATAAACGCGACGAAGCAAGCTATGCAACCGTTCTATTCAATCAGCATGTGACCCAAATCTGAGATTTCTCTTCTTTGTTTCACTGCTTAATTCATATTTAGTTTCGAAAAACACTATTAGTAAACAAGCATTTCACTAGAAGCTGCTAAAAGTTGTGGTCAGTGAAAGAGACATGGATATTGTATGAACTTGTCACGGTTGACTACCTGCGTGCCTCTGTGGGGGTCATGTGTAGAAACAGAAGATCCACATGTTTTAAAAGAAACGATTGATATACCTACATATATGCAATTTACTGTTAAAAAAAGTATATTGTTATCAACATATAGTATTTTTGAAAAAAAAAATTGAGATGGATGTAAACACAACAGAGAGAATGGCGCGAGAAGATAGTGGTGTTAAAAATGAAGATAACAGGTGTTTACTCTGAATCTACTACAAGGAATTAGACAATGATGCAGGATGGCTAATTCGGATAATCACAGACATATTGTGCAGGTCAGTAACTTGGAAAACATAACATTCAAATTTATAGCTTTAATTATATAAATGGTATTCTAGGCACACATCTATGAATATTTCTCAGTCATATGATTGAAAGACCACCTTTGATGTCAGAGGCTCGATTCTCGTTTCACCTTCAACGTTTAAACAGTGTTTTTACTATTATAATGTCAAATTAACGATTAAAAAATGATCATATATACAAATTGTTGAGGCATATACATGTTTGAAGGTTTTTTATACAAAATATTTCACGAAACACAATTTAAATAGTTGATGTCGCTACGACACTGCTGACGTTTTGTTACGAGAATTGACCCCCTGTTTGCTGTGCATTTAATGTGGGTCTGTAGAATGTATTAAAAGGCCTTAATCATTTTATTACGAACAATTATTTACATACATTTTCTATATAAGCCGAGTATTGTTGGATTGCATTTGTGTTACTTAATTGTTTTAATAAGGTAAATAGAGAAATTACTGCATTTTATTTTGCTTAAAAATATAAAGCCATGTTAATTATACTAATCTGCTCTTGAGTCTACTACCTACTATGGTCTGTCAAATTCAGCTTGATAATTTTGACAGCTCACACCTATGAAATATTGTATATTTTTTTCTGTAATTATGTACTACAGTTAATGTTGACTTCATTGACGGGTACCCACTTAGAGGTATTGGTATTTATAGTAGATTATGGCCTTGATCAAATGCCAATTTACTGCAAAGGTTCATGCAGTGCAAAAGATAAATAAATCATTGCACTGTGCTTTTTAAACTTAAATAAGATTATTAAAAAAATATAGTATTATCACTAACCAGGCATATGAAGAAATGTTTGGCTTATCATTCCAATAATACTTATTCAGCTTCATAAATAATTTAAAAGGCATGGTTTTTATTCAATAAATGGTCTGGATTTGCCAGTTTACTCATTTCAATTAGGTACTTACTGGTAATATCCTGTCTGTGATATCACATTAGATGGTTCAGTTATTATTAATGGGGAAAATATGCTACCTACATTTCATACACTATTATTGATTCTTATAAAACTAAAAAAAGCAATAATGCAATTAACTAAGTAGGTACCTAATTGGTAAAAATGTTTTATTAGGAAATAAGTGCCAAGTGCATTTTATCTATACTAATATAATAACATTTACAACAATTTAACAGCTGTATTTTTGTTTGCGGGCTAATCGCTGGTACTACCAGCCGACATTGAAAAATTATTTTACAAATAGAAAGCAACATTATCTCAGTGTGATATAGGCTACTCTGCAGGGGTCAGCTAAATTGTAAATAAACTTTTATACTGACTGACAGACTGAGTTCCTCTTGCATTAAACTGTACTTTGTGTAGAATTCAGACAAAAAAAACATATTTAACCTATTTTCCTTCTTATATTAATACTGGCTGTCCCCCATGGTTTCACCCACGTTCCGAGATAAAAACTAGCATATGTCCTTTTCCATACCATAGACTATCTGCATGGCAAATTTCATGATGATCCGTTGTGTAGTTGAGGCATGAAGGTGTAACAAACTAACAAACAAATAAACAAACTCACTTTCGCATTTATAATAGTAAGGATGTGAAATATGTACTAAAAACCTGTAAACTTCAGTTTTTTACTTAAAATAAAAAACACGTATGTAAATTTATTGAATAAAATAATAGAAGTTAAGATTTTGAATATTTTTACATTTTTTTATGAAATAAATTTACGAAATACTAGTAAATACAAATACTGACTACAGAACCCTTCACTGTGGATGGTCCGACATGCACTTATATATTATATTATCAAATATTTTATTGAATGCACAAGCTTGATTAGGTAGCTTAACAAAATCCTTGAAAGAGTTTATTTGCTGAAAAACTGTCCTTAAACATTTGCATTTCATTTTATGCATCTCACATAATATGCAAACTTAACAGAGCCTAATTGAAGCTACAGGGGACCAAAGAGTTGGCGCTTACCTCGGGCAACGCATTAGCCTTGCAATTCAACGAGGTAACGTCGCCAGCTTTTTGGGTACCCTGCCTGCAGGCGGCGATTTAAACGCAGTTTTTTATTTATAATTATTTCAATGTATATATTGCCTTTATAATTTTTATGTAGTTTTAGTTTAGTTTATATTGTAATTTGTACATACATATTTGTTGTAAATAAAATAAAGTAACTTAACAGAATACCTATAAACTATGTTGTCATCTATTTCACAAATTCATATTATTATATCTATGCAGGTGTATGTAGGCGCACTGTCAGAGCACTTTGAGGCTCTGTCTGTGGAAGCCTCTAAGCAGACCAGTTCGGAAGAAATAGTTTGTTGCATCACCGAGAAACTCAACCTCACTAATGGATCATCAGGACCATATGAACTGGCTGAGGTATGTAAATACTTATAGAATGAAGAAAGAACTGTACTGAAGTAGATCACAATTATAAATATAGGATCATCATAACTTACTCCTTATCCAATGCAACAAGTTTTTCCAAGTCAATTTCAAATTCATAATGATGCTTTTTTGACTATGTACTAGATTTTGTATCAAAGTATTATATTGTAACTGATGATCTTGGTTCATACAGGTATACAGACCCAAGCCCATGCCCGCCCATGCAAATATACCCAATTAATTACCCATGTGTGTGACATAAATACAAGAAAACTAGATTCCATGTTTAGCTTGTTTTGTTTACATTTAAAAGGAACTTGTTGCATGTCTTAAACATAGAAAAGACATTTATTTTGGACTCACGCACACAATCAGTATTGATGTGAGATCAAAATGGGATCCATGGTAGCTTATGGTGCAGTGCTGCTTTTCGGATAGGACAAAAACTTTTTTTCCTGAAAAGTAAATGCATATCACTGATACCAATGACTTGAATCACGTTAATGATGACACACAGTTGGTTTCCCCAGTTAAACTATACTGTGTGCCTGATAAAACATTGTTATTTCCCATTACTACAAAATACACTACATTTTTGTTCAGCAAATGATATAATAGATGGATAACAAAAAATACCTCAATAATCTATGAACACAAATGGTGATTTATGTAACAGTGAAGGAATTATCAAATATTATTTATCAGTTAAATTGCCTTGATGACGTTTATTAGCAAATTTTTTTTGTCCTTAGATGAGTCATCACATTTTTTCAAGGTAATTGTCATATCCTCTGCTCAATCATCAGTAAAGCATTTACTTTGTATGTGATACGCAAGACAACAATTTTAATTTGTGACTCGGAAATCCAGTCCTACACTCTGTTTCAACAAATCCAGCATTCTTGGAATAGCTGGATCTATTCCAAATATATGTTTTCAGTATACATTATATTGTAACAACAATAAAAATAAACTGTTTTTTGGACTCTTATATCTGTTATAATAGTGTTGAACCCAATAGGCAAGGCCGGTACTTTAACAACTGTAGTAGCGATAAGCTTCGTAGTAAGGAGCGTATTAATAGAAGAGCTATAGAAACGATTAAGTTAATAATTATTCAGTTATAAGTTATTGTTTTACGCGACGCCGCCTGTCGTGAATCCGTGATTGTAATGTTTGAAAACACAAGGTGGTGGGAGACACGGTCAGCGGCGAGTGCAAGGAGCGCCGTCTCGGCCCGAACGAGTCTCCCGTCGCTGTCATGTTGCTGTGGCCGAACAACAACTCTAGTAACTCGGGACAATACCACAGGTATGTCTATACATTTTTCTACCCATTTACAGGTTTTTTCAGTTCACCTTTTACCCTGGTAATGGCATGGCTATGGAATTCAGGCAGTTGATTAGGTTAGGATTATAGATTATAGGTTGTCTGCACCATAGTTTCGACAAACGAATCAATGACATTTCTGGTTATTAAAAAAAATATACATTGAGCTATAGCACTTATAGAAATAAGCATTTTTTTATATGATTAAGTCGGTAAGCAAGCATACGGCCCGCCTGATGATAAGCGGTTACCGTAGCCATATGGACGCTTATATACATATAAATATTGACTAACAGGTCACGTTTTTAGGGTTCCGTAGCCAAATGGCAAAATACGGAACCCTTATAGATTCGTCATGTCTGTCTGTCTGTCCGTCCGTATGTCACAGCCACTTTTTTCCGAATCTATAAGAACTATAATGTTGAAACTTGGTAAGTAGATGTATTCTGTGAACCGCATTAAGATTTTCACACAAAAATAGAAAAAAAACAATAAATTTTGGGGGTTCCCCATACTTAGAACTGAAACTCATTTTTTTTTTTAATAAAACCCATAAGTGTGGTTTGTCTATGGATAGGTCTTCAAAAATGATGTTGAGGTTGCTAATATAATTTTTTTCTAAACTGAATAATTTGCGCGAGAGACACTTCCAAAGTGGTAAAATGTGTGTGTCCCCCCCCCTGTAACTTCCTAAATAAGAGAGTGATACATTTATAAAAAATATATGATGTACATTACGATGCAAACTTCCACCGAAAATTGGTTTGAACGAGATCTAGTAAGTAGTTTTTTTTTAATACGTCATAAATTGAAATTCATATCAAATACTCAGGTCTATACTACCATTTACTTATATACCTACAGGTTCTGACTCGCACTTGGTTTTTATTGTATTTATTAGTTGTACATGAAATCCAGAAATCGCAATCCTTATAATGATGATTTATTATGGAAAAGTTCTTGCGCCAATTCCCGTAATCTCATTCGGTAGGCATGTATTTGGATCTGCTAGTCACATGTTTTGTATTATCAAAACTGATTCATGATACATTGTAATTCATACAGGTTAAAATGATATTATTTATTAAGTATAATAAATGTGAAAATGAGTTTGTTTGTAAACGCTTGACGCCTCAACGGAACCCTTCGTGATTCGCTAGATCATAACCTGGAATAACAGGGTACTTTAAGATCTCTAAGGAAAACCTAGGTAAAACCGCGAGGCGAAAATAAGTATTTTATAATTTAAACAGTTCACATTTATGTAGTCTCCAAAACAAAACAGCACTATACTTACCGTTTAAAAAAAACTTTGTATCGATGTAAATGTAGAACAATGAAAAATCAGGTTTTGCTGTGTAATTATCTTATTCCTACAATTATGTACCTATTTACGTTACGAGACATACGTCTAACCTTGCCTCGACACCTGCATGTCAACTATTTGTATATAATATCCGTTCGTTTAATTGTCCTGTCACCGCAAAGCTATTTGCACACTGATTCTACAAGAATGACCCGTTAAATTACTCGATGTGTAATACTAACTTAAAATTAATTATTACGATATATCCCTATAGCCGTACAATGTTCCAACGTATTTCTCTCATAGACGTAAATAGCATTATTGATACGCTATCGTATGGCATACCCAAATAAAATGAGCTTTGTTTAAAATGTTAGTTATTAAATAAAACGCTAGTGCAGTGATTGGGATAATGTGCCAGTGTGTGCGTGACTCATTCTTCCTGCGGCCGCACAGCCGATAACGCAGTCTCCATCCTGCCGATCGCACTGAAACATTGCCGCTCGCGACCAACATGGATTATAATATTATACCGCATCTTCAAAATATGTAGCATCCGTCACAGTTAACATGACTCAAAAGTACATACTTTAATTTTAGATTTCGTTTATAAGAGATCAGTTTAACTCGCAAGTCACATATCGTGTTTCATTTGCAGGTTCTATTTACGCGAGAAAATACCGGACGAGCCATGGATGGAGAACTTCTCCGTAGACCCTCAGCTGATAAAGGACTACTTCCAGAGGTTCCTGTATCAGCCGAAGGATCGAGAATATCCCGATTTGTGTCAGCTGCCGGAGCTCAACGAACAGACGCTCCTAGATAACCTGAGGGCGAGGTTCGCGGCGGGATACATCTACACTTACGTCGGTTCGATATTAATAGCTCTCAACCCGTTCAAGTTCTACCCGATCTACAATCCCAAGTATGTGAAGCTATATCAGAACAAGCGGATAGGGTCCAGCCTCCCGCCGCACATATTCGCAGTGGCTGATGCCGCCTACCACTGCATGTTACGGGAAAGAACTAACCAATGCATTGTGATCAGTGGTGAAAGTGGTTCCGGTAAGACTGAGAGCACGAATTTCCTTCTTCATCATTTAACGGCTCTCAGTCAAAAGGGGTCTCACGGTAGTGGTGTTGAACAGACTATATTGAGTGCGGGTCCGGTGCTAGAAGCGTTCGGTAACGCGAAGACTGCCCACAATAACAACTCGAGTCGGTTCGGAAAGTTTATACAGGTGAATTATAAGGAAAATGGTATGGTTCATGGTGCCGTCGTTCAGAAATACCTTCTGGAAAAATCGCGGATTTGTAGTCAGGGGCGTAACGAAAGGAACTATCATGTGTTTTATTATTTGTTGGCTGGTGCGTCGGAGCAGGAGAAAGAGCAGCTACATTTGCTCAGTGTGGACAAGTACAATTACCTGTCGAAGACCGGGTGTAGTGATGTGCCCGGCACTGACGAACTGTACGAGTTCTCAAGACTGAAGCAATCCATGGAAATGGTGGGCTTCACCATGGATAAACAACGGAGACTTTTTGCAGTTCTCTCAGCTGTTCTACTCTTGGGTAAGTGCATATTTTAAAATGTATTTGAGTGGGTTGTAATTTGTTGGCTATTATGTTTTAAGAGCTCGTAAATTGAGTATGAATGCCCACTTATCTTTACGATAAAGATAACTAATTCGATTGATAACGTCACGTTATCGTATTATATTGTATGTATTCATTAACAGCTGATCAACTATAGATCAGAAATGTAAATCATACTTTGTGAAAACAAAATATCTAATGAATTTTAATGATTTGTATAGTTGTTTGAAGAACATAACAAAGTTTAATTAACATTCGTTTTCCTCTCCAGAACAGTCACACATTAATTTACGATATTTTCCTGATATTTGTATTTACATAATATTATTTGCACTGGAATAAAATAGATTTTATATTAAAGAAATTATATTGTCCAATGAAGAATCTATTACCTTGATTCCTTCAAGCCAATCCTATCTCGCCCTTTAACTATTGACCACCAACTGCTGTCAAACTCACTAAAAGTAGCAGGTCCTCTAAGTTTCCTTCACCATATGTGACAAAATTAATTGTCCTATGCTACAACAACAAGCTACTCCAAGAATTTCATGGTTCTATTACCTGTGGTTTAGGGTGTGCATTGTCTTTTAGTCACAGTACTGTGTTATAGTTATAGATAACCATTTCAGGCAATGTGGAATTCCAACCGCAACGTAAATCATATCATCACGATGAGGCGGTCGGTGTGCGGAACCCTGAAGTGGTTTCGCTGATATCGTCGCTGTTGCGGGTGCGCCAGGAGACGCTGTTGGCGGCTCTCACCTCAAAGCGGGCTAGGGCTTCGGGGGAGACACTCGTTATTAATTATAGGTATGCTATTATACCCTCATTTTGTTACACCCACTTGTCCAGGATAAAAAGTATGTTTGTATATCTATGTTACACTCCAGTCCATAATCTATCTCTATGCAAAATATTACTCCAATCCGCTGCTGCATGAAAGGACATACCATCAAACACACTTTTGCATATATTATACTAGCCGTCCCCTGCGGTTTCACCCGCGTTCCCGGGATAAAAAGTAGGCTACGATACTATAGGCTATCTGATTAGGATTAGATGGATAACCTGGGGCCTGTTTTATGTAACCACTCTGCAAGTCTGCATTCCCTAATTTGAACTCTTCAGCGGGAATTATTATTTATGTACAAATACTTCGCAGATTCAAGTGTCGAATTCGGAAGAGTGAATAGTGAACCTTACCAATTCAAATATTTTCGAAAAGTCACAGTTTTACTCTTCACTTCGCAATATTTGAAAAGTGAATTGAAGATAGCCGAGTACAGACTCGCAGAGTAGCTATATAAAATCTCATATTGAGAAAACGGTCTGAGTGAATAGCTCCTATGGGGATTGGACACGCAACTAAGGCCTCCTATGGGGATTTAAATTATCCCATTTACAGCACAGTTCAACTTTTTTGTTTTAGATTGCCAGAAGCAATAGCAACTCGGGATGCTATGGCAAAGTGTCTGTATGGTGCTCTGTTCGACTGGATAGTGATGCAAGTCAACCACGCGTTGCTTTCCAAAAAAGATACACTCAGAGAACATCAGGGACATAGTATTGGTGAGTTCTTATTTATTTCTAGCTATATAAGCGCGGTAGTTACTGAATTACAGAAAGAGCTTTATACTGGGTGGAGATTTCGAGATGGCATATTTTCGAAACCGATGTTGGGTTAGACATGCTGAACAACTATGGAAGTCAATTCTCAAAAATATTTTTATCTTTCCATAGTAAATGTCAACCTTGCTCGATCATAATGTATGAAGAGCAAACATTTTTTTTGAGTATTCAGTGTTGGTCCAACATAGGTTTCGAAAATATGCCATCTCGAAATCTCCACCTGTTATTTTTGTAGGTAGTGATTCAGGTTCTTCTATCTCTCTGTTCTATCACTGTCCCAGTCTTAAAAACAAAAGTGTGCCCTTACATAATAATTGGTAATCTAATTCTTTTAATAGTACACAAATATTTACCGGTCATATTACATGTCAAGCTTATTACTTTGGTTTATCTAGTATACTACATACATTTCGAACATTTTTCGTATGTTCATCTTCCTTCATGTAGTTATCAAAAATATGTAGGGATTTTTAATAAGGGACGGCGGTTTCCTCAAAAATTAAATTGCTGGATTCCATAGTTCTTGGAATGTTTATTTCTAAAATCAATCTCCACGTTCATCACACAGCTATCATCTCCTTAATTTCCAGGCGTTCTCGATATATTCGGCTTCGAGGACTTCGGTCCGAGCAACAGCTTTGAACAACTGTGCATCAACTACGCCAACGAGCACCTACAGCACTACTTCAACCAGCACGTGTTCAAGTACGAGCAGGAGGAATACCGCCGCGAGGGGATCCGGTGGACGGACATAGGCTTCTCTGATAATACCGGGTGTTTACAGCTCATTGAGGGCAAGCTTACTGGGCTGCTGTGTCTATTGGATGATCAGTGCAAGTGAGTATATTGGCTTTTGTACAGGATTATAAGGAGAAGACAGTATTATTTCAGCAGTAAGGCCGCCTTTATTGTTTGCACCTTTAATTTATATTGTTACCTCTCTTTTTTGTCATGTGATGTCAGCAATAGTATTGAAGATCTAGTAAGAAGGCTTTGGTAAACATTTACCTTAAGCGGGCTGAAAGTTTGAAAATGATGAGAACGGGATTCTAGTATTAATAAGCCTCCGCTGTCCGTCCTTCATTCTCGGAATATGTATTTAGACTTTACAGAACCCTTCGTGTGCGAATCCGACTTGCACTTGGCGGTTTTTATGTTTTTTATTAATTAATTTTGAAATTAAACTCACCATATTTCAACAGGACTGAGTGTAGATTGCAGAAGACATTAATTTCAAACTTCTTTAGGTGAATTATTTACCTGCAATATGTCAAGGTGTTGATAAAAGCCGAGAACGACAGAATAACTTATTCTCCGAGGCGCAAAGAATTACGGTCATATTTACATAACGTGGTAACATTCTCAAATGTAACTAGTAAATAAACATAACATGTTCGTAATTAAGTCGCTGTCATTTATAACCGCAAAGCCTATTCAATTACATTATGAACTTCTACTGTAATTTACGCGATTCATTGAGTAACAGAACGCAAAGTAGTAAACATACGAATAATTAAAATATATTTTACTAGCTGCCCGGCGCGACCTCGTTCACGTGATGCCCTATCCTACCCTACCCTACCCTACTTTTAAACCTTCCCTGGACTTCCACAAATATTTCTAAACCAAAATTAGCCAAATCGGTCCAGTCGTTCTCGAGTTTTAGCGAGACTAACGAACAGCAATTCATTTTTATATATATAGATTACCCACCTATACTTCGGTATGGATATAAAAGGAACTTGGAAATTTGTGATGTACTTTATTCGGCTAACATGCCGGCCGTTATATATTTTAGAAGAGTACCACTGCGGTTATTAGTATAGACAAATCATGATATATCTAGAGTCCAAGTCACTGGTATTCTTTTAGCCACATTGACTTGAAGTCTCGAGACTAGCCACGTTTTTACAGAATGTGTTTATTAGGATATATTTAACACATACTAGCTGCCCGGCGCGACTTCGTTCGCGTAATACCCTACCCTACCCTTCATTTAAACCTTCCCCGGACTTCCACGAATAGGTCAAACCCAAAATTAGCCAAATCGGTCCAGCCATTCTCGAGTTTCAGCGAGACTAACGAACAGCAATTCATTTTTATATATATAGATAGAGACAATTGTGACATATACACGTTGTCCCTTGTTTCAGTTTTCCATGGGCTACAAATGAGACACTGCTCCAGAAATTCAACTCCGTACATGAAGATAGTCCATTCTACGAGAAGCCTCAGCGACGAGAACCAGCCTTTGTTGTAAGACATTACGCTGGCAGAGTCAAATATCAGGTAAACTACTCGAAACTCGCGCCAATCCGAGACGTGGAAAAAGACAACTTGATTCTTGTCGTGTCTGGAACCCTGAATTATTAATATTGATTCATTTTTATCGTGAGTCCAATTATCCAAAGAAGAGAGTTCACGATTTCTGGCTTTTTCATCAATCTCAGCCAATTCCTCTGCAAATTTAGGTGTTTAAACTTAAAATAAATACTATACTAATACTTTATTGTAGGTAACAGCAATGCGTGAGAAGAACTTAGATCTAATGCGACAAGACATAGTGAGCGTGCTGAAGAACTCTTCACTTGCGTTTGTGAGGGAGTTAGTGGGCGTCGACCCCGTTGCCGTATTCCGATGGGCTATTGTCCGGGCATTTTTCAGGTAAAGAACTAGGTATTTTTATTATCTTATCCCAATATTTATACCTGAGCATATTGTTGCAGGATTTAATATGCTGTAACTAGCTTTCTGCCCCGAGGATCTTTTAGGGTCCCCTTAAGCGATGAATTTTTGGAAAGCCTTCCAATTAATTAAATATTTTATCTAAGTGTAGTGTAATATCATATACACAAAATTTCATAAGAATCGTTCAAGCCGTTTCAGAAGAGGTTTGTTACACACACTGTGACACGAGAATTTTATATATTAGATATGCAGGCAGAATCCTTTAACATGTAAAATAAATAATGTGTAACATGTGTAGGATTTGTGTAAAATTTCATTATTTGAATCTATACGGTGCGAGAAAATTGGTATTAAATTCACAAAGTGATACGTAAAACACATACTTTTAACATAATTGTTTCCACGACTGTACATGTAACTTCGCAAAATAACACGGGAAATTTTATAAGAGCATCATAATTAATTAATGAATGTTTGCAGGGGGTACTTCGCTTTCCAAGAGGCAGGCAGGAGACATCGTATTCAGAGGGTGGACGGCGCGTCAAGGATACCTCGCGCGTCCATCCACGCGCCAAACGAAAGCATAATCAGGTGAGATACCAAACACGTAATTCTGAACTCTATTTGCTACGTCATTGTGTCCAATTTGCATTATAAGTAAAGTCTACGCTTATATGATAAAGTGAACAATGATACAACTAACTTACTGAAAATTATTGCAATATTATATTAACATGTGAAAGGCATGAATAGTAGTGTTAAAACAATTGGACTATAAAAATATTGAAATTGAATATGCTGTGTAACGTCAACCGTGAGCGCTGCCTAATGCAAAAGGCATGTTATACAATTTTTTGCTGAAATAATAATAATAATTATTATTATTTGTAATCTTATTTTCCATCTGTAGCCCGTGCTTATTTGAATAAGTTGGGATTTGTTGACATCAATACAAGCCTTTTCTTAATCGCAGCGCTACCGGTATAGACGATATTTGTTGAAATATATCTTTATATAAAGCTTTGCAAGTAAAGTTATGTGACGTAATGAAATGTGTCTTGTTGCTCAGCCAACTGGCGACAGTATCGTCAATCAATCTCGCAATCAACCGCATTGCGTAAGTCACCGTATTTACGGCATGCTTATTGTATGTTATATGTGCACCTAAACGCATGACTTATCGATTTTATTCGTTTAGTATACCTGTATCACCCTATATTGTGTCCTGTTCCTGTACAAGAGCTGTGATTAGATTTTTTTTAACTATAATGTGATCGTATTTTATGGTAATAGCCTAAAGCCACACAGCCTTCTTTTCTTTTTAAACGCTAAGTCGAGCAAGTAGTTGGTTCTATGAGGATTAGGATTATTTACATACACAGTCACACTCACACCGGTACGCATGCAATCACGGATACACTTTTTTTTATTTTGTTTTCTGTTGCATTAATTTTGTGTTCGTCGATTCCTTTTTCGACCTCATACGGACAGAACGCCCCTACGCGCGGCGAGTAAGTCCCGAGAGACGGCAAGTCGCAGTGATAATAAACAGAGAGCGGAGACGGCGAGCGCTACGCGTGGGAAAGGGACAAAGTATTATAGGAGCGCCGAGACGCGCACGCGCCGCCCCGAGAGGGATCACGACCGCGCCCGAGACGACGCCGACGTGCTGCAGCGAGCCAGCCAGATCGTCATGTACGTCGCCGAGAACACTTGTCACACGCTATCTCTTTCTCTCTCACGCACTTGTAAGGTTTCATCAAACAAAACGCGCTGTGGAACGAGCATAGTCTGGATAACTTGATCTCTAAGCGTCATCTACGAAGTAGCATTTTTTTTGTGGCAGTGAAAATATGTTTTGCCGATTGGTGATCAAGCTGATCTGAGCTGAGCTGACTCTCAGAGGACAAGTTATGTTAAGAATTTACAATTGTGATTGCTCCAGTCGCTAATAATATTCTTGTTTAAAGTCAATTTGTTTGATGGATTTGAGTGTAACGGTTGGGGTCTTCGCATTTCTCTGTACACGGTGATGGCTATGGGTTTTAGTTTTTTCGGGCATATCTGTCGCAATTTTCGTTGTTTGGTATTTTCATACATACATTTATGTTTGTACCTATTTTATAGTTAGATGCTGGTCATTAATATGTACTGCTACGTCTGATTTGTTAAAATATGCTGCCATGATTTTTTTACACAAACAGCCACTGTAAAGTTTTCACTATATTGACAGAAGCTTAAATAAAGTTGCATAATATTTTTTTATTTATAGCGCAATATACTTGCTTAAAATCTAAAGTAACCTAAGTTCAATATATTTTACTCGAAATCAATTTGCGTTTTATATAAATCAATCTGCATGTACGCATTTCAAATTGCACAAGTTCACAAAAGCAACATATTTTCTTAGGTGGTTGGTATGCACACAAGCAATTTTTTAAGAGGTCACAATACAAAAGAGGATAAAACTCAACAATGTGATCACTTGGAAAATAGCCTACATTCCTTCTCTAGAAAATTAGTATTATGGATATGTATAATTACAGGAAAAACAAGTCGTTCCGACCACGGGAACGCGCGAAAAAAGGTCTAAAGAATCTTCAAAGTGTAAAGACGCTAGCTGGTCGTACGGCCGCGCCCACTGGCAAGCGGAAACAGCCGCTTACAGTCGCTGCACAGTTCCAACACTCGCTTGCTGCCTTAATGGAGACCTTGAATCAGGCCAACCCATTCTTTATTAGGTAAATATGCTCTGAAACATTACAAATTCTGAACCCATTTATTATTTGATAACAGAATAGTAAAGTATTATATTTTATTTCAAGAATAGGTAAAATATAAAAAAACTGTTGAATCTATCCCTATATATATGAGTTTTAATCCATGTTTTTTTGTGGCAAACAGATCTAAAATAGTATTGCACATTTTATATGAAAAAAGTAATTTTAAATCGACCATGCCTTCGTCCTTCATTAGTCTATACTGAACCTATTCTAGAACGTCGACCAATGCTCGAGTCAAGTTTCGAGTCGAGATTAAAACAATTGAATTTGTAACCTGCACCTGAATACAATTAGGTTTATTTTCAATTAACACTATCTATTCTTGTGACTTGATCTGAGTTTTTATCTCTTTCTAGTTCCATACAGGCCTTAGACCCTCCCTTAGAAATCCCTCATTAACCATTACAGGCATCGAACAATTAACCCAAAGCGCAATAACGTTCATATTGCTTGAAATCTATTGCGCCAATTTTCCACCACCGATAATGCACTCTGATTGGCTAAGTCAAAGACACATGCGATCTGATTAGCAAACTCAAGAACACACTCTGCAGTTTGGTCCTTACCATTCAAAGTCAAAGATTAGTTGCGGATTTGGTTTGCTCGGTATTACTACTCTAAGGAGGTTCTTCCTCGATGTTTACAGGTGTATAAAGTCAAACAGTGACAAAGTACCTCACGTGTTCGACGAGGAGACAGTACAACGTCAGCTTCGTTACACGGGCATGTTGGAAACCGTGCGTATACGTCAAGCTGGCTACAATGTGCGTCTAACTTATGAAGAGTTCATACAGTTGTATAGGATACTGCTGCCAAAAGGGTTGCTAAGCTCGCAATCTGACGTCAGACATTTCCTTGCTACGTTGAACTTGGATAGGGATAATTATCAGTTAGGTAAGCTATTTTTATTATGTCCCGGGATATTTATTTATTTTATTTTATTTATGTCCCTAAGTGCTATGAAATGATATTGACCAATATCCCAGATATATCTTGTTCCTTTTTAGGGTTCCGAACCAAAAAGGTAAAAAGGAACCCTTATGGTGTCATACGTCAGTCTTTCACAGCGGAATATTTCAGCAATCACTGATGCTATTGATTTGAAATTCGGAATAGTTATAAATTTTGCTAACCCAATCTCATTGCTAATAAATTTTTTATAAAAATGGTTTTAGATTTTTTGCAAAAGGGGCCGAAATGGGGGACTGAAAATTTTAAGTAGGGCTACAAGTTTAATCGGGGTATCATATGAAAGAGCTTCATAGCTTAGTTTTAGATTTATGATGAAAAATTTAAAAAAAATACCATTCAAATTGATATAATTAAAAAAAACACCATACACAAGGGGAAGGCGGGCATATCTCCGAAGTTCACAAAGTAAAAAATCGGAAAAAATTAAAGTAGATAGACATTGACGTAAATATTATAGGAAAAATAGAACGATGTAGATGAATAGATTCTCACTGCCACAGTTTTTTTCGAAATCATCAAAATTCTTTCACAAACAAATTTAGTTATGCGGTCCGTTTTCTACAGTTGTTGCCCAAACCTCAAGGTCGGCCCCCTTCGGTGCGTGAGTCAGACTAAGATTCCTGGCCGGTTTTTATTTTCTTATATATATTTCCATCCAGCCAAACAGAAATTCATATCTAGATGAAGTAACTATATTTTTATTGTAAACTCTACATACATCTTAAGACGCAGACGCGTTGCCATGTAACGTGACTAACCTTACATTTAATAAATTTTGTATAGATAGCTAACCACATATATTACAAATAGGTGCAACAAAAATCTTCATGCGTGAGAGCGAGCAAACAAAACTAGAATACAGACTGCATCAGCAGATAATGGCGTCCATTATAACTATTCAGCGATGGTTCAGAGCAGTTCTCGAGAGGAGGAGATTCCTCGCGCTGCGACGAGCTTCTGTAGTCATACAGTACTTCTGCAGGTAACTATGACCATCATTTTTATTAAAGGGCATGTTATTTTTGTTTCGACGATAGGTCAGCGACACAAACATACAAAGTAAAATACTACTATATGTGAAAATGTTAAATCACATATTTGTTTTTATCTTGTAATACAAATTATTCTAAAATTAAACATATCAATGTATGCTTTGAATAAGCCAATTTATTGATATTAATTTGCCTTTTTTATACGGTAATAGCTGCCCGGCGCAACTTCGTTCGTTCGTTACCCTACCCTATATCAATATTTTTCCCCGTTTTTGCAACATTTTTCACCGATGCTTCGCTTCTATTAGTCGCAGCGTGATGTTATGTAGCCTAAAGCCTTCCTCGATAAATGGACTATCCATCACAAAACATTTTTTTTTATTCGAACCAGTAGTTCCTGAGATTAGCGCGTTCAAACAAACAAACTCTTCAGCTTTATATTTAAGTATAGATTATTAGACGCACGTTGGCGACCCTGCAAAAGCCCTTTCTTTTCAATATGTGAATTCTAAAGATGCAAATTATTTAATATACATGTATGTTTTCCAAAAGGCAATGGCTCGTATCCCGCCACGAAGCGGTACTAAAAGTACAATCGTGGTATAGAGGCAATCGCACAAGGCGGTGGTACTCAAAGCTGTGCAACAGCATCGTCTCATTCCAAGCCGCTGCCAAAGGCTACTTATTGAGGAAAACACTACCCGAAATTAGGAATCGCCTACCAGCGCCTAGGGAGAAACCTGAGGTACATATACTATTAGCGCCTAATGCATGAGTGTCGAGATTTTGATATAGAATAGCAGATAAACGATGTTATGGATCAGAATGTTTACTTTGAAGGCAGAGGATGATATTACGATATATGCTTTGGCGGGAAACCACAGTGTTGAAAATATATGACGTGCGTTACATTGTAACATGTAATTACTCTTTGTCCAGTGTAAGAATTTCTTTGTGACTTTTAAGAATGCCAAAGAAAAAACTTTTTACTTTACGATAAGGTTTAAGTTAAAGAAATTAACTTTATTTCGTAGCAATAAGGTTTATTTTTCTTTAATATTATCACAATTTTAATAAATATTCTTACATGTATCTTATTGACTCTTTTCCGCTGTATTCCTGCTTATAAATAAATAAATAAATATTCCGTTTCGTCAAGTTGGATTCTCGCTTGTTCTTGTATGCAAAAATGATATCAGAATGACTCTAGCACTTTTGGCGTGTTCACTTGGGTAATACTTCCGCATGCCAATGATTGCATGTGAACGTTTATGTTTAATTAAAATCCCAGTCAAAAATAACCTAATAATACGCGTATTGTAAGTGCTATAGATAGAGTGTTGATATTTTTTGACAAACATCGTAATATTATCCTCTAAATTGACATTGTTGTGAACAAATGAAAATAAAATTGGTGTTAAATTAACATAAAAACTAACTAGTTTCAAAATCAAGTCATTGTAACTAATATTACACTGTCAGAAACAATGTTGTGAAACACATTTGTACATACATACAACGCCGTGGTCCGTGTCTTTGACAGCATAACAGGAGAATGGTCGTGGTCAATCCGGAAATAGTGCCGGTGAGTCAGCCGTTCACCACCACAGACAAGATAATAAAGCAACTGTAAGTATGACGTCACTCTTTGTCTCGTAATTATAACGTCATCGACAATTTAGGGTTGAATTCTTGCGAGGTCCATAGTCGAATATACAGGCCCCATTCTTAGTTTGCGCAGTAGCATTTATTCCTTATTTTTTGAGTTTATCCTACACAAAACACGATACACATTACAGGATGTTCATAATAATATCATAATTATAATAATAATTAAAACAGAATCGCTAAAACGATTTAAAAGCTTCAGCAATTAGCGGAGAAAGTTCTATGGTAAAATACTTACATAACAACACCATTTTCTAGAGATATGATCATGCATTTGGACTCCGAGAAGTTAAGGCCGGCCCGGGAGTTGAGGCCGACACAATCACTTCCAATACAAAGGTATAATAACCATTACCAGCTCATTAATTCAACTTAGCCTTACTAGCTTCTGAATCGTTTGTGTTCCCCGTAAAAAAATACTATGCAACCCCAAAACCATCTCTTAAGTAAAGAATTACGCCTATCCGTTGCTCCATTGCTGAGTGAAAGAAGGATGAACCAACAAACACATTATAATAACAGTATTATAACTTCCTGTGTTTTACAGCTTGGAGAAAAAACGCGAGAATTTAGAAAGTTCAACTGCGCAAACTTATGGCAAAAGAAGAGTTTTGAAGACGCAAAATATTACAGAGTTGCCGTTGAAACAAGCTAGTAAAAGGTAATCAATATAACTAAACACGCTCGCAACTTACGCACACGCACGCACATACGCACGCACGAAAAAAAAACAAATGTCAACTCAATTCACGGTTCATCCGTAACCTAGATTTTTAGAATTTTAAGGATTTTAAATTCTATTCACAGTTTAATAAATCAAGAAGCAAGTGATTCATCGCCAGATGATAATTGGAACGTAAACACAAACAAGATTCCACCGACGGCTATCGCGATGCCGAACAAAATCACCGCCGAAGACTTAGCCAACGAGATGCTATGGCTGCGGATAGATCAGAACTATCTCTTGGCTGAGAAGGTAAATACATTTTTGTAATATTCAGCATTGCACTTGTAGAAACTGGCAGACGGTGGCTGGATGCGGAAAGTGGAAAAGCGAAAGATGTAAATTTTAAGAAAGACATTATATCAAACCGTGGCTTAATTCACTATTTCCGTTTTAATTATTTTAACATTTTTACAGAAACGGGAGAAAGAGCTTGTTGAACTAATGGAATCAATGACCTCAAGCAGTATAGACTATTTACGAGAATTGGGAAATTGGAACCCTTCAGATACCACCGATAGCAATAAAACTAGTTCAAGGTAATAAAATACATACTATCGAGTCAAGATAACTAATTATTTAAGTCAAGTCATGGAGAAAATAAACATAATAGGACGGGAAAGATGTTTGGCCATTTAATATGTCACGACGAAATTCGCAGAGGTAAAGGTAAAGGCAAAGCGAGGAAGCAGAAGTAAATGTCACGTCCTTCAAGGAGGAGCAGAAAGTTGTAAACTACTGAGTAGAATGGAGGAAGCTACACCGACAAGAGCTCAGCTCTTGACCTATTGAATGCCGAGGGTTGGTCTACGACGTCATATTACGTACTTGGCTCCAAGCCATATTGATTTTCAAAGCATGCCACTACCACTCCACGCAATATTGTGAACCTTACTAGTGAATCTTAAGCATCACGCATACCCACTTCCACGTATTTTGTCTCTAAGGAAGGAAGGTCTGCAGTGATGCATAGTTGGCATTCAATGGGTCAAACATAGAAGAAGCAGCAGGGACTGCAAAGTGTTCCTCTGTACTCAGGATGCTTCCCTTCACAGAAACTCGAATCTCATAAAGTTGTGTTGATACAGACGTACATCACCGCAAGTATACCGGCGCAGTCTGTCGAGTACGACGCTGGAGCCGGCGCGCGCGCTGCACTCGCTGCCGCCCGTGCGCCGCGACCACCGCGCCTCGCACGCGCCCGCCCCCGCCGCCCCCGCGCCCGCACCCAACACCACACCCGCCCCCGCCCCCGCCCCCGCCCCCGGCCCCGGCCCCGCGCTCTCCGCCCCCGCGCTCGCCCCGCAGCAACCAACGGCCCCGAACAACACTGGTGAGTCAACGCTAACATTAATAATAATAATAATAATAATTTATTTAGGAAAATAATACATATATCTTAAAAAAAACAAAATAACATAATGAACTAAAACGCAAATGCAAAATAACAAAGATAATAACAGAAAAAATAAAAACCAAAGTAAACAACATTTGAATTTGAGTTACAAATACAATATCGCTTGAAATTATTTTGTTCATTATCTACACTTGCTTCGAATAGGAATGTACGTGTGACATATGCCCGGGACTATCTTAAAGATAATAAGAGGTGGTGATTTATAATATTTCTCACTTTCTTTTCTATATTAAATAGGAATATCTTTCCATCAAAGGTTTAATCAATAATGTTATAAGTCACAGTAATAGATCATATATAATAATAGATCTCCTTTAACACCGCTCGGAGTAGAGGGTGTCGGTAAACATTGCTGTATGTAAGCTTTGGTATTATTTTAGAAGTTCAAAGCTTGCTCATAGCGATTCTCAATGAAATACATGATATTTTCGACACCATAATCACATAGGCTATTGTGATTGGATACAAAATCATTCCAATACGTATCTAGCGTCTCCAGTTTCCTCTTAATATAGTCGGGTGTCCTGCGATCGCGTCCCGTCTTTTTAAAAGACGAGAGTAGCTGCTCCATCGCACCGACTAATTGATCTTGATTGGCTACTAAGTCTTCCATTTTAAATACTTATAAAAAATTGGAAAGATCTTACTTGATAGCTGTTGCTGTTGATGACTCCCTGGTGCGCCTCTTGATGGGTGCTGTCGAGAGCTGCCGATTGGCTTGACTGCCTGGCGTTGCCTCCAAGTTCACCACTTGATTGATGAGATGGGAAGCGGCTGAGCGGCTTGATTGCTCAGTCCAGTGCTCCTTGATGAGCACGAGTTGAACACCACTTGATAGGTGTTATTGGGTTACGGGGCGACTTGATTGCCCTGTCCAGCGCTCCTTAATGAGCACTTCCTTGCACACCACTTGATTGGTACTATAGGAAGTTGCTAAGCTACTTGATAGCTCAGCAGAACTGGATGATAAACCACAATTTTACTGATTCACCTCACTCGCGATAGATCCCGAATTAGACCAGCACGCGCGAAAGGTCTTTTGCTCGAAGGACCATAAATGTACCGGCATGGTACATTGATTGAAGAATTGATAGAAATAAGAGGAAATTTATACTGGTTACTATTTTAATAACTTGAATTAATACAAAAATGTAGATGAGTACACGGTATGGATGTTTGATGTGAACTGACTGTAAAGTAATATAAATTGTCGCTACTTAAGTTTATGCTGACCGCGCAATTGTACGGTCGTTAGCCCGTACATACGTCATATTTGAAAGATAGTTTAGTAGAGAATACTCCAACTTGAACTATTTGGGATTTTGTCATAGCGAAAATACTATGTTGAAAAATACTTCAATCCGTCAATCAAACAAAAAATTACGAAGATATGGTGTGTTGGAAGTTCTGCGTGACGTCACGTGATGGTACACTTTCACAAACAAGTGACGTCACGAGCCCCCACTCCCGAACATTGAGGCGCTTTGTTTTTGTAATTTTTTATTGATTTGATAAAGCAAAAAATACGTGTCCAATATTTTTGATAATCTAACTGACGGTCTAATTAGAATTATAATCTCTTCGTTATAGACTTAAAGCAGGAAATCATCAAACAATAAACTATCGATTTCATAGATGAACCAATTAAGATGATTTTGTCTTTAACACCACTTCAACTTACTGACGTTGCGATCTATATCCGCAACTATAGTTGTAAATACTAACGGTGACATGTAGCGAATCTCCGCTACATGAAAAAAATACCTACTTATAAACAATGGTGATAATGTCATTGAGTAAATTCTAAACAATAGATGCTAAATTAACTAATAGATCTGTCATTAAAACAACAAAACATTTACCTTTTACACCAATATGTTTACCTATATATCTTTTTTTTATTAAATATTCATTAGTTAATTATGTTTACGATCAGGTGAAATTACTTTGTTTACTTACATTTAAGAAATATAATAGAATTTTACCCAACAGTTCTCATTCTTGCATAGACTACCGAAGTGTCAAGATGTCTATACATTCAGTACAACTGGGTAATACGTGTTCAGTGTGTTTGGTGGGGTTATTCGTGTCATTAGTGCTGATAGGTTATGCAGAAGTGTTTATTAAAATTTTTGTTTATTATTTTGGTAAGTTTTACATAGGTAGTTAATCATGGAGCAAGAAGCTTTTTACTTGTGTAGTCAGCGTAAAAAGTTGCTGATCGCTTTAGTACCCTTTCATAATAATCTATTGAGATTCTTTTGACAGTTTGTATGAATACTGTGAATTGCATAATTTGAGACAGTACTAAAATGTTCGGCTACTTTTGACGGTGACTTTACCCATTTAGGGTAAAGTATTTTTTTATAGCCATCACTTTGATAGGGACTAAATTAATGTTGAAAACAAGCAATTGGACATACAGTAGTACCCAACTGATATATAACAGAAGATACATTTTCAAAGCGCGCGCAATGCTATTGGTCGGCAGCTGCCGCCATGTGTGTGGAGGGGCGTGACTTGCGAGTGAGACGGAACTAACAGCTGCAGTGTATTATGAACCTTATAGTAGTGTTCTAAAGTTGATTGTAAGGTTTAAGCATTATTTCGTTAATCTTCGGGCCATAGTTTCTTTTCTGTGCGCACGAAGATTCACGACGCGCCTTATCAGTTGGGTACTACTGTGCCTAAGACAGGACATTTCTTATTTCCTTTTCATATGTTCATTGTTAGAAAGAGATATATGTAGTAAGACTAAAGAGAGTAAGTTTGTCAACAACAGAACCAGCACCAATATGTGTGCTTTTTAACACGCTTTTATTAGCTTCACGCGTAAGTGACTAAGTATGTAAGAAAATTTAGGAAGTTAATTTTACCCTACTTTTAGTTATCATATCAATTTGAAACTTTGCAAGTGTGCTGATCTAATGATGTATCCGGAAGGAAGGCATTGGAAGTCCATAGCGGAATATCTTTTGTTAGCCGTGTTTGAACTTGTTTGAATTGTCGTGAGGTGAACTTTGCCCATATATAACGTTTAATAATAACGTTTATTGAGTAAAACAACATATTACACTGCATGTATCGTTGATTCCCAAACTAGGTAAAACCTGTATCTTGGGAACCTGTATATAGGTTTCAGGGTCTGATGATAGAGTAGAAGGGTATGCAATGGAACTCCCTTTAATTATTTTTATTGCAGGGCTTATTAAAGCGTGTTTTTAGTCTTTTAAACTATGATTAATGTTATTTGTCAGTATGCACGTCGGCCCTGGCGCAGCGGTCGGCGGAGCAGCCGGGGGGTGCGGGTGCGCCGGCGCCGCCGGCCCGCTCGGCGCGCCGCTCGCCGCGCCGCTCGCCGAGACACCCCCCGCCCGATATAGTCGTCGACGCGTCGCTCTCGCTGCACGAACATGATATTATGCGGTATGTATACTCATTAGTACCCCACGAATTAGTAAGAAGAGATAGACCACCTTAGACTCCCTTTCACTCCCATGTATGTTCACTGATTTTTTAACCAAACTGACTCCGAATCTCGAATTGAAAGGATTGACATTAGTTATTGAGACTTGTCTGCATTTCCTCAAGATACTTTAAATGTGTTATAATATTATTACTTATCAAAGGTCAATCTTTGAAGTCAGGTGAGGTATAACTTACCTTGTCGGAAGGCTGACAAGCATAAAGGAGATCTTTACTATGTTTCTTGCCGGAAGTCTTCTCAGTTTAGGTGTATAACGAACCGGGGATAGAATCAAATGTAACGTTCATAAGTGCCTTATATATATATATAGTCTTATAGTTCATAAGTGTTCTATATTGAAAAAACTTTTTTTTTTATTTGATCCACCTACCTTGGAGATTACCAATGTGTTGCAAGTAGAAGGCATTTTCGCTCTCAAGTGCAGCTGTCAGAACACACCCGTAGGTGCTTGGCAACAAGTTTTCAACTTGAGAGTAGTAGCCAGCACTACATAATACCCTACCACCGTGCTATTGTTTCCTAGCTATTATAAGTTTGATACTTTTATATTGAGTAAAGTTGCTGTTGGTTCTTGTTAGTAGATACAATCATGTTCACTAGTAAATTTTTGAAATCATTAAGTCTTTAATAGTTTTAATCAATTTATTAAAGCAAAGCACTGTTAATTACACGCTGTTCACAAAACCAGAGAGGCGGAGCGCGGGCAGTGTGGCCAGAGCAGGGTGAATCTATTACAATAAGCATCATCATTCTAGGATTTATACCCACGACCTTTTTCTAAGCTACAATACAACCTTCTTATAATCTATTATACTCACTAAATACTTTCAAGTTCATCGATACCAATACGATTCAATTGTCGCCTTTTTCATGATACAGGGAACAAATAGGTGTTCTACTCCAAGTAGGCGGTGGTGCGGAAGTCGGGCAGGTGGCGGAAAGTAGACGGATAGCTGCGTTAAGGCGGCGGAATTCCGATCCGGCACCAGGTGACGCAAGGCCATTAGACCCACGATCCACTGACTACATCGGCCAGACTGGGAATGGACTTTTTCGAATTGCTGGTCACAGGTATGTTATCATTTATTGATCCTTAACATCTCTCATGATATAATTCGTATCAGCTGACCGCCAAACAGCTTTCGACCTTATTACTATATGAAATAAAAGTAATGTTGACAAGGCTCTTTAATTTAGCTATAATTTAGTTCTTCTAGTCTCCGCCCCGCGGTTTTACCCGAGTTCCCTAGAATAGAATATTAGAATAGAATATTATTTATTTGCTCTAAACGTGGTTTACATTAAGGTCTTATATTTATACAATAGATTCAGCACATTTAGCTTTTCATAAGCATGCAAATACACATTATTAATAAATTGGATTAAGATTGTCTATTTAAATTATTATTCACAAATTTATATTGATATTGACTAAAATTAATCTACATGATTAATACATTTCAATTATAATTTAATCTAAGAACAAAACAAAATCAATCAATTTTATATCACAAAAGAAAATAAAAAGTCTAACAATTATAGAATTCAGTGATGTCATAGAAAATTTTAGATTTTAACCACTGTACCAATTTACCTTTAAAACGCGTCAGTGAAAGTATTTTAATCTCATTTGGTATCGCGTTATACACCTTTATGCACATTGCAAAACACTGTTTTTGATAAAGAGCCATTTGAGGCGGAATTTCATAGACCAATCGATCTGGATATCTTGTGTTTCTTGGATAAATATCCTGCGCTGTTTTAAAATAACTAAGATGCGATTTCACAAATAATGCAACTTCAAGTATGTACATACAAGGAAGAGATAATATACCCAGACTATCGAACAAGGGCCTGCATGAGGCATGAGGTGGCACAACACATATTGCACGTACGCATTTCTTTTGTGCAATGAATGCTTTGTGTATATCCGGAGAATTTCCCCAAATTAACAAGCCATATTTTAGTGTAGATGCTATGTGGCCATGGTACGCTGCTAAGATAGTAGAACGAGCGGATGTCTGTCTTAATCTGTTTAAAACGTAAATGAATTTATTAATTTTTTTACAGACATAGTCTATATGCGGTTTCCAATTTAGGTGCCTATCAATAAAAAGACCCAAAAACTTTGTTTGGTCCGTTTCCATTATATCCTGTCCTTTATAATTAATGTTTAGTTTAGCGTTATTAGATCCATAATTACTGAATTGTATAAAATTGTGTTTTTGTTAAATTTAAATTTAAATTATTATTACTAAGCCAATTGGAAATTAATTTAATATTATTATTTATGTCATTTTCATAATTATTCATTTTATTTCTATTGCTACTTATAATTATCGATATGTCATCAGCAAAAAGGGTACATTTATTTGTAGTCACATCTGGAAGATCATTTATATAGATCAAAAAAAACAACTTTTGTTTTCCCGAGATAAAAAGTACTCTATGAGATAACCCAGAACTTATTATTATATCTGTGTGCAAAACCTCATCTAAATCCGTTCAGCCGTTGATGCATAATTGAGGCACAAACATTATTGACTTATAAACTGATTCGAAAAATCTTAATAATAAGGCGTTAAATTTGATTAGCATTTATATGACATCAGTAACTCGCGGCTTACCGTTAAATGTATCCACCATAATGGACCATAGCCCAAGCTACTCCTCTGCATCAGATAACATCAAAATCAGTCCGATAGTTTAGCCGTGAATACGTAACAAACAGACAGAGAGACAGACTCCCTTTCGTTTTATAATAAATATAACTTAAATATGAAAAAGGAATGTAGCTTCCATGTATACCTACGATATACTTTACGATTCATCAACGTCGATCCTCTTTAAGAGGAAATGCTGGTGGCGTTTGTTCCATACAAACGTAATCCTCCGTTTCCTCTCTGGATAATGACACTAGAGCAATGATTATTCTACCATGTAAACATGTAAGTACCACTGTATGTCCCACGATTGTGTTTTGTGTTTTTCTCCATACATTAATTATACGAATTAGGAGCCTTCTAATCACAAAAACTTACCATTTTTAACGCCGTTATCAGACGTCCAGCGAACAAATTTGACGAATATAAAACAGCAAAAGAAAACCGACAGACATAGCCAAAGCCCTTCTTATTATGATACTTGTTTTTTTTTTATCGATCCAGTTTTGGAGGAGAAAACCGGGGATTACGAAATAGCGATTTCGTCTAATTTAAATAGGTATAATCGGTCCAAGCTGTAGTTGTCTCTATCGCCCTCGGGCGGGTTAGCTCGGGCACAGCGCGACAGCAATAGATATGTTAAAAACCTATTTTTCAAATTTCTTGCAGCTATCCTTTCCTCTTAATGCTGGAGTTTCACCTCCCTGGCGCTTAACTTCCAATTATCGAAACAATTAACGTGCAATAAATGATGCTCTAAATGGGTGACCACACTATCATTTGATTTGAGCTATCGCCTAACGTCTTAACGACATTAATAATGCCATTAGCAAATTAGCGCGCTAACATGTGGTCACATCTGCGTACTATGTCAAATAACGCGCTTATTAATGGCAATGCACGCAGGACTTGCACCTGCATGTAATTCCATTAATAAGCGCATTAGCGTAAACGCGATCAAATAGTTTAAAAAAAAACTCGCACTAATTAATAAGTGAGCGGGTGAAACCCCTGGGTTCAGCTAGTATACTTAAAAAACTGCAATTAATATAAATAAATGTCTAATAGTGATATAATTTTTCTTTGTGCTTGTAAATAAACCAAAATCGAAATAATCTAATCAAAATAAAAGTTGTAAATAGCTGCATTATTTCCTAGGCACAAAACTCAAATATTCTCCGCCCTTAGGCGACACGACAATTCTGTATGGGTCGAACTTCATTATTCTTTTAGTATTTTTGGATGGCACCACTCGGAACTTCGACAATATCTTCACTGCACACACGCGGGACTGTAATTTGGCAAATCGCGAACCTGAAAAGTTTACAATCTATTAATTTTATTTCTACTTGAGTAAATTCGATCGTTTATATATGAAGCAAAAAAGTAGTTTCCATAAATATAACTGAGGCATCAGTTTGATTTGACGAAATTGACCACATAGATCCACACATTGAGTTGTACAGAAAAAAAAGTTCTAGAGGGTTTTGAATGTCTCCCAATGTTGGTATTACAACGGGAAACATGTTAATATACTTGAAATATACAAACCCCGCGTAATTAAAATATAGCCCAACACAACAACAACCAAATTGTGCAGATTAAGTGATGTTTTTAGGGTTCCGTAGCCCTAATAGATTCGTCATGTCTGTCCGTCTGTCTGTCTGTCTGTCCGTCCGTATGTCACAGCCACTTTTTTCCGAAACTATAAGAAATGTAATGTTGAAACTTGGTAAGTAGATGTATTCTGTGAACCGCATTAAGATTTTCACACAAAAATAGAAAAAAAAAACAATAAATTTTGGGGGTTCCCCATACTTATAACTGAAGCTCAAATTTTTCTTTTTTAATAAAACCAATAAGTCTGGGGTGTCTATGGATAGGTCTTCAAAAATTAGGTTTCTAATATCATTTTTTTCTAAACTGAATAGTTTGCGCGAGAGACACTTCCAAAGTGGTAAAATGTGTGTCCCCCCCCCCTGTATCTTCTAAAATAAGAGAATGATAAATCTATAAAAAATATATGATGTACATTACGATGCAAACTTCCAACGAAAATTGGTTTGAACGAAATCTAGTAAGAAGTATCTCAAGAAATTATCGGTAGATATTAATCTAATCACACCCACTTACCGATGCAATTTCTTGGACCGACGCCAAACGGCAAGTAAGCGCATGAATGCCGTTCTTGAGCATTCTCCCGATCAAATCTCTCCGGATCAAATACTTCAGGATTAGGGTAATACTTTTCATCTCTGTGGATGCCGTTAGTCGACACCAGCACCGTTTGACCTTTCTTTATAGTTAGGTTGGTTCCTGGTATCGTATAATCCATCTTGGCGTTTCTTTGCAATGGATCTACCAAACTATACTTACGTAGAGTTTCATTAAATACTTTGCCTAGATATGTCATTTCATTTAGGACGTCGTATGTAAGCTCGCCATTGTGATTCTCAAGCACTTGATCAATTTCGTTTGTCAACTTTTCCTGTATGCTTAGATTTAGAGCCAGTTCATATAACATATACGTCAATGTTGTGGCACTTGTCTCGTACCCGGCAGCGTAGAATACGAATGCTTGGGCTGCTATCAAATCGTCTGTCAACTCCAATCTCAATTTCGTATTGTCGTTTCGTTTGGATCCTTGAATTTCGCCTCTCTGCCGCATTTCTAATATAAGATCCATAAAATCCCTTCTATTTGTTGGTATTCCATTTCTTAACTGAATCACTCGTTTAACGAGATTGTTAAAAAAAGTATTCACTTCGGTTGGAAATAATGAAGTGTTCAGATTCTTCAAAATTCCAGGATACATCATATCTAATTCATTTGCATAATTTGTTCTAAAGATTAAATCGTCTATTTTCTTCATCAAATTCATGCTATCTTTGAGCATATCTATATCCAAGCCAAACGCGCACGATGCAATGGTAGCTATCGTGAATTTCTGTACGAGAGAATGCACTTCTTGTTCCGGTTGTTTATAACAAACTCTCTTCATGTGTTCTAAAAATGTGTCAGCTTGTTCCGTCATTAGATACATCATATTTTTCAATTTACCTGAGGTAAATATAGGAGAAAATGTATTCCTCAGAACTCTCCATGTATCACCATCGGCGTGAAACATGTTGGCCCCTAAGCCCTCCTTGTTAAATTCAATGCCGCGGTCGATGAAGCAATCGAAGTCTTTGATCATTATTTGTTTTATAATATCTAAGTCTCTAATCAGCAAACATGGTGTTGTCAACCTATATATTCCGACGAACTTCTCGTTGGGATAACTGTCGTAGATGTTCTTGATTGCCAGAGCGATAGGTATATGCCGAAGAGTAGATTCTTTGATATTTCCAAATAATACGACTGGATCTGGCCCAACGACATTTCTTTGTTTCCAATAGTTGAACGTTCTTGTAAAGTATCGATACGTAGCGTAAGCCACAATCACACCTATAACACTTAAGTACAACAAAAACATTGTTATAGTTAAAACTATCGTATGACAATGGCAATTTATGCTGGAGATATTTTATATAAATATGGGCTTATCATTTATAGTTCACAACATACAGATTAATACAATATAAAATTAGCTAGTTACCGCCCCGCGGTTTCACCCTATGTGTTAAGCCAGAATATATTCTAGCTGTGTGCCAATTTTCATTCAAATTCCGTTTAGCCGCGTGATGCGTGTTTGAGACACAAAACATCCAAACTTACATTTATAATATTATTATTATTATAATCTTTACTGATAGAATAAAGCGGAAAAGTTTTTTTGTTTGGAAAAAATCTTTCACTTATAGGAAACTACATTGTCCCCGAGTATTATAGGCTACTATAATACCTTCGAATCCGGCTGGTAGTTCCAAAACGCGTTTAAACAAACAATAAAACAAAAATCTCTTCAGCTTTATTATATTACTAGCTGTCCCCCGCGGTTTCAACCGTTCCCGGTATGAAAAGTAGCTTATGTCCAGAAGGACATAAGCTACTTTTCATTTTGCAAATTTTTCATGGCTCTCTCTGCATGGCAAATTTCATAATGATCCGTTGAGAAGTTGAGGCGTTAAAGCGTAACAAACAAACACACTTTCGCATTTATAATATTAGTTAGGATGGTTTAAATCATGCGTATATGTATATGGATATATTCCAAAAAAAAAAAAAAAAACACATAAACATAAGTTTTAAGGACATACAAAAAGCTCTAAAGAAATTATGGCATTTTTATTTTCTTCAAATTTCAGCTTGGTGTTCCTTTCAGCGGTTTTCTCTAAGACCTGTAGTTATGTTGTATGGGTAGTTCAGAATTTGCCCATAATGGATAGAAAAACAATCACCCTGTATATGAACATTTGAATGAATGTTTCTTGGCTCTTCATAGACATAATAATAGCAATGACTTTCATATTTTCAAGTACAACTACTACTTACTTACTTAACTACTTTTACAATCGATAAAACAAATTATTAATAATTATTTTCTGTAAATAATACACATGAGATAACATTCAATTCAATAGTTCATGTCTGATTGTATGTTGTTGTATTTCATTGGAAAGTACAATAAAGATGTTTTTTAAAGTACTCTCTATGTACAAAACAAGACCCGTTACATCAAAGATATTTATGCTGCAATTTTCTTAATTTAAGTTTTATTTCCTGTAATAGATTTCGCAAAGGAACACGCTTCACAAAAGCCGACAAATGCGTGTACTGCCACCAAGCGATCGACGCCTTCGTCACGCAAGGGCAACGATGTATCGACTGCAAACAACTTTATCACACTAAATGTATACAGAATAAGGGCGTGATTACCATGCCATGTATGAGCCCAGTAACAGTAGCCACCAGAGGGCGACATAAGAATAGGAAGAGGATAATATCTAATTCGAATCACAGCTTGTTACCGGAGGTAGCAAAGGGTTCCGTCACTTCAAACTTTTATTTGACTGGCACTTCAGAGTTTATGGACAGGACGGATAAGATAATCTCGGATGCAACGGAATTACAAGCAATGCAGAATTTTATTACGGAGAAGATTTATCAGATGGATTCTAATGAAAATAAAAAGCAATCTGAAGTGAGTATTATTGAACAGCTTAATTAGATGGATGATTGTATGATGATGATGGATGTCATTTATCGTCACAGGGTAAAGGTGCAAACCTGCAGTACCAGTGCAAGGCACTTTTAAAAGGAAAGAATGATAGTGCGGTTCACGAGCAAGTACAAAATAAATATAATTTAATAAATAAAAAGTAATATATACGGCTAAACTTGCTAAGAACTGCTGATATGCATAAAAATATTGTATGTAAATATAGAAAATAATATGCACGTCATAATAATGTTATTTGTTCACAGGTTGATAGGGTATTCAAGCACGCGTTACTAGAGTTCAAAGATAATCTCGTAGCAACATATAGTATTGTAGAAACAAGAGGTTCAGCCCTAAAGTACAAGGATCTAATTGGGAACTTCCTTCACGTCATGGAGACCGTATGTGCCAGGGAAGGGTCCACTCTCTCTATAACGATGGGAGTCAACGCTTTCAGAGGCTTTATGGACGAGTTTATGAGCCAACATGACACAGACAAAGCAAGAACGAAGAGGAAAAAGGATAAGAAACGTAAAGTAAGTAATTAATTTAGTTTGTGATATTGGAAATGCTGTGATGTGAGAGAGAACTAAAATTCCACGAGTAGCATTATAAATGAGAATATGGTACAATAATGTTGCTTTGGAAGTTGCGATTTCTTAATATAAACAAATCGCCTGTGATAGAATTTTAGTCACGTCAAATAAGGCTTTAGTAACACGATTCTAAGTTCATTATTGTTTTTTTTTTATACAACTAAGGTGGCAAACAATCATACGGCCCGCCTGATGGTAAGCAGTTACCGTAGCCTATGGACGCTAGCAACACCAGGGGTATCACTCCGGCGTTGCCAAATTCTTCGTTCTTACGTTGTTTGGCACGTAACAGTTCACTAAATAGAGCACCTAAGATTAGTCGGTAGAAATTACCCAAATTTACGTTTTATTTTTACAGGTGGATGATCCCATACAGTATAAAGGACACACATTCATTCTATCGATGATAAACATCCCGACGGAGTGCGAAGTTTGCAAGACGTTTTTCATGTGGCCCATTGAACGATCACTTATCTGCCAAACGTGTAGGCTAGTTTCACACAAAAAGTGCTACACAAAGGTATGTAACAATAGTATGTAGAATTACGTATTCTGTTCTGTAAATGGAAAATTATTGCATTGATATGGGTAGATTGTTTCTTATGCAAAAAGCACATACACAATGGTGTTATTATGTTGCAAATATCAATAAATCAGTTTTAATTATATCATATTATTATCTCCTTGGTCTTCAAACGTCAAAATGACACACATTTAACACCATAGAAACACAGTAGCCCGCGCTACTAGTGAAGACATTAATATAGTTCAAGATATATTACTATTATACGATCGTCCCTGAATATCTTAAGAAATTTCATTTCAATGATTTCGATATTCAATATAACATATTTATATGTGTTTTCAGGTGACGTCAATGTGTCGGAAAGACCATGCGACGCCGTCGGCGGCGATAGTCGGCGCCGTCGATGCGGGTGGGCGGGAACAGTTCGGCGTTATCCGCGGGAAGGTAATTCAACCTCTAGGATTCTTTATCATTGATCAATCGTCAAAACCCAAAGTGCTGATAAAGTTCACTACGTCTGGGGATCACAAATATCCGAATCCTTCTCCTGATCTCCAAGATCCGAAATCTGTGTTTTTTCATTGTTATTATCACTTTCATAAACGAAAATGGCCTTTGGTTTTTTACTATGTTGTATAGGCCTGAGTTTGACCACCATTTCAGCATGATCTGTGATGACGTGACCGAAGGTGATAAGCACACGTTGCCTAGACAGGAACTGGCTCTCAAGTACAGCTGTCGGCACCATGGTAGGGGTTTGGTTTACGTTTGATGAGCCACCACCGTTTTAGATTCTCCACATTCAGATTAAGGTATTATTACCTTGAAGTAGTTAGTTTAGTATTAAAAATAATTATAAGTTTAACTTTAACATGATCACATATTAAATAATAATTTCGTTATTTTTCAGATATTCGGCGTGCCGCTAAGTGAACTGCCGACTGGTGAAAGCAATATACCAATAGTAGTTGATCGACTCCTTACAACCATAGAAATGTTTGGTCTATACACAGAGGGACTGTACAGAAAAAGTGGCCTTAGTTCCAAGGTAATTTCGACTTTAATATTCTTACATTAAAGTGTATAAAAGTAACTCTTTAACCCGGCAACGCAACTGAAACTGTGGGTCTCGGCTAGCTTTAATAAGATATGAAACCAATATTGAAAGCTATTTGCTTGCTATCTTATGTTTGTCGGTATTCTAAATTATATTGGGTAAGTCAATGTACTGTGTAATATAGCGTGCTAATAAATGGCGTTGATAATGGATTTCTAAGTGATTTTTGCATTTGTTTTTATTCGCACCAAAAAATACAAAAAAAAAACCCTACTAATTACAGCAACGTCATAATTTAGTGCAAACTGCTACCTAACCTAAGACACGCCTGTATTCTAAAACAAAGAACAACAAACTGGCTGCTTCCAAAACTCTCCGTCACGACGTACTATAAAATTAACTATCTGTTCCAATTTCGAAACATCACAGTTCACTAGATTAGGTTTTGACATTTTCCTGTATAAGAAGTACGATTTCACCAGGTGCGGGAGTTACGTCGATTACTAGACGAGCATCCAGAGGAAGGCATTAACCGGCTGGAAGTATACGCAGTTCACGTGCGAGCGTCCGTACTCAAGAGCCTGTTCCGAGAGCTGCCTGAGCCTCTGCTCACCTTCGACCTTTATGATGACTTCATACTCGCTGCTGAAATCTCTGATATACAGGTACAGCTTTTAATATGGAAAAAATCGCTGCATACAATTTTTGGCTAGAAAAGTAAATTGTAAACAGGCTAAGTCCCAGCGTGCAACTCGTATATCTCTATGTCAGAAACCATCCCCGGCCTGCGAACAACATTTCACCAATATAAGACCATAACTCCTCCTGGGATCAGTCAAAGATCAATGGCAAGCCCATTGATCGTAAAAAAATACATAGACTGCGACGGATAGCAGACAAACATTGATTTTTATATCGGTACCTGGATTTAATCACATATCTGTTTACGTCACGAATTATTTGTATAAATTGTATGGTAACTGAATTTATATTTTTGAAATTATTCATGCAGGAGCGAGTGTCGACTATCTTCACGATACTCAAGAAGCTGCCCAAACCGAACTTCGATGTAGTCGAGAGGCTAATATTCCATTTGGCAAGGGTGGCGCTGGGGGAAGAACACAATAGGTAACAAATTTTATATGTTAAAGCTAGATTCAACCATCAATGAGTTTTAGATAGATTCGTTCTTTTATTAAATATCCCAGATCCATGATGTCCATACGCTTACATGTATGCCGGCCGGGATTATATCAAAAGATATATGAAAAGTAATTACGAAATGTTTTTGAGTTTTCTCGAAATATAAGATGACATAAAACACGTGGGGATCGATTCTACTGGTTCTAAAACGTGAACCAAAAGGGATATATTTATTAAAGTACACGACTCCTTCGGTACTAGGCACACAGATTCATTGACCGGTGATACGTTGGTTATGATTTTAATTCAATAAACATGGAAGCAAAATTTGGTATGAATTTTTGAGTAATTCATTTATAGATGGATAGATATACCTTTTCCGTTACACGTTGTATAGTAATGATTGATGGTGCTCGTACAGAATGGGTCCAAACGCCCTGGCGATAGTGTTCGCGCCGTGCATCCTGCGCACGCAGAAGGTGCAGCCGGCGCAGGACTCGCTGCACGACATCGCGCGACAGACCGCCTGCTTGGAAACCATACTCGTCGATAAAATGCGCACGGTAAGTGTTCTATTATGTCGACTACTACTATTAGCACAGTCTATAAAATCATATAGTCGTCCGACGCCTTTGATCTCGTGGAAAATGCCGACAACGTCTAAACAGTATCGCGACGGCCAGGGTTATAATGCCGTGTCCCGAACTACTAACATAGTTTTGTTCGGTTCGGGCTCGGCTTTCCCGCGTCTCGCCCCTAACACCCCGCACGATTGCCTCGTCTACACGTCTTCGTCGGACGACTGTATTATAGACTGTCTAATAGACAACTGATACAATACAAAAAATAAGTATATATTATAGATAAGCTTACGATGGGACTGAGAGTTTTTCATGAAAGCAAAAAATATGAAATAACTGAAATTCGAGATTAGAATACATGAAATTGACTCATTTTTAACCGACTTCAAAAAAAGGAAGAGGTTCTCAATTCGGTTGTATGTTTTTTTTTTTTTTTTTTTTTTTTTTTATGTTTGTTACCTCATAACTCCGTCATTTATTAACCGATTAAGAAAATTCTTTTTTTGTCTGGAAGGGTATACTTCCCGTTTGGTCCCATTGTCATCAGATCACTTCTTAGTGTACTTTGAAGTCGGTTTAAGTTTTTTGTAAAACAGTCCAATTATTTAAAATTAAATACAAGATAGGTATATTAAATAAACATATGTTATAAGTATCCACATAACAATAATAACTAATGTTATGTTTAACACTTAATTACCTATACAGTATTAGTTCAAGGGGAGAGAACCTGGTAAGCTGTCTTCCTAGGCACCAGTCTCTCACAAAGGGATGTTATCTGGAAAGTGTATTTCTTTAATGAACTAGAAGTATAGGGTATTAAAAAGGTGTTAATATTAGGTTCGCGGCACTCTGCAAGACATAGCGACACTGGAGAATGCGTGTCGCACGGTGAACAGCCGCCTGTCCTCCATCCGGCTGAACAACGCGCCGCGCCAGGAGGAGCAGATCCTCGTCGGACACATACACGAGATACAGAAGGAGAAGGCCATACTTACCTCCAACTTGCCTACGCTTATCAGGTACCGATACCAAACACTAATCCATACTAACTGCAAAACCTTTTTATTAGACTTGATTACAAAAATGGCTCTTACGGAAAAGATACTTTTTGTGCAGGACTTTTTAAAAGCGTGATTTTTTGTTTTTTCGTCTATAAATTATTTTTTTGCCTTAAAATAACTACTAGTTATACTACAATTTATTATATATTTTATTATTAATAATAATTATTGTATTGTCATGCAAACAATATACACTAGTAAAGTTTAAATCAAATCGATAAGAAAACTAGAAATAGATTAAAATCGACTTCCTAGATTTTTCTATGTAAAATCTTTTACATAGAAAAATACCATAATATCTCACAAATACAATAATGTTTGTTTAGAGCGACATCAGACGACGACCTGCTATCAACGACAGACCACGACGGCGAACTGGGCAGCACGGACGACCTGAGTACAGGCGCCAGCTCCCTCCGCTCACAACGCTTGCTGCACCGCCAGCTCTCTTCAGACGACCCCATCATGGTATAGGCAAACATGTTCGAGCCATTGGACATGGTTTGGATTACTTTCCCTTGCTAGTTTTTTTTTGGGCTAGAAGTTCTGTAATATCAACGTGATTGTGATGGTGGAGGGTGATTATAAGACCAAAATGACTTGTATTAACCTTTTAACCGTTTTCTACGTCGGATTTATACGACAAAAACTTTGTCAGTAATTTTCGGTTATTTCATTAATTGCGTGACAATCTACCCGCAAATAGTGAACTACAAAAAAAGTATTACATCAAACATTTACTGGTTAAACACAGTTATCATAATTAGAAACCATGAAATTATAAATACGTAATTCCATAAATTCGTTAAATTAACCAGTCACAACAACTGCTAGGAAAGCGAAGCGGTGAAAAGGTTAAGGAATAAGAAACGTTCGTTCCTAAATAGACGGTAATTAACATGATTTAATGTATGGACAATATGTGATGGACGCGAGGACTGTAATGTTCACTCTTTCATTATATTCACAAGAAGGTTCTAATTTCATTTCGTCCAATATAAAAATAGTCAAATGGCAAGAATGAATTTACTAATGTGATGTGATGGAGTTTTGTTGGGATAATAATTCAGTATCGCTCTTGCCCCATATATTGGTTCAATGGTAAAACTCACGTACACATTATTCACCTTCATGATCGCGACAAATAAAAAACAAATCTGCCACTTATTTTCTTAATCGCAAAATGTGTTGATTGTACAACATTATAAAGGCCTGCTTTCACATTGCCAATTGAGAGGCATACAATGAAAATTTGAATAGTCTATTATCAAAAGTATAAACCATTGTATATATAAAAGAAACATTACTACATAATGTGTTGTGCAAATATATGCTATTGCCATTGGCGTGTCTAGTTACTTTTCAGGAAGGGTCCTGGCCCCTAAAAACAAAGTGTCGATACTGATGGAAACCTAACCTGGGGTGGGCTGGGCACCAGACAATTCTGCCAGCCCCCCTCCTATATACGGCAATGGCTATTGCTAGAAAATTACAGAAAATAGCAATATCTGATTTGCTATGTTGCCATGAATAGATTCAGTATAAAAAGTTATAGGATGCATTTCCACTCGCAAATTTGTAGCAATCATATTGAATAGACACAACACTAATAATACGGTCTAGTTTGATTCGATAGTGCTATGCGCTATTTAACTGGGCTATGAAGTATACCAAACGAGTAAACGAAAAAAAAACATACCTAACTGTAATGACTTAAAAAAGTGTTGTTCCCAGTACTTAGGAGTTAGTGATGAGCTTATATCCTTAGATAGTAACATACATCCCAGGATGATTGTATCCAATATTAATGAAGACTTTCATTAGCATTGTGTATTGTCAACATTTTATTTCATGTATTTTCTTCTTGTAAATATGTAAATCTTCATTTTAAATGAGCAATACAGAATTTTTTATAATTAATTATTTGTTTAAATGCCTATTTTATGGATATTGTATCTGTTTAGTTGATATAGGTTTGTAATGATTTTTTTAATTGTAAATCATTAATTCTGAGTCCCTCGATCGGTAATGGTGGTCAATCAAAGAGTTTTTTATAATCTTTATATTTATGCAAAATATTAGGTTTTATGAAAGTAAAAAATATTTTACTTAAATGTATTTATTATTTTAACCATTCACTACTAATTGGTAATGATATATATATTTTATGCCCATGACACCTAAGTAGCTCTTGTCAGGTTGCCATACATTTCATAAATGTAAAGATATGTAAAACAAATTATTGGACATACCATGTGTCGTTTGTACCTTGCCTTCTTGTTTTTGCTTTCATGTTCTAAAAGACTGTCTATTAATAAGCTATTAAATTAATCATTAAGTCACAAATGTTTTACCCGCTTTTAATTAGTTTTTAACTATCTACCTACAACGAATTACTCTGTGAAATTATTCTGTGAAAACATATTGTTTATAAGTTTCTTCTATCGAGTGAGGTATTTATTAGCTCAATTTTTTTAACAAACTGAACTTGTCTTATGGAACATTTTAGGAATCAGTTTCTTTTCAAAAATATATTTAAAAACCGCAAGCTTTGCTAGAATCTCAATATAAATGACGTAATTTTATGGAAACTAAAGTACTTTTTGAATATTTTTAACATTAAATTGAAAATTAAATTACTGTTTGATAGAACTATATTCTGCACTCGTTGATAACGTTGGTCTTGAACGAAATTGTACGCGTTTTATTAGTGATGAACAAATACTATATTTTTATGTATAAAAACAAATCTCGTTGATTCTCTTTTTTAATAGGGTTGTGTCGCAGTAATCTACTGTATTTTCTGTGCCTTCGACTAGTTTGCTTTCAGCAGTCCACGACTAGCCTGAACACGTCTGAAAGTTTAGCTGTTACTGTTGACGTTTATGTATAATGTAGGTGCCCTTGAAATATCATAGTATATTGTTAGATTCAAACATATTCATTTATGTTAGCTGTGTAAAGTGTTTTCAATGAATATAATTGTGTAGACATGTGGTTAATTACTTTGTAAAGGGTATTATTTCACATCTCGGAAATCCCCAGCATACTCATAATGATAGGTTAATGTAAGTAATTTTATATTAAAAAAATGTTGATGTGCAATGTGGCTACAAACAGGAAATAAATGGACACTTTAGAAGTGTGTGTAGATAATTTGAGTTCTGTGTAAGGATTTTGTAAATAAATTAGTTGTAATACATTTTTAGAAAGGTACTATTTTATATACTAGGAACTGCTATCATCTATCGCAATTGTTAATTTTAAAAAAGTGCCTATCGATTTTTTTAATTATGTTGATTCTATCTATAGATAGGTACATACCAAACAGGTGCATTAACCATTTTCGGATTTTAAACATTTTATCATGGTTTAATTGTCGACGTGAGTTGATCTGTTAATCTACTTTGATATAACATGACCATATTATATTTACCAATAGTTTATATGCGAAATTTGCTTTTAACTTGTTTATATCTATGAAAAAAAACATTATTTCCTATTTTATTATACTGTAATATTGCATCTAGCAAAAAATGAGAACAGAACTGATGTTAAGGAATTTGGAGATGATATTACTTGGATATTTCTACTGTACACACTGTGGAAACTATAGTAGTATACACTATGGACCAATACTGAACCGTTCACATGGACACTTTATATTTCTGTATGTTAACTGTGAAGTTTGTTCTACATGTTAATCAATATTGAATCTTGTATTATATGACATGTATATTGTTCAACTTATCTTTAGGGATCCTATAATGTGTCAATATCATGAAATGTAACCAAAACATTATGCTATATACAAAATATGAATGAAAAATAAATAATTTCTGTGGAACCTTTTATTTTATTTGTCACTTAAGTTTCCATTTCAACATTTGGTTTTATTAGCCAAGGCAATTGTCCTATAGGACATACAGACCAGTTGTGAGCCCTAGAAGCTAATTTCCAGATACTGTTTATAAGTATATTTTCATCTTTCATATAATTTGTTTCTTCTGAATCATCATCTGATTGATTTGCCTGCATAGTTTCAGAGGATATGTCATCAGTATCATTCAGACTTTTTAAATCATCCATTGTATATATTTTAGATGTGAAATTAGCAGGAAAATTTTCTGGTTTAGATATTAACTGCGTTAATTTTATTATCTTTGTTGTCACTGAACTGGGTAATTTTGGTTCTACTAAATTCAATAGATCCTTTACATAATAAGTAAGGTATTGATTATATGTTGATAATATAGGTTGCACAAAGTTGATATCCATAAAATCACTTGGAATGGGTTTACACAAGTCAAGTGTTAGTCCACTGGATTTTTCATTAGGAAACCAGTGATGATATAGTGATTTCAATTCCTTCCTCTTTTTTATGTTCATGTTTTCAGTACTTACCCTGAAAGAAAGGCAAAATTATAATAATAATAATGAATCTTTATTTTCAGGCTTCTTGTGGCTCAAATATAAATACCTTACAAACTAACATAAAAATTATTAAGTCACATGGAAAGACTCAATTTAAATTCCAGTGGAATGGAAGCAAAGCACACTTATTCGAGCAAAACCATCATCATTGAACTTCATCTCGATTATTTACATAGAATTACTTTCCCTCTGCAAGAAATCTCTTTGAATTGCAGATCAGTCACAGGAATTCCCTCAAATTGAATTTGTACATTATGCAGTCAAGCTGATGTTTAAAATGCAATACACAATTTTACTTCATATATTTGCTTTGGTTCCATTCCACCGCTGCACGCTGGATTGAAAGGGGTAGTCCAACACAAATAATACATTTTAACTCACTTGTTCAATTTATCAATAAAATTTTTAGATTTTGACAAAGCTGCTAATATTTCTGCTACCCACAATGCAGCAAGGTGAGCTCTATGCTTATTTATTTCATTTTCTGTTACCTTTATTAGTCCTAAAATAAATTCTGATAGCAAATCATTACTGTGAAGAAAAGTGAGCAATACTTCAAAGCATTGTACATAACTTCTGTTAAGTTTCTTTTTGTGTCTAAACTCCTGCCCACTTAGTAAATTCAGAAGTTCTAATGAAAGGAATAATGCATCTTCATCAAGCAGAGCTTTGTTAATATGCACTGCTATATCTTTAGTTTTCATAAGTTTCTTGGACTGTACATTCATCACATTGATTAGTGACATAATAGAAACTGTTTTCAAGTTGGATAAATCAATATGATCACCAAGTAAGTCTCTTGCATCATGCACAATTGACTCCCTCATACTCGGATTTGGGATGTCAGATATTTTTTTTATATTGCATTTTGAATGTGCACAGATACTTAATGACATACAAAAATGCATCAAAGCTGCTATTTTATTATCATCAACAGTATCAGCTTCTGTCTGACCAGATGTATAATCTTGAATACTCAGTTTATGTTTATCCCAATAGTTTATTCGGAGCCAATTTAAGCAGACTATAGTTGCTTCTTTGAGTAATGTTAAATGTGGTAAATTATTGCTGTGTGCAGTATCGTGTCGCAGGTCTACTATCCAGTCGGGTACACCTAGATTTTTTGCAGCCTGATACAGACTTGTGCCTTTGGCTGTTTCACTGTCCAATACGTGATTAACGAATCGCATTATAGCCGAAGAATACGCCAGTCGTAACAATTGGTCGTAGCCGATATCTTCACCAAACCTCTCGTCATGCATTTGAACTTGTAGCAACGACATTGTTGATTCTATTCCGGAAGGCAAAGAAGGACATCTCGCTTTCCATATCTGCATCAGTTTCAGTCCAGCTCTTACATTTTGTGACTGATAACAAAAAATATCATTATATACTTTATGCCATTCTTCACTGCTAAACCATGGAACTATGTGATAGTATTCAGTCATTTATGTGAGCTATATATAAAAGTTCTACACAAAACAGTACAGTGCGGTTTCTAACCTAACCTCAATCTTTTTAGATCATCAATGATCAACTGTCAAAATTGACAAATATATAATACGGTACGTTGCCAGCTTGATGGATTTCTACTACGGATTTCTACCAGACTTTTTGGCGGAACTTGCAAAATGAAGTTGCGTACTTTTTTACATTCGTGTATTTTGAGATTTATTTAATCTAATATAGAGTATAAAGTGGGTGTTTTATCCAAAAAAATCAAACAACGTACACGTGAGTGTAGCTTACACGTAATAATGCCATTTCACTGGTGTACGTTGGTTGATTTTTTGGACCAAAAAGTCTCAAAAAGACCGTAAAAAGTTAGAACATTTTACCAAAACCCTGTGCCAAACACTGACTTGAGGTATGACGGTTTCAACGTTTAGTGGAGTTTTTGTATGATATGTCTATGGTCAAAATACCTTTCAAATCCATTTCAAATCATGAACATAAGGTTCAAATTTGTTCGAATTATCATTAGTTTGACACGTAGGTTTGACAGGTATTTTGAGCATAGAGGTAGGTATATGAACTTTAGTTCTCTTGGTAGTTTGTGTATGATAGGCAAAGAGAATATAACCACTACGTTAGTGGTAGGTATAATAGATAATAAATAAATATTAATAATAAATATTTGATGTTTCGCTACGGAGAAATGCGTAGCATCTCTCCTTAGCTGTGACGGAGACAGAGAAACGTATCTTCACTCTACGATTCGCTACTATAAATGGGTAAGAAATGAAGTTAGCCATTGAATTATTACGCTATTGTGTAATAATTCAATGGAAGTTAGCCGTTGTTTGCGGAGTGTAGGTAGGTACCTACCAAGGCCGCTCGCGATCCTAGAGTGCAAGTCCAGGCTGGAGCACCCTAGTGCGGGCCACAGGACCATTGAGGCCATCCGTCCAGTGCTGGATGAGTGGCTGGAGGCACGGCGTGTTGATCTTCCGGTTGACGCAGATCCTCTCGGGACACGGCTGTTTCGGGAGGTATCTGTGTCGGATTGCCGGGAGGGAGCCGACCGCCGAGTGCCACCACTGTGACGGGTGCCTCAAAGAGGAGGCCCAGCACACGCTGGAGGTGTGCCCAGCCTGGGCAGGCGAGCGCAGCGAGCTCTGCGCCGAAGTGGGGACTGATCTCTCGCTGCCGAGCGTGGTTCGTGCTGTGGTTGACAGCGAGAGATCGTGGGACGCACTCCACTCCTTTTGCGACATTGCTGCTGGATACGTGGACGAATGCTTCGGCGCCCCCGTATATCCAGCCGGCAGCGACATGTAGGAACACCGTGGGGTTTTAGTCAGTAGGAGTCTGACATAACCCGGCCGCTCCCACCGGAGTGCCCGGGTATCCATGAGGATTTCCCCACGTAAAAAAAAAGAAAAGAAAAGGTACCTACCAAGGCAAGTACCTACCTAGTGCGCCGTTGATAGAAAAATTAAACTAAGAAATCACTTTATATTGCCAAAAATAGTAAATGATCACCAAAATTATTAAATAATCACCAAAATTAAATACCAATTTTAGCGTGAAATTAGAACCAAAAATTTTACAACTTGCGATCCTACTTAAAGCAACACACTTAAAATTATTATTGTTTAATCCAAAAATACCTAGTTAATGGTGCCGATTCTGTTGTAAATCGCACTTAACTAATTTTAGTCACATCTCATCTCTTTCTTACGAACATTATTTTAATAAGGATAGAATGTATCTAAAAGCTGTCAAATTATTTTTTGCCGTCTTATTTAGGCGTAACCCAAAGATTTTCATAGGGCATCGTGCCTCTACCCAGATGGATAATCCGCCTTACTAAAGCATGACATTTAATTTCACTCCGCTTGAGGGGCTCCCTGAGCAAATCGCTCTCAGTTCGTACTGCGCACGGCTGTCAAATACTGTCAATTCTGGCTTGTTTATTTCATGTTGCCATAGAGGCGACTACCCTTCTGGACGTTTTAAATTCTTTGGCGTAACCAAGATAGATGGCGACAAAAATATTGAAAACGAGCATTGGACTAATTGGACAGGACTAAATTTCTTACATCCTTTTCTTATATTCTTTGATAGAAAGAGACATAGTGAGATTAAAATTAGTTTAGTTATAAAAAACAGAATCATGGCCAATTACCACCAAAAATGTACACAAAGCACAAACTTGAATCTCCGGATTTGGATCGTACGGAATTGTCAGTTCTAACCTAACCTAACCAAATAAGAAGCCAAATAACACCACATTAATGTGATGTTATTTGGCTGCGATCTTCTGTAAGGTGGAGGTACTTCCCCAGTTGGGCTGCTGCGAATTTCGAACGGGAATTATGCCCGTTTGCCCTACCTCTCTTACTACTTACTGCTTGCCGCTGTACATTTTTCACATACAGACTACAATAGTAGAGAAACCAAATAGCTCGACTTATTGGCAACTGCAAAAAGTTACAACAACAGTACCTACTACAGGATTAATACCACCACCAGTACCTACTTCACTAATCCCGTTAATTACCCCTAACTTCAAATACCTACCATCTGCTGCAGACAGAAAGATTCTGCAATGTGAATCAGAGAATTCAAATAAAAAAATAAAATACGCTATCTTCTTCCATCTTTCATTCCATCCTTTGGCGCACGCACTCATATCCTTCGCCTTAGTGGTGTAGTGTAGAAGGGTTTTTTTTTTATTAATGTGACATTATTTACAATCCTTTTTAAAAACAGTATATTAGTTAAATAGCGCTATAAAGGTACACGCACACTTATCCGAGCCGAACGCGTCGGAAGCACGGAACAGAAAAAACAATTAGTAAAGCGTTTATTAACGTCAATTATTTAAGTGAGTGTAAAGAATTGACGTTAATAAACGCTAACTAATGCGTTTGCGTTAACTATTTTGTATGGTAGAGATTAGTACCATGAGTATTTCGCTAGAGGCGCTGTGCCAATTCCTATAGAGAAGTGTCGTATACGCAAACGCATTAGAAAGCTTTTATTAACGTCAATTCTTTACACTCGGAGTACTGGTGTGTTGAAGTTTCGCGTAACGTCACGCCATGGTACACTTGGTTGGTTGGACGGACTAATTTCTTTTCTACACACACAATCCCTTTTCTACTACACGGCTACACCTAAAATGATAAATCCATTTAGAGTAGTAATACTGAACAATTAAATTCCGCAACTAGTCAGTGATTTGTCACCGATTTTGAAAAGTAAGGAACAAAGATTTTGGATATGCGGTAAGGACTAATCACTGATTCGTACGTTTTGACTTGTCCAATCAGAGTGCATGTGTCCTTGCTTAGTCAATCAGAGCGCGTTGTCGGCGGTGGGAAATTGGCGGAATATATTATTTCATTCAAAATGAATGTCATTGCGCTTCTTTGGGTTATTTTTTCGATGGCCTAAAATATCAATTCCGCGGAAAATCTTGAAAATAGTGGATATTCGGTGGAAGAGTAGGGATGAAGATCTTGAGGGTTTAAATTCAAACATTAAACAAGAATTATATTTTTTTTATTAAAAAAATTGATTCCAAAGCAAATGTTGTTCATAATTCACATGCAGTTAAAACGCTACATTTTAATGGCTTAAGTTATCCCATAACTAAATTAAACGACACTTTAACAACGAATAACTTCACATTTATCATTTTCAGTACTGAAGACATTACAACTGACAACACTTCGAGTGCTATATAATATTTGTTACAGATTTACTACCTCGGAGGGAACGGAACGAATGAAAATGAAATAAATAATAGTCAACAATCGACGGCCACACAGACCGCACACGGATCACCTTTGGCACCGACGTTTACGAACAATATTATCATGTGGCGTTTTCACTGCTAGCGATATCGACATCTCTCGTGTTTTAAATGCACACTACCGGGGCCTCGAATCGTGACTCGGATAATAATAAAAGTACGTTCAACCGACGAAACAAACTCGCGACGGGGGACGAGTTAACCGCGACTGCCCAAAATCCCGGCGACACGCCTCGGCTCCGCGGCCGACGGCCGATATACGAGAGGAGCCACGGCCGCGGCGCGCACCACAATAAATATCTATCAATATACACCTCTCGATCAACAAATATAATTCAATATAGGCGACGATAATACGATACGAAGTTTAAAACTAGCAACGTTATCACAATAGTAGTCGGGCGAGGTCGGGCGCGACGGGGCCGGCGCTCATAAGTCCACCGCGTCGAGGTTCTGCGTGGGGGCTCGCGGGTGCGGCGGCGGGTGTGCGTGCGGCGGCGGGGGCGGGGGCGGGTCGTGCGGGGCGGGCGGCGGCGTGGGCGGGCGCGCGTGGAACTTCCCCGGTAGCGAGGCGAGCGCGGAGAAGGCGGCGTCGGCGTGCGGGATGCGGCGCATGATCTTGCCGGAGGTGATGAGGCGGCCGAAGCCCTCCTGGTGCGCGAACGCGTACCCCGAGCGCACGGAGCGGCGCGCGCGGCGCGCGGAGGGCGTGCGCGGCGCGGGCGCGGCGGCGCGCCACCGCTGCCGCGCGCGCAGCCGCTCCGCCAGCGTGGGCCGCGCGCGCCCCGCCGCCAGCCGCCACGACACCACCGGCACCATCAGGATTATCATCTGACAACACAACACAACACATACCACTTATAAATCAAGTGCGAATGATGTTTTTTTTGCCGGAAACTTGCAGTGACGTTGCACTTTCGTTTTTATTATCATAAATTCGTGTATTTTGAGTTTTATTGCATGTTATCGGTGGTATTTTATCAATACATGTGCACCAGTGAAGTGAAATGAAATGAGTTATGTGTATCGTGTCTTTTCAAGTTGTCTCAAAAAGTCCGTGAAGAGTTTTAGTACATGACCACCATTGTAGTAAAACATGACTTTTATGGACGGTGACCGACTGAGGACTATGTGAAGTGATTTATTGTGACTATAACTTATAATATAACTGGAAATTGGCAAAATACACAAGCCGGATGACGAAAAAAAAAAAAAAAAAGGGCGAATGATGATCCCGCAGATGGTCCCTGTCGCCTTCTAAGAGGTGCCAGGAATAGTTGTGCGTTATTATGACCGGTTCGCGAAAGTCTGAAAGAGGGTTTGCGCGCGCAACGTCACATCGCATCGCGTCTCGGTGCGACTTGACCCTATTAAAATACCATAAGGACTATTTTACTTTGAATTCAAATGGTATTTCTTAAGTTTATTGCAACCTTGTAGGTTGATTTTCATTATTGTAAAACTCGACAAAGAAACGCTGCTAAAAAAGAATGTACGCAAACATAAAACAATAAAGTGTAGTACAATTTACTCACAGTAAGTACAGCAGTGAACCAGAATGTGGCCTGCGTGAGTGCGACAGTGAGCGAGCCGACGTAGCGGCCGCCGATCACGTAGTTGTAGAAGTAGTCCAGCACGAAGTACGACACCAGAGAACCCCATATCGTTATGTGATTGAACGCCGTCCAATATGTCGTGTCCAAGGCGATCTGGAATATTTGTATCATTTGAATATGGCAATAAATTATACGCATTGAATTGCCATTTTGTGTTATTTACATTTTGAAAGTTATTTATTGGATCCTCTACTGCATAAACTATTATTTTATACCTCTACTGGATAAACTATTATAGTATACTTACTTGTGTTGTATTATCTATAATTAATATTGTAGCTACTACACTTCCTAATAACATATGATCAGATAATATTTTGCCGTCGGGCGCCAGTCCATCTTTGTAAGTACCTGTGAAACAAACAATAATAATTTTAACATCGAGATTTTGACCTTTTTATCTTTTGTCTATATGTCAGCCAGTGTTAGATGCTTATTATGCAGTTCGACTGAGGAAGTACCTCCACCTTACAGAATATACCTATAATACCTATAATACCGCAGCCAAATAACTTGATGTTGTGTTCTTTGGCGTGAGTAGCGGTCGCCAGAGCTGATTGTGGAGTGGGTAGGGGTGCGGGGTGAGGGGGGTGGAGGATGTAAACTGACCGTATGGTATCAGGAAGAGCACTAGCGAGGTGAAGCAGCCGTGCAGCGTGGACTTAATGAACTCGGTCTTGTTGAAGAGCTGGCTGGTGTGTCCGGGCGCGTACAGCTTGGGAAACTGCAGCGAGGTGGCGTCCGACACGTCCTGCTCGAACACGCCCAGCGCCAGCACCGGCAGCGACGTGTAGAACAGGTTGTACACCGATATGAACATCTCGTCGAACACCGTCTGAATATACATAACACATGCGCCTTTACAAATCTGCTGACTTATATGACCCTAAGGGTGAATTCGCAACGAGATGCGACGAGACGCGGCGCGTACTTTTTAAGATAGCGACAAAAATAGAACTTTATTTCACACACAAAAAGGTCCACATTTCAATGAGAGAATATCTAGCCTAGCCGAGAACGCCTAGCGACACGTCCCATAGGTATGAAAGAGAAATAAGTATTGACGCGGCGACAGTGTCGCCTACTGCTGCTGCCTTCGGTCGGCTGCGAACCTTGAAGGTATAATTTCGTTGCCGACTGCATGCAACAGCAGCAGGCGACGTTTCGCAGCGACACTTACTTATTTCTCTTTCGATTCTTTGTATTATTATGGAGGCGACGTGTTGCTATAGCTACAGAAGGTATATCATACTAATACATAGAAACCAGTAGTGTCGCTGCGACACGTCGCCTGTGCTTTAGGCTGCATGTCCACCAGTGATGTGTAGCCAGGGATGTGTTTTAGCTGACAAATAGGATCGCTTCATTTTCACGTTATAGCTCCAATGAAGCGATCCTATTGGCGAATTGAAACATATTCCTAGCTACACATCTCTGGTGGACATGCAGCCTAAAGCACAGGCGACGTGCCATCCATCCTAACAGCCGGTTGCATCAAACAACAACATTTTACTAATTCGTATAAAGTAAGCGGTAAAAGTCGTAGAAAAAAAAATCCGTTTACTTAAAAATGCCGTAACTATATTCGTACCATGCAGTAACTGAACTACCTATTCATTTGACTCGCAATTTCTGGAATTCTATTTATTTCATATGTAGTTATAGGACGCACGTCTAATTAGGGAGAAAACGGGTTAAGGTTGAAAAAAATTTTTTTTTCTTAATCCATACTAATAATATTCATAAAACGGAATAGTTTGCTTAAACTGTAATAACTTGGTAATGAATTAACGCCTTTAAAATTTATAAATATAATCTTCAATAAGCGTAAAAACATATTTTCTTACCTGCGCACTAAATCCACAGAAGAAAGCGAACCAGAAATGGCAGACGGTGAATGCAAAGTTCTTGTAGAAGAAGTACCGTAGGAACTTGCACATCCTGTAGTACGACCACCGACCGTGTACTAAGAGTAATCGTTGCAGGAAACGGAACTGCGCTATTGAGTAGTCAGATGCGAGCACCGCTTGCATGCCTTCTTGGCCAGATATACCTACACCTATGTGGGCAGCTGAAATACAAAATAAGAGTTTTTGTTTAATTTTGTAATTAATATACAACTTACGAGCAAGTATCGAACTTCTAAAACAACTATTTCAAGCAATTCCATTATTGGATAATCCAAACTTGGAATAATTTCAAAATAACAAAAATATATTTTGAATTCTGTGTAATAAAAAAAAAATCCTTCAAAAAACCTTCCAAAAATTACTTTACAATATGAAATAAAAAATTACTTTTTCTTTCAAAAGAGATTAATGGATTCTGTGAAAGATGATGTGGGTGAAAGAAAGAAAGAAGCGAATGCTGTGATGACTGATAGAAGAGCGGAATGGAAGAAGCGTAAATATTGCGCTGACCATAAGTGATTGGAAACAGGGCAAATAGATGATGATGATGAAAATGTATAAGACAAAGGAAATCTTGAAATCAAATCATCCAATAATGAGAGTAAAGGAATTGTTAGATCTGCTATCATGTTTCTTAGTTTGCTGTACGGTTATTATAGTGACATTAGAGACAGAATGAAAATAGACCCAGGTATATAAAATAATATTTTATATACATTAAATAATATTTTCATTAAAAAGTTCATTCAAGCCATGAACTGACCTTTGATCATAGAGACGTCATTGGCACCGTCACCTATCGCTAACGTGACAGCTTTCCTGCTTTTCTTGATCATCTCCACAACCATTGCTTTTTGCAGCGGCGTCACTCGACAACATATCACAGACCGACATTGTAATACTACGTCTAGGAATCTGTAATAGATTAATTTGTGTTATAATGGACTCGTAGCGGTTGTAAATGAGCCACTAGCAGCCACCACAAGCTACTATTGAGGTCGTCAAGTTTCAATTCGAAATAAAAATAATTGAATTTGGAACCTGCACCAATGATATTAGGTTTATTTTCAGTAAATTTGGTCCGAGTTTTGATCTCGTTCTATAATACAGGTGTATAACAGATGTATGAACTTTTTGTATTAGTGGGGCTTTGTGGTCAACGTTTGTGGCCTGAGCTTAGTTTCTTGCCGGAGTTTTCTCAGTATACATATTCCGAACCGGTAATAGAGTTAATTGTAACGTTTATAAGTGCGTTACCATGTAAGGCACTATCTGAATAAATGAGAGGCCGATTTTAAATGTAGGTACTCCCAAAATTCACTCGATTATTTTGTGACAAAAATTTATTTAGGTCTATTATTATATATATTTATTAGGTCTTCTACACAGGTACATCGGTAAGCCATATCAGTTGGGTATTACTGTACCATCGGACTATTTAACTTAAATGGTAAAAATGTTAACCAAGGCTGATGCAAGTGGGTCTTAGTAAATTCATATACAACATTTCATCAAAAACCTATCAGCAACCTGTGAAACAGTTCCCAAACGAGGCCCTGGTCATGTTAAAATACAAACTAGCTCGTATATAACTTACTTCTCCTCCAGTTTCGGATGCAGACAGTGCACAAGCGAGTGTCCGTTGACGACGATCGCGAACCCGTTGGAGTCGTCGTTGTTGTGCTCGTGCGACTCCGCAGAGTACGGCCCGCCGCCTGACACGTACTCGTTGCTGTAATGTAGCTCGCCATTTTATTACTTGTTAGTCAATGTTTAAGGTCGATTTTAATTTGGGGTTATAGCTAACCATACATCATGATGCCATGATAATTGGAGTCAAAAGTGTCTTAAAAACAATGACCACATTATAAATGTAAATATTTGTTTAAAATACGAAACTATAATAGAGAGTTTTAACAAACAATAAAACTTACCTATTATTTTTCCTGAAGACATCCGGAATCCATCTTGAGTCAAGCACCAGTCTTTTTTAGCGTTTCCGGTCGTTTTACTTACTCCCACCAGGCGGCGCCACGGTCGCTAGCGCGTGAAGTGAGCGGTAGGCGCGAAAAAGGTGGCGCCACGATCCTCATTTGTTCATCATTATAAAACTCATGATGTACCAGGTAGAGATTACCTGGATTCCGGATGTCTTCAGGAAAAATAATAGGTAAGTTTTATTGTTTGTTAAAACTCTCTATTATTTGTTCCGATTCGACATCCGGAATCCATCTTGAGTGATGTGTTTGTTATCTCCTGGTAGCTAAGATGCTATAATGTGTCGCTTAGAGAAGATAGGTATGAATTATTCAAAAATAAGATTTTAACCCAAATCAATAGATTTTATTCAAAGTATAGTAAATACTATTTAAATCATCGTACAGCATCGAAATAATTAGATAGAGAATTTGTCTTATTGCAATCATTCAAGGATCTGATAATTTCTTTATGATAATATTTTCTAAAAGTATGCTCTCGCTTCCAATTAGCCGTGGCAAGTATTTGATCGATAGGGAAACTTTCAAGCCAATTGAGTGAAGCGACCGCGGATCGCACCGAGCCGGGCGGCGCCTCCACGCCCGCCGCACGCAACTCAGCCTTTATCCAGCCGCCTAGCACGGTCCTAGACGCAGGCTTCACTGCCCCACGCACACTGATAAACAACTCTGAACATCTACTAGAATGACGCCTTTCCTCGGAGAGAGCTATTAACTTACGTATCCAATAAATACAATTCAGATTAATATTGGAATGAGCTCGTAATTTCCAACCAGATTGCCGATAATTACTAGTATCAGTTTTCGATCCAAAAGTGGGCCAAAATGTGATCGAGTCGATTTCATCAATCATACTATTAGGTCCCGTATGCAATAGCGTGAGGTCGTGAACCCGGCGTCCGGACATAAGGAGTAAAAGTATCGCTACACGTTTTGAGATTTCAAAAAGGCTGTCATCGTTGACCGAATTGTTTTCCAAATATTTTAATACAATTTTAGGGTCCCATATTGGTGGTTTGATACATTTTGGTTTTGCAAGTGATATAGACTTTAAGACATGTTTTACAAAAAAGTTTGATGAAATGCTATTTTCTGAGTTATGGCTCACAAAAGTTGAAATTGCCGATTTATGGACCAATATAGTTTTGTAAGCGAGACCACATTTACTATGGAGGTATATTAAATAACGCGCTACCTGTGTGGCTAAAGGTTTTTTAAAATCTATACCATTTTCAATGCACCATTTCATCCATTTTTCCCACGCCGGTCGATATGTGTTGAGCGTAGATTTACGCCAGCTAGACATTAAGACAGATTTCTCTTGCGTTGTCCAGTCTTCTATTGCTTCAATCCACCCGAAATTAGCCAAGCTTCCAGATGTATGTTTTGAATGTCTGGTGGATGGGTATTCGTCGTGGTGTCGATCAAAACTTGTCGAAGGTTGGGGATCAAGTAAGGCCCTTGTATTGCCCGACGCCGCAGATCTGGCACTCAGAACCAGAACACTTTGATCCAGTTGGGAGCAATTATTATGTACTGACCTTTGGCAGTGTTCAGGTGCGCTAGTACTTGTGGCATTAAATTTGGTGGTGGAAATATCCACGCAATGTTGTAGTCCCACTTCAGACAGAAGGCATTGTGATGAAGAGCTTGATGATCGTGGGTATCGGTCGTAACATATTTCGGTACTACGTGCGCTGTCATCGAAGCGAACAGATCCACCTCCGGTTCGCCCCACATTAGAAAAATAGGTGTAGTCGCTTCTGGTTTGAGGTGCCACTCTGGACATTGCAGTCCTCTCGATAATGCATCGACTTCGCTGTTGTATCTCCCAGGGAAATATTGAGCCGTCAATGATATATTGTGGGCGTCTAACATTTCCAGTAGCTGTTTGGTCAATTGTAAAAGCGATTCTGACTTGTACCACCTTCTTTGTTTATGTAGGCCACAACTGTCCGATTGTCCGTTTGTAAAAGAATGTGTGCATCCAGTAGTCCCAATTTCATCTGAAGAATTGCAGCATACACAGCGTATAACTCCTTGAGGTTTACATGCCAACATGTTTGGGATTCCATCCATTGACCTGCCATTTTTATATCGCCAAGTTGAGCTCCCCAGCCCTTGTCCGATGCATCCGTCGTCAGAAGGTGAGATATCGCAATTGTATGTATCGGAAGAGAGCCGTCGAGAGAGCTGAGCCACCACCTCAGTTCTTGATAAACAGGTTCTGGAAACGTAACTCGTTTGTAGGGGTGAGTCTTGGGAAGCTGTCGACTGCAGGCTTGCGTCGCGCGACAGTTCAGTCTCCCTCTCGGTGTCACAAAGCTGGCAAAGTTGAGTCTCCCCAGTAGGGACTGGGCCTGTTTGAGGGACCAACTGCCATTCGACATTTGAGTCTGGAGCACCCTGCGGAGCGTTAGGCGCTTTGGTTCCGACAGGGACTTTGTGTTGAACAGTGTGTCCCAGGTAACACCGAGGAACTCCAGGCGTTGTGTCGGAACCAAGACAGACTTGTCGAAGTTGACCGTCCATCCGAGACGTTGTAATAGGCTTATTGTGAATGAAACATGATCGGATAATGCATGACGAGACTGGTCTGCGAGTAAAAAATCGTCCAGGTACACTACACAGCGTATGTTGCGTTTGCGTAGGTATTCTGCGATCCAATTTGTTAGAGACGCAAATGTCCTCGGAGCTGATGATAGTCCAAACGGCAGACATGTCATTTGCAGTAGACGACCGTTGTAACTGAGCCTCAGGAACCTGCGGTGCTTCTGAGCAACTGGCACGTGAAAATATGCCTGGCTTAAATCGATTTTCACCATCCAATCTGCATTTTGCAAGAAACTCGGTACCCGGAAATGGCTGAACAGCTGAAAATCTTTTGTCCGAACAAACTGATTTAACTGTCTCAAGTTGAAGATTGGCCTCATCGAACCGTCTGGTTTCGGGACGAGAAAAAACGTTGATAGGTAACTCGGGGAGTATTCGGCTATTTCGAGAACATTGGACTGTAACATGGTATTTATTTGCTGTGTCATTTGGAAACTTATTTTGGTTTCGAAATTTTTCATCGCACGTTTGTTTGGTAATATCAGGGGTGGTTTCATCATGAATGGAATGCTTAAGCCATTTAGAAGTTTGCACAATTTGGAGGGCGCTCCGAGATTTCTCCATACATGTTGAAACCGCGCCAGACAACCGCCTTGAAAGCTGGAATAGTCATGCGCGGGGATTTTTCTTCTTCGAAAAAGATTGTTTGCCTTTACCGTCGTGCTTGTGTCTATAGTTAGATGCTCGATATCCCTTGGAGTTGCTCCGATATTTTGGCCGTTTAGCTGGTGCGTTACGAAAATTGTTATCACGTGATTGTTTGCTTTCCGATAGTTTACTCGTAATCGTATTGGGCCTAGCTCGATATTGTTGAGATGTACTCGGTGTAGGCTGAGCAGTTGAAGACTGTGTAAGTTTTTCGGCCCCCCCAATTTTTTGAATGTAGGTAGTGAGCTGCTCATCGTTAAATAAAAAATCAGCAAAACACTACAATGTACTACTAGTTTCTGTAAAACACTACAATGAAAACCCTCAGGGATTTGCTTTAATAAAAGCTCTCGACGCAAGTTTATCAAGTCTGCTCTGCGTCCGCAAACCATCTGCAAAATATCGTCCGTAGCTTTCACATAGCCAGACTCTTTGTTAAAAAGTTCCTCAACCTTGGTAAACATACTTGATGAAGTAAGATTTGTACCTTTTTCATTTGACCAATCTATTAAGCTTTGTAAGGTAGTATGTAAAGCTTCTTTTTGTGCTAAAACTGCATTTGACAAAGCTGCAAAAGATCTTTCGAAAAGATGCAAGCGGTTTTCTTCCGGCATTGAAGACTCAAAACGTTTCAACACATCGTTAATACCTAATTCGACAAACCCCGGCGCCGCTAGATATTTCTTTTGAGTGTCAGCGAAACGAATTGCATTCCAATCATTAGAGTTGAATCTTTGTAGATCAGAAATTTTATTCAAAAATGATTCCTTGGGTTTAGGGTAAATTGGGTCTTTCACTGTGGTGTTAAGGTCAGACAATTGTAACTGCCCGCTAGAATTACTCGTAGGCGGCCCCGCCGGTGGACGTAAAGAAAAATCATCCATTAATTTACTAGAATTATTCGTATTTGCAGTAATGCTTTCATTATTTGTGTTCGAGGGTAGAACAGAATATTTTTCGGATATTAAATTCGTTAGAAAAGAAACTTGCTGGGTCAAAAATTCAAATTGCAAATCACTTACACGTCGAGCTCGTTTTGACTTACTGATTCGCTGTGGGCTGAAGTCCCGAGGTGATGAATCTGAATCCGAACTGGAATAATGGCGTCTTTTCCGAGATTCTGTTTCGCTAACAGCTTGCGAGTTCGCGATATTTTCACCGTTGTCCATTTTTCTTGATGGGAGGTTTTAACGTTCACTAATACTTAAATACTAATAGAAATTGAAAATTGAATACTATAGTTAACTTAATTCAAACGTTATTAGTAATACTAAAGTTCGACCGTACGCAACGAAAAACGACGCTATAATGAAGAACAAATGAGGATCGTGGCGCCACCTTTTTCGCGCCTACCGCTCACTTCACGCGCTAGCGACCGTGGCGCCGCCTGGTGGGAGTAAGTAAAACGACCGGAAACGCTAAAAAAGACTGGTGCTTGACTCAAGATGGATTCCGGATGTCGAATCGGAACAAATAATGAGCCTTTACATATGTAAATGTTCAGAGTATTGTACAGTCGAAAACATGTGGTCTTTAAACTTGGGCTCTAGGACTCTTCTGAATAGGTCACTTTTGACAGCCCATATACATCTACGTGCCAAAAAGAGACGGACATAGTGTGGCAAGGAGAACCTTCTTATAAAAATTGTTTTTAGCTTGGCCTTAGTTTATTCATGTGTTTTCTATCTTCTTAACATCGAGGAAAATCCCTTTAGTAATCCCCGAGCAATAAATTAATAACAGTACGAACCAACCACTGCATCTGAATGTTAAGTGTGTCCTTGACTTGGCCAATCAGAGTGTGTGTATTCTTGACTTGGCCAATCAGAGCACATTGGCAGTGGTGGGAAATGGGCGGAATAGATTTCAAAAAAAAAAAGTCATTGCGCTTTTTTGGTTTAATTGTTTGATGCTTCATAACATGGCATGGTGCTGTATAGTTAGGGAAAATATATTGTTTTGAAATATTTTCATTGATTTTACTCTAAAAAGGGACACATTTTCATGATTTCAATTTTATGCAGTCAACATACAACTTAACATATACACACAACACATCACAAATACGCACCACAGAATGCATAACTACGATGGCGCGTCAAGGGTTTAAATGTGCCTATACATTATCTAAGTGACGGGTTAGAGAAAGATATCGTTACAGGTTAGAGAGAGAAAGACTGGCTTTGTGTATCAGTAGACAAAATGTGATAGAAACACTGCGGTGGAGTTAGTGGGTCTGTGCATTGAATGAAAACTTATATACATATTTTTATGAGTTAAAAATTCTTAAATACATTTTGTTAATATCGAAATTAATGAAATTTTCAGGCAAAAATGCTTCTAATTGTGACGATTTAAAATTACAAACGGGCAAACCATACTTTTAATACAGAATTTGAGTAGGTATATGCACTAACGTTTAATGTTCAATACGAAATTGGTAAGCTTAGTATTGCTTACCAGTAGAATTTAGCTCTGTCTTCTTATATGAGATGGTATAAGCCATTTCTAGTAAAATCCAGGTTTTATGATATCTCTTTTTGTTATATGACGTGAGAAAGTGACGGATATATTTAATACCTGCTGGGTTTTACTGACTTGGTTTTAACCATGTCGTGTGACGTATTAAGGGGCATGAGTTACACGGATACAAAATCAAACATACTTTTTAACCGACTTCAAAAAAGGAGGAGGTTCTAAATTCGCTTGTATTCTTATTTTTTTAATGTTTGTTCCGTCATTTATTAACCGATTTGGAAAATTATTTTTTTGTCTGGAAGGGTACACTTCCCGTTTGGTCCCATTTTTATCAGATTTAGATTTGATTACTTCTTAGTGTACTTTGAAGTTTTTTGTAAAACAGTCCAATTATAGAATAAAAAGTTAATTAGTATACTCATATGTACGTCATAAAGCTAAATACAAAAGTATTGCATTTCAAAGCGTCACCAGACAGACGTTAAGACTCACAAATACATAATACACAGTTATGATCTATCGTATAACGAATAACAACATTGAACGGTATAAAGCTGAGTAAGCGAACGATAGCATTTTATAAAACAGAATCGTTGTCCCAAAACTTGCAGGGTGATTGTGTGATGGTCTATGAATCGAAATTGATCACTATTGATTACCCACAGGAGGCGCAGTGAGACATAGCCATGATGACAGGCCAGTTGGCGTGGTTGGTTAAGATTCCATATATCACGCGGCTGGTCATGGGTTCGATTACCACCCAGAACATGTATTTGTGTGCGTGACCATATATGTCCTGAGTCTGGGTGTAATTATGTATACTACGTATGTATTTACAAACGACACGTATTATGTAGTATATCAGTTATTTGGTTTCAGTAGCTCTGCTTAGTTTGCGATCAGATAGCCTTGTGTGGAGAATGTCCCAGGATATTTGCTACAGTTATTTAAAAAAATGCAAATCGAATTAAATTTCGATTCAGAGAGCATTAGCACTTCTGTATTAATTACATAATCGCCCTGCTGTATTAAATTAGCTACTCGTTAGTTATGAATGAGTGAGGATTCATTAAAGTTTGTAGTCATCGTGATATTTCTAATAAAAAAATACTATTTTTCAATACATTTTTCATTTTTGTTATTTTTTTCAATTTAAATAATATAAAAAAACCTTATTTTCTGAAGAAGAATTTCAGATTAGTTTAAGTCTTTCATTAATTATATTTAACTGTTCAAAGTTCTAGGTTGTCAGTTCAAAAAAACAGAACACATAATGGCGACTGCAAGTGCGACAGGGACAGCTGCAATGCATGAAGTGTGAGAGGGTGATAGGTGATGGAGGTGAGGTGAGGTGAGGTGAGGTGAGGCGATGTATAGTTTAGGTGTGTGTCTTTGTCTCTCTACCTGTGGTGGTGTGGTGGTATTGTGTTATGTTCCCACCTAAATGTGACGACGGAGACGGCGGGCGCGTTCAGCTTCACGTTGGCGGCGCGCCCGCCCGACGCCCGCCCCAGCGGGGGACACGCGCCGCCGTTCGCCGTCTCGCTCTCACCCTCATCCTTACGCTCTGTATATACATACCGACCCACATAAATAACTAATTATTATAAAAGTAATATCAATACGGAGGCCGGTATGGAGGGACCGGCGGTGTAGCACCAAATAATAAGCCCTTTCGCCGGCACACTTCTCAACTCTTCAAACTACTTTTCAGGTAATTTGGGTTTGCTTTTAAAATTATATATTTCTTATTTTACTAAAAGTACTACAATTGCGACATTTGAAACTGGAGATTATCTTGACACTCAAAATTAGCCTAAACTCTTGAAGTAAATTCGCTGTACCAGTAGTGGAAGTGATAAAGCGTTTTATAAAAGTATAGTAATGTTCATTGTAGAAGCGCTCGTGGTGTAGCATGATAAGCCGTTCTTAATCAATCGGCAAGTTAAGCTACCACCGTCGTGGTCGGTACCTGGATGGGTGACCGCTTCGTTGTATTTCAGATCGAGCGTTATCGTGCTTCGGAAGGCACGTAAAGCCGTTGGTCCCGGTTATCACTTAATTGTGATAGTCGTTAAGCTAGTTGGAGGCCTTCTAGGCGGCTTGAAAACTCCAACAGTAGGTTGTGGGCGAAAGGAAGCCTGTGCTCAGCAGGGGGACATTATAGGCTGATGATGATGATGAATGTTCATTTACCGTGCGGCAGAAAAGTATTGACGACGCGTATAGAGTCGCGGCACTTGGCCAGCTGCCGGTCCACGTCGTCGTACGAGCCGCCGTCGATCACGAACACTTCCGCCATGTCGTCGGCTAACAGCTGACACGAATATCCGATGTTTATTGCCGTCTCTGTGGATTACACATTTCTTTATGTCAGAAAGCCGTCAGGCAGTCGTTTATGGAAATTAGCAGCATCAGGGGGCCAATGTGTTGCCGAATTAAGGTCATCACTAACTATAACAGCACCGCTACGCCTCAGCAAAATCATGTAAGGGCGTCAAGGTTTTTTTTTTTTTATACAACTTATTTGGTAAACAAACATACGGCCCACCTGATGGTAAGCGGTTACCGTAGCCATATGGACGCTTGCAACACACGAAGCATCGCTCACGCGTTACCGACCTTTCCCCCCTCCCCTATGAGCTCTGGCGACCTTACTCACGCGCAGGAACACAACTTTAAACAACATAAAGTTATTTGGCTGCGGTATTATGTAAGGTGGAGGTTACTTTTATAATGACAAGATGAAATAATTGATGCTTCTCGGTAACCGATCTTGTCATTATAAAATGCACATGATTTAAAGGCCTCATTTGGATGGCAGGCAAGTTCTTGTTGAGGCGTAGCGGTACTGTTATAGTGAGTGATGAACTTTATACAAAGCATAGAAGGAAACTGGGGCTCAAGTGTAACTGCCTGTACTCTCTTTTTTGTGTTTGGCGACAGATTTTCAACTTGAGGGTAGGTGAGAAATAGAAAGTATCCTACTACAGTAGTAGCCAACTGATAAGGCGCGTCGTGAATCTTCGTTCGCACAGAAAATAAAGTATGGCCCCGAAGATTAACGAAAGAATGCTTAAAACTTACAATCAACTTTAGAACACTACTATAAGGTTCATAATACAGTGCAGCTGTTAGTTTCATCTCACTCGCAAGTGACGCCCCTCCGCACACATGGCGGCAGCTACCGACCAATAGCAGCGCTTTAAAAATGTATCTTCTGCGCAGGTACATCGGTAAGCCATATCAGTTGGGTACTATTGTACCATGCTATGGTTTAGCTCATTACATCAAATGCTCATGTAATGAGTAAATCTATGCTCATTGGATTAAAATCCAATATACAATAATGGCTACCACATCAACATATCGTGTTATGCTCGAGAGTTAGTTCCTTTAGGGATTCTGTGTGCTTACAAAAAATAAATATAAGTCCCAATTAAATCGTAAAGCTGAACAAATGAGTTGTACCTTGTTTATCACCCGTTAGGACCCAAATTTTAATTCCCGCCATACTAAGATTCGCTATCGTTTCCGGCACTCCGTCTTGTAATTTGTCTTCTATGGCTGTCACACCTGTAATGATAATAAAAAAAAAAGCCATTTATCTACTACCATTTGTATGTTTATCAATTACCAACTCGATGATATTTTATGGCTTTTGCGTGAGTCGTGCTATTACCACTACTGGCGTTCTAAGGAAACGTGACGTTCGTAATTCATCAACATCAAAAATTATTCGTTATTTAGATATTTATTGATTTATATGAATGTTGTTATAGAAAATACTAAATGTTTTTAAATATCAAAATTCGTGTTCTATTAATCGTATACAGAAAATCACAGACGCAGAAAATGTGACGCAGTGTGACGGGGAGAGGAGGGGGTCGGAAATAGCAAAATTTGGAGTGACGTATTTTATGAACGGCTCCTTAGCAGTATTATACAAAAGTAAAAAGTTTTTCTTAATCTACCAGGTCTTTAAACAAGCATACGGCCCACCTGATAGTAAGCGGTTCCCGTAGCCATATGGACGCTTGCAACACACGAGGCATCACTCACACGTGACCGACCTTTCCCCCCTTCCCAATGAACTCTGGCGACCTTACTCACTCAAAGAATCACAACATAAAGAATACAACCTGGATAACCGTATGTATGTACCGTAGTATTTGGTAAGTCTTTGAGCGAATAAACGCAAAGGTACCTAATAGCAGTAGATCAGTCTCGATCTCCTCGTAGATGGCGTCTAGCTGTTCGTCGCGGTCGTGCACGGCGAGCGCGGCGGCCTGGTGGCGGCGCTTCCACTCCGCGAAGCCTCGCTCCTCCAGCGCGCGCCACGCGAGCGCTAGCGTGCGAAGACCTTCGCCTGCAAATTTCTACAAAAAAAGTTACATTCAAATATGGAATAGCTAGTAGTTGTCTTTTTCTCTTCTTATTTTTAAGTTTGACAACCAAATCCTTTTTATTAGGCCGTATTTTTGCCAAAAGTTGTTGCAAGTACTCGCCAAAAAGTCATTTTATCCTCTTTATATAACGAAATAGGCCAATGAGTCATTTCATAATTCGTGATTGAAATGATTTAAAAATAAAAGGCATTGACACTATCTGCTACCGAAACATACGACTACTACAGTGGCCGGCAAACAACTTGAGCCATGACCTTGAGTGCGCAGTAGACGATTTTAAGGTGTCGTTGGTGGAAAGAGAGGTGCGCGGGAGCATTCTGTCGGCACGCGTCCACGCTATTGGCCGAGCATGAGTGTACATGCGCGAACTTACCCCCACTACGTCGACTTTGGCTCAAGTTGTTTGCCGGCCTCTGTATCAAAAGACAAACGACTACAAATGATTTAGACAGAATTGTATGTGAAATTATTATTTTGATTGGTTTTTAATAACATTGGAAGTATAACTAAGTTCTATACTAGGTACTCACGTTTAAATGCTCCTGTGTTCTGGATTTAACATCACCTTGATTCTGTTTTAATCTGTCGTATATTATATTATCAGCACCTTTTGTATATAACCTAATTTCACCATCCTTCTTCAATATCACGGACATTCTTTTCCTAACATTATTAAAATCTAATATACATAACAACTCATACACCTGAAACAAAAGACAAAAGTTCGTAAATGTAACAAAAATACATTCAATTTACTATTTTTAACACATTTGTATAAGCTTACCTCTTTTTTACCCATTACTTCTATTGTAATACTATTAGGCGAGCGTTCTCTGAACACGAAACCAAAATTTCTGGCCGCTGATACTAGCGCAGCTTCATCTGGCGATTGTGCCTGAAATAAAATTATACATCATATTGTGGTACCTAGTTAATTAGTTTAATAAATTTTCCAATTTTAAAGAAAACTGACTCGTGCTAACATGAAATGTATCCAAAATGAAGCTTTGTTAACAATGGTCCTTCGAGCCAGATACATACCTGATATTCGAGTCGCCCATTCTTCTGTTCAGGCATAACCGTATGACACAACGCAAGAAGTCGAAAGAAGTCATGCACGTGGTTGTCACCTTGTTTTACGGCGTCCAGTAATGTCGCGTCGAAAAACTTGAACTCTGGTTCGTATTCCGGATTGAACGAGAAGTCCAACGGCTCCGAACCCTGTTGTCAACAGTACAGTTTGATTATTGATTGCAATAGGAATCTGCGTGACAAATCTACATCGAAAATAAATGCAAAAAATATAGAAAATGGGTTTGTTTATTATATGGAAAAAGTATAAAGTGAATAAATTTTTATTGATAGTTTTCGATGTAGATTTGCGACTGTACGTAAAGAGATGTTAAATGTGTTAAAAAGCTCACACCAAACATAACAGAAAAATACACGATGCAATGCAAAGCGAAACATGCACATTTACAATCAATGACAATCGTTAGTTACATTTAATTTATTATAGTTGAACAATAATCCGAAAATATATACACAATGAAATTATAAAATACAGAAGATAGTGCCACTTGTTTATTTCTAGCATAGTTTTTTTTTACTAAAAGTCGGATCAGTGTAAATTAGACCCTAAGCGGAAGTGTTAAGGATTATATATATAAATTGAAATGGTATACCATTTCCATAGTGACTAAAGGAATTAATACCATTATGATCTAGGAATTACCAGTAAATAAATATACGTAGGTATTACGGAAAGTGAGAGGCATAGAGTGTGATAGTGTAGCATATCCTACCAAACCGAGGGGTTAGATTCGTGTACTCAATAACCAATCACGATAAAGAAGTGTATGTTTAGCCTAAAACCATTCCATAGACAAGAATATAGAAAATAGTATAGCCCTTAAAAAGAAACACACCATGTTACTAAGTAATTTCAGCACTTGTTCAAATTACGAGCAGACAAAACGTGAATATATGGATATAAAAACACCAATCTATTATATTATTCTTGAAGCGTATTTTGAACACTGCGAAAGCTAATATTTCGGGAGAAATGATCTCATTTTTTCGCATAATAGTTATATTAAACCATACAAAATACATAGCTAGGAAATAATGTGATCATATCCTAATATGTATGGAAAAGGACGGATACGCTTCTTACAACCTTAAAGTTAGAAAGTTTTATGAATAATATTTTATCAGAATCAACTACCCAGACAGCGATACGTTTGGAAGGGTATCCGCATTTTCCCTGCTTTCCGCACACGAACAACTTTGCAACTCGAATTTAACGATGTACACTTTAAAAATTCAAATGAATAAATGCTCAACTAGCAAAAAGGTTTTTATTCGACTGCCACAGTCAGCAATGAATGCCCGTCAATAAATCTCATTGCATTTTACGGCATGACAAATATTAGAAATCCTTTTTGACGTTTAAAAATAGCGGGTCATCCACTAACGTTCTTTCTTTATGAATTGTCCTGTCGTACAAACTTTAGGGAAACGCGAAAGGATAGAATAAAACCGTCGAGGCCACTAATTAAACAATAATCTTACAGTCTTTATCATGACACGCCAGTCCGACAGAATAAACAATCCTTCGATCACCATCCACACATAAAGGTTAGATTGCATCTTGTCAGTCAAACCCGATCAAAATTAAGGATTAAATGTCAGTGGATGGTCATAATCCTGTTATTTCTTGAGGATTGTTGATTTTTATGAGGAATGCCCGTCATTTTGTATTATCATTAATGAATATTTTCATTTTGCTCAATCGTGTGGGATATATAAACGAGCACTAACCTACTCAGTTATCGCGACGTGTCATTCGCGACAGGACAGAACCAGGGATTTTAATTCCTTCATTCTTTCTCGCGAATGCGAATCCACTAGCGTTTAATCCTTAACGATATCAGATTCCGGTGGGAAAGAACGTTAGTGGATAGCCCGCTAATGTCAAAGCAAAAATAACCTTAATGCGTTAAAATAAGGTTTATCAGTTAAATATATGGTTATTTATATAATAATTTACATGAATCTTATTGTAAGGAAATAAGGACTACTTTTCTTTGTATTCATAAACGCCAAAAGATATTTCTTAGATATGTAGGGTAGTGATAGAACAAAATACAGGATTTCTGACATATAACAGGACAGTTCGTTATAACGATTAAAATGGGACAACCGATTTAAGGAAACTTGTAGCACTGCACTGCCGACTGCGGCATGGTCGCAAAGTGGTTCACGTAAGGGGGTGGTCCTATCGTTATTGTTTACGGGTAGGGCGCGTGTCTCGCAAGAGATGGGAGGGAGCGGGGGGTTGTGTGTCAGTGGGGAGGGGGCACATAGCGCATCGTACACGTTTGTCCCGGTCTGGGGGCAGGCGGCGCGCGCCGGGCGTGCTGCGGCCCTGCTCGTGCTCCTGGTCGAGGAGCCGCGCCCGCGCCGCTCCCGCGCCCGCGCCCGCGCCCGACGTGCCCGCACCCGCGCCCGCGCCCGACGTGCCCGCACCGCTCCGCCGCTGCACCACCACACACATCACACACCGCACCTACCACCCTAGCCCTACGGCAGTGCTCACCACCATCAACCATTTTACATGGCTCACTGAGATACATTGCCATTTGCGAAACAGGTTTTTTTTTTCTTATTGTGCACGGATTTTTATCAGTGTAACTAAGTACTGGGTGGAGATTTCGAGATGGCATATTTTCAAAACCTATGTTGGATTAGTCATGCTGAACAACTTTTATTATGGGACCAACAATGTTTTCTCAAAAAAAATATTTCTTTTCATACATTATGATTGAGCAAGATTTTGTAAGAAAAGTAAAAAAAAAAAGAGCTTTTTTTTCAGCATGTCATACAAGTCCCATAGTAAATGTTGTTCAGCATGACTAACCCAACATAGGTTTCGAATATATGCCATCTCGAAATCTCCACCCTGTATATGCCAATTTGCATCCATATATACAATGTTAAAGTTTGCGAATGTTTCAGATCTTATTTTCGTACTCGAAAGTACCTCACATCTTTTTTTAAAATTATATTGTATTAAACTTTTTTTTTTTCTAAATCCAAATATCACAAACATAAATAAAATTGTCCGACTCAAACAACTATTTATTTATAAATTATCAAGTTTAGCATAGAAATTGCTCGTAGAACAAGAGGCGTTAGTTGGTTGATAGTACCCTATTTAAAAGGCACCAATATAGGTAACAGTAAAGTATTTTCTAATGCATAATATAGATGTGACTATCAGACACCTGCTTTTGATGACCTTATTTAACCGACATGCTCGGTCGATACTGTGGTACGACCTAGGTCGATCAATTCGAACACAAAAAAAACGAGGGTCGTTCTGTTTACAAATCGTACCATGGTTTGACAAAATATTTTTTTTTCATATAATGTCGGAGTAAATAAATAAAAAAAGTGTTTCAGTGTAATGAGTGAGAAATATCTAGCTCAATAACCTACATTATCGAGAACATTGGACGTCGTGACGTTAGTTAATTATTATTTACGTAGCACTAATCACGACGTGTCGAATGGTATGAACATATGTCATTGAATAAAATATGTGTCCAAGCAAACCAACTACGGTACACTACTGCAATGTGTGTACATGCAAGTGACGAGTTATCTATATCTAGTGAAAGTCGATGGTAGACTGTGGTGTTTAAAATTTTAATTGTATACACATGTGAACGAATATAACACAAAGTAAATAGTACTATGATCAATACACAAACTGTAAAACCAACAAAAACATAACAATAAAATTTAACATTACACATGACCCCAAGGCATGAGCGAACGAGGACAAAACATCAGTATCCAATACCAATAGGAAAATTCTCTAAAACTCTTAAATTATATAAAACTGAAACTCCATGCAAAATTAATATCGTGGGACTTCTGAACGTGCTTATATTGAGAAGTCTGTTGTGCGTCGTGACAATTTGATATAAGAATGCAACCTACATGCATGTAATGTGATTTCTAGAGTCTTCTATAGCAATGTGCTTACTAAAGGAAATGTCGTAAAGTATACTGATACATTTTTTAAGTATAAAGTTGTGGTCCATACCTCATTGAGTTCGATGGTTTCCCCTGTGGATTCGTCGACCACGTCTCCGTAGCTGACGCCTGCTATCGAACATTTGTTGAACGTCATTATGTTCTGTGTAAGTGTACCCGTTTTGTCAGAAAATATGTATTGGATTTGACCTGAAAACGGCAAAATACACGTTAATATTGGAAACATACGGAAATGTTAAATAATAAAATAATCTGTTATAATTACCGAGTTCCTCATTCAATGTGGTGGTTCGCGCTTTAGCAGCTGTGCCAGTTTTTTCATAATACATTTTTTCATCCCAGTTTATGAGAAAACTCTGTGCAAATCGAATAACCTGAAACAAAAATCCCGATTTATTTACATAGGCCCTTTAATTTTGTACACGGGCTTTGGGGTTACACATGGTGAAGCATTTTGTGAAGATTTTCATAGATAATTTAGAATCTAGAAATCCATCCCATGATTGAGTTGTTTAGGTAATGCTGAAGCCGATTTATACATTGACGGCGCCACGACTGATATCTTTCTGGTGACGGAAAGATATAGCATCCTCTTAAGAAATTTGTTTCAACTCAAGAGCGTTACAAATAGGCTATATATTTTCCTGAAAATATCTATTTAGTCCATCATACAGTATCAATAAGTATACGTCAAGTATTTTTTTGTATTAACGTGTCTAATATTTTTTGATAATCTATCTGAAGGAGTAATCAGAATTATTATGTATTTTCCCAGGAAACATCCATATTTTAGACAGACCAGCCAAAGCGATACCAACGCGAGTGATATCTGTGGTAACCACTTATTGCTACGTAATAAAAGTGAGGTCCCATTGGTACTAACCTCAACAGAAACATACAAGGATATAGGCACGACAGTGTTCATGACGATCGCGTAGGAGAAGAAGACGAGCAGCGCGATGACGACGGAGCCGAGCGTGGCGTCGACCGGCACGAGCGTGTCCCACGGCAGGTACACCTGGAAGTAGCGCCCCACCAGCCACTCCCACACGCCGCACGCCACCGTGCAGAACACGCACATTGATAGCAGAAAGAATACTATCTGTTCACAACAAACGTTAAACATACTATAAACACTGTACAACACCGCCAGCGGGGCTACCGCGTAAGTCAAGCCTAATGAACTTCATTAAGCTGGGCTTCATTGAAATCCCATTATCTGGAGTATCTATATAACTATTATTAAACAATAACGTAAATTTTTAAGAGCGGTAGAGCTTAACGTTTATTTGCTCAAAGAGCAGCTTGAATGGGGAAGAAGTACCGCAAGGCGAAAACCTAATAAAGAAAATAAAGCAGTGGCCAAACGCAAGCCCGTGAATTTAAATAAAAGCTAAGTACTTTTAAAAAAAATACTTGAGAACGGCTCAACCGATTTGGCAGTTTTTTATTGTTGCCCATAAAATTGGAAAATTTGGAAAATTAAAGTGTTTATTTTCTTGGAATGTTTGACAGTACAGCTTCTACTGGGTCAGCTAGTTTAAATAATAATAGCGTAAGAAAATCCCCCGAGTTTATGGAAATTATATTACTCATCGATAATTATTAAATTATATAGTTACTAAAGTACTTAATTTTAAAAGTAAAGTAAGTTTTTAAAGTCTAACAACCTTTTTTTAATACCCATTGATTTTAAAATATTGCTTTCACAAACAAGAACAAAAGTAATCATAAATTAACAACCACTTCTCTCATCTAAAATATCCCAGGATATTATTAAAACGAAGTCTAGTCATGATACATATTTGGTATTTTAAAATACATTATATTGAATAAATATTAAAACAAAATAATACATTAAATGCTGTAAATTCCCATGATGCATTTGGATATGAGTAAAACACGAATTAATTATGAAATGTGCATTATGTATCAACGGAAATCCCAATGCTACATTAGTACCCATTTCATAAACCGATGATAGCGCAGTGGTCGTGAAGTAATGGCATCGAATGTATACATGTTGATATTATTGATGACATCGTGAGGAAACTTATTGTAGAGTACCTAATAGAATCCGCATGGCTACCACCCACAGGATGGAAATCTGTCGCCAACACCTATCTACTGGCTATCATCCATTTGTGTTCCGACAAATGGATACGAGCCGGCTCAATTCTGGACTTATTCCCCCTTATTACAAAAGATGATTAAAAGCAAGTTTAGTAAAATCACAGACACTTTCTAACGTTTATAACAAAAAGAGATGAAGCTATTTAAAAACCCGGGTTTGCTTTTAACCATGTTTTGTCATAATGGGGCGTGGGTTTACTAACCGCGGCCATGTCATAGTGTGTGTGTTCAACCAAACAAAAGTGTAAAAAAGTAAAAAATATTAAGTTTAGTAAATATTGAATCTAGTTAAGTATATACAATTTTAGGTACATAAATGAAACTAGTTTTCGCCTCGCGGTTTCACCCGCGTTCCCTAGGGATACAAGGGTCTATACTATGGCGGCATATATGTATAGTAGAAAATAGGATAATAGGAAATATTTATAACTTACCCCTATAATAAGAAAATTAAGTAGCCTATCTATGCTGGTGCGTTTAAACTTGGTCTTGCCGGAGTTCTGCATGAGCTTGGTGTCCTTCCCTGCGAACACCACCACGCCGTAGCACCACGTCGTGTTGCGCAGCACGCACCCGCGCAGCAGTATCTTGTCATTGTCTAACGAGTAGTGCTTGTTCCGCCAGCTTAACATGCCTGCAACAATATTATGGCTATTTATATACAAAACCACGACGCGCCTTATACACACCGTTTGTGTTTAAGGAGAACCTCCATACCCCAAGCCATTGTGCGCCAAATGCCACTGTGACGTATAAGACACAAGGTTTAATATTAACTGTAATTTAGTTACTGTTCCATATAGATTTTAAATCTAGCCAGATCTCTCTTCGCTGGTTGTCGGACTTTATAGGTACCTCTCACTACCTTGTCCTCGATAATAAGCCTTAAGATATATTATTTTCATTAAAAACTAGCTAAAGCCTCTTTTTGCCTGCGCTTGGCCTGAAATTTATTTCTTTCTTATGGTAAATCCGTATGTTAATCAGTAGGAGACGAAATTCAGATATTCAATTCCGCAAAACTAGAAAATAAAATCGTAGTAAAGTACAAGCTCTTCTTAGTTTGGGATCAGATGGCCTTATCTAAACAATATCCCAAGATAATTATGATTAATTACGGCGCATATAATGAATTCAATACAACATTGCATACCTACTCGTATATTAGGAAAATAAACTTTTAAAATAATGTATACGAACTCATTAGTCTCGTTTCTTAATTTGATGGAGCGTTTATCGATAACGACAATATGGTAATTACTGTTGCCAACGTTAAATATCGTCTGTCTTTTTAAGACCATTACCAAATATTTTATTATTTATTTTAACACTTGTTTTTGTCTATTATTTTTTAAGATTTTTGATAGTATAATAACTCGACTAAACACACTACAGGTACTAAAGTTTTACTTTTAAAACTTTTATTTCTGCTTTAATTTATATTTAACCATGTTTTATGTATTTTTAAGGAAAACATTTGAATTAAAACACATACATTACCGAACAGTTTATTAAAGCTGTAACGTGTGGTTTCAATAATAGAATGCACCCGCGAATAACGCTGATAATACATCAGTGCAACCTGCACGACACATAAACATACATTAACGAGTCAATTCTACTGTGAAATTATTACTTAATCTCGACGACGCGACGCTGCTACGCGACGCTTTATAGCGCGCGGATTTCACTCGTTTCGTAAACGTATCGCAACTGTGTTTCATAAATTGTAATTAGTATATTCAAAGAAACCTATGATTTCATCGCTTGTTTCCTATCATGTTTAGATTTGATCATAAAGGTAATGTAGCGATGTAAATAAGGACATCATATTCAGGCCAAGGTAACTAACAGAAATTCCATAATATGTTTTCTGTCTTCAAAAGTACAGTCATCAAATTTCCTAGTATTAGGTATTATTTTTGATGCACTTCAGAGGGCTAGGAGTGGAGTGAAGCGATTATGAACTTAGAGTTGCTTATTTTAGGGTCTGCTACACGGTTTTCAATCAACTACCAACCAGGGAGGTAATAGAGGAGGTGGCAGCCGATCGTATAGATATAGACCAAAATAGTCAACTAAATAGCTTGAAACGCTTAACGTTGCCAACTTAATACTCTCCATCTGCCCTTGGATGGTGGCTGACTGAAAAATGTGTAGCAGACCCTTTAATATTCGTATTAAAAATTGAGTTCCGGTTGTGGTTTTGCATTCCTGCTATAAATTGATGAAATAATGTTAGCCTCTAAATGCCTCAAGCTTTCAATAATAAATAATTAAATAATGAAAAAAACAAATAAGGTTCGGTGCAAAATCCCCGAGGTTTATTTGTACCATTCACCAAAAATGTTACTTAACGGTAGTTATTTTGACTCATGATCAATACGAGTAATAAGAGTATATCAACCTCCGTAAATAGGAAAGTAAAAACCACACCACACCTTATAATGTATTGATTTATAACGTACCATCGAACTTATTTAGTAGATTGTTGGGCGTTTCACAAATAATTTCCCCGTCGAACGCGCCCAATTGTGCGTCGTCTTGGCCCATAGCGGCCGTCTCCAGAAGGCACTGACGACATTTTAGATTTGTCTCCCTAGAAACAAAAAAACATCAGTTAGAATATATTTTTTTGATCTTATCACTGTCAAATCCACAGATATAAATCTAAATAGATGACGCAAGTGTATGTACTTCGCATGCCAAAAGCTGTGCCAAAAGGAAGAGCAATGCTCTTCTTATGAAGCTTTTTGGCGCGGAGAGGGAACTCGCATAAAGCTGCATGTACACCAGAGATGAAAAACTAAGATAAATAGGATCATTTTTACGTAATAACTCTAATGCCAGCCTAACTAAAGCGCTCTTGTGACATTATGGTAGGTAGAAAAAATGTGGCACGCTTGGCCATTATAGAGCCTTGCGTTATCTATTTAGATTTATGGCTGTGGTCAAATCATTGTTTTATATGAGACTAACTTATGCCCAGCGTGCTAAACAATGCTCTTTTTCCCCTAGCCTGCGTACAAATACTCCCTCCACCACCAAACTTTCACCGTGATCGGATGATTTTTTTAAGAACGAAAACGCTTCACATGTACAAACATTGATTATGGTTTTAAATGACACATGACACAAAATCTGGAAATGGCATTCTTATTTATGATACTTAGGTAACTAACATATAGCTTTTCAAAGAACTCGAAATATAATAATAACACATTTTTAGATCACAAAAGGTTACGATAAACAGGTATGACAAGGATTGAATTTATACATTGTATTATGTTACAATCACTATGTGTATCAGAGTGGACCGGTTCGAAGATGCATCTATAAACAATATAGTACGCAGGTGCAAGAAAGAAGGCTGGTTATACGATCGACCTTCATAATGTGTTACAAACTTTGGCTTATCCAATGTGATTTATTCCATGGAGGACATTTCAACCTTGAAGAATACGATGAAAACATTCAGAAAGTCAAAATGTTGTTGTCCTTTGCTACATGTCGAAACGTTACAGTCTAATATAGCTTCTCTATAATCTCAATAAGAAATGGTATACACACGCAATCTTACATCTCGGTACACATCACGCGAAATGTAGTAATGCATCCACTCATAAATACATACACCTATACACCTTTACACAAATAAAAACAACCCTTGATAGGTTGGTACTACTCATATACTCTTCCATGGCCTGCTTTGTGTATTTTTTAATAATTTAATTAGGTTGCAAGCTATTCCATCCACAAATACCGGGATAATGTTGGACTGTATAATATTAAGCCTGTGTATTTGACTTCGTCTTTCCTCTTTTGGTTCTAGGACCATTCAGCCTCATCGCTGCCGCTGAACTTGTCAACGAGCTCGGCCGCCATGGACTTTCGTGCTCCCTTAGCGTCAACCGAATATCACGACATAAAGCTTTTAATGACATTATCCGCGGGGCTCTTGTTGTCGCTAACGTGGCTTTCGTACTAGAATCAATCGGTATTGCGCATGGTGACGACAGAAGACCGGATGGTATGTCTTTGAAGTATAGGCAGATGTGGTATGCCACATTTGTTGATACACTCGCACTATCTTACTTATCGGCGACATGTAAAGTTTCAGGGGCAGCTATGGCCGGTGCGGAAAATTTTAAAAAATACGCAACGTTTGGTTGTAACAAATTAACTTTTGCGGTAGAGAAAATGATACGGTGGGGGTCCGAAGTTCGCGTTCTGCTCATACTTTGTCATCAAAATTGATCGAGGCCTCCGGAGACCAGCGGGTGCGGGGAGCTTTTTCCACCAACGCATCCGCTTGGTTATCCAAAAAGGAAACGCTGCCAGCCCGCAGGGAATCTTGCCGTTAATTGGAAGCAGCGGCATACCTACACTAGGAAATTTCTATATATAGATCGTTATTTAATTAGGTATGTTGTGATATCCTGTTATTGGCTTAGGATTCATTAACTTATTATTATTTTGATTAATTATTTATTAATTGAAATAAACGGATTATTATTAATTACTTTTTTTGTTGGATATCCTATGAAATAAATGAATAAACTGCGTTGAAATTATTTAGAAATCTAACATATTTAAAGGTACAATCTTTTGGAAAGTTAAGCGGAAAACTGACCACTCTGAGAACAGACGTTCAGGTGGAAATCTTGCAGTATTTTAAATTTTATAATTGTTGCGATTCAATTATTATCGTAATCAATACGATTGCAATAAGGTTAGGTTAACGCTATCAAGTTTCGGTCCGCTTTCATAGCGGTAAATATTCTCTTATGATTAACTAGCGTTCCGCACGGAGGCACAGATTGAATAATAGTTACTACCCCTCGGAGATTCTAACCGCGCCCCTTTTTACCACCTCAAGGGTTGACCATTGAAAATTCCTTCCTTAGGGAATGACCGAGGTGAGACCGTTGTGCATAGTTTCTAGCGGTTTGAGCTGTTCGTTTATGTCGTCTGACAGTCAGTTTCCCAAGATAATTCAGACTAGACTAGTTGACCCCTGCGGATTCATCCGCGTCCTGTTATACGCAGAACCCTAATTCGTTTTCTAAAATAAATGTAGCCTAAGTTACTCCTTATAACATCAGCTAGCTGCCAGTGAATTCCCGTCAAAATCGATCCAGCGGTTTTGGAGAATTGAGAGTTTTTATTTTGGTATATGCACTTTCATTTGCATTTAGTAAAAAGCTGTTATTTTGACATTACCAACAGACACTTCAATTATATTTATTTGTATAGCCTTATTATCCAGATTTAATGCAACATGACTGTGTTCAAATCCAAAAGTCATTTATTCAGTTTAGGCCCTGGTATGGCACTTATTAACGTTAATAAATAATAAATAAAATAAAATAAAATCCGTTTATTTCAGGCCTTGTTACACCCATATAAATGCAGTTACATAGAACACATTACATACTCTAAAAAAATTAAATTAAAATTATACATTTAAAAATTATCGACGGCTGCCGTTCCGTTACTTCTTATTTCCATCCAAATGGATGGAAATCCAGTGTCGCGTTATGGGGTTCTGTACGTAGTCAGAGACAGCCCTCAGTATACCATTGTTGGAGCGACTCAGCCTACTCCAAAAAGACGCTATACGAGTACGTATGATGGCAAAAAAATCGGGAACCCTCGCCTCGAAGAACATGCTCAATTTAAGAACATGCTCAAGTTAAATATATATGTTGATAATAGTGTCGCACAATTATGTGTGTAGTATGTATGTAGGAAGATTTTAATTAACTACTTGTTTTCCGGTTAATGTTGTTAATAAAAAGGGGGTTTTATTACCAACATTCCATTAGTAACTAGAGATTAGTACCTAACCGCATTACGGAAATTTTTCACAAATCATTATAATTTTCTGATGTTATGTGATATTTAGCAATAATGTAAAGTCTTGCAGGGCGCACTAATGGAAAAATTAAACAGAAGCTTAGACGACACAGTGACTGTGCTGAGTATAAAATATCCCATCACAGGCTGCTATATCCTAATTATTATTATTGCTGATCTCACTCAGTTAGTCGCGAGGCGGGCGCCTAGGTAGGTGAGATGGCAATAAGTTTTAATGCATTAATTTTATGTCTAGTTCCTTAATAACTCATTGTGTAGTCTATTTTTAATTTTCTAACTTGACAGATAAAGAAGAGAAACTTTTTAATGTGGGAAATTCATTATTTTTCCTAAACCCATGGCAATTAAAAATCCATAGCTTTTTCTAAACCTTGAAAACACAATAAACTGCGAGTGTATGAGCCCTTGTAATTGTGAAACTTTGACTTACCCATCCAACTCGGCAGTCTCTATGTAACAGAGACCGTTAGGCTCCGAGCTACTGAGGAGCAGTATGTCCGCGGCGACGAACTGGTCGTTCTCCAGCCTGATGACGTCTCCCACCTGAACAGACGCCCACTTCTCCTCCACAAGCTTGCCATTGCGCAAAGTCTTCGCTCGCCTGTGGTTTACTTGCGAGTCGTTTTGGTGCCGTTGCTGGAATATTTTATCTTTGTTTATTATTTATGTCATGTAGGCTTCATAGCATTCATGATGCCGTGAGAGTACTGATTTTATTCTCGGTCCAATAGATACACTGAAATTTCAGTGATCTTAGATAGATCTCAGAAACATATAACAATTGATGATTGATTACATTCGCGGATATGATCACTGAAGCTCTGAGGGAAGAAAATATGTTATTATTTTCGTTTCGTTTTTAAGAGTTACCTAATGTAGAGGTATTATAACTAAGCAAAGTGTTAAGTAATTGAGGTTTTAATTGGTGAAGTCATTATGTTTTTCAATATAATGAAAGATGCTGCTGTTTTGGCTAGTATTTGGCGTAGTTCGTTTTGTTTAGACATGACGTAAACTAGTAAATTTCCAAACAATTTCCTTACAGAGCCATAAAGAGCTACATTTACTTATACTGAAGAGATCAGTAAGAACAAAGGACTATTCTTAGACAAGGTCAACGTAAATCATGAAGGTCGTAATACGTAGCAGTATATCCAGTTCTGGCAAAAGCTTAATAATTCACCATAACCTTCTTTGTATGTACAAATTTTGAGACAATCAAACATATCTGATCGATTTAGTTATCAAAACAAAAGAAGTCAGTTGGAAAGTTCGATGTACGTTCAAGTACCTTAAAAAACCTTGAAGGTTGGCTAAATTGAAGACCCGACCGACACTTATGTATGTCAGGAATTATACAAAATTGATCTTCTAAATGAGACAAACTTGAAGCCAGTTTATTTTGATTAGAACATGACATTTACAAGGAAATCAATGCGAGATACTCTTTCAATGAAGCTGTTTAATATGAACATAATGTTTCGAAACAAAGTCAGATTTTTTGCATTTCCGTTAATCGGAAGCAGCGGCAGTCTTGAGGAAATTTTCTACACAAGTTTTATTTTTCCTAATCAGTATGGGCAAATTCTGAACTGCAGGTCTTAGAGAAAAACGCTGAAAGGAACCATGAGCTGAATTATGTAGATAATAAAAAAGCCATAAAAAATGTGTATTTTCGTAGATATGAAATAGCTAGATTGTAATTTGTACATATGTTTTAAATAAACACAAAATAAAAGATTGCACTGGAAATCAACCTTGCTTGTGATACAGGATTATCAAATTGCAGTTTGATAAAGACAATCTATTTATCAAATATCGTAAAATAAAATAATATTTAACTTCTTATTGAAAGTGACGATTAGTCAACAAGTGTCAGACGGAAATTAATGTATATTATATCTGTATTGTTTTATCTTTTATCGCCAAATACAGCTGGTATGTTTAGAAATAACAAAAGGGAAACTGATACGCTAACATGTGGTGTAAATATTTTTTTTACAAAGAAGGACAATTTCGAACACAAACCGAACAGGAAGCGATGCCACTCCTATTTACTAATTAACTCGTTTTCCTTAACAATATAAACGTATTATTTGTAATAATATATTGAATAAAATTGTATGTTATATCTACGGTCAATATTAAGACAAAATAGTCAATAAAAATAAATGCTTCCCCACACACTACCATCCGATTCCAAACTAAACAGAGAACACACATAATCATAGCTTATACGAGAGAGTTTTAACGAGGGAATAGTTACGTCATTCCGCCCTCTCACAAATATTTGCAGCGTTTTCATTTAATTCAAATTAACCTTAGTGACTTCCAAAATAAACCTTCTTATTACTGTAAACCGTTAAATACATAAAGTGATTCTGATGAATCAGTGTTTACAACTGTTGCCTGAATTGTATTTTCGTTAGACAGGTAGGTAGTCTACACATGCAATTATTTAGTTCGCAATATCATGACAAACATATTACCACGTATTTAGATAGCCCATCTACTCATCTCTCCTTACAACTTAGGGGAATAGATTACTACGCGATTGCCGGATTTGTGGAATTTATATCGTCACGTTCCTTTTAAACCAACATAATGGTGATCTAAATTGCCGCGGGGCTGCTTACTAGTCACATAGGTATATAACGAGAGCTACACTTCACATGCTAGCGATAATGTATTAAACCCAGGATTGGTATGTATATGTCACCGTAATTTTGTGAACACCGTTAGTTTATAATCTATCAAGTGAGATTATAAACCGTGAACTGTACCATACTTCTTACAATATAATTCATTTTCGTAAGTTTATAATCTATCAAGTGAGATTATAAACTGTGAACTGTACCATACTTCTTACAATATAATTCATTTTCGTGACAAACCGTCAAATTGTGAACTGGCATCATACTTGAATGTATCGCGACGCCCCCTGCGCGCTGATTTTGCACGTCATGTGTCCCGCGCCGCCATCTTTGGCCATACGTAACGTCAACTACGTTGTTATTATTATTTCTTAAAAAATATATTGATTGACATATTTAATTCTGCTCTCTAACAATTAAATGTGTTTTTTTTTTATCTGATGTTTGTTTTCCGACTCTATACTCTCATAGAACGAACTACCGCCAAGACTGACCAATCAGGGACCGTTCACAATTTGACGGTTAGTTATGGATAGATTATTAACTATCGAAAATGAATGCTTCATATTAAATACTTAAGTATTATATGGTAAGTAAGCAGTATGGAACAGTTCACAATTTATCGACAGTTTACAATCTCGCTAGGTAGATAATAAACTATACAAAAATACGGTGACATATACAACATTATTTATTCTTAATACTAAAAAGCCTGTTAAGACCACAACACAAAGATTTTCATTGAAATAGTGTAATGTAAATAAAATATTAATAAAAGATAAAAACTCGTAAAATGATTAGTTATATTGCGTTAATCCAATACATTTTCATCGCAAAAATATGGTTTTACTTAACATGATTTAAAACTATAACTATCGATTCTATTAGTGATTCTGAACAAACTAATTTCAGTTCAGGATTAGTATATACATAAATAATAGAGGTATACTCACAAAGTCGTCGTAAGCGTCTTTAACGGCAGTAAGAGCGAGTACACCAATAAGCGGTATAGCAGTAGTAATGGGCGTTAGCGACGAGATGGCCGGAATCAGCTGCAGAACTAACAGACAGAGGAAGTAGAAGTTGGCCAGCCGCTGGAACTGCTCCAGCAAGTTCAGCGGCAGGAATGTTACGATTGAATACTTCGAGGTCTTGATGTAATTGTTCTGGAACAAATAAGGTAAATCAATCCTGTGCTTCTGCTGATTTAATATCAGGGAGCAATGAAAGCTACATGTATAACGTTGTGCAGTACTATAGTAAATTATCTTTTCTACTGCTATGATATTTTTTGGAAAAATGTCACCTTAGTAGGCGATTTATGTTGGCAAAGATCAAAAGCTTAAAAGGCTCTCAAGTTCAACTACTAGACTACCCCGAGTAGCTTAGGTACCTATGTCGTTACAGTTGTTGTGGTCGTAGTACCTAGTAGGAATTGAAAAAAAGCCATGTACTATATCATGGATTTATTAAATAGGCCATGCTACCGCTAGGTCATAAAACATCCATGAATGCTCTATTAGAGACACTAGTATGTATAACTACACAGTTTCACTAGCAACAGAGCTATAAATACAATACAAACTCGATAGTCGCTATTAACAATAAGTAGGTAATCGGATCATCATCATTCATGTAACTTCTACAATATTACAATGTTGAACATTCATATTATGAAATTTTAAATCTATTGTGTAAGCGTTTTTATTTTATATCTCTCTGATTACATTTCAGAAATTCCTAGCGAAGCCTTTCTCTACATCTGATTTTACAGCTGACAACGTTCAAGAAAAAATAATACAATCTGATTGATTCTATACAATGTGTATTGAATATCCTCAGCGATTTTCGACAACACCTGCCATTAAAGCTAGAAGTCAAGCTCTGTAGTTAACTACAGAGCTTGACTTCTAGCTTTGAAATGACGCTACTTTTGCGCTTTTTCCGGATTTTCATCGACGATTTTTTGTCTAATATCCGCGCATTTCGTTTCATCAAGTTTCGAAAATACACATAATATTCAGTCAAGTTTTATAATTTAATTGAAAAACCTTTACAGCCAAGAAAATGCATGTTCTAACAATAAACTACTTACAAGCACAACAGCTAGCGTGCAAGTCAAGTCGCTCGATCCACTTAATAATTTGTTTAGTATATTAATAGTATGAGTAATATTGTCGAGCTCTTCAAATCTATACAAAAATTATGAAATGCCATTTATTAGTCAAGTTTTGTTAAATATCACCCACTTGTACTTGTTTGTATGGTGTCATTACGTCATTCAGATCGTTTGAGTGCACATATCGATTACCCACATAGTCGCACTTGTGATTCAACAGTTTATACACATACGGTATTTAGAAAATAGCATAAATAAGCATAATACAGTGACCTAAAATAATAATATTACAAAATAAAACTCGCATGGCACGAAACTTGTTGCATTCAAGACATAAACATGGCATTTCATTTAATAAAGATATTAAAGTCATATTAATCGTCAAAGTCACAGACATCAAATCTATACTATACTTAATATATAATAAAAATATTATAAAGCGGAAGAGTTTTTTTGTTTGTTTAAACGGGCTAATCTCTGGAACTACCAATCGGATTTGAAAAATTCTTTCACTAATAGGAAGCTACATTATCCCCGAGTATTATAGGTTACTTAATATCCCGGGAACGCGAGTGAAACAGCTAATAGATCATAAAACCAGTTTTCAGCAAAACCACAGAATAGAGAAATGAATTCAACGAAGTAAAGCAAGCATTTATAAAGTAAGGGAACTGCAGCAAAGCAAGAGAACGCTAACCAAGGGAAATTAAACGTGATGGTAACTTACGGCGTAGCGGAACTGCGCGTTGTATTCCCTGTTGTTAGCTTTGATTCTTCGTTCATTCTCTGTAACAAACAAACAATGCTAGTGAGCCATCGTAAGTCAACTTATAAGTTGTTACTTGCATCATAATAAAAAATTACAATAACAATTCATTGTATTCACTCCGGAGTTTTCCTTTACATAGGTACTATAATTGTGACTGCAGTGCTTATGTATGTAGTATGTTCGCCTAGCCAGCAATGTATTCAATTTGCTTACGTGTGACGCACGGCAGTTTAATGTTTTCTTTGTTCTATTATATTAATATCAACATAATACGGTGCAGTTTAGTTACTTTCAACGGCTATTCATTTGACCCAATTTTATAGTCGAAAATTACAAGTTACTATCATATTCTATTCATTATTAAAGATCTTCTAAAATTACAGAAGACCTAGTACTATTTAAAATTTACTATCGGGGAATATCCATGTAACATACAATACATTTCTGAAATAAAATCACAAAATACGCTGATAGATAAGTTATCATATAAGTAAAGACAACCTATCTGATAGGTTGTCTGTAATGTAAAAACATTACATAAAATTAAACTGTAAAAATAGATCAAATGCGAGATTACAAATATAGACTACAAGCGTCAAATTATAACAAACAAGTAATACCTGATATTTCATTCATACATTTTATCTATCATTCGTTTTTAGGGTTCCGTAGCCAAATGGCAAAAAACGGAACCCTTATAGATTCGTCATGTCTGTCTGTCTGTCCGTGTATGTCACAGCCATTTATTTCCGAAACTATAAGAACTATAATGTTGAAACTTGGTAAGTAGATGTATTCTGTGAACCGCATTAAGATTTTTACACAAAAATAGAAAAAAAACAATAAATTTTGGGGGTTCCCCATACTTAGAACTGAAACTCAAATTTTTTTTTTTCATCAAACCCATAAGTGTGGGGTGTCTATGGATAGGTCTTCAAAAATGATATTGAGGTTTCTAATATCATTTTTTTCTAAACTGAATAGTTTGCGCGAGAGACACTTCCAAAGTGGTAAAATGTGTGTCCCCCCCCCTGTAACTTCTAAAATAAGAGAATGATAAATCTATAAAAAATATATGATGTACATTACGGTGCAAACTTCCACTGAAAATTGGTTTGAACGAGATCTAGTAAGTAGTTTTTTTTTAATAGGTCATAAATTGAAATTAATATCAAATACTCAGGTCTATACTACCATTTACTTATATCATACAGGTTTGTACGGAACCCTCGGTGCGCGAGTCTGACTCGCACTTGGCCGGTTTTTATTCTATCATTGGCCAGTATCTATAATGACTCACCATCCTAAAACAAATTTAAGTAAGTGAGTCATTTGTGAAAAGCACAGAAATATGTTTTTTTTCGTTTATTATTCCCACATCACATAAAAGTTTGATACTTCGTAATTTGAACATACTGTGTGTTGCTTCGGCGTCAGTCATCCACATACCCTTCTACTATGAGACCATTGGATTTTATTAACATGTTAGGTCGCGGACTATAACTACATAATATATAAAAAGAAGACAATACGTGGAACTGCTTATATATATATATTTAAAGGTTAAAATAACGCAAAACTATTATTTTTTCCAAAACTCAAGTCATATTGGTGCTGATTCTGTTGTTTACAATTAAACTAATTTAGTCTCACTATGTCTCTTTCTAACAAAGAACATAAGAAAAGGATGTAAGAAATATAGTCCTGTCAAATTAGGCCAATGCTTGTTTTCGATACTTTGGTCGCCATCTATCGCGGATACATCTAAATACCCGCAAGTGAAGACGGCAAAGACTAATTTGACTGGATCGGCACCATTGTCGAACTAATAGTATTTCTATCGATTCGTAGTCACCTACTTGCCTTAAAGTTATCTAACAGAGAACGGCCCAGTAAATTAAGTTATAAATCACATCACTTCCGCTTATACAAAAGCTTTACTGTATACTGCCACTTGAAAGTAATAATCGTAAAATTAAATGCACACTGAACTGACTGTCGTTTAGTTTAGAGAAGTCATTAAAGCAGTCTACGGGACCAAATATATTACTACGCGTCTTAAGGAACGTGACCTGTCACTAGTGGCAAGGATAATTCGCTGTTTATTAAAATGTTCAGTCTATACTAGCTTGCGACTGTAACTTACAGTATAGATCCTCTGAGGAGATTACTTAACTTTTAACATTGAAATGATTAAATGTATGTTTCAACTAAGTAGACGATTGTCCAATTGATAAACTACACAACCAAACAAAACATAATTTATATATCATGTCCAATACAATTACGTCAAAAAACAATAAAACCACTAAGAATCATTTTACATTTTGAAGCATTGAATTCTGTAGGCGGAATTGCGAATAACAGAATAACTTGAAGGTCATGTGGAAAATGAGTCAATCCGAAGCTCAAGTTCACTCAGATGCAAAATTTTCCATACTATGAAAATAAATGTATTTGACGTTATGTATCTGCTACCATTGGACTCTGTAATTCTGAATTCTACTTATGACTTTCACAATGAGGCAATTTTATGACCCTATAAATATGTGCAGTATATCATTATATCGTCAAGATGCACCCATTTTGGAGAAACCTTCAAAAGTACCATATCATAAGAGGTTATCCATCTGATTGTCACAACGTTGGCGTCGATATGGTTTGCGAACGTTATCATGGTAGTGGTTAAGAGCATCGGAAAGTCTCGACGGCGGGCGCCACGGGGACGCCGATCGATCTTTTCTCCCAGTTTTACGACTAATAACATTTTCGCTCCTCATGTATCCTACCCCCATACCATCTATCCTACATTTCGTATAAAACAAGACACGATTTTTAAAGGAATATAAAAGTTTTATGAGAGGCTTTCGAACGAAAGATTGCTCTTGCAATTTATAGCATCGGAAGTTATCTCTATATGAAGTAATTTTCTATGCTCATTGAATACGTAAGTAGGTATGTACAACATATTATTATGTAATATAACATTATCTTTAATTTTCTTACCGAACTAAATTATAAGGCATTATCATGGTCCACTTGTTGCTGAGAATTGCTAAGTTGATTTTGTCTTTGCTGATTCGTCTAACAATATTATTGAAGAGCATAAAGTCTCCAATTTCAACTAACGAAAGGGATAGTGAAAACACTTCTAGGTTGGTCAACGAAACCAGTGAAATAATAGCCATTAATACACCATACGAGTGGCTAATTTTGAGCGTGGCAATGCTGATTTAATTCGAAAAACAACAGCAGCAAACTCTCACGCCCTTGACTGCTCATTCATTTCATGCACGATGTTATGACGGGATTTCACGGAACGCGCCTGTTATTCCAGCAACAATGTGGCAAAAAACCATCAAATTCTACATTTCGACCTCAGATTTCGACATTATGCCATTAAAAAACTGAATGTCAAAGGAAGGATCAACGAATATTATGGATATTCAAATTGAACACGTAATACCTATGTCAGTCTAGCTAGCGATGTGACACCAACATAATTTGTTTTAAATCAGTTTTAAATGTTATATTAATAAGCACACCTATTACCGTAGCCACTATAAAATACCTAGAAATTAACTAGCGAGCTTGACAGCATGGTGTGTGATCTGTATTTGATACAACATGTTTTTCTGCAAAACAAAAGTAAAACGAATCACAGGAATGTAAACACATGCAGTTAACATTTCCTAGGATTAACTAGCTAGATGTAGGGATCTAATGGCATAATACAGTCGAATTGCAGTATAATTGAATTTAGTGGAGTGAAACATTGGCAGATAATCGATAACAACAGCGCGGGGTCATACACGAAGCGCTGAAGCGCCGCCGTCGCCGTCTCGGCTCGGACGTTGACCGTGCGGGGGCGCGCTGATTCCGACCTTGGCCATAAAGCACAGCATCTTTTTTACTCATGTGATATTACAACCAATATGTATGACCCCATTTATTGAAAACATTTGTATTCGCGAGCGCCCGTTGTTACATTAGGTACGCAAACGGCGACATCATCGCATTACACATTAGGTGATACAATGCCCCCGCCACTATTCACGATGACGCAGATCTGGAACAACTGCTACGAATGAAAATACAATAAACGACTTCCCACCGACACGAAGATCAATAGGTACAGACCGCAAGAGACGAAGGTGCGGAAACGATGGTTGTGTTTGGCGCGGCGGTGCGGCGGGGCGGGCTGGTCTCGTCTCACCAGCTTGCCGAGCAGCTCAAGGAGGGAGAGGCGCAATGGGCGCGGTGGAGCGCGAGCCTCGCCGCCTTCCGCGCCCAGCACCTCCAGCTCTACCGCCTCCGAGCGGGCGCACATCCGCGCCGCTACCGCCGCCCCATGGCGCGCGCCGCTGCGCGCGGCCACTCCGCCGGCTGCGGCCCGCGCTCCGGACCCACGCGACACGCCACTCGCGGCACACGTCCCGCACGCGCGCTCCGACCCGCCGCAGGGTCGAGACTCGTGTGCTTTACCCGCATACACTAGCGCCGCCCGCCCGGCGCGCGCAACTCGCCTTCCTACTCATTACTTTTATTAGGTACACTTTCAGTGTTGCCGTACAATGGAGGAGGATTCATATCTAAGTAAGAAAATCTCAAGCAAAACCCGAACAAGGAATCAATTGAACAAATCATCAAAATAATCTTGCGGTACAACTTAACAACATAATGATATTGGCTATAGATTTCCCTCAATTACACTGGACCCCCGGTAATCCGACAAACATTTTGCAGGGCAGTGTTGAACTATCGAATTTGTCGGATTATAGAGTACTGCCTAAGACAGTATAGTCAGTTTTTTTTTACAAAAGAGTACCTTGTATGTAATCCGACAAATTACAGATCCAATGATAAGATTCTATATGTTATGCTCTGAAGTACAAATCATACTTGAGCAACTTTTGCAACACAATAGAGAGCTTACATTTTATTATAAAATTAACGTCATTAATGCTATAAATCTATAAAAAATAATAACTTTGCATTAGGAAATAATTGTGTACAAACAAATGTACCTACAAATTTTTGAAAATAAGCAAAAAAACATAATATGAATCAATCAATTTATGAAGCATTTCATGCTTCATATTTTTTTTTTTTTTGTTTTACATTGTTGAAACGCGAGACCAAACCTTTTCCCCTCAGTCTTCTCAAAAGTAAAAGTTCGTTGTAGGATGCACCATTCTCTTAAAATAGACATTACAGGGGGCGTCGGATTACCGGGGGTCTACTGTATAACAACACAACAATTCCCAAAACGATGTCTCACTCATAACAAAAATTGCTTACTATGGAAACATTGGACCCCATTGGATTCAAGTGGTGCAGAAGGCTGCGGGATGTTCTTAGTTTTTCCATTGAATTATTCCCATCAAATAATGTTACGTGATAACAAGTAAATCAAACCAAGCAATCTGGATAAATGATATTGTAACCACACACTGAATTTAATTTACTTGTTGAAAGGTTCAATTCATAGATATACCAATTACTACACGCACAGTATAATAAACCTATAAATGCAATTTAAGAAACTTTCTATATTGATTAATTTTGCGAAACCTTTCTGGAGCATTGACTTGACTGATAAACAGCTGCTCGGGCAGTTTGATTTTGATCATAAACCAACAAAAAGGTCTTTGGAGATGATGCAACAAACGAATGCGAAGTGTAGAGAGAGATGAAAAGGAACCTAACCTATACTGGATATTTTTTCTATTATATTGATAACCACATTCGTCCACATCAGTCTAACACGCAATATCAACCATACCATGTACGTTCATATTATCATAAATCTTGCCGCAAGGACAATCGGATCGGATTAGAGTAAATAACTCTGACATAAGTAAAACGTCTTTTACTAGAATGTGTCCAATGTCACCTGGAACTTTAATAAAGTCTTTGTATCAATGTCTAACATATTAGAATATGAGATTCTTCTAAACTAACAATGTTGTTATATTCTGCTGACTCACTGTTGTTAAATCGAGAGGGAGGTTCGGTTAGCTGAATCACCATGCCAACGACCTACTGGCTCTTAATCGACCAACGACTTCGTAGAATTTACCCGCTCCTCGAGATTTTGTCATTTTATCATATCACTAGCTGTAGCCCGCGAATTCGTCCGTGTAGATCATTTAAAGAGGAATAATTAATTTATTAATCTAACTTGAATCGTTTACGCAGCGCACGCAACGGAAGCCTTCAAATGTGAATAATTTTCCCCGTTTTTGCAACATTTTTCACTGATGCTTCGCTCCTATTAGTCGCAGCGTGATGTTATATAGCCTAAAGCCTTCCTCGATAAATGGACTATTCAACACAAAAATAATTTTTCAATTCGAACCAGTAGTTCCTGAGATTAGCGCGTTCAAACAAACAAACTCTTCAGCTTTCTAAAATGAGTATAGATATTAGTTTTTAGCTTCATGAATTACATCAAACGGACTATAGCTCATGCTGCAATTCGACATATTGCATGAGTTCAATTACATGCATTACTTACTGTTTTATGGTTCTAGTATAATTTAAAGAATTCGTCGTCGCGTCGTCTAGTTGGGCACGTATATCAATCGAACCATCGAGGAACAATCCCTTAGAGTAGAATACCGAGCAATCTGATTCCGAAACTAGTCAGTGATTTGTCACTGATTTTAAACAGTAAGGACCAATCACTGCATCGTGTGTTCTTGACTTGGCCAATCAGAGCGAATGTGTCCTTCTCTTAGCCAATCAGAGTGCATTGTCGATGGTGGGAAATTGGCGGAATAGATTGCAAGCAAAATCAACGACATTGCGCTTCTTTGGGTTAATTGTTCGATTAATCGAACACATAACAAAGGGTTTGGCAAACATGTGACAGCAAAGGTTCTTATAAGACAACTACGCTAAGACATGTTTAAGAGAATTTTTATTTTATATTTACAAAGACCACAATATACGTACTCCGGGTAATAGCAAAAATTGCAAATAAGTTCATTTCAGAAGCGAACAAAGGAGATTTATAGTCAGTCAACATATACAAGTCAACAGCTGGACCAGCGTCAATAAAAAATTGTCTACCGTTTTATAACAAAGTAATTTATGAGAATGTAAATATAGTATACATTCTTCCAGCGTGTGTCGACATTAAAGGGAAAATTTGTACAAACATTTCTTAGGATAATCTAAGCTTCTTATAGATTATAGACAGTTCGTTGGCAAAAGTTCAAATTGGAAGATAGAAGGCAGGCTTTGACGACTAAATTATATTATATCATGAAATAGTTTCCAATGGAAAGAAAAAAAAACAAAACCGAAGGGAAATTATATAAAACTGCTGTCATCTATGGGCGGGGGCACCTGGATACCAGCTTTATCCTTTAGACTCGGTTCAACGACGTGCCATCAGAATTGTTAACGATCCCGAGCTCACAAGCGGTTTAGAGCCCCTCAGTCTGAGGAGAAATTTGCCTCCTTATGTGTGTTCTACCGCTTGTACAACGGACGGTGTTCTGAAGAATTGTTTAAGATGATGCCCACGGCTACTTTCTACCATCGCAACTCTCGCCATCGACGGGGAGTCCATCCTCAAATATTGAAACCTGAATTGTTTCGTACTGTGCGGGCTCAAAGGAGCTTCCTTCCGCGAACGCTCAGACTGTGGAATGAGCTTCCCGCCGTGGTTTTCCCAATGGAGTACAGCATGGGGTTCTTCAAAGGGGGTGTGAAGAGATTTCTGCAGGGTCGGCAACGCGCGCATGATACCCCTGGTGTTGCAAGTGTCCATAGGCTACGGTAACCGCATACCATCAGGCGGGCCGCATGCTTGTTTGCCACCTAAGTAGCATAAAAAAAAAAAACCTGGGAAATGTAAAAAATATGATCTCCTGATCCCAAACTAAATGAACACAGGGTTCAATTTTCAGTTCCTCTCAGATAGTCGTGTGTAATTAATACATACATTTTTATCAAGAAATGTAGAGCATCATGAAGATGAACAAGCTGTACTATCGAAGGCATTTGTTAACTTTACAATGAATCGCATTTCCAGGCAAGCTGCCAATGATTTGAGTTAACTAGGAGACTTAATTCAGGGTAAAATATTATATAAATCAAAGACTGATTTAATCAAATTTTTTACCATGTCCCTAGACATTTAGTTTGCAACGAGGTTACAAATGTAGAGATGTGCAGGACTGAAGAGCTATACTTTATTTTATGTAATACCAGAAGTAATCTAGAGGTTATCGTTTAAAGTTCTATGGTTCTTTAAACAAAACCATGTACGGTTCAACTATACCAATTAATTGAAACCTGGGGGCACGGGAGTCCCCCCGCCAAGACGAGCCAAGCGAAGCGCAAGGGCACTACCTACCGTTTCTCGAAGCGCTTCGTCGTTTTTTTGAACCCTCATAACTTGGGTTTGGATTATACCAGATAAACAAAATTCTCGGGATATGATGCCAATAGTGAACTTATTAAACGTATTAAGTTTCAATAACAGCTCTTATACTTTAGATTTTATAGATATCTAAAATACCCCAATCCCACCAAAACATTTTTATGTAACATGTTGCTAAGACATATGGCTCGCACTGTCAAAAAGTTATCAGATCTCATGTAGAGTCAAGCTTATAACTCTACAAGCCTTAACAAAATATGTGGCTTGGCCGTTTCGCTACTACAAGAACTATTGTATTACAGAAAAATAATTAACAGTGAATAAATTGTTCACCTTACGCCCATGTGACGGTAGCGAAACGGCCAAGCCACATATTTTGACTACGGTGTAGAGTTTGTGAAGTTAGGGCTTGTAGAGTTAGGGCGTGTAGAGTTATAAGCTTGGCTGTACATGAGATCTGATAGAAAGCTTTTAGTGATTTATGAACATAACAATGGTTCACTATAAAAAGTCAGTGATTAGTAAGAATCAATAATACATTCCATTATTTCGTTATGCATATACATGCATATCATGTTCTGCTGTTGTCATATGACAACAGCAGAACATAATAAGGTAAACCGGAAAAAATATAAATGAATGTGTTGTAATATTTATCGAAGGTTACCTAGGCAAGGGGGTGTATTCGTATAGTAAACGGCAAAGTAACCTTGAGGACAGGTGTCCAGTGGGCGGTTAGACTTTGGGCACTACAGTACGCTTACCTTGGCCATGTGTTCTCGCCGAGGACTTTCCCATGTCGGCCGCACCATTTACACACATATACACTCACACTCGCGCGCGACACTTAACAATAGCACTGTGCGTACTTATACTTAAAGGTCGTTATAAAATAGGCGTACAAAATGTTAGACGTTATATTATAGAAGGACACTTGAGGGTTAAGCTTGGTCTCCTACGGAGCAGCAGGTGATAAGGTGGTGTCGAGACGGGCGGAGGGCCGCGCGGAGCGATCGGCATCCTGCGCTCCACCAAAGCACTTCGCCTTCCTGCAACAATAGAAATGAACATTCACACAAACGGTAAAAATCAAATACATGCATCATTTCAATAGTATCCAGAAATATTGTGACGTCAATGTTGGATCATAGAATTACAACCGTTTGCAAAAACAAACAAAACCTGCAAAATATTAATTATACGAATAATTAACGATATTTCGCTAATCACATAATAATCAATGATCAAATCAATGGAATTGTTCATCACTTGAGCTTCCTGTTGTGCTGTATTTAACATGGTCTTTAATTGAAGGTTAAACAAGAATTTATGAACAACTGCGGAAGAAGAGTCATGCTATGTTGCCATAAGGCTTTATACAGCTAAATGCGTATTCGGGCATACTTCTTCACCGCTATCTTAAAAATATTACCTCACATTAATCAACATGGGGTTTCAAAAATTATGTCATACCCGTATAGTATTATAGGCTTATTTATGTTTCGTCGTTATCAGTATTTCCGACTGCTCATCTTGTGTTGTCTGCCAAACGTTACCTTTCAGTTTCTTGTACTGAAATATCTACGCATTGAATGAGCACGGCTTGCGTTATTATAATAAGTACAGGTAGTTTTTTCGACTTTAAATTGGTAAGTACTGTAAGTACTTTTGCTATCAACACCACTCAGCTGTAACAAGGGGTTATTTGTCCTAGAAACAGAGACCGCCAAGTCAACCAGTGCTCATAATGAGACAATTAAAGTTGATTGGGAGAATTGAGATGCGCTACATGATACACAGTCGTCATCAGTCACATGGTTGACCGTGGTCAAATAGATATATCATGTGCACCTTATCAAGAATACTATTTATCGAGTCGCAGAAGTCGTAACAGAACTTTCTGACTATTCTACAAATTAGAAAATTATTTTGAATATTTTTAAACATGATATCGTTCAATTGTTCAATCCTCCAGATCACAAGTTATTTTTACGGCACCTTTCAATACATTTTCATAATACTTCCGGTCTATTTCTTGACGAATTGTGTTTTAGGTGTGCCAATGACGATGCCTTATTAAGAAAGACCAATGACCTCAAATCTCTAAGGAAATAAGTCTGATGGGACGGTGTAATAGGGCGATACGGGCTAATACAAATCGCCAAGAACGCAAGCCAACACGAGACAGAAAAGTGTCCTAAGATTATGCCTTGTATTGAGAAATGCCTTACCATTTGATAGTCATGTATTCTGTATGTGTTACCTCAGTTTAGTACACAAATATAAAGCTACGACATGAGAAGTAATTTGCAAAAAAGCAACAATTCCAATAGGGTCATTACTTTCGCACCACCAATTTTCTAAAATATTATCATGTTTTTTGCTAACCGGCATTAAAAATCCGTATCAATAAACTTTTATCTCATTGATTCCTTAAAACTTGCTCGCGGAAACGCCTCATGATTCAAAATATATAAGTAGGTAATTCTTGACTGACAAAATGAGTCAGTCAGCGAGTTACAAGTCGTTTGAAGATAAGAATGATAGAGAAATTTTGTAACTGTCGTAGTCCCATTGTTAGAGAAATTAAAAATAACAAGCGTTATTGCTCACAAATGCATGCTTATGTATACTAGAAACAATAAACACTAATTTGACAATGAATGTCCATTCATTTATCAGCATGCCCATGCTGAAAAATTTAATAGTTGTGTGTGTTGTGTTGCCTACACGTGTGCGTGTAAACCACTGATATAGATAACGCAAGAGCGCCTACTTCGCGTGCCAGATTTATGTGTTGTTAACCATAAGAAACGCCAAATCCAAGTGTTAGTTTTAAATTGTATGTATTTGATACAAAAATATAGAGGAATCAATGTCTGAAACATATGTATGTAACTATAGTACACAGATGCCCAATTAGCGAATTAGCGTGCCAGTATGCCATAGTGAAATCAGCACAGGCATCATGGTCAGGCCTTGAGAGACAATCTATATACCTTTTAGACAGCATTAACACAAGATATGGTATTAAGATTGAATTATGAAAACACACAGACCACGTTGATAACTGCGATAAGACTCATAATAATGCAAGTCTTTTAAGATAAAATTAACATTTCACGACATTCGATCAAAACGAATCTGACTTATGTACATGTTGCACGTTGCATTGCATCTTTAACCTTTCACATTTTAACAAGTTATAGCGAATCATCTTCGAATAAAATATGATTCGTAGAAACACGAAGGTCCGGATGGTTTATAATTGTCCTTTTAAAAATTAAAACTTCTGTAAAAGAAGTACGAATACGAGGTTTTATTTTGGCTTTGGGTCAAACATTGAGGAAAACGAATTTAGGCAATATTGGAAAGGCTTTTATAATTCTTTTTATTAAGTTATGAATTCTTATTAAAAGAGAAATCGGGCAAAATAATTCAAAAAGTAGGTTTGCGGTTTTCACAGAAATCGCTTCTTTTCGTAGGAAAGAATCCGCCAAAAACATAAATGAGAAAAAGGAGACTCAGTCCGACACAAAGTAGTTGGATGACCATCCAGCCAGCAATGAACGTTCATAGGCTGTATCAGTGCATCAACACTGAAATTATGTAATTGGAACAATATTGTTCAAGTGTAACGTCTGTCTTTACTGTGGTAACGTGTAAGTGTAGGGAATTTGGATGCGGCTGGCTAAAGTGAATGAAAACTATATTACCAACACTAAATAGTTCATGTTTGATACAGTTGCGACATACATACCGCGTCAAAACAACATGAGTTACTATGACAGGTTTTCTTACCCTATAGATAATGAGTTATTAATTACCGACATTTATAATGTCGCGGTTACTACTACGTTCGGCAAGAAAACTAATAGTACTTGCTCAATAAATGCAATCAGGAAAACCCAGCGTGTTTATTACAAGTGCATCGATAAAAACTAACAATGCGTCTTCCTGGTAAAAGCATGTTACAATTGTTCATGGCTCTCTGTTTTTACAACAGCGAAACATTTCAAATATTATAATTAACGTGATCAGTATCATAATAATGGTATCGCACTAAAACGCTGTTATTATTTTACTCCGAACCATTTAAATGGTTATACCCTTCAATGCAAACGGTAGCTTTATTTTAGGGATGTTTAAGTACGCCACTTGGTATTTATTGAATACTTAGTAACGCGTTACGTTTTCTGCTTTACTTCCATAATGGGCATCACATTTCACATAGCACTTTAACATAAAATTTACAACAATTTCATATGGCGTTTAGAATATTATAAAATTATATCGTTCTATACAATACCTATAGTGTTAAATAATTGATGTGGGGAGAACCATTATTCGCAGATCCCACAGAGAGAGTTCTAGAGTTCTGCGTTCAGAGATCTGCGTTTCGTGTTCACTGTAATCTATGCGGCGCCGGCGCACGGATGCAGCGCCTCTAAAAGTAAAAAAAGTGTATGACGTGTGATCGGTAGCAAATATTGCAGAACTCTGAACGCAGAACTCTAGATCTCTCTCTGTGGGATCGGCGCCTTAGAGATGATGATTTCCTGAGGGTGGGTTGAAAAGTGAAAAAAATTAATGCCAGTTCTTTTCTGCTTCGTTCTTCTTTGTTTGTGGTAAATCAACGCTTTGTGATTAACAAACGGTTAACACGGTAAGTCACTGTCAATCCGTTTCTAACATAACTGGACATAGCTGGTTGGCGGAGGCAGCAACGCGAGTAGCAACGACGATGATGAGGAAGACTATTCAATTCAGTCACTTAGTCTAAAGAAAAAGAAAAACTTTAAGAGCCACAAATCTTTAAATAGTAAAGCTGAAATCTCGTCAAAATGTGGCTAGACATGAATTCAAAAGACACGTTCAACGATGCGGCATTCATCGGGGAACAGATATTCATAAATTTGTTTAGTAAATATAATACTGCTATACTCTCAAGCGCTGCAGTTGAACATCTTTTTTCCACGGGCAATGATATTTTAACGTCGATACGAAACTCGCTTTCAGACGAGAAGACGTTCATGAAGAGGGGTTCTAAATTTCACACTCCAATTATACACGTCTTTTTTTTCCAAACCTGTTAACTTCTAGAACCAACCTTTCAACTTTCAACATTTCCAGAAGCCAACAGTTTTTATAAGTGGATCACTAACGCAACGATATAAAAAAATCATTTTTTTTCACGCGTTACCTTGCGTTGAATCTTCCGAAATGTAACGTTTAACGAAGTTAACTCTTTTAGTAACGGATTAGCGATTAACGAATTTAAACTAACGAAGTTAACTATTTGATTAACGATGCCGAGCTATGCATATATCCATATGCATAGTTGGGCAACGTTACCGGACACATGTGGATGATATGATATAAGTACATATGGAATCGGTTAAGCCGATTTCGTTAGGTAAGAGTAAGGACTTTCACTATATGCCTAATAAATAATAAACCTTCCCAGACGTATCAGACGTTCCCGTGATTAGTCTAAAAATTCTCAGCGGTTGCACTGCATATCGTCTCTATTTTTAACCGACTTCAAAAAAAGGAGGAAGAGGTTCTTTGTTCAACGCGTATATAGACACATGTGGATGATATAAGTACATATGGAATCGGTTAAGCCGCTTTCATTAGGTAGGAGTTAGGACTTTCACGTGTATCAGACGTTTCCGTGATTAGTGTAAAAATCCTCGGCGGTTTCACTGCATATCGCCACTATTTTTGACCGACTTCAAAGGAGTAGGAGGATCTATGTTAAATCAACGCGTATGTCTTTTTTTATGTTAAAACCGATTACTCGGAAACGGCTGATGCGTTTTGGATGGTTTAAACTGTATTATATCACGGCAGATTCCGAGGTGTTCCCATATAAAATGATCTGACCATGGACATTGAAGATATGATGGAATTCCTCAACGGAAAAGAGGACAAACATCGCGATTGAAGCATTTTATTCAACACCAATGATAAGCACATCTTAGGTCAGTGACAAATCTTTAGTGGTAAGAAACTCAAAAATATAAATACACTAAAAAAATTACTCTTATGTCACATACTGTTTTGATATGAGCGAAAATGCATGGCGATTGGCGTGTTCTATGAAAATATTAAGCTTACTTCAAAAAAGTGTCAGATAAGAGTTATTTCATACTTTTTAGTGTACTTTGAAGGCGGTTCAATTATTTGCTATATATAATTATTTTGAGGCAATAGAAAACTAGAGAACTAGTATAGGTTTTTAGAAATCATCTAAATACCTTCAAAAACAAACGTTAGTTATGCGGTCCGGTTTTTTTACAACTGTTATGGCCCAATCCATTGCCCAATCTAATAAATATACGTCCAAGGAAGGTCAGAACTACTCGGACTCGGAACAAAACAGGTCAACCTAATAGGTTAATTTCTGACGATGCCATTTCCATGGCTAATATTACAATTATAATACTAGTAGATTTAGTTCAAACCCAACCCTCTTTTTATATAATAACGAAATGAATCCACAATATTAGGAAATCAGATATCTAGGTCTACAAACATACCTATAGACAGAGTTACATGCACAGAAAAACGAATACACTTTTCCGAGTTACATGTTACAAAAAAATTGGTACCTACATGTTTATTTACGTGATATATTTTCATAAAGCATATTTTTAAGCGTTGAAAGATCCTGTTATGTCCAAGGACCTTCCTTCTACGCGTTGTTTGCTTTAGTAAACATGCGAATCCATATCTGTATTGAAAGTAGGTCTTACTTATCCATAAATATATATACAGACTGTTCTTATATTGACTCATAAATTTTTCAGGGAAATACTGATAATTGTGTATAGCTGTTACGAAATGGCAAAAGCCCTACCTACTACCTAATACGAATTTATATAAAACATTACTTGATTAGGTAGATAATTAATATGTCTGATATCGCGAAAAATATCTGTTTTTCCAAATTTAAAAGAAATACTGTTAAACTTTTCTATTTAACGGCAATGATAATTTTCAGTCAAATAAAAGTTTTTTAAAATCAGTTATTTGCCAATTGAAAAGTGTCTTAAATATCTACTTTAAAGCTCGTATACCTCAGAAAAGCTGTATAAAATATGCCCAATCCGGCTGTATAGAAGCTTACAACTACCATTATCCGAAAATTACTACAGACAAGGGCTATAAAAATACCGTTCTGTTAGCTCTTATCTTAGTGCTACCTGGGAAATATGCTAGGTATAAAATGTTAAACAGCACTGTTTTTGGTCAACTGGAAAGGTCGAAATATGCGCAATGCATTAAATAGAACGTAGGTATCTATAAAATAAAATGTCAGAGGCCAAGAAACAAAATGTCAGGCTAGTCATATTATTATAGTACCAAAATTCTTGAACGTTACTAGGTGTAGGTATATGCTTGACTTTATGAAAAGGCTATAAAATTATTACAAAATAAATACATCATAACATCTGGTTTATCGAAGATTGATAAATTATTTTTGAGTGTTACTTTTACAAAAGACGTATAAAAAAATCAAAAACACGACCGGCCCTAGTCGTGTTTGAACTTCGTTTAGTAAGGGCTTACTAAACACATGAACTAAATAAACTTCATTTTTTTTTCTGTAATCCTAAAATTATAACCCACTTATTCATAATAATATTATCAAACGTTGATTTCCTAAAATTCTGAAGTCTTTATCTGACACGTGACATTTGGTGATCGAAAGAGTGAGACGGATGAGACACTATTACACTGATTTTGTTAAAAAGCGATTATGAATAAGGGGGTATATGTATTGTGACCCTATGTTTACATTTCTAAATCAATTCAAACCCAAGTTCAGGTAATGTTGGAAACCCAGAAAACATACCAGAACTTTTTGAAGAATTTAACTAGAGCACCGAAACATGTTTTCGTAAACGCTAAGAAATTTGCAGTTAAAAATATGAGGTAAATGCAAAAATACAAATTAATCAGGTTATAATGCAATAATTTTTATAAAACTTACATCTTAAATGTAGATTTCATTCAAGCAGACAAATCTCAGACAAGCCAGAAAAGCGAACTCGGTGAAGTACCTAGTGCACAGCACATTCACAAAACATAAAATATTCCCCACTCTATGTTTATAGATTAAAATCGTTTATTTAAGTAACTAAAATGTTTTAAGGCACATGTGTGATATGTTAACAAATTTAACGAGATATAATTTCGCGATTTTATAAATATTTTTAATGTTAGCAGTAGCCGCGCGGGCCGACGAGCGGGCGTGCGACTAGCCACAGTGAACGAAACGCACTGTTTTGATAGTGTATTTTAGCGTACGTAACAGTAAACCCCAAGGTGAGCCGGAGCTCTACCAAAGAGCACGCGCGATACCACTTTCATTGAAATTTTCGTTTGTTTTCACATCCAATGCTGGTTCTGTTATCGTACGCAATAATCAACACGATTCACGTGAGACGATCCATATCAAACTTACAACTCGACGGTCAACCTACATTAAATGTTTTTTTTTAAAAGGAATGTATAAACTTTACTCTGGTAAAAAGTTGATATCCTTAACTTACTTTCCCAATTTAAACTATTCTGAAATAAACATATATCTAGTGAAGTAATTAATTATTTTCAATATTGTCTACGCACGGTTGGCCATTTTTTTCGGTGACTGTGTTAATTAACTAGATAAAAATATAATTGTACGCGACCACAACGGTCATGATGTGGTCCAATATAGTCAAACAAACAAAATTTACAAAGAGAACAATTTTTTAAATCGCGATTATTTGTCTCATCAAACAAATTCGCCGAAATTGCGGAGTAAACGGACCTAATAGGTAGTTTTAATTAATCTAATAGGTATTTATTAAGTACAACTTGCGGACACATGCACTAAGAGCACTTGACTGAATGTCGGGAACTCTTGCACAACTATAAGCACGTACGGACCAATGGACACAATGGTATGGTAATGGTATGGCGAATACTTAGACGTCACGCTGTTGGCGTAAGGCAACTCCACAAATATTTGTTCCAATCAGTTTGATGCACGCGAATATCATAACTACCAAACAAGTCGTTACAGACGTTGAATCGATACCTAAACGCTTGTTAAGGCTGTAACAATGGTCAAACCTCTAAAATACGCTGGACTAAACGCATTTTGTTGACGAATCTATCCATCCATTTGTCCTGGAAAAAATATATGTTGTACATTTGTTCATCACGCACAAGTTGTATTGATTACATTTTTTGAAAATATCTTCAAATTTTGTAAAAACACATATCCTTACAGGTATAATTTTAACCTAAATTGTAAATTGTTGACATAACGGCTCAACAGATTTATGCGAATCTTACACTAAAAAAAAGGTAATGCATTTTATAACAACTTGTATTGATTACTTTTCAAATTTCATGAATCATTTTCAAATAATAATTAAAAAACTAAATAGCGAAGCATAAATCACTCGCTCCCCACCAAATCCCACCCGCGGACGCCTGGAGCCGAGACCAGTGTTGCCAATTTAGCGACTTTGTCGCTAGATTAAGCGACATTTTGACACTCACAGCGACTTTTTATTCTCATTTAGCGACAAAAAAAACTAGCGACTTTTCTAGCGACTTTTTGATGTGAATCGTTTCTCATTTAAATTTATTTGATTCCACATTTGTGTAACTATGACTATACAATAAATGAATTTACAATCCTTAGTTCATTCCATATTGAACACAAATGTAGCTACAATCGATAATGGAGAAATCGAGAGAATATTTAGTGCTCTTAATAATAGTAAAATCAAAGTTAAAAAGAAATCGCACGGGGTTAAAAATATTGAATTCCATTTTAATGAATAAAAAATATTATGATTATGATTTACAATTAGAGTTACTCCGGCTTATTGGCACCAATAAAGCCACATTTTACCCAGAAAAATCAACAACCTTCGACCTCGATGGCGAGTGATCCTCAAGTTCCGCAAACCTCGACCTCGAGTGCGATTGTTATTGATTCGGATGATGATGAAGATTTTATATATATATTGTTTTATAATATTATTATTAAATTTGCATACTTTATTATTTTGAGTTTCACTTTTCAAGCATCATTAAAAAAGCGAGTTCTAGAAAAAAAATCTGGCGACTTCTAGCGACTTTTGAACCAGCCATCTAGCGAGATTTTATTTGGTAGAGTTGGCAACACTGGCCGAGACTCGTCAGTGCCTTGATGGCTGCTGTCACGAGTGGACCTCGCACGAAAATTTTATACGACAAATTAACTAAATATTTAAATTTATGAATGATTTTTAAATTGATTTCTACTGATAATAACTTAAATACAATTTTGAGCACAATTTTTAGCTTGTAAATATATGTAATGTAGTTATAAGTAAAAATAATATTTTTTAGAACATCAATAGTCGTCATAGACTAATCAGAAATGTGTTAGGTACAAATAGTTATATAGAATTTAGAGCAAGATATCGGTTTCCTTTATTCTTTTTATAACAAGATTTTATTGATCATGCAATGATTGTATGTACGTCTTTCCGTTATAAAATTTACAATTTATTTTTCAACCACTGAATCGCAGACGTCGAATTGAAATGAAAGGTTTACTTTTATAAATTCGGTGTTAAGAGGCCGTCCTCAAAATCGAAACGGGCTGAATTAGGTATTTGACACGTTCACGCACACGCGGGACCGTGTGTGCGCGAGTCCGGAATCATTGATGGTCAGTACGGCGACAGTATGTTTTTTCTATTGAAATAAAAAGTCATGGTGGTAAATCAAATCAAAATCATTAATTTCATATAGACCTTCGCAGGTACTTATGAATAGTCTGACTCTAATACCCAGTGATTTATATAACCATGGATGCGGTCACCGGAACATTTTGCAAAAAAATTCTTTATACAAGTAAACAGTACCGCCATCTGTTTAAAATCGATTGGACTACGTAGTGCCGCGTTGCATAGGCGTACGATGTAACTCATGTAACCTTGTATGTATGTGCGTACCATGCACATTTTATTTTTATTACATTTTTATTTAAGTCCGTTATTACTAAATTAAAAAAAAAGGTTATTCGACACGCGTGTATGTAATATTATTGGAATTGCAAAATATTCACAATCTTAAATAGTGTCCGCCATATTGAACTATTTAGTTATTGGTCCGATTGCACTCAAAATTGGTATTAGAGAGGCCTTTGGAACATAAACGATGAATCTTTTCTCAAAATTGAAAAAAGTGTCCGCCATATTGAACTATTTAGTTATTGGTCCGATTGCTCTCAAAATTGATATTTGGGAGACCCTTGGACCATATAACATGAATCTTTGCTCAAAATTGAAAAAAAGTGTCCGCCATTTTGAACTATTTAGTTATTGGTCCGATTGCTCTCAAAATTGATATTTGAGAGGCCTTTTATTTTTTATTTTTATTTATTCAGGATAACAAACAATTTTACAATAACGCATAAACAAAAAAACAGATAGTAAACAAAAAGAGTAATTGTAAAACCACCACCGTTATCCACGAAAATATGCTACTTAATAATGGCACTACATTTTAAAACTAATGAATTATAAAGTACCTACGTAATAAACGTCGAACAACTCCAACAAAAGAAGAAAAAAAAAATTTTAGAAGACACATGTAAAGTTTACAATAGATTATAGTACCGTAAAAAATAAATAAAAGTATAATCGTTATACATATTCAAAATTATGTCTACATATCTGCGAGCCTCTCACCGACTCTTTTTTTATATTGTGAATGTGATAATATAAACAAATCAATACCTGTGAAATATTCGTTATAAGAATGCATTATTCTACGAAGAGGTGCACGCTCACCCGCTATGGTACGACAACGTTTGGGAGCAAACAAACACTGCGAGTGTGTTTCACGTATACGCTGTGAACGGCTGGGGGTACGTAAATATATTTGGTTAAGGAGTTGATTACAATCAAACCCATCATGACATATTTTGTATAAAACCATCTGATCTAAAAGCAATCTTCTCGTTTTTAGTGATGACATGGCAAATTTAGCTAAAAGTGACTGATACGAGGACCTAGCATGATAACATTTGTAATTTACTGTGCGGAGATATTTACGCTGTACCGATTCAAGCTGCTCACAGTATTTCTCAAAATGTGGATTCCAAATAGCCGTAGCATACTCTAATTGACATCTTATCAACTACTTAAATAGAAGTAGATAAGTAGCAGGGCGCTTAAATGGAGTACATGTTCTCATAACGAAACCATATAATTGAAATGCTTTATTAGTAATGTAATTGACGTGAGTATCAAAGTGTAATTTTGAGTCTATAAGTACCCCAAGATCCCTTATGAGAGATACTTTTTCTAACGGTGTTTTACAAAGAGAATAGGTGAAATTAATTACGTTGTTCTTTTTAGTAAAAGTGATAGATTTACATTTAGGTAGACTAAGCTGCAGTTTATTAACAGTACAATAGCTAGAGAGACGATCAAGATCCTCTTGGAGTGCTTCGCAATCGCTTATAGTGTTTATGCCGAGATAAATTTTAAGATCGTCAGCGTAGAGAATGAAGCGGGCATTTTTAAAACATACATAGATATCGTTTATAAATAAGGCAAAAAGTAATGGGCCCAAAATTGAACCTTGGGGCACGCCCGAGGAGACATTGATTGTATTAGATGCGAAGCCATTTATCACAACCTTCTGAGTTCTATTCCTGACATAAGAGGAAAACCAACGAAGTAAGTTGCCGCGAATACCATTATACGCAATTTTTTTAAGAAGTATGGTATGATCCACCTTATCAAAAGCCTTACAAAAGTCAGTGTAGACTGAGTCAACCTGCACGCGATCGTCCATACTCTCGAATAAAAAAGATGTATAAAGTAAGAGATTAGTAACTGTCGATCTATTCCTAACAAAACCGTGTTGTTCAGGGATTATAACACATATGATATTAGATAACCGTAACATCTTAGCTATTTCTATTACTGACATCCAGTATGTATTAACCTGATCATCATCAGACCCTTGATAGGTATGTATCATATAGCAGGTGAGTAAAATTATAAATTATAAATTCTGTTCCTGAGGACCTAGCAATCAACATTTTTAGTTATAAATAATGGAAATAGGCAAAGTTATAAAAACGATACGACACATCTGCGCCGTTACCTTTTCTGTAATCGAGTTGATTGTAGTACCGCTACTCAACGTTAGGCGGCATTTCAAATGCCGCCCAGCGGTGAGTAGCACAGAATACTCGTTTAGAGGTCAAATCGTCAAGGTCATTGGGCTGGGTAACACCCTTAAACGGTATAACATACATGTATAATAATTTGAATTAGGTAGTCAGACATATCACAATCTAATACTTGTAGTTGTCTACTGTAGGATAGTAGATGAATTAGAACATAATTAAAGGAAATCTATTTTCCGTATTACAAACAATAGTTTTAAAACTATGACGCCAGTCTAGACATCTCGTAAATATTATCGCGACCATGACTTCATTCTCACACCATATGCTCCAGAGCACCTTCTGTTCAAAATTTACTGATGTCTCATGTAGTCGAGCAATAGATACTGTCCATTATTATAACGTCACTTCATATAATCACCTGTAGATGCAACTAAAGTTTACACAAACCTACACAAAAATAGCAGCTCGACACTCGCTGTAATGAGTCAATGATCGTGCGTATTTTCCGTACATTTCAATTCTATATTTTATCAATGATATGTTAAAAATTTAAAATAAATTGGTGAATAATCGGGGAAAGCAGACAGGCCGATCTGGCAATAATCCAATTTTGTCTTTGGGTCTGGACAAACACATAATAATTTGATGGTACCTACATACAGTCACATTTACGGTATCTGTGCGTATACTTAAAATATTACGCATTTATAGAAAAGGATCATCGAAATATCCTAAAGCGTTACGCTGATCGTCTTGTCACCCAAGTAATTTATAAAAAACTAGCAGCCCGGTACGTGCTTCGCTACGTATAAAGTGAAATAATAAAAATGTGATAAATGAAAAACCGGTCGACCGATTTTGTGCAAACTTCACATAAACCATCTACTAGATAGTCCGAACAAAGCCTAAACATTTGGTTTGGATAGGTGAGCCCGTTCTTGAGTTATAAAATTACAACGAAAAGTGGCATTGATTTTTATATATATAGATATATAGAATAGACTAGCTGCCCGGCGCGACTTCGTTCGCGTGGTGCTACCCTACCCTATGGTGCTACACTACCCTACCCTACCCTACCCTAAACTACACCACCCTACCCTACCCTACCCCACCTTACCCTACCCTACACCACCCTATCCTACCCTACCCTACACTACCCTACCCTACCGATTTTCTGCAAACTTTACATAAACCATCTACTAAATAGTCCGAACAAAGCCTAAACATTTGGTTCGGATAAGTTAGCCCGTTCTTGAGTTATAAAATTACGACGAAAAGTGGCATTGATTTTTATATATATAGATAAATAATAAGAGTATTTATATCCCTTAAATCAAAACTATCTAATCAGGCCAGACGAAGGCCGTGTCAACAAAATCAACCCCTAAAACAAATGCCCTAGTTTGAACATGAAACCCTAATAGCAACAAAGAAGGTATATTTTACTATGAAACGGTAGTGTGTTTCCGCGTTCTACTTTCAGGAACATTAAAGCTTAGTCCCGGTCGTGATTGTGTTAGGCGTGGCACCCATCATGCGTCTATGTGGTCACCGCACAAATATAAATAGGCTATATCTTGTAGGTGGTATCAACAAACTGATAGGATTTGATCGGGTCATATACTGCTGAGTGCTCATATTGACCCACCCCGACCTCTTACTTTTAAAATGGCTTTTCGCCACGACATACGAGTATTATTGTCATTTGTTTGCTGCCAATTTTTCATCTCTGACTGAACAAGTTATTTTTAAACCATTAAATATCTCCCTTGCCTAAATTAAACTTTGCTGACGGAAACATCGTCAGACAACCTTAGTACTGTTTTGAGTAGTTTGTAATACCCGTCTGGCTGGCTACCACTGGCGGGTTGAAAATCGTCTGAAAAGCAGCGCACTTCATAGCCATGTCAGTTGCCATCTAGGCTGTGCTTAACACCTTCGGTCATATCGTCACATTCACTTTTGCCTTCTTAAATTGCAAACGTCGTTAGCAGTTTTAAAAATTTTGCAATGATAAATATTTAACTACAGGGAACAAGACTGGAATGAAACGCCAAAAATGTATGCATATTTCTAAAGATTAAGTATATCGCCCTAAACATATTTATTTGAATCATAAAACAGATATTAATCGTAAGCGTCGTAGCGGATAGACGGTGACTCTGACTCTATATTTTAGTGTGATATAATATTGACAAATTACACAGAGTATCTTGTTTTTTTTTTTTTTTTTCGTGGGGAAATCCTCATAGGATACCCGACCGCCCCGGGGGTAGCGGCCAGGTTATGCCGGACTTGTACCGGCTAAAACCCCACGGTGCCATCTGCGCTGTAGAGGGGGGCGGGCTCTCGTGTTGAACGCGTACCTGCTCACCCCTCCAAGCGCGGCGCTTTGATAGCTCGTCCCGGGGGAAGTCTGACACCTCCCCCCAGCACCCTCGCTGTGCTATCGCACGATGAGTCGAGACCACGTCGACCCATCGTCCTCCTTGGGGTCGCTTCTGAGCGCACAGAGCCCCCGCCCTGATTGCCCACGACCCCAAAGGCCCCGTTTAGTCGCCTTTTACGACAGGCAGGGGAACACCGTAGCTGTTATTCTAAGCCCCAGCTACAGGGCAGGAGGGCCGCCACGAGGCACGTCTGCGCCTCGGCGGCGTCGTCTCCGAGCGGGATCGGCTCTCTCCCGATCCCACACACACACACACACACACCCCCACACACATAGATACACAGAGTATCTAGATCAAATCACCGATGGCGTATCTACCTAGCACGGTATATTACAACCTAACAAACCGTGTACATACTTGACAGCAGGTCGTTTCCCATGATGTCTGACTATGACTAACTCTTTAAAATTTATTGATAACGTGTAATTTAACATGGCAATACCATGACAAACGGTTTTTTTTAACCATTTGACCGTGCTTCAGTATTATCATCTTAGTGGATTGAAAACACTTTATCCATCTCAGTTGATTTCCATCAGTGATCACAACATCTTTAACACACAGATGATACAAAAGAGGAAGAAGGCCGTCTTGGTAACTTGATTTTATGACCTACATTTAAGTCATATACGTGTTGTGATATGTTAGCAAATATGATGCATAATTTATGGTACGATGAAGATGTTTCGAAGCCCCCAAAAGGTATATACGTATACCTATAGTGTAGAGTGTGACTGCGTTACCCTTTGGTGTTTATGATATACACATAACTAATTTCAGTGCATAAAAAGATTTGGTCAGAAAAGAACATAATCCACTGTCTCGAGACTACATTGTGTCTAATCCAAAAGATCTAGTTAAAATGTTATATCTATGACAAATGGGATCTATATAGACCGATATTTATTGCCTTTAATTGTAGGTAGTTAAGAAGTTATAATCGATTTTGGTTCCAAGAACTTACTGAAACCATCCATAGTTTTGGTTTGAATTCATACTTATAATTACTATTCAAACTGTACTAACACGGTACTAACAGTTATATTCGTTTTTAAGTCAATCAATAAATCAATATAATAGGTGCCATTTACAGACAATTCAGAAACGGACCATGATGTAGTTTTTTATCATTTGATCATCGTTTTTAGTAAACGCGTAGGGCGGACGGCGCACCCCGCTCATCACTTCCGTGAAAAAAATCCACCCCGCTTCCATATTTGGGTCGCATTAACTCGAAAAGTTAGCGAATTCATCCATCACCCTCGCTGACAACTAAATAATGAACACCTGTTATTGTCTGACTGAACTCTATAGCTCTTCTTAATTGTACGCAGACAATATAACCAAAAATAAACCGGGCATTTTTGCAAATGGAGGTAAATAAAATGAACTGTAAGAATCTATGAAACCTGTGGTAGGTACCTATGTACCAAATTGTGTAAGAATTTTTTTTTGTATTTCACACTATTCATGTTTGATGGACAAATTCTAGCAAGTTTTGTAGGTATTATGAGTAAGATAGATTTACCTGAAGCGTGGCCGGAAATGAAGACGCGGCCTACACACCGAAAGATTCTGCCAGCGTCATACCTGTTAACAAAAACGCATTATTGCTACGGGTTTAAGTAATAAATAGTGGCCTTAATATTATTAATCAACAACAATGTGCCTTAGAACGGAAAGTAGAAAAGTAAACATTACCATTGTTAGGAATTGCAAATTGTGTGGTGCAAAATCACACAGGCGAGTGAAGCACAAATATAAGTTAGTTACACAAAACATTCTAACACAGATCTCTGTGCATTCTACCTAATTTATTTGAGCCACGGACATTATTGTCTATTCTTACTCTTGCTCAGGAACTTCAGTCAAACAGTATTTGATCTCAACTGACTGACTACCTTACTGGCTACACTTTATACATACATCACTGTTGAGTAATCGACGTGTCTGCTGAAAGCGAAACTAAACCGTGACAATAGAATTTAGAAATACCAAGGAGTAACCAGGATATCAGGAACGCTCCTGGTTTAGCATGATTAGCCGTTCTTAATCGATCGGCAAGTTAAGCTACCACCGTCGTGGTCGGTACCTGGATGGGTGACCGCTTCGTTGTATTTCAGATCGAGCGTTTCCGTGCTTCGGAAGGCACGTAAAGCCGTTGGTCCCGGTTATCACTTAATTGTAATAGTCGTTAAGCTAGTTTCAGGTCTATCAGGCGGCTTGAACTCCAACAGTAGGTTGAACACTAGCTACCTCCACCGATCCGCAGTGGACACGCGTGGTGGAGTATCTGCCCATTCTCTTTCACCCTAATTTGTGAATGGAGGTATGTGATCAGCAGTGGGACATTAGAGGCTGACGATGATGATGATAATGATGAACCAGGATATCTACGACAGTCAAAAGTATAACAAGAAATATTTAATTGGAATAAAGTATATAGTAAGACCCGTGGTTTTCCTTGATATACATATAAGACAAACTATCGTACTATAACTGCATAGCGTTATTATAGGATTTCTAACGAAATTAATTAGTCATATATAACGGTGATTAATTTTATAAACATTCATTTAATGAACAATCCAGACCTCGTCATAGTTCAAACATGATATTTAATAGCGAGGTACAATCTTGCTTTCCTCAGTAAATTAATTACAAGGTAAGTTCATTATGTGTACGAGCTATTTATGGTCTAGTAACATTTATAAATATCGTGATGTCCATTCATGATAAGTGTCACACATGTTAAATTAATCTGGGTTAGATTATAACGGTAGTAATGTTACGACATCGCGACATCAGGAATAAATTGCTACCAGTAACGCCATCTGTTATTGAATAGCGGTACTATCTGTAACGCTGTTATTGTATAGGAGTAAACATCTATCAAGCAACGCCATCTATCGCCGAATAGCTACCGGCTTCTGGAATATTCCCAATAGCACTGTAGGCATGTAGAGTACGCGGGTAAATTGTGGAATGTTCCAGATGCCGTTTATGAAGTATAAATACGGGACAATGCACAGAGGAGTTTGAGTTTGATTTAGTGAATCAGTGAGTAAACATAGAAGTGAAATACAGTTAAGTGCTAGTGAACTATTTAATTTCTGAGTGTTATAATTAGAGTTTTAATAAAAGTGTGACCAGTGTTTTGGTAAATTCGTGTACCATTATTTATCCTGAACCCCAGCTCGTAACAATTGGTGTCAGAAGTAGTAGGATAAATAATGCCGGTTATGCCAAAGGAAGTCACTGAGGGTGTCCGTACAAGGGGCCAGCGGCAGCAGGAGATGGATGAAAGGAGGTTTGGAGGTTCTCCGTCGCAGACTTCGGGTGGCCAGCAGCCAACTGGCTCTTTGCCAGTTGCCGACCCACCTGAAGTCAGAGCAGTACCTGCAACCCCAGATCTTGGCGCTTTGATGGTAATGCTACAGGAGCAGGCTCGCCGACAAGAGGAGCAGGCTCGCCGACTGGAGGAACAGCTACAGCGGGGTAAGGAGGAGCAGGCTCGCCGTCAGGAGGAGCAGGCTCGCCGTCAGGAGGAGCAGGCTCGCCGTCAGGAGGAGCAGGCTCGCCGTCAGGAGGAGCAGGCTCACCGTCAGGAGGAGCAGGCTCGCCGACTGGAGGAACAGCTACAGCGGGATAAGGAGGAGCAGGCTCGCCGCCAAGAGGAACAGATGGTTTTATTAGAAAATTTACAAGTAACTCTTGGCAAGGATCTCAAGGTGGTGAAGGAACAGCTTCAGCATCATGAGTCCCGTATCTCGGAATCCGAAAATCGTATGTCCAAGGCCGAAGTACAGATAGAAGACGTGAAGAAGGCCCTCGTTGGACTCAAGGTTGGAACTGCTACTTCTTTACCTGTGGCTTCTTCACGTGGTTTCAAGGTACCGCCATTTGATGGCACCTCGTCATGGTCAGCCTATAGAATCCAGTTCGAAGCTGTCATGAAGGCGAATGGTTGGACTAGTGCACAGGCGATGACAGCACTCACTTTGGGTCTTCGCGACCAGGCCCTCACTATACTGGAGGCCCTCGGGAAGGACGTGACGTATGAGCAACTGTTGGAAGCTCTAGAATCTAGATACGGGGACGCACACCTGGAACACGTATTCCGTGCCCAACTCAAGGACCGTGTGCAACGGAGCGCTGAAACTATACAACAGTGGGCTCTAGAGATAGAAAAGCTGGTCCGTAAAGCATACCAGTCTGCACCAGCGATGATCAACGGTAATCTAGTGCAAGCGTTCGTGGATGGTATACGCGACTTGGAAGTTAGAGCTGCCGTGAGATTAGGGCACCACGAGTCGCTGAAAGACGCTTTAGCCCATGCCTTAGAAGTGGAGGCTGTGCGACGCGATGACCGACCTCACCGCATCAGGGAAGTGGCCTCGCCCCGTTGCTACAACTGTGGAGAAAAGGGCCACCTTCGGATGAGTTGCCCGAAGTGGAGAAACTATAGAAAAGAAGAAAATCGACCCCGGGAAGAAAATGCAGCGGTGACTGGTGGCACTGCTCAGCAACAGGGAAACGAGTAAACGCCAGGACCGCGGGGCGGGTGCTGGCTGGTGTTCGAAGAGCCCCAAGGATCTCGATCTCACAAGCCCATAACGGGAACAGTCTGATCATTATAGGTGAAATTAATGGCAAGCCATGTAACGTAACGTTGGATACTGGAGCATCTCGCACGATCGTCAGTTCCCAACTAGCAAGTCGGTTTCTTGGGGACTACTTCAAAGACTACAAGCAAATTGAATTGGTAACAGCTACCGGCCAGCAGATAACCGTCGAAGGCGAGAAGGAGGTAGAATTAAAATTGGGCAACCAAAGCTACCGTCACAAAGTAATCGTGGCCGACATTATGGATGACTGTATCCTGGGATTAGACTTCATGAGGAAACATCACTGTGAGATCGACGTCAATCACGGAGTATTAAAATGTGCTTCGGAAGAAGTCTTCATAGAAGGCGCATCGTCGGGCCAAGTGTATTGCTTGAAGAAGAGTGTTCTCTCTCCCATGTCTGAAACAATCGTGCCGGTAATCTTACCAGAAAATTCAGGTCATAGAAATCGTTGCATCCTTATAGAGAAACTGGACAGTGATCTTCCATGGAAGATGGCACGAACTTTAGTTAAAGCTAACAACGTCTCGGCAGTACGTGTACTAAATTTAAGTGAGCATGAACAAGTACTCAAGAAGGGGACATTGATGGGCACTTGTGAAGAAGTTGCTTGGATGCGTAGATGTCAAGACCAGCCTACGGGGTCTGTTGGGGGAAATGTTCAGTTCAACGTGACAACGCTATTGGAAGACTGTAGTGATAATCTGTCGAAGGAAGAGATGGATAAGGCTAAGAAGATGTTGCTCCGTTACGCTGATATTTTCTCAGTTGGTGATACTGACATAGGGAAGACTGGATTAGTTCAGCACAAAATAAATACGGGTGATGAGTTACCAATCCGCCAACGACCAAGAAGGTTACCCATAGCACGGGAACAGGAAGTAGATGCCATGATTCAGGGAATGGTAAAAGGTGGTGTTATAGAGCCCTCATCTAGTCCATGGTGTTCTCCCGTGGTATTGGTGAAAAAGAAGGATGGTAGCATGCGCTTTTGTGTTGACTATCGTCGGTTGAATGACATTACGAAGAAGGACAGTTACCCACTACCAAGGATTGACGACACGCTAGATACGCTGACAAGAACGAAGTGGTTTACCACGCTGGACCTGAAAAGTGGCTACTGGCAAGTTGAAATAGACCCAAAGGACAAGGAAAAGACTGCATTCTCTACAGGAAAAGGACTATGGCAATTTAACGTCATGCCATTTGGACTATGCAATGCGCCTGCTACTTTTGAACGGCTAATGGAGCTAGTACTAAGTGGTTTAATTGGAGACGCCTGCCTTGTTTATTTGGATGACATCATTATCGTGGGACGAACATTCGAAAATCATCTCCAAAACTTGGAACAAGTACTCGCGAAAATACGTGGAGCCAACCTTAAATTGAGCCCAAAGAAGTGCTCATTTTTTAGACGACAAGCAAACTTTTTAGGACACATAGTCTCAGAAGAAGGAGTTCAGACAGATCCTGAGAAAATAGCTGCTGTCAACGATTGGCCAGTTCCAAGAGATAAAACGCAGGTCAGGGCATTCTTGGGCTTGTGCTCCTATTATCGACGTTTTGTGAAAAATTTTGCTGACCTTGCTAGACCTCTACATAAGTTGACAGAGGAAAAATCACAATTCTTTTGGGACAAAGCATGTGATGTGGCATTCCAAGAATTAAAGAAACGGCTGTGTAGCTCACCTATTTTGGGTTATCCTGATACTGAAAAAGAATTCATAGTAGATACTGATGCGAGTAATAATGGAATTGGTGGCGTGTTATCCCAAAGAAAAGGAGATCAAGAGGTTGTGATAGCTTATTTTAGCAAGTCCTTGTCGAAACCGGAGAGAAATTACTGTGTTACAAGAAAAGAATTACTTGCTGTTGTGAAAACGTTGCAGCATTTTAGCAAGTATTTGATAGGGAGGAAATTTCATCTCCGCACTGACCATGCCGCATTGAAGTGGCTATTGCAATTCAAAAATCCAGAAGGACAAGTCGCTAGATGGATTGAACTGTTACAAGAGTTTGACTTTGTAACTGAACATCGCAGTGGGAGGTTGCATGGCAACGCAGATGCCTTATCAAGAAGACCTTGTCCTGAAAATTGTAAGCACTGTGTTAGGCAAGAAGATAAGGAAGTAATAACCGTAAAGATGCTAAGGACTGACCTAAGTGAAGAGTGGATAGAAACCCTAAAGCAGGCTCAGCAAGATGACACGGACATCAAGCCGATTCGCGACTGGATTCAGGCTAGTGCCACTAAACCTAAGTGGTGTGACGTGGCAACGACGAGTTCAGTCACAAAAAGTTATTGGGCACAGTGGGAGAGCCTAGCTATACAGGATGGAATTTTATGCCGTAAATGGGAAAATGCCCGAGGGGACAGCTCTCACCTACAAATGGTTGTTCCGAAGGCAAGGATACCAGATATCTTGAAATTCTATCACAATGGATGTTCAGGAGGTCACATGGGAGTAAAACGAACCCTTTTAAAGATTCGTGAGCGATTTTACTGGATCCACTGCAGGGACGATGTGGAAGACTGGATACGAAAGTGCGTCAGTTGCGCAGCTGTAAAAGGACCACAAACACGCAGTAGAGGTGCGCTGAAGCTGTACAATGTTGGAGCTCCCTGGGAACGGATAGCGTTGGATGTCGCGGGGCCGTTTCCTGAAAGTGATAGTGGAAACAAATACTTCCTGGTCGTCATGGACTACTTCACAAAGTGGCCAGAGGTCTTCGCGATACCGAATCAGGAAGCTTCTACTGTGGCAGATAAATTAGTCCATGAAGTCTTCTGTCGGTTTGGTGTACCACTAGAAATTCACAGCGATCAAGGAAGAAATTTCGAGTCTCAAATATTTCAGGAGGCATGTCGAGTAATGGGTATACACAAAACCAGGACCACATCTTATCACCCGCAATCGGACGGAATGGTTGAACGGTTCAACCAAACGTTGGAGAGATATCTGGCAAAAGTTGTGGACAGCCGGCAGAAGGATTGGGACAAACACATACAACCCTTTCTCCTGTCATATCGAAGTGCAACTCATGAAAGTACGACGGTGACGCCTGCTTTTGCAAACTTCGGTAGAGAATTGCGATTGCCTGCAGATTTGCTCACCGGTATTCCGCCTGACGATCCACGTAGTGTTACAGATTATGCGAACGACTTACGAAACAAAATGAATGACGTATATGAGCACGTCAGGCAGTATGGCCAACAAATGTCTGAACGAATGAAGACCCGTTACGATCGGAAAGCGAACAATAGAGTATTCGAGATGGGGTCCCTAGTATGGCTACATAACCCAGTGCGCAGGAAAGGAAAGTCCCCGAAACTGCAAGCAAAATGGGATGGACCATATCGTGTTGTTACGAAAATCAATGATGTCACCTACCGTATCCAGAAGGGGGCTCGAGGTAAACCGAAGATTGTCCATATAGACCGTTTGGCGCAATACCATGGAACTCACATTGCTCGGGACGAGCATGTCTAAGGAGGGGGTAGTGTTACGACATCGCGACATCAGGAATAAATTGCTACCAGTAACGCCATCTGTTATTGAATAGCGGTACTATCTGTAACGCTGTTATTGTATAGGAGTAAACATCTATCAAGCAACGCCATCTATCGCCGAATAGCTACCGGCTTCTGGAATATTCCCAATAGCACTGTAGGCATGTAGAGTACGCGGGTAAATTGTGGAATGTTCCAGATGCCGTTTATGAAGTATAAATACGGGACAATGCACAGAGGAGTTTGAGTTTGATTTAGTGAATCAGTGAGTAAACATAGAAGTGAAATACAGTTAAGTGCTAGTGAACTATTTAATTTCTGAGTGTTTTAATTAGAGTTTTAATAAAAGTGTGACCAGTGTTTTGGTAAATTCGTGTACCATTATTTATCCTGAACCCCAGCTCGTAACAGTAACATAAAGCTAAAATACAGTACATCGATGAGTAATTAAATTGTCCAGGTACATTCTCCTGATAAATTGTTGTAGCTGTCGGAATGTTTTGAACCGTAAAAATGAGGGCAGTTCTCAGTGGGAACCTTGGTGGGCGATTTGGATGGACTACCCCATGACAGAGATTAGGGTGGGCACGGGCGTGGCGAGCGCAACGCGAAATGTCGCGCCATTTCAGCGCTCGGTGACGTCACAGCATAGACCACGCCTGACATTTCGGCGAAAGCAACAAAGCAGCCCTACCTTCCCTCACCACTGATAACAGAAAAGCTTAATAGCTTTCAGGGCTTTTCGGGTTATTTGCTCCGCACGTCTGCACTCCCATAACGATATCTTGCCTTGGCATTTAAATGATGTTGACATAATTGAAATGTTTATTGTACGGTCCCATTAGATAAAGTGGGATCAAAGAAACCATTTTGACATTGCATCGGTCTGTTTCACAAATTGCTGTATGTTTGCAATATCAGATTTTGAATCACTATTCACATTTATTTATGGATCCCTTTATTATTATTTTATATGGATAACGATGATATTAAATTTCAGATGCTTTAATGAACGACTGGTGAAGTTAATGATTCACTGAAGATGTAAAAACTCACTAGAAAAATATCTAAAAAGTTTAAGAAACTTACTCCAAAAGATTTTTTCTGAAATTGAATCTAATTGGTCAAACACCAAAAGTGACTCTCCAAACATGGTTTTAATTAAATTATAAGTTAATCGAACAGAAAAAAAATCACTTTCGTTGATGAAACTTTTTTAATGTCATTGCTCCTATGTTGACTTTACGGTACCAAAACAAAGGCTTTACTTAATTAAATTGGCCACTAACATTCATGCCATATAATATATCTTGTAGCTGAATATCACGTCATGGTCAAAAAATAAATCGTAACCAGGGGAAATTATTCGATAAGAAGGCAAGCTCGAGTGTTTTAATATAATTTAACGAAACGATGACATAGATTCCAACATAATGTTCAAACAAAACAAAATCAAGTTAATAACATTATGGGAACGTTGATAAAGGTTTTTAAAGACTAAAATTACTCCACGACAACGTCTACAGAGTCTACACCGATGCGGAGGTATATTGTGTTTAAGAAATTACAAGGCAGTTGCCACTAGCTGATGCAACGACTGCTGAAATGCAATAATCATTACAAAGCAATTGGCCATACAAATAGACCACACACGGCTGCCGATGATGAGACAGTGCTTAATCTATAATACAGAGGGAGAATAATATAATAATTTATTTATAATTATTTATACTGTGTTTGACCGCAATACTTACCACATGTCACTATAGAAATGATGTGGTCGAAGGTGGTAAGCACACAAATCTCTCAAATGCAACTGCCGGAACACACTGGTAGATGTTTGGCGACAGATTTTAATCGTGAGGGTGGTAGCCTTGGGGCACTACAGAGTACCCTACCACCGTGCAAATTTAATCAAATATAATCTAGAGTTGGTCTTGTTGGATTCAATAACCTCTTTATTTTTGCGTCAATACTCCTAACTGGGAGTCATATTTTCGTTAGTCGCTTTAATTTATATTTACTGCACGTCTATGAAATGCCTGAAAATGTGGAGAGCACCATGGATAGTGGTTTTGTAGAGACATGTGCGGATCTGCCGGGCTATTGCGTATCTTTGGTGGTAAAAGTAACCAACACCATAACGGGCAAAGAAACCTAGTGAGGTTTCTTTTCTTCAACCTTTCCGATAATAACCAGCACCTAAGTTAAAAGTAAGTTATTGTTATCTTCATGGTAATGCAATTGTTCAACAGAACGTTGCAAATAAGTAATGGGGCAACATGGTCTAGATATTCAGTTCGCGTAATATCGTCACGTTTGGTACAATTTACATTTCAGGAAATGTTTAGCATTTTACTTTAGCACCACATTAACATGTTTACTCGAGCCGTTTGGTGTGGGAGTTACATACCCTAACCACCACCGCTCAGGTCGTGGTTTAGACACACAGTAAAAAAACACAAACCAAAATGACTTCTACTTGGATCATAAAGCCGGTTGGGAAAAATATCGTAGAATATTTTTATTAACAGTCATACATCTATGATATCTATGACTAACAACTTCGAAGTATATTTACTTGAAGGAATCGATACAATAGTGAGTAAATAATTCTGAATCTCTAAGTGATGTTCCGTTTTTTGTCAGTTTCACTGAATAGACTAGAAAATTTACAAAGCGGCGACGATTGCTTCCGACCTTCAAGAGTGTGAAAGAACAGTGATTTATTTCTTGTAGTTTGTCTCTACCTAATAGAAGAGAGCCAAATAAGATTTTAAAAAGATATGCAAAGGTATCTCAGTAGTATTGACGCTGAAAGTCGTGGGTTCGAATTTGATGATGATCTTTAGCTTTCGGTAAAGGAAAACGTGAGGAAACCAAAGCACGGTGATAGGGATGGTACATTTCGTTTGCTTTATGTTTCAATTGATACTGGCTAAACAGACAAACTAAAGGACAAGGTTCTCCCCTGCAACCAATGACATATATTTTGCGAAAAGAAAGTTCAAGGTGATACACGTGGTCGATTGTCTCCAACAGTGAATAATTTAGACGACTAATTACGCGTGAGACAGTTAGCAGCCGCCATCGAGCCTGTGATGTTTCAATATACTGCATTAAGTGGTGGTATGGAAATATTTCCCACGCCACCGTGTCGACTACAAAAATGGTTGCAATTGCATAAAGTTGCAATACAATTTAGAACGTGCAGAATAATGTTACAAAATAGACGGTTTTTAATTACGTTTTCAAAAAGAGCAAGGAAAGTTGCGGAAGAGAGGAATGCCAGTTTCAAGAAATTGGCATTCCTCTCATCCACTTTTTTGTTTATATTTAATAAAACGGCGTCCTCTGATAACTTTTATAAAAATCGATAGCTGACATCAATACAATCAAGAAATATTCTGTGAAAAAAACTCGTAAAGTGTCTCGTTTCGAAGATAAGCAACTAGTTTTACTGTTAAGAAAAATTCAATAATAATATTTTTGATGAACCCCTTCTCGATTGCTTCTCGATGAATTGACTGACTGCCTGACAACTCACAGTGAAACCACTGGAGATAGAGTCATGAAATTCTCCCGGGCGAGACGCCAGGCACGAAAAGCTGGTTTATAATATTAATAGGGACTCGCTCCGCGTATGATTCTCATGATCTTAATAAATCCTTCGTCTTTTCGGATATGTATTACAAAACCAAGTGATTTTCCATATTATCATTATTCTCATCTGTCGCATATCAATGGCCCACAAACACGGTAAATATTTTAAAACACATCGGTATATGAGGTATTTCCTGTTTCCAAGTTTTGCCTCATATCACATTATGGTGTCCATAATTTTAATTATTTCAATATAATACATCTCACGTAATGTATTTATTTTAACTTGTGATCCAAAAATCGAATTCTTTATTTATCACATTTTTTGTAACAATTTTTTTTTTTTTTTTTTTTATGTTAAATGGGTTTGCGTTTGACCTTCGACTGACCCCATGAGGAGTTAAGACGAGGCCGAGGATGTAGCACGCTTACCCAGAAAAAGCCTATTCACTCTGGCCTTGAATACATCTAGGTTGTAGGTGTCGGGATAATAAATAAAAATAAATGGCGGATCATTTTGTTAATGGGGATTTTGCTGTCAGGGTAGGGTAGGGTAGGGAAGGGTATGGTAGGGTAGGGTATGGTAGGGTAGGGTAGGGCAGGGTAGCACTACGCGGACGAAGTCGCGCCGGGCAGCTAGTTTGGAATATATAATATCGGAAACTACTGATCAAATTCTAAAAGATATTTCTAACAGGCCCTTCTCAGACACAGCCACAGAAACTATATCTAGGTAACTATACCTCAATCAATCAACTATCGTAGCTACAAAATTTTTGTTTTCCTGATTTCACTACACCGTTTTATAGCGGTTTATAGGAAACACTTACCAACACTATTACTTCATCTTTATAGTGCCAGCCAATATATTCTCCGAGTAAATTGGCTGTGACATATGTACAGATGACAGAACGAAATTATAAGGGTTCGGTTTTACCATTTGGCTACGGAACCTTAATAACTGTACAAAGCTTATAATCTACGAAAGCGAATCCGCAGCCGGATAGCCAGTATATAACGACAAATTCAAATATAAAATTCAAAATCATTTATTCAAATAGACCTTCACACGCACTTTTGAAAAGTCTGATTCTAAAACTTATACCGGTTCGGAAGGTTGCATTTGCTGAGAAGAGCCGGCAATAAACTCAGCAATTACTCTTTTCAAAACAAGTTTAAATTCATTACAAAATATTTTTTACATTCTAGTCGCACTGGCAACAATATGCGTGCACCGGCGCGGCGGCAATACTACAAAGTAGACTGAATCAATATTTAATAAGTAACTAGCAAACTTAAGCAGACCATCCCCCACAAGCAGCACCTGTTCATAAGTAGGACGCGTGTGGCAGCCATCGCCCTCCTCGCCATATTGGAGGGAAGTGGGCGACCCGTCACATTACGCTCTCGCAAGCAAAGGCCTTAAAAATCAGATCTTAATCAGATAAGCCGTTTCCGTGATTAAGTCAATATTAACAGATGTCAGAAACGCATTCTCTCGGCGGCCGCACTGAATCTTCTCGTCTCAGTGATAAAATCATTATCAAGGTAACAGAATGAAGTGTTTATGCATGTAATAGGTAATTTGGATAATGCCCATTAACAAAAATAACCTTGGCAAAATCTAAAATGAGTACATACTTAGCAACTGTTTCATGTTCTAATTTAATATGAAGGTAAGTAAGTAAGGGGCACGAGTGGTGAGCACGGATTGACACCTGCGCAGTAGTTAATTTTTCGGTCTGTTTGGCGGAATGAAGAACGGGGAGCGCCGACCTGCACACGATTGGTTCGTCAGTAATCGTCAGTCAATGCTCGTCGTCTATTGGATTCCTGCGTGTCATTTGGCCAAAAGTATACATGCGCGAACTAGCCCCCACTACTGCCTATTTGTGCTCACCATTCGTGCCTCATAATTTTTTTATTGTTATCAGTCATCTTGGGGCACGGTAGTGCTCCCGCCAAGACGGCCAAGCGAAGCCCAAGGGCACTACCTACCTTAACTCGAAGCGCTATCTATATCAGATAAACAAAATTCTCCTTCATATAATGTGTGGATGGATGGATGGATGGATAATATATGTCATTATGTATGTATGTATATATATTATCCATGTAAAAATAAATTTAATAAGTCCACACTTATTAAATTAATTTTTACATGGATAACTTTTCGACAGTGCGAGCCATATGGTCTCGTATTGGCAACATTTTACATGATAATGTTTTTGATTGGATCAATATATTTCTGTGGAGAAGAACTGATGAAAGCACTTGAATTTTTTTATGATCAATTTATTTCAAAATGTATCTTTGGTTTTTTGCATATAAAATAATGTTGACATGAGATTTTATTAAAAATACTATGAACACTTCAAGGGTTCCAATCCAGGAAAAAATATGTCTATGTATTTTTAACTAGCTAACCAAATAAAGATACCTTAACAAGAAAAGTTAAAAGTACCAAAAACATGTTCTTTGTTCAATTTATTTATTATTATTTATTATTAATTTGGTTGAAAACTTTAAGTTTATAGGAACCTACACCATTTTATTATATCTACCTATATTTACTCTTGCCGAAAACATTGTTAATCTAAGCACCTGCACATTATACCACCATATATTTAATATTACACATACATTTTCATTCCCGAAACTAGCTAACAAGTAAATATTTTAATAATAACTTTGTTTGTAATTAGGGGCTAATCAAGGCTATTTCACTGCGGCAGAGCCAATCCATCAATCAGAAAACAGAGAGTCCATTTCAAATGCTTTTAATATAACTTTTAAATCTTATTATTCAGGTGATGATGCAGTTGCAAACCCCAATATAGAAACCCTTGGCCCATAACTTCAAAAGGAATATTGTAAGGGGAAAATATTTACAGTCACAACTTTATTAGCTATTGGAATTCTTCCACTAACATACTTTGATCAGCTGCATAAATTTTAAGACTTGTGTGCATGAATAAGTGTGTTTGTTCTGAATCTGGGTGTAAGTATTAATATAAGTTTATATTTGGATGTTGTATATTAGTTATATATTACTCTACTATAGTTTGTGGACCAACAAGTCTCCATATTACTCTACTATAGTTTGTGGACCAACAAACTATGTAAAATATTTGTAGAATTCCACAATTAAAAATATTATTATTACTAGCTCAGTTAGAGAGTAGTGTTAGAGGTGCGATGTTGGAATTGGAGTATTATGTTTAAGAGGCTGTATGCAAAATTTTGCTGATTTTGCTGATTTACGTGATTTAACAATGGTGATTTCACAGTTAAAATACTGTATTTATACAAGTTTTAATTCACAATCTAAAATATCATTTTACTTATGATCTAATGAAGGAGCTGCCTCTATATTTTTATTATTTTATTTAATGCGAGATTAAGGTTATTTTAAAAGATTTTTTATTGCTAAACTATTGAACTTTTTCTTTTTTTCAGAAAATGGATTGTTTATAAATTGAAGTTTATTAATGAACAGGAGTTCTAAGTCGCCGAAATCAAAATCAATTCTTCACCCATTTTCTCTAAAATTTGACTAAGTTAAATATGGTTTTACTCAACATTATTATATTAAAGTGGTAAAAAGTGGTCCATATATTGTATAGATGAATTTCATAACAATATACTGTTATTTTTTTATACAGTTTAGACGTCGAAACGATTCGTAAATATGTGATATTCTAAACAGCCGCCAGTTTGGGGTCGATAAAGCAAAATTAAATAATAAAATTAAAAAGTAGCTAATTTATTAGATAATAATTAAAATGATCTTTCACAATGTGCATTAAAACTTATAGAAATACAGTATTTTAACCATAAAATCACATCTGTAAAGACACGTAAATAAGCTAAATCCGCGAAATTTAGCATACGGCCTTTAAAACAAATTTAAAAACAAAATATATTTTGGGGATATTCATAGTTTTTTTTTATTCTCTTAGTTTAGAGTCAGATGAATCCGATAAGAAAGTTCACGGGAAAAAAGTATGACAAAATATTTTCCAAAAAAACTTTGTATCTTCAAAACATTCTCTGGTGTTTGGAGAATTATCCCAAATGCTTTAATTGTGCAATTGAAAGAAATAGAACCACTTTCAGTATACCCATATTATGATACCTATAAAACTAATTATAATGATTTACAACAAATAGGTATGTACAAAATATTGAATGCTTGAAACAAGCTATGTTAAACTAATATTATTATAAGCTTATTTGTTATCTCTTCAAAATATTAACATTTTCATTGTTTTATTGAAGTATATTTGCTTTTTCTAATGCAAGTAGCCTCATTCATTGTCAATGTGTTGTTCCAAACCAAATAAAATATAAATAAATATCCTGGGATATTCCTCACAGTTCTCTGATCCCAAACTAAGCAAAGCTTGTACTATGGAAACCAGATAACTGGTGTAATACATATACTCCTTTTGTTTTGTAAATACATACTTAATATACATCATTACACCCAGACTCAGGACATACAGACATGTTCAGAAATGTTGTAAGATTCTACTTTGCTGAAAGTTGTTGCTAATTGCCAAGCTTTGTTTACACCATGTTTGAGCATTACAAGTAATAGCAGCGATTTCTATAAATGCAGATTTACAAGCAATGTTTGTATGAGAGGCCTAGTACAACATAAAATTAACACTAAATACATTACACTCAAAGTGAAAGTATCAATTCAAAGCAAAAGTTGACATCATTCACTGAAATAATACAACTGTATTAAATAAATAATAAATACATACTTCAGTTTCACGTAATTCACTGAAGAGCTAAGTCCCTTGCTTCATGTAATTAGAACAAAATAAACACTATTCTCGTACACATTAAGGAAATACACGATTTTATCTAAATCCACCAACAAGCAGTCCAACAGTCGACAATAAATGACACAATAAATGACGGATAGATTCAGTGCTGCCAATCGAATGAGCTATACAAAACCACAGACATATCAATTCGTATGTTTGTGTACAGAACATAATGTATAATCACTACTGCCGTTGGATGCATACATACAACTTACTAATCTGTGGGATGCATGGCACTGGCCAAAGAAATTGGACTTAGTCCAATGAGAAGTTTTCTTGTAGGTATTTAAAGAGTTGCTGCAAAATAACTAGGTGGCGCTGTCATCACCAAATTGAATTGTCAAATCAAAATATGCTGTCACATAACTTTAGTGTTGCCACATAGGCCAACAACGGAAGGTGTCCATCCTTTTTAATTCAAAATCAGCAATTGAAAAAAAAAAATACAGATTTCTTTTATTAAGTGTTAATTGATATTAATGGCAACCATGAACATGATTAAATGAAACCAAATTTCAGAGAAGCAAAACTTTATTTTCGTTGTTTTTTGGTAACAGCCTGTTTTTTTTCGTCCGAAATTAGTAATAAGAGGCGGCAGCACTGGTATGAGTGGATGTTTGTTTCCGTTGTTTGCGTTGTTTGTTTTGTTGTGGAAGTCACGCTTAAGGATTATTTGTTTCTATCATTCTATTATATATATATTCGTTTTTTTTTTATGTCAATAGGTTGACAAACAGGCAGACGGTCCACCTGATGGTAAGTGGTCACCGCCGCCTATGGACATTTGCAATACCAAGGGGATTGCCGATGTGTTGCCGACCTTGAAGAGCTCTTTTCACGCCTTTTTTGAAGAACCCCATATCGTAGCGCTGAGGGAAAACCGTAATGGGGAGGTCATTCCACATCCTAATGGTCCGCAGTAGGAACGTCCGACTGAACCGTTGTGTGGACGATCGAGGCGGCTCGAGGATATGAGGATGAACTCCACATCGCCGGCGAGCGGTGCGGTGGTAGAAGGGTGATGACGGCACCAGGTCGAAAAGTTCTTTAGAACACTCCCCATTATATAGGCGATAGAACACACAAAGGGAGCCTATATCCCTCCGAATGCTGAGAGGTTCCAAACCGCCAGTGAGTTCAGGATCGCCAACAATACGAGTGGCCCGCCTTTGCACCGAGGCAAGTGGATCGAGCTGATAAGCGGGTGCGCCTGCCCAGAGGTGTGAGCAGTACTCCATATGCGGCCTAACCTGCGCTTTATATAGCTGCAGCCGCTGGAGTGGTGTAAAGTACCACTTAGACCTATTAAGCACACCCAGCTTTTTTGAAGCCAGCTTGGCTTTACTCTCCAAATGACCTCGAAACTGGACATCACTCGCAATGTCGACACCGAGGATCCCGATACTCTTTGAGATGATGAGGGGAGTGTCTTCGAACTTTGGTGCAACTACGAAAGGGGTTTTTTTCGTGGAGAACGCGCAGACCTCCACCCTTGGAGCTCTTATCCACTGTGACCTTAGTGGTTCATCAGTTGGAAATGTAAGACGTCCCTTATTGGTACAATTCACAACTGCACAAACACGCATTTTCAATAGTTTTCAAATCATTCAAATCTAAGCTAAATTTCACAAAAGTTTTGAACAAAACACACATGATAGTGACATAATACTAGTTACAGACGATCCGACTGTCGGACGTCTGATGGTCAGGGCCGTGTGTAGCGCGGCAGGACTCTCTAAGTATATACTGTAGTCTTTGGGCAGGACGTCGAAAGCTTCCAACCGGTATTAGTAATAATTATGAGGGTCCTGCCGCACTATACACTTTCCTACGGCAGGACGTACCTTGGCCGAGTCTCATGCGTAATAATAAAAATAGGAGTCCGACATTGGAACGTCTGTTACCAGTATAAAGCCAAATAGTTATGGGCTGCGTTCAGTAACTACGCCGTGTGATCGCCCGAAGATCATCGTAGCGTTCAGTACCAGTTAAATAACATGTGTAGTAACTGAACGCACCCATGAAGTTACATAGTTTTTTTTTTTATTGAACTGACAGCAAGTTTCAGTCATATTAACGCCATCTATTGAGACTTAAAGAAAAGAAAATTAAATACCTACAAGAAAACTTCTCATTTCTTTGGCACTGGCAGCACTTTTCTCCTGTTAATTTCATTTAGCGATGGGTAACTAGCTGAAAACTATGGGTACCAAACCTTTGTACCAAACTAGCGAAGCGCTCGTGGTGTAGCATGATAAGCCGTTCTTATTCGATCGGCAAGTTAAGCTACTACCGTCGTGGTTGGTACCTGGATGGGTGACCGCCTAGTGGTATTTCATGTCGAGCGTTTCCGTGCTTCGGAAGGCACGTAAAGCCGTTAGTCCCGGATATCACTTAATTGTGATAGTCGTTTTTTGGAGGCCTTCTAGGCGGCTTGAAAACTCCAACAGTAGGTTGACCACTAGCCTACCTCCACCGATCCGCAGTGTTTACGCGTGGTGGAGTCCCTGCCCATTTCCTTTCACCCTCATTTGTGAAAGGAGGCCTGTGCTCGGCAGTGGGACATTATAGGCTGATGATGATGATGATGATGAACTAGCCGAAATAATATTTAATAAGTATTGTGACGTCAAGTTGTCTCAAAAAACCCGTGTTTTTTTTAGTACAATTTTACTAAAATGTATTTTATTATGGACACTGACAGTTACTGACAGAGCGGACCATGTGAAAGTGATTTATTGTGACTAGAACAAAAAATATTACTCGAGGCTGGTAAAAATAAGTCCTAGTAAAAAGAATTTGTAGGCCAAACTGAAAACTAAGGACATTGGAGAAGAATATAAAAAATCCTACTATTCTAAAGATAGCAAAAATGGTATTTTTTTTAATTTCCCCTTCTTTTTTTTCCTGTCTCCTGGATTTTAGGCAAAAATATACTTCTTTTTTGCAAGTTGGGGTTTTCAGCACTGACTGATTAAAAGCTACCCATCTCTAGAATAGCTAGATAGAATCTCTAATTTCATTACTACCTGCCTTTTGCAGTGATGCCAACTTAGCTACTTTATAGCTAGATCTAGCTATTTTTTGGTGTTAGACAGCTATAATTTAATGAAGCTTGTAGCAAAATTTATTTTTTCTAGCAACTTTTCAATACTTTCGAGTGTTCGTAATAGGCACAAACATAGTAATAGGGCACTGGGTCTCGAAAAAAAACTAAACGCGACGTTATAAGTCTGGGTGTGGGTATAGATCAGTAGCCTGGAATTCCTTTTCTACATTCAAACCGTATATTACTTCTATAGTAGTATATACTGTTGTGAGGAATTTTATCCGTGAAAAATAAAACCAATTATTTTTCCTTTAGACAGCTAATGTATATATTTTGACATGCTCTTATATTTTTTATTTGACAATACAAAAACCATAGAGAATAGTCAACCTCTAACATCCTCCCTTTTGTATAGTCTATTATAAAAAATAACAAATACTAATTTAACAAACAATGTAAACCAATCCGGTTCAATATTGTTGTCATAGATGGCCTGCTTAGAGCCTTTGTTAAGAAATCAGCACTTTGAAGTTGAGTACCAACGTGCTGAACCTTAAAGTCTTCCATCTGCAACTAGTTCTCTCACATAGAAGTGTCTGATTGCAATGTGCTTTGTTCTTCTGTGCAGTTCAGGATTTTGAGCCAATTTCACAGCAGCGTCATTATCAATTTGCAGTATGGGAACATTCTTCAGAGCAGAAATTTCATTAAATAGTCTTTGCAGCCATACTATTTCTCGTGCTGTTTCACTTGCTGCGACTATTTCAGCTTCGGTCGAGGAAATAGCAACCGATGACTGTTTACGACTTGCCCAGGTGATAGGTCCGCCAGCATATAAACAAAGGATGCCACTAGTCGAGCGACCGTCCTTGACATCTCCTGCGTGATCGGAGTCACTAAAACTTTCAAGTATTCCCGACTTGTAATCATTTTTATACGTTATTCCATAGCTTGATGTACCTTGTAGATAGCGCATTATTCGCTTTACCTTTAATACATCTTCTTTTGAAGGATTTTCTAAGTTTCTGGAAACGACACCGACAGCGTAGGCAATATCAGGTCGTGTTCCTACCATGAGGTAAGCTAAGGCACCAACAGCTTGCCTATAAGGATATGACTTCTCGTCTATTCCCTCTCTTTCAGACTGTCGTAGTTCCGAATCTCTGATAATTGGCGTAGTTACTGATTTACAGCTGCTCATCGCAAACCTAGCTAAAACCTTTTCAGTGTAATGTTTCTGCATTATACTTATGGAGCCATCATCTTTGTATGTATAGTAGTTGCAAACCTAGATAGTAGTCTGCAGGCTTTACGGTTATCTTAAACCTTCGTTTAAGTTCTGCCATAAACTTATCTGCATCCTTCTGTTTTGTTGCAGCTACGAGTCCGTCATCGACATATAATGCCAATAAGATTTTATTCTGCAATCGCTTTCGAATAAATAAGCAAGGATCAGTTTGACTTTGTTGAAAGCCTATGGTCTTCAAGTAATCCACGATGCACTTATTCCAACATCTTGGTGCTTGCTTAAGTCCGTATAGACTTCTCTTTAACTTGCAAACTCGTTTAGTTCCGTCATTGATACCTTCTGGCTGTTTCATGTATATCTCTTCATTGATAGACCCATTTAGAAAGGCAGTCGTGACATCAAATTGAGTAAGCGATAAACCTTCGTTTGCAGCAACGCTTATGATCGATCTGATTGTCGTCATTTTTGCAACATAAACGTTTCGTCAAAGTCAACTCCGGGTTGTTGGGAAAAACCTCGAGCAACAAGCCTTGCTTTGTATTTGTCGATTGTACCATCAGCGTTCGTTTTGATTTTATAGATCCATTTGCACGAGATAGCTTTGCGATCCTTGGGTAGATCAACTAGAGACCAGGTTTTATTTTCTTCTAAAGACTTTATTTCACTTTTCATTGCTTTTAGCCAATGCTCCTTATCTTGACTCTGTAGTACGTCAGTATATGTTGTAGGTTCGTCATTTTCAGTCCTATCATCTACTGATATCATTACGTAGTCACCAAGTCTTGCAGGTGGTCTTAGCTTTGATCTGTCTCGAAGAGTTATTCGTCCTTCATTCTCTATTTCTCGATCTGGCAAAATCTCATCGTTTACTTCCAAGCGTTCTGGTAATGTTTGATCTGATAAATCGTTGTCCACATCATCAGTTTCATCACGCTCATCTTGAGTTTCCGAAGATAATTCTGGGATTCCGTTAATTATCTCTGTATCAAGTGTATCTTCTAACGGTTCAGGAGGTATACACTCTTGAAATGTATCTGTACTTTCACCTACTTCCTCCCTTACATCATGAATCGTTCGATCATTCTCCTCCCTTGCAAAAATATTCGTTGGTAATCGTAGACTTATTTCCATCTCAGAGTTTTCCTCAACAGATTTTGATCCTATATTCAATTTCGTGTCAGATCTGCCGATTGCTGACTCTTGAAATACTACGTCTCTTGATCGTACCAGTGAATTTCCATTCAGAAGACGATACCCGTCATCATTATCATAACCGATCAATAAACATTTTTCTGCTTTCTTGTCCAATTTCGTACGCTTTTGCTTGGGTACATGGGCGTAACAAGGACTTCCAATGATTCTTAAATGACTTATCTTTGGTTTCTTGTTAAACCATAATTCGTATGGTGATTTACCATCAATAGGAGTGGGTCCTGTACGATTCAGCACATACGCTGCGGTATTTATAAGTTCTGCCCAACAGGCAATAGGCAACTCTTCGTGCGCGTACATCATGGCACGTGCGGCTTCGACAAGCGTTCTATTCTCTCGTTCACTACAGCCATTTTGCTGTGGCGTATATGGCATAATCAATCTATGCTTGATGCCATACCTTTGTAGTATTGTTCGAGTTTTCTCGTTATCGAACTCTCCACCATTGTCGCTTAATAGTTCTTTTACAACATGACCAGCTACCTTGCTTTCTTCTAGCATCAGTTGAAGCTTTGAATGGACTTCAGACTTCTGTTTCATGAAGTATACATAGCGGTATTTGCTGAAATCATCTTTAAATAGAACGAAATAGCGATATCCTTTGTAAGAAAATGGAAAAGGTCCACACACGTCTGAATGTATGATCTCGCCAGGAATGTTTGCTCTGTCTCTGGTTCCAAAAGATCGTCTTTGCATTTTTCCAAATTTACAACCTTCACAACATTCATGTGTATTATTCGGTACCTTAATCTTCAGTTCCCTTTCAATAAGCTTCTTTACATGCGTTTTGCTTTGGTGTACAAGTCTCTCATGATAAATCTGTAATAAATCCTGGCGTGTCAGTGCATTAATTTCGACTAGAATTGGTGGCATTACATTCTTCACATTAAGTTTAAATAGCCCTCCTCTTTTCTTTCGAAAAGCTGTAACTTTGACTTGACCTTTGGATAGTAATTTACAGAACTCAGGTTCAGATTCAAATAAACTTTGCGGTAATCTATCTTGCGCTGCCAATAATGAGAATAAATTTTTCTGCAGTGTTGGCACGCACCACACATCGCATAAGGTTATAATTTCTTTATGATCTCCAACCATGGCCTCAAGCTTTATGTTACCTTTGCCAGTAGCATTCACTTTTTCACCATTTGCTGTCATAACGGTATTCTTTGAGCCAAAAACTTCAAACGTATGAAATAAATCTCTCCTGAATGTGACGTGGCTTGTAGCTCCACTGTCCAGATACCAATTATCTTTGTCAGGGTATAAGCATCTATCAACGTTCATTAGGACTGTACTATTTACATTATTTGTATCTGTGTTTGGCTTGGGAGGTCGTCCATCTCTCAACCACTTAGAGCATTTTCTTACCTTGTGTCCTTCTTGACCACAATAATTGCACTTAATCTTTTTGTTGTAAGCCTTGTTTACTTTCTTCTGAAAAGATTTTACTGTAAGAGCTTGGTTACTCACACTTGTAGACGTAGAAGCCTGTGTATCTATGTTTCTTTCAAAGGCACAGAGTTGTGAGGTTAGTCTCTCTATAGTCCTCTCCTTTTTACTCATAAGTAGCCAACTAGATTTGAAAGTAAGGTATTCCTCTGGTAAAGTATCTAAAATCTTACATATCAGTAGTACCTCTGGTAATTCATTGTTTCCTTCTAGCTTCGTAATTTCTTTGTGCAGTTTGAACCAAATATTCTTTAACTTTGAAAGATGTGTCATCAACAGATGATTATTTAGCTTTGTATACTTATTTTAATTTATTATATAAGTCATCAATACCTAATTCTATATTAAATAATAATTGTTTTGACTAATATTAATAACAAAGATGGCGCTGCACTTATTTTTCAATAGTACATACACATACATTACATATGCATTATATATATATATACATACATTATACATTTTTCATAGTACTTAATATAAAAGAGCCTGCAGCGCCATTTTAAGCTCAGTCGTCATTTTGCCGTCGAACGTAACGTTTCATATAAAAATGTTAAGTGAAGTTTTTATAATAAAAAGTTCCGTGTTATAATATAGTATATTGTGCAGTGCAGTGTTTGTTTGATTGGATAAAATATATTATTGAATGAGTGAGTACGTTATTATTTTTACAGTCTCAAAAGCTAATTTACCCCATAGCTTTAACATCTCAGAAGCGGGATGACTACCGCGCAGACCCACACAAGTGATTTTAAATAATAATTGAGATCACGTGTTTTATGTATATATATATTTTTTTTCTTGTTCTTATGTGTATTTTTTTAATTATTATTATTATTCCATGGAAAATGTTTTTTTTTTGGAGTGGTGCATGGTCGGTATTCTCTTTCGACAAATTAATGTCAACATGTAAGAGTCTATATAATACTTACATCATCCTAATTATATTATTTATTATACCTAATAATTTAATGAAGTTCTGAAAAGCTTAACCTATGGGCCACAGTTTCATTACAATATGTTATTACTGAAAGCCATTATGCAACATTAGAAAAATTACACAGTACCTACAACATAATAATAAAAAGTAATAAAAAAAAATAAAAAAAAAAAAAAAAAAAAAACTTATTATTATGTATTTATTATTCTTATACATTTGCTAAGATGATTTACTACAATTAATGTCTTGGAATTCCCTATTACATCTATTATAGCATTCTTTACTTGGAAGCAATAAGTGCTACCACTTGATTGGTGTACCTTCTTACTACAACTAACTTGTGGTAGCGGTTTACTATGCAATCAATACTTTGTGTTTAAGTGAATTCAACGGAAAAACTGGGTGGTTCAGTGAAGGCACTCTGATAAGGATCAGAGACCCAATTCTCACTTCCCTCGAGCTGGCCTTCGAATCGAACTTGCATTGCGGGTACAATTTCGACAGTAAAGTTTCGGGGGGCGGAGTAAATTTTTCAATTCCTGTGTTCTCGGCACTAGTCGAACTGGCCCTCGAGGTGGTTAGGATTAGTGTTAGCCATATGATAGATACAAATTACACGATGCGTTTTGTTATCGTACGCGATAACATGATGTCTTAAATTAAATTCTGGAAAGATTTTAATGACTATGAAATATTAAAACATTGTTTCACATTTTTTATAAGTACCTATCTTGATATAGCCGGAATTCATAAAGTAATCAATTTTATTTAATAATTATATATTGGTTTAGCAAGTATTGGGTTTATCTGTCATTACGTTTCCAAATGACAGCTTGTCTATTAGACGTGTGATGGTTCGCATTCGAAATGCGTTTCGAGTGGTCCCGACCAGTCGAAGCGGTTCGAGCGCTGGCCCTCTAAAGGCTTCGAAATTGTCAGAGTAGCCTAGCTTGATTTTCGCTCGAATAAAGTACGAGTTCGAACTTTGTTTCGAACATGTGACGAATTCGAGTGCGTGAGAGTTGGCTCCCTGGGCCTAATATGAATGAATTTGAATTGAATAAATACATTTGAATGAGAAGTTTTCTTGTAGGTATTTAAAGAGTTGCTACAAAATAACTAGGTGGCGCTGTCATCACCAAATTGAATTGTCAAATCAAAATATGCTGTCACATAACTTTAGTGTTGCCACACAGGCCAACAACGGAAGGTGTCCATCGTTATTAATTCAAAATCGACAATTGAAAAAAAATATATATACAGATTTCTTTTATTAAGTGTTAATTGATATTAATGGCAACCATGAACATGATTAAATGAAACCAAATTTCAGAGGAGCAAAACTTAATTTTCGTTGCTTTTTGGTAACTACCTGGTTTTTTTTCGTCCGAAATTAGTAATAAGAGGCGGCAGCACTGGTATGAGTGGATGTTTGTTTCCGTTGTTTGTTTTGTTGTGGAAGTCACGCTTAAGGATTATTTGTTTCTATCATTGTTTTGATATTCGTTGGACATCCACCCTTGTTGCTCTTATCCACTGTGACCTTAGTGGTTCATCAGTTGGAAATGTAAGACGTCCCTTATTGGTACAATTCACAACTGCACAAACACGCATTTTCAATAGTTTTCAATACATTCAAATCTAAGCTAAATTTCACAAAAGTTTTGAACAAATCACACATGATAGTGACATAATACTAGTTACAGACGATCCGACTGTCGGACGTCTGATGGTCAGGGCCGTGTGTAGCGCGGCAGGACTCTCTAAGTATATACTGTAGTCTTTGGGCAGGACGTCGAAAGCTTCCAACCGGTATTAGTAATAATTATGAGGGTCCTGCCGCACTACACACTTTCCTACGGCAGGTCCTACCTTGGCCTTGTCTCCTGCGTAATAATAAAAATAGGAGTCCGACATTGGAACGTCTGTTACCAGTATAAAGCCAAATAGTTATGGGCTGCGTTCAGTAACTACGCCGTGTGATCGCCCGAAGATCATCGTAGCGTTCAGTAACAGTTCAATAACATGTGTAGTAACTGAACGCACCCATGAAGTTACATAGTATTTTTTTTTATTGAACTGACAGCAAGATACTTCGTTTCAGTCATATTAACGCCATCTATTGAGACTTAAAGAAAAGAAAATTAAATACCTACAAGAAAACTTCTCATTGAATTTTAATTTGAACGGCAACCAATCGCCGAATTCAATAAATACTTTTGAATTTGAATTGGATTTGAATTTGAACGGGGCAACCAACCGCCGATCCTGCTCAACCTACGACGATTGCAACCGGAAGCCAGCAGGTGGACTGACTGCCAGGTCAAACGCCATTCATGCAGCTGCCCGGGACGACCACCACTGCTGTGGCCGATCCAACCGCCCCGCTCGGGCAGTCATGCCGGGCGCCGCCTGCGCGTCTGTATTGGGCGCCGCTCGCGCAGTCGCGCCGCGCTGGGTGCCGCCCGCGCAGCCCTATTGGGCGCCACCCGCACAGTCATGCCGAGCACCGCCTGCGCAGCCAAAGTGGGTGCCGCTCGCGCAGTCGCGCTGGGTGCCGCCCGCGCAGCCGTATTAAGCGCCACTCGCGCGGTCGTGCTGGGCGCCGCTCACGCGGTCGTGCTAGGCACCAATCGTGCGGCCGTGCCGAGCACTGCTCGCGCAATCGAGCTGACCGTCGCTCGCTCTCCGCCTTTCACACTGTCAAGCTGACGGCCGCTTACGCAGCCGTGCCAAACAGGACAACCAGCCATTGGACATGGCAGTATCGGGTAAAACCGTCCATAAATATGACGTAATATCTTGAGCCTGCTTGTGTCTGACATTCGAAAGGTGCACAGACACCACTGTGAATTATTTCCAGCACTTGCGTTCTGTAGAGATCATCATGTCTTGTGAAAGGTAATCTTGACAGCTTGCCTTTAATGCAGGCTTCCATCTTTTTGCCGTTCCATTTCAGACCGTATATAAGGTCATATGTAGCCATGTATAATGTATGTGGTCCTGATCAGGTCTTCTTTAGTATGGCCAAGTTTATGACACCATTCCGTAATATCATGTTATCTTGCCTACAGGCAGTGAGTCGACTGACATATCAGTTCAGAAACAAGTATCGTTAAAGTACCGTCTTTTCTGTGGTAAACCTACTTACCTTTCCCTTACCTTTAATTTTGGTTTTATTCTTGTTTGACACCAACTTCAGGATACCGACGTATCACCGCACATATGAGAAGAACAGCCACTATTTAGACACCATACATTTTCATTGATGTTTGGATTTTCAGTATTCAAGCAGACGTTGAAGTTATTTATTTCATGTCCGCTCGTTTACTCATTTACTTCGCTCGGCTTGTTGCCCAACAGGCCTCAGTAGTCACCCTTCATTTGCTACCCTATCATAGTGGTTTTATTTTTTTTGAAGAGACATGCGTCTGTTTTCAGATTAAGCGCTACCATTTCTGGTCTGGTATTCTTCCAGAATTTTAATTTTAAATCACGTCAGGATTAGGCAATTGTCTCTAGACAATTACAGTCCTGAATACTGAGCGGTTCTGGGGGTATTTTTTATATCCATATCAGCGATCTTATTACCGATGTTCATGTAATTCCATTGAGTCTTAAATGTTTTGATTTTATTTTATCTTTTGTTGCGTACCTATGTAGGTATAGTTCTGTGGTGTTGTGTGTATGTCAAAATAAATGTTTTTCCTTTCTTTCTTTGAGTTGTTTATGTGATCACTAATATCTTCGTCATTTGACAATCACTTGAGAACTAGCCGTTTTATTGCCTTTCTTCCGGATCCGGTGCTTTGATAAATAGTTTTTTTTTGTCATAGACGGATTTGGCTGACCTGCATATCTTTATTTGTTTCAATCCTGACGGGGATAAGAGAAGTAATATTTCAACTCTTGCCTTCACGTCTTCTTTTATGAATGCCAATTTTGCGGCTGCATCCGCGTCTGATAACAACCATTTTCGCCGCTTACTATGTCTCAGTAATATTTTTGTCGGCACCATATGTCATAGTTTGACTTTTTAGCAGTTCTAAATTGCAATAATCATCGATGTCATTTTACGTACCTATTTATTTGTTGTTGCTGTATTTTTGATAATCACGCTCTGCTACCACTTGATGGGGTTAATTAACGTGGAAGGACTTCTACGAATATTATTTTAAAAGGTTAAGAGAAATAAACTAGCGACAGTACGGTAGCCAGTACTCAAGAACGTTTAAAATTCTGTTAGAATTCTAATTGACTCAGATCTTATTTAATTTCGTTGATAAAAAGAGATAAGAAACTATTTTATAGTGAGGGCTTATAAGCTATTTAGGATAAAGTCCTGTAGGGAATGGTGGCAAGTCCGTTGGTAAGATTTCAATGTCAATCATGATGATACTGAACATTTCTTGGTAGACGAATTCTAGAGAAGGTGAAATCGTTATACTGGTTTTTAATTGGCTAAACTGAATAAATTACTATTTTGATTTCGATGACTCCCAACGATTCCTCTGAAGAGGGCTCATGATGGTTCGGTAGTCATGATCTGTGACTGCCTATGTAGTGGTATTTCACAGATAAGGAAAATAATTCATGATTCAGTTCAGTTGCAGGCTTTTAAAAAAAATAAAAAAAAATTATTGACTACCTAGGTCCTCATAATTTTGGACTACCTCGATCCCCATAATTTTGGACTACCTTGGTCACCAAATTTTGGACTACCTTGGTCACCACTGTGTCCCCATAATTTTGGACTACCTCGGTCCCCATAATTTTGGACTACCTCGGTCCCCATAATATTGGACTACCTCGGTCCCCATAGTTTTGTACTACCTGGATCCTTATAATTGTGTACTACCATGGTCCTTAAGTTTATTTGTAATATAGACAAATGGATACACAATTACGATAAAACTTGATTTAGTGGTACCTGGATAAGTGAGAAACCTCCATATCTGAGACTACATGAGTCCCAGCTATGTGGTCCTGACACATTGGGACTGAATTGCCTCTTGTTTGTGGGACAACACAAACATCTATATCTGGAAGGGATTAGTTCGTTTGTATTTATGGTCATCTTTATTTCTATAATTGGGATAGCGAGTGTGTTTTACCTCTTTTACGAAGACTATATTTTAAAGAAAATGCACAGCTATTTAGAAATGTCTACAATTGAATACATGAGGAGATTAAAATGGCGATGGACTGGACATATGTTGCGCGACAATAAAGGAAAATGGACAAAAGATGAAACAGAATGGTACCCACGAGAGGGAAAACGAAATAAAGGAAGGCAAAGAAAACGATGGGAGGATGATATAAAAGAAGTGGCAGGACCGATTTGGCGACGACTAACACAAGACAGAAAAGAGTGGAAGTCTCTAGAGGAGGCCTTTGTCAAAGGGCAAGCTGATGTCATACAATAAATAAAAAGCACGTGATATTAATTTAAATAGTTTATTTACAGTGTGCATGCAAATACCTATAATAAAGATTAAATAAATTGTTAATTATGTATACCTAAGTAATAATGAAATGTAAATGTTAATTATCAGCAATAAAGGCTATCTATCTATCTATGTATCTGTAAATGTAAAAGATATTAATTTATGCCTGGATGTCTGAGACACTGGGACTACCTCTTTGAGTAAGACAAATTTCCAAGTCCCTTGGGATCCTAGTTATTCAGGTTTTAGTGTATATGGGACTTTCCTGGTCCCTTTATAATTGTTAGATTTGCAGTCTAGCAAAAAGTTGAGAAATGTAACAAATTTTTGGTATGCTGACAACATTGTATTACTAGTAGTACTAGTTTCTCATTTTGTACCTTATTACCTATCTCATTTTTTATCATCCCATTTTTGATTTCATGCTAATGCTTACCTAAAATAGTTTTATTTAAATTAATAGTGTTACTTGATTAAATTTTGGCAAGATAAATATCTATTTACCAAGTCACAGCTGTATTAGTTCAGTGGTTATTTACCTACTTATAATATATGAAATAGGCTTTTGCTGAGAAGAGCCGACAATGTACACGGCAATTATGCTTTTCAAAAGCAAACTTGGATGTATTACATTAAATGCGTGGTGATGTAGAACAGACATTCCAAACCTTAATTTAAAAGTTTTAGAAATATTGGTTAATTCGATAGAAACTAATGGCAAAGCAATAATATTATAATAAAAAGATATAGATATCGCACTAACGCACACTAATTGTTGCAGACAAATTCAGACAATTGTCTAGGCCTACATATAGCTATCTCTTTCTGTACCATACGTTCCGTATTATCTATCGCATTCCTAATTCAACAATAACTGAACACCGCTTAGTATGAGGGTAGCTTATCTCTATTATAATATCATTGTAGCAAGGTATCAAAACTGCAGAGACTCCTTCATTATTTTCTATACTTTCTTGCCAAGCTGTAAGAACATGCCTAGCCCAATTTTTTGTTTGTAACCGTGTATAGAAACTACTATCAATTAATTGTCATTATTTTGAGTAGTTGAATTAAATATATAACCAGTCGTACGAGGTCGTACTATATAACTTGGATGGCCGACTGTCATCAACAGATGATTATTTAGCTTTGTATACTTATTTTAATTTATTATATAAGTCATCAATACCTAATTCTATATTAAATAATAATTGTTTTGACTAATATTAATAACAAAGATGGCGCTGCACTTATTTTTCAAACGCTACCGTCATAGTACTTAATATAAAAGAGCCTGCAGCGCCATTTTAAGCTCAGTCGTCATTTTGCCGTCGAACGTAACGTTTCATATAAAAATGTTAAGTGAAGTTTTTATAATAAAAAGTTCCGTGTTATAATATAGTATATTGTGCAGTGCAGTGTTTGTTTGATTGGATAAAATATATTATTGAATGAGTGAGTACGTTATTATTTTTACAGTCTCAAAAGCTAATTTACCCCATAGCTTTAACAGATGTATAGCCATATTGTCATCCAGTTGCTTCTTGTACTCAAAAAACTTTAGACAATTTTCATAAACTAGATCTTCACTATCTCCGTCAAACAGTCTTTTAAGTTCTTCCCAAACTTCTTTTGACGACTCATAACGCATTATTCTTTGCACGATTTCGTCTTTCATGTTGCTTGTTAGAATGATAAGTATCATGCTATCTAGTTCTTGAAACTTTTCTGAAGCAGTTTTGTCATCTGTATCTGTACATAAAGCTTTTTCATATCTACCTTCTAATAGATCTATGGCTTTTGGGATTCCCTTCAGTAACATAGATATTTTATACTTCCATATCAACCAATTGGTGCCATCTAGGTTTCCAATGTTAAATCTCGTGATATCTGGTTTGGTTGCCATATTCACTAATAAACACTGTTATCGTATTTTATAATAAATAATATCGATCTTATAATCCTAAACGCTCTGCTACCATGATGTGAGGAATTTTATCCGTGAAAAATAAAACCAATTATTTTTCCTTTAGACAGCTAATGTATATATCAAAGAGAATATAACGCTACGCTAAGGTATATATTTTGACATGCTCTTATATTTTTTATTTGACAATACAAAAACCATAGAGAATAGTCAACCTCTAACATATACTACCTGTATTCTGCCACTTCTGTCTTGTTTCGTTTTATTTATCAAAATCATAGAATACTATTACTCTGGCGAGATCAAAATAATGCTCGCGTAAATGAAAGTACAGTAGCTAACTAGCTACTAGCTAAAGCTAGCAGTTGGCAACACTGGCCATTTGTTTGTTGGCATTTGGATCAATTTTCTCTCCTATATTTATATAGATTTGAATTTGAATGTGGCTTCAATTAAAGTATCCTGCTGAAACTCTGTAACAAACAAGACTATGAATATCTCTATAGAAAAGAAAAGGTCTGATTGTGCTGCCTTGCCAAAAGGTTGGCAAAGGGAAGAAATTTTAAGAAAATCTGGGCTATCTGCTGGCAAAGTTGATGTTTACTATTACAGGTATGTGACCGAATGAGTCCTAAATGATGGATGTGTACATAATCATAATATTAATCTTCAATATTTTAGAAACTTACTGAATAATCTTTTGGAGTTTAAGTGCAAGCTCAGTAATCCACAAATAACACCCTCACTAGTCAACTACAAAGTTTTTAGTAAAACATTTCAAATAATGTGATTGAGAGGAAACACTACGCTGAACTTAAGATTTATGAACTTGCACTTTAGTATTGAACAGCAAGATCATTTTTATTCTCATTCTTAGTATCATGACCATTATTGAATGTGGAAAAGTTAACCAAAAAGAACTTAAACCTCATTACTAAAATCACCCATTGGGATAATTTCTCTAATAAATATTTTGTTTGTCATATGTTTAAAAAAAATCATAGCATATAATAAGTGAAACTGACCATTGGCATTACATTACTAAATGAGAGATAAATGCTTAACGCATATTTTGTATCAGAACATTGGTTAACCATTGTACCATGACAATGAATTTTCTATAGCCCAACAGGTAAAAAGTTTCGCAGTAAACCCGAGCTAGTTCGTTATCTCGGTGATAGTATGGACCTATCATGTTTCGACTTTCAGCAGGGTCAGATAAACACAATGCTGCTGTGCAAGGCCAAGAAAGCACGTGCGCAGTTTGATTACAGGTTCCCATATTGGTGTCATACCTTCTTTCACTTGTGTTGTGATCATTAGTGCAGTCCTGTGCTTTGTGTTCCATATCTGTCTTATTACGCAGAATAGAAGCTTGTTGTAATCTGTGTGCTAGACGCAGCTGAGTACCCTTAATTTGTGAACAATGATAATTTAGTAGTTTTACGCTTTTTACACAGAAAATAATTGGTGTGAAACAAAAGTATTATGGCACTATTACACCAAAAATGCACAGCTTTAGATACAAATCAGTGCTAGTAACCCAAGGATTATGAACTTTGTTTCAATTGGCATAGGCTTCATAGTGCTTTACCATTTCACAGTTCATTGTCATACTCAAATCCACCATGCAGCTTTTCTTATACATATTTTCTCTATTGTGAACTATTAGTGGTAATAACCCCAACTGAGTAATTGCACCACTAGCTGACAATGCTTTACACATTAGACGAATAGAGATGCGGCCTGGGTTACAAAATTATAATTAGTCCATCAATTAGATTATCAAAAAATTAATAACATATTATTTGCTTGACAAACTTAAAGCATGTCCAAGTTCAGGAGTGGGGGCTTGTAATGTCACTTGTTTATGAAAAGTGTACCATTGCGTGAGGTCACATGGAAATGCAACACACCATATTTTCGTTCTTTTTTTTTGATTGACAAAGAGTGTTTTTTGATAATGTTAATGATGCAACTAATTTGAATATTCCAGGCCGCTAACCTATTGTTTCCTACACATTGTAAGAGTTTTAAATGTATGGTTTTTCCACCTGTGTTATTTTTTTCGTTGGTTGTGTCTTGAGGTATTTTATTTTGTGAATAATCCGTTTTTTGCATGTCATCTAGTAACACTTGTAGTTTTAGCAAATTCCATTACTTCTTAATACTATTACCAGTTTAACTATGCGGGTGCTAAGAGTTTTATAAGCCAGTTCCAATCAATTTGATCCCCATTCTACTTGTATATATATGTGGGGTTATTTGAAAAAATAAAAAAAACATATAGCCATTTGTTTTGTATGAATAGCATGCCTGGTGTATGAAAATTACATAGCATGGCTAGTAGGTCGGATATATAGCAGGTATTTAGTATATTATGTTTAATGGAGATTTGATAGTCTTATAATATTAAAGGAATATTAACCAAAATAAATCTGTCAATAGACCATAGAGCATAGATAATAGCTTTTAATACATAAATAAATAAGTATACTTCTTTAATGTTCGGTTCATTAAAAGTTAAAAAAAATATAATTTATTAGAAAAATCAGTGCACATTTAGTCTTAATATGGGCATGTCAAGTTTAGTTTTATTCTTTTTAATTCTAAAGTTGGTACAGTAATACTTTGCCTTATAGTTGTGTATGCTAACTTACTAACATATACCCCCTTATTACAAAACATGGTTTAAAGTAAAGCCAGGTTTAACTGTCATTTGGTCACTTTCTAACGTCATATAATAAAAAGGGACGAGGCTATTTTAAAACCTGGTTTTCCTTTAAACCATGTTTTGTAATAAGGTGCATTGTGTTTAAGTTAATGTTTGTTTAGATAAATATTTTTTGATGACTAGCTAAGCAACTAATTTATTTATTGATAGGGTGTACCCATTATATTTGCATATATGCTTTAAATGGTATCGCCATATCTAACAGGTGAAGGTAAAAAGAAACTGGGGGTTTAGCTAGATAAGTTGGATGTCGAAAATTGTCTTTTCCACTAGACAATCAACTTTTTGTATGAGATTGACATTTGAAATCAAAATTGATGTTTTATGTCAATGCAATACAAAAGTGAAGAGATTTCTGCAGGGTCGGCAACGCGCACGTGATACCCCTGGTGTTGCAAGCGTCCATAGGCTACGGTAACCGTTTACCATCAGGCGGGCCGTATGCTTGTTTGCCACCTAAGTGGAATAAAAAAAAAAAGACTAGTAAATAGAAATCCTTCTCTTTAATGGGCACATAATGTACAATAGAACTACACATAGTCCCCCTATATGATAACAAAAAGTTGAGGTGCTTGTAATATGTAGTAATTTTGAAGCTAAAATTTCAGCTATTACCATATCTGGTATGATAACTAGGCCGACGGTGCACACACAAAGTCTAGAAACTGGCTCTCAAGTTCAGCTGCCAGGAGACTGGTTGATGCTTGACAGTTTTTTTACTTGAGAGTGGTAGCCATTCTAGCCGGTAGTCCTTCCACCGTATTATGGTTTCCTCAACACAATTTCTTCACTGAAAACTCAAGTTGACCGTTTGACATAATTTTTACATCTGCATGTCATTTTATTTGTGGCATGATTCTTCCTATTGTGTTTATAATTTAATTTCATGATTAAGCTATATAGGTACTTTCAAGTAAAAACTACGTATGTTGGAAACTTTCCCACAATTTAATTATAAGTTGTTTGGTAAGATGAGATTATTTAAACCCTTTCCTTCAAAATAAAACCTATATTCAGTCCACATAATGTTATATCACGGAATATTTCAGAGTCATTATTATTAGAACTTCGCAGGCACTTTTGAAACGTCTGACTCTAATACCAGTTCGGATGGTTGCATTTGCTGAGAAGGGCCGGCAATAAACTCAGCAATTCAAAACAAACTTAGATTCATACATAATATTTACATTCTAATCGCACTGTATTGCTTAGTAGTTAAGCTGTAATATTCAAAGCCAGGGTAAACCATTTAACTATACTGTATGAGTTTTTTACGCTAACGTAACGTAATCTATACTCGCTGGCGACTACGGTGAATATTTTGCATGACGAGCACTCTAGTGGACACTTTTGGAAGCATTTCATACAAAAAAAATCACCGTAGTCGCTAGAGACTGTAGATTACGTAAGCGTAGGAAACTCATGGTAGGTCAGCTCACTTCTATGGAAAAAAATAAAGTGTGTCTCTTGCCTAACCTATGCTGCAAATCATGTATCACTTGCCGTAGGTTAACCAATATCTGAAATACTAATAATATATTTAAATGCAGGGGTGTTCGCTCTGATGCGTCTTTGGTACCTCCGATCCGCCAGACCGCCTCGATTTTCAAACAACCGGTGACTGTGTATAAAACACAGGAGAGCAAAGTCAAGACTGATTTAAAACATGGTACACAGGAGAAGCCTAAACAGTTATTTTGGGAGAAGAGGCTAGAAGTGAGTATAAAACGGATATCGTACCTTATTACCTTAAAATATGGTATTTTTTAGATGAATTAGAGGGATATTCTAGGGAAGTATAGTATGTGTTAATCTATGGTAGGTATGATCAATCTATTCCTTGACCATTCATTAAAAGAAAAAAAATGATGTTTAAGATTGCCAAAGAAAATTAACTGTATCACATTTTCACATTACAATAAGGTTTAATACAAAAGTTTGACACTAGTTGCGCTCCGCGGTTACACTCGCGTACCCGAAGGATATTCTACCCTACCCTACCGTTAAGTTTTCTTATATTTTCTACGCAACTTTCTTAATTTTATTTTCCATTAAAACTATCTCCAGTGTATTAGAAAACTTAAAAGAAACCGACCAAGTACGAGTCGGACTGGTACATGGAGGGTTCCGTACAATAATAATGTAACCTTACTCAAATTGACTGTGAAATGAATTGTAGGCGCAAAATTTAAAAGTACCAAAATTTAACTTAATATTCATCATTTTTTAATTTTCCGAATTTTCCCTTTACTTGTGCGAAAGTCTAATTTCTAATTTGATTTTTATACACCTAATAGGTACTATACACCTCAGTATCTGGTGTACATTTCAACTTGCTAGGTCCACCCGTTCTTGAGAAAATCGGTGGTGACACACGGACAAGAGAGTGATCTTATAAGGATTCCTTTTTTACCTTTACGGAACCCTAAAAAGATGGCTAATATTTGTAAAGTCGTTCTCAAGTTATGACGTCACCAAGGAAAATAGGGATTAATTTTTATAACTATACTAGCTTCTGCCCGCGGCTTCGCCCGCGTGGCCTACAGGAAACAAATGACACATTTTTCTTCAAAAACAACCATAATAAGTGCTCTCACTCCCTCTCAATTGTTTTTTTTCTTATTTAAGCCCTATTGACTCTGTTAGGAATCTCCCATTTCGGAAAAACTGTGATACACGTGACCTTTCTTAGTGGATACGTACGTACACTTCATTTGTACAAAGGACAGTTCTCTGAAGAATTGTTTGATCTGATTCCCACGGGCTACCTTCTACCATCGCAACTCTCGCCATCGACGGGAAGTCCATACTCATATATTGGAAAAAGGGTGTGAAGATATTTCTGTAGGGTCGGCAACGCACGTGTGATACCTACGGTGACCGCTTACCATCAGGCGGGCCGTATGCTTGTGTGACACCTTAGTATTAAATTTAAATATGAAATAATAATTTAAAAATTGCCCGTAGCAGACGGGCAGATCGACGGGCGGAGATCTATCCAAAAGTTCAAACAGACAGCTGAGAATTTTTCTTGTGGCATACAGACAGATAGATGGGCGGCAGTAGGCTTCTTAATAACATGATACACATGTACATTATTTTTACTTCAATACAAAATTGTGTGAATACAAAATTTCATCCCCCTTTACACCCCTTCAAGGATTGAAATTCGAAAAACGCGATATAAGTTCCGTTAGTTTCCAACCATAAGCAAAAATAATAAATTTTGTGATTTTTACTCCGAAAATAAAGAACTTCAAATTCAAAATTGAATCCCCCATTTCACCCCTTAAGAGTTCAAATTCCAACAACACTGATATTCGTTGCCTTCGTTTCCAACTATAAGCTCAAATAATAAATTTAGTATACTTCAAGTATACACAACTTCATCTCCTTTTTTACCCCTTCGGGGTCGGAATTATCAAAAACTCTGAGGCACATATAAATTAATTTTTAATCATCAGCCTAAACACAAAATTTGAAGGTCCTAACTTTGAAACTGATGGACTTTCTTACAAACTTGCATCCCCTATTTTACCCCCATAGGGGTGTAATATTAAAAAATCCATCTTTAGTGGATACCTACACTGTATAAATATAAATTGTTGATGATGTTTACTGTGGAAATGCAGGACTTTCATATACAAATTAATCCCCCTTTTCCCTCTTCGGGAGTGGAATTATCACAAACGCTGTGACAACTTTACATTAATTTTCATTCGTCAGCCAATACACAAAATTTGAAGTTCCTAAGTTCAAAACTGACGGACTTGCATACAAACCTTTAACCCCTATTTTACCCTATTAAGAGTAGAATTTCCAAAAATGCTTCCTTACTGGATACCTATACTGTATAATAATAAATTTTGTGAAGTTTATCGTGAAATTGAAGGCCTTGCATCCCCAACTTCACCACCCTTTTTCCACCTTTGGGGGTGGAATTATCATAAATGCTGAGATAAATTTACATTAATTTTCAATCGTCAGCCTATAAAAAAAATTTGAAGATCCTAACTTCAAAACTGTCGGACCTTCATACAAACTTTCATCCCCTATTTTACCCTCTTAGGGGTGGAATTTCCAAAAATCCTTCCTTACTTGATACTTATACTGTGTAATAATAAATTTAGTGAAGTTCACTGTGAAATTGAAAGCCTTGCATATCCAACTTCATCCACCTTTTTCCACCTTCGGGGGTATAATTATAACAAACGCTCAGACACCTATACATTAATTTTCAATCTTCAGCCTAAACACAAAATTTGAAGATCCTAACTTCGAAACTGACGGACTTTCATACAAACTTTCATCCCCTATTTTACCCCCTCAGGGGTGGAATTTCGAATAACCCATTCTTAGTGGATACCTACACTTCACAAAGAATACACCCTCCAAATTTCATGTCTCTAGGACCAGCGGTTTAGGCTGTGCGTTGATATATCAGTCAGTCAGTCAGGACTTTGAATTTTATATATACAGATAGAGGTTATTAAATATAAGTTTAAATAATGGCTAAAACTCATGCAAGACCATACAAATAGTCAAAAAATTCAATTCCATACAAAGATCCTCATCTGTCTATAGACAAACAAACAAAAACTATTCTGCTTTAGTATACTAAGGCAGTTGTCCCACCGCCGCCGACGAGTAAACGAGTTTCATGAAACGTACAATAGATATGACATTCCGTGTAAACAAAAGTGATGCATATATTAATAGTTGATCGCTGACTGTTCACACTGCCGGCGGGGACTCGTTCCACTAGTATGTCACTGAGCGACAAGAGCTATCAAAGATAAGTCTCGCTCAGCGATGCGCGCTTGGTGGTCATAATTCACGCCGAGAGACAACTAGCAGTGATTTTCTGCCGCCGCAAGCGAGTGGCCCGAGTTATCGCCCGTCGCACTCGCACACTCGCTTACAGCCCAGCGACAAAACTATCGGAACTACACACTTGCTTTCCGCTGCTCGCCAACTCGTTTCTAGTTTTACTCGTTCATCGTCGGCGGTCGGACAAGTGCCTTAAGCAGAATAGTTTGTATGTTTAGACCGTCTAATCTCAGGAACTACCAGTCGGATTCGAAAAATTCTTGCACTAATAGAAAGCTACATTATCCCCGAGTATTATATAAGCTTTCAAGCCCGGGAAAGCAGGTGAAACCGCAGGGGAAAGCTGGTTTGTAATAAAATAATATCCAAGATTACTAAGTCTACATTAGGCTATGGTTTAAATCATTATTTTTGTTTTCCAGGGTTTAACTGCATGCGACGCAAATAGCGTGATTGGGACAACTTCACTGCCGAAATATATCAAACCTTTAGGCCCTTATAATTCAGATGCCACCACAATCCAGTCCTTAGCAACAGCTCTTCATGTCTCATCACAACCTATTACAGGTAACGAAAACATACAAAAACAAAACAAAAAAGCAAAAGAATCTATAAATGTAAATCTAGAAAGAATTTCTGAATCGATTTAATGAACTTTTAATATTGATATTTAAAGTTACAAAATTGATTCAGTTTAACGGTTTAACATCTTAATCTGTTACACATTGTATATGTAATATTTTAACCCTAGCACGATGCCATAAAGTTGATAATAGAGACAAATTTTCCTTTGAGGTCTCCATTGCAGAAGTTATCTACTTCAACATTTTTTCAGTTCGGTAACAGACCTGTCAAAGACTTTTATTCAATTTAGGCAATAGTAGGGCACTTGTGAAGTCAAAGCTACTGAAGTTTCCACCAGTTCGGACGTCGGCCTTAACTAAGAACCAGTTCAATCCAACTATATAAATCTCGATTCACTTTGACCAGAATCAAGCTCCTAGCTTTTGCTGCACTGAAATTATTTATAGTATTTTATTTTTGTCAGAAGGCTGACAAACAAGCAGGCAATCAACCTGGTGGTATGTGGCTACCGTCGCCTATACACATAACAATGAACTTAAAGAAGCACAATGATGATCAATTTGTTTGAAATCTATTCCGCCAATTCCCCACCACCGACAATGCGCTCTGATTGGTTAAGTCAAGGCGCCCTAAAAAAGAAACTAAGCAATATTGCTAACGCAATTCATTTTTCGATTTACAAAACTCATCGTATCGTATTATTGGGTAGCAAGTTTTCTACTAAATCGGCCGCCCTCTCTTTCATAAACTCACTTCATCACTTGAATGCATTTGCAATCGATTTATTAAGCAACAATAAACTTTGTGTTCGTACAACTTACAGTATTCAAAATAGCGCCAATTTACTAATAATAATAAGGATTAGGTTTTTTTATAATATTTTTGATTTTATATTTGTTATTAAAAAAAAATAAGAATCTGAATAAATAAAGAGATAATAATAATAATTTATTCAAGAAGATAATGACAGCAAAGAACACAAAGCAGTTTTAATTCTAATGCTAAACTCCTTGTCCCCTTCTTGAAAATTTCGACCAATCTAATCTCGAGGAGTTATTTACACAAGGAGTTTTGTATCGAGTATTTTTTCGTAAGGAGGTTGCATAGCATTGAGTTGGAGGTCGAATATATTGGTGTTCTAAATTCAAACACCAAAACAGTGAGTAAAAGTTCTTTTTATTCACTGTTTTCAGTGAATAAAATAAGCTTCTTAGAGGGGGAATGGTATAAAATTTATTTGCTGCGGAGCTGGATTGCTCGGTAATACTCCTCTAAGGGGAGTTTTCCTCGATGGTAGATGGCAACTGGGCTATCGCGTATCTTTGGTGGAAATCTTTTAACTAAATACTCAAAGGTGGAAATCATAACGAACACCATTACCACCACAGATTCGCGGTAGAGCCCCTGGCCTGGCTTTCAAGTACAGCTGCTGGCAACACACACGTAGGTGTTTGAAGACAGATTTTCAACTTTAGAGCGGTAGCCAGCCAGGCCAGTACTACAATATACCTTACAACCTTGTCATGGTTTACTCATGTTTTTTTCTTTTACCGAAACCTCATTGCAGGATTTGAACCTGCACCACTTCCCTCACGGTGGCGCTCTACGTCACTGCTAATGAGCTATCACTTCAAAATCTGCTTCTAGGTCAAATGGGATCGAAACAAGCAATACTTGAAAACCCTGGGGTTTTTTTAAACCCTGAACAGCCGTTGATAGCGGCTGTTACAATCACTAAAGAGGACGTGAGGCGGCAAGAAGACCGTGTGAAGCGCGCTCGGGCAAGGCTGCAAGAGGCACTGACGGCGGCCTAGGGCTGCGCCGGCGGCGAGGAGGCTCCGGCCCTCCCCGTCGCCGAGCCTTCCTCCCCCGTCGTCACTTGTGAAGCGGACTCTGCGGGAATCTCTCCCAAACCTACTGCTGAAACTACTGTCGAAAGCACTGAGTAATGTGTCTTGGCTATTTAATTAGAGAACTCTTTTGAAAAATTTGTGAGGTATCTGCTTGATGTAATTGTCTCTTAACATATTAAAATTTGACAAACGATACGGATCAGACGAAATGAGAAATCTGGACTTTACTATGTATTATTTAAATTGTACATTAGATAAAGTAATTTGATCTATTATGAAGAAATTAATAAAATCGGTAGAAAGTTTACCAAAATTTCAAGTATTTTCTGTAAGTAAGTTTGAGTATAAGTACCTAATATCTAAAAAGTGTTGTCATGTTTAAGGAATTTGAATAACGTAAATATTCAAACTTTTAAACTTTATACCTTACCTATGGTAAAATAAAAGATATTTATAAAATATGCTTTATTATTTATTTGGTTTACTTCAATTAGAATTGTGTGAAAAAAAGGGATTTGTGCAATCTATGATATTTTGTAATTGCATACCATCGACACAGGTTTATTCCAGTACTTTATTAGATAGTTATAGCGATTTTATGTTTGGAGTCTATATTTAAATGCCACTTTTCTCGAATGATAAGTTTCCATTCGAGTGGATAGTATCAAGGCATCAGTTTACAACCACATCACTATCAAGATAAAACGCCTTAGAAGTAAGTTTCACAACCGTAAAAAATAGTTTAAATTAGAACAATATTTTAAAATGGTAGATGAAAATTTGAGCTTAAAGCGCCGAATTTAGCGAAAGCGACTGATAAACTTTTCAAGATTATTTTTTCAGAATGTCATGTTAACATTTTTCCTACCTTATTTTTAGTAAAAATATGGGTTGATTTTAAAGAATCTGGTATAGAAAGGACCAATTGTATTACTTTGTCTTATCATCATTTGTTACTTATGTAGTTTTGTCTTCTCAATCCCTACCGCGACAGTCCACCTCAAAGGCAAAGCACCCTAAGGCAAGGCCCCAGCGCTGCAGGTGGCACGCTAGGAGGCAAGAGTTCGATAGGTGCCAATACATATATGGGCTCGGTCAAACCACGTGCCTTTCGAGGAATAAATAAATAAATTGCTTCGCTTATTGGCACTTAAGTGAACATGCGTCTTGGCGTGCCAGCTGGCTTATATAATAATAACGTATGCTTATTTGCATTAGGCAGTACTACAAACTTTATTAAAACGAGGCGGCGGCGCCTCAAATAAGATAAACAAAATTACAAGTCAGTAATTTATATTTTCTGTCTTTGTATAGCGTGTCCCAAAATTCAACGATAAGCGGGCACGAGAGGATGGACCTGCTCATTTCTACTGGAGATTTACTTTTATTGATTTTTGTGTAAAACTACAGACATTATGGGATTTTTAAGGGTTGTGGTGGAAAGCAGTGCAATTAAGGATGCCGATACAACAAAAAAAAAAGAAATATTTGGAAAATTATGGTCATGGTAGGTAGTTAAATGGTGGTTTTGAAGCGCTCGTGGTGCAGAATGATAAGCCGTTCTTAATCGATCGGCAAGTTAAGCTACCACCGTTGTGGTCGGTAACCTGGATGGGCGACCGCCTAGTGGTATTTCAAATCGAGCGTTTCCGTGCTTCGGAAGGCACGTAAAGCTGTTGGTCCCGGTTATCACTCAATTGTGATAGTTGTTAAACTCCAACAGAAGGTTGACCAATAGCCTACCTCCGACGATCCGCAGTGGGCACGCGTGATGGAGTATCTGCCCATTCCCTTTCACCCTGATTTGTGAAAGGCCTATGCTCAGCAATGGCACATTAGAGGCTGATGATAAGGTAGTTAAAAATATCATTTTCGAATTAAATTGTATATGTAATTAAAAAAAAAAAAAAAACTTTTTTCTCGTGTAGTCATGAGCAGATCCAACCTCTGTCGCTTATGGTTGAATTTTGGGACATATTGTATGTAGTTTTAGGAGTGCTAACAAAGTTTGTACTCTACATAATGCATCAAAAGATCCTTAATTCAATATTATTATCGAATGATCAATTATTAATTTGCGACTATTTAAAAATGGACGGTTGCTATGTGCATTTAGGTAACCAACAAGCCGCTGTGCTTGGTGTGAGTAAAAGCATTATCATTTAGTAAGGTAAAGTAAAAGAAATACAAAATTATCTTAAACTACAGATAAAAATAGAAACTATTCAACTAAACTTGTGTAAAGCTGAATTGCCTTTTTGGTATTTAAGTAGACAGACTAGAATTTGTGTGTGAAAATGTGAGTTAATCCTATAATGACTAGATTTAAAGATAACAGCAAATACATTATATCCGGTATGGTAAAGGCCCCATTTAAAGCAGATAATCTAAAATAATTTTACTATAATTACAAATTATACACTAACTATTAATACTAGGTAGGATAGAATACTTAAAAAGGAATTTTTGATTATTTATAATCTAAGAGTGATATGTCAATAAATTAATAAACATGACATGCTCAAATTGATATGTTATTAAAAGGATATGTTATGTCCAATTAAATTATTCAGGTCCATGGATAAAAGTTTGAAAATAACACTATTCCCACCAAATAATACCCAATAAAATAATATTGAATCATGCGTGATTGAAAATCTGGCATTCGTCTAGATACAATAAATGTTTTCCATTTACTATACATATTATCAACTCCTTCTAAATTTGCAATTGATAAATGATGAGAGGGAATTCTCTTACCTATGCCTATGCGCCGGAAATGCTCATTTATAGTATTCTGATCGGAAGTTGGTGTAGGACCTACATTCATTCTACTTGAACATATCCAATACAATATTGGACTGGCTGAAGCTAGCAGTCTAGTTGCAACTTGTATATGGACAAACATTATGCAAAAAATTGACATGAACATCATATGAACTACATACACAAACATTGTTGGATCATTGGCCCCAAATCCTTTAAAATATTGCTTTGGCCTATAAGCCATCTTATTTGAATATCCCAATACATTGGACCTTAATCCAAGCCTAAAACAAAGTGTTAAATTATTTTTAATGTATGACATACAATGATAAATTATTAAAAGCAAGATTGGGGAAGCTAAAATAAAGTTAGGAATCTGCTTCCATTTATAATATTTGAAGAAACCAACATTCCAGTAATGAGTTTGAATGTATGAATATGATAATGGCAGTGTACTGTTACACCAGGGACTCTCAGCACTGCCAGGCAAAACATATTCAGTATTTGATAAAAAATCAGGTAAATTGTGATCACTGAGTGTACAGTATTTGAAATAATTATATGTCTGCACCAAAAGAAATGGAATCAAAGCTATTATCACAGACAAAAATAGTGCCACACAAGAAGTGAACAGAGGCAATAACAAGAATGGAAGAATAATTCTACGCTTTAAAGTTCTATATTTGTACACAATTTCAGGTATAGTTCTCTCTATGACATTCTTGAAACTAGTATATAGTATGAACCCTACGTTAACAGAACCATTAGATCTAGTGATCATAGAGAACCCTGCAGGCAAACCACTCAAAATATCTATATTGGCAAACCTCATAGTTTCATTCTCTGTGCATTTTAACATAGTATAAAAGGACATCCATGCAAACAATGTCTCTGAATATGGAGCTGAAAAAAATATGCTTGCTGGATTAATACAATACAATATAACAGATTTGTATGCTCTGCATTCACTTTTAAGAACTCTTAAACTTAACCTGTGTAGAACATCTGCAGATTTGATGAACATAACTACATTAATTAAACTAGCTGATATCAATAATGCACTGTGGAAGTTTAGTAATGTTCCAAAGAGACTAGTAAGTCCATAAGCCACATATCTGACTGTCAATGGGAATAGTGGAAAAAATGCGAGACAATTTTCGTAAGTATAGCCATATTGGGCAATATGTATAAAATATTGAGCATCCCATCTCTTCATTCCACCAAGTACTTTGTCCACTGCATAGTCCGCGTAAGATTTGCGTAAACCTGGATCTACAGGACTGATGAACACATTGGCGTTGTGATCAGGTAAAACTGCATTTGATATGGCTTGTAAAATGATAACCACTATTCTAGTGGTAAATGCGAACCACAATATCTTTTGTCGCGGCGAATACATGGCAAGTATTTATCTTGATACACCTGTGAAAATTCAAAATCAGATGTTATTTCAGTTTGTTCTTTGTTCAAAAAAACATACTTTTATTTACCTTTTATATTTTTAGCTCCCATTCGAACATCATTCAATAATACACTAAAATTATTGTCGATAATTCTCTAGATTTCATAAATAACTAATTTAATCCCTGGCTTTTAGTGGCTAGGTAGGGAAGAACAGCGATAGGTATTTTTTTATTTTATCATATATATATTTCAATTCAATTCAATTCTTATTTATGGCTTTTGCGAAATACATAATATTTTACAAATAAAATAACTGACTGACACTGACAGACAATGACAATACAAGCAGTGTTTCCACTTAGGATTTTGGTTTTGCCCTAAATTCTTTGCAAAATATCCCTAAAAATCCCTAATTATTTGTCAAAATACCCTAATTTAGGGCGCATGAATAAAAAACACATCTTTTGTGCATATTTCTTACTATCTTTACTTGCAGCTGACGTCTCTCCTTTATCTTGAGACGAAGAAGGCACCTGCTCACTATCACCACCCGTGTCTTCCATTTTCAAGTATAAAAACAATAAAAAATGATATTCAAATTAGTTGAGAGTGTTTCGCGACCGCTAGAAAAATTACAAACGAAATAATCCATGAATCGTGTAAGTGTAACTAATTTATGATGTCCTTCACAACAAAGGTATAGTACTATCCAAAAGGTAAACTAACATTTGTCGGATTATAATACGAAACCAATTTGGGGAATCCCCCTAATAGGAGAGCCATAGAGCATAGAATAAATAGGGTTACCACATCAGGTAAGTTTTCCCTAAAATGCCCTAAATCCCTGTCGCAATAGAAACCGCCCTAAGTCATACATAAAATAAGTAGTTTCACCCTAAAAAAGGGCGAAATCCCTAAAAGTGGAAACACTGAATACAAGTAAGTGACACAGTGTTGCCAACTCGAATTAAAAAAAAGGCGTAGGCCTTGCATATGGAAGGTTGTTGAAACTGAATAAAACGAATATTTTGTTATACAATTTATTTAAATCATTCGTTTCATCAGGCAAATCAAGTTTAAACATATTTGTATTAAATAGCTGAATGTTTTAGCCACTCTATTAACTGGAGATTAATAGTTAGCAATTTGAAAAAGATATTGGAGGGGGTTTAATCTTCTTATCATTTTTCATTACCAGGCCTTTGATTAAGGATACATCCAGATTGAGTGTCGAAGCTGTGCAAGCGTCGATAAAAATAGCCTCTAACTGTTAGGGCCTAAATCAAATAAAATTGCAAAATAATCGGGAGAAATTGTTCTCCCGATTTTAATTGGAATATTCCAACAAAAAAAAAAAAAAAAAAAAAAAAAAAAAAAACTGATATCATTATGTACGTCACTATGACAAGTAGAATTACGCAGAGGGAGCGTAAAACGTAGCTGTTACGCTCAGCAGCCTATAAAAGTTGGCCTATTTTATATATTTGTGTAGTATGGCGACGTTCTTTCTATGTATATTTATTTCTATGTACCAGGCATACAAAGTCCTTTTGAAAAGTCACGATACACATAATTCATTTCATTCCTGTGATTTCATTTCACTTCACTGGTGCACATGTATGATCTTTATTGGATAAAATACCACCGATAATACGCAATAAAACTCAAAATACACGAATTTATGAAAATAAAAATGAAAACGCAACGTCACTGCAAGTTCCCGCCAAAAAGTCACATGACAATGACTGATCTAGTGTGACCAGTTAGATTTAAATTAACGATTTTCCAAAAAAATAAAATTATCTCTACTCAGTACTACTCACTGGACTTTTTGGCAGGAACTTGCATAGTGACGTTGCGTTTTCATTTTCTCTGTCTACGGTACAATCGCCGGCAAACAACTTGAGCCATGACCTTGAGTGCGCAGTAGACGATTTTAAGGTGTCGTTGGTGGAAAGAGAGGTGCGCGGGGGCATTCTGTCGGCACGCGTCCACGCTATTGGCCGAGCATGAGTGTACATGCGCGAACTTACCCCCACTACGTCGACTTTGGCTCAAGTTGTTTGCCGGCCTCTGTAATAAGTATTAAAAATCTGTAAAAATCATTAAAAATGGAAAGTTTACTTGTCTATTTGTTAGATGCCGCTGTCAATAAATATAGCTGTCGTGGTTGGATTTTTATAGTGTGTTGCCATATTATAAAAATATAATGTTGCTATATGTTATATTATAACGCCCACCAGCAGGGATATTTTAAAACGTCGGATTCGATATCGGAAACGGATTCAATAATTTCCGAGGCGAATTTCAGCAATTGCTATTTCTATTTCCGAAAACTTTTCGATGAATCGAATAGATATTTCCGTAAAGAATCGTCAATAATATTCGAATTCGGAAATTTAAATAGCAATTGCGGAAAATCGCCTCAGTAGTTTTTGAATCCGGTTCCGATATCGAATCCGAGTGTTTTAAAATACCCCTGCTGTAGTTAGTTATCAGCACAGACGTATGAGTAGTACTGGTACTACTCATACGTCTGTGGTTATCAGTTGGTAAATTCCCAAAGAGTAATATAATACGTGTAAATTCCGCTGATCACTCGCACTCGCAGCCGCTTCTCTACTCTATTCATAATTTCGCATATTTCGCATAACATAAAACTTGTTCCAGGAGTATACTTCTTGTGAAAAAATCTTACAAGTTTTTTATTTTGTATCTCCAAAACATTTGCAATGCCGGATCAAGATCTTTTATTTACTTTTTACAATTTATATGTGCATTAGATATGGCCAAAGTTCAGGTTAAATTTTACGGGTTATACTTATATTTGAAAATAAAAATAATAGGTGTAATGGTAGAAATAAAAAAACTGTTTTATTTTTATGTTTATTTATAATAATTGCATTCTGTCACATAATAATATTGTAATACACCCAGATTCATACGATTTCAGACATTTCTAGCAAACTAGATACATCACAGAGTACATGAATATTTTATTTTTATGAAAATTATACTATGGTAATTTTAGTTCAAAGCGCTTTTAGTAAATTTATAAAATTTTAAGTAAATGGTGCCGATTCTCTTGTAAATCGCACTAAACTAATTTTAGTCACATCTCATCTCTTTCTTACGAACATTATTGAAAAAGGATAGAACATATTTAAAGCTGTCAAATTAATCTTTGCCGTTTTATTTTGTGTGTATTTAGGTGTAACCACGATAGATGGCGACTAAAGGATCATGGCGAGATTTGTACAAAAAAAAAGGTGTTTAGAGACGTTGGAATGACGTTATAATTGATCCTTGGTGCCTAAGGAACAACTTGAGCCATTTAAAATATTTTTAGAACCCCGGGATAAAAATGCGAATTTCTATAGCAAGCCGGCGAATCGCGACTATTTGCGACCAAAACCATTATGTTGTTGTTATGTTTTGCGGGGTTTATTAAATATTTCATGTATATTAACATTTTGCTGGTAATGTAATCTCAACATTGGAAGTGAATAAATACCCGCTAAAATGTTTTATTTTTTTGTACAAATCAATGTATGGAGCTCGCCATAATTCTTTATATTGAAAAAAAAAAAAAGAATTTGTGTAATTTGACAGGACTAAATTCCTTACATCCTTTTCTTGTGTTCTTTGTTAGAAAGAGACATAGTGAGATTAAAATTAGTTTAGTTGTAAACAACAGAATCAGAGCCTAGCAGAGATATTGCCAAAACGTAGAATATGGGACTCTGTGGTGCCCAGCCTAGTAATCACTTCCCGCAACAGAACTCCATCAAACATTTACATTCTAGGTGTCTTACACCTAGTTAATTTTATATTGATGCTTCTTAATCAACTACAAGCAAACAAAATTGAGTATGGGCAAATCTGCCCAAATGCTGTGCAGCAAAATTATTGGTCATAACAAACAAGCTGATTAGAATTTGATGTAGTTTTCCGCATGCTTGTTTTACTGTAACAATATATGAATACAAATTGCTTGTCATTTACTCTAAAAAATGTGCACCAATGACCAACCGAATCCATTTCTATACAACAAAAAGTATGATTCATGCATTGAATTGTAGTTTTCAAGTTAATTCTGGGTAATATCAACATACTCCCATATAAACGGAGTAACAGTACTCTTTCATACTTTTTACAACTTAAATTTACTTCACTATAAAACCACTACAATAGGCTACAAAAAAACAATATTTTATTCAGAATAGCATTACCACCACAAAAAAATGAACTAAAGAGTGAAATTTCTTTACTTCTCTCAGAAATAAACACAAACATATGCCATCGACACTACATAAAGTGATTAAAGTAGGTATGTTTTTTTACTTAAATAATTTTAAAGTTGCATTATATTTTTGTATTTTGAATATGGCAAAGTACATGTTTGTGACGAACATTAAATAATTTAAGAGTGTTCTAGTTTGAAAACTTTACAATGCAGTACCATTTTCAGCTAATCTCACACCAAATAGACAAATTGTTTTCGTGAAACAGGTAGTAGGTAAATCATCACTATGTATTGGTGCAAAGCAAAACTATTTACATAAACCTACAAATATTTACGTAGCTTTACGCAAATAAAGAGCTTCATATTGATAGTAAAAAAAATAACACGAACATATTAAATAAAAGTACATATTATATCTTTACAGGAATAGTAGAATACAAAAGTTGGGCGATTTCATGCCATCTTTGTATGAATATTATAAATTGGTTGTTACTAACCCATAAACAACAATTTAGCATAATGCCTAAAACAAGAAGGAATGAATTTAAATCATATAAAATGTAAAGAAAAAAAAACACCTAGTAAAATCTTTCCTGGCAGTATTCTGATGCCAAGGAAAGATTTGTTTTGGAAATTTAATTTAAGTTGATGATTTCGTTGTGGCTACCGTATACTTACTTACACCATGTTTATTCAGAAGAAAATAAAAATAACGCTACCGGAACTGTTGCTTATCCAAAAGAAAAAATCTTATATAATTTAATGTATAGTTAATAAATAATATAACAGTTACAATTACAATTGTAACTGTATACCATTATAAGCCAAGACGATTTACCATTATTTTTGGTATTCTTGGATATACGAAAATATGTATAAATTATAATTTTTAATTCCAATAACGCCATTTACGTGAAATAAAAGTAATTTACATACTCAAAAAAATCCCATTAACCCTTAAATAAATATTAAACATGTTTTAACTACACACACGACAATTATTAATTTATAAACCGTATTTATATGTGATAGCTCATATTGCACGATATCTGCAAAGAAGTCATTACTACTTACCATAGATTAGTATTGTTAGGTAATTCGCATTAGAAACACAATAAATGCAACCAATATGTTATGAATAACACATTTTTTTAATTAAAACAATAAATAAACAGGGTGATCCGTTAAGGGTATAATTATCCGAAATAACAGAAAAATCATCAAACTATTCTATATTTTTTTTTAAATTGAGAAAAAAATAAGTTATATGAATAGTTTTTTTTTCACGATATCGCAGATAAGGTTGTTATGATGTGTTGTATGGCTTGTTCAGATTACTATACCCTTCACGGCTCACTCTGTACAGGCTCCATTTCTAATACGAATAGGTGAAATTACTTCCAAAAATTAAAATTATAATAAAACTGTCAAGTGCTTGGGGCAAAGGCAAAGTAGCGAGATATAAACGAGTGCTAAAAACCATGTCACAAACGTTTGTAGTAAGAAAATGGTGTATAGTAAAGTAAGATTTGGTGTAAGCAGCAGTAGCCGCAATGGAAGTGTGAGTGTCTAAGCGCTTGAGTGTTAGCTCATGGACAACTGGCCGAGAGCGAGTAGCCTCTCCACGGCCGCGTTCACGTCGCCGAATGTCGCAATCAGCGCTGAAACGTTACAAAAAATATATTGTAGAATAACGTTGAAGAGGATTGTTTTTTTTATACGATGAATTCGGTAAACTTGCGTACTGCCCGCCTGATGGGAAGCGGTTACCTTAGCCATATGGACACTTGCAACACACGGGGATAAATACACGTGATATCTGAAGCGCTCGTGGTGTAGCATGATAAGCCGTTCTTAATCGATCGGCAAGTTAAGCTACCACCGTGGTGGTCGGTACCTGGATGGGTGACTGCCTAGTGGTATTTAAAATCGAGCGTTTCCGCGCTTCGGAAGGCACGTAAAGCCGTTGGTCCCGGTTATCACTTAATTATAATAGGCGTTAAGCTAGTTCGAGACCTTATAGGCGGCTTGAAAACTCCAACAGTAGGTTGACCACTAGCCTACCTCCACCGATCAGCAGTTGGCACGCGTGGTGGAGTATCTGCTCATTCTCTTTCACCCTCATTTGTGAATGGATGCCTGTGCTCAGCAGTAGTACATTATAGGCTGATGATGATGATATCTAATATTACGTGTTTTTTTCTGACCTAACATAAGTATTTTTGGAAAACAATCATAATAGTCTGCAATGTATTCCACTGCTTACAAGTTTTTGTGTAAGTGCTCAGCTCTTCAAAAAAAACCTAATAACAATCATCATCATCATCATCAGCCTATAATGTCCCACTGTTGAGCACAGGCCTCCTTTCACAAATCAGGGTGAAAGGGAATGGGCAGATACTCCACCACGCGTGCCCACTGCGGATCGGTGGAGGTAGGCTAGTGGCCAACCTACTGTTGGAGTTTTTCAAGCCGCCTAGGAGGCATCCAACCAGCTTAACGACTATCACAATTAAGTGATAACCGGGACCAACGGCTTTACGTGCCTTCCGAAGCACGGAAACGCTCGATTTGAAATACCACTAGGCGGTCACCCATCCAGGTACCGACCAAGACAGACGTAGCTTAACTTTGCCGATCGATTAAGAACGGCTAATCATGCTACACCACGAGCGCTTCTAATAACAATAGAGAAGAATAATAATTAGGTTAACCTTGCAAGTTAGCCTCCCTGTTGAGGAATCCCATGGCGGCGAGCTGTTCCAACTGCTGCGAGTAGCGCTGCTCGGGCGGCTGCTGTGTGTTAGTCTGATTGTTGGCCATAGCCGCCACCATCCGTTGCATGAACTGTATACATACATATCATGTTATAAATAGAGATTTCAGTACCTATATAATAAGTTTATATCCTATACAAACGAGTACATTAGGGCAATTGAATAAAAAATATTACTAATTGAGTGAATACTTATGCTCAAAAGCTAAGAAAATTAACAGTAGATGGTCGTTACTTTCGACTAAGGATTGCTTTGCTACCTTTTATTGCATGAAAAATGCTTATACAGGTTTATTGATAAAATACTAACAACCTCTCAGGTCCATATTACTAACATAATAAACAACAACTTCTGTTCTATGACTTTTAATAATTCATCAGACTTTCATCCTAAATATTTTAATTTTACGCTTTAAATGTTACGAACTCTCCTGCAGGTGGCGTTAGGCACAATACAATACAGAATTGAAAGGTGTTAGATAGAACAAAGAAATCTTGAAAGTTTGTTTTTGGTAAATGTATTATGTTGTGTAAAGTCATATAACAAAAGTTGTTGTTCATGATGCTAGCAATACAGCCCTGAGAGGTTGTTAATGTTTTACCAATAAAACTGTATTTCTTGCATATTCTTGTGAGTAACTACATATTATTCTATTGGCCCATGATAAAACAAGTCGTTAACTGGTCATATTACATTCAATTTCCACTGCAAATTAATACACATGCAAATAAGTATCATATGAATTTTAAATCAAATTCATACAACATAAAATACGTATTCGTGTATGTCTGAATAAAACCGTAACTAAGTATTGAAATGATCTAGAACAGAGACTTATGATTTATTTATAAATAAATGGTCACTACAATGACTAGCAATTAGTGAATAATTCATGTTTCAATCTACATTACTTTTAGTTGAATACAATTACAATAACAACTTATAACATAGTGTAAGAAATGGAGACAGTGAATTAATCGAGACATTGGTTTTACATATAAAGTTTTAAGTGTACGAATAAAATGTCTCAATAGGTTCACTATACACATGGATGCAAAGAAATCGGGGTCACAGATACATAATTTTTATATATTATATTAATTTTATTATATGAAAATATAATAAAATTCTCATCCAGGACATTGTATGTGTAATTTTTTGCTTAGGAGTGGAATTTTGAAAAACTACTGAATGGTTTTTATTCAGGTTTTCACTTCTAAATAGTGTTTCAAGAAAGTTTTAGGAATATAATATATGGCATACAGTTTTTTAGAACCACTTATATGTATTTCTTTTTCCACCTTAGTTTTCGAATGTATTTCAGAGAGTTTGTTACTTATCGGTCGAGGTGGCCCAGTAAAATGAATAAATAAATATTTTGTGGCTTCTTGTTCAAGTTGTACATGGGTAGAGTTGTATAAGCTCCTACAAATACACTGTAGAAAAGTTATAGGTAAGTTACGGTATGTATGGAGAATTCTTTGCCTCCAAGTGTAGGATAACAAACCGAAGCACTTTCCACTCACATAAACAAATTATCAGCAACTTGCAATGGTCTGACGCCGCCCCCACACATACATAGAAAATATTGTCTATAATGTTAGTGATCTCAGGGTAGTTAAGTTAATAGGTAATCTTAACTATGGTATTGAAATCACTGAAATCCCTATTCCTTAAATACTAATCTATGAATGTCTGATGACTATTTAGTTTTTCATCAATATTGTATAATTATTTTAATTTATCTTTCATGCATTATGTTGCATATTGGATAGCTGCAGTTTCCCTTCAAGGGTCAGGTCACCGCTAGACGCGATGCGTACTTTAAGATAGCGATAAAGAACTTTATTTACTACAGAATATAGAACACGATATACGAATAAGCCTCACGGCGTAGCGCTGCGCTGTCTGACACAATTAGTTCCTTGAAGCATCGTCGCGTCTCATTGTGAATTGACTTTGCACTCTTACCACCTTCAACCACATCTAAAATTGTGGTCCAGCGCAAGCTTTTTATTTTTTAAAATAGCAAACAAATATTATTGTTCACATGACTCTAATAAACCATTCCCCATATAACTCTATTACATGAAAATATACGTAATTCCATCAAGTGTGAGCTTATAAAATAATCAAGAAATTTGAAAATCACCATGTATATAATTCTAGATACTACCCTAGGAAAATAATGCGATCACATTTTTAAAGAGCGAACACGAATGAAATGCCGAGTGCGTACAGACCTGTGAGAAGAGCTCGGTATTCTGTTGCTGTCTCGCCTGCGTGTTGGCGGGCGCGGCGGCGGGCGCGGCGGGGGCGGGCGGCGTGCCCGTGGCCGCCCCCACTCCCATGCCCAGGTTGGTCACCAGCGTGGGGGCCGCCGCCCGCAGCTGCTCCATGCCTTGCTGGATTTGTAGCAGAGCGTTTAGCGCCTGTCAATAATGGGAAACTTTGTTATTGACATTTCAGATTGCGGTGATTGAAGCTTGCGGCGGCGTCGCCCACTTCCTTTCAATAATGCGAGGAGGGCGATGGCTGCCACACGCGTCATACTTGTGAACAGGTGCTGATTGTGGGGGCTGGTCTGCTGTTGGATATTTACTTATTAAATAACGATTCAGTCTATTTCCCCGCGCCCGTTAATATTGCGGGAATGCAAAACTGTATCAAAAGTATATATTACCTGTGGGTTGGACATCATCTGTTGCATGTCGGGATTTTGTAGCTGAGCGAGCATCTGTGGCATCATCGAGCGCATCTGTTCTTGCAGTTGCGGGTTGTTCGCGAACATGGGATTCTACAGGAAAGATGCGATCATTATTCATTTGGATGCTATTTTTGATATTTCTTTAACTTGAAGTGTTTTTGTATGTATTAGTTAATCAAACATTTATTGCATATTTACAACAAAGATAAGAAGTACAATCTGTATGGAAATTTTCCTTGAGCCAAGCTGGCAGTTTTCTCTTTGGATGGCCAAGCTAATGCGTTGGGCCGTAAAAGTGCCGAAACACTGCCCGAAGGTCTCGCAAAACCTCAATTATTTCCTAAGAATAATTAGTGTTAGTTAATTCTAAACAACACTGTTTAGGTTGATTTTTCATATGAAAATATTTTATTAATTTAAATTATATTTTTTTATTAATTTAATTGAAATAATTATTTAGAGAGGTAGAGCAAAGCGTTTATTCGCTCAAAAAGCAGCTCAACTGGAGAAGTGCCTACACCTTACAGAATACCGCAGCCAAATAACTTTATGTTGTGTAAAGTTTTGTTCCTGCGCGTGAGTAAGGTCGCCAGAGTACACAGATACGGTAACCGCATACCATCAGGCGGGCCGAATGCTTGCTTGCCGACTTGACTGATTTGAAGTCAGCAAAATATTTTCAATGGAATACGTCGTAGTCTTTCACTGACTTCAAATCAGTGTCAGATTATTGTTATTTCATACTTTTTAGTGTATTTTGAAGTCGATTTAATTTTTTAATTACGTTTTTTATTTCGTAATTTTTCCTAAATGCACTAGAATTTGACCAATGTTTTGGGATGTTATTCCTTTGACACCCCACACACCCGTAGCTTTTTCCAATAAGCCAGGCCATCGTATATATTTTTCCATATCTTGAAAACTACTGAATCATTTTTAGTTTCTCTTAAATGCACTCGAATTTGACCAAGGTTTTGAGATGTTTTTCCTTTGACACCACACCCGTAGCTCGTATCAATAAGCCAGGCCGTCACACATATTTGTAAATATCTTGAAAACTACTGAACCGATTTCGATTAAACTAAGTTGAAGTAAATGTAAACCAATAAAAAAAGAATGGTAACAATTCGATTAATATCTTCGGAGATATGCGTGGACAAACATACAAATACCTATGAAAAACCTATGAAATTTTGTATATTTGTTTGGAAGCCTTAATAGATTATCATAATACTATGTGAATATAATGCAGTTCCACTAATATTACATACATACGTGTCGAATTGATAATCTCCTTTTTTAGAAGTCGATTAAAAATATAGTTGCATGCACACGCATCCATCAGTCACGACATCGGCAGTCTAGGGCCAGTCACGTGAAACAAATATAGTTCTGTAGTAGACGTAGAGGTTTTTACACATTCATATTTTGCATTTTCATGTACCGCTTGAATGTTTGTTGACGAACCAGTAACGTGACTGCCGTGTACGGGAATATACTGTTAATCTAATCTTTGTATTTATTCTCACGCGAACTTTACAAGTTCCAATCTTATTTGCATACAATAGAAATTAAATCATGGAGGAACTATGCCACTTGATTAATAAGTCGAGTGATTTTCAATTCCAATTTTTTTTTATTGAGCCATATAGTTTCCTAGAAGACTGTTGTCGATATTATCTCGAGTAAGAGAGGTAGAGCATAGCGTTTGTTCGCTCAAAGAGCAGCTCGACTGGGGAAGTACCTCCACCTTACAGAATACCGCAGCCAAATAACTTTATGTTGTATAAAGTTGTGTTCCTGTGCGTGAGTAAGGTCGCCATAGCTCATTGGGAAGGGGGGAAAGGTCGGTAACGCGTGAGCTATTCTTCGTGTGTTGCAAGCGTCCATATGGCTACGGTAACCGCTTACCATCAGGCGGGCCGTATGCTTTTTACCGACTTAATAGTATAAAAAAAACCCTGTTAAGAACTACTTGGTCCTACTTAGCTACTAAGAGGTAATATCATTTTCAACACACTCGCTCGTTAAGAGGCTTTTCTTGCACCGATTTTATCATCATAAGACAGCTTATTACGAACTGGTGCTTTTTACTTTACATTACCGCACTAGTGTTTTATGATAGTATCCCAATTATATTAAGTTTTGTATCTGACCGTAAGTGATGTGTGTAGACGAAGCAATCTTAATTTAACCGGAAAAAACAGATTGAAAGGGCACTGCTGTAAAAAAAAACCTGCGCGCCATATTTGTTAACGTTCTGATTGGGTGGTTGATGTTATTAAAAAAAAATGTACTTAAAAAAATAGAAGTCTGTTTTTACCTCGCAGGTAAAAAACAGACTTCTATTCTTCTAAAAAAAACGTCGTATGAAACGCGTGTGCATTGATCATTACACTCTCGGCTTCCTTATCGCGTTCACCTACGGCTCACGCGCCGACACGCCTCGTCTGTAATTAACAACTTTGCAAACATGTATCACAATGTACTATTTCTATTTATTATTATATTTATTAAAGTGAGATGCTGATAAGCACACAGGCGGTTCACACCTAGAAGGCAATAATCATAATCACTAGAATCAGTCAGTAAAATCACGATGAAAACACAAACCTGGTTGATAAGCTGAGAGGCCATCTCGGGATCAGCGGAGAGCGCTTGAAGCATGTTATTGGTGTATGGCGCAGACAGCATCGACTGCACGAGACGGGGGTTCTCGGACATCTGCTGCAGCAGCGACTGCATGCCGGGCGTGTTGATGAGCCCGGGGCCGGCAGGCGGGGCCCCGGCCGCGGTGGGGCCTGCGGGGGCCCCGCCGCCGCCTCCGCCCCCGCGCTGCCACGGGTTTGGCAGCGGCTGTCTGTTCTCTGAGCCTTGTTGGGGGTTCGTGCCATCTGTGGGGCAAAATGCGAAATACCATGAGTTATCACAAAACTCTACAAGCAAGCTTACGCACTCTAAATAGGGATGCGGCCTGGGTAATAAAAATCGTAGTTCTAATATGTCCGTCAGTTTGATTTAAAAAAAAACGCTTTATCAAATCACTAAAACTTTACAAAGATAAAGCGCGTCGAAGTACGTGAGTAAGTGACGGCCTCGTGACGTCACTTGTTTGTGAAAATTGTTCCATAGCATGACGTTACGCGGAACTTTAACACACCATAACTTTGTATTTTTTTGTCTGCTTGACTAAAGAAAAAATACTTACGTGTCTAATATTTATTTATAATGCAAATGACGGTCTAAATAGTTTTGTAGGCCAGTAGCCTTTTTGGCAAGTAAGAAACTGTAATAAACAATTTTGATAAATTCAATTACTCTCAACCTCATAAAATTAATAGCACAGTGGTAGGGTACTTTGTAGTACCCAACCGGCTAAGTACCACCCTCAGGGTAAAAAGGCTTACCACCTTCGGACACATCACTACTTATCACAGTAAAGAAAAAATTATATCTTACCAGAGTTATCCACCAGGCCAGAGAAGGGGTTCCCTGCCATACTGCTAGCCACATTCAGCATTGGCTCCTGAATGTCTCTGTACATACGCTGGAGTGCATTATAGCCACCTGCGATAAATGATAGCATTTACAATGATGCGAAAGATATAACATCCTGGGACATAGCATGTCACTGTTAATTTGAAATTAGCAGTTTGTGTATAGAGTATAGACTAAAGCTATCTTAAAAAGGGCGCACCGCGTCGCATCTCGATGTGAGCTTATCCTTATCAGAGAACTAGCTTATCAAAGGTTTATCCAGCATACCCATGTTCCTTAGTGTACAAATAATACATATAATATACATAGCGTTTATTCGCTCAAAGAGCAGCTCGACTGGGGAAGTACCTCCACCTTACGGAATACCGCAGACAAATAACTTTATGTAGTGTAAAGTTGTGTTCCTGCGCGTGAGTAAGGTCGCCAGAGCTCATAGGGGTGGGGGGGAATAGGTCGGTAACGCGTGAGCAATGCTTTTTGTGTTGCAAGCTTCCATATGGCTGCGGTAACCGCTTACCATCGGGCGGGCCGTATGCTTGTTTACCGACTTAGTTGTATAAAAAAAAAACACTATTTTAATTTATATCGCGTAGACAACACCATAAAGTTTTTTCTTTTGGAATTTGGATATCACTTATGATAGGAGAACTTCATAGTTTTTTTTTTATACAAAGCTCTAGACTAGTATAAGTTGTTGAAAAATGTATCTTACCAGGTATACTTTCAAGGTTGGAAAGCGCGCGGTCATGCGAGCGCATGAGCTCCTGCAGCATGGCGGGGTTGCGAGCCAACTCCATCGTCTGACGGAGCAGCTCCGGGTTATTCAGCATGTGGCTGATCTCCGGGTTCCTCTGTACAAACAATGCATGTTACTCAAATAATAGTATTCTGATATTGATGGGGTGTGTAGTTAGTTATTGCCGAAGCTTTTTAGCTTGTGCAAATCTTCATAGGTCAAACTACTATCACTACTGTCACTATTCTGCACTATAGAGGGGGATGGGTTCTCATACAGAATGCAATCTCACTGTATATACCAAGGAAAACGAATACACTGTGCTGATACCAAACCGTTAGTAGAGTCAATAGGCTAGTTTCCCGAAAAAATCTATTTAGTCCGTCATTTACATTATCAAAAAATATTAGACACGTATTTTTTCCTTTGTCAATTAAACAAAATAAATACAAAGATATGGTTTGTTGATTTTCCGCGTGACGTCACGACCCCCACTCCCGAAATTTGTCGCGCTTGATCTTTGTAAATTTGTAATGATTTGGTAAAGCAAAAAATACGTGTCCAATATTTTTGAATAATATAACTGACAGACTTATTAAAATTATATTTTTTTTTATACAGGAAATATCCCTATTGTAAGTGCCTATGAAGGCCTTAGCTAAATAAATGAGTGTTATGAGTTTGATAATCATAAAGATATTTAATGACAACCAAGAAATAGACACATTGAAATGGTCATTATATGCTGTCCTTGATTAGAATACCACAAAAACGAATTAGTTGACCTCTTAATATTTTTTTTATGAAATGAAAATGATACACATTTATGCAGATGTTTAAAGAAAACATGCTAACAACATTCGGCAATATCACATTGGAGTACAACTCTAATACCATTCTATTATTGCCCAAAAAAGGGAGTAGTAGGGTGGGCATACCATTAACCTGGTTGCTTGACAATATTTTAAGGTTTGCAGCAAAGACTTGGATTTGCAGGACAGAAACACAGATGGAAGGGTTCTGCATTTGTTTTATACATTTATTTATGATATCATTATTTGACCTCTGACTCAAACATAAAGCATTTTGATTTTGAATAAAAATAAAGGTATACTAGGTAATGCCCAGCATGTTTTCAAATGCCTCTTTTTCTTTCTATGTCAGAAACCTTCCCCAGCCTGCATACGACGACTGGCAAAAGTTTCTTTGCAATCAGATGAACAGTATAGGAATGCATGTTACAAACAAACAATCATTTATTTTATAGCTACATTTTAGTACTTTACTATCAGCAAACCTGATCCATTATTGTACGGAGAAATATCACCACTTCACCCCAAAAACAAGACTGCAATGGAAAATTAAAAAATAAATTTTACTCACGGCCATTAAATCCTGCATCTGTGGGTTGGATGTTATGAGCGAGCGCATGTTCTCCGGGTCGTTCATCATCTGCTGCACCAGGGGATTGTCCAGGACTTGTCTCAACATGTCTGGGTTGGACAGAAGCTCTTGCTGCATTCGAGCCTAGAAGACAGAATGGCATTTTGCTTACTCCATATTAGCTGTGACAATGTTGTACCACAAACAAGTTGGTTTTAATTTTTCATAGCTATGAGATGATCCCAACTTGACAGTTCTTAATTCGTATAAAAAAAATTGACAATGTAACTGCATCAAGTACCTAGTGGTGGTTCCCAGCCTTTTGAAGTGTTAACGCACGACCGAACCGTCGAACAGAGGGAGATAGCGTCATATGCTAGAACTGCTAGAAGCAATTAGGAGTGCAGTATTCTCTTTTTGACGTGAAGTGCTGGCTCCCTATGTGCGATGGTTCGGTCGTCTGTTCACACTATTAATGATGATGGTAGATGACACATATTTAAAAAACATTCGTATAACTACCGAATGTTTTTTAAATATGTGTCATCTAACTATCTCTCTTATTAACATAAGTATTTGTAATAGCTATAAAGTAACAAATTATATAAAATCAATTTATGTTTATTATTGTAACATACAATCTGAAGTTAAATATACTTAAAAAATATCTATACACATTTCCTACATCATATCAGTAGATGGCTGTGTGAGAATCTGTGTCCAAAGATTTCTCTAGGTTCCTATAAGGCTGTGGCTCAGTGTGCCTTGCCACCCTTACGCGGACAACACGGCGAGTGCTGATGGCTCTCAACCAGAGTAAGTTCAATAAATAATTTGTTATTTTATATTAAACTAGTTGCGCCCCGCGGTTTCACCCGCGTACCCGAGGGATATTCTAACGTTAAGTTTTTTTAAATATTCTAATTTTCTACACAACCTTAAAAAAGTTACCAGCGAAATTCAATAAGATAATGTATATTTTCCTTGTCCTGTATGTAGGTTACTTGACTATAGATAGATAGATTATACTTTATTGCACACACCACCACCACATGAAGAACATAACGTAACATTTAACTAAGAACACAAATCAGACTATCAGAGTTGTCAAGTGGTTATTAGATATTAAATTGATACAAATAAGTTTTAAAAGATATTACTTTACCTGCAAATCCATGAAGGTGCTCTGACCAAGTCCCAAGCTCTCAAGACCGGCCAGACCACCCAATGAATTTAATCCAAATGGTGTAGCGCCAACATCAGCTGAAACCATTATGTGTATTAGCTTTCTATTCGGTTTTTCATTAACTTCAGCCAAGCAATATTTACAACGGCACAAAACACTGCTTTTATAATTATTGGTGTTGAAAAATAATTATACACCATTCAGGGTTGCAAATTATCAAAAAAAATATGTTCACTGATAATTATTTGGTAATTATTCTAATTATGTATGGGTAGTAAATAATATATGTTTTTTTAAATCCTTTTATATAAACCAAAAATACTTAATTAATTAATAAAATTAATAATAAAGATATAAAAACGTGAAGATGTTATGCATATGATATTGATTTTTATCTCAATGTTTATCTTTTACAACCCTGTTAAAACTTCTCAATCTTTCTCTAAATATTTCATTCATTAATGTTCAGTAAATATTCAAGATATATTTGTAATGAAGTAACAAAATCATAATTCTGAGGCCAGCAGCATTAAGCACAGGTTAATTAATTTCCACAACAAAAATTGTCTGCATTAATAGCTCTCAGTGAACCACTGTTATAATCATTGCATGAAAATATTTAAAACTTTTAAATCAAGCAGCATAAGAACTGCAACATGAATATTTATGCATGTATCTGTTGATTATATTTATGTACTTTTTTTACACTACTCTATTTGGTTTCACAGACCCCCATATCACTATCGTACACTACATAGCCACTGGGGTTGTGATTGTGACCAATCTAGTATGTAAAACAAGTGTTTGAAAGATTACGCTTGGGCATGTTAAAATACTTTTTTAGAAATCATACCATAGGAGTATGCATAAAGTCAAAGCCATTTATTTAGTTAAAACCCTACCAGAGCATTTATGAAGGTCAAAGCTACCTAGTTACCACCAGTTGGAAAGTCAGCTTTCATCATAAATTAACTTAATATCATAATAAATTAAATGTTCAATTTTAAATTTTATAACTTGTAAAGGGGAAAGATGCTGGCTCCAAAGATACAGGCAAACCCTAGTTTAGGAGTCAGAGCTCACCATTAAACTGTAAACCTGTGTTTTTGGCAGTGAAATACTTATTATTATTCCATTTATTCATCTTTCAACTTATTTTTACATTTTTAACTCATTGGCTTGCAGTTAAACATATAACAATGACATCAATTGTTATAATAGGATGCCTCCCTCGCGAGAACGATGGGTTAAAAATAGATATAAAAAAAAAACATATATTTAAAAGTATAAAAACAGCTCCCCACTGGCATCGGGAACAGGGTCCTAGGTAACAGTGGTCAAGGCTATTATTATTATTATTATCATCTGTTAAACATATTGTGAGTGACAGAAATCTATTGCCTCCAACATAATTCTTTCCAAAACCAGTGTCATGGATATTTTACTGATATACTATGGTCTCAAAGGTACTTTATCAAACAATAATGTAAGTCTTCTAACCTAATAATTAGGTTTATACCAATCAGAAGTGATTCATGTGTTCTACAATATCATAACCATTTCATCAGCAATTAACTTTAAATACAGAGGTATGTCATTATTGGACTGCAATGAGTAATTTGAGTGATACCAATTAACTATTACAGAGAAATCAATGAAAATATGTGACTTGTGCAATACTCAATCACATATATATATATTTTTTTATGTTAGATTAGCTTGCGTTTGTCCTTCGACAGACCCCATGAGGAGTTCTGACGAGGCCGAGGATGTAGCACGCATACCCATGCGGGATGTCGACAATGTACCCATACATTTTTTTTTTTACATGGGAAATTCTCCCAGCATCTTGTGTTTCGATGGAAAAATGGGGATGGAGGAATAAGATTGAACAATAATGTGGTACACTACATAGTACTAATGAAAATGCATTACCTGGAGGACGTCGCGTAGCGCCTTCGGGCTCCGGTCTGGGAGGAGTTTTGATCACGAGATGCACTGTCAGCCCATCCTTGATGTTATGCTGCTTCATAGTGTCGGCGTCGTTCATAATCTTCCCGGCAAATATCAAACATAGTTGCTCTGGCTCTGCACCGAATTTTGGGGACAACACTTCCTTGAGCTACAAACAAACCAACATTATCATTAGTATTGGCGAATGATTATAAATGTCGTCACTGATTGCGTGTCCAATAAATATGTTATTACGCCATGAGTAAGATTTCTGGCGGCGCCGTACTCACTTTTTTGATGTCAGCATCCTCCTCGATTTCCACTTGTTGCTTTTCTTTTGGTGTTTTCACTGTAATCGTAATTTTTTTGGGTTCATCTTGTCCCTCTGCCATTTTGGCAAATCTAGAATGACTCTGTACTTTGGCTGAAAAGCAGAAATATTGTACAAGATAAAAATTTGACGACTTGCGTTGAGTTGACTGACGGATGATGGTTGGTGCGGCCCACCTTGAAAATCTGTACACTTTTCACTTTTAATAATTCAATGAAAAATAATCGGCATTACATTAATATAAAGTATATTTTACATCAACAGTTTATTTAATGTGAAGTTAGTTGTAATACATAAAATTTACTAAAATGACTAAAATCTGTTTTTGTCTATGATGCATGATTAATGTTGAAAATGTTACCATGTATGATATCTGGCAGATAAAGCGGCCAACAAGCGATACTTATTTTTAGTCGACCAATCATGAAATCACTTTTGCCCAAACTCTACAACCATCCACCACCTTGTACCATCTCTAGAGCGCTTAATAGGACATGAATAGGACCCAAAATGTCTTTCATAAATGACAGGAGTACTTCCGGTTCACAAACTTTTTCGGTAGGTAGGTACCTATCTACTTACCTACTGTTTATTTGGACTGAAGTGAAGGCTGACATGAAACAAAAACAAAAAACAGTTTCCAAATAATGTCTCTCGCAAAATTTTAATGCAATTATTACATACAAAAGTTAGGTAAGAGACATTTGTTAATTTTAGTAGCAGAGGATTAGCCAAAATCGTGGCGATTTGTAGATATGCTTGCCTTCATAAAATTTGTTTTTCAGGTCTCGGTTATTTAGTGACTTTTTCATAAACACTTGCGTTGTTATTGCATGCCGGAGAATGCCTTACGCGATTATTTAGATAGCTGGAAATAATATAACTCTGTAACCACACATTTAAATGGAGGTAAGTTTTTATAACATTTTTTGATAACACCTGTGGATAACACTTACTCACTGTTGGTGCATAATTTTGGGGCAATCAGTATAGTAGTGGTATTAGCTTTGATCATGATATTGCAATTCAATATTACATTTAAAAAACTCTGGTCTGGTAAAAGTCAGCTATATAAAAACAAGGTTTTATATTTATAAGTAGCTTTATCTGGGGGTGTCTACACACCCCAAATCTCATGATCTCATGTAGAGCCAAGCTTATAACTCTACAGTTATAAGCTTGGCTCTACATGAGATCTGATAACTTTTTGACAGTGTGAGACATATGGTCTCATCTTGGCAACATTTTACATGAAAATATAAATGTTTGGTGGGATATTATTACCATTCAGATATACACTCTACACTGTTTGTACACATTGTTCATTGAAGACTACACTATACAGTATTTGTAGCTTTTTCTGGGTTTGATGTTAGTGTGAAAAACTGGGCAAAAAAATCTTGTTTATTGAGTATCCATTAATGCAAATATCAAATTGAAAAAGGGGGTAAAATTGGTATCTTTTTAGGTATGTGGAGGTAATGTTTGGAACTACTTAACCAATTCCTAACTTAACAGAACCAAACACTAACAGAACATTGCACTATCTCTAAGTATCATCATGTCTGGTCACATACATTTTATAACTAGTGTAGAATTTACACACTAAAAGCACTGATTGAGAATTAATTCTTAGTCATAATGCTATTAAAACACTTTTTATTGAGCTTTGTTGCAGGAAAATTGAATGTAAATTATTTTAATTAAAATTATATTGCGAGTTACAGCAGTAATTTTCGAAGTATTGGCTTACTAGATTGATCTCACTGGACCAAAAATCTCATTTTTTTCCTTAAAACCAGGCTTATTATTTCTATTTATGTTCAATGGTTAATTTATATACAATTTTTGGTGAACATTATGTTGTAGGTGGAATTACAAGACACTTTCTTGCGCGATGATGACCAACAATCCCTTCCTAGCACAAAACAACCATTTACAGTTACAAATAAAAGGAAAAATGAGAAAAACCAGGGTAAAAGCCACTAACTTATATTTTTTATTACCATATAAAAAAAAACAGATTGACAAGCACACAGACGATCTACCTGATGGTAAGTGGTTACCACCACCTATGGACATGTGCAATACCCCAGATTACCAGTAATCACCCTAGATTGCCAGTGTGTTGCTACCCAGATTAATAGCATATAAAAAAAAATATTCTCTTTTTACTTCTTGAAAAGATAGTAAAAAATCCCTCTAGGATTTATTTATTAAATTTATTATAGAGAATAAAAAATACATTATTGTAAATACTTCATTAAACAAAATGTAGGCATACGAGATTTGATAGATGAGAAAGCCTTAGCAGAGCAACAAGCTAAAGAGGAAAAAGAACAAGCTGAGAACATAGCTACAATGTTGATGCACAACTATGATTCCAAGCTGTATGGTGAAGATGATACCTCACAGCCGACCTCACGAACAGCACCCATCATACCCATTGAAGCTACACGCAAGAAAAAGAAAAGAAAGAGGTTGTTCTTTTTAATTAATTAACAAGTAACTAATTAAGTCTCAAAGTACAACTACATTAGGCAACTCGTATAATCATTTATGGTCAATTTAAATTCAAAATAAAAAATTCTAATTATTATAATATTTTGGCAACTTCTATTAATTTCATAATATTTTCTTACTGAACAAAATAACTGTATAGGATTTCAGTTGTATTTCAAAAAAGGAGAAAGAGTAGGGAAAAATATTGATGGGCCAATTAAGATTCCTCCTATCACGCCGCAGTTTGTGGGTTCGATTCCCATAACACATATTACAGTCAATTAACAGTTATCTGGCCTCCATAGTACAGCTCTGCTTAGTTTGGGATCGGGTAGGTGTGTGAAGTATGACCCAAGATATTTATTATAATTAGGCAATATTTTCTCTCGCCAGATCACAAATATCAATATGCCTAACAAACTGCCGGTATGAATCAATAAGGAGGGTAGCCAGTGCATTTGGGATGAGGGAGGTGTCTGAAGAGGATGCATGGAACTTCTACTGGACAGATATGAGTGTCTCAGTGGAGAGAGCCAAGGAGATGAAGAGATTCCAGAGGATCAATCACTTCCCTGGCATGTTAGAGATTTGCAGGCAAGTAAAGTTTTCATAGATTATCATCTAAGTTACCTACCTTCCTGCGACACTGATGTTTCTGTTGTTAATGTCATAGATTACTTTCTAGATTAACTAAATGGACGAATTTTCTTGAGCTATTAATACCTTCGCCGAAGCCAGATATTGGCATACACTTGGTATCTACTTGAGGGTAACTTGATTTATCAAATACTAGCTGTCCCTCGCGGTTTCAACCGCGTTCCCAGGATAAAAAGTAGCCTATGTCCTTCTCCATATCATAAGGCTATCTCCATGCCAAATTTCATGATGACCCTTTGAGTAGTTGAGCCGTGAAGGCGTAACAAACAAAGACTCACTTTCGCATTTATAATATTAGTAAGGATTGTCCACTTTTCACGTCTCCGCACCGTTTAGTATATTCTGAAAATGATATATTACAGAATTTGTTTGGTACAAAATATTATTAGTCTATTATAAAAGCATTTAATTAGTTTTGTAATCAGAAAGCATTTTTCTCTTTTTCAGGAAAGATCTGTTGGCGCGTAACTTAAATAGGATGCAAAAAATATATCCCAAGGAATATAATTTCTTTCCAAAAACGTGGTGTCTACCTGCAGAGTAAAATACTTTCAAGTTTTATACTTATTTCTTACTTGCTGATTCCCGTTGTTCCATCCATTTTCTCACGATAAGATTCATCAAAATCATAATTAAAACATAATTTTATCCCCTTAGACAATCAACCAGTGCAATATTTTTTCCATACATGTTTGTGGTAAATTTAATTTCGTCTGGTTTGGAAAATACTGAAAGTTGTCTCAAGTCACGTATCTTTTCACTTTAGGGGTTGAATTCTAGAAAATCAGTATTTCGGGAACTTTAATACGTACTGTTTGAATATTACAGCTTTGGCGAAGCTCTTACGTACAGTAAATCGCGAAAAAACAAGACATTCATAATAAAACCTGAATGCGGAAGTCAGGGACGTGGTATCTACTTGACAAAATCTCTCAAAGACATCAAACCTACAGAGAAATTAATTTGCCAGGTTTTTATACAACTATTTTACGTCAATCAACGCTTATATCATATTTTGAGTCGAGAACTATTGAATTTGAAACATAGCCCTGTGACATAAAGTTTATTTTCCATTTACACAACCTCTTCTTAAGACTAGGCTTATGTTTGAGTTAGTGGCGATATAATGCAATTAATCATATTTTCCAGGTATATCTATCCAAGCCGCTGTTAGTGGATGGATATAAGTTCGATATCAGAGTATACACGGTTATAACTTCATGCGATCCATTGAGGATTTTCGTCTACAATGAAGGACTTGTCAGGTAATAAGTAAAGAAATAACCCTTATGGTGCGACTAAGTTCGTCCGTCTGTCACATGGCATTTTTTTTTATTTTATTTATTTATTCCAAAACTTAAAACTATCATGATACATTATTAAGGTATAACATAAACTCATTCGAGTTTTACCGTATACCAGATCAGTCATCATTTTATATAGGTACCTAGGTAATCACCGCCATTAAATGCCATATTGGTACTTAATGAGGTGAACCTTACTTAAATAATTATATTAACTAGTACAGTAATAAAAAGTTAGTACAAAAATAAAAAATTAAGGAGGTAGAAATAGAAGAAACCCTTTGTTGAACGGCTCGTCACCACACCTCCCGCAGCCCGCGCTCGTCTCGATACAGGATGGTGTATTTACTGTACAGTGTATGTATAATGTGTTTTTTTTTATAATTATTTGTGATGTCTGTAAAAAAGAAATAAAAATGTGTATATTTAACTATGAATATTATTTACAAAGTATCGTTTTAGCTTATATTTATATAAGCTAAAACGATACTTTGGCATAGGCATAAGGCTAAGGCATATTCAAGGTAACCACAAATACATACGGAACTCTAGGTGCGCATGACCGACTCGCACTTGACCAGTTTTTTTTGCCGTACCGGCCGTGATATTTTTTTTCCAGAGTTAAAAGAATGCGTTTTCAACTCTATTCTTACGTTGTTTACGTTACAGATTTGCAACAAGTAGATACGCAGATCCGAATGTGAACAACACAACAAATGTTTTCATGCACTTGACTAACTATGCTTTGAACAAGCACAGTCGAACCTATGTGTATGACTCCGAGGCGGGAAGCAAACGGTAACATTATACCTTTATTTGTGTTGTTGGAAATTGGAACAGGATTTCTAGATGGCATAATTTCAAAATACTTGATATCCAAATGTTTATATTGTATTTGATTTCATATTTACGGATGAAAGAAAGCTTAAACTTAGATCTCACACTGTTTATGATAATTTCGGTATACCTAGGAACTGTCGTATACTCAGTATGTTGTCTGTTTTACTGATTAATAGAAAATATTTATGACAAGATATGCGAGATCAAGATTGCATTGCTATCTAGTAACACTATCCTTCGGGATTAAGACTTGTCCATAGATTATTTTAATGTAGCATTACACATATGGGCAAATATTGAATCGCCCCACTAAGGTGCAATCCACATAGGAGCTGGCGCTTCCGCGGACAACCGGACATGGCACGGGCGTCTTTCTATTCCATTCAAATTTCGTACAAAACGCAGGGAAATAAAGTTGCAATTTGAACGCGTGTCGGCGCGTCATACTGGTGTCTGTTCGTAGCATTCGGTGTGTTCAAATTGCGACTTTATTTCTGTGCATTTTGTACGAAATTTTCTTGCGCATTACTTAGTAGACTTACCCCCTTACTGATAAAACGTTATTTTACTAATATACTGTTTAAAGGGTCACGTAAATAACGTCACTCTATTGTCATTGTCAAATAATGTGACATTATTTACGTGACCATTTAATCAGTATATTAGTTAAATAGCGCTTTATGAGTAAGGGGGTTAGTAGATAATTCAAAATTTTTAAAGAATCAGGCGTCTTATTCACCAGAACATTGGTGAAATCGCGGTTCGCAAGCTGCGCATATCCGTTCGTATAACGTTTGATGAATTTCCATTGGTCAGAAAGATATCGACTTTGAACAAGATCCTGTTGTCACAAGGCGTCGACCTGGACCGCCTGTGGCACGCCATTGACCAAGTGATAGTCAAGACGATCATATCCGCGTGGCCCATACTCAAGCACAGTTACCACGCGTGTTTCCCCTCGCACGACATGGTTCAGTTTTATATCGTTTACAACACTATCGCTTCATGAGCCATTGTGATATCATTATATCGCTTTTAGATACAGTGGCCGGCAAACAACTTGAGCCATGACCTTGAGTGCGCAGTAGACGATTTTAAGGTGTCGTTGGTGGAAAGAGAGGTGCGCGGGGGCATTCTGTCGGCACGCGTCCACGCTATTGGCCGAGCATGAGTGTACATGCGCGAACTTACCCCCACTACGTCGACTTTGGCTCAAGTTGTTTGCCGGCCTCTGTACAAAGTAGCATCGTGTTGAAAACTGGTGTACCTACTATTGAAAGCTTATTATCACATGCTTGTTTTGTAAGCAGATATTACTAAGTCAGTAAACTTGTGTTATTGATTAAACTTATCGCCGATCCGTGCTCAGCAGACTGATTTGTCACAACTCTGGTTCGCCTCAGACGTTTACCATGCTTTGATGAGCACTTATTATCTCCCAAATCACAATCAAACGAGGCATATCGTCCAATATTATCAGTATTCGTTAAAGTAATAGCTCTAGTAACTACCTATTGTATTGCATTGATTTTCCTCATAATCCATTATTTGTAGTATACATAATTCCTATACCTATTGCTTATTAAATAGGTTATTAATTTTAGAAGTAGGGTTAATATACAAGAAGTAGTTTGCGTAGAAGTAATCTACATAAATTGTGACCTCAGTAATTTATTACTGGTTGGATTTTTGATGTCTTTAGGCTTTCATGTAACTTGTATGTAGTTTGTGATCATTCATTTTCTGGGCCGAAAATAAAATGGTACATTTATTTGCAGGTCCACGCCTGCTTCGAAATACTGGGGTTCGATATACTATTGGATCATAAGTTGCATCCATATATTTTAGAAGTAAGATATAAGACATTTGAAAACTCAATACATAATTTTAATACGGACTGGTTCTGACTCGATTGAGATGTGTGGAAACTACAACTGTGATAGAGGATTCTGAGATGCTACACAAAATGATGTATCAATTGTGTATGTGTCAAATTATTATTGTTACACAGGTGAATCACTCCCCAAGTTTCCACACGGATACTCAACTGGACCGAGAGGTGAAGGAAAGCCTGCTCACAGACACTTTCACGATGCTCAACATATGGCAGTGCGACAAGAAGAGAGTGCTTGAAGAGGACCGCAAGAGGATACGAGACAGGTTGCTGCAAACTAATAAGTGAGTACTTTGAAAAATGTGAGACACATAATAATATTGTAATCAAAGGCAGCGCAAGAATAAACTCTTTGTATATATTGATTAAATTAATTGTAATTGACTATAACTTAAATAAACTATAATTCGATGGACCAGAATAAAAAATAAAGGAATACAATGATTGAGGCATTTTTGACGCTCATAACTTTCATTTCAGTTTTTAGTTTACTTCTTGTAGTATATCAAAATAATATACCTACGAAGTTTTGAACCGACAACATGTGGCAGGGGATTGATCAAAATGAATCCATCAAATTCTCTTCTATATTATCCCTCCTGACTTCGTCATACCGACACATTCATGCAGTGATAACGATCTTCTAAGAATTTTACTATTGTTGTCAAAAATAGATTTGCAGAGTTTACGCCGGCGGAGGATAAGGAACCCGAAAAAAGTCCGTGGCAAACACAGATCCAGTGGGAGGAAACGCATCTCGGGAACTTTAGGTAATTTGTTTAAAATCAATTACGATTTTGGCTCAGTATCCAACAACGCGGATATTGGCGGAGAAGAAATGTGTTTTCTTCCAATAGACAATCGGAACGGACTGGAGCGGGTACCTATCTTGTGTTTAAAAACACATCTTCTCTGCGCTATGGTGGCCAATCCTTAGAGTTGGTCCTATTCCCATCGTAAAAGTCGTTCAGTATGTCGAATCAAAATATACTTTGGGTTTCGAAAATATGATATCTGGAAGTATACGTGCTATCTTGAGATTGAGACTGCCTATCGGGGGCACATACGAGTGTCGTTGTCTTTCTCGTTCTCGCTCCGCGGCCTCCTTGTGTGTCATCACAGTTTCACAGAAGGAGACAGAAGAAATTAACAACCCGTTTTATATGAACCATAATTTCAAGATAGAGTACAACTTGTAAGGAAGTGAAAAAGCGATACCACTACTATAAATGCGATCGCCGGTTCGAGCCAACGCAACGAGAAAGATCGTTTTTAGGGTTCCGTAGCCAAATGGCAAAAAACGGAACCCTTATAGATTCGTCATGTCTGTCTGTCTGTCTGTCCGTGTTTGTCACAGCCATTTATTTCCGAAACTATAAGAACTATAATGTTGAAACTTGGTAAGTAGATGTATTCTGTGAACCGCATTAAGATTTTTACACAAAAATAGAAAAAAAAACAATAAATTTTGGGGGTTCCCCATACTTAGAACTGAAACTCAAATTTTTTTTTTTCATCAAATCCATAAGTGTGGGGTGTCTATGGATAGGTCTTCAAAAATGATATTGAGGTTTCTAATATCATTTTTTTCTAAACTGAATAGTTTGCGCTAGAGACACTTCCAAAGTGGTAAAATGTGTGTCCCCCCCCCTGTAACTTCTAAAATAAGAGAATGATAAATCTATAAAAAATATATGATGTACATTACGGTGCAAACTTCCACTGAAAATTGGTTTGAACGAGATCTAGTAAGTAGTTTTTTTTTAATAGGTCATAAATTGAAATTAATATCAAATACTCAGGTCTATACTACCATTTACTTATATACCTACAGGTTTGTACGGAACCCTCGGTGCGCGAGTCTGACTCGCACTTGGCCGGTTTTTGTATTAAGGGAAGGGTTGTCTTATTCTATAGATGGTGTTTAAAATCTGTCGCACATTTAGAGTTCGTAGTTGATTGTACTTCTGGCTACAGTATCAGTAATGTGTGTGTATAGACGTGTGTACCCGGTGGGGTGCATGTACGCGGCGCTGTTCCAGCAGCCGGCGGGCTCGCTGTACACCGCCACGGCCGCGTCGCGCGCGCGCGGCGACTGCGCCCGTCTGCAGCGCGACGAGTTCCAGGTGTGTTACGTGTATAGACGTCTGTACCCTGTGGGGTGCAATAATCCCTTTGATTATCGAATTGGTCCATTATCTCTAATTACTTCAAAGACATTGACATACCTGAAAGCTTTCTAGGAACCTAAAAATGCTTTATTTGTCGAATAATAACACTTGGAATATCAAACTGTTTATATAGTGTAACCTGCCTCTTTCACCAACCCAAAACCTGATTGAATGGACAGTGACAGTATGTCACTAAAAAATTTCGATAATTTTGTTTCTCAGAAACCGGCTGTCGGTCTGTCATAGAACAGTTTTTTGACAGTATGTCAAAGTAATTTTGTTTCTCAGAAACCGGCTGTCTGTCTGTCATAGAACAGTTTTGTGATCGTAATTTAATCACATTTTCAGCAAACAAAAGCCAAAGCAGAAGCATTAAAGAAGCCATCCCAACCTAAGAGCAATAAGGAAGGCGAGAAGAAATCCCCCGATGAAGCGAGCACCACCGCCACCGCTCCGACGACCGCCACCACCAGCTCTGTTGTCACGGACAAGACTAAACCAAAACGCACCAACGATAAAGAGCCCAAGCGCAAAGAGAAGGATAAAGATGATAAAGAGAAGAAACTTACTTCGAAACCGTCGCTTGCGCAGCAACCGGTGAGGAAATATTCAATAAACAGGGTGTAAAAGGCTTCGATGAAACCCATTGTTTATTGAAACACTAGACTTCGCCCCACGGCTTTAACCACTTTTTTTTGAATAAAGTGTTGATTGGTCTGTAACGATATGGCCGCATGTAAAGCAATATCTAGTAAACCTCATTTATATTTATTATTCATTTTGGAAATGGGCAATTTGTAGAAATGGGCCAAAAATTTTGAAAATAGGAGATCGTGTGTCTAGAACTCCATAGCCATTTGGCAAAATGGAGAATGAACTAAATATTAAAACTTAGCCTGTCTTTGTATATATTTCAGATACCGGAGAAAGAAGTAAAACCCACATACGTGCTCAGCTCTTTTGAGCCGGATCCAATAGTGGAGAAAGAGGAAAGAGAACGTGTCAACTTGTTAGCGCAGCGTGATTTCCTGATTAGGAGTTATGGCATGCTGGAGCAGGTATTAATAAATAAATATCCCATGACATTCTTCATACGCGGCACATCTGCCTTTATTTTGACTAGTTTCGAAATCTTTATTTTTGTAGAACTATATTGTGTTCTGTTCTGCGAATCCGCTCGTTTCTTCTACTTTCTTCTAATGGTGCTTCCATGCTACGCGAACCCAGCACGAGCCGAGCCACGAACCAACAGAATTCGTTCTTTGCTCACGTATCAAGTGTGGACCTTACAACGAGCCCGATGCAAATCCCGGTGTTCGTGAAAAAACTATCAATCGGGAGGAGCGCAGTCGACCTCGAGACGATCACTCGTTCGAGGCTCGCAAATCTGTCCACGCTACGCGAATCCGTGCTCCACGTATGCTCGGCTCGTCTTCGGTTCGCGTAGCATGGATTCCCCAGTCAATCTTCAATGTATGTTGCCTTAAAATAGTAGGTAAAAGAAGCATTGGTAGATATCATTCATTTTCCAACTGCGGTACACACATTTGTGTTTGGGTTTTCATGGTCTGATATAAGGTCCGCGTCATCGGCATTGGTTGCGACGGCGGTGTTTTATAGGCAAATCAGAGATGAATATCAGTTAAAGTGTCGGACTCAGTATGCTTCCTTGTGGAACACCGAACATGGTACTATAGTACTGAACATACATTTCTATACTTCTAATCTTTCACACAGATTTATCTAGTCATGAAAAAAATGGGAACACTAAGGCCCGAAGATGAACGTAAATACGGAGTTTACGGTCGTCTATCTGTTGTCTCTCACTCGCCCAAGGTGATTACTACTAATTAACAATAATTTTGTATATCAATATAGATCAAAGAAGTAAATGACAATGTTCTCAGGCCATTTCATTCAACATTGCTGTAGTTCCTTTCTTTGGCTAACACAATGTTTTATAAAAGCATATAATTATGAATTGGCACTCTGAACATTGCGAACATCATCAATAACATGAAATATTGTGTTCGCCTACAGAAAGTGTGAAAGTTATAAGGCTGCACGAAAATTAAGCTATAATATAGAAAAAAATTAGATGTAAGAAATTAAAGAAGGGACAGATTAAATTTTGTGTACAGACCGCCATAACGCAGAGCAAACATTTAAATAAGCACAAACCAACACACAGCGGCGATCACTCGGACGACGGTAAGCAGAACATTGACATTCTTCCGCTCTTTCTAGTAATTTTGGAGAGGTAGAGCATAGCGTTTGTTCGCTCAAAGAGCAGCGAGACTGGGGAAGTACCTCCACCTTACAGAATACCGCAGCCAAATAACTTTATGTTGTGTAAAGTTGTGTTCCTGCGCGTGAGTAAGGTCGCCAGAGCTCATAGGGGAGGGGGGAAAGGTCGGTAACGCGTGAGCGATGCTTCTTGTGTTGCAAGCGTATATATGGCTTCGGTAACCACTTACCATCAGGCGGGCCGTATGCTTGTTTACAGACTAAGTTGTATAAAAAAAATAAAAAAAAATAAACCGTTCTTCTATAAACAGATAGAGGTCATTTCTGTATTAGTAGTTTTTACGTTACTTCCAAACTCGTTGGCAAGCACATTGGGTAGGATGCACCTACCAGTTAAATTGGTATGCATAATCTTTCAGTAAATGTTCCTAACTTCTATATTAAAAGTGTGACATAACTGTGAGACGCCCTCTTTACTGAACATTAAAGCACTTAATTAAACATATTACATTTCAAAAACAAATATTTATTTTCATACTTATTTGTCATATTGCATTCCACCATTGCCTGCTATAGGTTGAAGTCAAAACGTAGCTCGAGCAATTTTCGATATTATTGTAACGTTAGCAAAGTCGATAATTTTTTGATTTGACAGTGAAAAATGCTCTGCGCTTCGCCTCGCCTTGGCAGATGTGTGGCAGTCTAATGGAAGAATTTATTTCATAATCAGATACATAAATAAATATCCTGGGACATTCCTCACACACGGTCATCTGATCCCAAACTAAGCAGAGCTTGTACTATGGAAACCAGATAACTGATATAATACATATTATACTACTTTTTGTTTGTAAATACATACTTAATATACATAATTACACCCAGACTCAGGACATACAGACATGTTCATGCACACAAATGCATGTCCTGTGTGCGAATCGAACCCACGACCTGGGGCGCTATTGGGGACCTGGGGTTAGGACTCCACGTCTTAACCAACTGCGCCAACGGGCCCGTCAATGATGTGTAATGATTTTCGTAGGTTTGCGCGTACAATGCCGTGACGCAAGAATCTACGAGCGGCCGGCGGCTGAGACTTTACTCGACGTCACCGAACGCACTACTAGGACGCATCTAGTCCGAATGGCCTACACCATGTGGAAAATGAACTCGTATATATACCTCTTATTCTGTCTTAACTAAACTAATCATAAGCTCATTCTCCTGGATATCTCTGACTTATCTCTTATATACATATAACTATTTCTACAAGCAGCCTTATCGTGAATTTTAATAGCAACTCTATTTAAATAGTATAAAGCCGATTGTTACTTAAACATGGAAAAAAAATTGAAGTACAGACACAGAAAATGCAGACTTACTGCATTTCGATCTATCCTTTATTTTACGATTTTGTAGTTGTTTTCAAATATTAATTCCCTATCGCATAGTCAAGGATAGATCGCATAAAAATCAAATTCATTTCTTATTTACAGATTTATAATGCCAGACTCACTTCTCAAGTATTAAACTGTGATAAGTATAATATAAAACAGTGCCGGATTAGCCATAATAGCAGGAGTTGAATGCTACGGGGCCCTTGCTACATTACCGCGCATGAAAAAATAATTACTGATGTTTTTTTACGCTGGAATCGCAGTATTTTTTGATGCGCTACGAAGAACAACTACAAATAAAAGGAGCTTAAAGCTGGATTTTCACTATGGGATATAATATAAATTACATCTTGAGATATAATTTTTTATCGCTCGTCATACATTTTGTCGAAAAAATATTTATAGTTTGGGATGTAATATACAAAAACGTATGACGAGCGATAAAATATTATATCTCAAGATGTAATTTATATTATATTATATCCCATAGTGAAAAGCCGGCTTTATACATTGTCATCGAAAATTTCACTGCGGAACAAAATAATAATGTCGTTAGGAGTTACTAAAGTTTACTATATCGTGTTAAATCTTAAATAATTCTTTAAAATTAATTATTAAATAATAAATGAATAAATTCTTGACATAATAACATTACACTGCGCGGTCACCATAATAAAATCGTAAAAATGTCTCCGTGCGACCAACTCAAATAACCTGGACCTGAACCAAGGGCCGTTGATTATATTCGAAACAGGCCCCACGCTGCCTTAATCCGGCACTGGTCGTGTTAATAAAACTGTGCCATTACTCTTATAATCCTTTACTCTATCGAGTGAATGTACCTTCTTGGTCAAATATAGAAGTACTTATTCAGTGCAATAAGATATGCGATATCACACCGCTGTTATTGTAAACTTATCATAGGTTTTATTATATCGTAATATGCTATAAAATCTCGTGCTTATAATAATTATGTTATGTTAATCTTATAGTTACGGTACTGCTTAATAATACATATTAGCGTAATATTGTAACTTGTTCTGTAAATTCTGGTGCTTGGAAAAAATATATGTAAACACTGAGAGAATATATTTTCTTATATTACTTTAAATAAATCGTATTTTTATTTCCCTACATTCGACAGTGTAATTATGGATGAGCAACATGGCTTTATCCCAGGCTGCTCAACAGTATGGAACTAATCTTTGATGAGAGTGATAACGTTAACGTTACCTTGTGTGAAGCGAGACCAGTTTCCATATAGATGCATTTACAGATATATCGTACACTATTTGCTAGATAGCGACTGGCAGATGAAACAAACTTATGTCTAATATTCGCGTGGCATGACACGGCGATAGCGTGTTTCGCGCAACAAAAATGATCTAAACGCTTCTAATATAAATAACTCGTAATGTATAAAATATTTTAAAAAATCGTTAGTATCAGCCCTAGGTCATACGTTAGTGATATTATTTATAAATTTTTTGTCTTAATTAGATACACCTTAAACGAATAAAAACGAAAATTAATTAATATTATAGGTAACTTTGTGATTTTTTTCTATTGAGGAATTTTCACTCCGTTATGTTTTTGCTCTGACTGAACCCTTGCGTATATTATGAAAATACCCATATAAAAATATTTTTTCATTTACATATTATTTACTTGGGTAAATATGTCAATTCTAAGATATGTTATTTTGCTTTACTCTTAACAGTCAGAACAAATGTCGATATGGATTTGTTTTAAAAGAAGTATTCATGAAAAACTAGAAATTGGCATTCATTATTTTAGGCGCTGCACATACGTTTCTTGTGTCGGACACAAGCTACCAATGAATATTTGATTTCTATAGAACCAGTATGAAATCAGCCATTCCACCGCCACCGGACGCGGCAATTACGGTTACCAGTGACCAAAAGTAGCAACCGGCGCGGCGTCTGTGTCCAATGTCCGACACAAGACACACGTTTGTGCAGCGCCTTAGTCGTTCACTATGTACTCGCACTTCGTTTCAAGTTTTCACGTTTGAATTCGTAATCAGAGGCATCATTTCAATTTGGATAGAAGACTCTCAAATAAGAAATGCAAGCTGCGAGTAGGAGGCATTTCAGAATCACGTGAAGTGCATAGTGGGGTACCACAAAGATATATAGTAGGATATAGAAAGTAATATTATTTGGAATATTCCTCACTGACATATACCCCGAATGTAAAGAATTGACGTTAGTAAACGCTCACTAATGCGTTTGTGTTTACGACACTTCTCTAAGGAATTAGCACAGCGCCTCTAGCGGAATACTCATAGAACTAATTTCTCCCATACTTTATAGTTAACGCAAACGCATTAGTGAGCGTTTACTAACGTCAATTCTTTACACTCGGGGTACTGAAGCAGATTATTGACTCGCAGCTATATCTTTCCAGATGATAACACAATTATGGGTAAACCACTATTACGCCATAATATGATTAGTGTCCGACTGAAGGTCGATTTCCGGCTGAAGTCTATTTATTAATCGGCTATCGCCATAACCTTAACAAAGTTTGTGAATGTTAATTTGGGATCTAGTTGAAAATAAATAAAAGCAATATATTATTTATATCAAATCTATAATTTCTCTTAACAATTCAGTAATGAGTTACAATACATATAATAACGAATATTTATTCGCAAGCCGTCCTTAATACAAAATGGTTATTAATTATACATTTTGCAATTAGCATTTACTCGTTCTAAGATCCGACACAATACCAAGTCAAAATGTTTAAAAGTCCCGCTTTGATAAAAATATTATTAGTTACAATTCACTTAAATAAAAAGATTCTAACTGATTCTCCCATTGAACATCATTAATTCGAGTAGTCTCGATCTCAGAACAAGGCTCTTAGGCCCCATGGCTTATATAAATGTCATATACATAACTAAACGCCAGCACGTTTATACGTGTAAAGTTACAAAAATATCCCTTCCTAATTTAATTTGTCGTATAAGTACCCAATTTCAGATTTATAATGAAAGGTCATTACTACGAGAGCCCTATTTCTAATAGCTTCTAATTCTAGCAATAACAATGCAGTCATTTACATAATACCTCAATAATTTCTGAACATCTATATTATTTTCAAAATATCAAACAATGTTCACTTCTTTTCATTACGCTTTATCCCATTATCCCTTTTCATTACGCTATAAAGTCTTGTAAGTTATATTATTTTTCACACACTCGCTCGTAAAGTGACAATTATTGCAAAATTTTAGTCTGTTTTTTTCCTCGCAAGTGTGTTGAAAAATGTCGTATGACACTAGTGTGCATTGATTTATTACACTCTCGGCTCCCTTATCTTAATACCGCATGGAGTGTTAATAATCAAATTTGCACACATGTATCATAATGTACTATTAAAATTATCCGGAGGTTTTATCTCCCAAGTATCAACGAAAACTTTCTGCAGCTTTAAAAACGTGATTAATTTATCTCTTTTAATTTAGAAAATATTTTGTTTGGAAGACGTTTCGTATTTTTTTAATCAACCTGCTATTAGACTAACTTGATTTGATTGACGACTTGAAAGACTGGCGCTATAACTAGACTTATAAGCATTTATCTATCGGCCCGATGTTATTTACACAGTTGATTCTCAGCACTAAAATATAGTTTCTACAATTACTTAAAACAGGGCTATAATCGTAAATGCGCACAGTTCACCGTTTAAATCTATATCTAGCATAATACATTGCACCTCTATCATTGTACTAAAATATATGTGGAAAATGTATTCTGTATCAAAATTGAAGTCTTTTCGCTAGTGAACCACCATCGATGTTTTCTAATAGTTTCCTCTTGAGCGATGGTTTCTCCATCTCAAGTCTTGCAATATTAGTTGGCATCGGCAGTTTGGGACCAACGGTCGGCGCGGGTTTGTTACTGCAATTTCACAGATTTTTTTATTTAAACAACATTGAGATTTAACAACACAGATTAAGTAGACTAGAACTAAGCTTGACTTTGAACCAAGGACCGACAAAATCTGATATTTGGTGAGAATAAAAAACATACGCGTCGAAGATATTCTCCTCGCTTAGTCGCTTACTAAAATATATAGACTCTGAATTCGAATCCGTAATGGTGGCTCGGCCCAGGAAGTACTTCACAAACAATTTGGCATTTTTATGTATTGACTAGCTGCCCGGCGCGACTTCGTTCGCGTGGTGCTACCCTACCCTATGGTGCTACCCTACCCCACCCTACCCTACCCTACCTGAATTTTCTTGGCTATAAACCTCACGGAGCCCGAGACCTTTCCAACGAATGCAAAACCGTGGAAATCGGTTGGTGCGTTCTGGAGTTATAGCGTCAGGAAGGAAAACCCGACTTATTTTTATATAGTAGATATACGACGTTCCACTGGAAGTCGCAATCCAAGTCAGTAAACAAAAGCTATTTTAATGTTAAAGATTATTCCCAGACTAAATACCTGAAGTACGCCATCTGCAAAGCCTGCGTACAATCACACCTCTTCGGCGGATAAAGGGCCAACAAGCTCTCCAACAATTGAATGAGGTCGTCTGACGCCGCACTAAATATGTGACGTAATTGTTGTGGTGGAAACAGCTTAAACTGCACATAGTCTGTGAGGCTTTTCATACCCTGAAAATTATGGTTTTCAATTTGTATACACTTTGTCTCCATTACATGTGAATGAACACAATGCCAAAAAATAGCCCAGCTTTCAAGAAATCATAACCTGGGAGACAGTTCCCACCAAATAGAAATCGTTTGCTCGATCGAAAAAAGTACGAATTCAAACTTTTATCGAGTGTAAGTCACGTTACGTTATTCGGGCAATTTCGAGACCGGCATATTTAGAAGGAAACCCAATCAAGTAGAGCTTTGATTGGTGGGGGCCGTTCGAATTGACTCCGTCTCTCGAAATTTTACAGTCGAATAGGACTCTCGTATGCTCGATTCGAAGGTTATTTCGAAGGACGCTTGGGTCCCTAACATAAAAATTTTACCTTTAAAAACCTTTAATTTTTTTTTACAAAAATTATAAAACTTACAGGCCAAACTTCTTCACTAGGTGTGCCAAATACTTGGAAAGTTCGGGACAATTGGTCCAGATCCGACTCCCCAGGAAGGAAGGGCACTCTCAGTAAAAGCTCAGCTAATATACAGCCTATTGCCCACATGTCTACACCGGTGCCATATTGCCTCGCTCCAAACAACAATTCAGGAGATCTGACAATAAATAAATAAATTATCGCTCAAATTATAATTAAACTACAATTAATATTTTGACTATAATTATTATTCTCACCTGTACCACCTGGTTACAACTTGATGAGTGTTTATCCTTGTTGGCGATCCAAATGCCTTAGCCAGACCAAAATCACCTATTTTTAGAATTCCTTCCCGATTTATAAGCAAGTTGTTGGGCTTCAAATCTCTATGCAATATCCAGTTTTGATGTAAGTATTCTAGTCCTGAAAAAAACAATTGATTTTATAAACAACTTATGCATGACAACTAACAAAAAAGAATTGGAGTAAATCACATTAAACCAAGTATGTAAAAATCAAAATCAAAAAGAAATTTATGCAGTTTAGGCCCTGCTAAGGCACTTATGAACGTCATATTGGTACATACAGTTGAATTTACCACCGGTTCGGAATACACTTAAACTGAGAAGACTCCAGCAAGAAACTCAGCAAGGCTCTTTTTTTTGTGGAAGATCTTTTCATATCACAGCTTTTTTCCAAATACTTATACAATATATATATTATTATTATGCTTATGGAATAACTTGAGGCATTTAAAATATGTTTAGATCCCCGGCATACAAATGCGACATTCTATGCCATGCCGGAGAATCGGAGAATCGTGACCAAAACGTGTTTTTCTTATGTTTTGTGGGGTTAATAAAATATTTCAAGTAGGTATATTAATATTTTGCTAGTAATGTAATCTCAACATTAGAAGTGATTCAAAACTCTATATAATGTTTTGTTTTTTTATACAAATCAATGTGTGTATCTCGCCATGACTCTTTCTATTTGTATTGCTATCTTTAAAAGAGCGCGCCGTGTTGCGTCTTGGTGTGAATTGACCCTAAGCTATGATTATTATAGTTTTAAGACTAACATTAAATTATAGAGAAAAAATATTTTTAACTTAACTATTAATCCTATTCTATTACTAAGAATTGTGTGTATGGATAATGAAAATTTACCTTTCAAAGTCATTATCATATAAGCTTTTACATTAGCTGGTGTCAGTACAATGTTATTATCCTTTATAATTATTTCCAAGTCAGTATCCATGAAGTCAAACACCAAGGAAACATTGGATTTCTGTCCAAAGACATCTGAAAGTTGATATTTAAATTGATAATTCTTACATCATTTTGGAAATTACTACATGAACATTAAATCCTTGTTATTTCCAATAATGTGCATTGTTTGTAGGGAATTAGCAATTTTTTGTTTACTATTTACAGGCCTGTGCTTATCATACCATTGTCTCACTATAGTAAGTGATTCACTATTTTAACTCACACCACCATTCAAAGAGTTCAGGCTAGCCAACCTAATAGCTAGCCATCAAACAATAAACCCAAAAAAGCACATTGATGAACATTTGGTTTGAAATTTATTCCGCTAATTGCCCACCATGACAATGATTCTTGATGTAAGTATTCTAGGAAATACAATATCATTTGTTGGATGAGCATGATCATCATATCCAGTCATGGTATTTCCACTTATATAAAGTAATAATATACTAAGATCTACAAAGTTTTATTAACATTGAAGAGGATTTCCTAACCTGGGTTCTTCGAGCATGTCCCATTACATAGACTATATGTTAAAGGTTCAACCAACTGACAGTATTTTATCTAATCCAGTCTAAAAAACTATCCTAGCCAGACTATGCAAAAAAAACTGTAGCAATACATACCTTGTAGTCCAATAAGGTTAATGTGTTGTAATTCTTGCAATAGTTTGATCTCTCTGAGAGCCGTCCTATTGATGCCATCTTGGGCCTCCAGCCGTGAGCCTATTTTAATCTTCTTAACAGCCACTATTCTATCAGTTTTTACATCCCTTGCCTTATAAACAGTTGCAAACTGAAAAAAAGACATGCATTAGATGATCTTTTTCAGCTTTTAGAGGTTATGAATGTGACCAAGAGATTATTATATGAAGGAGGATGGACTAATAAGAAGAGAAAGAACTAGGAAGGGTTGATTCAATTGTGTGAAGGATGTTATGACTAGAAAAGTAGCATTTCAAAGAAGGATTTAATGGAAAATGTGTTTAGGCTGAGCAAATCAACCGCAAAGTTAAGGGTAACTTTCAGCTAATATTACCTGTCCTTCTCCCAAGAAGTCGATCTTTTCATAACGCAGAATTGGCTCTTCCATTGGGCACGTCTTCTTCCTTGTCTAAAGTTTACTATGAAACAAATTATTTCATATTTTGATACTGCTTAGTTTGTTTTACACTAACTATTCTTGGTGTTATCTATCCATCCACGGAAGAAGTTGAGTTTACTGATATTAACAATAATATTAGTTAAATGGTGATTCTATTCTAGGATGATTTTGTGAGGGAGTCGAGAGTATTGGTTGGACAAAATTTAAAAAATTTGAATTTCTTTGACAGTTCAGTTGTTTGCACTTTTGCAGGGGTGTGTTCAGTTACTACACACCGGGTGTGAAAATCACCGTGTGACTTTCGCACCTCGATCGTCCGACGTTAGTGAACGACTTTCGTATTTTCCATGTATTTTCGTAAATTCCCAACTGACAAGTGACATTGACAAATCATTGACATTATTTGATAAATCGATTATTTTTATTATAGTTTTTTCGCTGTTAAATAATATAAATAAAGTAATTTTCTATGTAGTAAAATAGGTTTTCAATCCAGGAAAAATAAATTTCTACAATTCAAAAAGTTTTGGAGCTATTTTTCTATTATTTAGTTGTCAAAGTGACATTGGTGTGACTATCACCCACCTATTTCACGGTGCGACCGGTGCGATCGTCGCACGCCTGGCAATGTTCTAATCAAAATAACCCACTGTATCGAATGACAGTGCAAAGTTCTTACTCGACGTTCTCGCCCCTCTCTTCCTTCCTTCGCCCCCGCCATGACCAATGCCGGCCATTTTATTTTCATTCCATTCCACAGAGTACTTTTTATAACTACCTAGCAATTCCATTCGTCAATATGCACCTACCTGTCATCAAACACGTGTTTGTTTTGATGAGAACTTGAGTTCTCATGTCTATTTTTTTCCACCTCTTTTAATCCATAAATTCAGTGTTTTCCGTATTTGTATGACGAGATGTGTTGTATTGATAAATTTCCGCCACTTTAACAACATTTCAATACAGTGATTTCGGAATTTTTAAGTTTCGAAAATGTTGTATGCCCAAGTGCAACAGTTTACGCCAAGACGTTAAACTACATCAGTTTTCTATAAGTGAGGAAAATAAGAGACAGTGGATAAAGTGTATTAATTGTGAGACAATAACTTAACAGCGATCCACGCAAATTATATGTTTGTCACCTGAAGAGTGGCGCATATCGAAGCTTGGAGATTTCTTCAGGGAACCCGACAAATATCTTTTTGAAGCAGGTAAACAACTATCGATCTACAAGTTGACTGTAATAATATAATATCTTATTATTATATGTATTATTCCTAGTCAACTCATAACATTTAACCTCTAACCCAAAATAAATGCCTGGCAAATGCAGTTATATTGAGATATATATATAACACATTAATAACCATGAGTCCACCAGAGTTAGAAATCTATTGTTTTATACGGTTAGTTCACCCTTATTCCTTATTTATACATAGGTTGACGGGCCAGTTGGTTAAGATTCCACCTGTTGCACCGCAGGTCGTGGGTTTGATTCCCACACAGGACATGCATTTGTGTGCATGAACATGTCTACATGTCCTGAGTCTGGGTGTAATTATGTATATTAAGATTGATTAATTATGTATTTACAAACTAAAAGTAGTATAATAATATGTAGTATATCAGTTATCTGGTTTCCATAGTACAAGCTCTGCTTAAGTTGGGATCAGATGACTGTGTGTGAGGAATGTCCCAGGATATTTATATATAGTTACAGAGATAAATTGCATTTTTTCAGATAACAAGAAAACTGTATGCGGTGATCATAGTTAGTCAAAGAAGCGCCACAATGATCATTCATTTTACCAATGAAAGTCGCAAGAACAGAAGTTTTTGGTATGTATACATCATCCAGCACTTTTTGAATAAATTAAAAGAAATAATATAAAATTAAATTAAATTAAAAGTTTACTTTGATTATAAAATACTACTATGCGTAATGGACATGCCATTTATAGATATTTACTCACTGGACTAGAGCATGATGAGGCTGTTTCCACTTTACACAAGAATATTTAACATTCTGTCCATATTGATGATACATGAACGTTTAGGTTTTAAAATAATAACAGCTCATACAAATTTTCAGATACCTCTGTCCAACCATCAGCTGCGAGCCATCAAAGTAATGCCACATGTGTGTCTCTATAATAATAACACAATGCAAATGAACTCAGGTAATTTTTTGTCATTTAATATAATCTTATCTAGTAATGTGTTCCCCTGTCCCCTTTGTATTAGATTAAGTGCTGGCTCAGTATCTCCAGCAGTGTTCCATTTGTGTAGGCTATTTCTATGTAAAATTTATAGCTGACATAAAAATATAATATTTTTAATGCATAATTAATTACTACACCCAAAATCTTTACCAATAAATTATATATACAAAAAAGGCAGATGATAGGAATGCCAGTCTCCATACTAAAATCTTCAAATCCTTCGACTATCTTGTACATAAAAAATAAATCATTTCAAAGATTTTGTCATTATTTTTGGCCACCTTTTTGATATTTTTTGTGACGTTTTAGGACAAAGACACCCTAGTATTTTTTGTTTGCATGGGTATCTCCAATCGATGTATATAGGCTTCATCGTACGCCACAATTTGAAAAAATAAAAAAAAACAATATGGAGCCTGAAGATTAAGCTAGGCTCCGATCGAAAATCTTCGCACTCATTTACAGTTACTTTATACTTTGTTTGCAGATATTTTAATGATGCCAACAGCTGTCCAGACCCATCTAGACCGTCACTACAGATAGACTTAAAAATGAAAATTTAAATAAATAATTTATAACTAAATAATTGTGTTTCATTTATTATTATACCATAAGAACCTTTGAAATAAAAAATAATTGTATTTACCCTAAAGCCCCGGGGCCCTACATATCATAGGCTGTATGACTATTTTTCATTGTACAATAGTATGGGAATATTAAAAAAAAAAAAAAACGTCATGTTCAAACTCTGCATACGGTTTATCACCAATGTTCGTCAGATGGCGGTCTGAACTTTAGTTCTCTTGGTAGTTTGTGGATCGTCGGACGAAGTCCGACGATGTTATTGAACGGTTCGGTGTGATCACTCGGGCGATCACACCGAAATACTGAACGCTAAAGGTGCGTTCGAATTGGGGTATGGTAGCAAAAATAACAGTCCAAAATGCCAAAAACGATCACAACTGGCGTTCGATTTGGAAAGTTGTGGGCGAAATTGGCGTTTTGAACAGTTTTCGTTCACCGTTCGTTTTGCTTGGAAACAGTTAAAAACGACATCGTGAACTGCAAATTTTGACCCACCTCCGAGGCAGGGTCGTTTGTGATCATATTTTGACATCTTTGAATCTGACAGATAAGTTTCGGAAAATTCATACGGGAAGCGAAAATTCTAATTTTTATTATAAAATTTTATAGAAATACTAACAGGTACATAAGAGAATAATTTGTTAGATTAACTTTGTTTAATGATTAACTGAAGGAAAAAGGTAGGTTGAGACAAGTGACAAGCAGGCGATGAGCATGGAAATGTCATTTTTGTATCTAATCGTTCGATTTGGGACATATCGTTTGTGGCAAAAGTTGCAAAATTGTTGAAATTTTCCAATTCGAACGCAAATACAAAAATGCCCATTTTGAAACTGTTAAAAACGACATCACTCCAATGGGGAGGGACACGCAAAACTATTTGTAGATGGCGCTCTGGGCGACTGTGCTTGTTTATGTTCTGTCAGATTGAAGCATCAGTAATTTTTTGCGATAATCACCCATTGAAAGCACCAAAATGTACTCGTTGATGAATGTATCTCAACTCAAGGATGAGCTACGAAGAAAAAATGCATCAGTTGCTGGTAAAAAAGCTGATTTGATAGAAAGGTAAGCTTTAAACCATTTGAGGTTATATTACCTGTTCCAACATTTATTTTAATATAATGAAATAATTGAATGGTTTATTTTGTAGGTTGGAGTCATACGACCGAAACCAAAACTTTGGTACTGATTGCGACACCCAAGATGACAGCATATACCAGTCTCCAGCTTCAAATCATTACAAAGATGTTAATGCAGAGTCTCCAATTCCACTTGTCAGCCGACAGGAAATACAACAATATTTTGAAAGGTATTATGCCCCACTTTAAGTTGTAGCTATAATAAATACTTTTTTAGATAAAGCTTTTAGATAATGACTGCATTTTGTTTTACAGAAACAATTCCAAGCCAAATGGGCAACTCCTTTATGAAGCAAGACATCTTATAACAGCTCGCTTTTGTTCCGATGGTGTGCACACATACTTGAGAGGAGAGTGTAAAGCATCCATGAAAAAATTGGCTTACTTGGTTGATTTGAAGCTAAGCCGGGAAGGTATAGAGGAAAGTCACTGCGAGTGTGCTGCAGGCAGTGGTACTAGTGCTTGTTGCAAGCATGTATCAGTGCTTTTGTGTGGTGTACATGATATAGTGCAAAATAAAATTATTAAATTACACCAATCAAGCACTCAAAGGCTGATGTCTTTTAACAGGCCAAGGAAGGTATTTTATAACTCTCCAATTACATCCCAAAACCTACCAAATAAGAGGCAAAAATCTTGCAATTATAACCCAATAAAAGCAAAAGATGTAATGAAAAATTATGCTGACTATTTATGCAATTTAGCGATTGGATATGGAAAGAGTTCAATGCCCATTTTGCATACTATAAAACCTGCAAATCCACATGGTATTGAATGGGATCACTACTCATATTTAAAGAAAGATCCAAAGGAGATTTTGTTAGAGGAATTACTCCTAAAAAATGTTACACCTGCACAGATAGATGATGTTGAAAAAGCTACAATTACACAGGATGGTTCATCTGAATGGCATGAACGAAGATCATGCAGAATTACTGCTAGTATTTTTTATATGGTATGTCATAGCAGAAACTACAGCAATACTTTGTTGCAAAAAATTTTAGCACCCAAATCTATACTTACTAGATCAATGGCTCATGGGAAAATTAATGAACCCACAGCAATTGCACAGTATGAGGCACATTATGGATTAGTGGTAGAAAAGTGTGGTTTATTCATTTCAAATGAGTATCCCTTCCTAGCGGCTTCTCCAGATGGATTATTAGGAGAAGAGACAGTGATTGAGGTCAAGTGTCCATATGCATCAAGAAACAGTATGATTGATGAAGTAACTGTGCCATATTTAGAAAGGAGAGACGGAGAGCTTCATTTAAAAAAAAATCATCCATACTATGCTCAAGTACAAGGACAGCTGTATTGCACAGGGCGCAAGTACTGCAATTTTATTGTATATACTTTTGTAGATATGAAGGTCATATTCATTACTAAAGATGATACCAATATATCAGAAATGCTTATTCATTTAATAAATTTCTATTTACATCATTTGGAGCCTGCTATTTTTAATAAGTATATATATAAGGATTATTTAAAGTTATTTAAAAAAAACAAGTATAACACGATCAATTTTGTTTTATTCTGAACTTACACCAATACAATTAATTACCCAATAGACTCATCTCATCACACTTGAGGTAGCAATACACATGGTAGGTAATACAGATTACTCTTTATATTATATTGAGGTACCTACCACATTTTTATGTTTTCATAATATTTTCCCTGAAATTACAGCACATAAAGCATATAAAAAATATTTTTGTGGCAATAGGAATGTAACTATGATCTAAGTCATTTTGCAGTATTTTATAGGTCTTTGTCAATCCTATGATTCTCTCTATATGTACTCTCTTATTTGCAAGCTCTCTATCTTTAATTAGCGAAAGGCCAGGTAACTGGGATTTTCCTTTTAGGAAGGATGGTATCATTACCCTAACATTTTTATCTGCAAACATATCCTGTATATTAAATCCTCTATCAGCCAGTATAATATCTCCACTTACACAACTATTTACTAGACAACTTCTTTCCACAGCTTGTCTGTCACTTACAGATCCTGCATATGCAGTTGAACAATATGACAACAAACCACCTGGAGTTGCACCTACTAGTATTTTAAGAGTATTTGCATGTTTGTAGCTACTCCAGGAAGCTTGTTGAGCTGTGGGATGCTTTGGTTTTTGAATGAATATTTCTGTGCCATCCAAAATAACTCTTATATCTTTATTAAAAGTTTTGAAATGCTCAGGCATGTAATATTGTACCAAACTCTTGTCGGGCCATATGTTGATATGCGACCAGAGTTGGTATATAAAATTTACCCATGTAATAAAGATATTTGAGACTGTGCTGGTGCTGATATTAAAAAATCTACTTAATTCAAAATTACATTTATTTTGTCGGAGCTTCATAATAGTCAAAAAAAATTGATCTTCCGTACTAATATTTATCACCTGGCTGGCATAATATCGTATTTTATGTGCCATCGGACTTAAAGTTGAATATACAAAAAAGAACTTTTTGTAGCACTCAAACCCAGTGTAAAATTTTATTGCTGCATCATCTGTTTTATAGCGATTTATTGCTCCGTAAACATGTTCCATATCCACTTGAGTGCTTTTGGACACACTTTTAAATTCAACTGGTTCTACAGTATGAATGTCCATTTCTATATTGATGTTGGAACAAGCATCACTGGCTGTAATGCTTGCTTGTTCACTTGAAGTGGATTGTACTTCAGAGAAGATCTTTCTTGCACACCTCTTTTCCAGACGTTTCTGGCGCTCTATTGCAAGTGAATTTTCAGGTTTATTTTTTGTAAAAGAAAATATTGAAGGCACAGTTGTCTTTTTCAAGAACTTTGCGTGCGGCTCATTTCCTGAAACAAACATCTAGTTAGTACCTATATAATTCCATGTTTTGCTAGCTACTAATATAGTAATCTATGAGTGAACTAGACACTGCACATAATCTACTAACCTGTATATTTACTAATACCGAAATAATCTTCCGGTTTAAAATGCATTGAGCACAAACGTGATGAAGCTGTTGCTTTGAAGTTTTTTCTTCTTATGGCAGCCTCCCAAAGCTTCCTTCGTTTTGGGTCCTTAGGAAATGAATGCACCCCTTTGTTTTTGCAATCCAGAGCACAACATTGCGTCATTTTATGAGATATAATGAAAAAACTGTTTTGTTTACTTTAGAATGTATGCGATCTGACAGTTCTTATGTCAAACTTAGGCACTGTCGATCATGCGACCTCTGTCGGGATAAAAAGGCAGTTTTTCACCCCATTCGAACGCACTATAAAGGTGCGTTCGAATTGGGGTATGGTAGCAAAAATAACAGTCCAAAATGCCAAAAACGATCACAACTGGCGTTCGATTTGGAAAGTTGTGGGCGAAATTGGCGTTTTGAACAGTTTTCGTTCACCGTTCGTTTTGCTTGGAAACAGTTAAAAACGACATCGTGAACTGCAAATTTTGACCCACCTCCGAGGCAGGGTCGTTTGTGATCATATTTTGACATCTTTGAATCTGACAGATAAGTTTCGTAAAATTCATACGGGAAGCGAAAATTCTAATTTTTATTATAAAATTTTATAGAAATACTAACAGGTAAGAGAATAATTTGTTAGATTAACTTTGTTTAATGATTAACTGAAGGAAAAAGGTAGGTTGAGACAAGTGACAAGCAGGCGATCAGCATGGAAATGTCATTTTTGTATCAAATCGTTCGATTTGGGAAATATCGTTTGTGGCAAAAGTTGCAAAATTGTTGAAATTTTCCAATTCGAACGCATAAACAAAAATTTTGCCACAACACAAGTGGCGATTGGTGTATTTTCAGCAAGCAGAGTCAGTGGAGAACTTGAGTGGATCGGTGAAATTAAACAACCAACGAATGCTCCACGATATATTGTCATAATATACCGGCACCATTAAATAATCAATGTACACAATCAATTGATATTATCAGATTTACAAGGACAAACATTATTCACATCCATTAGCGAAGAAGACCGGAAACAAGAGAGATCACAGACATAGAGTGGGGCACAGACTAGCTGTATCATAGAGTAAATATTTTAAGGCATACATACACAGGCTGACTAACTTTAATACTTCCCCTTATGCTTTAAAATATTACACAAAACAAACATTATTGCATGAGCATCACTATGTCTCTACATAAATATTGCAACTCTACATAAACATTGTGACTCTAAACATTGCAACTCTACATTCATGCACATGCCTCTACATCTTATTATAACATCCATGTTAATTATTATTAGTTAAGTATATAAAACAAATACACATACAAAATTAACATGTCTTAACACATAGTCCTTCTACAAATTTGCAATGACGTCCAGTATTTAAAACTTTAGTTAACACATCTGCAATCATATTCTCAGTACTTAAATACTTAACAATCATAAAGCCTTTTTGCACTAAATCCTTAATAAAATGATACCTTACATCTATATGCTTAGTGCGTTTGTGACATATCTCCTTATTTTCAATTAATCTATGAGCAGACTGATTATCGTTATATACTATTACATTCATACATATGTTAGGCATTATTTCTGTCATTAATTGCTTAACAAAACAAAGCTCTCGTGATACGTCACAGATTGCCATGTATTCAGCTTCAGTACTACTTAATGCTATTGACCTTTGCTTTCTGGATTCCCAGTTTACAATATTGTTACCTAATTTAATGGCATAACCAGTGTAAGACCTTCTATCTATACAGTCATTAGCCCAGTCAGCATCAGTATATGCACATAATAACAATTCTTTACACTTTACAAAATGTAAACCATAATTAATTGTACCCGCTAAATATCTTAACAAATGCTTAGCAGCTAGCCAATGAACTTTCCCAAAACAAGTATTAAACTGGCTAAGTTGGCTACAAGTGAATGCAATGTCGGGACGAGTACAAACAGCTAGATACATCAGAGAACCCACAAGCTGTCTATACTTATATGACTCATTACTCAAACATTCACTTTCCTTATGTAATTTATTTCCAGGAACCATAGGTGTCGACACAGGTTTGCAATCTAACATATTAAACTTTTTCAGTATATTTCTAATGTAAACAGATTGATCCAGTGTCAAGAACTTATTTTTTCTGTCTCTAGTTACACGGACACCTAAATAACTCTGTATAGGACCCAGATTCTTAATGTTGAACTCTTTTTGTAATATTTCTAATAGTTTCTCTTTACATAAACTATCTTTACGGTAAAACAAATAAAAATCGTCCACATACAAAGCCAAAATAACATGGTCATTATTAGATTTCATAGAATATACACAAGGCTCACATTTACTCTGAACAAAACCGTTTTTACATAAAACGTCATGTATTCTGATATTCCACATACGACTAGATTGTTTAAGCCCATATATACTCTTTTTAAGTAAACATACCTTATCATTATTAGTACTGAAACCTTTAGGTTGCTCCATATATATAGTTTCATCTAATTGACCATTGAGGAATGCTGTTGTTACATCAATATGATCTATGTTCAAATCATATTCATTAGCTAAGCTAAATAATAATCTCATTGTTGAATGACGCACTACAGGCGAGAATGTATCGTTATAATCTACACCCTCCCTTTGAGTAAATCCTCTAGCTACAAGACGTGCCTTATGTTGAATGAAGTTACCAGAGGCATCACTTTTAACTTTGAAAACCCATTTGCTTTTTACAACATTTTTATTTGCAGGTCTATCTACAAGTACCCAAACTTTGTTTTCTATAAGTGAATTATACTCTCGTCTCATTGCCTCTTGCCAATCTTCAGCATCAAGACTAGACACAGCCTCCTCACAAGTATGCGGTTCTAAACTGTAACTATTACTATTAGCCATTAAAGACATGTCATAATCATCAAACCTTTTAGGGGGAACTGAGCGAGTCTCACGCACAGATCGTGACCTAGACGTTGACGGCAGGAGAGTCACTGCTTCTACTGCTTCCCCTGAAGCAGAACCCGCATCCGGTGACCATACCGGACTGCTTGTTGAACAGTCAGTGAGTGAATCATTCTCACTCACGGTGCAGTACTCATCCTCAGTATCTGGAGATATTAACGAATAATTATGATCTTTCTTAACATTTTCAACAGTCTCATTCGTTACATTCATATCAGTGACATTACTTTCATTCATATCATTATCATTATGTATCACAGTACTCTCATTCCTGCAATTGCCCTCTGTGTTACTTTCATTCACACTATTATGCATCACAGTACTCTCATTCCTGCAATTTCCCTCTGTGTTACTTTCATTCACACTATTATCCATCACAGTACTCTCATTCCTGCAATTAACCTCTGTGTTACTTTCATTCACACTATTATGCATCACAGTACTCTCATTCCTGCAATGAACCTCCGTGTTGCTTTCATTCACACTATTGTCTAACACAGTACTCTCATTCCTGCAACTTCTCTTTGTGTTACTTTCATTCACACTATTGTCTATCACAGTACTCTCATTCCTGTATTTTCTCTTTGTGTTACTTTCATTCACACTATCATTTATCACACTACTCTCATTCATGTAAATATTCATAAAATTATAATTATCATTTCTTGAATGTCCATAATTATAAAAACTATTTTCTAAAAATACTACATCTCTGGACAAAACAACTTTCCTTGGATCCACACAATCAGACACTCTGTAACCTTTTGTGGTTTCTGAATAACCTACAAACACATGTCGTTTACTCTTTGGATCCAACTTATGACGTTTAACACTTGGTACCTTCACATATGCCACACAGCCAAAAACCCGAAGGTGACTAAGATCCACCACTGATCCTGACCACACCTCCTCTGGAATCTGTCCACCTAAAGCTGCTGTTGGAGATCTATTCTTCAAATAGACAGCAGTCATAACAGCTTCTCCCCAAAAGCGCCGATCCAGACCTGAATGCTGTAGCATACACCTAGCTTTCTCCATTAATGTACGGTTTAACCGTTCTGAAATAGCATTTTGCTGTGGGCAATAAGGTACAGTTGTTTGGTGAATAATCCCTCGTTTCTTTAAATACTCTTGCAGTTTGAAATTACAATATTCACCACCATTGTCCGAGCGTAGACATTTTACTAACAAACCTCTCTGTTTCTCAACCATAGCCACAAAATTTACAAAACAATCACAAACCTCAGATTTTCTCTTCAATAAATATCCAAAGGACTTCCTAGTGCAGTCATCGGTGAATGTGAGCAAATACTTTGCACCTCCCCAGCTACACGGCAACGGGCCACACACGTCAGAGTGTACAAGCTCCAATGGTGACGCTGCCACCTTGCTTGGTCCTCTAGGGAAAGGTTGCGCTGATAGCTTCCCCTCTAGGCAAGGGATACAAGCATCATTGGTATTTTCATGCTGTAATAAAGGAAAATTAGATATCCTATTCCTAATGTTGCCTAGAGCCCTATAATTTATGTGCCCAAGCCTTTTGTGCCACACATCAATAGGCACAACTGCTTCTGTAGCTACTGCGGAACTCAGGGTCTCTCGCCCATGTGAGAGTGATGAGTTCACCCTATCACAAAAATACTCACCCGATAAACCCACTTTTAACCTATACATCCCGTTTTGTAAAATTGCTAAGGCTACCCGGTCACCCTTCCTATCAACAATAATACATCCTCTTTGGTCAAATGTTACACTAAAGCCTTTACTTATGAGTCTACTTACAGATATCAGATTCGTGGAGAGATCAGGGACATATAAAACATTGCTCAATTTGTATACCTTCTTGTTGAGCATCAAGCACACTTCACCTATACCTTTACATTGCAGTTGCTCATTATTAGCAACGGTAACTTTATTATTTATAACATTGTCTCTAAAAGTAACGAAAAAGTCTTTATTATTACACATGTGCGATGTGCACCCACTGTCGACAAACCACAGATCTTGATCGTGATGGGCACAGCTGGCTGCCACAGCCATAGCTTGCTCCTCACTGCCATGTTTCTTGTATCTCCTCACTAGACCAGAAACCTCGAAGACATCTGATAGGATTTTCCACGCCTCTCTTGCATTTATAGCGTTCCGTACATACTGGAATAAGTTACTCTTCACAGATAGGCAAATACGTGCCAGGGCACGCTGATTACTCACGTCACCCGGCTGAGTGCTTTCATTTTCCACTGCGCTCCACAATCCATCATGAATAAGGCTCATTTTTAATTGAAATTTCCAGGCATAATAATTTTTGGCTCCTTCTAACCTTTCAATATTTGACCAACTTGAGGATGAATGTCCATGAGCCGGTGCCGCCGAAATGGAGTTCGTTTCTTCTGGCATTCTTTTTAATTTCCTCTTAGAATCTCAATCTCAAGTTCTATTCTGGGCAAATAACCTTTTGCCACAACACAAGTGGCGATTGGTGTATTTTCAGCAAGCAGAGTCAGTGGAGAACTTGAGTGGATCGGTGAAATTAAACAACCAACGAATGCTCCACGATATATTGTCATAATATACCGGCACCATTAAATAATCAATGTACACAATCAATTGATATTATCAGATTTACAAGGACAAACATTATTCACATCCATTAGCGAAGAAGACCGGAAACAAGAGAGATCACAGACATAGAGTGGGGCACAGACTAGCTGTATCATAGAGTAAATATTTTAAGGCATACATACACAGGCTGACTAACTTTAATAAAAAATGCCCATTTTGAAACTGTTAAAAACGACATCACTCCAATTCGAAGGCACTATAAGATGATCGTCGGGCGATCACACGGCGTTGTTACTGAACGCAGCCCAGTGTTGCGAGCGGCCGATAAAGTGCGTTCAGTTACTACAAACCGGGTGTGAACATCGCCGTGTGACTTCCGCTTACGCCGTGTGATAGCCCGACGATCATCGTACCGTTCAGTAACATCGTCGGACGTCGTCCGACGATCGCACCGGTCGCACCGTGAAATAGGTGGGTGAAAATCACACCAATGTCACTTTGACAACTAAATAAATAATAGAAAAATAGCGCCAATACTTTTTGAATTGTAGAAATTTATTTTTCATGGATTGAAAACCTATTTTACTACATACAAAATTACTTTATAACTTTATTTATATTATTTAACAGCGAAAAAACTATAATAAAAATAGTCGATTTATCAAATAATGTCAATGTCACTTGTCAGTTGGGAATTTACATGGAATATACGAAAGTCGTTCAGTGGTTCAGTTATTCAGTAACGTCCACAAACTACTAAAGGGATACTACGTATGTAACGTCGGACGACTGAGGAGCGAAAGTCACACGGCGATTTTCACACCCGGTGTGTAGTAACATGCAATACACAGACCACTATAGGGGATATGATGCAATACAATGCATACGATGCTTATAAACACGTAATAAGTTCATTTTTAATGATTGTCGTTATTCTCATATGGTGATCTTTACCTCCAAAGAAGCGAAACGCTCGTGGTGTAGCATGATAAGCCGTTCTTAATCGATCGGCAAGTTAAGCTACCAGTGTGGTCGGTACCTAAATGGGTGACCGCCTAGTGGTATTTCAAATCGAGCGTTTCCGTGCTTCGGAAGGCACGTAAATCAGGCAGTTGGTCCCGGTTGTCACTTAATTCTGATAGTCGTTAAGCTAGTTGGAGGCCTTCTAGGCGGCTTGAAAACTCCAACAGTAGGTTGACCATTAGCCTACCTCCAGCGACCTGCAGCAGGCACGCGTGGTGGAGTATCTGCCCATTCCCTTTCACCTTGATTTGTGAAAGAAGGCAAGGCCCCCTAAAAAGGAAGCTAAGCAATATTGCTAACGCAATTCATTTTTTCAAATTTAAAGCAGATCTTATGCAATTGATCAATTCCAAATCTTTTAATGAATTGAATTGTATATAATGAGTAACTATTTTATCAAAAAAATTGGAATCACTTAGGATCTGCCGAGAATTCGAAAAACTGAATTGCGTGGCAATATTGCTTTAGCTTCCTTTTTAGACCCCCTGTGCTCAGCAGTGGGACATTATAGGCTGATGATACTGATGAACTCCAAATATCTCGGAAACGTGACACTTTAGGCCACCATTTGCATAACTTTTTTTTTTGTATAAGTGTCGTCTACCCAAATATACAACATACACCGTGCGCCGCCACATTGAAAAAACAAAAAATGGCGGCGGTTAGCTATGCCAGCTCACGTAGGTACACGGCTAGAGAATTTAGGGCTTTTTATCATTTTTCGAGTCTGTTAGTTCCAGAGATTAGCACGTTTAAACAAACAAACAAAAAGACTGCCCTACCCATAGATTATAGATGTTCTGTAATCTGAGGCCCTACCAAAAATCTAATGGTGCGTCCATTCTTGGCGAACCGAGCACGAGCCGAGCCACGAACGAGCACACTGCGAGCACCACAGAACAGAAAATTTCTGTTCTGTGGCGAGCACGATTTGCGTAGCGTGGACGAGCTTGCGAGCCTCGAACGAGCGCGATTGTCAGTTTTTTCACGAATATTTATTTAATTCAGATAATAATCATCCATATATTGTTAGTATGTGCTTAAAAAACTATGTTAGTAGGTACGAATAAAGGGATTCGCATCGTGCTCCTTGTAGGCTCGTTCGTGGCTCGGCTCGTGCAAAATTCGCGTAGCATGGACGCACCATTATATATTAGAATAAGATTATTGGGCCCTACCATGCCCTTTTTTTCATAAATTCTTCTTCTAACAGTTAGGGTCACCGCTCACTGTAACAGCACGGCTACGCCTCGGCATTTACATTGCCATGCAAGTGAGGCATTTAAATCGTATGCGTTAAAGTACTTAAATTTTACAAATAGTGGAGGCCTCGCGGCAAGCCCGCTTGCCGCTACAAGCTACTAGTCCTGCTGACCACACACTTCCGCCTCAACTCAATCGGCTCTTGGGCGGCGCGGCGCCGGTGAAATTTGTGGCGCGGCTTTGGCAAGATACTGCTTTCTGGCGTCACTTAATCAAACAATCTGGGATTATACCATAAAACATATAATATTATTTATATCATAAAACTTTGCGGTAATGTAAAGTGAAAAGCACTAGTGCGTAATAATATGTTAGACGGTCGAGTGACCCTAGGAGGAGTCACAAGGGTGAAGATCTCGCACGCTTACCCAGAAAATCCTGTTCCCTCTAGCCTTGAAGACCATCTACATCTAGGTTAAAGGTTTCAGGAAACACAAACCCCTGAAGTGAGTTCCACACCTTTGGCAAGCAAGTGCAATTTTCGATTTTATTGGGTGGTTAGAATTGCGTGGGCGCCTAAAAATAAATATGTACACCTGATATGCCTCAAGACCCCCTCCTATCGTGATTAATCGTGATATTATCCGAACCCCTCACCCCCTATTCGGGACTCACGTGATTAATGCACGACCCCTTTTATGAAAAACCTTACATATATGAGGCTAAATGGAAATAATAAACAAACATTTCAAATTAGATACAAGATGTTTTATTTTCTTCCTACTTAATAATTGAGTACAGATAATAATTTATCAATAAATTTATATTCCTCCTCTCAATCGTAATACTAAATGTAGTGTGGATTCTTTTTGTATATTGTAGTCGGAAAGTGTGCGTCCATCTTCCAGTTGTTTACCCGCAAATATAAGTCTCTGTTGGTCAGGAGGGATACCTTCCTTGTCTTGTATTTTGGCTTTTACGTTTTCAATCGTATCAGAAGGTTCAACTTCCAATGTTATTGTTTTACCCGTCAATGTTTTGACGAATATTTGCATACCACCACGTAAACGTAGAACTAAATGCAATGTCGACTCTTTCTGAATATTATAATCGGACAGCGTACGTCCATCTTCTAATTGTTTACCGGCGAAGATGAGTCGCTGCTGGTCTGGCGGGATACCCTCTTTGTCCTGAATTTTGGCCTTGACATTCTCAATGGTATCTGAGGCTTCCACTTCCAATGTGATAGTTTTACCAGTCAAGGTTTTCACGAAGATCTGCATACCACCTCGCAGACGTAAAACCAAGTGCAGTGTGGATTCTTTCTGAATATTGTAGTCTGACAATGTACGTCCGTCTTCCAACTGCTTTCCGGCGAAGATGAGTCGTTGTTGGTCTGGGGGAATACCTTCCTTGTCTTGAATTTTGGCCTTAACATTCTCAATGGTATCTGAGGGTTCCACTTCCAATGTGATAGTTTTACCAGTCAAGGTTTTCACGAAGATCTGCATACCACCTCGCAGACGTAAAACCAAGTGCAGTGTGGATTCTTTCTGAATATTGTAGTCTGACAATGTACGTCCGTCTTCCAACTGCTTTCCGGCGAAGATGAGTCGTTGTTGGTCTGGGGGAATACCTTCCTTGTCTTGAATTTTGGCCTTAACATTCTCAATGGTATCTGAGGCTTCCACTTCCAATGTGATAGTTTTACCAGTCAAGGTTTTCACGAAGATCTGCATACCACCTCGCAGACGTAAAACCAAGTGCAGTGTGGATTCTTTCTGAATATTGTAGTCTGACAATGTACGTCCATCTTCCAACTGCTTGCCTGCGAAGATGAGTCGCTGTTGGTCGGGGGGAATACCTTCCTTGTCTTGGATTTTGGCCTTGACGTTTTCAATAGTATCTGAGGCTTCCACTTCCAATGTGATAGTTTTACCAGTCAAGGTTTTCACGAAGATCTGCATCCCACCACGCAGACGCAGGACCAGATGAAGAGTGGATTCCTTTTGAATGTTGTAGTCAGACAAGGTGCGGCCATCCTCTAACTGTTTCCCAGCAAAGATAAGACGCTGTTGATCAGGGGGAATACCTTCTTTGTCTTGAATTTTGGCTTTGACGTTTTCAATTGTGTCAGACGGTTCAACTTCTAATGTGATAGTTTTACCAGTCAAAGTTTTCACGAAGATCTGCATACCACCTCGCAGACGCAGGACCAGATGAAGAGTAGATTCTTTTTGAATATTGTAGTCTGACAATGTGCGTCCGTCTTCCAATTGTTTGCCGGCGAAGATGAGTCGCTGTTGGTCGGGGGGAATACCTTCCTTGTCTTGAATTTTAGCCTTGACGTTCTCAATAGTATCTGAAGGTTCCACTTCCAATGTGATAGTTTTACCGGTCAAGGTTTTCACGAAGATCTGCATACCACCTCGCAGACGCAGGACCAGATGAAGAGTGGATTCCTTTTGAATATTGTAATCTGACAATGTGCGTCCGTCTTCCAACTGTTTGCCGGCGAAGATGAGTCGCTGTTGGTCCGGGGGAATACCTTCCTTGTCTTGAATTTTAGCCTTGACGTTCTCAATAGTATCTGAAGGTTCCACTTCCAATGTGATAGTTTTACCAGTCAAAGTTTTCACGAAGATCTGCATACCACCTCGCAGACGCAGGACCAGGTGAAGAGTAGATTCTTTTTGAATATTGTAGTCTGACAATGTGCGTCCATCTTCCAACTGTTTGCCGGCGAAGATGAGTCGCTGTTGGTCGGGGGGAATACCTTCCTTGTCTTGAATTTTAGCCTTGACATTCTCAATAGTATCTGAAGGTTCTACTTCCAATGTGATAGTTTTACCGGTCAAGGTTTTTACGAAGATCTGCATACCACCTCGCAGACGCAGGACCAGATGAAGAGTGGATTCCTTTTGAATATTGTAATCTGACAATGTGCGTCCGTCTTCCAACTGTTTGCCGGCGAAGATGAGTCGCTGTTGGTCCGGGGGAATACCTTCCTTGTCTTGAATTTTAGCCTTGACATTCTCAATAGTATCTGAAGGTTCCACTTCCAATGTGATAGTTTTACCGGTCAAGGTTTTCACGAAGATCTGCATACCACCTCGCAGACGCAGGACCAGATGAAGAGTGGATTCCTTTTGAATATTGTAATCTGACAATGTGCGTCCGTCTTCCAACTGTTTGCCGGCGAAGATGAGTCGCTGTTGGTCCGGGGGAATACCTTCCTTGTCTTGAATTTTAGCCTTGACGTTCTCAATAGTATCTGAAGGTTCCACTTCCAATGTGATAGTTTTACCGGTCAAGGTTTTCACGAAGATCTGCATACCACCTCGCAGACGCAGGACCAGATGAAGAGTAGATTCTTTTTGAATATTGTAGTCTGACAATGTGCGTCCATCTTCCAACTGTTTGCCAGCAAAGATGAGTCGCTGTTGGTCCGGGGGAATACCTTCCTTGTCTTGAATTTTAGCCTTGACGTTCTCAATAGTATCTGAGGGTTCCACTTCCAATGTGATAGTTTTACCGGTCAAGGTTTTCACAAAGATCTGCATACCACCTCGCAGACGCAGGACCAGATGAAGAGTGGATTCCTTTTGGATATTGTAGTCTGATAATGTACGACCATCTTCTAACTGTTTGCCGGCGAAGATCAATCGCTGCTGGTCTGGTGGAATACCCTCTTTGTCCTGAATTTTGGCTTTAACGTTTTCAATTGTGTCAGACGGTTCAACTTCCAATGTGATAGTCTTACCGGTCAAGGTTTTCACGAAGATCTGCATACCACCTCGCAGACGCAACACCAGATGAAGAGTAGATTCCTTTTGGATATTGTAGTCTGATAATGTGCGACCATCCTCTAACTGTTTACCCGCGAAGATAAGGCGTTGCTGGTCAGGTGGGATACCTTCTTTATCCTGGATCTTTGCCTTCACATTTTCAATGGTGTCGGATGGCTCGACCTCCAATGTAATGGTCTTGCCCGTCAAAGTTTTCACAAAGATTTGCATATTGATCTGTAACAACAAAACATAAAATATAAGCTCACTCGTCGCATTCTTTATTTTGTTTCAAATATATAAACTAGTTGTGTTTTTTAGGGTTCCGTAGCCAAATGGCAAAAAACGGAACCCTTATAGATTCGTCATGTCTGTCCGTCTGTCTGTCTGTCTGTCTGTCTGTCCGTCCGTATGTCACACCCACTTTTTTCCGAAACTATAAGAACTATAATGATGAAACTTGGTAAGTAGATGTATTCTGTGAACCGCTTTAAGATTTTCACACAAAAATAGAAAAAAAAACAATAAATTTAGACTGAAATATTCCCCACACTTAGAACTGAAACCCAATTTTTTTTTTTCAATAAAACCCATAAGTGTGGGGTATCTATGGATAGGTCATCAAAAATTATATTGAGGTTTCTAATATATATTTTTTCTAAACTGAATAGTTTGCGCGAGAGACACTTCCAAAGTGGTAAAATGTGTGTATTTTAGAAGTTACAGGGGGGGCCTGTAACTGCCTGTTCACTCTGGCCTTGAATAAACCCATGTTATAAGTGTCTGGAAACACGTTGTCCGGGAGAGCATTCCACAACTTGGCCGTGCGTATAAGGTAAATAGCAAAGAAAAATACGATGGAATCGAAAGATATAGTCTTGTAAGTCCGCAATAAATGAAAAAGCTAATATTACAAGTATTTGATTATGGCATTGTAGTAACGAGCGAATTAAAGCGTCTGTAAGGTGTAAGACTGTAATAAAGTAGGTTTATAAATATCTGTGATGACTCTCAAACAATTTCGTTTTGCAGCGCATGACCTAGTTTAATATCGAATGCCACGAAACGAATAATAGAAAATCCGAAAATGTTACGCAACAAAATAATATTATTGCACCATTATTTATTCACATGCTTAGTAAAGCAGAGTGAATCGAGTACAATTAACTAGAAAAATGACTCATATTAGTGAGTATTCCCATTAGCGGATATTATGCTATCCGTTTATGTGAGTCAGGACAGTTAGATATCTCGCTTTTTTTTTTGTTTTGTTGGATTCGCTTTTTAAATCTATCTGTGGCACGAATGTGAACGTGGCCTAAATTGTTCAAGTGATCACAAATACATAATACGGACATATTATTATATTCTTTTATAACCATAGAAATAAATATACCTAGAAAGAACGTTGCCATACTACACGAATATATAAAACAGGCCAACTTTTATAGGCTGCTGCGCGTAACAGCTACGTTTTACGCTCCCTCTGCGTCATTCTGCTTGTCATAGTGACGTTCATAATGATAATACCTAGTTGTTGAAATATTCCAATTAAAATCGGGAGAAAGCTAAATATTTAACATTATTTTGCATTTTTATTAATTTTTATTTGATTTAGCCTCTAACAGTTAGAGGCTATTTTTATCGACGCGTGCACAGCTGCAACACTATCTGGATGTATCCTAAATCAAAGTTTATAACATAAAAAAACTACCTAGGTAGATAAGTAGATAGGTAGGTACCTACTACCTAGCTATATAACTAATTGGTTTAATCCGCTGCTAAGGCTACTCAATCAAATAAGGAACCAGGTACGGTACCTATAATACCTACCTATACTATATCGATCGTTAATATGTAAATTACAACAATATGAAGTTTGTTTTTCAGTTTATCAATAAGAGATAAGTACCTAATTACCTTTGATTAAGGATACATCCAGATAGAGTGTCGCAGCTGTGCACGCGTCGATAAAAATACGCTCTAACTGTTAGGGCGCAAATCAAATAAAAATAAATAAAAATGCAAAATAATGATCAATATTTAAATTTCTCCCGATTTTAATTGGAATATTTCAACAACTGCTATCTTTATGAACGTCACTATGACAAGCAGAATGACGCAGAGGGAGCGTAAAACGTAGCTGTTACGCGCGGCTGCCTATAAAAGTTGGCCTGTTTTATATATTCGGGTAGTATGGCGACGTTCTTTCTAGGTATATATTATTTCTATGCTAATTACCTATAATTAATATTTTCGAATCTACGCAGCATCGTAATCTACTACTACTAATTATTACCTATATCCTCTTTGATTGCATCGTCATCGTCACATTCACGGTCGAGTCGATAGCGAGGGCAAACCGAACCGCGCGACAATTTTTTAACATCCTTGAGCGCGACAAAATAGAATACCTATACCTACATAATTGATGATAATTAATTGATTAATTTCCCAATGTAGGTACAAACCTACCTATTTTAAATCAAAAATGAAGCAAGAACACTGGGGATTTCAAAGATTAGGAAGTCAAAAATAAGAGATGAAATTAATATAGGTAGGTAGGTACGTCTCGTGAGTCTGTAATCCGAGTCTTTAGGGAACAAAGAAACCTGCAAAAACAAAATGGCGTCACAGAAATGCAGCGATAAACGCTAACTGCGCAATTAGCTATTACGAACCTAAATCTATCTGTAATAAGCACCTACTTACGTAAACATAAAAGTAAAATATAAACTTACAGTCAATCACTAGAATTTGGTCCTATAAAACACACAATATCAATAAAATGTTATTATCTCTAACAAACAACTCTAAAACGTCACACGCTATATTCCTTTTTCAATTCTCGTTTTCAATTGCGTTCAGGAAAATGGTGACGTACCTTTTTATAGACGAGCGCGCTGAGCGTCGTGTCAAATCGATACAACCGAAAGGAAAGATGGCGAACATAACCGAAGTCATTTTGTCTCATTCCAAAGCACTGTGAAAGACAGGAATAGCTAGATGTACAGTTCTAGAACGCATGCGTCATACATCTCTTTGTTTGTGCCCTAGTCAGGGTTAACGTACAATAACAAAAATAGGTAGGTAATCAGTTTAGCGAAATTTTGTTTGTGGATCAATAAAAAACAGACCAGACGCAAAAAGAAACGAACGTTTACCTACGTACGAAAGACTTTATGTAGGTTAGCTACTAAATTAAATGAGGTAGGTATATATGTGCCTACCTAATCTTAAAATCTATTTGTATGTTTTATGTCTAATCTTATTGAATTGGTCGGGGCCAAGGAAAAGCTTTTCTCTGTGTTCGGGGCCCGTACTCCGTAGGTTCGGATAAAACCTATGATTATGAACCAAAGAAGAAATAAGATAAATCATTTTCTTTTAGGTTTTTCTCCTTTTTAAGAAAACGATGATGGACCTATCCTAATAATTTGGTCATTCTATCTAGTTCTAGATGCTCTATACGTAGTAGATACCACCGACTATCATTACGCTGATTTTGGGGGGTTCCTCGTGTAAGGCAAATGTTTGTAAGTTGTAGTGTAGTTTGTGTGTTTATAAGTTGTTGTGTTGTAGTTGTTGTAAGGATATCATATGGTCTGTCTTTTTTTTTACCTATATAAAATAAATTAAATATCCTGGGACCTGTGCCTGGGACCATTGAATTATTACTTAATAATATTCAATGCCTGGGACATTCCTCACACACGGTCTTCTGATCCCAATCTAAGCAGACTTGTACTACGGAATCCAGCTTAACTAGTAATAGGTACATATACCTACCTACTACTTACATTTTGTTTGTAAATACATACTTAATATACATAATTAAACCCAGACTCAAGGACATACATATTTGTTCATGCACACAAATGCATGTCATGTGTGGGAATCGAACCCACGACCTGCGGCGCGATGGGTGGAATCTTAACCAGAGTAGGTATTAACCTCAGGTAGGTACCTATATAACCAACCGCGTCAGCTGGCCCGTATAAAAGTAAATTTAAAAAAAAAACTGGGAAAGTTGTTTGTTATCATAACTAATAATCATATCGTTTACTGATTACCAGTCACCCTATATAAGATTCGTATATAAGGTAATAAATCTAATAAATTAGTGAATTTCCTCTTGTGGGATGAATGTATAGGTTATTAATCAAAAAATAATATAAGAAAAATAATCGTGGGTTTTTTTAAGATAAATTAATAGGTACTTTGTATATTTTTATGTTCAATTTCGGAATTTTGTTTTTGTCCCGCGGATTACTTTTCGAACATTATTTTTTGATTACTTGATTACTAATGACGTGACTAATCTTCTTTTTTTACTATATAAAAATAAGTCGGGTTTTTCTTCCTGACGCTATAACTCCAGAACGCACGAACCGATTTCCACGGTTTTGCATTCGTTGGAAAGGTCTCGGGCTCCGTGAGGTTTATAGCTGTGTTTATAGCAAAGAAAATTCAGGAAAAATTTCAACAGAAAAGCGGGAAAATCTTTTTTCACATACAGCGCCATCTCTGATACATAGCATGTACTACAAACCAATATTTTAATTTTGGGCAGTTATACGTAGGGTAGGGTAGGGTAGGTTTGTGTAGGGTAGGGTAGAGTAGCACTATAGGGTAGGGTAGCACCACGCGAACGAAGTCGCGCCGGGCAGCTAGTGACCTATATACATTCATCCCTCAAAGGAAATTCACTAATTTATTAGAACCTTATTATGACCTAAAGTTCATTTGTTTAAAGGTTCCACAGAGAGAGTTCACTGTAATCTATGCGACGCCTTTGATCATTGCACACATTACGGAGTAACTAGTAACTAATCTGTGCAGAGAACTCGCCCCCTAAAAAGGAAGCTAAGCAATATTGCTAACGCAATTCATTTTTTCGAATTTAAAGCAGAATTTATGCAATTCATTAATTCCAAATCTTTTAATGAATTGAATTGTATATAATGAGTAGGAACTATTTTACCAAAAAATATTGGAATCACTTAGGATCTGCCGAGTATTCGAAAAAATGAATTGCGTAGCAATATTGCTTTAGCTTCCTTTTTAGCCCCCCCCTCGGCGTTCAAGAGATCGCGAGTTACACACTGACACCTATATAATAACTGTCCTTGAATATATAGGGGGTGTAAAAGGGCTTGAAATTGTGTGTATTTAAATGAAAAAATAGAACAACTTATATTATAATAATTTTACAACATCTACAATAACAATTTTATATCTACTCCTTGCTAATACACACATCTATGTTTTTCCTACTAAGGTTTTGCCTTGCTGATCACCTTCCCATGGCCTGGGGCCTCGTTTATTCTCCCAGTTATCAATATCAAGTTTCTTTATTTCTTCAAAGGAGTTTTCTAATGTGACTGTCTTGTCTTTATGAAGGCCCATCTTCTCAGCTTCTTCCCTACTAACTCCTTTTACTTTTGAAAATTGGTACCTGTGACAATATACAAACATATTATCTAATAATATTTTAATGCCCAAGCCTTACATAACCACAATAAATGAATAAAAACAAACAGTTACTGCTATTCAAGTGATTAAACTGATCCCAAACCTAGCAGACCTTGTATGTATAATACATACCTCCTAGTAGTTCTCTTTACCATAAGGCACACAGGGCCCGGGGCCAGGTCCCCAACACTCAGGGGGCCCAAAAGGCAGATATATTTGCTTACAGTACACAATGAGTTTTCTATTTCCGGTAGATAGTAAGAATTACCTTATTAATGCAACAGTCTAATTAAAATGTTAATCAAACACTAAATTGATCAGTTTTTAATTATAACCATAATAAAGATATAAAATCATAGCAATAAAATGATTTTTGGTAATCACTTTCCAACAGAGCCCTAAATTCTTTTGTGCCCAAGGACCCTGGCATGGCTCAAGATGGCCCTGCATACTAGGTAACTGATAAACTACCTGTACATTAACTTATAAATATTTTTATATGCAGACTTGGAACAAACAGAATGTTCATGCACACAAGTCTGCATGATCTGTAGCATTACAGTCAGGGTAAAAAAAACCTTGCCATGCCAACCAGGTTCAACCAGCATGTCAATATAATTTTCAACACATCTCAGATATTTATTACCTAGTTACTCAGTATTTCATTTTATTGCATAATGGTGATGACATCTTCATTATTATTATGAAATAAAAGAGAAGCTTTAATTCCAAACTGTACATTGAGTTATTTTCATTCTAAGCCTAAATAAGGCTAACTCTAAGAGAACTAGAAGAACAGAGATCCATTCAGCATAAGAGACTCATTTATGACAACAATACTCTAGATGATTCATTGGCAACACTAGGCTACTCGCTGACCCATTTTACTGATATTTTATAGAGCTTAGCCCCTAAAATCATAGTATATCCCCCTATTTATTATTATTTGTTAACATGGGGCCTGATGTTTAAGAATCTACCCTATTGTCCAAAATCCACTGAGAAATAAAATGAGGTACCTACCTAGATATCTTGTATATTAAATATTGCAGTAGACAATAGACAATAGACAAAGCTTTATTTGACATCACAAAAATATAATTTAAAAAAAAAATACAAAGTATGCAAAAAACTAAAACAAAAGCTTAAAATAAAAATAAAAATTAATAACAAAAAATAATAATAATAATAATAACACACAAAGCTTTTATAATTATAATATACAATAAAATGAGAAAAAGAAGAAGCATAGATAAATTGTGGTGTGATGCCAAAAAGGACTCCAACTCAGCATATCGCTGTGGCACATAGGTACCATCAGCACTGATTTTCAGTGGGGCCCGAAAAGTTGAGATGTAGCTAGTAGCTGCGAAGACCGTTTTTTTATGTTTGTTTGGATGTAATGTGTTGGCGTAATCATGTAGTATATTATGTTTTTTAAACAGCAAGCATAAACTATATCATAAAATAGTTAACAAATCTTATTAAAGTCATCTATTTATCCAATCCACATATTAGCTATTAGGTACTCTGTTTGGGCTGAGAAGATTTATTAACAACAAATATGTACAAAATACAATCTATATTTACAAAATATAATCTATATATAGAAAATTTCCTCAAGCCTGCCGCTGCTTCCGATTAACGGCAAGGTTCCCAGAAGGCTGGCAGCGTTTCCTCTTTGGATAGCCAAGCTGACGCGTTGGCGGAAAAAGCTCTCCGCCCGCTGGTCTCCGGAGGTCTCGATCAATTTTGAAGACAAGGTGCGAGCAATGATATATTATATAGTTACAATCGATAAACGATAAAGTTAGAATAATAGCCATATCATCTCACTAATACTATAAATGTGAAAGTTGGGATGTTTTGATGTTTGTGCCTCTAAGCACTAATAGCGGAACGGATATGAATGACAAATGTGAACGGCACACAGATATTTTATTTACTGGATTGGATAGTTTTTATCCCGAGAAAACAATAGATCCCTCGGGAGCACGGGTGAAACCACGGTTTGGAAGCTAGTATCAAATATAACCTTATTTGTGTCCATTCTCTTAGACCAAAAGATCCTCCAACCATGAGAAGTATGAATGGTAGGCCGTATTTAAATTGTTTTCGTTGACTTAGTCTTGTTACGGTATTCCGAATGGCTTCTATGCGTTCATTTAATTTAATATTCATTTTTTAAAATTGTTATCAAACTCACTCGGAGTTCGGAGTACGATTCGATCATTGATTGGCATTTGGCTTGCTTGACAGACATCTGACAGTGACATTTGATTAGCGTTGCCGTGATTGCGCTAGAACTCCTTATATCTTTTATTAGTTGACTCGCAAAAAGGAATATCTGCATTTTTTATTGTTTTTCTCTCATAAAATCATAAAAAGTATCTTTTCCATATGGAAAACAAAAAATCTTATTATATTTTTGCCGAAAACACAATAACTAAACGTCACTTTTTAAACGTGACAGCCCTCACGGTGATATCAGTTTATGGCATGGTCCGTAGAGTGAAGATACCTTTCTCTGTCTACGGCATGGTCGGTGTGAGCGCTAGATGGCGCATGTCATGACGTCATCTATGACGTTTCACGGGACATTGTGATCGCACTCAAACTAATATGGAACGGGTTTAAGCACGCTCAAATCGATTACAGCGATTATATCATTAATTCGGAATGCAGCCCATGAGACGTAATAAAAATAAAAATAAACACTAAACCAAATACTAAACTTATTTTAAGCGGAAACAACTAAACTTAACAAAGAAATTAATCACAATTAAATACTTAAAATAAAATGACTAATACAATACAAAAAAGAGTAGATGAAAATGATATTTCTTCTTCTTATTTTTAATTTTGGCAACCAAGCCCATATATAACTTTATTTTATTAATTACAATATATTTCCACAGTAAACCCACAGAGTACTTTATATATACTTGAAATAGAGTATTATCTCAATGCATAGAATTGGCTACCGCGATTAAGCTGCCTCTATATTTTGATATTGGCAACTTTTTCACTATGTATATAACCATAATATTGCTTTGAGTATATATATAGCTAATGCATTTTCTAGGTTCATACTGTTTCGATGAGTAGGGTTTTTATGTGAAAAGGTAGAAAATGAGTTAAATTCTCTCGTTTCTCTACCTTTTAATTAAAACAAACCAATCTACAATAATACGATCATTTATTACTTGTATCATTATGTTAAATGATTGAGACTATCGAAAATAGTAAAATCTTATAAAGTAAATTAGCATTTTGTCGAAAAATAATCACGATTTTAACCTAAGATTACCGAATAAAAGGCAGATGGAGCGCGCGGAACACGGAAGTGAGGCCAATACCGAATACTAAGTATTTGCTTCTGAATTTGTATTAGCTTTTTAGGCCTCACTTCTGTGATCTGCGGGCTGCATCTGTATTTATTTTATAGTGGCAATATACAGTCATTATGTTACATTTTTACAAATAAATAAATAAATATCCTGGGACATTCCTCGCACACGGATATCTGATCCCAAACTAAGCAGAGCTTGTACTAGGAAACCAGATAACAAATATACTACATAAACTACTTTTTGTTTGTAAATATATACTAAATATACTTGAATTACACCCAGAGCAGACAGACAGACACCAGACATACAAACATGTTCATGCACACAAATGCATGTCCTGTGTGGGAATCGAACCCACGACCTGGGGCGCGATAGGTGAAGTCTTAACCAACTGCGCCAACTGGCCTGTCAAGTATATTATATCTTAAAATTGTAGACTGAGTGTAATTTATTGTTTTGTATATTATCTATAACAGTAGGTAAAACAGACAGAAGGCTGGCTTATCCTATTAGTTAATTACAAATATAGCAATACGGACAAGTTCATGATTTGTTAAATTATACTAAACTATAATTTATCATTGTACTCACACCTTCACCCACACAACCCCGACCTTGCAATAAAACTATTACAAAGAAGGAGCAACTAAATAAAAGTGTGAGTATTACAAGGAAAAAGTTACACACAGTTACATAAGTTATTCTTATTTCTTAAAAAGCTTATTATTCTGTAATCTGAGGTTTTAACAATAATTATCAGAAATACTTCTAACCTAGATATCTTCAAGGCGTTATTACCATTACATTTTAAAGAAATGGCGAATAAAGACAGTCTACTGAGGGGCGGGGCCTTGGTATATCTTCATTTGAAACGGGCTCAACATCATAATTTGTAACTGGAACTCGCTGCAAATCTGAAACATTATATATAGAATTTGTATTATTTTTATATGCTAGCACCCTATTCTTGTTTGCAAAGGAATTATTAATGACCTACAACTTCTTTGACACGACACCCATAGTTCGTTTCTATAAGACAGGCCGTCACACTTACACATATTAGTCTATATTGCATATCTTGAAAACAACTAAACCAATTTTGATGAAAGTTGCACAAGTTTCAGTAAATATATGCCAATAAAAAATAATGGTCACAATCCGATTAATAGTTTCGGATATATGCAAGGATAAACATACATACACAATTACCTTATGAGGTTGAAGGTATTGGTTCCAAAAAGTTCTTCATTGTTGATTGTCTCATTGGTGTTCTTTCAGTTACTGGAAATTTTGATAACTGTAACAAAATTCAAGAAATTAATTACTAATTACAAATATTTGAATTGAATAGTTTTTATGATATTGGTCACCTTTACAAAAACGTGCAACAAATATTTCTAAGAGTCTAATCTCCATTCTATTATAAATAGTTAAAAATGAAAACTGTCTAACACGAAAATAAACTAACTTGGGTATATTTTAAAAAATCTACACTAGTAATTATTTTTATAACATTTAAGTTAAGATATTGCTTACCTGGAATATTTAAGGTTGGCACAGCTGACTTGCTGATTCGGTTGAACCGGCAAAGGTATTTTTGGTCAAAATGAGCATGGCACACTCGGCGATTCTTGAGGATAAACTCTTTATCCAAGCCTAAAATATCACCTCCTATACTAGTCGTCCAATCTTTAAAGCGTTCAGTTTCCTTAAAAGGATTGTGAAATCGATGAAAGACATTTGATGACCCTGAAATAAAAAATTACGTACATGTAGTGATGTTTAGATTTGTAAAAGATAGTCAATTTTCGGTAAAACTTTCGGTGACGGGGTGCGGGATAGGGGGGGGTGTGCGAGGTGGTGCGGAAGGAGATACCCTTACTACGAGATTAGATTATAAACTATCGAAAATGAATATGTTATATTGTAAGCTGTATGGTGCAGTTCACAATATATCGGGGAGTTTATAATCTCGCTAGGTAGATTATAAACTAACTGTTTTCACAAAAATATGGCGACATATACCTACATATAAAGTACTTGTTGGCCTTAAGGCCTTGGTTATGTGTTAGTTCAATTATTGTATGGGAAATGGGTTCAATTACAGCCCAGTACATACATGTGCGCATGAATATGTCTGTTTATCTTGAATCTGGGTGAAATTATCTATAAAAGTATACAGAAAATAAAAGTAGCATATTATTTAGTATGTCACTGTCAGTTTTCTGGTTTCCAGAGCACAAGCTTTGCTTAGCTTGGGATCCTAGGCTATTATTTACTATTATTGCCAAACACTAGTGGCTGACTGACAGCTAGTAACAGACCGGTAACCTAAAATGAAGACCCCAGAACCCCAGAAAAGTATTTACCTGATACCAATTTGCATGCTTACCTTTTACACATCCAGGAACGCAACACTTTTTGTCAGACATGACGATCACAAACAGCAACAAATATCATGAATAATAAAAGCGCAGCAGAGCCACTGGAGGCCTATCTCACAAGAATTGCAAAGCACTTGACAAAGTTTAAACGGAGGAGCGATGTCTCAAGTCAACGGAATTATCGCACGCAAATGGAAACTAGAAGATGGTGATAGAAAAAACACCACGAGAAAAAATGCACACAATACGACTTACGAGATTTGTTACGAGAAAAGCAAGCGGGCGGACATCTTTCTTTTAATTATTTTTGTTGCCATGTCACTACACTCATACTCATTTGGGTAGCTATTAATATAACTAGCCAAAAAACGGCTATTCACACAATAGCCACGGCTATGTTAAAAATAAAAATAAAAAGACATAAAAAAGGTTAAGTACATCTATTCAACTCACTGCATTTGCAATATATCAATTTATTTAGTTAAATTTATTAAGAAGAGTATAAGTATATAGGTATAGACAAACATTACTAATTTATTGTCTTAACTGAAACTTAAAAGGTAAATAAGTACCTACTTGCGTTGCAGCTATAAAATAATTATTTTAGGTATATTAGGTAGACAGGAGAGTAAGCATTTGCATTCTTTCTTCTTGCTTTTCGGCGGCAATGGAATAACTAGGTATTCGTCGATAAATAATAAAATTTGTAAAATAATTATATATGATTTGGACATCTTATTTAATTATATTGCTTTATTATATTATATTAATTATTAGATTCAATTTAAAATGGTTTTGCATGCTATTCTGTAGCGAAATGTGTAGACCTTATTTTAAGATTTCACCTAAATTGTACGAAATTTCTGGCGAAATAAACAATTCCATTTCATTTCAACCATAAGTCCATCTATTTTATGTAAATTTTACGGTTGCCATTTTTCAAATCCATAAATCAAATCCAAAATCCATTTCACTAATAGCGCAAGATACCTACGTACCAACGCTAGCGACAAATAAGTGAACGGAGCTTGGAACATGACGTCACCCTCCGGTCACGTGAACGTTAGGGGGCCTCGATATTTAGGGGAATTTTAAATGTCTGTAAAATCATAACTACTTGGTATTTTTGAACGAAACAAAAACTAATCTATTTGTATCCATAATTGCTCTACTGATACGGTACTTTCAAGCGGTTTTGCATACCTATTAACATTCCTCATTAGCTACTGGCTACTGGATGGCTACTGGTTATGGCTAGCTAGAATGAGGAGTTTTCTTAAGATACATCTATGCTGAAAATACCTGTCTAACTATTGATAATTCGAACCAATTTGAACCGAAGTGCATGATTTTACAGGTATTTTGACCATAGAGGCAACATAAACAATCCCTCCAAATCCAATCGAGAAAGAAGAATTTTAATTATTCTGTAATATTATTATCTGCAACTAACAACTGAGTACTGTGAAAGCTTTTAGTTCATATCCATACATAGAGATGACGTTATTGTAGATTTTCGATGTTTTTTTTAGTAATACGTATGACCTATGAGGGAAAGTCATTTCTTTTCAAAAGAGTACCTTTACAATATAATTAAAGGAAATTTAAAACAAAATCATTACATTAATTTATTATATTATCATCTAGACTAGCCTTGTTGCAGCGGCGAGGATCAAACTCAGATCGCAGTTGAACGTTATTCAACTAAATAGCCCCAATAGCAGACTAGCTAGCTGGCTTTTACACCACATATAGCTGGCTAGCTAAGCTATTGAAATTTCGGCTAGTTACCCATCGCTAACTCATTATAACCATGATTATAATAAAATATTTTCTTATATTTTTTATATAAGAAATACCTGAAATAATATAAAAAAATAATCTCATTATAAATAATATAAAAAAATTGTTTTCTTATTCACTGTTTATTAAGATAGAAATTAGAAGTGAGTATAGCGACTTCTATGGAATAATATTGAAACTAATTGAAGCTTTACTTAGATTATGCTCCAATGCTCCTAAAGCGTAATCTATATTTTTACGTGAGAAATATATGATTCAAGTATTGTAAAATTAAAAAGTAAGGAAATATCGCTTGGTATAGAACGTTTTTATACTCTTCTTAATTTACCTTCCTTATACCATATTTTTTACCCGTTTATAAAGTACTAAGATTGTACACCCTGAGTAAACCAGTAAAGCCAGGGCCGCGCCGCCCCTGTGTGCGAAGTGTGCGGCGCACACAGGCGCCAAGACAATAGGGGCGCCGCTGGGCGCCGCTATCGAAATTATTTTTGTTACACTTACACAACAACACGAAGACACTATAAATGATCCGAAAATCGCTTTTAAAATTAGTGTATTTTTTATATATTGGATCAAGCCCTATCCTCCGTAGACGAAAGATTTAATTTGCTAACTATGCCACTTACCGTAGCAAGCGCGGAAAGGTCCTTTTCTAAATTAAAAATAATAAAAATTTACCTGCGCTCAACAATGAGCCAGGAAAGATTAACAAATTTAGCAATAACATCCACAGAGAAGGCCATATTAGACCATATAGACATACACGAAACTATGGTGCGTCCATTGTGCACGCAGTGTGCTCGTTCGAGGCTCGGCTCGTGCTCTATTCGCGTAGCATGGACGCACCATTAAAGATTTGCAAACAAAAAATCTAGTGGAAATAAGACTGTTTTGCACTCCAACAAAACAGTTATTATGTGTGTGAAAAAACACACAGCATTTTATGAAGTAGCATCTACAGATATTTACCATATTAAGCATGAAATTGTATACTTTACCTCTTCTCTCTTATATTACCTGTCTCTTTCACGCACAGCAGAGCGCGACATGTACCTGAACTGGAGCGCACCTGTGAACTCATAGTCTTCCATTCATCACCGGCAAGAGCCTTGCTCCAATGCTGTGTGTTTTTTCACACACATAATAACTGTTTTGTTGGAGTGCAAAACAGTCTTATTATATGTGAATCCAAAACACACAGCATTTTATGAAGACTTGTTTGTTATCTGCTGGTGAAAGAGTACATACAAATGCTATGTGAAAATAAATAAATTTTAATATGCTCTCAATGTTATAATAAATTATGCATATTCATTCATGTATTCGTTATTATTATATCTAATAATATATCTTTAAATGTCCTTTAATTAATTATACTAAAGGACAAAGTTATAAATTCAATATCTCAAATTACAAGTAATGTTTGTATAAACATCTTATTTTATTATGTAAGTACCTTATCAAAAACTTAAGGGAACTTCTTGAAGCAAAGCCTCATGAATTAAAATTATTAGTAGGTAGCCTAAGAAAATACTTGATAAGTATTCTACTAAGATATCTTAAGATTAAAAAAAAAAAAAAATATAAATTACTTAGAAATCATTCCAAGATCAAAATAACATACATCAAGTATGCAGTATTAATAATTTAAAAGAAAATTGTAATACAAAAAATCTAACAATTATCTAAAAGTTTATCCTTATTATTTTTAATTGGACTAAACTCTATTTTTCTATCTATGGCACGACAGTAGGATTCTCTTCTAATGATCTAGTTTCTAAAAAGCTTCTAGAGCGAGATACTAAAGATTGTTAGTCGCACACTGCCTGGTGAAGCATTTATACCAGCTTTTAATCTCACTTGCTATCATAGTTTGAGTAGCTGATTTAAGTGTGCCCATCAATGATATAAAAATGTTTATGTCTCTTTATCATCTCTGCTTTTTATTTTGTACCGGGCATGTGCAGGTGCTGTTACAATAACCAACCCGATTGGTCTTTATCAGCACTGTCTGTTTTTGAGCCAAATTTTGGCCTAAATATTATTCTACTTATTAATGTCATCATTATCAACTATCATTAGACAACTCTGAAAGTCATGAATTATGTCATGAATTCCTTGAAATGAAGGCATTGTTGTTCTTCATCTAACAGTATCAAACAATATTTGGTTGATCAGAGTATTATTAAGTCAGTCAAAAAGCAGTTCTGTTTCCACATGGGTGCTTCCTTCTCTGGTGGGCTTATATCACAGACATAAATCTTTTTTGTCTGCGGTTTATATAGCTTTCAAAACAATATACAAAGAATTTGTCTTTGTGTAATTCTTAGTACTATGAAATTTTTAGGGTTCCGTACCCAAAGGGTGCCATACAGGACCCTATTACTAGCTGAATAAGTGAATATTGCTCCTCTATGTAGGAGTATAATCTATATGCCAGTTTGTCCATAACCTGTAACTTATCTAGAAACCTGGCATCTCACTGATCTAGGCTAACTGATCAGAAGGTTCTAGCAGAACCAGTATCAAGATAAAACATACCTAACATCTCACGACACAGTAATGGAAAATTAAATCTCCTGAAAAGAAGCTTTACAATATCATCATACAAAGATCTACTATGATCTTCGATGGAAGAAAAACTTGCTTGACACTAAAGCTCTCTAAAGGCAATAAAGTAGTTATCATCCCTGTCGCGGAGTTTACGTGGGGCAGCACCAGTGGCATTATATTGGATGGTGGAAATACTCATGCCAACGCAAACTTCCAAGAAGGTTGACTGAACGCGTCGTAATATAAAAATTAATAAAAATAAAATGGCTGACCATACTTATGATATTTCTATGGGCTGACCCATCTCCTGGAATCCTCTGTAATGTCTACAACTGCAGATTCTTTTGACGCGACTAGGTCGATGTTTGGTATGCCCCATATTCTGAGTACGGCCTCCGAGGCCGGGGCAACATATGCCATTCCGGCACTGGTCGATTTCTGTACAGGAGATCGGCTTCTTTTGGCACGAATAGCTCGATACTTGTGACGCCCCAAATTCTGAGTACGGCCCCCGAGGCCGGGGGCAACAAGTGCCATTACGACACAGGTTGTTTCTGGGAGAGGTGATCGGCTTTCTTTAGCGTGAATAGGTCCCTACTTTGTACGCCCCAAGTTCTGAATACGGCCCCCGAGGCCGGGGGCAACAAGTGCCATTACGGCACTGGTCGGTTCTGGGAGAGGTGATCGGTTTCCTTTGACGCGAATAGGTCCATACTTGGTACGCCCCAAATTCTGAATACGGCCCCCGAGGCCGGGGGCAACAAGTGCCGTTCCGGTACTTGTCGGCTTCTGGACAGGCGGTCGGCTATGCCGTTGTATCTCCCCGAGAGGTACGCCGCCAAGAGCGATATATTTAGCACTTCAGTGAGCTCTGCGAGCTTTGTCGTTAATTTCAATAAGACTAGGGACTGCAAGGCCGCCCTTGTTTCCTATATGCGCTTCGGGCGTCTTGTCGTATTGTACTAGAATATGAGAAACTATTGGTGAGAACCTAACGCATCATAAAAATTTGTACACCACAAACAGTTGTTTACATTTAAGTGCCACAACCTGTAGTGAGCACACCATTTGCCTTTTAGTTACCTCTCATTGTGGTGAGTACCCCAGCTCGCATCCGCTGCGTCTGTGGTTAAGAATTGTGTCTCCTCTTTCCTGAGCAGTGCTACTAAACTGTGAGTTATGACAATCTGCCTCCATCATAGTTCCTGATGCTGGAGGAGAGAATTCTCTCTTATTTTTTGAGGAGTGAAGCTTCTCAAGAACCATTGTGTTAGCCGTTAGTACCCTCCTGGGGTAGTAATGATTGTAAAATTGAGGAGTCCTAGTAAAGTCTGGGTCACTCTCTTGTACTTGGTATGTCTATTGTCTTATAGCACAGTTCCCTTTTCTTTGGAGTGCACCTATTGGTGTTTCACAAAAGGCACGTGTTTCACAAATGTTCCTGCTCTTGCAAATGTGTTGTGACAGACTTCTGGTAATTGAGATGGCAACCTAGAACTTTTAGAATATTGAAAGTCTCCGAGACCTGATTCTGTAGCCAGCCTCTGTCCTGATTGACTAGGATGTAGTCTAAGTAAGATTCTTATTTACTAATACTCCGTTGTATGCAAGATCATATCCTTTGCAAAAGTACTGGCTAGTACTTGGTTCTTATAGTAAACCCTTAGGAATTGATGGCGTGACTCTGCTATTGTTAAATAAAAATAGGCCTGTTGCAGGTCTATTCTTGCCATCAAATTGTTTTCCTCTAAGAATTCGGCCACATCTGTATAAGACACTGTCTAGAAATGCCTGGTTACTAGTCTGTTGAGTGAAAACTCATTGGTCGAATATGGTATGCACTCTCCCCCCCCCCCCAGTTTTTTTGCACTTACAAAAATACTTTTTCTTGTAAGTCCTCAATTAGATTATTATAATTATTATTATTATCTTTTACTAATGTTATTTCTATAGGAATCCCTTTGTTGAACTTCCTTAGTAAAAAGGGGTTTTAAATATAGGAGTTTTGTTATGAAAGGACTGCGACTACAACTAATGATGTTTAAAATAAATTGGTTTGCACCAAGCTCCTCCCATGCCTGTGCATGGTGCTTCAAGCATCCTCCTCCGAATGCTAGGTTGCTTAATATATTTTCATATTGTTTCTGATTTTGCTAGGCATTGTTTTATTATGTTATGTTAGTGGGAGGCCTTATGAGGCCTTAGTAATTTATCTCTATCTATTATGTTTGTAATATGTAGAGGATCTAATGTAACTGGACACAGTTCAATATAATAAAGAACAAGGGACATCTTGTACCTTATTAAATTCTGGTTTATTCAACCATCTCTGGGAATCTTCATGTGACTGAAAGAAAGGTAATTGGCACCTGTAGGAAAGTCCCACAAAAGGACTTTTAACATTTGACTATAATTTACTTACCTTCTGCCACAAATAAATTGTATTATTTTGTCTATGCACTTATCAATTGGAGTCTGGCCCCAGTAGCCCAGACATCTTTTCAAACAGTCATTTGGGTTCTTGCACCCTAGTTTAATGAGATCCTACAAACCCTGCTTTAAAAGTTCCTGTTGTTCTTCCCGTACTTAATTATTAGTCAAAGCTGTTGACATATATTCAGCAGAAGCTAAAACATCTTTTTATTTTGTAAAAATGGCTTAATTCTTGCTTAATTTTTAATGCAACAAAACTTGGTGTAGCTGAATAATCCTAGATAAAGACTTGTACCGTTTGCCTCTCCACATTTGTATATCAACATGCTGAAGTTGATTTAACCTTTTCAAGCCTCTACTTCTTCGCAGAGGGAATTCCCTCCTTTTCTTCAAAGTGAGAATTTTAATTACCTGATTGAAAATAGTGTTCTCATACAATGATTAACTAAGTAAGGAGGCTGGAAAAGTTAATTGTTCAACTTGGTTACTGGGTTCTGCAGACTCAAATACGAATTTTATGTGGTGGAAGTAATCTTCTACGGTAATTGAGCCAAAATTCCGGAAATATTTAACTTTATTCATTATAGAGTCAATTGTTGTGTGTCAAGTTGATTTTACTTACGGCGTCCATTTAGAGGTGGTAAGGGTTTGCCCTCTTCATCTTCCGAAGATGAAGAAGATGCCTTCAATACCTGGAGACACCAGTGCGGCTTCGAGTCGGTTGCTTTTTACTGAAATAGCAACATCCGACCCTACATAAACACCGTTCTTACCCGCAGAATCTTCGGTATTTTAACATAGAATGATCTCTCATTCTTTTACAATAACTCTATCTTGACACAAACTAGAGATTTTTTACTTGAAATCGAAGAAATAATCACTATTATTTAATAAAAAATAGTACGAAAAAAATTTGCATGCTTTCAGCGGCAAATATGTACATGCTATGAGTTCACAGGTGCGCTCCAGTTCAGGTACATGTCGCGCTCTGCTGTGCGTGAAAGAGACAGGTAATATAAGAGAGAAGAGGTAAAGTATACAATTTCATGCTTAATATGGTAAATATCTGTAGATGCTTCTTCATAAAATGCTGTGTGTTTTGGATTCACATATAATAATATAATTTTAATATGTTTATTTATATTCTTACACATTTTAGACTCTTGTTGTTTTTTTAACATAGCATACGTAATAGTTAAATTAGTAATATTAGAAAAAGTCAGTTATTTTGTTATTAATATATAAGTATACGATTAGATAGAACTTCATAAATAAAGTGTAAAAATTTAATTCGCGTTTTATTTTTCCCAGTAATTGGCAAGCGAACTGGTTTTAGCTATTTAGGAAAATATATAAAACTAATCTAATTATCTAATTATATAAAACTAGAGAACATTAATTTGGGTCAAAATTAACAAATAAGAAATAAAAATAAGTACATAATAAATACATACGGCTCTTAAGATTCGTGAAAAAAAGAGGCGCTTCATAGGTTTCGCACACAGGCGCTTTGGGGGGTCGGCGCGGCCCTGAGTAAAGCGAGTGAAAATAAGAGAAAGAAGGTGTTTAAAAGATACAGGAAGTCAATCAATCATTGACCATTGTGGACAATGTGGACTTTTTGGCGTGAACTAACAGAGTGACGTTGCGTTTTCGTTTATTTTCATAAATTCGTGTATAAAGAGTTTCATTGCATATTATTATTATATATCGGTGGTGTTTTATACAATAAAGGTGAACGCACACTTATCCGAGCCGAACGCGCCGAACGCATCGAACCAAACGAATTTTAGAATTCTGTAATATGAAATCTTAAGAAAGCTCGCACACTTGCCCGCGTCGAATCGTCCGAATCTGGAAGAACTCCAGAAATCGATTCTTTCGGTGCGGTCGATTCTTTCGTTGCGGATATGTGTGCGAGCTCGCCTTGACTTCGATTCGTTCGCCGCGTTCGGCTCTGATAAGTGCGCGTCCACCTTTAAGATCATACATGTGCATCAGTGAAGTGAAATGAAATGTATTATGGTATTACCATGTGTATCGTGACTTTTACTTAGGGTAGGGTACAGTAGGGCACGCAAACAAAGTCGGCCCGGCAACAAGTATACCTAGTTTTCTCTGTATACTATAAAATTACCACTGACTGAAGCACTTTGTATGAATAAATATCAATAAATTTCATAAAAAAAATACATTGTCAAAAAAAATAGCGATGGTTACTAGCCAAAATTTCAACAGTTTAGCTAGTCAGCTATATGTGGTGTAAAAGCCAGCTAGCTAGTTAGCTATTTTTCTAGAGCGGCGGCGCGGTACGCGGCGCAGCTAGATGAATAACGTTCAACTGCGATCCGAGTTCAATCCTCGCCGCCGCAACAAGTCTAGTCTAATACTATATAATAATATAATATATATGATAATATAATAAATTAATGTGATGATTTTATTTTTAATTTAATTTTTATTTCATTGTATACTCTTTTGAAAAGAAATTAGGTACTTTCTCTCATAGGTCGTACGTATTATTAAAAACCGGCCAAGTGCGAGTCAGACACGCGCACCGAGGGTTCCGTACAAACCTATAGGTATATAAGTAAATGGTAGTATAGACCTGAGTATTTGATATGAATTTCAATTTATGACGTATTAAAAAAAAACTACTTACTAGATATCGTTCAAACCAATTTTCGTTGGTAGTTTGCATCGTAATGTACATCATATATTTTTTCTAGATTTATCATTCTCTTATTTTAGAAGTTACAGGGGGGGGGACACACATTTTACCACTTTGGAAGTGTCTCTCGCTCAAACTATTCAGTTTAGAAAAAAATGATATTAGAAACCTCAATATCATTTTGGAAGACCTATCCATAGACACCCCACACTTATGGGTCTGATGAAAAAAAAAAAATTGAGTTTTAGTTCTAAGTATGGGGAACCCCCAAAATTTAATGTTTTTTTTCTATTTTTGTGTGAAAATCTTAATGCGGTTCACAGAATACATCTACTTACCAAGTTTCAACATTATAGTTCTTACAGTTTCGGAAATAAATGGCTGTGACATACGGACGGACAGACAGACAGACAGACAGACAGACAGACAGACAGACAGACATGACGAATCTATAAGAGTTCCGTTTTTTGCCATTTGGCTACGGAACCCTAAAAAGACATCGAAAATAAACAATAACGTCATCTCTATGGATGGATATGAACTAAAAGCTTTCACAGTACATCGAGTCAGTCGTTAATTGTAGGCAAGTATATAGTATAGATATCGCGCTGCTTCAGATGATTTTAACGATTTATTTAAACCCAATAATATTACAGAATAATAGAAATTAAATTAAATTTTTAAAAAATAGGCTTGAATTCTTATAATTCTTACCTTTCAAATTCGAATGTATAATAACAACATGCACTCGAATTTCACTCTTTCGGAACTTACACTACTCAGTTTCGCATTGACTGCACGCAAACACAGCTATCGGATATAGTGCACGATTTGACAGGTATTTTCAGCATAGAGTTATTATAAGAAAACTCCTCATTCTAGCTAGCCAGTAGCCGTCCAGTAGCCAATAGCTAATTATCATGTTGACAGATCATATCATAGCCGTGGCTATATTGTGAATAGCCGTTTTTTGGCTAGTTATTAGAATTTTAGAATAGCTAAGCTAAGCTACCCATCTCTGATAAAAATTGACACTCATGAAATAATAAATAAACATTTTTTTTTTTATCATGTAGAGTAACAAATTATCTTTACTCCAAAGAAACCCGCCCGAAATCTCTATCTACAATTAAATAATTCCGCAAAAGCCATAAATAAGAATTGCATTAAATAATGGCGTCTACCAGCAAATCAAGCAATGTTTACTATGAGGACTTGCCTCCAGGTGCCCTCAATGAAAATGATTTTATTTGTACTGAAAAAATTGTCCCGAGGAAAATAAAGCCACAAAACATTGTGATGAGATTAATGGACAGGGAGATTTACGGCTCTCGCAAGCCTGGCTCTCATTTTCATGTCGTTCGTGAATTTTATCAAAACGTATTTCCAAACTTGACGATAGTAAATGTTGAGAAGCCACCTTGTTTTTTGAGGAAATTTAGCCCAGATGGAAAGCATTTTATCGCGTTCTCTGCTGATCAGACTTCACTTGAGGTTGGTTCAGTGATACATATTCTTTTGATATAAAAAATGCTGCTTAGATTTCGTGTTGGGTATACAACTGGTAAATTCTTGATATTTCAATTTTTCAACTTGTAAAATGTTTCCGAGTTACCCAATGCATAGTCAATAGGTACCATCCATATTTGCTTACATAAAATATATTGGACATATTGTATTTTGAAATCCTGCATTTACATAGAAGAAAGACAATTCATTCTCAACAACAAATTACTTAATTTCAGATTTATGAGTACAGGGGAGCTGCTGCCGCTGGAGATCTAGTGGCTCGTTATCCATCAGATCTACTGAATGCTGATGCTGATGCACATCATAGGATACGCACACATATATTCTACAGGTTTTTTAAGGTGTTGGCTCTTAAAATTATTAATCATCATTGTCATCTTCCTACCCTATCCACCGCAGCATATCTTTAGTTTCTACATAGTTCCTACATACTGCTGTATGTAAATTAAATAAGTATAATTTTAAGAGTAATATATTCATTTTACAACTATTTATTGTAATCAATAACCATTTTGTTATTACACAGCCAAAATTTACAGTGAATGTTTGTCAGCAAAGAGAAATTCCAAGATCTGAACGGAACACAGCTGGTCATCTTCCATTTATGGATCAACAGCTTAATCGGGAGTGCAGCCTATTCACTGAAGATGGTAGATATGTCATAGTTGGATCAGCTGCACATATACCTGATGATTTGCGGCCCCATTTTTATCACATACACAGTAATAATGAAGCAGTTACCCCAACTATAAGGTACTCTTCCTTGTGCTGAGGGTTAGACATAACATATTGTTGGAAGTCTATGAAAACAAGTGAATTGCTCTAAATTTTATAGAAGGAAAAAACCATGATATGGTAGACAGTTTTAGGTAAATTATAAATGAAAATATTTATCTTCAGAATCATTGAGAGATGTTATATACTTCAAACATTTTACTCAGCTTCCTAAAAAAAAAAACAAACCATTTGGTTTTTGTCTTCTCTAAAATTTGGAGATTTGCTCTTGCAAGGTTTTCATAGCCCGCTGACAATATCCTTCTAGGGGATGTATCCTCTTGTTATTTTAATTGCAGATCAGCATTAGAAGATTACTCACTTCATCTAGTGGACTTACATCAAGGAAAATTATGTGACACAAAGCATTTTCGCATTGACAAAATCTACCTCTCGCACAATCAAGGCATTTATTTATACAAAGAAGTATTAGCCGTTTTGTCTGTGCAGCATCAAACTATACATTTGTTCCAAATAGTTGAGGGAATGTTAATAGAAATAAGAAGAATTGGAAGATTTTGCTATGATGATGATCCATATATTGTAAATTCGGTATTTCCACCTCTGATGAATGAAAGGCCCTTCCATGAAGAGACAATCAATAGTTTAAAACATAGACTACTTGTTTTTCTATTTAAACGAGCAAAGAAAATTAGTGACGAATCAAATGATCCCCTAGAATTGAGGAAATTTTACAAATACTTTGACATGTTCAAAAGTTTGCGAATGTGGAAAATGCAATTGCTGGATGAAGACCACCTATTTATTAAGTATGCAAGTGAAGAGGTTGTTACCCTTCGAGTGGCGGAACCAAACAGTCAATCTTCATTCTTCGTTATTTATAATATAAGCGAGAGTAAAATACTGGAGGTTTATGAAAACACATCTGAGGGGCTTTTGCAGTTATTTGAGAATTATTGTGATTGTTTCAGAAATGCTAGATTATGCGCTGATTCACAATTCACCTGTTCGCCGTCCAATAACTTGTACGCTAGATTAACGCAGCAGAGATTTAAACAAACTATTGTTAGGGCTATTTATGGTGGTCGGACAGAAGCAACTAAACGAATATTAGCACAACTACCCATAAGCGCGCAATCCTACAGCGGATCACCGTATTTAGATTTAGGTCTATTTAGTTACGATGACAAATGGGTCTCTGTTATGGAGAGACCTAAGGCTTACGGAGAGTACCCTATTAGGTAACTTTTTGCTGTCCGTGTGTATTAATGAATTGATATATTTGCCATTTTTTTCACATAAATTTATTGCTTTGCAGATTTTATGCACGAGATTCAGGATTACTGAAGTTTAAGATCTACGCCGGAGTGTTGGGACAATCAGTTCCAGCCAGTGCTCGAAGACTTGTTGCGTTCACATTCCATCCCACTGATCCGTTCGCGATTAGTGTACAGAGAACTAACTCAGAGTATATAGTTAATTTTCACATCAGAAACGCTGTTTTTAGTTGATGGCGAGAATATGAAGTGTTACTTTATTGTAAAGTTTTCTATGCATTATGTTTATATATAAAATTCTACTATACGTGTGTACGTCACTGAACTCCTAAACGGCTGGACCGATTTGAAAGATAATTTTTGTATGCGTTTGGGTGGCGCCCTGGATGGCTTAGATAGGGTAAGGTATGGTAGGGGTAGTGGTAGGTTAGGGTATAGGTTAGGACACCACGCTAACGTAGTCGTGCCGGGTAGCTAGTAATTATTATATATTTATATCAAATTAATAAATACTACTATGTAGTATTAAAAGTATAATATTTTTATTATGAAAGGTACTGTGGAAAGGTATATATAGGTTAATATTTTAAACGATAGTAGATAGGTCCTTCTCACACGTAGCTACTCAAAGGATATAATGCTAACACTAGCATATTTCAACTGGCGTTTTCGTTAGATGGCATATATTTCTTTAATACGTCGGATCTACATAAAATAAGATGTATGGATTTTTTCCAATGTACCTACTACAGCGCCGTTCAAAAAAAAGTTTATTAAAAACATAACTGAATTGCTTGTAAGTTTTATCCGCCCAGCGGTTTCACCCCTGTTACAGAGGCCGGCAAACAACTTGAGCCATAGTCGACGTAGTGGGGGTAAGTTCGCGCATGTACACTCATGCTCGGCCAATAGCGTGGACGCGTGCCGACAGAATGCCCCCGCGCACCTCTCTTTCCACCAACGACACCTTAAAATCGTCTACTGCGCACTCAAGGTCATGGCTCAAGTTGTTTGCCGGCCACTGTACCCAGAGTGTAAAGAATGAGGATATAACCAAAAGTTAACGTTTTGATCATTTTTAGGGTTCCGTAGCCAAATGGCAAAAAACGGAACCCTTATAGATTCATCATGTCTGTCTGTCCGTCTGTATTTCACAGCCACTTTTTTCCGAAACTATAAGAACTATAATGTTGAAACTTGGTAAGTAGATGTATTCTGTGAACCGCATTAAGATTTTCACACAAAAATAGAAAAAAAGAAACAATACATTTTGGGGGTCCCCATACTTAGAACTGATACACTTTTTTTTTTTTAACCCGGCAGGAGGCGCTACCGGGTAAAAAATACCCAGACCGTGGTTCATAGGCTAATATTTCTTGGCCATGTTGTCCCACGTTTACGGCGGCCTAGGTACCTCTCGGGGGGGGGGGGGGATGTGGCAAGGTGTGCGCGGAGCGTCGATGTGTTAGCCCATGCGGTGCGACCAGGATGGACCTCCAAAGTGGTTATGGGTGTTTTTTACCCGGTAGCGACGCTTTGTGTTGCACTTTTTTTTCATCAATCAGTTCCATATTTGGCTCCCTAAATAATTGTTCGCTGGTTTCTTATGTGCCAAGAAAAGGTAATGTGGTACTTTTAGTATCAAAGATGCATCATGATGCAAAAATAAAACAAAAACTGGCCATAAGAGAAAACTCGAAATAATTACCGACTACAGATAGATACAAGTGTGGAGTGGACGTGGTCGATGAGTTTTGTGGTACGTATTCCGTATCAAGAATCACAAAAAGATGGCCCTTAGTGATATTTTATGGTTTCATGAATATTGCAGGCATCAATGCTTGCCATCGTCAAACAAAACGAAGAGAACTCTGGCCAAAGCTGTAATCCTCAAAGGGACTACAAAACAGAACATCCCTTAGCGCTTATTTTAACTCTTCAGGCAGAGGCAGCTAGTTACCAACTTGCGAATGAAAATAAATAAGCATAGAATTTGTTTTTGGAAATGAGGGACCAGTGGACGACGGCGTCATAACGATCTATTCAGTCAGCTTCGTCAGCGTCGCGTTGCTCAGTCTGTACTTGGAAGAAAGACCGAAAAACAAATACTTCTTGCAAATTGTGCTCTGTTATGATCTGTAAAAAGTATACAATACCCATTCGTGACAATTGTTGCCAAGAACGCAAATAAATGTGGATAATTAGATAGTTCTTACATTTCGATGCGAGTTTTTTAACTGATTTTCGATACACTAAGTTCGTATTGTTTTTATTTTGTCCGTTTTAAAGCAAAGAGTCTATTTTGTTGTATATCTTATATTTAGTGCCACACTTGTACATTCAAAATGTTTTTAAAAATAATTTCTAGGAAAAACTAAGATAAAACAGGGTTTTGATTTATGATGGATTAAATAATATTATTTTGGGCAGAAATTGTAACAGCCCTAATTTTTTAGTAAATACATGTATTTTTTCAGTAAATGCCAGTGTTATTTACAAAAAATAAAGAAAACATATAAATAAAATAAATAGAATCACTAAAAAAATTAAATGTATACATTTATGAGGTACATTGAGTGATGGGTAATTTTTACCCAGTAGCGCCTCTTTGTTTTCTTTTTTTTGATGCGCCTCCTGCCGGGTTAATAAAACCCATACGTATCTTTGGATAGGTCTTCAAAAATGATATTGAGGTTTCTAATATCATTTTTTTTATAACTGAATAGTTTGGGCGAGAGACACTTCCAAAGTGGTAAAATGTGTGTCCCCCCCCCCCTGTAACTTCTAAAATAAGAGAATGATACAACTAAAAAAAATATATGACGATGCAAACTTCCACCGAAAATTGGTTTGAACGAGATCTAGTAAGTATTTTTTTTAGTACGTCATAAATTGAAATTCATATCAAATACTCAGGTCTATACTACCATTTACTTATATACCTACAGGTTTGTACGGAACCCTCGGTGCCCGAGTCTGACTCGCACTTGGCCCTATACATTCATCCTCAAGAGGAAATTCACTAATTTATTAGGACCTTATATAGATATATGATCTCCTTCCGGCTTCATCCCCTTCATTCATTGACCCCGGGAACCACACAAAGTTATAGTTTTTGTGGTCTAACGATTCATAAAGGACTTCTAGTTTTAATCTATGTACGGCTAATGGTTTCCGCGTAAAATGGATGTGACATACCTATATAGACGATCGGACAAGACGAATTTAGAAGGGTTTCGTTTTTACCATTTGGCTACGGAACCCAAAATGTGTATCTATGAAAAAAAAAACACATTGATCAGTTGCTGCGTGAAAAAATGACATACCAACAAATAAACTTCGCATCCTAACATAATATTATAAAAATGCGAATGTGAAAACAAACTCACATACAACAGTTTGATACGCTTTCACGCCTTAACCGCTGAACCGATTGCGATGAAATTTGGCATGCAGATAGCATATGCTGGGAACGCGAGTGAAACTGCGGGGGAAAGCTAGTTTATAATATTAGTAAAATTAGCTGTTCACTACGGCTTCATGATGACGGTGATGATGATGATGAATCCGGAAAAAAGTATCATCAAAGTCATTTTCCACTAATTGAACTATCTCCCTGCCAAATATCATTGAAATCCGTCCAGTGGTTAAGCCCTGAAAAGGTTACAAACAGACTGCCAAAATATACAGATGGAGCGTACACTGAGCTGACTACCTAGCTACACACAGTTTAATGTACCTACTATTTAAATTTTTAAAATATATTATTGTGTATGTATCTATTGTCTATTGTGTGCCTTATTATGTGTGTAGAATAAATGGTTTATATTTAAAATGGTTAAATACACATCAAGCTATACATTTCCAGTATAAGCTGATCTCGCATTGTATAGTATTTCTCTACAATGAAAGGTCAGCTTATATTGGAAATGTATAGCTTGATCTGTAGCCGTGTGTACAAGCGGGGGGGTTTTTGAGCTTCTTGCACTAAAATCGCTGTAACTTCGTCATTTTTGATCCGATTCAAATATTTTTTACACAGAATTTATAGGATTTCATACCGCTACAAATCTGCATACTCAACAAAAAACGTGAATGATCCTCATTGACGTTAATAAACGCTTACTAATGCGTTTGCGTTTAAAATTATAAAGAATCATGGCGAGCTCCATACATTGATTTGTACAAAAAAGTAAAACATTTTAGAGGGTATTGAATCACTTCCAATGTTGAGATTACATTACCAGCAACATATACTTATATTATATTAATATACTTGAAATATTTTATAAACCCCGCAAAACATAACAACAACATAATGGTTATGGTCGCGAATAGTCGCGATTCGCCGGCATGCCATAGAAATTCTCATTTTTATCCCGGGGTTCTAAAAATATTTTAAATGGCTCAAGTTATTCCTTAGGCACCAAGGGTCAATTATAACGTCATTCCAACGTCTCTAAATATCATATTTTTTTTGTACAAATCTCGCCATGATCCTTTGTATGGGAGAAATGAGTACCATAAGTATTCCGCTAGAGGCGCTGTGCCAATACGTGGTATGTAACCATATGTGATAAAACTGTGGCTGTAGTGTATTATGAACCTTATATATAGTAGTGATCTAAAGTTGATTGTAAGTTTTAAGCATTCTTTTGTTAATCTTCGGGCCATACTTTCTTTTCTGTGCGTACGAAGATTCACGACGCGCCTTATCAGTTGAGTACTACTGTACATTTATATTTATGAAATTGCATTGATTTTTAAGAACTGTGATGAATAAATTTAAGAAACTGCTTGGTCCCATCCTCGTTTGGTCCTATTTAGAGGAGAAAGATATGAGAGTTGACTGCTAACTGACAGAGATTGTCATTAACAATGCAACTGTATAAATAAATATGGGCACCTTACATTATTATCAATAGATAATTTCAAATTATGACCATTACAACTACAGCCATCGAAATGTGTAAATAAAGTTACAGCAAGAACTAGCTATGCAGTGCAATCAGTCTTTCTCTGGAAATAGATTTCCTGGCTATGGACAGTGTTATCCTTTTAACTCACGTTAGTAAAATTTACGACTAGTTTCCTAGGGACCTTTTTTCTGGGAAAAAATTATCATGTGTTAATCCAGAAAATATTCTATCTATGTGCCAAATTTTATCCTAATCCGTTCAGCCGATGATGCGTAACTTAACGAGTGACAAACATCCATACATCGTCATAAATTTGAATTCCAATGGACAAAAACGTAGGTTTGAACAAATTTTTCGCCAAATATCAGATTTTATCTGTGGCCTAACTTGAACAAATTAGCGACTGCTTCTGGGAGCAAACAATGGAAACCTAGTTGTTAGAGATACAGAGGTGAACAAGGGATCGAGAAAATCCATTATTTGGATTTTTTTAAGTTGATAGGAGTTAGGTTTATGGTAGTAAAGGCCATCCACAGCGGCAGTTAGTATAAACTTTTTATTCTAATTTCCAGCTTTACAATCCACTAGACCATATCCAGAAATAATAGGTGAAGGTGATGTGGTATCAGTCGTCCTCCCTGATGGAAATTTACAGTTTTTCTTTACACCTACTGCCAATTGGTGGACGCCTGTCGCGGGCCCACCATTAGCGAATAGCAATTCTTACTGGAATACCAATGCAGGAATGTGGTTTGTTCGAACCATTTCTAACCCGTTAGTTGTTTTCTCATTTAATGTGTATATTCATTCTTATATATTGGTATTGCTTTGTAAAATTTTACACCTTATTAATAGATTACAAACTGTCGCTATGAACCAGCAACAAAATCAAAGAAATTATGGAGACTCATTACTACGACCATTCATTAACTCCGAATGTAAAATACCTCCACTTGGGTTTAATTTGAAGGTATGTGTAATCGAATAATAAGGTGTGTTAGTTCTTCTTATATTTGTTGTAATACACAGTTTTATTTTAAACCAGTTTCACAATGATCATTGGACTTCTACGACGGATCTACAATACTTCTACCCTTGTATGCGTCGTGATTGGTCACCCAGTATTCTGTCGAAGGGATCGGCCGCTGTTCAGGTAGAATTATTTCCCCTAACAAATACTATTTGCCATCAAGATGTGATTTGTAATAGACCTTGTCATTGTATGAATAAAACTGAAGTAAAGCAAACAAAAAAAGAATGTAAACGTAACAATATATTGGATACTAGTAGTAACATGTCTGTTGAAGATATAAAACCTAAAGGCAGACAAAAACACAAAGTAAAGAGAACTAGGTCAAAGGAGAGTAAAAAGAGTAGTAATTCGTGTAAATGCGATGTTAAAACAGAACTAAATTGTACGGATAAATCTGTCACAACATATACTGATCAAGCGAGTTCTTGCACGACAGAGAATGGTCGCGAAACACAGACTTGCGAGGATACTACAGTACGTAAAGCGAAAAGTGTGCAGTCATGTGAAAGCAAATTAGAAATGTGGACCCCAAAAACAAAGTACGGCAAAACAGTAATGAAACTACAAAGCTCACAGGAATCAGTTAACGATTCACATAGTAGCTGCGACAACTGTAACTGTTGGAGTGACGAATTTGGAGTGTAAAAAAACAATCAATGTTGTGGGTACTTATATTTTTGTTATTATACAGTTATCCCTTATCTTTAAAAATATGTATTTACACTTATGAAAATAATAGATAAAATAGTAGTACAGAAATAAACAAAAACAATTTGAGATTTTAGTTTACTTACATCAAAATAATACAGAATAAAAAAAATACAACTGCAAACATTTCAGTCATAAGATAGATGGTACCTTGTAAACAGTTGTACAATCACGTAGTCTCAAAAAGTGAGCCATTTACAAAAAAAAAAAAACGGAAGACTATAGAGTAGACACACCAAAGAAGTTTTCTTTCGAATATACTTTGGCAGATAACAAACGACTTGCATTTGCATAACTACGGTACTTAAACAATTTTACAAATTTTCAAATAGATCATAAATAAATCGTAAAAACAATGTAACACTTAAAACTAGTATTGCATAAGATTAGATCAAATGAACGGACATTCCCTTCATAATATAGTCTTTGAACAGAAGTCTCATTTAATGCTCAATGTCGCCCTTTATGCTCATTAAAATATAGTAAGCTAATAAACTTGCATCTCTGTAGAATATTTACATATAAATAGTATAATATAGACAATCTTCGTAAATGAATTTCATACGATGAATTATTCGTAGCACATAAGACAATATTAAAATGTACATTTAAATTACAACATTTTTATTGGACATATTTGACACACCACTCTCTAGTTGAGATTCAAAATATTAATCAGACAATTTGTCATCATGCGTGATGATTGACATAACAAACATTAATTAGACAAGGATTTTAGTTTAAGTGTCTCACATTTAGATTAGAAACTTTGTAATCAAAAAGTAAACACGAAAACATTTAATTAATTTTGAAATATGGATACAGAAATATGGAACCCTTTCTCAATAATTTCGTTTAGGGACATTTTAGACATTCTACTAAGCTCAAGAAACTGTATTACTCAAAAAATATACTTTGTGAAATAGACATTTTGCGCGAATACGCTAATGGAATCCCTTATCTTACTTTACACAACCTGATAGTTGACTATGCAACTTTTTCTCTATATTTCTAAACACATATTATTTCTATAACACAAAGTGCAACAACCACAAATGATAAATTAGCCAAAAATGTATTGAGTTCATACAATTCATCCGACTTATGAATGAACTCATACAGCTGCAATTTTGACATAATTTATTTATCAATATGAATGCTTATATTATGTAGGTGACTGGCAATATATTATTCAACAAAAAGCATTAAATATTTTACTGATAAAAAACTATTTATTTGCGTAAATGATTGAATGTGTTTTTTTTTCATTATACATATAAGAGCGATTTTAGTTAGTCACCACATGCTTTTAATAATAGTGCAATACTAATATGATACAAACAATATTACAAACAATACTTTGACTAGACAGTACTATAGTACCGACGTACGACCTTCATTGTGGTCACTATTGGGTGGAATCTTTACGAGAATATGCATGAATAATTAATTTAATTTTAGGCCTTCAATATAATTCTATCAATACGAAACTTTTAGTGGAACATTAGCCTCATAAAACGGTGAATGAACTGCAATTTTACGTACTTATGTCAACCTGTTTCATATTTTTTTTAACTGCTGATGAAAACCGAGAAAACATTTTTAAAATAGCTCTGAAGTTACTACGAAAATAGAGCTACCACTAAAAGTTTCGATAATGCTAACATTTGACATACATTCCTTTTCTTAACACAGCAAATTATACACATTAACTATTCTTAACATATATTTACTTCTTAAGTGAGGGAGTGTCTTCAATCATATTAAAATAATTTAGTACTTACATTATGTATTAATCAATTAATATATAAAATACCACTCGCAACCTTCACAGCACTACACCTAATTGTGTATAATGTACAGTCTCAGTGGAGTAGTTCCATGCCAAACCGCCTCGGGTGCCTCACTGTAAAATGAAAAAAGTAGTTCATATGAAGTATGTCATAGTTTGTTCAATATAATTAAATATGGGTATTCAATCGTTCATTTAGGTAGGTACTAAAGCATATTATATTGTGTTGTACTTATATGCACCTATACCCTAATATAAGGGTGTATGATAGTACGCTTGGTCTCAAGATTTTTCATACAAACAAAATCCCCCCTTTTCACCACCCTTAAAGGTTGGATTTCCAAAAATACGTTTTTAGTGGATGCCTACTTTATAAAAGGAACCTGTGTACAAAATTTCAAGATTGTATCCCCAGCGGTTTATGCTCTGCATTGATGAACCAGTCAGTCAGGACATGTAATTACAGTCCCACAAACATATTTGTTTGTAAGTGCCTTATGAAGGCCTAAATTGAATAAACGATTTTTGAATTTGAATTTGACGGAGCAAACAACCAATGGCGAATGGCTTGAACTGACTTGTAATGACATTTCAAACTGGCGTCGTTAGTTCCTCTTTTGGCCACCGGGCCAGGGGGTGGAGACTACTTCAGGTCTGATCTGGTTAGGTCATCTGACTCTCTTATTAAAAGTTTCAGCTCGAAATAAATTACTCAAAAAATCATACCAAAATGATTCCAAGTTTATTGAATTAAAATCATAATCAACATGGTACCGCTCAAAGAGGGTAATTTTCTCTTCCGCGATCTGTGCGCCTAGTACCAATAAACTTGTTTCCGTTACACGTTGTATACATATGTATAGATGTTGGTACCTGGTGCGTGTGTATGGCGGGTGGTTGTGTCGGTTGGTGCTGGTGCTGGTGCTGGTGGTGGTCTTGCGCGCGCGCGTGGTCGCGGATGGCGGCGAGGCGCGCGCGCGTGGCGGCGAAGGTGGGGCGCTGGTGCGGCTCGGCGAGCCACGCCGCGCGCATCACCTCGTACGGCGTCGCCGGGCACCCCTCCGGCGCCTCCATGCGGTACCCGCGCTCCACGTGACGCACCACCTCCGCTAGGGGCTGCAACACAATGCCACAACGTTACGATCAAAGGATCTACTACCAAACACGATACTCCGATCATCGTTGTCAATCAATCGCCCAATATAATCCTAACTCTTTGACTAATGATATATCAAGACTGAACTACGAAGCTGTTTACGCGTAGATAAAAATGTCCTCTAACTGTTAGGGCGCAAATCATTTTCCCGCCCTCAGTGTCAATCGAGACGTCACTGGGACACAACCAAATTCACCAAAAGTGTATTGTTCCAGAATGTCTTTTTGTGTGATAAAAGTGTGCAGAAACTACATAGGTCGATCTAGATCAACAAAAAAACTCAGCTATCATCAGTAAGTAACAATATTTCCTATTAGTTCCTGCAATATAAGCCATTGAAATTTTTCGAAAATAAATTATTTTGAGTAAGCGCCATATTTACGTATTGCCTGTCCTGCCAGTTTATGAACTCGAAACTCCCATGGTAATATCAGTCAATAGCTAAATACGAGTATGTAGATACTTATATATAAAAAGCGACGGTGACGTGTGCGAAGTTGACGTGTTTATCGTTTTCGGATTTTTCGATCATAGTTATTATGCGTGTGACGTGACGTCCATTTTGTGAAAATCTCGAATTGAATTTTAAAATGGTAGTCTTTTTTTTTTAAAACTGATGTCATTCTCGACAGTGGATGTCACGTTTTTAAATTGTTTTTAACCGACTTCAAAAAAAGGAGGAGGTTCTCAATTCGGTTGTATGTTTTTTTTTTTTTTTTTTTTTTTTTTTTTTTTATGTTTGTTACCTCATAACTCCGTCATTTATTAACCGATTTGAAAAATTCTTTTTTTGTCTGGAAGGGTACACTTCCCGTTTGGTCCCATTGTCATCAGATCAGGATTTGATTACTTCTTAGTGTACTTTGAAGTCGGTTTAAGTTTTTTGTAAAACAGTCCAATTATTTTAGTTGAAAATGAGACTTTTTTTTTACAGAATACCAATTGATCCAATTTTAAGAAGCCAATGGATAGATATCATTCGGAAAAGCCGTAGTGAAGATCTCTGGAAACTAGCCAAAAAATCTGTTCTTTGCTCTGACCACAGATTACAGAATAATTCAGATGGAGTGCGCGGAACACGAAAATGAAGCCAAAAAAGCAAATACAAATTGAAAATCTGATACCTGGTATTCGTTTTCCTGTTTGTATTTGCATTGTTTAACCACAGTTTCTTTATAAAGGAGTGTTTTTTGTTAAATAAAGTTTGTTAAACAAAGCAAATACACATTCAAAAGCGAATACCAGGTACGTGTTTTTCAATTTGTATTTGCTTTTTTGGCCTCACTCCCGTGTTCCGCGCGCTCCATCCTTATTCTGTAATCTGTGGCTCTGACCATTTCAATAAAAATTACACGTATTTTATAAATAAGCAGGGACGCCGGAGATTAAAAAAGGTAGCAGTGCCTTGCAAGGCAAGTATTTTTTAAAAGCTTTCATTTTACTTGCAATGTTTGTATGTTTTCGGACCAAATCTTGCAAGTCGAATTTCACCCACTTCCAGTGGTCAGATTGGCTCGATTTGACTTGATTTGCTCTATTTGACTTAGTTTGACTCGGTTTGACATGATTTCACTCGATTTGCTTGTTTTGACTCAATTTCACTTGATTTGACTTGATTTGACTTGTTTTGACTGGATTTGACTCGATTTGACTTGATTTGCTTGATTTGACTTGATTTGACTTGGTTTGACTCGGTTTGACATGATTTGACTTGATTTGAATCGATTTGACTCAATTTGACTTGGTTTGACTGGATTTGGCTCGATTTGACTTGATTTGGCTCGATTTGACTTGTTTTGACTCGGTTTGACTTGATTTGACTCGATTTCACTTGATTTGACTCAATTTCACTCGATTTGTCTGGATTTAACTTGATTTGACTCGTGTTGACTCGATTTCACTCGATTTCAGTCGATAGTAAGATAAGTAAAAATAATAAGTATTAAATTAATATCCGCGCCATTACTCTTATTTATATTATCATGTATTATCCCGATTCAACTTTTATTTTCGTAGTTTACAAAGATATCGAAACCGTAATATATTTTTCCCCATTTTATTGGATTTTTTCAACAACTGGTAACATTATAAACTTCACTATGACAAGCAGAATGACGTACCGCGAGCATAAGGCGTAGCAAAGTTGGCCACTTTTTAAAAATCATGTAGTATGGGCATGGTTGTTCTAGACGTATATATTTTCTAAGTCCTAACTATTATAAACGCGAAAGTTTGTATGGATGTTTGTTACTCTTTCACGCAAAAACTACTAGAGGGATTTGGATGAAATTTGGCACACAGATAAAATAGTTCTGGATTAACACATAGGATACTTATATCGGGAAAACAAACGTTCCCTCGGGAATGCGGGTGAAACCGCGCGGGACAACTAGTAGCACATTCTTTACGTCTCGTCAGTTTTGCTGCAATTTTATTAGTTAATATTTGACAACAATGATCGGACTATCGTGTAGTAGATCTGAGACGCGACGCGAAACGCATAGTTACACCTCGGGACGTGGCGCGATGCCACGGAACGTACTCTAATTCTCTCATTGTTTTTTTTTCCTTTTTGTGTAGTAAATAAAGTTGTATTTGTAACGTAATCTTAAAAGGTACGCGTCGCGTCGCTTCTTCAGTATGAGCTGACCCTTACCCACACCACAATATTATATCTCATACTCTTTTGTTATCATATTTATTTAATAAAAATTATTTTTTGAACAGGATTGTTTCGGTTACAGTCCCGATAATCCCTGACAATAACCAATAGAATTGGAGCAACAATGACGAGTTTTGTTTTTACAATTCTATTGGTTTGTATTTCAAAACGATGATTGTACTATCATGTATCGTTTTTCATAGTAGACTCCGAATAAATTCTATAAAGTGTCAATAAAAGTTGAAACAAATTGGTGATACTTAGTTTTTTATAACTTCAAGTATACTTACAATACGTGGATAAGGAACTCTGCCAAACGAATATATTTCCCAAAGGAGAATACCGAAACTCCACATGTCAGACTTATTCGAAAATTTCTGTAACAAAAACAGGTAGATATATAATAATTTTATTAAAAATACTAACTTTGTCTGAATCTCTTGTTCGGAGGGAAACAACATTATAGCAATAGTCTTTACTACTAATACAAGCGTAAGTAAGTATGTTATTTTCTGTTTTTTAGGATTACAATACACAACAATTTTAAATATAATATAATATAATGAAATAACGTCATTTTACGTGACTATTTAATTAGTATATTAGTTCAATTGCTTTTTATGAGTAATATACGAGGCGGTCATGACAAAAATGGTAACAATAAGGTAAATGGTTGAAAACAGTTCCATGGGATAAAGCGCACCTCATTGATACCAAACTGTTAATAAAACACACACCTACGCGGGAAATATTAAACTCACACATACATACACGAGGAAAATGTCTGCCTACGCATTTTTTTGTAACGATTACTAGTTTTTCAGGCGCCATATTTAGATAACGCACCCACTTGGCGCAGGCAGACCTATATAATTGACACAGAGGTGCCATTTATCCCATGAACCCGGGTACAGCCATTTACCTTATCGTTACCACTTTGTCATGACCTCCTAGTCTTTAAGGGGGTATATGTTTTATATTTCTTGCAACAAAAAATCCGGGCATATATTTTCGAACTTAATTTGTGTTATAAACGTATTTATCAACATCCAAAATGATACTAACATTGTACTTAAGCGCCTCCGGTGCAGTCCACTTGATGGGCAGCTTGGCCTGCAGCCTGGCGGCGTCGGCGGGGTCGTCGTGGTGGTCGTCGGCTCGCGCGAGTCCGAAGTCGGCCACCTTGGCGGTGCCCTCCGCCGATATGAGCACGTTGCGGGCGGCCAAGTCGCGGTGCACCACGCGCGACCGCTCCAGGTACTCCATGCCGCAGCATGCGTCACTGTTCAATCGCATACAACTGTTATTATCATTTTTCAAATATCAACATTATTTTATGCCATTAGACCTTAGCAAGCACTTATGCGACTAATACCGATTCAGAAGGTTATATTTGCTGAGAAAATCCAGCTATAAACTCAGCAATTACTCTTTCCATAACTATCATTACATAACATTTACATACTAGTATCACTGACAACAATTTCGTGCTAAATTTAACTACAAAGTAGACCCTATGAATCAATACTACATTTTATTATAAAGTTTGTTTGGATGTAGGAAGTAATCTCCATCATAAGTGATCCGGTTCTGTTTGTTTTTTTATTAATATATTAACCCGGGTTAAACCGCGAGGTGTAAGCTTGCATTGAATTAGTAAGTAGCAGACTCAATCAGACCAGTCCCCAGGTGCAGCACCTGTTCACATGGAGACGGACCAGGTTGATATACTCACTATGCAAAGTTGATCTGGTTGAGTTGCGTGACGTAATGCCGTCCGCGGCTCCTCAGGTAGTCGAGCAGCGAGCCCTGCGCGCAGTGCTCCGTCACCAGGCACGTGCTGCCGCTCGCCGTGAACACTAGACCCAGGAGACGGACCAGGTTCTCGTGTTTCAATGACCTGTGAAACATTGGAAATATGAAAATATGTCACCAAGCAACTACTGGTGTGTTCTAAAAGCTGCACCTACCATGGTGAGATTATGTTGAATTTCATTGGCTCGTTTTTGGGCTCACAAGATATAAAGGTCATTGATAAATTCAAAATTTCTTTAAATCGCAGCCAATTGGCTACTTGACAGTTTTCGGAAACATATTTTAAAATTTACATACGTGTATTTTATACCTCTTTTTTACAAGGAAAAAAATTTTTTTTTAAACATTTCATTTGAAATTCGCGCAAAAACGTCACGTGACATTTGTCAGGTGTGACGTCACGTCTCTATAAACAAAACTAGAGGTGTGTAACTAAACAAAAATACGCGAGCTGCATAACAGCTCACCGCTCAGGTGTGTGAGCCGGTTCAATGACTCAGCTCGCAGATCACCTCAATTTGTACCTATAGTCCACAATGTAACGCGTACCGCGCGTCGAATCGAGCCGATACGCAGTGAGCGTGCGCGCTTATCGTAGACTATAGGTACAAATTGAGCTGATCTGCGAGCTGAGTCATTGAACCAGCTCACACACCTGAGCCGTGAGCTGTTATGCAGCTCGCGTATTTTTGATGAGTTTCACACCTCTAGTTAAATTTGACGTCACAAACCTCACAAACAAACCATAGATGCTCAATCCCGGCCGCCCGCGTTTCGGTTCTTGTAATCCACAGATAAAAAAACTCACTTTTTATTTCCAAAAATAAAATATAAAAAAATTATTATTATGCAAAAAACATATTGTGTAATTATTGTTAACCTATTAGCTATCATATCTAACATATTTCATATTTTTTCATTATAACTGTCAAGTAGCCAATTGTCAAACCTATCGATGGAGGATTTCAAGACAAATGTCATGAGTTGAAATATCCTAAAATTTCATGTTGGAGTTATAAAATTATGATTTTTTTATCATCTTGATATAAAGCGAACGGAAGCAAAATATTCACCCGCTACTTAAATATGAAAATAATATTGCCATTGCTACCCTAGACAATTTTCAAAAATTCTCAAAATTCTATCAACATTGTGTTAATTTTGTGGCTACTGCCTACCCCTGGTTCATAAAGTACCACAATGTAATACATATAAAACATCTGTATGAACTAACCTTGAACTAAATAGTAATTGCCATCAAATTATTTGTCTCTTTATTTAGGAAGGTACAAACACATTTTCATTTGGCAAAGGTTTCCTCAAAGTTAATATTACAATAACCCCATTTAGGACAATAAGAATGATACAGCAAATATATTTCTCAGAACATTCTGCAATTCATTTTCTTGAACAGCAGCCAAAATAATTGTTTAAATGCAACATTTCCTGAATCTCACAAAGGGCATTACATGCACTTTACTGTACAATTTCCGTAGTTATAAATATAAATGTATTTATACTTACGCCATGACGCTGGCCTCTGCTCGGAACTTGCTCGCCGCTTCCCGATCCTTCAATATTTTCACAGCCACCTTCTGCGTGCCATTCAGTATACCAAGCATCACATCTCCGAACTCTCCTTTGCCTATATTCTCGCGTATTTCCAGATCTCGCTCGTCTATTTTCCAACCTGTATAACAATAATTAAATTAATGACATAGAGTTTTTCCGTGTATTTATTCAAATGTTTTGTTTTTATATGGTGAAATTGTGTGGGAAATAATGATTTGATTATTATACAATTAACATTTGGAAAATAAATAAAACGCAAAATGCTAAAAAGATTTCTAATCATGCATTCACGGTGACAAAATTCATACACAGCGTGGACATTAAAGTAGGGTTAGTAAGGGCAGCTGCCTAAAGGGTTGAAGGCACGCGAATATTCTTCTCTTCTAAGTCGTCCTTTAATTTTTGATTTATTGCAATTTATTGTCATCGAGATTTTTTGTCGAATTTATCATCAATACACCTTTTACGTCCCTGTGGGGTTACATAGAATATACATTTCCTCACTTGCTTGGAAAATACTAAATTATAAAAAAAAAAAAAACAATTAACGACGCTAGTTTGACGTATCATTTTTCAGTTTATGAATGAGTTTAGTCACCGTGAATGTACGGTTAGAAATATTTTTGGTATTTTGTGTTTTATTTATTTTCCTCCTTTTTATATACCGGGCACGAACAGTTAAAAGGGAATAAATGTCGATGTGCATATAATATATACTGACGCGCGTCAATAAAGTTTTGTGCGTGCAGCAGGCCGTCAGTCTGGTCGGCGGCGACGGCGGCGGCGGGCGGGCCCTGCGACGAGTAGGTGTGCTGGAAGTGGCCCGAGCTCAGGGCGCTCGACACGCTCGGCGTCGGCGGGTACGGGGGCGGTTGCTGGAACATATTATACACTATTAACATCTTCTTCTTAGTTTTAAGGTTGGCAATCAATTCCAAATTGGGACTTATTTCTGCCAGTGTCAAGTTATATTATAATTTCCAGTAACAATATATCACTTTTATATAGTACTCAGTCAGTCACCGTCCATAAAAGTCATGTTTTACTACAATGTTGGTCATTGTGCTAAAACTCTTCACGGACTTCTTGTGTCAACTTGAAGAGTCACGATACACATAATTCATTTCATTTCACTTCACCGGTGCACATGGAAAGATCTTTATTGGATAAAATGCCACCGATAATATGCAATAAAACTCAAAATACACGAATTTATAAAAATTAAAACGCAACGTCACTCTGCAAGTTCCCGCCAAAAAAGACACTATTAACATAATTTTATTATGAAATTATCTTCATTCCATGTTTTAACCATGATCCGCTATTTCACCTTAGGGATAAAAATTTGTAAAATCCTTTCATACAAGGAATCAATATTCAAAAATCTAACCATATGTATGTATAGATCGAATGCCATTACTGGCACTAATGAAAATTTCCATCCTCCAATAGTTATATTAGGATAGCGATCAGTTTAAAAGTTTTAAGACCTCATCTACCCACGGTATTTGTTTTTGGGTTACATTGTACACACATTCATGTAGAATCTTAAAACTTATCTGTGTTATTGCCAACTGTACATTCTATCTGGCTGTTCCCTGGTTCGCGTTCCCAGGATAAAAAGCCAATACTACTCGGGTATAATGAAGCTTCCTATTAGTGAAAAATAAAAATCTAATCTGACTGTAATAGTAGTTCCAGAGATTAGCCCGTTTAAACAAACAAATAAAAAATCTCTTGCTTTATTATATTAGTATAGATAAAGTGTAATGTTTATTTACCTGTGGATGTGGAGGGTACGGCGGCTGTAGAACACCGTTGTTATTGGCACCATTGGGGGACGCTTTCGGTAAGCACCGCACTAGTTTCGTGCATAAGCCGTCAGCGTCTTGTAAGTAGTGCTGTAAACATATGTAGAATAAGTTTCCCATTATATAAGCATATCATTTCACTTGGACACCGAGTGTACAGAAAAAAATATTATACCTAGTTATTGGTAGACACTGGTGATTGATATTATATATTTATCCTTTGAGTGATATACCGCAAAGTGTTTATCAGTCGATATTTTCTTTCGTCAGATTAAAGAAATGTTAGTACTCACATGTATTAAATCTTGCATATTATCGAAGAATTCTTCATCATCTATCGTCAGACGTTGGTTTTGATTGTCGGGCGCCGTTGCCCATTTCACTCTGCATACAATGGAGATTGTTAGATATTATTATATACAACGTGTACCGGAAAGTTTATATTCATAAAAGTACACGACTTCTTTGGTACAGTCGACAACAAAGAGATGTATCCATTTTAATGTTACAAAATTATGTATCCTCTTGGATGCAACAGTTAACTAGCCGTTGTATCTGGCAAATATTTACATCATCATCATCATCATCATCATCATCATCATCATCATCATCATCAGCCTATAATGTCCCACTGCTGAGCACAGGCCTCCTTTCACAAATCAGGGTGAAAGGGAATGGGCAGATACTCCACCACGCGTGCCCACTGCGGGTCGGTGGAGGTAGGCTAGTGGTCAACCTACTGTTGAAATTTTTCAAGCCGCCTATGAGGCATCCAACTAGCTTAACGACTATCACAATTAAGTGATAACCGGGACCAACGGCTTTACGTGCCTTCCGAAGCACGGAAACGCTCGATTTGAAATACCACTAGGCGGTCACCCATCCAGGTACCGACCAAGACAGACGTAGCTCAACTTTGCCGATCGATTAAGAACGGCTAATCATGCTACACCACGAGCGCTTCATAGAACCTGAAATTTACATGTTTTTGTTCAGCTTACATTAATATGTATTGTTGAAGAATAGTGTATACTTTCAATGTTCCAAATATTACATATTTATTCAATATTCTTAAACATAAACCATAAAGCTACGAATTCACTAAACTTCACTCCAACTCTAAATAGTAAAATGGTGTTACAAATCAGATATTGTTGCGAGGCTTATAGGTATTTAGATGACACTTAAGGAGAGGTATAGCATAGAGTTTATTAGCCCAGAGCGGTTCGACTGGGGAACATTATTTGTTAAATTTTATTGTCGTCTTTTTTTAAAGATTTTTATTAACTGTAAAAAAAATGAAATAGCCCAAAAGTTTTTTTTTTTTTTTTTTTATTTAACCTCCAACTCGCAACTCAGCAAAGTTTCAAGTTGGAGACCGACTTCCGAAAGTGGTAACTTCAGTACATTTGACTTTCATAAGTGCCCCTCTGGTCTGGGGCCTAAATTGAATGAACTGCTTTGACTTTGAAATAATTCCTGGTGTGGTGAAGGGAAGTATATTACCGATAGTGTTCGACCCTGCCCCTGAAGCGCACGCAGAGCGTGTGGTCGCCGGGGAAGTTGGTGCTCTCGCGCACCACGAACACGCCGTCCGGCGAGCCCGACAGCAGCGCCTCCGCGCGCTCGCGCGAGATCGCGCCGTGGTGCCATCTGTTACACACACCACACAATACAATACATATTTATACGTGTGCCTTTACCTGCATTTATATACATATTACCTTTTATCAGTGGAAAAATAATAATTTCTATTGTTATAAAATCCCGATCGGGCTAACTGATAGGTATATAGTTATTTTTAATTCACGTACACATTTTTAAACGGTGGAATTACTAATAAATACGGACAGGGGGACTAAAAAAGAAGCAATAGCAGTAGCTAATTATTGATCAAAATGTATGAAAAGTTTTGTCTCATAGTAAAAGCTGGGGGGCTAAAAAGGAAGCTTAAGCAATATTGCTGACGGAATTATTTTTTTCGTTTCACTGCAGATCTTATGCAATCCATCAATTCCGAATCTTCTACCCCTATGCTACTTCTTCTAGCTTCTACTATGATACTAAACTTTTCATTTTGATTAAACAAGGTTGATTGTTTATATGATTATTTCCACCCCGGAAATTCCTGACATACCCCTAGCCAGTACAACAGATGGAGATTTCGAGATGGCATATTTTCAAAACCTATGTTGGGTTCGTCATATTGAACAACTTTTACTATGAGACCAATAGTGAATACTCAAAAAAAATTACTTTCCATAGTAAATCAACCTTGCTCAATCATAATGTATGAAAAGTTTTTTTTTTTTTGAGAATTCACTATAGGTCCCATAGTAAAAGTTGTTCAGCGTGACTAACCCAACATAGGTTTCGAAAATATGCCATCTCGAAATCTCCTCCCAGTATAAGGATTTTCCGAAATTCACACCATATTAAAAAAAAAACTAGTAGTAAAATAAGGGAACGAGGGTGAAACTTCTGAACAGAAAACACTTTATGAAATAATTCAAAACATAAAGGAGAATAATGTAAAATATATGAATAAACATGATTATGTTGATATTATTAATGTCAAACTGTTTTGTTTATCAATGCTCTCAATAACACAATTTAATCGGACGGGTGGCCCAATAAAACACTGCCCTTAATTGGAGTCAATTAAATTATTGGTACAAAAACAACAAATAAATCAATTTTGATTTGACAATAACACTTCAGTGGATTTTACACTTGCAAAACGTACGATAATACAACAAATTGTGATATTTACTCTGTATCATCGTAAGCGAAAATCGGAGGAATAAACAATTTCACTTTATGCGGTTTATAGAAACACTCAGTAATGTCACTCTCCATACTTAGCAAAGACTGGTTGTATGTACTCACTTAGCATCAATGTGATAACCCAAAGAGATAACGTTATTGATCTTATCAAAAATGTTAAAACACTTTTCATGTTGTTTTTTTTTTAGATAATATAGAATTGTATACCTTATTCTATTGGAGAAAGGGAGATTTTATCGTGAGCGAATATATCATATTCATCTAAAAGGAATTAGTGTTATTACAATAATTTTTTGATTATACACACACATTAATTAATTTTAGTGATAACTAGCGACTCACCCAGGCGGAATCTATAAATGCGGTGTCATTTAGGTTTAATAAGTAGGTTAATCATATCAAGGTATTGTGGAGCGATTGATTGGTTTTTCAACATATGATGTCTTAAAAAATACAATTTCGATCAACATTTTTATTGCCGTAATTAATATGTTAAAAAAAAGTATTAATACCATAGTAAGTATTAGTACCAAGAATTTTTGATTTAATTTTAAAAGACAAAAATGGTTATTGTTGGTTATCTATAGAATAATTATACATGAAAATATGCTTTAGCGGACTCGTTTGTAGGTGTTTTTATGACCTAAAATTCTGTTGTACATTAATTTATTGTACCTTTTATGGTTTAACCAGCGTGAGTAGCATCATGTACTTAAACTTCGAAAAGCGTCTTTTGACGACATTTATCTTCTTTTTATGTAATATAAATGTATTATATACATGAGCGGATAAATTCTCTAATCGTTGGTAAAAACCACAAAAATCTATTTCGTAGTCTAAAAGATCTAAGCAAATTAATAGACGCACAGAAATAGCGACTTTCTTTTATACTATTTAGAGAAGATATTAAAGACTTAATTTAGTGATAATATAGGTCATTGATATTATGTGGAGTTGCCATGTAAAACACACATATACTTACTTATTTATTGATTTTATAAATAAAACATGCTCTGAATTGTTTTCGCTTATCATTTCCAGGCATTCTATATTTTTCATTGCGAATAATAAAGTCAATTTTACATTACAAAAACAATATTCTATTAAACTAACGACAAACAAAACAATACGATTATGGCCGACGTAGCTGCAATAAGAATTGTGTAGAAAAATAAAGAAAAAATGTGCAATACATACGGCCATTGGGTCATGTTTATCAGCCTGCTGCTAGCAGGCGGCGGATTTTGCGCCACCGTTGAATTCAACAATACGTCACTGGGGCCTTTAGAAACAGCTGTAACAAGAACAAACACCTTATTCACACCATTTTAAACGCAAACTGATGTATACGGGGAAATAACGCATTGTCTGTTTAATTGTATTCAGTATGAACTTAAGGAAAATTAAATAAGTAAAAACGAACATAAAGGATAGGATAAAATTGTATTCCAGTCATTTATTAATCAACAAATGAGTATGTTAATGGAATACAACATTTTAAAGCTAAATTTTGTGAATGTTTTCTTTCATCAGTACCCGGAATTTATTTGTTTTGTTTTTGAAGTGAAACAATTTGGATCCATAAGACAAATATCAATATCGATATTGAGTCTATAGTAGTAGTAGATAGTATCGTTTTATAGTAAGGGGCACATATGGTGAGCACAGATTGACACCTGCGCAGTAGTTAAAGGAATACAACATTTTAAAGCTAAATTTTGTGAATATTTTCATCAGTTCCCGGAATTTATTTGTTTTGTTTTTGAAGTGAAATAATTTGGATCCATAAGACAAATTTCAAGATCAGTTTTGACCTCTCATCTTACTCATAAAGCGCTATTTAATTAATATGCTGTTTAAAGGGTCACGTAAATAATGTCACATTATTTGACAATGACAATAGAGTGACTTTATTTACGTGACCCTTTAAACAGCATATTATTTAAATAGCGCTTTATGAGTAAGGGGGTGAGTGTCTAGTAGTAGAAGATAATATCGTTTTATATGTATGTATAGTAGAGGCACATATGGTGAGCACAGATTGACACCTGCGAAGTAGTTAATTTTTCGGTCTGTTTGGCGGAATGAAGAAGGGGGGAGCGCCGAGCTGCACACGATTGGTTCGTCAGTCAATGCTGGATTTTTGCGTGTCATTTGGCTACTGTGATTTGGCCAAAAGTATACATGCGCGAGCTTGCCATCACGAATGCCTATCTGTGCTCACCATTCGTGCCTCATATTTCTGAAGCACGGAAAATAGATACTTGGCCAAAGGGAAAAAGAGGGAACTATGATTTCACTTCATCACGTGTACCTACGTCTTTCTTTTAAAAACATGGAAATTCAATACAGACATTTAATTAGGTAAAGCATGTGATATTATTTGCTTCACATTCATATGAAACGGTTCGTATGATTGAAATATGGTGAATAATTTCCGATTTTCATGAAAATTTTCACACGCAATTATCTCATTATATCCCATATATTATCCCATAACACAATGTTATTATTAGCTTTAGATTTTCAATGCCAAAAGCTGAACAGGTATAAAGTCTGCAATAATTGTGACATTTAAATATATGCTGATTTAAAATGACTCGAGCATTTGGTCTATATTATATTCAGTTCTGTTCAGTGCATTATTGTTTTGGGACCATTAAATCAAGTAGGAAATAAAGCAGTTATATACTGATGGTTATGTTATATATAGGTAGCAGATTACATACCAGGCGTGGTTTGTGAGGTGTGCATGGCGGAGGGCGCCACTCCCACTCCCGCCGGCGCAGGCGCCCGCACCGACGACGACATTATAATCTGTTGACAACACATTCATTATGTTGTTTGGCACCACAATTTACTATTATTTTATGAGCAATAGCGTTTTTTAGTCTTTCTTAAATTCAGAATTTACAAAATTGTAGCCAATTGATATGCGCTAATAAATCGTCGAAACTATTTACGCGGTTCGTTTCTAAACATGGTCAGATTCCGAAACGCCACTCACATTGAAGTTGTGATTAAGTCATCATTTGATAATTCAATTGTATTTAGGGGCTTCTCAAGCATTGTAATATCCGTTCCCAAATTTTAAGTGACGTTTTAGTATTTTATCAATAAATCCAATAATGTATCAACGTGTGCTTTGTATCAAACTGAATGGATAATCTGATTGACAACAAACTTGGACCAGAATGGCGACGGCTGGTTTCCCTTGAGCCCTATATAAAAATAAACATACTTGAATATACTATTAGTAAGAACACTTCTCTTTTATAAAGCCTTTCCCTGCTCAGAAACAGACAGAAGAATGTTGTCTACATTATTTTCTACTTTATTATCGGTATAGGCACTTTAATTGAAAACAATCTTCTTGAATTAGTGTTTATAGAAAGTACGAATGGGAAAAATTATTAGCACTCACATTGGGTGGAATGGAATTCTGCAATGCGGTGGGCGAGAGAGGAGCGTGAGGCCCATTACTGCCGCTGACGAGGCCTCCGCACTGAAACAATGTTTGAGAATAATATATAAATAACTTCGGTATTTTTGTGTAAATACGAGAATCCGAATAGAACTTAGAGACTTTACCGACGTACACATCTGCCTATACTGAATAAATGTTTATGTTTAATCCGACGTCGGGTTTTACTTTCTAAGTAGTCGTGAGAAATAATCACTCGTCCGTACACAATATCCCATGCGGGGAAGCCGAGTGTTTCTATCAAATTGAACTTTATTATCGAGACTGTATAGTGAGCACCGATTGTTGACAGAAAACAATACGCTACAAATCATACCATAAACTGGTCACGTACAAATCATACCATAAACTGGTCACGTTCAAACAACATAAAAATAATGTTGATATAATGGTAATGTTCCAATTGTGTTGTTTTAATTGTACTTAATGAGAGACCGTCTTACGTTTCTAGCCTTGTGAATAGATCGATGTGGTTCATACAAAGGCACATAAATTAAGTGACATCGCAGCAATAACTATGTCAGTATGCTAAGTTTGGCCTCAATGCTCTGCTCAACGACGAACGACATAATACTTGCGATTGAGAGATAAAGGCATCGGTAAAGATTGCAATAATTTTGATTCGGAATAATAATTCTATAGTAGGTATTTATGTTATTTTGACAACATAAGTGTTCGCATACAATAATATTCTCACGCTTTATACGATGACATAATATTAACGTGTTTTTGTTCATAACTTTTACGCATTATGTTTAATTGATTTAATATGTATCCTTCTCATTAGCTATTGACGAACAGCACCGTTCGGGCAGTGGTATCCAGGGGCTGCCCGCAAGGAGGAGTCCTATCCCCACTGCTGTGGAATATAGTTGTTGATGATCTGATCCGGAGGCTAACTGACGACAGATTTTTCACGGTGGGCTATGCTGATGACATAGTAATACTAGTTAATGGCCTTTTCGAGAGCACCCTGTGCAACATCATGCAGAAGGCCTTACATATAATCGAACAATGGTGCAATGAGAATGGGCTCACGGTCAACCCTTCCAAAACTGTACTGGTATTGTTTACTAACAAAAGGAACATCGGAACCTTACGACTACCACAACTATGTGGAACCGAACTATCCCTAGCAACTGAAGTAAAATACCTAGGTATAACTATAGATAACAAGTTACTATGGAACAAACATATCGAAGCAAAGATAAACAAAGCCAGCATCACCTTCTGGCAATGCAAAAGGATGCTTGGAAAGACTTGGGGACTGTCACCCAAGCTTACACTATGGCTTTACACAACCATTATCAGACCAATACTAACATACGGAGCTCTCGTTTGGTGGCCTAAAACCAAACTTGCCACAACTAGAGACAAGCTCCTAAGATTCCAAAGGCTAGCATGCACAGCAACGACAGGCTGCATGAGAACCACTCCAACCAAAGCCCTAGAAATGATACTCATGCTGCCGCCACTGGACCTCTTCATACAGCAAGAAGCAACGATGGCGGCTCTGAGGCTCAGAAGTCTGGGACTCTGGAAAACCAGCATTAAGGGATCACACTCGGGAATACTGGTGGACATCGCTGACTACCAGCCGCTCACGGAGGCACCGTGTGATCGCATCCCCAAAACACATGTCTTTGACCGTCATTATAAGGTGAAGTTACATGAAGAACTAAAGGACCAATCTGGCATACACGAGATCAGAGTGTACACCGACGGTTCTAAAATGAACAAAGGTACCGGTGCTGGAGTATTCTCACCGGACCTGAACATACATGTATCAGCGGCACTAGGTGCTCACAGCTCCATATTCCAATGTGAATGTGTAGCCATTACAAAAGCAGCCTCTGCTATAAATAACAGGAGAATGGAGGGCTACACTCTAAAGATCCTCACAGACAGCAATGCGGTCCTGAAAGCATTAAGCAACAACCGCATAGATTCTGGGCTTATACTGGAATGCCATCGCATCCTCGAGGTGATCGCAACCAAGAATAAAGTCACACTACAATGGATCAAGGGCCACAGCGGATCCCATGGTAACGACGCAGCTGATGAGCTGGCTAAAGCTGGGTCGAACTCCAACGTGGTAGGCCAAGAGCCAATACTCCCGCTCCCCTTTAGCCAGCTCAAGGCTTGGACGCGTAAGAGAACTCTAGATCAACATATTAACCAATGGCTAAATGTCAAAAACTGCAGGCAATCTAAGATGGCGCTGTCTACATATGACAAGCGACTGACTAGAAATCTGCTACAGTTAAACCGTAAAGACCTACGTATTATCGTAGGAACACTAACGGGACATTTACCGCTTAACCGACATCTATCTTTTATAGGTGTTACCAATAGTCCTCTGTGCAGGGTCTGCATGGGGACAGAGGAAACGGCTGCCCACGTCATCCTGGAATGTGTGGGAGTGGCTGAACAACGGGCACAAATCCTCGGACCTGTGAGGTCGCTCCGCGAAGCCTGTGGACAGCCCAGGAAAGTCCTGCGCTTCTGGGCGGAGCTAGGCTGGCTAGAGTTGTAGCCGGCGTTTTCTTCACGCAAAAAGGGCCCACCTAAGCGGCCTACTTGCGGAAAAGAAGAGCCCACAACAAGTAACAAGTAAGTAAGTAGCTATTGACGAAAAAAATATCGTCAGGAAACCGTGGTACGGTGGGCCGCTTGGTTAGTTATCCCTCAAACGTCTTCGTCTTCCAGCAGCTACACCACCTTCGGCCACATCACCACGTGAGATTATGGTCATACCGAAGGCAAAGCTCGGTCATCCAGGTACTTTATATAAAACGAAAAACTGCGTGATTGATAGATGCTCTCAAACCGTAGGGTTTAGACATTGAAATTTTGCACATAGTAATCCGATTCTCGTAATTCGATACTATCCAAATGATGCTAGAGTTTAGAAATAGTGCAACTAATGATTAGTTTTAAATTCGTATTCCCATGCTACTTCAATCGAAAGATAGCTCAATAGGATTGAAACTCAACGACAAGTCAGCAATTACCTAACTAATCATGTGGTAAAAAAAAATTGCCATAGTAATACTAACTGATTTACCAATTAACCTTTATTTGAGAAAAAAATATAAAATCGAATTTTTTTGGACTATCTAGTTCCATTAAATTACCGGTATATGCTTGCAACTCGAACTTTGATAGGATCGTTTTTCAACCGTGTAAAACGTTACGAGAATATGAAAAGCATTTTCGATTGTTAAATCATTTAGTAGTCGTTGAAATTTTGTTAAGAGAATCGGCGTAGGTAAAAAATACCCATTTTACCCGATGTTACATAGCTAAAAAGCTGTGTCAAAATGATGATGTATCTTCAGGTTAAATGGTTAAAATGTTAATCCAGGTGGACGAAAGTGGTCCTACAGAAGGCGAAACCGCAGGGCGGAAAGCTCATCAAATATAATTAGTGTTATAACTGACCGGCAACTGGTGTGGTGGTTGGGCTCGCTTGAGTCGAGCCGGCGCGGTGGGCGCGGGCGCGGCCGATGCCGAGTACCAGCCGCACGGGCCCACGCCCTGCGCGCCCGCGTGAACAACGTGCTGGAAACATTACGAATAACTGATTTATCTATTGAATTACCCAGTAAATGGTTTGCACAGTGGTAGGTACGAGGTGAATTAGTTTTATTTCCACTGGCATCTAGTAGGTTTTATACTCGAGTATACTCGATATGTAAGCTTTCATAAATATAGACTAAATAAAATATGTATCCCGAGTGTAAAGAATTGACGACTTGAACAAATTGATACTCGACTTGTAAGCTTTCATAAATATAGACTAACTAAAATATTAAAGCTTCAGTACCTCGAGTGTAAAGAATTGATGTTAGTAAACGCTTACTAATGCGTTTGCGCTTACGACACTTCTCTATAGGAATTGGCACAGCGCCTCTAGCGGAATACTCATGGTACCTTCAATTTCTCCCATACAAAAAAGTTGACGCAAACGCATTAGTTGTACGTAGTACGAGTCTCGAGGCATTAGTAACGTTTACTAACGTCAATTCTTTACACTCGAGGTACTGAAGCTTTAATATTTTAGTTAGTCTATATTTATGAAAGCTTACAAGTCGAGTATCAATTTGTTCAAGTCGTCAATTCTTTACACTCGGGATACAGGTAAAATATTTTCATTGTTATTATTTTGAACATGATATTTGATAAAGAAATAAAAAAAAAAACACGGACTGGAGTGGCGGATGAGTTGCAAAAACATATGGCAACTTTACTGTTTGGAGACTTTATGCGTCAGTGTCACGGCACAGATGAACAGAGTGGTCAGGGTATAACACTTGATTGAACTAGTCCATTCCAAGATAAAAACCGATTGGCAACTGATAAAACTTTGAGGTGTTTTTTTTTTCAATATTATGTGTATTTTGTTAATCTTATAAATATAAACAAATTGTTTAAATAATTAATTTTTATATACAAAATTATTAATTTTATATTTTAAATGATTTGATCATGCTAACTCTGTTTTCCTTTAATGTTAACAAAAACCCATTAGTATACTAAGTACCGTAGAAAAAAATACATTTTTACAATGAATTCGTTTAGTAGTTACATCATTATTTGAATGTAGGCTAATTTAAAGTGCAAAATTAAAAGCAAAAAATTTGAAAATAATAATATTATATTATAAAGTGTTAATGTGGTCACCAACTCACCACTGGAGCACAGTTTATTTAGTCCATATAAAACCACTAATAGCCGCTAATCTCAGCATCCGAGCATTACTCGTGACTAAACCGACCACATAGTTGACATTTCTTGTAGACGCGTCATTAAAGTAAAGCATGATAAGAAAAGTGGAAAAGAAAATAAATTAAATTATTAAAAGAAACAAAAAACCCGACTGCTTAAAACAAAAATTAACAGAAAAGAGAAAAACAAGCTCTTTAATCTATATAATTTTGAATATAACTTAAATGTTGTAAGGTATTGCAATCGGGGACAAACCAATAACAAACCAATAACCTTAGAAGGTATGTATTTTTTTTTGGAAAATTTGTTTATCCCCAACTCAAGCCGTTTAGGCTACAGAGCGTGCCAAAAAAATAGACATACATATACACTCGAAAAACATAACCCTCCTTCCGGGTCAGTCGGGTAAAAATCAAAGCTCACTTACAAACCTAACTACTAATATTTTAAATAACTAGCTGTCCGTCGCGGTTTCACCCGCATTCTCGGATTGAAAAGTAGCCTATAGCACTCGGTAGTTTCGGATATTACCTCCTAAATATAAACTATACCTTACTTTGTGGATGCTTAGTGCTAAAGCACATCACAATATTTGAACAGATTTGGATGCTGCTTTTGTTTTTGCTTTTGGTTTGCTATGATAGGTACTGCTCGCATAAACACAGTAGCGAACAAGTGCTTGGCTGTCCACTATTTAATAAACGAAAATTGCATCGATATGCGAATGACACTATCACTCCAACGATTCTTTTATATAAGTACTAACTAGCTGCCCGGCGCGACTTCGTTCGCGTGGTGCTACCCTACCCTACCCCACCCTACCCTACCCTACCCTACGCTACGCTACCCTACCCTACGCTACGCTACCCTCCTACCCTACCCTACCCTACCCTACTTTCTTTGCTTTAAACCTCACGGAGCCCGAGACCTTTCCAACGAATGCAAAACCGTGGTAATCGGTTCGTGCGTTCTGGAGTTATAGCGTCAGGAAGGAAAACCCGACTTATTTTTATATAGTAGATTATATGAATCTTTTCGACGGTTCTGCAAGCCGATTAAGACGGGTATAATATATCAATTAATTAGCTGTCCCCCGCGGTTTTACCCACGGTTCCGGGAGCCTATGTCCTTCTCCATACAATAGGCTATCTGCATGCCAAATTTCATGATGATCCGTTGAGTATTTGAGGCGTGAATGCGTAACAAACAAACTCACTTTCGCATTTATAATATTAAGTTAGGATTACTAGTTGTCTTAGAACCCCATCACCTCCACGATTTGTATCAAGTAACCCCAGTCGCGGAAAACTACCTATTTATTCTGATTTATGTAGAGACGTACAATAAGAACAAAGTTACTCTGATACGGAGTCTGTTGGGTGCCAAAATTGGGAGCTGTTTGTATGTCATCTTGTATGAAAATAGTAGAATAATATAACTTTTATTTGTGAGAAAACCGAATGCTAATCAATCAAATTACTTGGATTATAAATTGTGTTAAAATAAAAAGAAAAATATGTCATATTTAATCGCCTAATTAACTTACTTTTTGTATGTACCACCAGGCCTGTCCCACTCCCATGTTTAGGTACGATCGCGCGCACGCGGACTTCCGGAACAACGCTAATCGCTAGTCTACGTACTACCTATATAAAGTGTTTACTGTTCTTTTTTTAACACTATCTTGTGTAGATATAGTTGTTTTTATAGTTCTAGATATTTTTTTGTTGTTTCATTGTATTGTCCTAAAGTCCTTATTATAATAATAGGCCCGTTTTGATAACATACCAGTATGTGAAAAAGAGACAAAGATAGAACGACCAGAAGAGACCCTAATGTATAAACGGACCTCTTAGACCTCGAAAACTCATGTGAATGATTTTTAACCCACTTCAAAAAAAGGAGGAGGTTTCTCAATTCGACCGTATATTTTTTAACCGACTTCAAAAAAAGGAGGAGGTTCTCAATTCGGTTGTATTTTTTTTTATTTTTTTTTTATGTTTGTTACCTCATAACTCCGTCGTTTATAAACCGATTTGGAAATATTTTTTTTGTCTGGAAGGGTACCTACACTTCCCGTTTGGTCCCATTGTCATCAGATCAGGATTTGATTACTTCTTAGTGTACTTTGAAGTCGGTTTAAGTCGGGTAAGAGTTCCCTCTTTAAATATACAGTAATTCTACCTTACAACTCTTAGAATAACTAAGATTTAACATACCACTATTTCAAAAATCAGTAGAACAATATTCAGAAAAATTTAACAATTCTTATTGTTATGTAGGTAAGTAACTCAATATATCCTTTTTTGGTTAATTCTTTATTAATTTTTATATAACAAACTTCTTTAATCAACATGAAGATTATTAAGAACAAATATTGTGAATTTCGGCTGACGGCTACTGGACTAGGTAATCGTGCCGTTTCTTGTCGCGTCGTCAGTCATTCCAGATTTGATAAGCATGTATGTTACTAAAACCCTTCCCCAAAATAGTTGTATTCAGTTTCGTAGACAGAATACACATTCAGTATACAAAGTACGTATAGGTCTAACAACTTAGATTAAAGTATGTAGACATTTTAAAATAACTTTCTGATCTAATACTAGTTAGCTAGGATATTTTAAATGTCATTGTTCACGAAAGGAGAATAGCATAGAAATAAAATAAACACAGAGAATAGTAATAGGACATACATAGGCGATAAGGAAATATTGAAGATTCATAATACGTCATTAGACAACCCTACCGTAACACGTGCCGCGTCATACAGGATAGAGTTATACGATAGAAAGAGAGGGAAGTTGTAGGTGAATATAATTTTAGGCGCGCAGCGCTGCGCGAACTGGATTGCGCTTTATTCTGTCGTTCCAAGAGTCGATTTTTGTTTAAATGTCGTTTTCGAAGTGGGTTTTCTGTACGTAGTACTATTAAATATTCTGTGGTACCACTTTATATCGAGGACGACAATTTAGTATACTTTATTGGTTGTGGTTAACTGCACACATTTCTTTATCGGAATATGAGCCCATTGTCAATACGCTCATACTTATCTTACCCCTATAACTACTGTTATTATGTAGGTACTTAAAATGAACATTATAAAGCGCATAGTGACTACCTTGTGCCATTAATTATTCTGTGCCTGTGTGCAAAAAGAAAGGATATAGCATCACTAAAGGCTGTGATCAAGTTCTATTGCTTTGTGCTCTATCGTGATCGAAGCGCAAAAAATATGCACTAAAAATGTTTGTGCTCGTAGCTTCAACCCTTAATTAGGGTTCCGTACCTCAAAAGAAAACGGAACCCTAAAGGATCACTTTGTATAGGATACACAAGCTGAAATTAATATCAAATACTCAGGTCCGCAATCCCTTGGAACAGTGAAAAAATTAAACTTATAAGCCAACGCAATCAAAAGATACGTAATTTGTGTAGCAATTATAATCACAATTGTGCGGTGCAAATGAAGATGCCATACATATAATAAAAGTTAATGAGCCGATATAACGGATAACCTTGGCCATAAGCCAAAAATGACGATGCTGGTACTCAAATACTAATCTAAGTAATTGCAGTGCATTTTTGCAAGAAAAAGTTTATATAATTTGCGTGAATTTTGCACATAGTGTTAACTATCTTGTAGGTATTATTCCATAGAATATTGAAAATTAAAGAGCATTATAGTTAAAGCACGATTTAAATCTATAATAAGGATTTATCTTTAACCAAATTATGCGATGTTAGACAAACAATGATGTCATTTCAACTTATAAAATGTTAAGTCGTAATATTATAGTGAATGGTATGGTGAGGAGAACGCAATTGAGCAAAGCATTGCAACTGGAACTACGAGACGACGATAGGAATCATGTCCTAATGGGAGACTTATCTGGAGACTGCGGAGTTGCGGACCGAGTTTCCTACAATACTAAAATTCCATGATTTAGTACTAACAAATACTAGTATTATATCGTAGGTGTATCTAAGTAACTATTTGTACAATAGGTTTCTACGTGGTTATACGAAGAAAGCTACGCAAGATAGACACACCTACACAACCGTACCGCAGTGCGAACGAACAACTGATACATCGATAAGGAATGTTACAATGTGCTACCGTTTGCTACACATTGCCTTATTCGTTCATCTTATTTATTTACAAATTGCGACACAATTCAATTCGATATAAGGAGGTCCCACCGGTATTCTTTTTATTGTTGAGCCAACGCCTTATATAGTATCTAGATTTATTCGTGTTTTCGATTTCAATTAAATTCTTACGTAGCTCGAATTCAAGATAAATAAACAGTAATTTTACAGCTCAAACTTTGTCCATGGATTTTACTACAAACTATAACCGCTCAATGGCAGTGCAATAATAGTATAAACACAACTATTGTAACATTTTAGAATAAAATCATTCATCGTAGAAGAATACTATGAGGATCATAAATTAAACGGTGAAGATTGGATGTGTTAAATACCTGTGCTAGTGGCGGATGCGCCTGATGACGATGCACGTCTGAATTCATTTCGCGCAACTCCTACCACAGGTCACCCCTCATCATCTGTTAACAAAGAGCATAATATACATTTTACTAAATATTAAACATGAGAATAACCAAAGCTCTAAATAGAGGAAACGATGATTTATTACAATGCAAGTTTCCTGTAAACTGTTAAGTATACACGTTTAAATTCCTAGTAAATCCTCCTGTAAGCATCTCCTGCTGCAATTTCGAACTATTGCGCGTGTATAAAGCAGACGGTGGTATCATAAAAACAGAAACTGTAGGCTGGCTATTATCATCGTTACTTTTATTCTAATGGATGATCAAAACTGTATTTAGCAGCCGACCTAGCTGCAATTGAAAGATCATAGTTCTACACGACAGCTCAATTCGGATACGATCGTGTCGTGACCAACGCGTATTGTTTATCTAATGTGTTTTGCAAGCCGCGTGTAAACGTTTTGAAATAAGTCATGTTTACAAAATACTCTACGACGTACAAAACGTGCCTATTTATGGGTTATGTTATAGATAATAGTAGTTTGATATTATGTGTTCATTTTAGAAATATGCCAAGGCGTGGGTCGTAATGTGGCTGGTATGGGAGTGGTTGAGCTGATTCACTCTCGTCCTCCTGCCGATGGTGTGGAACTAAATGTGCGGCGCGGCGTGAAGCGACCGAGCGTGTCGGCTATCGTGACCACTCCGACTTCTGTATCCATGTATGAAGTAACTAACATAATATTTACGTGCAGGTGGAAAAGTCGATGGGAGGACGCTAAATTGGGTAAGACATGGTGGCATGAAAAAAATAACTAATATAGGTATAATCATCATCAAGTTTAAGTTCTGACTACAAAACGCAGGGAACTAGCGATTTAATTTACATCAATCTCCGCTAGATTATACTAAATAGTTGCCTTATTACGTTTTGTAAAGGTCAGCAACACATTGGCATCCCCTTGGTATTGCTATTGTCCATGTGCAACGGACTGCTCTTACCGTGAACCGTCTGCATGCTTGTCATTCTATTTACATTTAAAATTCAGATCATCAATTCATTTAGATTCAGAATTCAGTAGACTAAGCGGGAGATATTCTACGGGCTGCGTTGACGGCCCTGTAATTAAATTACCAAGCAACTGATAGCGACAGAAAAGATATCATAATGTATACGTAAATTTGTAGTTTATTATTAGTAAATAGTGAAATCTATAATCTTTTCTGTTGGTATGTTGTGCAATATATTTCGTCATTTACCTAAACAAATAGGTTTCAGATTGCGCATAAATTACCATGAACATTAACTACCACAATGTGGTGGTCGCATTTGCATTCATACGCTTTCCTATTGCGTTTTCTCTGTAACGTATCGCAATTAAACGGATATGGCAACAATAAATTATTGTTTCTCTCTTGACCTAGCTCGAATGTGAGTGCATGTGTGCAATAAGTGTTGCGCAACTAACGCAATACAGTGATTAGTTGCAGTTTTTGCTTTTTGCCGCATTCGTGACTGAGTGCGTCTCGGGGCGCTGCGCCCGCGGCTCCGGGCAGCCAGTTCGCATTCGCGTGTCGTTGTTTTCCACATAAAAGTCAATTTATTTCAAACACGCAATTGAACACATCACGCCAACTTACGGTCAAATGCATGTAAACAAACGTAATTTGCACAAATAATAAATTTAATCTGTAGTCAAGGTAAATCATTAATGAAACAATTAGAAATCTTTACTGCATAATAACAAACTTTAGTTTCCTATTATGTTGTCTAGGTCTGGAGACTACAAGGAATTTCATTGGACTATTATACTTCCAGTTTTATTTTCTGAGTACAAGAGTTTACAGCGAACTATTGATCGATTTAATCGAAGCACATAAGCAATTAATTTTATTTTTTGTACAGTGCATTGCATGCAAATTATGTAAAATCAGACATTCGCATTAAAAAACACGCGAAGTCGGATAAAATAACCTGTAACAGTCGGAGACCAGAAGGGTTAATTTTTTACATCGGATGTACAAAACCCTAAATATTAACATAAGTAGTTATAATACAGCAAAAGCTATACAATAATATAATACATACTACGAAAAGGTAGCCGAGTATACAACTATGTAGCTATGCAAAATGTAAAATATTTCAAAAACAAGTACCTACGTTTATAAGACGTATTAAACAAGGATTTACCTTACAAGAGAACAATGAAATATTAACGTACACATACAATTAAGAGTTACGTACTGTGGTATAACATCACATCTGAACATACAAGCCCAAACAAGTATAAAGCTGAAGGTCATGAACATAGTTAATTTATTTAAATTGTTACACACTTCCAATGTAATGACTAAACAAGACGATCAATTATAATGACACATCAACAGGAAAACATTTTCCATACTAAACCTTACTCGTGGAATTATAGAAAACATCAAATACAAAACACATGCCTATATAAGTACCTATTAGTACACAAACGCATACTATTGTTGGGAGATAATTTCGTGAAGCAATTTCTTGTTTTCGCCATGGCCGTGTAGAATTTACCGTATTTACCGTGACCATCGGATTGTATCACGCACGTACGCCGTTAAATATGGAGTATCCAGTATTTGCTATTAGATCACCGATTGGTATTTGTCACTCGGTCACATTTGAGAATAGACGCTCGCAAGAGCAGACTCTATTATGCCGTATGTACAATAACACAAAAAAACCGGCCAAGTGCGAGTCAGACACGCGCACCGAGGGTTCCGTACAAACCTATAGGTATATAAGTAAATGGTAGTATAGACCTGAGTATTTGATATGAATTTCAATTTATGACGTATTAAAAAAAAACTACTTACTAGATCTCGTTCAAACCAATTTTCGTTGGTAGTTTGCATCGTAATGTACATCATATATTTTTTATAGATTTATCATTCTCTTATTTTAGAAGTTACAGGGGGGGGGACACACATTTTACCACTTTGGAAGTGTCTCTCGCTCAAACTATTCAGTTTAGAAAAAAATGATATTAGAAACCTCAATATCATTTTTGAAGACGGGACTCTCTCTGTGGCAACACTACGGACAACTTGTCAAATATTGTATCGTAATTTTAAATATAATTTTAATTATAAAAATCCTATTAATATAGTGCTTAGGTTGATTAATCACTAAATATTTGCTACGAAAATATAAGTGGAATAAATCAATTAATGTTGTATCGCTGTTTTTGATGTTAAATCAGTGTACTAATATTTCATAGTGAGTGACTCATCGGTTCAACCGTCCTTTTGGTCCAAATTCAGGCGAGTACATAGTTTATTCTGATTGTTTCACATATATGTTCTATCGCACATACTAATTAATAATATCTATAGTAATAATCCTGTTTAGTCGCTAAAATAGTCGTAAGAAAATTTACAGCAAATTGTTCATACCTGTATCTGTTGTTTTTGTTATTACTTGCTCATTCAAACTCTATTGGTCATTTAAAATACAATAACAATCCACCATGGTTGGAACACGCAAGACCTCAGCTCGTCAGACAGAAGAAAAACTGCAGATTGTACTGCAAGAACTTAAAATTTCTCAAACCAAATGTGAGCAATTAATGACAGAACGCGATGACAGTGAAAAAGAAATGCTAGATATATTATGTATGAACAAAAAGTTAAAAACTGAGATGGCAGATATGCATGTCCGGCACACAGAAGTAGCCGATCAACGGGATCAGCTTCAGAGCATTGTCGACGGGTTCAACCAATGCAGCTATGAGTTTGAAGAGGCCCTCAGGCGAGTGACTACTCTTGAGAAAGAATTATGTGAGGCCCGTAACTACATCATTCGCTTAGAAAATAGTAACCGTGAAGCAGAGGTAGCAGAAACCAATACACTTTTCGATGAGTTGGTCGGACCAGCTCCGGGTTTGGTTTCTGGTCCCTCAGCCCTATGCTCAAAACCCACTGTCACAATAGATTTAACATGTGAAGATCCAATTGTTTCTAATGGTGCAGTGCGGATAATCAAATGTAGTAAAAATAAGCTAAAGAAATACATAAAAATCAAAAATTTTATCAAAAAAACACAAAATCTTATTAAGAAAAATAAGATTGTATGTAATAACATTAAATTAAGGAAGGAACGTTTAAACTTAATAACAGAAGTAAATATGTGCCATGTAGACTTCGAAAATGGCATCCTTAAATATAACTCGGATACAATGCAACTCCAGACTGAAATTATTGGTTTAAATGATAGGTTAAAGTTTATCTCAACTAATTATGAAACTTGTAAGAAAGAGATGAACTCCTACGTTCTGGCCATGAATGAGTTGGTGGAGGTTTCTAAAAGAAATTCTGATAGATTTGATTCCCTTGTAAACAATTATAATTATGATTGTTTAAAATCTCCATCAAGCTCCTCCAGGACAGATTGTCCAACTCCCTTGGTAAATATTACAATAAATAAATGTAATACACCAAATCCTACAGAATGCAAACAGGTTTTAAATAATTTAAAGAATATTGTAATGTTTAGTGATGAAATAGGAAAAAATATGGGAATGTTACTTAGTCACTGCTTGGGCCAGTCTATAACTAATATGTGTATGCCCGGTGCTTCTTATAGTCAGATATTAGATAGAATTAGTAGCAGTACATTTAATAATAATACTACATTGATAATATTTATAGGAAGAAGGGGAAATGTAGACAAACAAAGTCTAATAAAATACTTTAGTACACTTGCACAATTAAATGTAAAAAATATAGTTTTGTTTTCATTCCCGTTTCTTCAAAGTTTGCCACAGACTGAAAATATTTATAGACACAATTTAAATATGACATTACACACTTTGACATGTCGTCATAGTGATAAGTTTCACTTGATTGATATTAATAGTTATTTAAGTAATTTGAATTATTATTATTATTTAACAGAAGATAACTTTTATCTTCCAAAATACCACAAACGACAAGTAGCAGAATCGCTATCATATTATATTAACTCAGCCAATTGTTTGGCTACTCGGACGGCTGCTTCTATTGAGCAGCATAGCTATTTACAACCATTGGAAGCTATTCCAAATAGATTGGATTCATTGGAAGCTATTCCAAGTACTAGTAGTAATTTAAATTAGAACAAGTGACAATAGAGGCAACCTCTAGCATTAGTCATAAGAATATTAACTATGAAATTATAAATGTATCCTGCCCATTATCATTAGAAATAAACAGTAATAAAATGTATAATAATAAATATAACAAAAGTAATATTAACCTGGTACACCAGAATATACAAGGAATTAAGGGCAAGGAATTAGAACTGGAGTTATTTCTGAACTGTGATAATATTGACATTTTATGTATCACTGAACATTGGCTAAAGGCCCACCAGTTCATTTTTAACTTTAGTAAGCACCAGGTTGCTAGTTCATTCCATAGAAAAGATTCTATACATGGTGGCTCACTAATAATAATTCATAACAATTTGAAATTTAAGGAACGTAAAGATATTCAGAGCCTATCTATTGAGCGAACTATAGAAATAGCATGTGTAGAGCTTGAGCAATTCATTGTCATGAGCGTATACAGACCCCCTACTGCAGTATTCAAATTGTTTGAAAAATGTATGGATGAAGCTTTGTGTAAACTAAATAGTGTGAATAAAAATATAATAATCTGTGGAGATTTTAATATAAACTTGTTGGAGGATAACGCAATAGGTAATAAACTCAAATCACTTTTTCTATGCTACAATCTAGTAAATCTTTTTTTAGAACCGACTAGAATCACTGCCACTTCAGCAACTTGCATTGATAATATTTTTACTAACTTAGAGCCAGTTACAAAGTCAATAATAAGTAAATTAAGTTCTGATCACTGTGGCCAGTTGGTCTCATTTAATATGCCTAGAAAAAAAGTGATAAAAAAAGATATTAAGTGTCTTCCTATGAGTATAAGTCGCCTTGAAAAATTTAGAAATAACATTGTCAATAAATTACCAGACGTACCTTACGATAATAATAATGTTAATGAACTGTATAACTCAATTTTTAATTTAACTAAAAATGAGTATAATTCAATTTTTTCTTCAAAAACTGTTAATCGGAAATCTAATACGGTCTTCAATGACTGGGCGACGGTGGGAATTTATATAAGTAGGCGAAAATTGTATGAATTATATAGGGAAAAACAGTATAATCATGATTTTGTTTTTTTAAATTATGTAAGGAATTACTCAAAAACATTTAAATGCGTTTGTGCTGCGGCTAAATCAATACATATAAGAAATAAAATTAAAAATAGTCATGATAAGATCAAGATGACTTGGAAAATTATAAATAGTGAAACTGGAAAGTTCAAAGTACGTAATCATGAGTTTCGACTTATTATAAATGATAAATCAATAAAATCTGATCAAGATGTTGCTGCCGCTTTTGAGACTTTCTTCACCAATATTCCAGTTTCGACTACCAAGTCTCTTAATTCTTCTCCCACCCTCGCTGTATCTTTACTTAGGAAAAATGTAAAAGAGTGTACTGTTGACTTTAAATTCTCAACTGTTACTTCTAGCGATATAATTAAAGCGTTCAAATCTCTAAATTTGAAAAACACTGTTGATCTATGGGGGCTTTCAGTTAAACTTATTAATTCTATAATTGATTGTATTGCACCTCATTTAGCTGTTATTTTTAATAAATGTATTGATTGTGGTGAGTTTCCTGATCTTATGAAACATAGTAAAGTAGTGCCTTTATTTAAAACCGGTAGTACATCTGACCCCACAAATTTTAGACCGATTTCCATATTACCGACATTCAGTAAAGTATTCGAGAAAATTATACTTAATCAATTGATGGTACATTTCAATAGTAATAGACTGCTTCACAGTAAACAATTTGGTTTCACTAGGGGTCGCTCAACAACCGATGCTGGTGTTGAGCTTATTCAACATATTTTTGACGCCTGGGAAAATTCACGAGACACCATTGGTGTTTTTTGTGACTTATCCAAGGCTTTTGATTGTGTCCATCATAAAATACTGATCAGCAAATTACATCACTACGGCGTTAGAGACACTGCACTAGATCTTTTGATTTCTTACTTATGTGACAGAATTCAAAAGGTTGATGTTAATGGTAAAGTATCCCCTGGGTCATCAGTAACTATGGGTGTACCACAAGGTTCTATCCTTGGACCTTTTCTTTTTCTCATTTACATCAACGACTTACCATATCTTGTAGAAAAAAAACATGAGATAGTATTGTTTGCTGATGACACTTCACTTCTTTACAAAGTGAATAGACATGATTTTAATTCTGACGATGTGAACAATGCTCTTTCTGTAGTCGTTGATTGGTTTACTATAAATAATTTATTGCTAAATGAGAAAAAAACAAAATGTATCAGATTCAGTCTACCCAATGTGAGACATTCGGACACAAATATTGTAATTAAAGGCGAAAAACTGGATCTTGTTGAAACAACTGTATTTTTAGGTATCACTTTAGATAATAAGTTACAATGGAGCCCTCACATTTGTAAATTGGTGGATAGACTTAGTTCTGCAGCTTATGCAGTGAGAAAAATTCGCGCTCTCACTGACGAATCTACGGCAAAATTAGTTTATTTCAGTTACTTTCACAGTTTGATGTCTTACGGTATCCTCCTCTGGGGTAGTGGTGCCGAAATCAACAGAATTTTTATACTGCAGAAAAAGGCTATCCGCGCAATATATAAAATAAGGCCTAGAGATTCTTTGAGAGACAAGTTTAAATCTATTAATATAATGACAGTGTCGTCACAGTACATATATGAAAATCTTATTCATGTGAGGAAAAACATAAATAACTTACCTAAGAATAGCGACACTCATAGTTTGAACACTAGAAATAAGCACAAACTTGCTGTACCTTTAACTCGGCTCAGCAAAGTCCTTAACTCTTTCAAGGGGCAATGTATACGTTTCTATAATAAAGTACCCAAAGAAATCCAAGAGCTACCTATACATAGATTCAAAAAGATAGTAAAACAGAAGTTATGCAAGAAGGGGTACTATAAAGTTTCTGATTTTGTAGATGACAAGAATGCATTTGAATGAATTGTTCGCTTCGCACGCTATTGTTATATATATTTTGTAAATTGTAATATTTATAAGTACACATTAAAAAAAAAAAGAACACTTGCTGAGTTTCTTGCCGGAGTCTTCTCAGTTCAAGTTGTATTTGGAACCGGTGTAGAGTCATTTGTTAACCTTCACAAGTGCCCTATAAGGGCCAAAATTGAATAAATGAATTTTGATTTTTTTGATTTTTTTTTTTTGAAGACCTATCCATAGACACCCCACACTTATGGGTTTGATGAAAAAAAAAAATTGAGTTTCAGTTCTAAGTATGGGGAACCCCCAAAATTTAATGTTTTTTTTCTATTTTTGTGTGAAAATCTTAATTGCGTTCACAGAATACATCTACTTACCAAGTTTCAACATTATAGTTCTTATAGTTTCGGAAATAAATGGCTGTGACATACGGACGGACAGACAGACAGACAGACATGACGAATCTATAAGGGTTCCGTTTTTTGCCATTTGGCTACGGAACCCTAAAAAGGAAGTTTGTTATGTGTAGGTACGATAATGAGACAGAAGTGCATTATAGAGTTGTTAGGTTACATAAATCAATGACATAAATATATTGAAGTACATAGAAATGCCCTAGATTTATAAGAGACAACAAATACGGTAACTTGCAAAACAAATCTAAGCCATAAAATATTAACAACAGTTTTTTTTTTACAAAACGCTTAGCGGTTTAGTGGGTATTCATGTAACTGTGTCGAGTGGGCAAAATTTCGACAGCGTGATGCAAACGTATAAATTTCCTTAGTTGTAATATGTAGCGAAAGAATTTTAACAAAACAAAATTTATTGGAACAGTGGACAATCACACGACTTATGTTGGCATTAAACATTTAAGAGCACACTCCACACAGAAAATATTGCAGGCTTATGGATACGTACTTATGGTGAAGACAATATGAAAACAACCAATAACTAAATATGGGTATTACATTCAGTTGAAAACCTTGAAGAAACTGGTAATGATGTATCTGGTTAGGTAGTGAGAAATCATATGCTAACAATATAAAACGTGCAATGAGATGGGACGTCTGAGCCTGAAGAAGGCGCGTGCCGAGTTGAACGACCACGGGACCACGCGTGAGTTTCACTTTCATCGCATCCCGGCACCGCATCGCGATTGTTAGAAAACGTCATTCATCACTTCATCATCACACAAATGTTCACATTTGGCGCGACTTTGTAGAAACAAAGTAAACAGAACATCCGGTGGTGTGCCTAAAGCGCTAGGCATTATATTGCGACTTCGTTCGCGTGGTGCTACCCTACCATGTGGTGCTACCCTATCCTACCCTACCCTACGGGTATGAGAAATAGTTTACGTCGTATTCTCAGACCTACTGAATATACACACAAAATTTCATAAGAATCAGTCAAGCCAAGCAAGAGATTGACTTTCCCGTACGGCCCGTACCTACCCCAGTGACGTGTTTTTTCTTTAAACTCGTGATATCTTTCGAATGGAATGTCCGAATTAAATAATTCTAAAATTTATATAAAGGTATTGAAGCAGTCTTGAATATGAAGTAATTTATTTTGATATGGATTAATACCAAGATACAAATAAAGACCTTTTCTAGCGGCGGCATTTCAGTTAAATTTTTAATATAGAAAAACACTTATTGTGGCATAACTACATATAATAGTTAGACACATGGTATCGCGACACTTTTTGTAAATAGCAATGTGTTCTGCAAAGTCATAGTACATTATTTTATTCTATCATCAATAGTTTTCGCAGCGCACGTGATGTAATGAATATTTTAGATATTTTTTTTACACCTTGGGTTACATTATTGGAGTTTTGGTAAGGAACCCTAATTTTTTTGAAAATATATTATAGCCTATGTCACCCGGGGATAGTGTAGCTTCTCAAAAGTGAAAGAATTTTTCACATCGGTTCTGTACTTTCGGAGCCTATTCAATGCAAACAAACAAACAATCAAATCTTTCCTCTTTATAATATTAAGTTATAGTTATATATATATTAGTTATAGATAATAACATTAGGTAGTTTACTTGTTATTGAAAGACTATGAGGGAGTGTTTGTAGATTTTCCTTATTACGAATGCTCCTGGATGTTGCATAACCTTTTTTAGTGAAATGTTTGATGTTCTTTTTAATATTGATAATCGCCTCTAGAATGTAAACAGAAACTGAGGTGAGGATTCTTAGATCTTTGAAATGTTCCCTATAAGTATCTCTGTATTTTGCATTAACTAATACCCGTATAGCTTTTTATTAAGCTAATGGGCCTTTATTTTAGAAGATGATGTTTCAGTTAGGAAGCATTTTGTATTATTGATAAACATTTTCCAAGGCCTCTTTTACTATTGACGTTTAGGCTTAAGATTTCAGATTTTAATAAAGCAAGTCTAAAAGAAGAAAACAACTGAAGGAAATTAGGATAAAAAATTTATTATAAGAAACTTGAAGACTCCCAACGAATTATCAGCTATATTAAACTGATAACATTTCTCGATTCTTTAATCCATAGTATTATTTTTCTGTGTCAATATTTAGCGTTTGTTTACGATACGCCAACAATATTTTCCAAGTTGCGCAAACTTTGCTCTCAAGTAGAGCCATAATAGCTTGGTTTCGCTGACGCTTTCGCCAATTATAATAACCATTGATCAAAAAACCCACTAGGTGTACGTATCAAACGTCTTCTACGTAACTTTGACCGCAGCTCTGGTAGTAGATTTATGCTCTACTCTCTACAAACCGGTTTTGCAGAGATGTACCATCGGATGACACAATGATTCCTTTTTTAACCGACTTCAAAAAAAGGAGGAGGTTCTCAATTCGGTTGTATGTTTTTTTTTTTTTTTAACCGACTTCAAAAAAAGGAGGAGGTTCTCAATTCGGTTGTATGTTTTTTTTTTTTTTTTTTTTTTTTTTTTTTTATGTTTGTTACCTCATAACTCCGTCATTTATGAACCGATTTGGAAAATTCTTTTTTTGTCTGGAAGGGTACACTTCCCGTTTGGTCCCATTGTCATCAGATCAGGATTTGATTACTTCTTCGTGTACTTTGAAGTCGGTTTAAGTTTTTTGTAAAACAGTCCAATTATTTAACTGCAATTCGATGAATTTATTTAACGAGGTTAATTTATTCTTGCACAAGTTGTAACACATTTTGTAGGGAGACAACTTTAAGACATTTTAAGGTAAACAGCGTTGGTCATTGACTCGCTTCTTTAAATAAATGTAGGAAGTGAACTACATGTCGTTTACCGCAGTTTACGCTAGAGATCTGCTTACATTTTATTTTCAGTGGGGAAATAGGGAGTTGGTTTGTAACTATGCCGTAATCGTGATAAATATCACACCATAACTAAATTTTCTTTCCAAAGGGATTCTTTCTATCGGATTATCCAATTAGGGCAATTAGGTTACAAATCAAAATAATAAAAAATGAATATACTGTTATTTTTAAATTGAAAGGCAACTGTAATAAGAAAAATATAACTAGTAAGTACCTATAGCCATTAAAGCAAAATATTTGCGCGTGAAGTAACAAACATCCATCATCATCATCATCATCATCAGCCTATAATGTCCCACTGCTGAGCACAGGCCTCCTTTCACAAATCAGGGTGAAAGGGGATGGGCAGATACTCCACCACGCGTGCCCACTGCGGATCGGTGGAGGTAGGCTAGTGGCCAACCTACTGTTGGAATTTTTCAAGCCGTCTAGGAGGCATCCAACTAGCTTAACGACTATCACAATTAAGTGATAACCGGGACCAACGGCTTTACGTGCCCTCCGAAGCACGGAAACGCTCGATTTGAAATACCACTAGGCGGTCACCCATCCAGGTACCGACCAAGACAGACGTAGCTTGACTTTGCCGATCGATTAAGAACGGCTAATCATGCTACACCACGAGCGCTTCAATCATCATCACAAATTCATCCATACAAACTTTTAATATGATATTTATTCTTTATAATTATTTTATTTAACTCTGAATTTTGGAAAATAAATGGAGAACAAGCTGTTTCTTATATTTTTGAAATTTGAGCGACGTCTGAACTCGACAAATTGTGACCTTACGGTGTAAATGAATTGCTTCCTTCCTCTCGAGAAGGTCACGTCATAAGGTAAACTGTATTTTGCGCTTTTGTGATTCATTTCCACAAAATTACCCACATTTAGTTCAACTAACAGAATCAATTAAATATCTAAGCCCTGAGCAGTCTGGGCAGATTTCGGTGTAATTCAATTGGGTCATAACCTCGAAATAATACAGGAAAATCTTTATTTTGGAACAAAACCTCGACCCGGGCAGAGCTATAGCTAAAACCAAAAAGCCTACAAAAAATCAGATGTCGCGGATTGGTCAAGGTATGTTGTAAATTGTAATCAGTGTGACCATTTTTGGCAGATTTGGCTCCTGAATTTTAACTCTGGCAGCTGATGATTTAAAAAATGTGGCAGAATTTGGCAGATTTCAAGGAAACTTCTATTATTTTTGAAATATATTTACTTGACTTATTTGGTAGGAAATTATTTGACTTACTGAGTAGGCAACTTTTGTCTCAACCTAGATAGTACATTTACCTTTAGCTTTTAATGTGTGCGGTTGTGTCTTTGCTGATCCGTACATGATGAACAGAAAATACGAGTGACCTGAGAGGGAACAAGATCCTTTGCTTTCTTCTAGGATTTCAAGAGATAATGAGGTTCCTGATGTTGCATATTTATTATATTTTATGGGGACGGGAAGTCCTCATGGAGGCAATAATATTATGGCAGATTTTTGTGTGTAGAGTTTGTGAAGTTAGGGCTTGTAGACTTATAACACAAGAGGATTGAAGGGAACAGAGTACAAGCTTCTAAGGAGCGTTCAAAATTTATACCTATTTTGGTAGGGTTAGCACAAAATAATAAAATAAATAAATAAAAATGTTTACCTATCAGCTTTTTCATGATGATAGAATATTTGTATTTAAAAATTACATTACAGATTATTACGGAAGGGTACTAAAATGTAAATCTAGTTTTGACGCTGACCATACCTGAGTGACTAAGATTTGCTCGCAAACTCGGAAAATCGCGTTGTCTCAGAGATCACTTTTAGCTATTTATTTATTAGCTAGATCACTTTTTCACCCCAAAAACCTCCATATAGAAAATTTCATCGAAATAGTTAAAGCCGTTTTCGAGATCTCAAAATATACATATACTTCTTGCAGTAGTGAAACGGCCAAGCTACATATTTTGACTAAGGTGTAGAGTTTGTGAAATTAGGGCTTGTAGAGTAAGGGCATGTCGAGTTATAATCTTGGCACTACATGAGATTTGATAACTTTTTGACAGTGCGAGCCATATGTCTTGGCAACATTTTACATATAAATGTTTTTGGTGGGATACTATTTTCCCAATGGCAAAGACTAAATTGACATCTTTGAATAATGTTTGTGAGACAGATAGGCCAGATATTTTAGTGCGATTTGAAACAGAATCAGCACGGATGTATAGGGTGCAAACTGTGCGAAAATAAGGCGCATTAAATTAAATTTTAATCAAAATGCAAATATACAGAAATAATATTAACAAAAATAAAGCTCACACCCTTCAGCTGTTATTCGCAAGGTGGTTATGCCAGACGTAAATAAACTGCCTACTTCCGTAGGGTATTTCCATGTCTGAGCACCATTAATCCTGTTTTGGCGAGCGACGCTCCAGAGCCACTATAACTCATAGGATTTCAAGCCACTCCTCAATTTAACTGTATTGTGACTCAACTGTTTGTATAATACCCACTTTGCTCTGCTTTCAGAACCATTATAGACTGAAAGGAAATAACTGAAAAATAAAGTTGGGCCGGCCATGGAAATTCATACAGTGTTGAAAATGTAAATAATTATAGTAACTTATTTTTTTTTAAATAAACCACAATCAAAGGTAGCTAATAATCAATAGCTATAATTATAACGATTAGCTACAATTATGACGATTATTACTCTATTCGGCAGCTATCGATATGATTTTTTTATGTCGCAAATATCTTGCTATAGGTAGATCAGCCCACATTACACAAATCAAGGTAGACATGTTACATATTGGCCTTGTGTCACGAAGAGGGCCGGTGATCCTATATGATATGCAGACTATCAGTGTCAATTTAACACATACAATTTTCCACTTTGATGCGCACTAATTGAAGTTAAATTACCTGGTAATACTTTGTAACATTCCAGTAATATACACAATAGCACAATCACACAAAACGATTTGTTAGTCACCAGTAAGATTGTATAAAATGCGTGCACCGATAGCAGAACCACAGAAGAACTTTGTTTACACACTTGATGTGTTTCAGTAGCGAGTGAGTCAAATGCGCGTGAGTTGTCTTTGCTTATTTACATCGACATGTGTACTGTCGAATAAAGCGCGAAGGAACTATTACAACGATACGGTGGTAGAACGAAAATTATTCAGAGCGAAAAAGTTTCCATAATAACCAAGCGTGCAGATGACACGGCCGCCGGTCATAAACTGTCAGCAATGAGCTCGCAAACTGCCTACCGACAAAATGAATTATTGGCCATTACATTAACTATTGTCTGCATCCATGGCATTAGTATTAACTTGCAGGTGAGATATAATCATTCCTTCAGAATCTTCTAATTTTAGAGGAAATTATAATCAGAATTTATCTGGCTGATGGCTATCTTAGTCTCACCACGATTGTGGTTTCAGTTTTTTTTTTTTATACAACTTTGTCAGGACACAAACATACGGCCCACATGATGGTAAGCGGTTACCGTAGCCATATGGACGCTTGCAACACAAGAAGCATTGCTCACGCGTTACCGACCTTTCTTCCCTCCCCTATGAGCTCTGGCGACCTTACTCACGCGCAGGAACACAACTTTACACAACATAAAGTTATTTAGCTGCGGTATTCTGTAAGGTGGAGGTACTTCCCCAGTCAAGCTGCTCTTTGAGCGAATAAACGCTATGCTCTACCTCTCTCAAGATATGTTACAAGAATACATTTTAAAAGTAATTAGTTTAGGTTTTAGTTGAATATATAACTTACGCAGAATATAAGGCACAGTACATAAAAATAATACGCACAAAGACGAACATGCAAATGAGTGTCGATTTCCAGACACGATCACTACGGCTCTCTGGTTTCAACAAGCCGAAGCCGTGCCGAACTGTGCACAGGAAACGTTCCGACACACTGATACCTTGTAATTGACACGAGTGCACTTGGTACCACGTGCTTACTGAACTCAAACAAGCTATTACATTACGAAAGAACAGAATGTGACTCAACACTACCTTGCAAGAGCGATAGCAATTCCTATTTGCATCTAATATTACTAGTGAGTTCACGATATTAGTGTAAGGAAAAGGACGTAAGTTGCCTGAATGATGTGATCTAGCGAAATCGATATTACGTGCGATCAAGATGTCCAAATAATTTTCATCGGAGCACCAGAAAGTGCAATCCATCCAACTTGATGTTCAAGGAAATCGATTGAAAGCTACAACGTTTAACTGTGCACAAATAAGAAAGTTCTTTTGGTGCACATTTCCGAAAGTTAACGTTGACCTTTTACTCACAGAAGATTTTAATGTTGTGTAGATAACTCTTAATAGTAGTTAGTTAGTTAATCTTGATAGAAAAATGTTCTTTAGTGTGGTACAGAAATGTCTCTAGATGAGGAACTGAATTAACCTATATACTAGAACAGCATTTCCCAAAGTATGGGTCGGGAGCGTACATTTTTCTCTTATTTGAACAGAACTTCATGATTATAGTTATGCCACGTTTTATTCATGACAACCAAGAGGCGAGTCTCGAATATGAAACTTATTGCTAGATGAGTCTCGGTACTCACGGTCCAGTCAATTTAGAGAATCACTGTACTGACAATTGGAATATTAATAATCGCTATATTAAATAATTTATAGATTAAACTGCTGGTGAAACATTAAGTGGTTAACTATAGCTTCTCAGCTGTTCTTACTGATAATGCTCATCATTACTTGCAATTTCATCACACAAAATGTTACTCCACATAATTTCATTACTTTTAACTTTCAGTGCTGCTTTGCGTTACTTGAAATATTGTTTATGAGCATTTATTTGTTCAAGCCTGTACCATACGCTCGCTTCACAAGGTTAAAATATCTAACGTACGTAACCCAGTATTCGATTTTCTTTGTCGGTTAAATCAGGGCGAATCCAACAAACTTAAAATTAAACGATACATACCTATTTGATTCTTTTTGCAAATATTGTAACACGTGAAGTGAAATTATAAAATGGTATAATTATGCATATACTTTTATATAAGTAACAAATTTATGAGAAGAACAACAGAATACCACATTGTGTCACACTCCGACCAAATGCCCAAATCGTTAGTTCAGTAAAATAGAAGGCACTTAGTTATGTTACCAGTGATGAGATTTTCAGTATCTTATTTTAGGATCTGCACAAAAAACATTGCATAAGATGTGTCTATCTCCTCTAAACTATTAATTAATGATTAATTTATATCATTGTCACAGTTTTCATTGAATGTGCTGCGACGCCGACTTATCAGAATCTATTGGTCAATAAGGTGCAATGCGGATACGTTTCATTTCATAGTTCTAAAGCAAGGCAAGCTAAGAGTGTGATAACATGCTTGTAAGTGCAATGAAACAGGAAACAGGTAGAAAATAGCCCAATCATATTAGACGCTACTTAGATGGATCGTGTTTGTAAGAATAGATGACATTTGTTTCAAAAATCATAATATTATAAATTGAGTTAAATCAACAGTCACAAGAGTTACCGTCAGCGTTAGTTGAATTATTGATATTGAAACCTTCATTCATTGCATTCTTAATTTATTGGTTCATGATACTAAAGGCTTTTACTAATAGGGAAAAGTCCTGATTCATAATTGTATGGTCAATAAATATCAGAATTGCAAAATTCATAACGATGCAGCCTTTGAACATCTTCTATTCTTCTCTTTGAATTCTTCGAGAATTATTTTACAACAGATAAAGGTACACTAAAGCATAACAGATTGTCGAGAACGCACGTCGCAGTCGTGTCAAAGCATCTACAATGCAACATCCGTGCAGTGGCAAATGCAATACAATTAGTGGTATTTGTGGCAATTGGAGCGTGAGAGGAATCCGGCGTACGGTAGTGTTCGCGGCGCAATGCCCCGTAACCGAGTGCTCGCGGTTTGTCATCGAAAGCCCTCAATTTAGGTGAGTAGACCAGGCGAATTGTGTTCTGTGTTCCATCTGTTACCAGTTTTCTGCAACCAGTATTAGTTAATTGCAAAACGCCAAGCATCAATAAACAATCATTGAGCCTAGCCTGGCTCCGAATGAACGCAGTACTTTGGCTATCAGTTGCTACATTGAGGGATTGGTTTAGGTAAGAATATAGTATCGCATTCACTCCTTTCATACCCATATCATCTTTCACAGAATCTACCCACCTTTTTTTCGGTCTTCCTCTTCCCGTATATTCATCCACATTCATATTCCTAACTCTTTTGGTCACGCGGCTTTCATTCCTTCCATTCCATGTACCACGACGGTTCCCTCTCAACTTTTTAGTCACTGGGGCGCTACTTACTTTCAAGCTTCCCCTTATGTATTCATTCTTTAATTTCTTTATCTTATCCATTCATTCTTGTCACTCCACTAGTCCACACATCCATCTCAAATTCTCATCTCAGCTAGATGAGAATTTGAGATGGATGTGTGCACGCAATCTTCTTTCATCCGTCTTCTTTACTGCCCATCATTCCAAACCATACAACAAGACAGGACCTATAGATTTTCCCTTTAGCTTTATAGCATCCGTCGCCGTGGATCACATGTTGTTCCTGTGACCTGTCACCATTTCATCCAACCTGAGCTGATTCTCTACTTTATATCACTGTCAATATACTCATCGCTCTACATTTGTGATCCGAGGTACCGAACGCCGGAGCAGATTGGTAATGACACTCCATCAAGAAAAATAGACGCGAAACTTGAGAGACCGCCGAAATCACAGAACATGTTCTCAGTTCTAGCAGAATATTTTTTATTTTTTAATGATTTAGTTCTGAAAATTTTCCACTTGACACTCCCCAACTTTTGCTGCCATTTCACCAGCCTGCTCTGGACATTAAATCCAATTTCAGCGAATAGAACAATTTTATCGGCACATAGCATACACCAGGGGTATGCTATCCCTGCAGTATCGACTGTAAGGCATCCATTGCTAGCAGGAAGAGTACGTAACGTAAACTTCTAAGACAATTAAGTAAAGGAGCGACAAAAATACGATTTTAGTATTTCACGTTTTAAGTCACAGTAGATAATTTCACCGGGAAGATAATAAATAGAACGAGCGCCCACAACCAAAACTGATCACAATGATCCTGAAACCGACTAGGTGGGCAGCAACGATCAGAAACAGCTTCGTGGTGGCGCATTTCTGCTAAGTCAAAATTGGCAGACGGTATTATAATATTCCTGCCGATATTGTATATGTACATAGACATTGTCATTTTATAACGAAAATATGTTTTCAGACATTTCTGGCAAAAACGTATTTTGAAAAATGATATTGTTTCTATTTGTATAGGTATTTAACGTTTTGTCTGGTTTTCAGACATTTAAAATGTCACGTTTTGTTATTTTAACAAACAGTACCTATTAGTTTTATTTAGTGCAATTTGTTTGAAGTTCTTCAACTCCAGTTCGACGGTTTCGAGTAAGCTCTTAATTTTTATCTAAGAAAGGTCGCAATTTAATCATTGGTGCCGATTGTGTTGTAAATCGCACTAAACTAATTTTATTCACATCTCATCTCTTTCTTACGAACATTATTGAAAAAGGATATAATATATTTAAAGCTTCTTTGCAGTCTTATTTTGAGGGTATTTAGGCGTAACCGCGATAGATGGCGATAAAATATATATTGAAAACAAGCATTGAACTAATTTCACAGGACTAAATTTCTTACATACTTTTTATTCTTTGTTGAAAAGAGACATAGTGAGATTAAAATTAGTTTAGTTGTAAACAACAGAATCAGCACCAATAGCTCGTAACATGACCTTTATGAAAAGTTGTTTGATTAGTAAAGTCCCGCACATTTGTCTGATATCATTTTCTACGGCTGGACAACTAATTTTATCATGTCCAATATTAGTAGATTATTTTCAAGATACATGGTGCTCTTTTCTGAAAAGAATCAGCGAGATTTGTACAAAAAAATAAAGATTTTTAGAGACGTTATAATTAATCCTTGGTGCCTAAGGAATAACTTGAGCCATTTAAAATATTTTTAGAACCCCGGGTTAAAAATGCTAATTTCTATGGCATGCCGGCGGATCGCGACTATTCGCGACCAAAACCGTTATTTTATTGTTATGTTTTTATGTGGGGTTTATAAAATATTTTATGTATATTTGCATGTTGCTGGTAATGTTATCTTAACATTGGTAGTGATTCAAAATCCTCTAAAAGTTTTTTTTTGTACAAATCAATGTATGGATCTCGCCATGATTCATTCTCATCATCTGACCCAAATTAAGTTATTAAATTGGTTTTCATACAGTTCGCTAAAAAATATTAAATATTTATTTTATTATTTAATATTATCGTATAATATACGATAATATTATAACTCTCAGATGTAGATAAAATTACAGAGAATTTCCGATTCATTCCGTACCCAATAGAAAGTAGAATTTTATTTCGTACATGCACTACCTATCCTTTGATCCATCTAGACAAGGACTACGCATGTATTAGGACGGATAATTGAGATTAGGGATAAGGCACTTAGCAAGTGGTCGAGCAATCACCAAGTATAAACAACAAATTTGCTCATCAAATTAACTCTAGAAACAGAAGTAAGGAGCGCCAACGTGGGACGGTGATGTCACCCGCCACCGTATGTCAACACCACATAATGAACGCGATTATAACATTAGTCTTATATAACTACATTAAATGACCTCTGTTTCAGTTACTTTTGCACTGCTCTGAGGTCCGTATTGTAGAACTTCAATCAATGCTCAAGTCAAGTTTTGAGTAGAGATTAAAACAATTGAATTTGGAACCTGCACCTATAATATTAGGTTTATTTTCAATTAACACGATCTATTCTTGAGACATGATCTGAGTTTTGATCTCTTTCTATAATAAAGGCCTGAGTGTAGGTAGAACTGACGTAAATGCAACATGTTTGCTATTTCACTTTTATTTAATGTACCTTTTTCTTCACCATGGGAGGATCACCTTTATGGCATCTGTCCCTCAGGCAGGATAACTAAGCTTAGCGGATATCGTTTGGTTTTTAAACTCATATACTCAATGACAATAAATCGTACCGTGGGAGGATGTCTTCGAAACAACTGAGTCATACAGACTTCAGACGCCTTAATTGTCTTACTCAGTGATATCGGGCAAACTTCCTCAATGCCGCAATGCTCGGCATTGTAAAACGAAGTTCCTTTCCGAGACTGTTTCAATGAGTGTCCGTTTATCGCACAGGTTATTGACTTTACCCAACAAAGGTATCTTTGGCACACAATAATGCTAACTTCTTAATTAATAATTACCATTAAACAACTGTTAAGGCTTCTGACTCACTTGGCTCATGATAGGTATATAATTTAAGAATATTAATGTTCAAAGCATATGGTAAATAGGTTTGTTACCTTTTGTAAGCATTATTTAATTTACACATTTTTCAGTATACCTACTACTATAGGTACTACACAGGTATACTGACGAACTTTACCTTCGATCTTATTTACGAACTATGTAGTATACTGACGAACGTGTGCATGCTTTTACATTGACGGTCAATGTGAGTCCAGCTTTGATCAATGACAGCAGGGATGAGTCACAATGGAGACCAACATCTGCGTACTGATGTCCTCTCTAAATATAGACACAGACTGTGGCTGTATAATTATAGGACCTACTATTTGCATTCGGAACTCTCAAGCTAAATTTAGGGTGCACTACTTTATCCTTTTGGTACACAAGCCCTACAGTTCTCTGCCATTGGAGCGTGGAGCTTCTTAGTTTTTACGTACAATACTAAAGGTTCCATCTTGAAGTTTATTTGATAGTGTTAGATAAGAACCAGTGAAAGTTAGGGTTCTTGGATTCCCTTACATCTTAGGCGCAAGCCATTTTATAAACAAATAGTATGAATGGTGTATGCGCAATGTAATCGCGCGCGCGTGTGTTTAAATTACGACTTTATTTTCGTGCGTTTTGTACGAAAATACTTCCGTGCCATGTCCGCGCCCGCGCCAGATCCTATCCCTCTTATTACAAAAGAAGGTTTAAGCTACTTTAGTTAAACCAGACACTTGTCACTTTCTAAAGTCATATAATAAAAGAGATGAAGCTATTTTAAAACCTGGGTTTGCTTTAAACCATGTTTGTTTAATAATGGGTTTGCATCTTGTGCCTTAGGGTTCATTAAAAAATAGGTATATTTGGGTCGATCCACTTTTACTTGTACCTCGATGCCATGGTTACATCCCCTGGCCAACTCTTTGAAACCATGATTTTCTATAAGTTTTCTATGGTTACAGGTTATAGATACAACTTTACTGACCTACCTTTCTCTCAAAACAAAATATTTGAGTCGGAAACCATACCTGATCATTAGAAGACAGGCCGCTGGTAACAGATTGATAGAGATTTTGGCTCATGCATTTACTGCATGGGAAACATCGTTTAGTGTGTCCCATTTAACACTGTTCTATATCATCACAGATTACAGAATAAGGCAGATGGAGCGCGCGGAACACGGGAGTGAGGCCAAAAAAGCAAATACAAATTGAAAAGAACGTAGCTGGTATTCGCTTTTGAATGTGTATTTGCTTTGTTTACCAAACTTTATGTAACAAAAAAACACTTCTTTATTAATAAACTGTGGTTAAATAATGCAAATACAAACTGGAAAACGAATACCAGGTATCAGATTTTCAATTTGTATTTGCTTTTTTGGCTTCACTTTCGTGTTCCGCGCGCTCCATCTGAATTATTCTGTAATCTGTGTATATCATCATGGATTTGAATTTCAATGTTGTAAAAAATATTTTTCATTGTAAGTTGGCAGGCTGTAGGCACAATCAGCATGTTGCATATAATTTCAGAGAGTATTTTAGTAAACTCATTCATTCAGTCTACATTCTGATACTGCACTTAAGAATTTTAAAACTTACTCAACCACTTTAGTCTGTGAAATCGAATAGACCCGTTTTGACAGTAATGTGTCAAAAAGAGACAAACATAGTGCGATAACAGGACTTGTCAAAATGGGCCTCTTAGATCTTGAAAACTTTAGTTTGTCACCATATCATTATGAACACAGTTAGGTTATGGTCTATCTTGTCAGATTGTAAACTGTGGTTAAATGCACCATACTGCTTACCAATATTTTATAATTTATCCATTTCTAATCAGCTAGATTATTATTTGATTACTTTAATATTGTTACTATAATATTCCAAAGGGAGAACTCATAGTTAGAATATTATAGAGTGGTCTGTGAGCATGCATGGGTATGGTCTAAATGCCTTGAACAAAGTGCGCATACATAGTTTGAACAACTAAATTATGTATAATACATGCAAGGTAACATTGCTAACACTATCACAACTTCATTCTTCTGTTTATTTTGATATGCCGCATTCATATTCAAAATTCAACCATATTTCTTTGAGGTATCGTCAAATTCTGCCATATCATAAAAAATGATTGAACTTTATTCATTCATCTCTTTCACTATCAAACAAACCTATGTATTTCCAGCATGCTCAGTTAAGAATATCTCTGGGCATATATAGTCTGGGCAGACTAAATAGCTGAGATGCTACTTCATTGCCAACAATTAGTGTATACTTGAAAACAATACATTACCTAGTTCTCATTCCCACAAGAAATATAATAGCATTTATAAAAAACTGAATAGACTGAGAATAGTTTGTCTGAGATGCTTTTTATAACATTTCTTTTTATATATATTTTTAACCGACTTCAAAAAAAGGAGGAGGTTCTCAATATGGTTGTATTTTTTTTTTATGTTTTTTACCCCATAACTTCGTCATTTATCAACCGATTTGGAAAATTATTTTTTTATCTGGAAGGGTACCCTTCCCGTTTGGTCCCATTGTCATCAGATCAGGATTAGATTACTTCTTAGTGTACTTTGAAGTACGTTTAAGTTTTTTGTAAACCAGTCCAATTATTTGGTAGACTAGAAAAGATTCCATTAGAAACTTCAATGATGGAAATAATCATATTAATAACAAATATTGGAACTACATCATCATATGCCTGACCTGTTTAAAGTAATTAGGTGGGGCTATGTGTAATTTCTATAATCAACTCTTCTAGTCATCATCTTGGAATTAATTCATAGTATCCTTCTCATAATCATCATTACAGATAAATGCAATTTAAAAAGCCAAAGTCTGTAGTCCAATTGCTTGATATAAATGCTCAGAAAAGTTCGCAAAATATTTACTCCGTGAGTTCATACTGTAATCAAATAGGTATAAATGTGTTTATTGAAATCAATGGTTTATTGCTATATACTTATGGTATTGTATTTGAGTGATTGACAGCAAGGAATGATAATAATATTAATGAAAATTGATTTATCATCAAATGATTTAAACATTGCACACATAATCGAGGACGTCCCAGCCCGCCTACGGTGTCTACAGCAGCAGTCAACCAACCAACCACCAACACCGTGACAAACTTTATCAATCGCGTTTACAATAGGTAGATAATGATAAGAAACTCACCAATATGACGACCAATAGATAAGATATTAATTTGGTCAAATAATCCTCACTTCATTATTAAAATCACCGTATATTCAGATAAAAATGAAATTCATAAACACACACAACACATACGTCACTCAACGGTCCGCCATTTTATAAATTTTATTTAGTAGAGATGGGTAGCTATTCATATAACTAGCCAAAAAACGGCTATACACAAAATAGCCACGGCTACGTTATCTGTCAACACGATAATTAGCTACTGGCTACTGGATGGCTACTGGCTACTGGATGGCTACTGGCTACTGGATGGCTACTGGCTACTGGATGGCTACTGGCTATGGCTAGCTAAAATGAGGAGTTTTCTTAAGATACCTCTATGCTGAAAATACCTGTGTAACTATTGATAATTCGAACCAATTTGAACCTTAAGTGCACGATTTTCAGGTATTTTAACCTTTTGTAACATAAACAATCCTCCTCATTACGAGAAGTTAACGTCACACACAGCGGGTAGCCGCCTAGCCGCCAAAGGTTAATAGCCACTGTAGCCGCCACTAGCCGGTAGCTGGCCGGCTAGCCAAAGCCATTCTAGCCGAGTAGCCGAGTAGCCGCGTAGCCGCGTAGCCTCGTAGCCGCGTAGCCGATAGCTGTGTGTGCGTGCGTTCACTGCGAAACTGAGTTGTGTAAGTTCCGAAAGAGTGAAATTCGAGTGCATTTCGTTATTATTAATTCGAATTTGAAAGGTACTAATTATACGAATTTAAACCTATTGTTTTTTAATTAAATTAAATTATTCTGTAATATTATTATTTATTAAATAAATCGTTAAAATCATCTGAAGTAGCGCGACATCTATGGTTTACTTGCCTACAACTAACGACTGAGTTGATGTACTGTGAAAGCTTTTAGTTCATATCCATAAATAGAGATGACGTTATTGTTGATTTTCGATGTTTTTTTTAGTAATACGTACGACCTATGAGGGAAAGTCATTTATTTTCAAAAAGTATACAACAAAATAAAAAGTAAATGAAAAACAAAATCATTACATTAATTTATTACATTATCATCTAGACTAGACTTGTTGCAGCGGCGAGGATCGAGCTCAGATCGCAGTTGAACGTTATTCATCAAGCTGCGCCGCCGCTCAAGCCTAATAGCCAAATAGCCAAAATAGCTGACTAGCTAGCTGGCTTTTAGACCACATATAGCTGGCTAGCTAAGCTATTGAAATTTCGGCTAGTTACCCATCGCTATTATTTAGTAAGTTTTTTTTAAATGTTGTTTGTTATGTCCTAGCAAAAGTTTTCGACCAAACAGCCTTCTTGTTCTTCTTTTTAAGTTTGGCAGCCAAGCTCAAATTAGGGCTAACTTCTGCCAGTGTCAAGTTATATTATAGTTTCCAGTCACTCACTCCGACACTGTCGATAAAAGTAATGTTTTACTACAGTGGTGGTCATTGTACTAAAACTCTTCACGGACTTTTTGAGACAACTTGAAAAGTCACGATACACATAATTCATTTCATTTCACTTCACTGGTGCACATGGATGATCTTTATTGGGTAAAATACCACCAAAAATAGACAATAACACTCAAAATATACAAATATATGAAAATAAAAATGAAAAACGCAACGTCACTCTGCAAGTTCCCGCCAAAAAGTCCAGGCCCCTAAAAAGGAAGCTAAAGCAATATTGCTACGGAATTCATTTTTTTCGTATTTACAGCAGATCTTATGCAATTCATCAATTCTGAATCCTTTAATGAATTGAATTGTATATCGAGTAACTATTTTACAAAAAAATATTGGAATTACGTAGAATCTGCCTATAATTCGAAAAAATGAATTCCGTAGCAATATTGCTTTAAATTCCTTTTTAGCCCCCCAGCCTTATTGTTATTTTATTCCACAGACATATCATCATATCAGCCCATGGATGTCCACTGTTGAACATAGGCCTCCCCCATTGATTTCCACTTCGAACGGTTCTGGGCCGCTTGCATCCAGCGGCGCCCAGCGACTCTGACCAGGTCGTCGGTCCACCTGGTGGGAGGTCGTCCCGCTCGGCGCTTTCCAGTACGTGGTCGCCACTCGAGAACCTTCCTTCCCCATCGGTTATCGGCTCTTCGAGCGATGTACCTGCCCATTGCCACTTCAGCTTACTACGACCTATGTCCGTCGTTTTTGTTCTCCTACGCATGTCCTTATTTCGGACCCTGTCACGTAGAGAAATTCCGAGCATAGCTCGTTCCATAGCTCGCTGAGTGACTCTGAGCTTATTTATGCGGCCAGCAGTGAAAGACCACGTCTCAAGTACTACACAGACATATACTTCTTCTTATATGCCTGTGTTTTATTCCATGTATATTACTCTAGCGAGTTCGTATTCGATCACCAATACGATGCCTATTTGTTAGCAGGTTTTTTTTAAACTATTATGTCGTTTAACACACAAACATGTTTAACATCAGTTACGAGTTACGAGGCGGGAAATTAGAATTTTTTCGAGTTTTTTTTTACCTTTGTAGAACAATACGGACAGATCTGCTTTAGTCCAATTTCTTTGATGTCACTCATATGTCTGTGGATCATGTGGATATTTCAGTGATTCGCGAGTCGCGACCATAGTAGTTCATCTAACATATTGTAGAATAGATACTTTTTGTTTAAGATTAACTATTTTTGTACATTTCCCAAAATAGTAAGTTTTACTATTTTTATTCACAAACAGTCAACGTTTTTTTTTTCTTTTTCCTATTCATAATTTGAGTTGTAAAATTTCCATTTTGTTTTATTTTATTACATAATCTAAGCCTGATTACTGCTTAACTATAAGACATAAATTATAAATGTTTGTCATGAAATGGGTAGGATTTATAGAACGTTACGTATGTAACGTACGTGGGACTCGGATCGTAGCGTTTTAAAACTGTACGTAGGTACCAAGGATGTTAGGTAGTCTGTGGTAGGTACCAAAGAGTACATTATATTTAGTAGTTACTCTTCAAGCTAAATTTATTTAGCTACTTTTTCTAGCAACTTCTCGATACTTTCGAGAGTTCATGATAGCCCGCACTGGGACTCAAAGAGAATATAACCACTACGAAAAAAACTAAACGTTATGGGTCTGGGTGTGGGTTGTGGGTATAGGTCAGTACGCTGGAATTCCCCGTTGCATTTCGTTCAAACATATTACTTTAGTCTGTACTACCTGTGTTCTGCAAAAGTGCTTGTTTCGTTCTGTGGTTTCGTTTTATCAATTTTAAACGAATGCTCGCTGTTTTAATACATAATAAAGACATAATACTTGGTGGAGATTTCGAGATGGCATATTTTCGAAACCTAGGTTGGATTACTCATGCTGAACAACTTTTACTAAGGGACCAACACTGAATTCTCGAAAAAAAATTTTAGCTTTCATACATCATGATCGAGCAAGGTTGACATTTTAAAAGAAGTTTAAAGAAAAGTTTAAAAAAATTTGAAAACTCAGATTTTTATTGTTATCGTAAGTAACATTTACCTACTTCTAGCACTTTTGTGGGTAGCAAAATTTGGCAATCTAGAAACTTTTTGCAAGAAGTCTAGGTACTGGCTAAAGCTAGCAGTTGTCAAAAACGGGAGTCAGGATTTTTTGGCGGGAACTTGCGGAGTGACGTTGCGTTTTCATTTTTATTTTCATTTTGTTTTATTGTGTATTTGTAAGCAGTGGTATGTTACCCAATAAAGATCATCCGTTCGCACCAGTGAAGTGAAATGAAATGAATTATGTGTATCGTGACTTTTCAAGTTGTCTCAAGAAGTCCGTGTAAAGTTTTTGTACAATTTACCACCATTGTACTTAAACATGACTTTTAAGGATGGTGACTGACAGTGCGGACTATATGAAGTGATTTATTTTGTGACTATTTAAAAAAAACTCGAGAAAATTTAAATAAGACAAGGCTGTATGGCTTAGACCTTTGACAAACAACTACGTGAAAGTCAGTAGCGATGGGTAACTAGCCGAAATTTCAATAGCTTAGCTAGCCAGCTATATGTGGTGTGTCAGCCAGCCAGCTAGTCAGCTATTTTGGATATTTGGCTATTAGCCTTGAGCGGCGGCGCAGCTAGTTGAATAACGTTCAACTGCGATCTGAGTTCGATCCCCGCCGCTGCAACAAGTCTAGTCTAGATTATAATTATAATAAATTAATGTAATGTTTTTTTTTAAATTTACTTTTTATTTTATTGTATAGTCTTTTGAAAAGAAATGACTTTCCCTCATAGGTTGTACCTACGTATTACTAAAAAAACATCGAAAATCAACAATTACCTCATGTCTATGTATGGATATTAACTAAAAGCTTTCACAGTACATCGACTCAGTCGTTAGTTGTAGGCAAGTAAACCATAGATGTCACGCTGCTTCAGATGATTTTAACGATTTATTTATATTACAGAATAATTTAAATTTAATTTAATTTAAAAACAATAGGTTTAAATTCGTATAATTAGTACCTTTCAAATTCGAATTAATAATAACGACAAGCACTCGAATTTCACTCTTTCGGAACTTGCACAACTCAGTTTCGCAGTGAGCGCACGCACACAGCTATCGGCTACGCGGCTACTCGGATAGAATGGCTTTGGCTAGCCGGCCAGCTACCGGCTAGAATGGCTTTAGTTAGCCGGCCAGCTACCGGCTAGTGGCGGCTACTGCAGCTAGTAACCTGTGGTGGCTAGGCTAATGAGGAGGATTGTTTACCTTTATGGTCAAAATACCTGTAAAATCGTGCACTTAAGGTTCAAATTTGTTCGAATTATCAATAGTTAGACAGGTATTTTCAGCATAGGTATCTTAAGAAAACTTCTCATTCTAGCTAGCCATAGCCAGTAGCCATCCAGTAGCCAGTAGCCAATTATCGTGTTGACAGATAACATAGCCGTGGCTATTTTGTGAATAGCCGTTTTTTGGCTAGTTATATTCGAAAAGTTGATTTGATTGAAGTCAAGCAAATGAAAATTTATTGAAGGAAGCATTGAATTATTACGCTTAATTCAATGGAAGGAAGAAATTAAAATCAAGAGATTTTTTTGCCGAGTCAGCGAGAGTGATCTGTGCTGAGCGAAGGTTGCTGAAAGGCTAAGTGAAAAAGTAACTATTATGTGATAAACAACCATTTCCAACCAAGTGTCTTATGCATCATGCTCACTTGTTATTTGTTTAGCTTATCCCATCGATGAATATTATTGACTGACTATTATTTTCTATTTATATAAGAACTTGGAGAAATATGGATTACAGAATAAATTTATCATTATTCCTTATATTCTTCATATCAGGCAGTTGTAAGTATAATTAAAACATTCTAACTCCAACCTAAGCACCTGGATGCCTCGATATATACAAAAGAACTTTTTCAGGTTCAATTAACAATAATTTGAAATATTTTGAGACTATACCTTCATCAAGCCTTAATCACCATGTTGTGAAGCGAGGAGCCAAGCTATCTACTCATCCTTTTAATACAATCAAAGAGCTGCAGTTCAAAACCCTGGGGAAGGAATTCAGACTTATTCTTCACCCTCATACTTCTGTACTGCATTCTAATTTCAAAGCATACTCAGTGGATGCAGATGGTAAAGAGACTACTGTTCATGTTGGTATGTATCTGCTGTCAGTCATATTACTTTTGTATTTTATAACTGTAAAATAAGATGATCTTAACCTCCTAAGTGTTTGCAAATCCCGTTGAGTGTTTCTTGGTCCACATGGATCCCGTTAATGGCCGCTTGAATTACACTTAACACAGGATATAGATATATCTTGTAATAAAATAATTATCATGGGTTAAATGAAGGGGCAGAAGCTAGTTCCATATTAAGCTATATCAATATTCATGATGCCCCAAAAATGCAGAAGTAATGAAAACATGTCTTATGAGCAAGCATGTTTCTTCTTTGACTTTGTCATCATCCTTTATTGGGGTGAATTTCCAAATACAAGCCCATTATTTAAATTTAATAAAAATGTTTCAATTTGTTACAGACAGGGATAACTTCTACACGGGGAGAGTTTTTGGGGAAAAGACATCTGATGTGAAGCTGCATATGGAGGATGGTATGATAACGGGAATTATTCATACTCCTGATGAAACCTACCATATTGAGGTATGTTGACTATATTACCTATTTACATAAAAATAAATTACTTATTATGAAAAGTATGATGGGATCATTCATATTGAAAACCAAGGCCGAGTGGTCCTACAGTTGCACATGAGATCTGATGCCTTTCTGGGCTGATCACCATAACCACCACTGAAGGTTTATCGAACCAGTGGCAACTTCAGTATCTGTCAACCTTCATAAGTGCCCTTCTGGGGCTTAACTGGATAAATAGATTTGACTTTGACTTCTGGCTACATCAAATCACTATGAGACTGTTATCCAACATATCCTTTGTAAAGTAAAAATTGTCCAAGTGCACTTAAAAAAAATTATAATATAAAATAGTTGTATTAGTATGCTGATAACATGTAAATGTGGCTGCTGGCTGGACTTTAAAATATTTTCAACAATTCTTTTATTATTGGAGTTCTATTACTTTTATTAATACTTAATTAAGAAATTAGTACATAAGGGGAAGCCTGAAAGTAGCGCCAGTGACTGAAAAGTTGAGAGGGAACCGTTTATCATGGTAGGGACATGTTATGAGGAGAAATGAAAGCCACGTCACTAAAAAAGTTATGAATATGAAAGTGGATGGATATACGGGAAGAGGAACACCGAAAAAGAGATGGATGGATTGTGTGAAAGATGATATGGGTAAGAAAGGAGTGGATACTAGTATGATGGATAGAAGAGATGAATGTTAGAAGCGTACATATTGCGCCGACCCCAATTGATTGGGAACAGGGCAGGCAGATGATGATTGGAGTTCTATTACTTTTGGTATATTATGATTTTTCCTTAAGTTCGATACAATATATGATAATTCATTTCCAGCCATCATGGCGTCATTTACCACACTCAGACGATAAGACCATGATCACATATCGTGCATCAGATATACGCTTCAGTTGGGCAGGAGAGAAAAGCAATGATGATGGCAAACCGAGGGTTTGTGGTTATGTGAAAGAAGGAAAAGGTAAATCTTACTAATTACCTGTAGAACCTGTACGTGTTCTTGTCCGACTCGCGAAACTCAACTACCTACATATAGTATACAAAAAATCTAAGAAATAACTTATTACTTACATTGTGACACTCAATAATATTGGAAAAATCATGGACATGGCTAATATGATTATGATGGGACTTTTACTAAGCTATGCCTCAGAAAATACTGAACCTTCCTGTGAAAGTCCCATCGCAATAGGATTAGACATTTCCGAGAATAGCCCAATATTAACAGGTGTCAGAAATGCTAATGAGCTGAGCTGTTGGTGTGTCTGTTATAGACAGCATGATGAAACCAAAATTAAACCACATTACGTTGATAGTATAATTACAATTTATTAGCTGTCACCATGGTTTCACTCGCGTTCCCGCGATCCGTTGAGTATTTGAGGCATGAAGGCGTAACAAACAAACTCCTTTCGCATTTATAATATTAGTTAGTATTAGGATATTGGTTAGAAGAATATTATCATATAAGGTTTTTATTTTTTAGAACTGGAAGAAGCGGACGACGAAGAAGAAGCCCCTGACAAAATAGAATTAAAACATGAACAATCAGAAAAGGACAAGTATTTATATCAAATCCAAGACACTGAAGATGGTGACACTCATATACCAGAATCTAGTTATACAACACATAGCAACATAAGTAATAGAGTAAAAAGGCAGAGTGATTATGAATACACACCTACTAAGACTAGATGCCCCTTGCTTCTTGTAGCTGATTATAGATTCTTCCAAGAAATGGGTGCAAGTAATACAAAGACAACTATTAGTTATCTGGTAAGATGCATTTTGAGCTTATTTTCCAAGAACATATAGTACATATTCATTTGTTTCATATAAGTTATTTCTTTTTGGTGCTTGTTTCAGATCAGTCTCATAGATCGTGTTCACAAGATTTATAATGATACTGTTTGGCAAGATCGACAGGTAACAAAAAATATTTGTGATAACTTCGTTAATCCTACGCAATAAGCTTGTGATTCCAAACCATCATGATTGTGAAAATGCCCATGTATTTAAATAGCAGTGTGTAATTCTATGCCAGTAGCGAGAACCTAAAAAAAAAATTATCAAGTGGCATGAATGGTGTACATAAACGCTAATGACATTTTCCTATTGGCGACTATCAGTGAGAAATATTGAAGCGCTTTATCTAGTGATGAGTCAACTGCGCGTCGAGCGGGTTAATCCCACCAAGTAGACTGACGACCTGGTCAGAGTAGCTGGGCGCTGCGCTGCTGGGAATAAGCGGCCCAATATTTTTTGTTGTGGGAATCAATGAGGGAGGCCTGTGTTCAACAGCCTGACAGTTCCTCAGGCTGAATATGATGACATTTCTAAGGTTTCCTGTACAAAAGGCTAGATTCCAAAAAAAGATTGTCCGTCATTTACAATCTGAAAATATATTAGAAACGTATTTTTTCTTTTGTCAATTAAACGAAAAAATACGAAGATATCTTGTGACGAAGTTCCGCGTGACGATACGTTGTGGTACACTTTTTACTCAAAAGTGATGTCACGAGCCCCCACTCTCGAACTTTGACGCGCTCTTTGTCAATCTTTAATTATTTGGTAAAGCAAAAAATACGTGTCCTTTCATATTCTTTTTACACAGGAATCATCTCTATATCGATAAAATCTGTAGAATAAAGCTATAGAGTAATGTAGTAAAAGCTGTAGCTGTGTGTAGTATAGTGTAGTGTAGTGATGTGTGTAGGTAGGTCTCATGTAGAATACATTGATGTTTTTTTTTATACCACTAAGGTGGCAAACAAGCATACGGCCCGCCTGATGGTAAGCAGTTTCCGTAGCCTATGGACGCTTGCAACACCGGAGGTATCACTCGCGCGTTGCCGACCCTGAAGAAATCTCTTCACGCCCTTTTTGAAGAACCCCATGCTGTACTCCATTGGGAAAACCACGGCGGGGAGTTCATTCCACAGTCCGAGCGTCCGCGGAAGAAAACTCCTTTTAGCCCGTACAGTTCGAAACAAATCTGGTTTCAGTGTGTGAGGATGGACTCCCCGTCGATGGCGAGAGTTGCGTTATGATATATTTTCGTTGTGGCCGACAGGACATGGACGGGTTCAAAGGCATGGGGTTCGTGATAAAGAAGATCCTGGTGCACTCGGAGCCCACGCGGGTGCGCGGCGGAGAGGCGCACTACAACATGGTGCGCGAGAAGTGGGACGTCAGGAACCTGCTCGAGGTACATTTGTTTTCATAACTCCCTTATATCGTACATACATCTGAACTGAATGTATTCTCTTCTAGGAATATCATGCTTTCCAAATTCGCAGGTGAAATTGGCGTAAAATATTGAGTAGAGCCTTGACAGGCAGTCGGTGATTACAGTGAGCTCTTTAGTGTATTTTGGAGAACTGTAGTTTTTTTGCCATGCAACAGGCAGACATTCGTTGTCCTTGTCTCTTAGGGTATTATATAACTGATGAAAACAAAATAAATTGAATTCTGATTGTTTTATATAATATTATATTTTATTCATAAGTGCCTTATCAGGGCCTAAATTTAATAAATAATTTTTGAATTTGAATTTAATGTTTTCATCTGATAGGTGTTCAGTCGCGAGTACTCACACAAGGACTTTTGCCTCGCTCATCTTTTCACTGACCTCAAATTTGAAGGAGGGATCCTCGGCTTGGCGTATGTCGGTTCACCCAGACGCAATTCTGTCGGGGGAATTTGTACTCCAGGTAAAATTTTAACCTTCATTAGTTAGTGCCTGCGCGCCCAAGAATATGAATGAAGAAAAAATATGATTACCAATTGAAAAGATAAACAATAAACTGTCGAATTGTAGCCAAATATTATTTTGTTTATGGAAGGTCTTTCAGTAACTTTAGTTTTACTTATTTATTCTTATAATTTCAATTTATTTGTTTTATGTTTTGTTTTCAGCTATTAGCGGTGCATAGTGTGAGTGTTTATATTTTGTTCGTATTGCACGCTTTGCTTGGCTGTCATCTTAATTTTCATGTATTTTTATGACCTTATAGTTAGTATCGTACATAAGTAAAAATACAATATTTATACGGAGCTTCTCAAGTCTGTAATGTCTGACGCGTGGGGGCGACCGATCGCATTTTTGTTTACGCATTTTAATTGCAATCAATAAAATAATAATCTAATTAATTATTTGCAAAAACACACAAAAAGTACAAATTAATATGAGAGAACAGGGCTTCTTCCTAGGACTTCTAATGTATTTCGGAGAGTTAGCCATTTATTGCTTTTACGTTATGTTTATTACCTGCGTTGTTGCTTTGGGAATGCTTTATGGAAATATTAAGATATTTGCCACGTGCCTATTGCATAATCTTTTTTGCTGTATACATTGAAGTGGTCATACATGTGAATGGTTGATGACCGATTCCTATAATGTAGGGACCGTTTTTGATTAAAATTAAGACTCTTGTATCTTTCAAATAATGAAGCAATGACCTAAAAGCTTTGCACAGTAGATCCTCCCATAGCTTTTGAACCGAGCATTAGTCTACTGAAATCTTACCCTAGAGAGCTATATTTTCGAAATAAGAGGTAGTTTTTATAAAATTAATTTGATTATAAAAAAGGGACTTTCATTTCCAGTCGTAACTTTCTCTTCTAAATCTTGGATTCCTAATATCATCCATTCAAGGAATTATCTGTAGATTTTCTTATCCAGTAAGTGAAGCTACCAGTAACCAGCGTAACTATCAGATTATTATATAGCGAAATTCGTAACTCCGACAGAATATTTCAAGAACGGATACACATTATACCTAAACTCCGGATTGAGTTCATCTCGCAACCATTACGGTCAGCGAGTGATCACTCGCGAGGCAGACCTAGTGACCGCTCACGAGTTCGGCCACAACTGGGGCTCCGAGCACGACCCGGACGTGGCCGAGTGCTCGCCGGCCGCCAGCCAGGGCGGGTCCTACCTCATGTACACGTACAGCGTCAGCGGGTACGACGTCAACAACAAGGTTAGTTCGGCACAACTGGGGCTCCGAGCACGACCCGGACGTGGCCGAGTGCTCGCCGGCCGCCAGCCAGGGCGGGTCCTACCTCATGTACACGTACAGCGTCAGCGGGTACGACGTCAACAACAAGGTTAGTTCGGCACAACTGGGGCTCCGAGCACGACCCGGACGTGGCCGAGTGCTCGCCGGCCGCCAGCCAGGGCGGGTCCTACCTCATGTACACGTACAGCGTCAGCGGGTACGACGTCAACAACAAGGTTAGTTCGGCACAACTGGGGCTCCGAGCACGACCCGGACGTGGCCGAGTGCTCGCCGGCCGCCAGCCAGGGCGGGTCCTACCTCATGTACACGTACAGCGTCAGCGGGTACGACGTCAACAACAAGGTTAGTTCGGCACAACTGGGGCTCCGAGCACGACCCGGACGTGGCCGAGTGCTCGCCGGCCGCCAGCCAGGGCGGGTCCTACCTCATGTACACGTACAGCGTCAGCGGGTACGACGTCAACAACAAGGTTAGTTCGGCACAACTGGGGCTCCGAGCACGACCCGGACGTGGCCGAGTGCTCGCCGGCCGCCAGCCAGGGCGGGTCCTACCTCATGTACACGTACAGCGTCAGCGGGTACGACGTCAACAACAAGGTTAGTTCGGCACAACTGGGGCTCCGAGCACGACCCGGACGTGGCCGAGTGCTCGCCGGCCGCCAGCCAGGGCGGGTCCTACCTCATGTACACGTACAGCGTCAGCGGGTACGACGTCAACAACAAGGTTAGTTCGGCCACAACTGGGGCTCCGAGCACGACCCGGACGTGGCCGAGTGTATAGAAACGAATGACCTCATAGTAAAATCCTTAAGTTAAAACTGACCTCTAATACTAAATGCTGCCCAAAAATAACAAGAATTACTTAATGATACAGCTACTGACTAACATTGCGGCTAGGCAAATATAGCTTCTATAAAACAGTTCTAGGTTGTGATTTTGTTTACAGAGGTTCTCGCCATGCAGTTTGCGTTCGATAAGGAAGGTGCTTCAGGCGAAGTCGGGCCGCTGTTTCTCGGAGCCAGAGGAAAGTTTCTGTGGGAACTTGCGCGTTGAAGGCGGGGAGGAGTGCGACGCTGGGTTGCTAGGTATCTTCAATCTAATTTTCAAAATACGTTTTTGTATTTGTAACATTAACAGCTGAAGAGTTTGTATGTTTGAACGCGCAAATTTTAGAACTGGCAGCGCGGTTTGATTACTATTTTTGCATTGGATACTGTGGAAGGTAATAAATAAGCTATATAACATTCAAACGTAACTGAAACCGCGGGTTATATTTTTGTAGTTTTTTTCCATATTATTGGCTAGGATCGATGAGCCTTTTATTGAGTACACAATTTATATTTCAGGTACTGAAGATAACGACATGTGTTGCGATAAGAATTGCAAATTGAGGAAAAATCAAGGGGCTGTGTGCAGGTAAGATATTAGCATTTAATTTCATGTAGTTGTGTTTATAACGATTTGTATTTCAGGGAATGTATTCTTCCAGAATGTTTAATTAATGAAAAACAGCAATGTGAAGGCAGAAGTAAAATTATCGAATGAGGTTCACAAATTGTTTATCTGAGTAGTAGTCGAAATATTACTTTGAATTGTTGTTTTATTAGATATAAACCGTATTTACCTGTGAGACGTGATCTCATCGGTATTATACTAGGAGGTCACGACAGAAATGGTAACGATAAGGTAAATGACTAAACTCATGTTCATGGGATAAAGGACACCTCTCTGATGCCAAATATGTCGGTCTGCCTGTGCGAAATGGTTGCGTTATCTAGATATGGCGCCTGAAAAACTGTTTATCGTGACCGAAAAAAAACGATAAGGTAAATGGCTGAACGCGACGTAGAAAGTAAGTGTTAGTTGTACTGATGTCAATTTAAAAAAAACTGACCAAATATTCGGTTGCGTTATCTAGATATGGTGCCTGAAAAACTGTTTATCGTGACCGAAAAAAAACGATAAGGTAAATGGCTGAGCTCGACGTAGAAAGTAAGTGTTAGTGGTACTGATGTCAATTAAAAAAAAACTGACCTAATATTCGGTTGCGTTATCTAGATATGGCGCCTGAAAAACTGTTCATCGTGACCGAAAAATAATAATAATAATGGCTGATCTCGACGAATCATGGTCGTCACCATTACTAGCTTATTAATAAAAAAAACTGTCAAAAATTTTGGTTGCATTTCTATCTACGTAACATACGTTTCTAAGCGATCTACGTAACAATTATTACTATGAATAATTTGAGTGTTTTACGGTTTCGCGGATTTTGCATTGTCAAAAATATTAAATGTTATCAGATTATAACAATGTTATAATCTTATCTATGTTTGCCTGTTGACTTCTGAATGCCGATCAGTGCAGGCAGGGCGGCGGAGGGTATAAAGGGATGGAGGCGGCACTGATAACATTTAATATTTTTGACAATGCAAAATCCGCGAAACCGTAAAACACTCAAATTATTCATAGTAATAATTGTTACGTAGATCGCTTGGAAACGTATGTTACGTAGATAGAAATGCAACCACAATTTTTGACAGTTTTTTTATTAATAAGCTAGTAATGGTGACGACCATGATTCGTCGAGATCAGCCATTATTATTATTATTTTTCGGTCACGATGAACAGTTTTTCAGGCGCCATATCTAGATAACGCAACCGAATATTAGGTCAGTTTTTTTTTAATTGACATCAGTACCACTAACACTTACTTTCTACGTCAAGCTCAGCCATTTACCTTATCGTTTTTTTTCGGTCACGATAAACAGTTTTTCAGGCACCATATCTAGATAACGCAACCGAATATTTGGTCAGTTTTTTTTTAAATTGACATCAGTACAACTAACACTTACTTTCTACGTCGAGTTCAGCCATTTACCTTATCGTTTTTTTTCGGTCACGATAAACAGTTTTTCAGGCGCCATATCTAGATAACGCAACCATTTCGCGCAGGCAGACCGACATATTTGGCATCAGAGAGGTGTCCTTTATCCCATGAACATGAGTTTAGTCATTTACCTTATCGTTACCATTTCTGTCGTGACCTCCTAGTCTATATGGAAATTTCATGGAAGTCCCATTTGCGTGCAGTAGGCGTGTGCTCACCAGTGGGATATTACAGGCTAATGATGATGATGATGATGATGTTTGTTGTGTAGTGACAAGAACTCCCCGTGCTGCGCGGGCTGCGTGTTCGCGCCGCCCGGCGTGGTGTGCCGCGAGGCCGCGCACTCCGCCTGCGAGGGCGAAGCCACCTGCAACGGGGCCTCCGCAGACTGTCCCAAGGTTACTAATATATACACTGCACTATACATTATACTATCATGCACTTTTTATTAAATTATATGGAACGTGGGTACAACTGAAAAATAAAATAAGAACCGGTACAGCACTTGAGATCCCTCCGAGACTTGGCATGCTTAAGACCTTTGGCCATATTACCAACGGTGAGACTCAAAAAAAAGTTGTGACTTATATTTTACTAGCTACCGTTTATCCTTTTCCATATCATAGGCTGTTTCATGATGGTCGGTGGAGGAGATAAGACGTGAAAGCGTAAAAAACACAAACTAAATTTGACATTTATAATATTAAGTTTGTTTGTGTGTAGGCGCCGGCGATAGTGGACGAGCACGAGTGCGCCGAGCGCGGCCGCTGCCGCAACGGGACCTGCGTGCCCTACTGCGAGACGCAGGGCATGCACAGCTGCATGTGCGATATAGGTCACTACCACTACCACTAACACACCAGTGCAAATAATACAATATTCGAACACATACAAGGGCCAATCCCTTGACTTGCGGTTAAAAAAATAACAATTGATTTCTAATTTTTTCCTCGCCCGCGCGGATTGCCAAACAAAAGGATTAAAATATTGAAGTTACTACGGGTTTGGAAGTCAGCCTTCAACTGACAGGAACCGACAAGAAACTCGGCAAGGATTTTTTTCAAGTTTTTTTCTCATTGTAAATGCAACAGAACATTCTAAAAAACTAACGCAAACCAACGCAACGTCAGACAAATATATGTTGTGTTCCTGCGCGTGAGTAAGGTCGCCAGAGCTCATGTGAAGGGTCGGTAACGCGTGAGTGATGCCTCGTGTGTTGCAAGCGTCCATATAGTTACGGTAACCGCTTACCATCAGGCGGGCCGTATGCTTGTATACTCCTACAATTTATTATATAACTAGCTGTCCCCCGCGGTTTCACCCGCATTCCCGGGATAAAAAGCCTGTCCATCTCCATACCATAGCATATCTGTATGCCAAATTTCATGATGATCCGTTGAGTAGTTGAGGCGTGAAGGCGTAACAAACAAACTCACTTTCGCATTTATGATATTAGTTAATAATTTAGGATGTTATACCCAAATATAACAGTTCTAATATGCTGCCGTCTATTAATACCTGAACTGTCTACTTGCGCTATATTTGGAAGAGAGAATCTTAAACATTTAGTTTTCTTAGGCTAACTTATGTCCACCTAGATTATCTTAATGAATATATCACTTAATGTCAACTCTACCCCAGGTAAGCAACTAACTCAGAGTTATTAAGATAACCCGGGAGAGTTTAGTAACAGATTGTTTACAGAAAACCATTTGGAGACTGAATTGAAATGGTATAATTGACTTTAAATAAGTTCTCTGTAAATTCTATCTACTTTGAAAAAGAACGAAGTTATCGCTAAGAAACAAGCCTTTATCTGAGATACAACTGATGATCAATCAATTATATATACTAGAAACAGAAATGGCCCTAATATTGAACCCTGGGGTACCCCCAATTTTTCTTAAGAACCCTTGAATGATGTACCATTAATTCCAACTTTTTTTGACGATAACTTAAATAATATAAAACAAATCACGAGCAGTTCCACGGATATCATAATATTCATGCTTTAAGAGCAAATTACGGTGGTCATTCGTCTCATTGTTAATAAGGATTTCTTCTTATTTTATTTGCAGTTGCGGATGCATGCAAGCGTTGCTGTCGCAAGAGTTTGAACAAGACTTGCTTCCCTGTGGCGCTCAATGACATTCTACCCGACGGGACACCGTGCATACAGGGCTTTTGTAATAAGGTAAATATACTAATAATTTTCTTGTCCACGTAAGGGTGTATAGCCAGTAGTTCAATTTTTTTTTGTACGCAATCCCCCATTTAATTTTATCTTATTTAATCCTTGAAGTGCCTCAGTCCCGGTTAACATAATAGACCTGATTATGTCCTTGGTCCAGGTTGTAATCCTGTTCCTGGCGGTGTTTCTGGTCCTGGCTGTTGTCCCGATCCTGGCTGCGGTATTAGTGCTGACTACGCTGCTGTTTCTGGCTGCGATTCTGCTCCTAACAACGCCCCTATTCCTAGTTGTGCTCCTGATTTTTGCTGCAATCCTGGTCCTCACTGCGATTTTATTCCTAATTGCAGTACTTGTACTAATCTTGGTCTTAGTCCTAGTTGTAGTCCTTGTTCTAGCCACCATACTCGTTCTCACCGCGGTCCTAGTCCTCACTGTGGTTGTGGTGTTGGCTGTAGTCCTTATCCTTGTAATTATACTTGTACTAGCCGTGGTCTCCATCCTAGCCTTGGTAATTTTCCTAGTGTTGGTCCTAGTTCTACTCCTGGTACTCACTTTAGTTTTTATCCTGATTGTGTTCCTATTCCTGCTAGTCCTTATCCTGGCTGCAATCCTTGGCGTAGGTCTCACTGTGGTCTTGGTTCTAGGCCGGGCTGTTGTTCCATTCTAGGTATTTGATAATGAGTGAGTCTTTTTTATTTACTTTTATTATCAGTTTATTTCTTCCTAATATTGTATCTCATGACCCAAGTTCTTCACCCAACTGAATAATTGTCTAATTTAAATTTCGTTTTATGTTATTTTTCGGGTCCTAAAAATACCATAAGTATAAATTGAACAATCCCGATTCAGGGTGTATGCGAGAAGACAATTCAAGACGTGGTGGAGCGCTTCTGGGACATAATCGAGGATATCAACATCAACAACGTGCTCGGTTTCCTTCGCGACAACATCGTGGGAGTCGTCGTACTAGTTACCGCATTCGTGTGGATACCGGCCAGTTGTGTTGTGAGTTCACATTTGTTATTTTTTGCCAGTAAAGTAATTACGTAAGTATGTGCAGTTGATGTATTTTCGTTGCATAGTTTAAATACTGTGCCGATATTGGTCAATGCTTTTTATATTGTATTTGATACTTTGTCACGAAATAGAACCATACTGCACCATAATATTGAATCTTATAATGGTTATGTATACGATTGATTGTAAATCTGTAATGATTTTTATTATTACCACCCACAAGTAGCCTGACAATAAACGCATTATTATTATACTCGTAAAATTACTCGTTTTGAGTCAAATTGGAACCATAACGTATGACATAAGATTCGGCTAGCACTATTGATAACTTAAGACTTAAATTTTTATTCTGTTTCTATAATACAGAACTAAGAATTCGAAGATTGGCATATAGTTGTAGTTGGCATGGCAATGTGTGCAGCAAATAGCTTGTTGCTTTTACATTCACTCTACAAGTCATTTCAAGACTTTAATTCCTTTTATATAGATCAGCTACGTGGACCGTCGACGGCAGCGACAGCATCAGAAGTATTTGGAGTGGGAGAGACAGCACGACCTTGTGCATCCTTCCTCGCCGAGGAAAATTATACACACGCGGTAAGACTACTTCATGTAACTATGCATGATTTCACAGGTGTCTATGGCCAAATTAGTATGGGAATAGAGAAACTTGGGCTAGTTAGTAGTAGTGGTTAGGAAGACAAGTCATCACCGCCGCTCCTTCCCGTTACCGCCGCTCCTGCTGCTCCTTCCAACCGCATCTATCCCAGTTCAGCCAAATATTTGAGCGTCATCTGACCATCAGTCTGAGACCTGCCTGCCATGTTCCACGGAGTGCTGCAAAAAGTTGACTGGTCTAAAAATATTAAGTCACTCAGTGAGCTATGGAAAGTTATTCTCGGAGTTTCTTTGAAAGATATACCTATATATATATATATATATATATATAATTACATATTAGTTAAATAACATTTTATGAGTAAGGGTCATAAAAAGTTATATATATATGTAATTAATCTAAGCTTGAAAAGAGTAATTTCTGAGTTTATTGCCGGCTCTTCTCAGCAAATGCAACCTTCCGAACCGGTATTAAGAGTCAGACTTTTCATAAGTGTCGCGAAGGTCTATTTGAATAAATGATTTTGAATTGAATATAAAGCATATATTCCTTATGCAAAACGATTGCTTTTTCAATCAAATCAATTGTTCAACCAATTAATCGTTTTAATCGGTTGGTTGATCAATCCAAAAACATTATTTAAAATGTTCACATACTTGGTAGTGTTCTCTATTTTTAACCGACTTCAAAAAAAGGAGGAGGTTCTCAATTCGGTTGTATGTTTTTTTTTTTTTTTTTTTTATGTTTGTTATCTCATAACTCCGTCATTTATGAACCGATTTGGAAAATTCTTTTTTTGTCTGGAAGGGTACACTTCCCCTTTGGTCCCATTGTCATCAGATCAGGATTTGATTACTTCTTAGTGTACTTTGAAGTCGGTTTAAGTTTTTTGTAAAACAATTCAATTATTCATAATAATAATAATACAATTTATTTCTCTAAAAAATACAAGTTCATACATGAAAAATTATAAAAACGTCATAGTTTCGGATTTGACTATAAAATCCCATCTCAAAAGGTTTCATGAGACTGCATCTAATTATTGTTATGTTTTGGTTCCAGGTTGCCAAAGCAGAAACCTCCTGGTTTGAAGACAGCTATTCAAGGCACAAGCCAGCTTTAATTTTCTCAGTTATTAACTAATAAATAAGTATCAATAAGTTATCTGAATTTTATTTAAAAGACGCTCTCTATTATTATCTTATTTATAAGAGAACAAGATGTTTGTAGAAGAGTACTTTTTAGTACCCACCTGAATAGCTATATAACCTAAGATGAATTTATCTGCTGACCTATTAACGGCAAAGAATATATAATGAGCTGTGCATAAAGTTGAGATAAGAGTCATCTAGTTAACTCATGGTTTTCAAGGTTTTGAGGTCAATGAAGAAAACAGAATATTTTATTGAATTTATTTTTTATTTCGAAGCATTAGATTACATTCGGAGATGTAATAAATAAATAAATAATATGATTAGCTGAGAGCGGTTACAAATATTGCATATAATTAGGGTATTTATTTAGTTGAGTGCAGTAGATGTGAGAAGTGCGACTCCTCTCTCGTAGAAGGCGTGTGGTTCCTGTCCGGGGGCGATGGGCAGTCGCACCGTGAACAGGAGCTCTGACCGCGCGCTGTTCAAGTACACTGGGAGGATCAGCGACTGTCCAGCCACTGTTGCCTCTGGGCCCCTGTACACAAAAACTACGATTAAAACGAAGGAAGGGAAACATAGTGGTGACCAAAGTGCTTTTACTGTGATACCTCGGCCAAGCCCACTACATATTAAATTCCGTTTTATACAATGTCAATCATAACAAAGTCGAGTTCTGAGTTGAGTTTGAAGGGTTTATTTTCAATAAATACAATCTATTCTTAAGGCATTATTATTTTAAAAGACCTCATTTTGATCTAACAACAAAAAAAATATATTCACATTGGAATGCTTCAGTCATAAGATGATGAAGCTTGACCATTTATCTCATCACCTTTTACCTCCACCTCAAAAGAAACGTACCATCAGGGCCTAAACAACTAAAGCGAAGAGATATGTATATTAAAACAACCAAAATAATATAATTTCCCTGCAGATTTAGTTTAAGTAGACCAAAATTGTATAAAAAAAATTACAACTCTATTTGGTGGATAATGGATCTTAGAATTGAGGAAATTTCAAATTGAATATTGTCTATTGTAATATTAAAACAATGCTTACCGAATCCAAGTTAGCACCGTAAGCGGCAGATCGACCATGATGGTGTTGGTAAGAAGCAGCCTGTTGCCCTTGACTGTAGCTCCTTGCACTTTTAGCCCAGTCACGCAGAACGACCATTCGTTTTGTGCATTATCCGCGGGGGTGCCCGGATCGGGAATTGTTACCTGCAACATAGAAACTCTTTAGTACATTTTGTTGTTGATATTTTGATGGCTCATTGATATATTCACCATTTTAAATATTATTTATTTTGTGTAAATATTTCCAATCCAACAACATGTACAAAAAATACAATACCTGCAAATGCAGCTCCTCAAGGGACCAAGAGTTGGCCTGAGCCACGCATTGACGCGTCGCTGTTATGTACGCCTCCGGGTTCAGTAGACCACCGAGCCAAACTGGGATGCTCTGCAATGGAAATATACAAAGCATAAATAAAATTAAACTAGGTATTTTAATTGATATGGTATAAGATGTGTAGATGATTGAAATACTGTCTTGCAATCAAACTAAGTACTAGCGAGCCCATCATAGCACGGGTCTTGTTTTTAGGTACAAAACAATAGTGTAATGTTGACTTGCAATGTTGATGCGCTCGCGGTGAAGTATGATAACCGTTCTTGATCGATCGGCAAAGTTAAGCAGTAAAGATGGTAGCTGGATGGGTGACCGCCCAGTGATATTTAATTACGAGCGTTAGTCTCGGTTATCACTTAATTGCGATAGTCGTTAAGCTAGTTGGAGGCCTCGTAGGCGGCTCGAAAGCTCCAAAAGTAGGTTGACCACTATTCTACCTCCACCAGTCCGCAGCGGGCATGCGTGGTGGAGTGGGGAGATGTGTGCAGGAGGGGCGCGGTCAGCAGGGGGACACGAGATGATACCTGTAGCCGCTTGGCGCCCTGCGCGGAGACCGTGTCGGAGACGGCGGCCAGCTGCGTGACGCGGTGCGCGAAGTCGCCCACCCACTGCTGCACGGTGCAGCCGCGCGCCACCGCGTAGCGCCGCCACGCCGCCGGCAGCATGCCGCGCACCAGCGAGCCCACCATCGCGCGGGTCTCGTTCGTTTGCTTCATCTCGCCCTGGAAGTGTATACATGGATTACTCTTCTCTCCAGTAGCTATGACACTGATCTACACTATCTAGTTAATAACCAAACATAACGAAGCTCAAATCACGGTAATTTTAGCCATTAACTTCCTATTATTTCGACTATTAAAGTCTCTTGGGTTTAACATTGTGTATTAGAAAAAAACTGTCTTTAGTCGCATTCGACATCGTCCGTGTTAATGAAGTTTCATTCATCTAAGCGAATCTTCAAAGTATTTGTGTTCTCTTGAACCAATTGATTTCCTTGAAAGTGAAGATTTGCTTAAAGTAGCAGACCTCAAGAATTCAAGAAAATAAAGTAATGCATATTGAATTGAAACTGTCTCAGATCACAATTGAAGAATTTCCAGACTACAGAACCGTAAGATGAAAAATCTAAAATTAAAATATACCTGACAAATAGAGATGACATTGCGCAAGTCATGCAGAACCTGCTGCAAGAGGGATGCTCCGGCCGCCACCTCGCGCTCGAAGAAACGGTACAGAGGGTCCTTGATGTTCTCCACTGTACGACGCAATGTCTGGGGAAAACAAACCATATATTATTTAATAATTGTCTCATTTTTCGTCCTAAAAATAAAAGAATGATATAAGCAGCCAGCAGGGATGTTAGGGATATGAAATTTCGAATCTGGATATGGATATATGAATAATATTATATCGGTTCCAGCTACTAGGTACTACTAGCTACTAGGCCAGGATATTTTATTTCGGAAATCCGATATCCAGTCTCAGAGCTTCATAACATCCCTGATATAGTGAGGAATGCAAAGATTTTAAAATAAACAATGGTTTACATTGCTTACCGGTAACTCCTTGGGCAATTGTTGCAACCAGTTGGTAGCAGTTTGGTGTAATGTCAACATCCACGCGGGCCTACCGTCGCCTTCGACCACCGCGGAATCTGCAAAACAAGCAACTATATAAGCGATTTGACTTAAGATGAAGCGCTCGTGGTGTAGCATGATTAGCCGTTCTTAATCGATCGGCAAAGTTAAGCTACGTCTGTCTTGGTCGGTACCTGGATGGGTGACCGCCTAGTGGTATTTCAAATCGAGCGTTTCCGTGCTTCGGAAGGCACGTAAAGCCGTTGGTCCCGGTTATCACTTAATTGTGATAGTCGTTAAGCTAGTTGGATGCCTCCTAGGCGGCTTGAAAAATTCCAACAGTAGGTTGACCACTAGCCTACCTCCACCGATCCGCAGTGAGCACGCGCGGTGGAGTATCTGCCCATTCCCTTTCACCCTGATTTGTGAAAGGAGGCCTGTGCTCAGCAGTGGGACATTATAGGCTGATGATGATGATGATGATGAACGCTTTACTTAGATCTGCCGGTAATAAGCTCAGAAATTACTGTATATGAACACTGACACAGATTAAGTAATAAACAAAAACATACGTTCGTCTTGATTGGCCGCATTATAAGCAAGTTCCTCCTCATCTTCGAGCTGTTGCATCTTCAGTAGTTTCGATACTAGATCGCTGCCTTGAGTTGTAAGTAGCACCTGCACATTAATTATGTAATTAAACAAATAAATATAAAAGTTAGTATTAAAGTATTAGTAGTATGTTTTAGGGTCGGCAACGCGCGCGTGATACCCCTGGTGTTGCAAGCGTCCATAGGCTACGGTAACCGCTTACCATCAGGCGGGCCGTATGCTTGTTTGCCACCTAAGTGGTATAAATAAAAAATAAAAAGTATGTATAGCATTTAATATTTATATACCTTTTCAGCATTGTTGGGTAGGCCAAGCCAAGATGGCGTCTGCCTATCAGAGAGCTCCTCGATCCATTTGAGGAAGTGGTCGCGTCTGTTGCCATCCGGCATCGTGATGTGACGTTGGTTTCCTGTTGCCTATATTGAGTGTAAACATTTTATTATACGAAAATATATCTTTTACTAAAAGTGCTAAAGTATTGGACCTTTTCAATAATTTATAAGCATTGTAGAAAAAAATTACAATGTATTTGTAATTCCTTGTTATCGAACTTTCAGATTACTTTTACCGTCGAAAAAATAGGCCAGTCTAATTTATTGGAGGTTTTTTTTAATGCACGTTCCGGATGAGGACCAAAATGAAAAATATATAATGAAAAAACCGGCCAAGTGCGAGTCAGACTCGCGCACCGAGGGTTCCTTACAAACCTGTAGGTATATAAGTAGATGGTAGTATTGATATTAATATCAATTTATGACGTATTAAAAAAAAACTACTTACTAGATCTCGTTCAAACCAATTTTCGGTGGAAGTTTGCACCGTAATGTACATCATATATTCTTTATAGATTTATCATTCTCTTATTTTAGAAGTTACAGGGGGGGGGACACACATTTTACCACTTTGGAAGTGTCTCTCGCGCAAACTATTCAGTTTAGAAAAAAATGATATTAGAAACCTCAATATCATTTTTGAAGACCTATCCATAGACACCCCACACTTATGGGTTTGATGAAAAAAAAAAATTTTGAGTTTCAGTTCTAAGTATGGGGAACCCCCAAAATTTATTGTTTTTTTTTCTATTTTTGTGTGAAAATCTTAATGCGGTTCACAGAATACATCGACTTACCAAGTTTCAACATTATAGTTCTTATAGTTTCGGAAATAAATGGCTGTGACATACGGCGGACAGACAGACAGACAGACATGACGAATCTATAAGGGTTCCGTTTTTTGCCATTTGGCTACGGAACCCTAATAAACGTGGTGATGCAACGTGAAGGCATTTACTTTACAATTCACTTTACCTGTTCCAAAGTCAAAGTCAGTCAAATACCGTAGGCTTCTCTTCTGACAGGTGTCCTACGACACTCATTAGTTTTTGTACATTCCACTTACCCCATCAACATTAGCGACCAGTGCGAAGTCAGCCTCAAACGACTTGGGCGTGAACAACTTGCACAGGAAGGAGTGCAGCAATCTCTGGTCGAAGAGATTGTCGATCTTGCCACCGTAGATGCACTGAGAGAGTAGCGTTACTAACGCCTCCCATGGAACTTTCTCTGGGGGTAGGTTCGTGCGACCCTAAACATTTTAAGAGGGTTTAATGATATTAAATAAATACCAACCATTATAATAAACAACCTTGCCAACTGGCTCGAATAGTAAATGCAAATTCAAATAAATATTGTTACTGTTTTATACTTTTATGCTTTCTATTTACCTGATTTCTTATTAACGGTACTAAAAAATCCTTTATATGATTTAAAAAACTAGATTATGGTTTTGATGAAAATCAACTATATTTTAGCATTAAAATTAGCTGTTCCATTCGAAAGTTCAATACAACCAGAATTATAGAACCACACCTTTCTTTCAGTTCTTTCAGTCCCATATTAAAAGTTGTTTGTATTCATTTACTTTCAATTCAAACCTATTTTTTTATTAGTGGTAAAATAAATAACTGTATATAAAAAGTAAACAAGTTATATTTACCATAGCAGTGGCGTCGATCCAGGTGTCTAGAGTGTCGCACGCGACGCGCAGGTCGGACTCGTTGAACTCGTAGTACTTGGCCCAGCCCAGCGGCACGTAGCGGAGGCGCTCTTGTACAATACCTGAACCAATTAATTGCATTGTTTAATTATATGTGTTGTATCGTATAAGACACGCCTGTATATTTCACAGAAAAACCTTTTTTTTAAAACTATTTTCGCATTATTATGCGCCTTAAAGTCAAAGCCATTTATTCAAATTTCAAGGGGCACTTACGAAGGTCAAAGGTACTAGTAGAGTTACCACCAGTTCGGAAATCGGCCTTAAACGGAGAAGAACAGGCACGAAAACGAAACCCTTATTGGCTTTACATACCCATAATTTGGCTCATGCCAATAATAATCTTCATTATCCTCATATCATATTATTATTATGATAACAAGGAAACCTTTCTGTAGTTAAATTACTACGTATGTTTGTGATCAAAGCCAAAGGTATATTAAAAATTTCCGATCTTACCGTGGAACCACGCGAGTAAGAAGTAAAGTCTCGCACGTTCAGATGGTTGCTTCATCATACGAGCAGCCGGTACCTGCATACAGAATAAGATTGATATCTGAATTCTTTGGTTCTCAAACGTAGCAATAATTTAAATTTAAAGAACTTTGTTAGTTACAATTCTTACATAGGTATGTAGATAAAATGTGTGATCATACTCTAGGATTAATTTTCATATAGTTCACACACATATTCAAAGTCAAAGCCTTCACTTATTAAATTTAGGCCCTAGTAGGACACTTATGAAGGTCAAAGCTACTGAAGTTACCACCAGTTCGGAAGCCGGCCTTCAACTGACAAAAAAGGGCAAGAAATTCAGTAAGGTTACATTTTTTGGACATAATTTTATAAAATAAAATACGCAAGTATTCGTTTATGAATATCAGGATTAATGCAATTTCTCTTCCATCTCCAATATAACTCACAGTAGCAAAAGTCCTCAACAAATTAGCCCTGATGCCGGGCGGTGGTTCGAACACGAGCACTCTGCCGGCTCGCAGCAGGTTGACGGGCAGTTTGGGGCTGATCTCCGTGGTGAGGAACAGCCTGAAGTTGGGGTGAGGCTGCAGAGAGTGCAGCTTCTTCTCCAACTGGACCAGCCATACAGGTGCTAGGTGAACGTTCTTCAGCATCACCCACCTGCTCAAATATTATGCAACCGTTGTATCTTTTTCTTAAATTGAAGAACTAAATACTTTGTTAAGTGATAGGTTGTTGGTGTAACCCAGATAAGGTAATGTCTTATTTTATGGAAGTATTTTTTACCGTCCAGTTTTACAAGCAGTATTGATGGCTCTTTCAGCCTGGTTGAAGCCTTCTGCGGAACCGATAGCGATGCTCGACAGTGGCTTGTTCAACTCAGTTGCCATGTCGTCCACACGACCTAAAGAGAAAGAAAAGGTTTTCCACGATTATTTTGGAGCTAGGGATAAAAACGACTTCACCAATATACGGCCATCTAAGACAGTGCTGGTACTATTGACACCAATACCTAGAAATATACAAATGATTTGGAATAACTCCAATAATACTTGTCTCTTACCGCTAGCGTCATATCCAGGCACGGAGCACAGCAGTGCCGGTGTCGTAGCGTTCAGTTGTGTCTCAGTAATCGAAGCCAATTCCAGCTCAGTTTCAGCCTTGGACATGAATGCGCTGCCGAGTACAGCCGCCACTAATTGAGTCGCTGCAGCGATCACACGGTCTGGTCTGAACGCCTGTATGAATGAAAGTTTATTTTAACATAGGTTTACCAATAATGTGACCAATAAGCAAAAGGCCTTCTCTTCACACCCTTCTAGAAGAACCCCATGCTGTACTTCCTTGGGAAAACGAGAACGGGGATCTCATTTCACAAGTTGAGCGTCCGTGGAGGTGGTCGATGAGTGAATATACGGTATATTGTGTACCTGTATGAGCAGCAGCCGGTACATGGCGAGCGTGTGTGGCGCGGGCGGCGCGGCGGGCTCGCAGTCCCACAGCGTGGGCACGCACTGCTCCGGCGCCGCCTGCGACAGCCACGCCGGCAGCTCCGGCAGCTCGCCCGCCTTCGCCAGCAGACGGCGGAACGGACCCAGTCTACATCACAAACAATTTTATTATACAATATTTAGAAACGCATTTAAAGTCGAATATCGTACAGCAGCAGACGGTGGTAGCTGCCTATCTCAATCGATCGGCAAGTTAAGCTACCACCGTCGTGGTCGGTACCTGGATGGGTGACCGCCTAGTGGTATTTCAAATCGAGCGTTTCCGTGCTTCGGAAGGAACGTAAAGCCGTTGGTCCCGGTTATCACTTAATTGTGATAGTCGTTAAGCTTCTTGAAGGCCTTCTAGGCGGCTTGAAAACTCCAACACTAGCTTGACCACTAGTCTACCTCCACCGATCCGCAGTGGGCACGCGTGGTGGAGTATCTGCTCATTCCAGGAGGCCTGTGCTCAGCAGTGGGACATTATAGGCTAATGATGATGATGATGATCGTACAGCAAACGTATAACCAACTCAACTCAATGCACTCCTCACACTAGGGAGTGCGCCGCTCTTTTGTTCCTCATTTTTCGTGCAACTCTATTTGAATACGATAAAAACAAATTTTGCTCAAATAGTCTATAAAGGTTATAAAATAGTATTGGCACATACCTAGAGCTGAGTCTATCAGCGGCATCATGTTGGATGGGCGTGAGTGGTTCCAACGGCGCGGCATGCGACACGAACCCTTCCTTCCCGCGCAGGAACACGCCGAACGAACGGTCGAGCGTGTCTTCAGCGCCGGTGCCTTTGAGGTGGATGCGGCACAGGAGCAGGGCGAAGGTCAGCCGGTCCGTGTGCAGCATGCCGCGGGCTACGCGCTCGTACACCACCTGTGTTATACATTCAACTTGCTATGAGGTCGCTTTCCTTTATTACGGCCAATAAAGCCAGAAACCTAACTAATACTTATTATAAATGCGAAAGTGAGTTTGTTTGTTACGCCTTCACGCCTCAACTACTCAACGGATCATCATGAAATTTGGCATGCAGATAGCCTATGGTATGGAAAAGGACAAAGTATACTTCTTATCCCTGGAACGCGAGTGAAACCGCGGGGGACAGCTAGTTTATTTGATAAAAGAACAAGTTGGACGAGAAGAGAACTGCCAATTGGTTTGGTATATGCTTACATTTTCGGCTAAATAATACAGTGATAATGGTACAGATTCTGTTGTGAATCACACTTAGCAATTTTAATCACATCACATATCTTTCGTACAAACAATTGATGTAAGTTTTTTTTTATTGTTTAATCGATTACAGTTAAAAAGTTATTAAATAGATTATTTACCGTGAACAGTTCTTCAGTAATAATGTTGAGCCTAGACGTGTAGTCTGTGACCCCATTGAGCATCGGACATATGAGGACCGAGCTGAATATGTCCAGGAACATCTTGAGAGAATACTGGTACAGGAAGTGCACTTGATTCAGCGATTCCATCGTGAAGTAGATGCTGCTGCACGCCTAAGAATAAATAATCTTTATATCAGAATATCATTACGCTCGTCAACGAATTATTCATAGAACAATAGTTATACCTGCCCTGAAGTAAGAAAAACATAGACATTCATATAGGTACTCCATTTTGCTATTCAATTACGTTAAATCATGCGTTGGTAAATGCGAATGTACTTGTTTATCAAACAAGTAATTCTATCCATATATAAAAAAAAACAAGTTGTATTTTTGACTTACTTGAGACAGTGGCATATACTGTAGGCTGACTGTTTCGATTTCTGCAATAACTTTGTCGGTTTCCTCCACCTAAAGTAGAAATGAAATATTAAAACAGTTTTATGATATTTTTTGGGTTCTATGTTCTAACTGTAAAATAAAAGAATAATGATTAATGAAAGAAATTCTCATAAAGCTAACCTTTTGTCCGATATCATCTGCTTCTTTCTTGAGAGTTTCGAGCGTCGCGATGACAGAGTCGTCGTCCAAGATCTTGCCTTTAGCGTCGTTCAACGCTTGAAGCAAAGACTTCTCCAATTGACGTAGACGCAGGTGGAATTCACCTGTTTTATTGTTTCAAATTCATTAGAAAAATATAAAAAAAAAATGCGAAGCTCTTTTACGATCATTTTTGAAACAAAAGAGAGACATGAGCATGATTTTTAATATATCAAAAGATAAATTAAAGTTCACATTACCTTGCAGCTTAAGCAGATCCGATCGCTTAGTATCAATATCAGGTCTCTCCGCCTTGAGTACTCTGTGGAGACACTGCGACTGTAGCGACGAGCGTGTTACCGTGAAGTTAACGAACGTCACTCGAGAGCACATATCTGGCGGGAACTCTACAGTTGGGTCTCTGTTGGAGGGAAATAATTAATTATTATTAAGATAAGATATGTAGTTTATTAGTATCAAAGCCATGGTTTCACCCGCGTCTCCGCGATCTTAAGGTATCCCGAGATGAAAAGAATATAAAAATTTTCTTTGTGCTAAGTTTCATCGAAATCTGATTGTGTGTTTTGTTACCAACAAACAAACATTCGCATTTATAACAACAGACCATACAAATTCATATAATCCTCAGCTAAAATGTATGTTACATAACATGTTAGACAAAACATAAAGCAAGGATTAGTTTACTAGTATTTTAGTTGTATCATATTTCAAATAAATAGTATTATAACTTGCAAGGAAAGCTGGGTTCTTGCAACAAACAAAAAAATATTTTGGTTTACACTATTTACCTGGTGCTAAGGAAGATGACGAATGAGGGGCTAAGATCGATGTCCTGGTCCCCGAGGGTGATGAGCACTCGGCCGCCCGTTCGCCGCAGCTCGCGATTCAGTACCGGGTTCAATATGGGATCGTAGTTCTCTACATCCTAGGTGAAAAACATTTATTGTTCAGTATTAGCATTTGAAAGTGTTGGTGAACCGTATACCAATAAGCCTAGGAGAATTAGCATCTCCTAGGCTGGATACCCAAGCTTATGTACCAGTACTGCATAAGAGGCGCCCGCTGAGCAAAACACGCCGTAACACTTTGTTGATGGCATCTGTAGGCTTATTGGTCTGCGAGTTTGATCAGATCACACGGTTTTGCGTGGTGGAAGAGTAATTGGTATTACCAGCCTAGTTGGCTAACATCCTCAAGTTGATAATCTGTCGCCAAGCACCTAAGTGTGTACCGGCGGCTGTGCTTGTGCAGTTCCATCTAGGCTTTATGTGCTTACCACCTTCGGCCACATCATAAATATAAATAAATAAAAAAAAACTTCTGGTGTCTAACGTATGGCGAATGAATCCGCGTCTGCTTCTAATTGCATATCACAAATTGCTTGTTGTAAGGCTGCTAATTAATATAGATTTTTTACACACGGCCATCTGATACCAAACTAAGCAAAGCTGTACTAAAGAAACCAGATAGCTGATATGTAAGTATATAGTTAAATACATATTAAGACTGTGATCGAACAGACATGTTTCATGCACATAAATGCTTGTCCTAGTTGGGAATCGAACTTCACGCCGTCCAAGTTTCCTTTTTATTGGCACGTATTAGACGTCACAAGTGTCAGAAAGCAACAATTACAGTGTGATATTATAAATTCAATTCCTAAGTGCAGTGCGCATAGAATCCCATGAATTTATAGTGTCAATTTTAACCAGATATTTCGATGGAAAATTGCTAGTGCATAAATATAGCTATTATTGAAAGAGGATGTGCTCATTATTGCCAATATCTATAAATGACCAACATTACAAGGACCTGCATGTGCTAAAGTTGAAGATCACTTGCCGGAGCCAGACATAGAAGCAGACGTGGACTAATGTTATCATGTTAAGCATACAACATTGTGAAAAAGACGAGTGCTTAAACCTTTATTATTGTAATGAAATAAGGACGACTTTTCTTTAAAAACGTCAAAATGTGTTATGTGAGTAAAAAATGTCTGTAAACTCTCAATTTATCTCTTTCTAAGAAAAATCACATAAAATTCATCAAATTACTTCAATTGCTTGTTTCTTAGTGACTCGTAAATTACAATGGCAAAGAATATACTGACAGTTTTAAATATCTTCTATCTTTTGTCAGTAATGTTTGATTTTATACACTTCACATCTGTGACGTGAATAAAATCGAGCGATTTGCAACAGAATTCGTACCATTGTCACTTTTGTATTGTACACGAGGTCCTATTAAACAGTTTGTCAAACCTTGGTAAGGAACTCAGTCTCCACAACACATTTATTTAAGCACCTAATTGTATCTGGAGACATGTAATTTCTCATCTTAAAAAAACCTTATTACTATTAAGATAAAAGTAGCTATTTTGCTTGTGATTGACTCACCTGTACAAGCAACGGATTGCCGAAACGCAGCGCAGACTCCAAGTTCTTTCTAAAGGAGTCATCAAGGAACGATGTCTTAGTTATCTTGCGTTCTTTGAACTCTCGCATTATGAACTCTGTCGCTTGGCCGGAGGGGTCGATGATCAGCGGGTAGCGGTTGAAACGCTACAATAAAATATATATACCGTATTAAAACCAATATCGAACAATACTCTAGCTAGATTAAAGCTACATTAGTAATTCCGTGAGATTTCCTTGCATCACGTTATTAGGCTTACATTTAAGTCTTCGTCCAAAGTTATCTTATAAATCGTCCTAAAGTTTTTTTATAAAGAGTAAATCTTATATTGAACTAAATTGTTGATGAAGTTTAGTAAAAAAAATATTTAAGAAGATTAGAATTTCTATCTCAATAATTGAACTGTTTTATAAACAACTTAAACCGACTTCATAGTATACTAAGAAGTAATCAAATCCTGATCTGATGACAATGGGACCAAACGGGAAGTGTACCCTTCCAAACAAAAAAAGAATTCTAATAACTCTATTATTACACTTACCCTAAGCATAATAGCGTTCTCCACACAAAGTTCGTCAGTGGGTAGAGCATTAGCTTGCCAACGCAACCTCTCATCTGGGTTACTGAGGTATTCAGTCCGAGCGATATCCGCGCGATACTTGATGTTCGCCGCCGCTAAGTGAGCCGTCCAAGTTGAGAATAAGTTTTGACGATACTGTAATGAGATAAAAATAAATATATTTGTGTATTTTCAACATTTTATTGTGGGCAGTAAAGATGTGGCCGCTAATACATACAGATTCCATGTGCCAGTAATCCAGGTGGGTACTTTAAAATATCCTACTACGGTTCATCACCACAGCTAAATTTTATAGTAGAGAACGAACGAATGACCTTCGCCACGAATATAGCTTCTTTAGCTATTTTTATACCTATTTATTATATTTTTATTTTTAGATACCTAGCCTTATTGATTTCCTATACTGGTCGCTGACTCTTCTCTTTTAGTTTCTAAATATTTATTTATATGAATGAAAGTCTATTAATTATAAAATAATACTCACATGTTGATCAAAGTATCCACCATAGGCGATGAAAGCCGCAGAGAGCAACACATCGCCGACGATGGTGCTCATCTGTGAGCGGAACGTCTCCGAGCTAGATTCCCATCGTTCGCGCTCGATCACCAAGCTCTTCAATAGTGCTATTGATCTGTCCACCTAAACACATACGAGTTATATTGTGAACTTAGTAATGCTACTTAAATGTAACTATTTTTTTTGAAAAATACTTATTTACCTTTTAAAAGCCTGCACGGAAGCCTTTGGGCTTATCTACGTTATTGAGTTTTTTTTATTTTATACAACTTTAAGTCGGTAAACAAGCATATGACCCGCCCACGGTTACCGTAGCCATATGGACGCTTGCAACACAAGTAGCATCGCTCACGCCTTACCGACCTTTCCCCCCTCCCCTATAAGCTCTGGCGACCTTACTCACGCGCATGAACATAACTTTACACAACATAAAGTACGTATACGTTATTTGGCTGCGGTATTCTGTAAGTTGAATCAAGCTAAAGCTTTCTTCAATAAACAAAGCAAATCTAAAGTAGTATAACAAAGATTTTCCTGCATACATTACCTTGGCCTGCACATTCTCAAGATCAGTCTTGATGGCTTGCGCCTGACTGATGAGTTGAGCATACTCCTCCTTGTAAGAAGCGATAGATTTCTCTAACTGTGAAATCAGCTCGCGGACTCCATTACCAGCTGTCACGTTGGTCTGGGCTTGGTCTTCAAGTGCTTGGAGCTCGTTACGGAGGGGCTCTACGCGTTTCAACATGTCCGCGTATTCAATCTACAAGAATCATGAGTTTTAAAATGTCGAAATTTTTGAACAATAGATTGGTCATAATGAAGACAATTAACTCACCTGAGCTATAGCCCATTTGACCATAGGTCCGCAAGCCATACTAGCTCTATTGACCTTCTCAAAGTTGTAATCCGGATTGCTAAGGTAGCGAGTCTTCATCTTTTCGCGTACGTCGTCACTGACAGCATATAAATGTGATTAATATTCGACCAATTTATACAAAAAAAAGTTGAAATATACTGTACTTGTTTACGTGCTTTCCGTGCAATGCCAATGAACCATACCATTTCAATGAATGAAATTGGACCCTACCCCATAGAAATCCTTCAGTTTCATGCATTTCACAATCACTTTTTCCCAACTGCACCTTATTCTCTTACAAATAAAGGACGTCACTTACCAACACACAGCAAACAAAAGTCTAGTGGTCAACACCAATGCCTTTCGCTGTCCAGATATTGAAGACAAATTAGATAGCAAAAACAAACAAAAAAGTAAAACAAAAATAAAATAAGCCGGTAGTGACTTTGTAATGTAGAACTTATTTATTGGCAAAGACATTCATGCGTCTTGTATGTTGTATTGTATGGGTGTGGTGTATTATAAAATAAAGATATTGTATAATTGTGTTTTGGACACTTGAACAAATTATTTACAAATTACTTATATATTCAGGGGCTCGTTTATTAGTTTCTACATTATTTTAAGGTATTGTTTAGGTAATTGATTAACTTAATGCGATCAAAGTTCACTATCTAATACGGTGGATCATTAGACACCCATCACCACGAACATACCAGTCACCGGAGCATGCGCGTGCGCGATAATTAAAGCATTCAAATAAAGGAAAATCCTCAACATATCCTGAAAAGCATGCATCAAGCGTCATTAGGAATATTTACTGATCAAACGTAACATGCGAAATGTCAGTAACATTCCTAATAATGTACCACCACCAGACATAAAATAAAAGGGGGGATGAATAGGTGGGGTTGAAAACAAGCGGCGGTGCTCACGTTATGTCCTCGGTGGAGAAATTGGTGACGATGCTATTGATGAAGTTCTCGCGCATGATGACGGCGCGGATGGCCTTCCAATCCGTGGCGTTCTCTCCCAGAAGCAAGCAGATGGACTCCAAGGCGACCTTCACTAACGCCGGCGGGTTGCCCATCGACCTCACTTCCACCAAATGCTGCTTCTTTATAGATTTCACCGCTGTACAGTATAAATCGGTAGTTCGGCGACATCGGTCCCGGCGTCCGTCACCAGCACGAAGCGAGAGCGAGAGAGTACAAAAAAAGAGAGAAACAAAAAGGCATTTAGCTGCTTTCTGTGACACATGCGGCTGGCGTTATTATTGTACGTCTAACGTCGATTACAATTCGTGGCTACGTGCGGCTAGAGGTTAAAGTAAATTGACGATCGTTTTGACATAACATTGGATTAAAAACGTAATATTGAAACAAAATAATTATAGGAATAAAACGAAAGACAATTTTCAAAGTTCCTCGGTCGCTCTGGTATAAAAAGTTTATAAAGACAAACTGTTAAAACTTCTGTTAAAACGTATGGTTAATAATAATTTTAATCACGACGATGCTTAGCGGGGTTAGTCACGTATATTCACGGTTTATTAGTGTGCCTTACATAGATGCCATTTTACATTAATTACATACAATTTTCATTATTATTAATAACAACAGTCACATAATGCAAGCGAGCCTAGCATATTTACAACAACAAATTTATCTATTTATATTCATTCCTTACAACAATATAAAAATATAATAAATAACTATTACAATGCATACAAAATATTTAGGAATGGTGTGGTTGCTAACAAAATATATTGAATTAAATTTCAATGCATTACATAACATCCAAATTACAATATAAATGTTTTTGCCAATAAATGTAAACTAACAAAATATAACTATCAGTTGCTATCTAAAATGTTGTTCTATTGATACATTCATAGATTAATTTAATGTCGAATGGAAATGACATATCACACACATATTCGAATACTGTATCTGTAATATTCCTTCTCAATGATATGTCAACTCCATCTTCAAAACAACATAGCAACTAACGTGATATTCTCAGTCTCGAAGTTAACAATGGTTGATATGAAGTTGTCCTTCATGACGACGGATCGGATGCCCTTCCAAGTGTCTCCCTTTTCCCCGAGGAGTGTGCAGATCGACTCGAGCGCCATCTTGACGACCGACGGCGGATTAGCCATGGACCGCACTTCGACCAACTGTTGTTTCTTGATAGACCGCACCGCTGTTTTGGATTCGCTCGATTTAATACTAGGTGTTTGCATAGGCAGATATTTATATACTTTCGCGGTTGAATTGTTTTAACTTTGTACAGTGTTTGGTTAATCTTCAATATTTGAGGTTGAAATTTCTGACTATGCAAACATTTATGATCATAAAATTAAAGTAATAATAAATAATCATATTACCAACATTCATCATGTTACTTGAGACCTTGAAACATAACATCAAATCGTTTATATTTATTTATATTATATATTTTTTTATCTAGATAACAGAGAATCATCGTTGTGAAGTAACCAGACGAATGTTTCAGTAAAAATACATACATTACGAAAAAATGTGAATATTTTGTAGGCATCTTTATATTGTGACTGTCGATGTCGGTCTGCGATCAAAATGTTATATCAAACTACAGGTGATGTTAAACAGACGAAAAGGAATACATGTTTTGGATAAACTCATTTACCCTTTCTAGGTACACATAATTATCAAATAATACGCAAATAAGGCAAGAATGAAAAGCATATGAAGCAAAATCCAAACCGTTTTGAGCCTCGATTACAGCTGGCTCCACTTGCGCCAAGTCGGCCATTACATCCCTGCGCTTGTCTTCTATCTCCCTCGTTTGTTTCTCTAGAGCAACCTATATTCAACGTAAATTAACCTTTATTACAATATATGTAAGGTGGATTGAGTGTAATTTGGAATTTTGGCCAAGTTTCAGACCTGAATCTCCTGACTTTCGACCTTCTTCTTTTCAGCCTCCTGTTGGTCTTTCACCATTTGACGAAGTTTGGCATTTGCTGCCTCATTCTTAGCTTGTAGTTCCTGCGAAACAACAACATTAGCACGTATCTGTTACTATCAAAATGTTAAAGGGTGAGTGCAATGCTAGTATTTTTTTTCCCATATATCGTTAAAATTATACGATTAATCAGAGATACAGAGAGAAATGGGCTGTCAATATAAGAGACACTATTGCACGAAAAGTTACCTGTGATTTAACAGCAAGACTCTTCTGCATCTCCTCGACCTGTTCGACGGTCTCTGCGATCTTGCCCAGCCCTACGTTCAAGTGCAACTGCTGCTCCTCGAGGTCCGCGCGTTTCTCCGCATATAACTTCACCATTTGCTGGATGAAGTCTAGGTAGTGTCTGAAAGAAAATTGTATATTATTGTTAAATCCATATCGTGTTGTTGCTGTGCGTTGTACATTTTGAATTTCCTATTCTAGATACATATTTAAATGCTGTATAAATAGGTGAGAGGACGTCATGTTGATTAAAAGTAAAATATAGACCTATTTTTGTAGTGGTATTTTTGAGCAGATAACAGTAAAAGATTTTTTATATCAAATCAGATTACTATTGAAAAAAAAAAACAGATCAATTCATAGATATTGCACGAACCTTGAGCCTACCAAGTTGCTTTTGCCTCAATCATGAGTATATGCATTAGTTAGCTAACTTTCGTAGCTTGCCTAATTAGCTCCTAAAATATGTTTTATGCCTACAAACGAGAGCGATGACGGCATCTGAACGACAAAATTAAGAGATACAAAGCGCACCACGTACTCCGCGCTACAAGCCCATGCACGAGGTGAACTAAGTGATAGACCGAGCGAGCGAGCGCGAAGCGTTCCCGTTTCAGATGTCCGGCTGTTCTCTACAGGTCTCATTGTCAACTAATTCTCGTGTGGGAGTGTGTGTATGTGGGGGTGTGTGTGTGTGTGTGTACCTGGGTGTAATGGCCATGGTTCTGTTGGCTCTCTTGGCGAGCCTGGCGTTGGCGCGGTGCAGCGTCTGGTGCACGTAGACGCAGGCGTTGACGACGGCCTCGCGGTGCGGCGGGCGCGCGCCCACCTCGCCGCACGCCGCCGGGAACTGCTCCGGCGCCACGTACTCCGCGCTCTCCAGGTCCATGCGCGACGTGAACTCTTTACCCACCTATACATACGATACGAGGACCACTCATTACGTTCACTGATTTTTTATATTCACATCTAATTCGAAAAACAAGCATACAGCCCGCCTGACTGCAACTGATTACCGTGGCTTATAAACGCTTGCAACACCAGGCCTATTAGGATCCGTTCATACAGACCGGCTCGGGGAGGATTTTTATCCAGTTTAAAATAGAGATTTGGATGATTGAAATAAGGTTTATTTTAACATTTCATTTCTTTCACGACTTGGTCGGCTTCGGCCGGTTCCAAGCGTATAAACCGCGCCGGTCTGTGTGAAAAGAAGAGCGCCCTCCGATGCTTTCCAAGCCGGTGTGAAAGGACACTTAATCGCACGTTACCGACTCTGTAAAAATCTCTTCTAACTCAGAAGAAGGGTAAAAAGGATTCGTTGTGCCGGTTGTATATAAAAGTTATTATCACCACGATATTACGAATGACCACATAATTATATTTTGGATAAACAATCAAAAAAACACAATTCTCACGGTACTGATTCACGGGCAAGTGGGGTAAATGAGTAAAAAGTTCCACATTTACATGAAGTTTTTGGAATATTACTGCAACTAAAATGCATTTTTAATAATATTACTTACTTGGAACAAAGCACCGTCACTCCAATCGCCGAACCAGTTGAGCACACAACGGTTGAAGAGAGCGGGCGACGTCGCCGCGCGGTCCTTCAGACCCTCCGATGACGGGTTCATTGTGAAAACCACGTGCAAGTTGCGCATTACTTGACCCGTGAACCTGACGACAAACATTTATTAATAAGAACAGTACGAAACAATCAGAACACATTGGTCATTAGGTATTGGGCTCATCTGTCATTTACATAAGATCGCCAGGAAAGTTATTGACTTCTCTAAAGCGACGTTGATGTATGACGCTAATTAAACACCTAAACTTACCATTTGTATAGTTCATCGTTTGAGTCCAACATTAATCCTTCTCTCTGTGCGCCTTCCTTACATTGTGTCATTAGAGCAGCAAATTCATCACCTTCGAATAAGCCAGGCACCTGAAATAATAAAGCAATTACATATACTACTTCCAAAAATTCTGTCCTAGTGTACATCCACTAGGACAGAATTTTTATCATCATAAAAGGAATCAATATTCAAGATTTTAAGTTTCCAACTCCAGAAGAAGATGGGTAGTTCCCATTTCAAAGTGATGGGAATCATGCAGCTGAACTAAACAAATGATAATCTTACCTCGCCGTTAGCCAACAGCGTGTTCATTCTCTCAAGGAAGCCACTGTCGAGTACATTGGACTCGTCCAGAATGAAGGCCACCTTCTCATCGCGGCATCCAGCCCGACGCAGCACTGAACGTAGGTCCTCGTCGAAGTCAGCACCCGTGTATTTGTTGTGCACCTTAATGGTAATGATATAAGGGTTAATATTGGGTGATCGTTTTTATAAAGAAAAACTGAATGATTTTAGGTGATCCAAAGATTGAATGAATGAATTATATTATTATTTGCCAGAAAATAGGTTGGTTCATTCAGCTGCTTTCCATTATTTGCATAAAATTCACTATGTTCAACCTTACAATCGTGATATATTTAAATTAAAAAAAAAATACAACATAATCTACTACACATTGGTACAAATAAATTCAAGACTATAAGACATTAAAATTTCGAATAGGGAGTATCCTACGAATATCTTCCCGAGGCCCAAGCTCCCCTCTAAAGACAATCAGAAAGACTCAATTCTATTTTATAGGTGTACGTAGTATATTAACTATGTGATATCAGTAATTCCCTTTTCTGCCCTTGGGTACCCCTATTTCTATGTAAACTAAGCCATTGATACCTTGATCTGGAAGATGCTAAGTCCATTCATCCATGCGACGAAGCGACTGAGCGTAGTTTTACCAGCACCGGACACTCCGATGAGCAACAGATGTCCTTGCGGCTGCCGGAAGATACGGTCGATACGAAGCACGTGATCCAACACTTCGTCGAATAGTACTAGTGGGACGTCCAGTTCCTCTTCGTAGAATACCTACAATTATTACAATATATGAATCTATTTATTGAAAGCCCTTACAAAATAAAAGAATAAAAAAAAAAAAAAAATATGCGTGTGGGGTTTATTTGTATTGATAACTGGGCCCATAGTTATATAGGAGAAAGTATGAAACCGAATGTTAAACATTTGTCCATTATTGGATATTATTATTAATGGTCAAAAATGCTAGTAAAATATCAATCTTATTTTTATACCACCAAAGTAAATAGATTATTTCTTCTTTAATTAAATTGATAACTAAAGCAATAATTGTAAGTTATCTTACCTTCAATCGGGCTTTGACGTATTCACGCAGTTGGTCTCTTTGTACTGGTACATAGTCTTTGCTTAGCCAGTTGCTGTATAGTATAGGACGCGCAAGCGCTTGTTCTCTATTTATACCTGAAATAAGGTTTATTTTTGCAATTCAATGTAAAGGGACGTTTTGTACATTTATGGACAAATAATTGGTAATACAGTTTTGTTATTACCTGGGAAGAATCTCATAGCAACGTTGTCAATATTTTCATCGGTCCATTGTCTTTCCGAGTCATCAACCAAACGATCTTGGAAGAGACGGAGCGCTTCGTGCGCCCAGAGTCTCACTAGCCCTTCAACCGTTAGGTTATCTAGAGGCCTGTGGAATAAACATATCATGTCAATATCATTGGCTATTTTTTTACGAGATACTATTAAAATGTTGGTTTTATGTTTTTGAACTAATGGATTGCCATAGGAATTAACTAAACGAGGGAAATCTCCTGAAAAGAGAAGCCATCGCTCAAAAGTGGAAAAATAAGGGTTCATGAGTCGGAGCTCATCAAGTTTATGCACTAGTACTGCATAACAGACGCCTCGCTGACCATCCATCCATGAAAAACTTTTACTATGGTACCACATCTGAAATCTCGATAAAAAAACGATAACAAAAGCGATATGTGAGAGTTGGTCACATAGTTATTCATAATGATGAGTACAAGATCCCCATTATAATATGGTTAGAGGTTGAAAAGTAGCTGTGTATATGAAACATTAGTAATACCTGATAGCCTCGCATATGCCTCGAACCCATCTGGTCATCTCTCTAGGCGAGTACACGTAGTGGGGCTGCATGTCCTGCGTGAATCGTTCCTGCGACGCGAGGTACAGTTTGACCATCGCCTGAGTTAGAGGTTCCGCGAACCCGCGCAGCGCAGGTTGCATGCGTAGCATCGCGCGCGTGAATGTGCCGTAGATCTGTTTACAATTTTCTCTATGATATTTGGTGAATCGATATCGAAAAACAAACACAAAAAGAAAAACATTGTGTCATGTTAATTTACGGCGGCGACCGCGCTTTTGAGTTCCGGCTTATCAGTTTCCACGCCCCACGAGCTAAAAGGTAGCCGTTGCGATATTTGTCACGCGGAGAGGACCATGCGCTGATTGTATAATTTATGATTCATGAAAATTATTACCTTTACGTTTGGAATAGATACTTGTTTCTTTTTTATAATAATATGTGTATGGATATAGGATATAATTATATGTTCCTGAATGTCCCAATACATTGTTCTATTTGAATATTATTATCTAAATACCTGTTCGAGCGACATCTCCCCGGGGTAGTCGACGTATATGACGGGCACGTGGCGCAGCAGGCGGTGCGAGAGCGGCTTGCGGCCGGGGTCGGTGGGCGGGTTGCACGCGCCCACGAACTGGATGCGCTCTAGGTGCACCCATGAGTGATCTGCAAAATAATGCTATATTATAAATACATAATGCATTTTATCATGAAATTGATTTTTAGGGGACTCTATTACTAAGACTCTGCTGTCCATCCGTCGCGAGAGAAGAAAGAGACGCGAGGCGTTTTATTGTGATTTGCAATCACCGTTATCAGTGTTCAATACGCTGAAACCTATTGACTCCCTATTGGTTCTTTTAATTGTGATTTGAGGAACTAAAATATATATCTAATAATATTATAAAGGCCATATGTTAAACTTACCGCTAGCTCTATAGAAGCCCTTATGCTCGAGGAGTTGCCTTAGGAAGGAGATGACACGCTGCGTGCCGTACTGATCCATGTCTGGCAAGTTGATCTCGTCGCAGAACAGCACCAGCCATTTGCCGAGCTACATACAACGAGTGATTATTTAATAAATATAATAATAATGGGTTGCCTGGAAGAAAACGCTTTGGCGACAAGCCCGCCTGTTAGTAAGCTCTTATGAGTAGAAAATGTTGAAGTTGTCACTGGCAGACAGTAAATGCAATACCTTCAAGTTTAATTGTATTTCTGGTAACTAAATGTTCAAAAACCTTTTCATATTCAACAGTTTCAGTCGGTGGTGTGTATACCTAGGTATATAGTATATGCAAGTGGGCGGTTCGATGGGAAATATAGTCAAAATCATACCTGAACTGGTGCAAGTACAACGCCATTGGGCGTCTTCCTGTACTCGCAATAGTGGTCGAAGGTCTTCAGCAGTAATTCAGGAGTAGTGGCTGAGGAGAAGTTCAAGCCGACCACTTCCATGTCAGGGAGAGCTCGCAGGGCTGAGAATAGGGTCATAGTCTTGCCGGAACCGGGCGGGCCGCAGAGCACTAATACAAATATTATGACGTTAGCAAATAGCATCTGATCTAAAATCTATAACATGAAATGGAAACTTTTACACCTTATTCCTAATACAAAGTCCCAGATGACGTTCAAGAATTTCATAAAACAGTGGAATTAAAATCTTTTTAATAAGATTCAGCTATAATCATCAAACAATAAACTATTAATTTCATAGATGGACCAATTTATTTTTTGGACAGTGACCTTTAGTAATATATTAAGATTTTGGCATCATATGGGACTCTATTTGACTGTATTTGAGTTCGATGAAAGAGATGTGATACGAATATTAGAACCTGTGAAATTTCAACTCTAAGCTTTCTTTCCTTTGTTCATTTACGGGGTCCATTCTCCTTTTGAAAGTCCATAGAATCAGTTTGAGATAGTCATAATCACTTTCGCATTTAACATTTGAGTAAGGAATTGATCCAAGTATAAAAGGAGATGATATAGTGATGACATCTGGAAGAATTAGTACCGATCCCAAAATTTTGTCACAACTATCTTTATGCTGCTTTACTTCTATACGATCCCAAGACCAATAGACCATATTATAATTTAAGTCTTACCAAGCGGCTTATGTTCAGCGAGCCAAGTATAGAGAAGGGCCTCATGTCTGACAGTATCAAGTGTAGGCACAACCACATCGGGCGCCGCCACTTTGTGCGTCTCAACTTCTATTTGTGGCACCTTTGCTGACCATGGCACCCATTCACCGGTTATGCTCACCTGTTTAAAGTATCAATGATTTAATATCGTTCTCTTATTTAATTAAGGGCACATCACAACGACCTTATACAAGTTAGCGACATACGGACAAAATGTTTTGCACCCTCATTCATAATGCGGACGCCAAGGAGAGGAACTTGCTTCGGGCGTCTGTTTCCTTACTCATACAACCAAGGTACTTTGAAGACGAGAGTGAATAAGTTTCTTCTGGGCAAGTGTGCTCAATCATCGACTTGGTCATCGACTTTTATGGGCTTGTCTGGACCCCAGAATTATTATACATCTGTTGGGATGTGTACGAGTATTTATGAAGAGATTGTGACCATTTAAGTGAAAAGATTGAAAACATACCTCGAAGTCAATGATGTGTTGGTTGGCACCACAGTTTGGCAGCAACATGGTACTTGCTGATCTTATAAAGTCACCGAGTTCGTTACGATCCTTCAATTTAGCGTCACCAGCAAACGACCAGAGTAAAGAATAAACAAGCCATTTTGGCACATAAGCCTCTAACTGTTCATTGGTTACGGGGAAGTCGGGATGCTGTCGGTTGTAGCCTAGAATGTTCCTAAAAATAAAGAATGTAGGTTAATTGATGAGAACAACATGTTCAACATAACGTAGTTGAGTTCATATCTACTTTATTACAAGTGAATTAAAGTTTAAATTTGCTTGTTCATCAAACACTATGTAAACTCTTGAAATCCAGCATTGCAGACACAGCAATCAATAATATTTATCGGCTGGTTTGTGACATTTAGCATTTCTAAGTATCAGTTGTTTAATAAATAAAATAAAACATGTTTTGTTACCTCACACCACGGTTGAGCATAGAATGCAACGACGACAAAGCCCTATGGCGAGTGAAGTCCATGATATGATCCAGGGAAACAGCACGTTCTAGACATTTTACTACGAGACCATCGCCGAAGAACAGGGGTTGAAGGATCGAGGCTACGTCACGTTGTGTCTAATAGAAAATAAAAAAAATTACATATCGATAACTGTATAGTCGCGAAGATATGGGATCCATTTCTTAGAAATGATCAAAGAACGCTAATACATATGAGAGGAGTTGGCCCTAGAAACGTCAGTGCAAATTGAGTGGTCAATACCAATCTACATGCAAACATTTTAGCTTTTAAGGTTATAGGTTTGCTGTACGATATTCAACCTTAAATTGGCCCTAAATTAAATCTGGATTTCTTTTCTCAATGTTGAATGTTACCTGCAAAGCCGGTGACAAAATATTTTCAGTTGCGTTCTGATCACCGCCAGCAGATGGCGCGGCCATAACAATACTGAACGAGTCTTCTTCGCCATCTTCTAGTGGAATATTTCTCAACCTAGGTAAATAAAAATACAATTAAACCACTGTTAATCATACATAATATGAAATAGTAAATAAATATGTATTTACCTCATAAGGTAATTCTCGAAGATCATTTCAGTGGTGAGGACATCTTGCGAGAACCACACCATACCACAACGCGATACCGTTGCAAGAGTCGCGTATTTTAGGTCTTGTACCTACGGAATAAAAGTTAAATTACTACCTAGTGTCAATCAAAAAGGTTTTCAAATAAAATATGTGAGACAAATGACGTTTAATAAGAGGGACTAAAAGATACTTACAGCGAGTACCTGAATGAATTGCTATGGGCTTACTCCCTTAAAATATTATGGCAAGTAAAAGTGGATATTCCAATTGCTACTTGAGATTACTGACACCAAATTGGTGAGATAGAAGATGATTCTTACCTCAAACATAACCCGCACGTTAGGCGGCAGAGACAATCGTTCACCGTTTGGCAATGTGAGTAGCTTATTGTCGTCAAGTACCGAGTTCAAGTTCTCAACCCACTCGGGATCCACGTCACCGTCGAATATGATCCATTGACGCTTGTTGATCTCGCCGCGGACGTTGTCGATAATTTTCCTAAGAAATTATTGTATTTACTTTGTCTGACTGTCAATCAGGGACCCAATTCTACAATGCGGCATCAATGTCACATGAGAAATTTTTCGAAAAACACGGCGGATATCTTAGAATTTGTATACATTTTGACAGAAGTTGGCCATGTTTATGGCCAATCGAGAATCAGGAGCCAGCATAATACATTTTGTTAAATTATTTGTCACAAAATGGAGTTTTCTTTTTGAAATTTTCTAATGTAAGAATATGATAACTATTAACTGTAAAATATTTCTTACCTCAAAATATGAGTGAAGAGACCATCAGTCCATTCGCGTGTGTTCGGGTCAAGTACACCGTACAGTGTTTCCTTTGACATCGCCTTCGGGTCTATCACATGCGCCACACCTTCTACGCCTTCGAACCTACAAGAGTATTTGTGAAATCAAATATGTATCTTAACCATTTCTATGTACTGGCTAAGATAATGAAGCTTCATCTCTACTAAATGAAGCGCCAGACATTATGTACATTTTTATAATGCTGTCTTCTTCTCTCTCCGTCACATGTGTCTTGTTTTCAACCTTACATAAAAGAGTTTGTAATAAATAATCCCTTCAAGTTTCCTTTGAATATTTGATTTAATATTTACCTTTCTAAAGCTTTCAATAGCACTCGCCAGGCGGTAGACTTCCCACTTCCAGAGGGACCGACCATCATCAGACCATGGTTCAATTTGCAGATTTGGTACAATTGAAGGACCTGTATTCACATCATATCATTTTAGTATCACTTTTAAATTCATATTCCCAGTTATAAAAATAGCTGGGATTAACGCCATAGAAAATATATCACAGGAAAAAGATGCTACGGCACAGACAGTTAGCACAGTTGAAAGTCTGTTGATAAAATAACTTGTGCTGTGATAGGTTTTTTTAATCTACAACCACAGACTAAATAACAAAAATACGTAAATAGGAAGCTGTAAGCCAATGAATTAACTTTGATTCAATATCTTTATACGTTTCACTGTAAGGTGTGCTGAATTGAAATGAAAACATTTATTAAGCTATGTGAAAGGACACTATGAGACTGGTGCACAAATACATTAGGATGTTTCAAACAAACCATCTGGTTTATATATATATGGACGAATACATTTTGAGAAAATCTGGCACGCATAGATTTCAGCAGAAAAGATTCTGCCTGTATTATATTTCATAATTTCAATCAACGGATTTAAGAGAAAATCAATGTATAAATAATAATATTTATGTCTTCATATCTATACTTGTTACTAGATTCATATTTTTTTCAATTTCCTTACTCATATAATTTGATCTTTCTATCTGAATGGGACTTATAATTTATACCCTTAAACGCATGGAAGAAGTGCTGAAAACATAACACACACAGTGACAAAGACAGTGCAGTGTAAAGACACAGATACAGAGTAGTCAGTAGAGACGGATGGCCATGAATGCCTACACCCACGCTCACACAGAGGTGACTGACCTTCTCGATCCATGTGCTGTGTTCCGCGCGCGAAGACGCGCTGCGCCTCTACGTGCCGTTAGCGGGTTAGCATGGAAACGCATACTCATTCACACTCACGTACTCACGTTATATGGTACTCATATTTTTTTATGCTGAGACAGATTTACTGACAGTATTTTCAGTACCTATACTTCATAACATTTAAATGTTGTGATTCTAATGCTAGGGCTTCACCTGCGTGTCGCTTAACGTCCAATTATCGGAATAATTAACGTGCATTAAATGGGTGGCCACACTTTCATTTGACGTTTGAGTTTACCCGAGCTATTGCCTAACGCCATTAGAAAATTTGCGCGCTAACACCCTGCCATATCGGCAAATTGTATTCAATTAAACACAAATAAGTGCCTGCATATCAAATGTACAAGAAAGAATAAAATTATCCCATCCAGCTACCACATAAATGGAGTTCAAATTCAAGAAGTTAGTAATGTTAAAGACTTAGGAGTGACGCTTGATCAAAAACTGACATTTGGAATACACATGGAGAATATAATTAAAAAAGCCTCTAAAATGTTAGGATTTGTTATTCGGGTTTGCAAAGATTTTCGTTGCCCTAAAAGAAAAATTCTGTTATTTAATTGTCTTGTCAGGAGCACTCTCGAGTACTGCTGTGTAGTTTGGCGCCCGCATTTTGCAATTCATTCCCTTAGAATAGAGCGGATACAAAAGCGGTTTTTATACCATCTTATATTTTCGACGGGTAAAGCCAAAACAATTAAGAGTTACAAAGAAAGTCTTGAGCTCTTTAAAATATTACCTCTTTCCAAACGCAGGGATATGTTGGATTTAGTTTTCCTTTTTAAGGTTTTGCGAGGTATGATTGATAGTCCCCAGATTTTGGAACGAATTAATTTTAGGGTTCCCGCACGTTATCCGCGACATCACATCACACCGCTTGTGCCACCTTTTCGTAGAACGGTGTTAGGAGCTAATTCACCCATACCTAGATTGTGCAGGCTTTACAACAGTGTCAGTTCAACTGCGGACGTACACAACGATTCTATAGCAAAATATCGTAGAGGTATAAATGTTGCTCTAGAGTTTAATTAATAACTTTTTCCTTGGTTTAAATTCTTGTTTTTTTTTTTTTTATGTTTCCTGTAATTTTAGTCTTTTAAATATCTTTCGTTAATTATTGTCATCATATTTTTTTTATTTAGTTTTTGATATTGTCTTTATTATTTGCATGTTATGCTTACTTATAATTAGTTGTACATAATAGATTAAGGCTTCTAAAATAATTGTAATTAATGTATGAAAATTGTGTAACAACTGTTAGTTTGCTTAATAAATAAATAAAAAAAAAAAAAACTGCTAATGGCATTACACGCAGGTGAAGCCCTATCATAATAATGTAAGGTAAAGCTGCGAAGTCAAATGTAGCTTCTGTAAATGTTAAAGTTTACATCTTTGAATTACCTACTGACGGTATGATGCTGTCTCAACATAAAATATTATGATGTAAAAGCATATAAGTTATTATGTTATCGATATTATTGCATGAATTAATTTTATTATATTGTAAGTTAAATATTATAATAATATGTATTTAAATCAATATATTACTTGCATAAAATATAATATGCCATCACCTTCACGGTTACGATGATCTATGATTGTGTAATTTTAAAACAAAGTGCATACGGAATCCACATATTGATTCAAAGTGCATGACATGTTCACTGAATATTAATGGTTGATGCAAAAGTTTGCTATCTCCAAATTTTAATTATTCTAGCTGTTATTTCCTTGACCAAATAAATTTAGTTATCCCGCAAATAAAAATAATATAGCAACCATTTTTACTTGTAGTTGAATATACAAACATACCTTTTCCATCCATGTGGAGCCTTGTTCGTCTCCTTCGCCGCAAACTAAGAACTCTTCGGCGCATACTGCACGGATTTCATTTTTCAGACCTTTGGAAATTCAAGCAAAGCTATTACCATCTCATTCATAGCAAAAAGAAGGTTTATAAAAGGTAGTTAACAATAGTTGCACCCTGCAATTTGCGTAGATTTAAAATTAAAAAAGTAATCTAGACTTTTCCTCAAAGTTTTAACAGTAACCGTTATACAAGTTTAGTAATTCAAACAGCATTTTATTAATTAAAATTTTAGTCTCTACGATATTGGGATAGAGTTAAAAATAGAATAAATAAAGTACCTGTCATTTCAGCTCTTGTGTATCCAACATTGGGGAACACATCGTTCAGCAGTGAGAACAGCAGGGGGATATCTTCGGCGACTAGTTTGGGCACCATGGTCTCGCACACTGATTGAATCAGGATGTCTTGTTCAGGTAGAGATTCCGCTATGGATGCTTCATCTGGCACTTCTGTGCCACGTTCTACTAGGTTCTCCTGTAAATAATATTATTTTGTTACAAAATGAACAGGATGCGTTTTTATTCAATGTACCACAAAATACAGAAGGCTCATTCCCTAATAAAATAGTGTTTAGGTACGAAATTATACCTATAAAAGCTATTCTTTCTATCTGATAACTCCGTAATAGCATGATCATACATCCATGCTCGCAGCGCAGGCCTAAAGGTAATTTTAAAATTATTTCAATGTAAAATTACTAATAAATATTACCTTGATCTTCTGTATGCGGTCACGTTTGACGTTACCAGCCGACACGAGCACAGACTTGAGGGCACGAAGACCGAAGTCGTAGTGAGACTGGTTCGACAGTTGTTCGTCGCAAAGTCTGTTAATTATACGAAATTCATGATATTTGCTATACTTACATCTTTCTAAGTAACATTGGGTATTAATAAAATACACGTTATAAATATTACAAGTTCGTAAACAAAATTAACTTGAGAAGGTATTTTTTTTTTAAAGTAAGTTTATAATGTTTCGCTAAATATTACTTACTTGAAGAACGGCACAATCTTGCAGGCCAGCTTCTCAGCAGTTCTAAAACCTTGACTGAACAACATCACCTCGGCGATGAGCTGCCTATCTGGCGTGGTCATGGCCAAGCTACGGAACAGTTTCTTCAAGTTGTCTGGTAAGTTGGACCGACCAGCGTAACCAGGGTTCATTGTTATGAAGATCGCCATATCTTGACTCACCCGGACTTGCTTCCCCACCAGCTCGACAGTTATAGATTTACCTGGAATTATTCCAAGTCAGTTTTTTTACTCTGGTATATTATTACTGTATGTGCATAGCAATAGTATTACAAAAAATCATGACGTAGTAATAACACATCGAGGAAAAATAGATCTTACGAGCAGTCATACCGCGAGATCCAAATCCGCTAACTCGTAAGTCTCTGTCAACTTACAAATAGTATCGCCCAATCAATGGATCTAAATGTTTCGTGTGTCCTGTACTTAGCCAATCAGAGCGCGATTTTAAACAAAACGAACGTCATTGCGCTTCATTGGGTAATGTGGAAACGTAACTTACTAGTTTTATCTCCTTCCTGGTGAGTCTTAAGCGCTTCTTGTATGGTCTGAACCTGCTGCGATACAGCCGAGAGCATTCTCTCTTCGAGGCGATTGAACTCATCGAAACAACCCCACGCGCCCACCTGTTAGATAACGAACTTTATTGTTTGGAACAGGGGTACAAATAATGTATGACTCGTGATGACAAGCATAAATATAAAACGTTCACATACCTGGCAAAGACCGACGAAGATTCTGCCCATGGCTTGGAAGTCGAATGTCTCGTCGCAGTTGAATACCAGAACGAATCTACCTAGTTGGTTGCCGAGAGCTTTCACGGATTCTGTCTTACCAGTACCGGCGGGGCCTAAAAGGAAAAAAAAGCGTTTGTGTGATATTTTAATTTGATTTGCTACTATTATTTTTTTTTCTCTGCTTACAGATCTATATTAAATAACACGAAAATATATGCATAAAGGTAGAATATATTATAGTATGCTGCAGAAATCTGTCCGCAATAAATTAAAACACTGTCTCTTAATCGGGTAACTTATATCTTAAAAGAAAAACAGAGTAGTAAGAGTCATCAATTAATAAGTTATTTAGTACAAAGTAGCTGCCTCTACGAGTTATATTACGTGAATTTTTGGTAATAAAAATCACATACCAAATGGTGATCCTCCAAGCCTGGCTTCTAAGGCCTGGGTCATGGTCAAGTAGCAGCGGTCAGTTAGTGGAGTTTGTACCAAACGGTCTTGTACACCGAGGTACTCAAAACCGTAGAGGAATTTAGCATTAGCCATGTGAATGGTCAATTGTTGCAGTACCTGTTGAAAGAAGTAAGCATGATTTGAAAAATTGTATTCTACATACAGAACAGAATTCGAAATAGCAGATACATAACTGGACATCAAAAATACTTATATAATTTCCATGGTAACTTACATCATTGTTCCTTGGGTCGAAGTAGAATCTCATTTCGCATAACCACTCGAAGGAGCGAGCACTGTTCACGTCAGACGCGATCAGCCGACGGGTGACCGTACGTTTGTGGACGAATTCATTGATCTGACAAATGAAAATAACATCATTATAATTTGATTACTGACAGTATACAAATAAGGTTGTTTTTCGAATGACTCACCAAGTGTTCAAGCTTCCTTCTCCTTAACGGCGGTTGTTCCTGCAATACCGAGTCAGCGAGAATGTTCAGCATATTCTCAACATGGGCGAGTACTCGTTTCAGACCTTCTCCGCCGCCGTTTGTTAAGGCAGCATCTACATCTTCGGACCAGAGTATTTGTGCTGCTAGCACTACGATTTGGGCCTGAGAAAATGTTGAAATCATCATTAAAAAAACTTAAACCGACTTGAAAGTACACTAAAAAGTAACCAAATCGTGACCCGACGACAATGGGAACAAACGGAAAGTGTGGGTACACTTTCCGTTTGTTCCCAAGTGTAACAAATTGGTTAATAAATGACGGAGTTTAAAGGTGACAAACATTAAAAAAAAAAAACTCCTTTATTTGAATTCGGTTAAAAATGAGGAGGTTCTAAATTCATCTGTATATATTTTTTATACAATATCTTTATTAGATACTTGATCAATCGAAAGAAAAAAGCAATAAAGGTATATATAAAAACTTCTGGACATCTTACCTGATACTTATCGCACCAATCAATGAACTTCTGCGGATCAACATTCCCGTCTTTGAACTGTTTGACGTCACCAACTGCGTCCTTCAATCGGCAAGCCAACGTGACGCGCATCTCGCGCTCTACCATCGACAACCACGAGTTGATCTTCGGGTTCTCTATGGTCGATACTGGTGAGGTGAAGTATACCTACAGGAATGTGAACGTTAAATTAGAAGTATTTGTCTTTCGGTATTTTACTTGGGCCCAAAGCACACTAAAACTGGCTCTAAAGGATCGCAGTAGCAACACACCGAAGAGAACAAAAAGAAAGAGCTACAAGTATCTTTGGAAGAGGCAACAGCTATTTTTTTTATACTACTAAGGTAGCAAACAAGCTTATGGCCCGCATGATGATAAGCAGTTACCGTAGCCCGTATTTCATATACATATTGTCTGGAAGAGATCGCTTATTAGCGATAAAACCGCTAATTGCACAGTAATTAATATAAAGTGTTAGTTATTTTTTGTTTACTGTTTTTTCGTGTACTATAATAGAGTTACATATCTATAAGTTAACTATTCACTTACCTCTTCACCCTCCCTGGAAGCTATACCATTAATGACAGTGTTATCTTCGTTGAGTATGATGGCGGCTACACCAGCAAACATCTTCTTGAAATGCTTTTGAAGACGAGCGATGTTCTTGCTGTTGCCGATGATCTCGAGAAGATCTTCGTCACCCACGAAGTAGAAACTATGCGACAAACAGTTATGCTCGAACATAATAAAAAAAACTATTGTGTTTGTTGGATTATTGCTATATTAACTTTATATGTTATTTTAGAAATATTATTTTTTTAATCATTCTGCATCCGTGGAAATGAAATGAAATAATTTATTCATTCAAATAGGCCTTCACTGGCACTTATGAATAGTCAAACTCTAATACTCTAATGCACGGTTCGGAAGGTTGCTTTTGCTAAGAAGAGCCGGCAATAAACGTCTCATCATAACACCTTCTGGGCTCAATCAAGGCCAAATTCAGCCCATATCACAAAGAATATAATATGATTGGAAAACATGTTAATCTGTAAGAAACTATAAGATTTATGGAGAATTCTGAGACATGGAGTATTTAAGCCTACAAATAAAAAAGATATTAAAACCTTACCGTGGGAAGCTGCTCCTCTCCCTCTCCAAATATTCACCGAGAGCCTTCTGTATCTTGCCGAGCAAGTCTGCGAGGCGCTCGAGCGACCGCTGCACGCCGGGGATGTTCAACACGTCCATCACCATGGGGGATTTGCTCACTTTCTTCATCAGACCCAAGAATTCCGAACTAGAATATTGGACAATAGCCATGGATCAATATGCATGCACAACATACATACACTTTTGTGACAGTTTCATACAAAAACCGGTTGTATGAGACCATTGTAACCGAAGATACAAGGTGCTCTGTAAACGGTATCTGCAAAATGGTCTCGTACTACAATGATTTTTCTTTTAAACCAGTCAATGGACTTTCAAGACGATTAAAAAGGCGTACTAAATATGTTGTTCGGTTTCAAGTCTTAATTACTAGTATACCACTCTGAAGATTTACTCTTATTTTGTTTTAGTAAAATTTCTTTTAGTTCAAAAATAGTATAATACCTTATGCTTTGGAAGCGACTAGTTTCAACAGGCAGTAAAGTCTTGATGTCAGCTGATCCACTGAAGATACCTTCGAGGTACACCCATCGACGTTGTACGTCGATCCAAACATCGAATAGCGCGTTGATACGGTTGAGCTTCTCTTCCCATGTTAGCGCTTCTTCCTCGAATACCTTGGGGTGATATTGGTTATGAGTAATGGTGGCTCCATCTTAATGTGTTTTCAAGTTCAAGGGACCTAAATACACAGTTGTATAGCAGTGTCTTATGAATTAAAAAAACAACATTTGTTCGTCGAAGAATATTATTGAAAGACATTTTGACAAACGGGCAAAGTTGAAATTAGAGAAATCTTATCGTTATAGATACCTTGTAATAAGGCGACAGTTTCATAGCAGCGACGCTGTTGATATGCTCCTTCACTTTGTTGAAGAGATCGTCCCAGCCGCGGATGATCTTGCACTTGTTCTGATAGTTGATCAGGTCTAACTCGTAGCTCTGCCAGGACTCGCGAACCTGTGTAAGAAAACAAATATGAAATAATACAACTGATTATTATTGCATAAGCTATTCTATCTACAGTAAACAGCGGTGCTGAAAATGGTACTTAACTTCTTTGAATTTGGCACCCATTTAAAAAAAGTAAAAACAATGTTTACGAGCGATATATTATTATGCGCATCTTCGAGATCTATCTTGACTTGACTTATGATCCTGTGTCCCCTAGATGGGGCAGAGGGCGTCCACAGAAACTCTCCAACCCGATCGGTCTTGAGCTTCGCGCTTGATCTATCATTATGCTTAATTTCTAGTTTCTAAGTTACTTAGTTTTCGAGAAAAACGTATGTATGACGCAGGGACGTAGAACGTGGACACGGTTTGACAAAATTACTATAATGCGGCTTTTGATCATGATTTTTTTCTGAGATCCTTTTGCTTCACTTTGCGTGAATTTAAGTGATATAATCAACTTTTTACTCAAATGAATACTATAAGAGATTTTTCTTCTGCCAACTGAATGTTAACCCACCTGTTTCAAGAACTCTTCAAGAGCCATTTCTCCTTGCGCGACTGAAACGACATCCTTCACAGTGTGCTCATTATGCAGCAGATCGGCATCCCACACTTGCCCGAGCGTCAGTTCCGAGAGAGACCAGTCCACTTTGAGTGCGCGGCACAGTTGGCGCCAGTGACGCTCTTTCAGTGCATCGGATTTTAGCTCCACTATGAGCATGTTAACCTGTTAAAATGCAAATTTAAATAAGCTAGCATATAAAATATATGTATTTATATGCCATTGTAAATATATTTTAAAGTGAAACTCAATCAAAATATCCAATGACGCAATTACCTTGGTGTACGACTGCAACAGTTTGCGGACGTATTCGTAACTGTCATACATACGCAGACGTGCGGGCAGCTCTTTCAGTTCATTCAACATGGCTTCTAACTGTTGCCTAAAAAACAATATAATTTTATTTCAAAGTCAACGATGTGAGTACATTGTACAGTCAGCGTCAAAAGTAGTTGATCACTTTAGTACCGTGTCACATACCATAATTCTTAGTTTTCAAACAAACTGTCAAGAGAATTTAAATAGAAATGAAAGGGCACTAAAGTGACGTCTACTTTTGACTGTACAATATAGACCGCAACGAGTTCAATTGCAATAAGATTACACTTATAAAAAAAGTGCCAAAACTTACCGGAGTTTTCTAGGCTGTACGGAAAGCCATGGCTTCTCCCTGATGTCGTCAATCTGTGTCCAGATCTTGCTGAGTGACGCCCACACCCCACGCAAGTCTTGTAATTCTTCCAGAGCGACTGTCATACGCTCGTTGTTTACTGAGCTGCCTGTATAATGTAAGTTAGTTTCTGGTCAAACTATCAAGAAAATTTTAACTGAAGTAAAAAATTACTGTATCTTCGAAATAATTAATTCTACTCAAATGCAAAAGTGAGAGAAATATGAAATTTTGCATAAAATTACCTCAAGACAACCACTAAGGTCCGTATAATAGTACGACAATCAAAACTTAGTCTCAAGAATATAGTGTTAATCGAAAATAAACATTATGGTTTAGGACCATGTTCCAAATTCAATTGTTTTAATCTCATGTCAAACTTTGATTGGTGTTCTATAATATGGCAACCATAAGTGATTTCGTAAAGCCAACTCGCAAATTACAACCCAATTTATAGAAAAAAAATATTTACCAGTATCATGTAGCTCTAACGCCTCCTTAGCCTTAGCGACATTATCCCTCTCATCTTTGAGCCGTGTGTACCGAGTCTCCATAGCCTGAAGCCTGGCTAAAGCGTCTTCTGGTCTAGTGGAGCCATCAGTGGGCTTGCTGCGTTCCCACTCGGTGAGGAACTCAAGGGTACGAGCCTCTACCGCCTTGTCTTCTGCTACGATCTTTTGCTGGAGTGACGCTACCTAAAATACAAAACGAAAATGACTTTAGTGCCTTGTAAATAAAGAACATTTTTCTATGATAGTTTTTTCTTATATAACAAAGTGGGCAAACAAGCCACAATACCATACCATAGCCTAGCATAGCTAGGGATGGTTGCAACATGCGGGGCATCGAGCTCATGAGTTACTAAATCTTCCTCCCTCCCCAATAATGATTTTAGGGAGGGTAGTTACTTTTCTGAAAAGAAAAATGTTTAACTTACCTGAGTCTGAATTGAAGAATCCTTGCGCCTCATGATTTCATTGAAAGCGCTCCATTCTCCCTCAATGTTGTCAACGTGAAGCCATTGGGTTGGGAATTGGAATCTATAAAAAAACAACGTAAATCAGGGCTTATTCTCAATATACATACTAAGATATCAAATTGAACCTAACCTACCTCTGTCTCTCCAAAATACGTTGAGCCTCTCTATAGATGTCGACTTGTTTCTCCCACGCCAATACTTCTCTCTTCAGTTGTTGCACGTATGTGATAAGCGACACTGCATCGCTGGTTGAAGCTGCCTCTGTTAATATATTTCCATAAAACACATACAGGACATGTAACGGAAAGTGTGTATACATTGCAGTAATTCACTTTTTTGGTACTAGGCGCACAGATCGCGGAAGATATTTTTTTTTATTAATTTTCTCTCACTGGACCCAAAATGATAATGAACCTCATTGACCGGTGAAATGTTGGTTATGATTTTAATTCAATAAACTTGAATGCATAAATTTGGTTCGAATGTATGATGTAGCCTTCACCCCGATATACGAGTACATCCACTCCAAAACCAATTAATCAGGAAGGTGAACCCTTATTTGCTAATAATACTTTCAAACTGTAAATTTCATCATCATTTTCAAAGGGGCGTTGCGTTACACAGCCCCAAATCAGTATCAATAATTTTTGGACCTGCGTTATTATTTATCTTCCGTGTTTCCTTATATTTTTACTCCCTACAAATCCCATATATATTTCCACTTCCACTCACCAATAGTCTGCTGCTCCAACTGTCCACGTGACTTGGCAAGTTGTGCATGGAACTGCACCATCTCCCCACCAAGTAGAGCTCCGAACTTGCCGAGCACTTCTTTATGCCACGCGTCATATTTCAAAGCCACTTTGCTCTGGACACGAGCAAAGTCGATCACAACCGGTCCGTACTCGCGACGAGTGTCTGATGTATCGAAAGTTGTACGGGATTTTCTGGGAGAAGAGTTATTATGATTAATTTGATGTATGTTTCTCGCAGCGATCGTGGCGTAACTTGATTAGCCGTTCTTAATCGATCGGCATAGTTAAGCAATCAATCGTTAAGGATGGTATCCGGACTGGAAAACACCTAGTGGTATTTCAATTTATGTGTTTTCTGTGCTTCGTAAGACAGTTCGAGGCCTTCTTGGCCTAAAAAATCCAACAGCAGGTTGACCACTAGCTAACCTCCACCGATCTCACACAGTGGGAACACATTGTGGAGTATTTGACCACTCTCTTTCACCCTCATTTTTGATAAGTAAGTTGATGTACGTTAACTATGATATGCAGAAGTCCATAACTTACTTGATGTCATTGAGACACTTGATCCAAAGAGTGATGTCTTCTCCGAGACGACCATACAAGCTTTCCGGCTGAAGATCCCACAGAGCTTGATAACTGTAGACAATGAAAATTATTTATAAGTTAAATGTTAAAAAATAACAAATACGGATATGTTCAGGCACACAAATATTTGTCCTAGATGGGAACCGAATCTCCACGTTAACAGGACTGATTAATGAACAATATTCGATACTTACCGTAGCCACTCATCGACATATTCCCGAACTTGGAATATCTTCTGTTCAATGGCGTCGTACACGTTTTCTAGTGGAGAAGATCCACCCGGCAGTTTTGTAAGCAGGTTTCTGTATGTAGCAGTTTGGGCCCGCGCCACACCCACTTGGTACCTAAGGATAAAAAATAACGTGAATTAAATTGAAACATATATTCGAAATGGGAGAGCATAATTTAACTACAAAATATTTTACTTCTTAATTAAAACTTTATCACAACGATATAAGATTCAACATATAGTGCAATATATTACCTGGTGCTTTGCAAGCGATGTTGGCTAGTCACAATAGCCTGCCAGGCGAACATCTGCCTCATCAGCTGGAAACGGGCTTCCTCCAGAGATGGGAATAGGTACATTTGCTGGTTCGTGATGCGTACCTCGTGGACAACGCGGGCGATCTGTAGATAGAATTAGATTTAAGTATTCAGTTTTATTTGAGCTTTTAAGATGTTCTCGTTAAAGTATCCTTCCGAACCGAGCGGTAGAGTATTACAATTCATTTGTGCCTATGCTACGCGTCCGTTTTGGCTCAGGTATATGTATGGGTTGTCATAGAACGTGCCACTAGATTAATGAGGCGGTATCTCTCATATCTGCATTGCGTAGGATTTTCTAGTTTCATAGTAATGATGCAGGTAAGCTGACATTATATGAATGAATAATAGTAAATTATGATATTGTATGCAAAGTTAGTCATTACACACGAGGCGGTATTAAGCTAAGGTAAGGGAGCCGAGAGTGTAAGGATCAATGCATGTTATACGTCGTTTTTCAACACACTTGCGAAAAAAAAAACGGATTTGTATTTTTTTAAGTAGATTTTTTGATATCAAACAACAATGAGAACGTTAAAAAATATGGCACACATTTTTTTTGGACAGAGATGTGCCGTCAAACTTTTTTACCCGTTTAAATTAAGAATGCTTCGTCTTCACAAATATCAATTGCATTGAGGTACAAACTTAACATAATCAGGACTATACCTATCATAAAAATGTGCGGTAATGTAAAGTAAAAAGCACTAGTCCGTAAGAAGCTGAATTATGATACTAAAAACGGTGCAGTAAATGTCACTTTACAAGCAAGTGTGTTGAAAATATACTTATCCTAATAATGAGAAATAGTAATGGTGTAGTCTCACCTGTGGTTCTCCACCAGGTTTATGTGTAGGCTCGGCGGGAGAGTACGTATCCATAGACAAGTCCAGTTCGTTAGCCTTACCGAGGAGCGCCATGGTCCACGCTTCGATACCGGCTTGCAGACGGGCTGCGAGGCTTTTTTCCACCTGTTAAATTACACAAGCAATATATACCACAATTACATGCGTTATTCTAAAACTGGTACATAAATTGAAACACAAAAATAGTATTACATATACGATTACAGTTATGCATATGAAAATCGATTAATATCCGAGAAGAGGAAGATCGAAAAAGAGATGGATGGATTGTGTGAAAGATGACATAGGTAAAAAAGAGTAAATGCCGATAAGACGTATAGAAAGACCAAATGCAAGAAGCGACGACCTCAAATAAATGGTAACAGGGCCTTCCTTCCCATGATGAATATATATTCTTATTGCAAAACGGTCTGTTAAAAATGTTATTGTTATTGGAACACTACAATCAGTACAATTTCGAGTACATAATTTATATGCAACTTTCTGATGAAACAAAAAAAGATTGTAACAAGTTTCCATTGACACTTACCTCTTCATCTAACCGCTGCACCCACAGATGCAAGTTGCTGTACTGCCGCAGCGACAGATCATCGATAGCGCGCTGCAGGCGACTCAGTATCTCTGCCAAGCTCACAGCCGAATACGGACATGTTTCTAACGAACGAGCATCCACTGATATCTGCTCTTCTACTGCTAGGAGATCTTCAACCTGCGGATGACAATATTGTTAATAAATAAACACAAAACTTTTATCATCCTGCCTTTATAAACTAGAAATGTATTTATCAAATGGTAGGGTAACCTCACGTTGGAAGTCTGTCGCTATTGCGATCTGGCAACTGAAACATAGGACCTTTCTTAACTTGTTTTGCTTAGCATTTTCGGGCGCACCATCACTAGCCATGGTAAGATTGTAGTTTATAGTATTCTTCAAGTTTTACCAGAGTTATATTTCATATTGGATATAAAAGCTAACCTTCTCTTGGAATAGCAGAACAACTTCGCTTAGTTTCTGCACATACGGGTCCAACTTATATGACTCCCAAACTAAAGCCATGCCTTCTGAGACTTGGTTCAACACATCCCGACGCAGACCAGCTACAAGAGGGATGATTGACGCTTTGTCGCGAATCTGCAATGTTAATAACATATATGTAAACCATATAATTGGAAATATACGTGATATGGTACTAAAGCGAAGGGTGACAGCAGGGCAAACCAATAATTTTCATCGAAATGCGCACGTCACCTTATAGACATAACTGAAGCATAATTATTTAATGCATGCTGCTTGCGTGCCTTTTTCTTAGGTATATTTTTTGCTGAACGTTGTTTCCCACTTGTCTATGATTTTCGCTTTCGTGATTGAAGTGGTGATTATACAGATAACTAATAAAAAATAAAATAAATAATGTTTTCAACAAAATATTATATACAAAGATTAGGCAAGCTGGCTTGATCCATAAAACCAATAGATAAGTATGAGATTCACGTTTGCTAATGGCACTTAAAATGAACTCTAACATGTTCTGCTAAGGTTCATAATATTTCGATACTAAAAAGATGAAAGCATGTAACCAAAATAAATAAATAATAATATGTGAAACAATAATTACTCTGAAATAAAAGAAACCAAGGTAATTAATCATGCAGCCTATAAATATTAAACTACCTTCGTATGATTCCTATTATTTAGCTGCATAAATAAAAACGCACATGTGTTAGTGATGTCACACATATAAACATTAGTATTTTTTTATGCGGTATTGTTAAATTTAAGTGTCTTTTATGTGCCAATTTTATTGTTTTGTGTCTAATGTGCTAGAGATTGAACACTGTTGTTTTACATTTATAGAATACGTACCTTTTCAAGTGTCCTTTCGTATGTACGAACGCTTTCAATGAGCGAGATAGCGAATGGGTACAGTTGATTCGCCTGGTGAGCTTTGTTGACAATGGCCAAGGGCACCCTAAAAAAAACATATTTTAGACCTTACTTTCTAAAATTCGCCAATTTCTAAAGCAAATGAGCATCTTTATCGACTACCATACTTTAGGTATGAAAATTATGAACAGTTTATACAATGATAAAAAAATCTACACGTGACTAATTAATTTTTAGTCATTCTTTTACTACACATGACTACTAAGCTAGTGTTACATATTATAAAATAAATACCTGAATCCCAAGTTTTTCAAGTTTCGCACTTCTTTATACAGCGTGATGATTTCCGGTAAGAAGTTGACTTTCAGTTTCAGTATTGTGCCTGTTTTGCTGGAGCGAGCACGCACTGATTCAATGGCAAATATGCGACCAGATACACCTAGGTTACGTTGCTGCACCTAAAATATAGATTTATAGAATAATATAGGTAGAACATCATAAAATGCAAATTCTCAGTACACTTGCTATTTTTTCTTATTACCTTTCGAGCCCAGTCATCGAAGACTTCTTGAGTGTCCAATTTAAGGCGGAAGCTGTCGCCATCTGCCTTCAGTTTTTGTCCTTCAATGTGATTTTCCCAGCCTTTACCTGTACATGAACGATTATAGTAATTAAGCTTTAGTTGAAAATTATTGGTATTTATAGGGGCGAAAATACCATAGAGTTAGAATATTAATAGAGCGACTACACTAGACTACGTGCAGATGCCTTGAAACGAAGTGCGCGTACATAGTTTGAACGACTAAAATAAATATAATGCATGCCAATTTCTCGTTTTTTAACCGACTTCAAAAAAAGGAGGATGTTCTCAATTTGGTTGTATGTCTTTTTATGTTTGTTACCTCATAACTCCGTCATTTATGAACCGATTTGGAAAATTCTTTTTTTGTCCGGAAGGGTACACTTCCAGTTTGGCCCCATTGCTGTCATCAGATCAGGATTTGATTACTTCTTAGTGTACTTTGAAGTCGGTTTAAGTTTTTTGTAAAACAGTCCAATTATTATCGATACTTTTACCGAGAACAAATGACAGGATTCCTTGTCATTTGTTCTCGGTAATAGTATATCGATATTTTGTCTGTAAATCAACTAGTTTAAGATATATCTGTGTGGTAACATTGTTAACGCTATCACTATATAATATTCTTACTCTATGGACTCTTTAATATACAGCATTATCTCGTCACTATGACGTCATCGAGAACATGTTATTAATAACTAACAATGATTTTAGTTAAATACTTAGTGTTATTTTACCATAATGTTCTGTTCTAATAGCAAAGAAATCTTATCCTGTACAATCCTAACGTCGCAGCTCAAAAATAGCGCCGTCTACTAGAGACTAAAGTGATTTAGTATAGGACTAACTTTGAGACTCATAATATTAATGTTACACCTGCAGCAAATATGAGAGAGATAAATATTTTACCAAGAACATCTTCAACTCTCTTCAAGTATGCAGTAAGCTGGTGGTCGATCTGCTTCGCCCATATGATGGAGCCAGCCACCGGCGGCAGATCGCGCACAAGAGATAGTCGACTGCACTTCGATTGAGGATATTGCACCTGGTGGATCACAACACAATGGGTTATCACTTCAATTTATTTATTTCACAAATAAGGGTGAAATGGAATAGGCAGATACTCCAACACGCGTGCCTACTGCGGATCGGCGAAGGTAGGCTAGTGGTCAACCTACTGTTGGAGTTTTCAAGCCGCCTAGAAGGCCTCCAACTAGCTTAACGACTATCACAATTAAGTGATAACCGGGACCAACGGCTTTACGTGCCTTCCGAAGTACGGAAATCATTTATTGCTTTAAAATTAGGTTCATCTGTTAAATCAATAGTTCTATGTATTATGAATAATAATGAAGATATATCTAGTTAAACTATTATAGGTTAATTTTCTATGACGTTCTTAAACGTCATCTGGTAGTAAGAATTTGCCCATTGGCGTAGCTAATATTCCTATGCTTTAGGACCAGTTTAAGGTAATACTATATAGCAATGACTTTTTACAGCATTACGTTAAATAAATTACCTTAAACTTCTCATGTAGCGCCTCAATATCGTCCTTCACTCTTTGTATCAGTTGAGTCTGGTACTCGCGGATAGCGCCGCGGATGTGTGGCCGCACGAACAAAGCGTTGAAGCGCGAGAATATGCGGAACATTTCATTTGCGTTCTTGGCTGTGCCGAGCTGGTCCCGAAGATGGGCAGTGATTCGGGTTTCCACACGATCTGGATAACAAAATAGCAGCCTTGACTGATTAGTTCGAATGAAATGAAAAAAAATCCTTACAATTGTACTGAAAATTACGGAAAACAAACAACGAATTGTACCAGTGACCAGAAGTAGCGACCGGCGACTGTGTCCGATCGCCGCTACAGGACACAGCAACTACGGTTTCCTGTGATGGTGTGCCGTGTCGGTAACAAAAAGTGTCTTCTACACAGCCCTATAGTGATAATGCAAAATAAATTGTGTCAATGGGGATTCATCTTTCATCGTAGCTGAAGCTCGCTCTCATACTTATATATGGACAACCGGTATTTAGCCTTCTCAAAACCAATGTGCACTACTAATTGCTTTTAGTTTAATATGTTTACTTACCAATTCTATCTTCATAACGACGTACCGCTGCCTCCCAAGCATCACAACCCTCACGCGAGATGTCCAGGCAATCTACTTCTTTCACGTTCTCATAAGCAAGATTAACCTGAGGACGAGGCATACACATACATAAAATTTTCCATTCATTTTGGAAAATAATTTAAACTTTGGTACTTATACACCTTCGGTAAAAACAGCAACTTATTAGTGAGATATAAGGTGTACATTACCTCAGCAATGGCATTAGCATCAGCAGCATCCATTGGAAGAGAATGTGGCTGAGCTGGTTCACCACCTGCTCCAGCTTCCGTTGTAACCGTAGCACGGGGACGAAGTACCTTTATGTTAATAGATAACCACGATAAAAAATGCAGCATACTTATAGTCTACTAATCGGATACTACTTTAAAACTTAGCTTTTGAAAGACACACAAAAAATAAAATAAATAAATAAAAACAGAAAGTCCTCCTTTATGAAGTTTCTTCAAAATGATTTAACTCAGCATAAAGATGTGAGGCCCTTCCAGAAAAAAATATTAAATTTAATATATCTACATTAGTAACCGTTAAAACAAGAGCCGGAATTTCTTTATCGAAGAGATTCAATGATTATATTAAACATTTTTTAAGTACATAGCAGATGAACAAAAGATTTTTAATTGATGTTATATGGAATCTATTATTGCTCCTTTTCGAGACCGAATTTGTACAATAAAACATTAGCAAAAGTCAATAACTTTGCTCTCACCCTAAGCATTACAGTACGCAGTTGTTCGTGGTGTCTGCGGAACCGACGCATGTGTTCCATGCGGGCTTGTAGACGCTTGTGCGAAGGAGATACACGCCATACCATCTTGAGGTGTTCGTCGCGCTTCTTCTTTACTATATCACTGTTTGAAAAATAATTTCATGGATGTAATTTAATTCCTACTACACAGATGTAAAGATTAAAATTGAATGCATGTTCGCAAACTAAAGAACAATAACAAAGAATGATACATTTGAATGTTAATTTACTTTTTTAATATGATGTATGACCGTCGAAAGACGGGGACTTACCGTAAAAGTCCCTGAAGCTTCTCATACTCGTCATCCCAGCATGAAAACACCTCGAAACACTGCGTCATTACACGCTCAAAGTCTTCGAATGGTATATGCATAAGGCGACGAGTACCAAGGACCTAAACGAACAAAAATACAAATAAATAAAATCATAGTCATTTACGTACACTATAAAAGTACTTGTTAGTAAGAAGTATAATATTACCTTTAGAAGTTGTTGCCCAAGATCCCTAGAGATAGCTTCGACTAATCTCAGTCCTCGCTGTATGGGGTACTTAGTCGAACGGATTTTACGAAGGTGAGAAAATATTTGCTGGACTGCCAACCTGTTGAATAGACACAGTATTAAAACACATTATTACTAACAATATATAAATTGCTAGAAGGAAACGATTACCTGATCCTCTCAAGTTCAGTAGCACTCAACAAATCGTTGATAGGGAAGTCTTTCATAAGTGGGTTGTAGTCTGAGACAGTTGCTAGAGCTTGCTTCAAACCAGTATCAGTGTCGAAAGATACCGTGGCGTGGAAACGCTTGCCGTATTTCAGGATTTCTAAGGTAAGGGCCACCTACAAAACACACCATGATAATTGTTAAAAATAAATAACTTTCACATCGTCTATCAACTAATTCAAAATATTTAATGCTGAAGTACCTCAATGCTTTCTCTTTTCTCTTGAATCCGATGGAGAGCTCTCTCAAGGTTGAGCCAAAAGGAAATTTCTTGAAGTGCAGTGCCATTTGATGGATCACGGTCTAGTTTGGTGACCTGTGACAAGCACGATACAAAATTTAATATAATTATGTAATAATATAATGTAATTAAATAGATATATTCAATATAAATAATTACTTTTTGTATTTCCTTAATCCAGCGGTTAACACCATTCTGAAGCTGATTAAGGAATGTTGAGTCCTCTACTTTGTCACCGAAATCGGCAACTCTTGGCTTGCGACCTTCATCTGCAGCTCTGTGGAGCATAAATAAAACACCAGTTTGCTAAAGAGTTAGCCAATATATAAATTATATATTATATGCATAAGGCAAAGTATGTAAGTTCCAATTTAATTTATTAAACATATAAAGAAGAGAAAGGTCCTATTACCTTTTAATGACAGCTGCAACTAATGGATGGACAGGTAGGGTAATCTCAGGTATGTCAATGTTTTGCTGTAGGTGCAGCAAGCCCATTTCCAGCTCTGCAATTTTTTTCTCCACCGACGGCGCCATTTTATCTCCATCTCTGTAATAACATAAAAAGTTGATAATATGTCACCAGGTACTTTTTGGTGTGTTCCTGCAGCTGCTTGATAGATTCAGTGTTGTAAGCAATCTTCGGCCTACATACGGCCTGATCAGGGTGAGATTGTAGTCAAACACAAGCATGTCCAGTAGTTAATTATTTATTTTTAAAGCTAAATCAACTACAATTTTTTTTTACTACAGCTGATCTTACCTGTCAGCTCTTCCACTTTCCTTTACATAGCTCTTAAAGAAAGGCGCCATGGTTTTGCTGATGAAAGCATGGAGAGTTTCATATGGGGAGCCATCAGAAAGGTTTATGAGCCGCAACTGGCTGTGTATAGACTTGTCTGCCTCAATGACAGCACCACGCTTGATGCAGACAAATGCTGCAACCCTCGGTGAAGTGAAGTGGACCTAAAAGTTTATGATTACAAAAATAATTATTTAAGCTTCCATACTGTGGTTTTAAAACGCATACAATACCCACAAACTTTCTTATAATATTAGGATTGAAATAATTGTAGTTCTTGTTATGTTACGTGTTGGTAATCTTCTTGAAGTTATAATACCTATATGGCTGGCTTTTTAATACTAAAACTACTAAACTTTTTAAAATATCCGACCGCGCAGCTGGTCCTCCTGGGGGACTTTAACGCTCACCATCGTGAGTGGTTGTACCCATACCGGGAGACCGACCTTGCTGGGAGAGAGGCGTTGAAACTAGCACTTACGCTAAATCTCTCCCAGCTCGTTCGCGAAGCCACGCGCGTGCCGGATGTCGCTGATCACACAGCCAATTGCTTGGACCTTCTGCTGACAACAGATCCTGACAGGTACTCAGTTTCGGTGAATGCCCCATTGGGAACCTCCGACCACTGTCTGGTGAAAGCTGTGTCGTCCTACTCTCCGCCTGACCCTTGCCCTAAAGGCACCAGGCGAGTTTGGCGATACAAGTCAGCAGATTGGGATGAGATGCGTTCTTTTCTTGCATCTTATCCTTGGCGGCGAACTTGCTTTACTTCGGATGACCCGTCCAGCTGTGCGAGTGCCATATCAGATGTGATATGTCGAGCAATGGAATATTATATCCCATTCTCCGACATATCACTCAATAGCGAAACCCCCAAGTGGTACAATGCTGATTGTGCCTCTGCTGAGGCACGAAAACAGTCAGCTTACCGAATCTGGGCGGATTCTCGCACTCGCAAAGCTCCTGACACGGGCTTGAAGAAAAAAGCCTTTAACATCGCTGCCAAGTCCTGCAAAAAGGCACAGAAGAAGGCGCGTTTCGACCATGTTGGCCGGATCGGAAAAAAGCTATCATCTTACCCCTCTGGGAGTAAAGCTTTCTGGTCCCTTGCCAAATCGGTCGAGACCAATTTCTGCCGCCCGTCGCTGCCGCCATTGCTGAAGCCTGATGGATCACTAGCCTACACTGCTGTAGAGAAGGCCAATTTGTTTGCCTCTCTATTCGCGGAGAATTCATGTCTAGACGCTGGTTTACAAACACCATCCCCACTACCCACTTGCAACTGCCAAATGCCGGACATCCGCATCCGGCAAAAGGAGGTTGTAAAGGTACTACGCGCTCTAGACGTGAATAAAGCCAGTGGTCCCGACGGCATTCCAGCCATTGTCCTGCGCAATTGTGCGCCCGAATTGTCTCCTGTCTTGACACGCCTGTTTCGCCTCTCACTTCGAATGGGTCATGTTCCGAAAGTCTGGAAGCTTGCTAACGTGCAACCTGTGCCTAAGAAGGGCAGCCGTGCCGATCCTACAAACTATCGACCGATTGCGATCACCTCCATACTCTGCAAGACAATGGAGCGTGTATTGAATCGGAGGCTCCTGGCATACCTTGAAGATAACGAACTCCTCAGCGACCGACAGTACGGTTTCCGCCAAAAACGGTCTACTGGGGATCTTCTTGTGTATGCCACACATCTTTGGAGCGAAGCCATTGAGAGACACGGGGAAGCAATTGCCGTTTCCCTCGATATTTCTAAGGCTTTCGATAGGGTCTGGCACACCAGCCTTCTAAGCAAGCTTCCTTCATATGGAATTCCTGATGGCCTGTGCGCTTGGATTTCCGATTTCCTGAGTGAACGGTCTATACGAGTGGTCATAGACGGGTGCTCGTCGGACCTCTTGGCAATCAATGCCGGAGTTCCTCAGGGATCAGTTCTCTCTGCAACCTTATTTATTATTTAAAGGATGATGGTGATATAGAACGAGAACGTAGGTCTCTGACAGTAAGAGCAAATATGATTAGTCGTAGATTTAGTCGCTGTACGGCTGAGGTCAAGAAAACTTTGTTCCAAACCTTTTGTCAATCGTTCTATACATGTAGTCTGTGGCTGCAGCATACCAAGCGTACACTCAACACTATTAGAGTACAGTATAATAACGCTTTCAGAACCATCATGAGATTACCTAAATGTTGTAGTGCCTCCGGAATGTTTGCAGCTGCTAGAATTGACGGTTTTCATGCAATAATGAGGAAGAGGATTTATTCTTTTAGGACGAGACTATGTCGAAGTAATAATGTTATTATAATGGCTTTATGTGAAAATGTTTTTAATGTAATTGACAAGAAATGGACGCGAATAGTGACAAGTGAAAACGCAAATCTGTGACATTGACACTAACAATATTTTTAAAACATTCTTTGTAACTACTAACACACTATGGGTCTAGAGCCTGAAAATAAATGATTATTATTATTATTATTATTATTATTATTATTTCTGCTGCATATCAACGATCTGTTAAAACCCGGTATCTTTGGGTACGCAGACGACAGCACTGTTGCAGAGAGATACATTTCCAGCGCACGAGCCACTAGTGACGAGATCCAATTGTTTCGAGAGGCCATGGTTGAACGTTTGAACGTGACCTTAAAGGCAGTCTCTGATTGGGGCAAAGCCAATCTGGTCACGTTTAACGCCTCCAAGACACAGGCATGTCTTTTCACCGCCAAACGGAGTCCTTACCATCAGGCTCCTACTTTCCAAAATATATCCTTGCCAATATGCGATCGGCTTGATCTCCTAGGCATAACATTAACAGCCAAAATAAACTTTGGCTGTTCTATTGAGTCGAAGGCAGAAACAGCTGCCAGAAAGCTGGGTATCCTCTCTAAGGTTAAGCGGTACTTCACGCCTGGGCAGTTGCTCCAACTTTATAAAGCACAAGTCCGGTCATGCATGGAGTACTGCTGCCATCTTTGGGATGGATCAGCTAAGTACCAGCTTGAGGCCCTCGACTCAATAGACCGCCGAGCCAGGAGACTCATTGGAGATGAGTCTTTAATTAAGGCGAAACTCACGAGCCTCGACCATCGAAGAAAGGTTGCTTGCTTATCGGTTTTCTACAGGATATATTTTGGAGAGTGTGCGCAGGAATTGTTCAACCTAATTCCACCATCCCCATTTTTACACCGAACCACAAGACGCCGGGAAAATTTTCACCCGTACGTTGTTGACATACCGAAAATACGGACACAGCGTTTTGCATCCTCATTTATAATGCGGACAGCAAGGGAGTGGAACTTGCTTCCGGCGTCTGTGTTTCCTGACGCCTACAATCTAGGAACTTTCAAGGCCAGAGTGAATAGGTTTCTTCTGGGTAAGCGTGTTTCATCTTAGGCTTCGTCATCGCCCCTTCTGGGCGGGTCAGTGGCCAAACGCAAGCCCATTTAATTTAAAAAAAAAAAAAAAACTCATAGTTTTTTAATATCCATAGCCATATGGACACTTGCAACAAATGGGCATTACACATGTGTTACCGACCCTTCTCCCCTCCCCAATGAGCTCAAATTTTACCCATATTCCCAAAAAAGCATAACCGATTGTAAGGTAATTAGACCAGTAATTAGTTCAAAGTATGATCCATATTTAATTTTGAATCAGGTAATTATGTAAAAAAAATCTTGATGTTTCAATTCCATGTGACTTAAAAATGCTTTACACAAAATATAATCTAGGACAACCTACTAATATTATGAATGCAAAAGTGTATGTGGATGCTTGTTTCTCAATAATGACAGAACAGAATTGGATTAAACTTCCCACAATAAATGATAACAGTTAATACAAAAGGATGCTTGTGATGTTTAAATTTGCATAAAAATACTTGTTACTAGTAACTTTTAAATATTTAACTTGGTATATAACATTTGAAGTTAAATATTATAGGTACTGTGTATTGTTTTTTGATGAATCAATGAAGTTGCCTTCTCCTTTTATGAATAATTTATTCTATTGTGTGTGCTATAGACCGTGGTCAAAGCATTGGCTAGTACCCAATGGCTTCTGTAACCTATTGCATTATATGTATGAAACCCATGTTTAAAAAGACTACAGTTTTCAAAAATAAATATGTTTAAAACAATTTTTTTTATTTACATACCTCAGTGCTGATCTGGTATGTAACTGCCTCCTTCTCTTCTTCACCCTCAGTAGGCTGTTCATTGTCATCTTCTAAACCGGTAAAAATATAAAAATGAATTTCCTAATATAACATACTATTTGTGCACAATAAGATTGAGACATGTGTGGAATGCAACTCCCCTGTACTACCCCAAAGGCACCCATATTGTAGAAGCACACAACTATGACGCGAGTCACAGGGAGTCAAGGTCTCAACTCATTGCATAGGGTATTAAATTGCTTAGAAAAATATTTTTTAGTTTCAGTACAAATTTTTAAAAGTTTTAAATCAGTGCGCGGTTGTCGTCTACGCTATGCATGCTGAAATCCATTTGCATTTACATCCTTCAGCAAATAATCATGTGTCAAATTCAAATAAAATGCATTCTTTTACATACCTACTGTTCTTACATCACCCCCAAATAGTTATTGATATTCAATGTACAGGCTGGTTCTACAGATTTATTATATCTGTATAGATAGATGACAATGTATGAGCATGATATGATGTCATGGTTAGAGGCGACATGATGGGAGACTACGAACTAATGAATATAGTCTAATTAAAAAGCACTATTTTTCAAATCCAAGTGGGTAGTGATTATTACCTTTGGAAGAGAACCTTTGCACATACAACGAAGGCACCTGGGGATCCGCGATGAACTTTCTTATGCAGTCTTGGTTGACTTTATCATCGAGTGAAGTGTTCAAAGCCGGTGGAACGATGTCATCTTCAGGTAAAAGTACCGTTGCAGCTTTGCGCAAGTAATTTGCAAATTCTTGGTAGTCAACTACGACCACGTTTTGCGCCTCCAAGGCACTTTCATTCCCTTCAAGGGAGTCTGCCATGATGTTCTATATACGATGGTCGGATTTTCTTATAGGAATCAATAACTTTTCGTAAAAATCAGCCGCAAAACGCAGCCAATGCAGCTGTCTATGCGGCAGTTTTGTTTGACAAATGTGGATTGGGTTATTGGATTGTGGATGAGTGGATGACGCATCAATCGATGTTGCCATGCCACACCTGCAGATTTTGTAACCACAAACAAAATTATAAAGAATAGACAAAGTAGCATATCATTAAAATAAACGATACCGTTCTTCTTCTTATTTTTAAGTTTGGCAGCCAAATCCAAAATAGGACATATTTCTGCCAGTGTCAAGTTATAATATAATTTCCAGTTACAATAAATCACTTTCACATTATAGTTCTCAGTCAGTCACCGTCCATAAAAGATATGTTTTACTACAATGGTGGTCATTGTATTAAAACTCTTCACGGTATCTTCACCGATTTTTAGGAGACAACTTAAAAAGAGGTCTTTTAAGAGAGGTAGAGCATAGCGTTTATTCGCTCAAAGAGCAGCTCGATTGGGGAAGTACCTCCACCTTACAGAATACCGCAGCCAAATAACTTTGTCGTGTAAAGTTGTGTTCCTGCGCGTGAGTAAGGTCGCCAGAGCTCATTGGGGAGGGGGGAAAGGTCGGTAACGCGTGAGCGATGCTTCGTGTGTTGCGAGCGTCCATATGGCTACGGTAACCGCTTACCATCAGGCGGGCCGTATGCTTGTTTACCGACGTAGTAGTATAAAAAAAAAAAAAAAAAACTTAAAAAGTCACGATACACATAATTCTTTTCATTTCACTTCACTGGTGCACATGGATGATCTTTATTGGGTAAAATACCACCGAAAATACACAATAAAACTCAAAATACATGAGTTTATGAAAATAAAAATGAAAACGCAACGTCACTCTGCAAGTTCCCGCCAAAAAGTCCAACGATAATAATGAAAACGCAACGTCACTCTGAAAGTTCCCGGCAAAAAGTCCAACGATACTGTTATGCTATTTTTTGACATAATTTTTTATTCTCTCTAGTTTTATACAACTCATTCTATATAAAACTAAAAAGTCTGAAATAAATTAAATTATTAAAAGAAACAAAAACCCGACTAACTGAAAAGAGAAAAACAAGCTCTTTAATCTATAGAATTTTGAATATGGTAACTTCAATTTTGTAAGGAAGTTGTAAGGTATTGCAGTCGGGGATAAACAAATATTAGACTTTTTGGCGGGAACTTGCAGAATGACGTTGCGTTTTCATTTTTATTTTCATAAATTCGTGTATTTTGAGTTTTATTGCATATTATCGGTGGTATTTTATCCAATAAAGATCAATCCATGTGCACCAGTGAAGTGAAATGAAATGAATTATGTGTATCGTGAATTCACAAGTTGTCTCAAAAAGTCCGTGAAGAGTTTTAGTACAATAACCACCATTGTAGTAAAACATGACTTTTATGACGGTGACTGACTGAGGATTATATGTGAAAGTGTTTTATTGTGACTGGAAACTATAATATAACTCGACACTGGCAGAAATGAGCCCTAATATGGGCTTGGTTGCCAAACTTAAAAATAAGAAGAAGAAGAAACAAATATTATAAAAAAAAAATACATATTGGATTGTCAGTAATTATTGATAACAACAAAGATTTTCATAGGGCATCGTGCCTCTACCCAGATGGATAATCCGCCTTACTAAAGCATGACATTTAATTTCACTCCGCTTGAGGGGCTCCCTGAGCAAATCTCTCTCAGTTCGTACTGCGCAAGGCTGTCAAATACTGTCAATTCTGGCTTGTTTATTTCATGTTCCCATAGAGGCGACTATCCTTCTGGACGTTTTAAATTCTTTGGATAACAATTGATAATATCGCTAAAATTTGCTGTTCACCACGGCTTCGTTATGAAGGTGATGATGATGATGAAAAAAGTTTAATTTGTCCTTCTCCACTAATTGCGCGTCAGGCTACCTAACCGCCAAGTAATAGCATGACGCTCCCAGACTTCATAATTAACACTCAATGTAGATTTGCAACCAAAATTTGATCGTATCGAAGAAAGTTGGCTGGAAATGCTAGTAAATTGATAGATAGCAGAGCTCCATGAGGAGGTGCTATGCTGGCAGGGTGTGGACCAGCGGTGTGGTACCGACGTAGGGCTGTGCAGGCACGGCGTATTGTTGCGGCGGTTAGGGAGACCCAGTGAAACGGCTGCCCGCTGGCCGCCCGCAGGTTGTAGGGGTCCCGTACCCAGGGATCACATAATCTCCGCCCTGGGAGGCTGACCCGCCGCCTCGCGCATAATCCTTGGTGCAGTTGTTCGTGCCGGAGGAGGAGACCGGAGTGGACCCGGCCGACTGTATCAGGGGGGGACCGGGGGCCCTTCCAGCTGCCGCACCAACAAACTGTATCACCTGAGCAGCATTCTGTCGGAGTGACACTGTGTTTTGTCCCTTCCGCTGCCGGCATAGTACCTCCTCTCAAAACTCTCTTCAACTCCTTTTAAAAATGGCCAGACGAAATAAAAGAAAACGTTTATCAGCGGCTTCCCCGTCCATATTATCTATGGACTTTTGCAATATCAGGGGTCTTCATTCGAACATCAATGCAGTCCACCAACATCTAGAGACTGCAAAGCCGACTCTGCTATTTCTCACGGAGACGCAAATATCCTGCCCTGATGCACAAGCTGGAGCACAATTTTGTGCGCCGTGCCGGGGTATGTATGTACGTCAGGAAGGATATTTGCTGTCGCCGTCTCCGTGGCCAAGAAGACCGGGACCTGTCGATTTTGTGGGCGCGCGTAGATCACGGTAGCCACACCAAAGTTTACGCGTGCCTTTACAGGTGCCACAGCGGTGAGGCGGACGCAATCCGGTTATTTGAGCACCTGCAATTGACGACTGACAAAGTACCGGAGCAGTACCCCTCCGCGGATTTAGTGATATTAGGAGACTTCAACGCTCACAACGTTGAGTGGCTTAGTTCTCGGTCCATTGACTTCGCGGGTAGGACTGCTCACGACTTTGCCCTGGCCTATGGCTTCTCACAACTGGTTGTTTCTCCTACGAGAATCCCAGATATTGAGAGCCATACTAGTTCCTTACTGGACCTTCTGCTGACTACGCGACCGGACAGATATACAGTGATAGTGGATGCGCCACTCGGCTCATCGGACCACTGTCTCGTCCGGACACATGTGCCTTGTGCGTCGACCAAATTGATCCGGTCACCCGGGCGTCGACGCGTGTGGCACTATAAGTCAGCAGATTGGGATGGATTGCGTGAATTCTTGGCATCATACCCGTGGAGGCAGCTCTGCTTCGCATCAGATGATCAAAAAGGAAGTCCCGTCTTCGTGGAAGACTGCCCATGTGCACCCAGTGCTCAAAAAGGGTGACAAATCAGACCCGACGAATTACAGGCCTATCGCCATCACCTCCCTTCTCTCCAAAGTCATGGAGCGAGTGATCAACACGCAGCTTTTGAGATACCTGGAGGATCACGATTTGTTGAGCGAACGACGGTATGGCTTTCGCCACAGTCGCTCAGCTGGTGACCTCCTTGTGTATCTCACGCACCTATGGTCACTCGCCATCGAGAGTCAAGGTGAGGCATTGGCAGTGAGCCTAGATGTGGCGAAGGCGTTCGATCGGTTCTGGCACCGGGGTCTTCTAACGAAGTTACCAGCTTTCTCTCCAGCAGATGCATAAGAGCCGTCGTAGACGGTAGCTGCTCCGACAGCATGGACATAAATGCCGGCGTCCCGCAAGGCTCTGTGCTGTCCCCAACACTGTTCCTACTGCATATCAATGATATGCTGTCTATTGACGGCGTTCATTGTTATGCAGACGGCCCGTGTAATAAGCGTCCCCTGTACTGTCACAGGGGACGCTTATTACACGGGCCGTGCTAATATCCCTCGTTCCGAGGTGGAGGAAAGCCACGAACGGCTGTTGGCTGAAATCGAGAGTACACTAACTAGTGTCTCCGATTGAGGCAGACTAAACCTAGTCCATTTCAACCCCACTAAGACTCAAGCCTGCGCGTTCACCGCTAAGAAAACCGCATTTGCTGTGGCTCCACAGTTCCAGAACACGTCCCTGAACATCAGCAAAAGCATCGGCATCCTTGGCGTCGACATTTCTAGCGACGTTTTGTTCCGAAGTCACTTAGAAGGCAAGGTTAAGCTGGCATCCAAAAAGCTCGGAGTGCTCAACAGAGCGAGGCAGTACTTCACATCGGGGCAAAGGCTGCAACTTTACAAGTCGCAAGTCCGGCCTCATATGGAGTACTGCTGTCATCTATGGGTGGGGGCACCTGGATGCCAGCTTGATCCTTTAGACTCGGTTCAACGACGTGCCATAAGAATTGTCGACGATCCCAAGCTCACAAGCGGTTTAGAGCCCCTCAGTCTGAGGAGAGACTTTGCCTCCTTATATGTGTTCTACCGCTTGTACAACGGACGGTGTTCTGAAGAATTGTTTAAGATGATGCCCACGGCTACTTTCTACCATCGCAACTCTCTTTTAAAGTCAGCGAAAGAGCACGACGTATTCCATTATTATTGTTCTTGAACTCACGATCACCATCTGATTTTAGTTAAATAATGGCCGAACTACTAAAACTTTTCATGGCTTCTTGAGACAACTTGAAAACACAAATTATACAACAGTTCATGACCACGAAAATGTATAACCACGAGTTTATTACCCATGTCACGTCAATAAAGTATAGTAGTTAGTACCTATAGGTAGTACCGTACCACCCATGCCTGTTCTGGTCTCTGCACTGGAACCCCATTCTGGGCTTTGTTTGCCTTTTTGTGTCCTACTGGTATCACTGGGATTGTGTATGAATGAACATTTATTTATTTGTGACTTCTTAAAACAATGTCATAATAATAATAAATTATTTCATAAGACTTATGCACATTACAATTGATACAGCAGTCAGTACCTACACTTAGCAAAGCTCGTGTCGTAGGTAGTTGCTTACCTTCTGTTTTACAATAAAAAGTCGTCAGCCATGTATGACATCAATGAAAACATAAATAAAAATACAAATTCCTAATAAAAAACTGAAAACAATAACAACAACACAGTTTTTTTTAAACAAGTAATACCTAGGTATCTCAAATGGGCTCAACTCGACATGATTTATAGTTCTTCCAGGGCATTCGACGACACTTCCACACAAAGCTATCGTCGCGTCGCCATAAAAGACAATTCTTATTTATTTTGATCTTTATTTGGCTTAGAATATAAGATTATTGGCTGTGTGACTTCATCCGCGATTCAGAGATGCATTATGTTATCCTATCCTATCCAGCACCGATTTACCGGCTACCCTAGGCCCTCTAAAAGTTTGCATTACAGGTTCCGTCATTGAGCCTTGAAGCTCAATAAACTAACGTAGGTATAAAAAAACATATTTACACAACTTTATGCGTGGGGGTCCGAAGCTCGCCGCTTTGCTCGCACCTTGTCATCAAAATTGATCGAGACCTCCGGAGACCAGCGGGCGGGGAGCTTTTTCCGCCAGCGCGTCAGCTTGGCTATCCAAAGAGAAAACGCTGCCAGCCTTCTAGGAACCTTGCCGTTAATCGGAAGCAGCAACAGGCTTGAGGAAATTTTCTATATATAGATTGTATTTTGTACATATTTGTTGTAAATAAATGAGCTTATTTTGCAACTATAAACGTTATACATAAACATAATTTTCTACGTTATAATTAAATCGTGTCGTCATCTCAGTAATAAAACAGGGTTCGGATTGATGATCGAATCTCGACCGTCGTCGCGTCCCTTCACTCTTTCAAAAACTCCTAAAAGCACCTCTTTCCTTTAACAGTATTTTCAATCAAGTCGCCCTCGTCTCCTTCGCTTTATACATCACAGTCGACAAAAAATCTGCCTATATCAGCCCACATTGCCCTTAAGAAATTGAGTCTTTACGTTGCAAGAATCATAGTTCATTTTCGCTTAGTAGAAGTTTCTGTTGAAAAGTACAAGAAGGTGAATATCGGCAGCGCAGGCCATAAAGGCAGTGATTCGAGGAGCGTTTCGTCAGTTTACAAGCTCGCTGTAATAAGATATCGGACGCTCTATCACCCTGGAAAATGTCTTTATTATGCTCCCTGAAACAGACTTATATAAATTCATCGTTAATGTTGTTAAATCGTTGAGAAATATGAGAAGTTTCATAATTTAAGTTATTCTTTAAAACTGTGTAAGCTATTTGATTGTTCCTGTCGTAAGTTAACTGTTGAATCTCAGAATTAATATAAAGATTAGAATTTTCTGAAAAGAATGATGAATTTCATTTAATAAAGAATGAGTCCGAAAATAAGTCGAGGATCCCATTGTCTCCAATAACGTTTATACCGCTTAAAGAAATCGATTTGAACCTTTGTGTGCTTTGTGCCAAGCGCTCTCTCGGTCCGTCGGTATCCCGTTTTCACTAGTTCCCAACTTTGCCAAGAAAGGGGTGGAACGTTTTCGTGTGGTAATTTGTCGCTAAAATCCTTATTTATTGCAACAGAGAAGTTGGATCGCCCCCGAGGGCGAATTCGCAAACTTTGCTCCTTTAACTTTGCTTCACTGAATACCGACACCTTGAGCACATATTGAGGTTGAATCCTCGTTTTCTTGTTTCAGTTGAATTATGGACGAATACTTTAATACAATTTCAGTGAAACTTTATCGGCACATCGGGTCGGAGCTATAGATCTGCGGGTCACACAATGAGGCCATCAACTCCCGTTCAATATAGAATCGATTGTGGTTCTAACAGTGTTTAGAACAAAGTTTCTCTGCATGGTTTGCGGAAAGTGGAACCGGTTTGTGAGTCAGGTAGATATTTATAATGGAACTAATGGATCGAGACGGAATGATTTACAAAAAGGGTCTAAGTAAGTGTATGTTCGTTTATTGAGATCGGAGAGCGCGGACGGGGTCAAAGAGCTATGACGAGATCGCGTGTCCTACAAGTATGTCGGCAACCGAGCGAGACAGACTTTACGAACGTATTATGTGGCATTATGCTAATAGATTTATTTATCTTCGAGACGGATACGATATGTACAAGTAATTGACTATAACGTGACCAACATAACTGATGAAGCCGGGAAATCCAATTTTATCGGCGAAATTCACCGAATTACATTTTATTACAGCCTCATTAGATACGTATCTGTTTATTTATATTTATTTTAGTAAATTGACTTTAGAGAAGGGTATAACAAGGTGTATACATACTCGTAAATGAGGAGATTGCGGTTATGCGGGTGTGCCCATGCGGTGAAGTGGGTTTAATATGTAACACCGTTTTATTAATTTTCGAGTAATAAATACACCTACTAATAAAGGTACAGTAGTACAGTACATAATATTCTTCATTCAGTACATGTGACCGCATTACGGAACTACCGGCAGGTTTCAGAGGCTTTTGTTAAAAGTTAAAATTATATAGCCAAACAATATAGCGTTAACTTCGTAGCACGTGCTACGAATGTGTAGCATGAGCTACGAATGTATAGCACGACCTACGCAGTTGTCGCTATTTATTTTTAATCATACATACAAATAAATAAAATTGAAATTGTGTTTGTAATGTCAACAAAACAGCTTTTTATCTAATGCATATCAAATTCAAATTCAAAATATATTTATTCAATTTAGGCCCTGATAAGGCAAATGACTCTACACTCTATCAAAGTATATACGGCACATAATATATATCAGAAAACCAATTTTAAAATTTTTGTCTGTCCGTCTGTCTGTTTATTCGATACGGCTGGACTAATTTTGACGGGACTTAGCTAGACTTTTTCACTGGCAAGCTACTCCTTATAACATCAGCTATCTGATTTTATAAGGATTAACTAAGGTTACTTTTAATTCAGAAAAATAACACTCTGGGTTCCACTCAGAAAAAAATATACGTGGATGAAACCGCGGGGGTCACAGAAAGCAATTTTTTTTTTTTTATACTACTTAGTCGGTAAACAAGCATACGGCCCGCCTGATGGCAAGCGGTTACCGTAGCCATATAGACGATTGCAACACACGAAGCATCGCTCACGCGTTATCGACCTACCCCCCCTCCCCTATGAGCTCTGGCGACCTTACTCAAGCGCAGGAACACAACTTTACACAACATAAAGTTATTTGGCTGCGGTATTCTGTAAGGTGGAGGAGGTACTTCCCCAGTCGAGCTGCTCTTTGAGCGAATAAACGCTATGCTCTACCTCTCTTAAAATACATAAAAGTAGAACTAGCTAGGAAATAAGCTTTCCGAGTAGGCTAACAACTCTGCTGATTGCTTAATCTATGACAGGTGTAAATAAGACTGCTACGTTACCGGTGCTGAAGTTTTACCACAACTTTTGTGACTCTTTTTGTTTGTTAGACTTAGCCGCTGGACTTGTGAACGTGCTGTATCTGAGTAGGTATAATCTGTTTATTCTTTGACAATCATGTGGATCTGCTGTTTTACTTTTTTTATTTCATAAAGGAAAAGAGGTTAACATAACGTTAGTGGTTGTGAGTAATATGGTATGATATTTTCCGCAAGGTGCAATAGAGCCTAGCCGCGGATTTGTATTTACATGGAACCTGCCTTTAGAGACTGCATTAGTAATGAGATATTCTGCTACAATTATCAAATAATCTTTGCCAATCTCATTCAAAAAGATTCAGGTTTCATATAATATAAAGAATTCAGACGAGTAAGTATCAATTTTAAATGTTATTAAACTTACATACAAATTATTCTCTTAAAACTTTAAAGTAATATGCTTCAACAATAGTTTCCCACGAAGCCCGCAGCAGCGCGTCACCTGTTCGTGAAAGTCACATGTATGAGACTAATTTAGCTCGTAAAGCGAACATGTATCAAGGCAATCGCAACTGTGACAGGCTATTACGTGTGCTTTACTGTCAGTTTACTTGCACTATGTAAAATATTGTGCAATGCGTTCATATTGTTCACATAACGGATTATTAAATGAGTCTAATATATTACTTCGTTTTGTACACAAAGCAAATATGTTTGAAGTTAAATAGATAAAGTTTATCAGCCTATTAAATCTTATCGGATTTACAGATTAGAATAGCTAAGAGTATCTATTACAAGCAAGGGGAAGCATTAAGACTCATTGTTATTTTTCTTCATACATTTTCTGAAAAATTATAAATTCAAATAAAGGAATTGCTACAGAAGATTTCATTAAAATTACTCATTTTTTTAACCGACTTAAAAAAAAAGAGGAAGTTCTCAATTCGGTGTTTTTTTTTAAATGTTTGTTACCTCTAACTCCTTCATTTATTAACCGATTTGGAAAAATATTTTTTTGTCTGGAAGGGTACACTTCCCGTTTGGTCCCATTGTCATCAGATCAGATTGAATACTTTTTAGTGTACTTTGAAGTCGGTTTAAGTTATTTTTAAAACAGTCCAATTATGTTTTCATCAAACAGCAAATCCATTATGATAAGAGCGTGAGCGGTAAACCAGAGTACACATGATCCCCTAATCACGGCCTATGGGGCCGCAACACAGGCATGCGCCAAGCGCTGCTACTGCTACATTGACACAAATGTGCACTCTGTCTAATTATACTTAACAATGACGGCCGCATTAGGTTACCACCAGTTTCTGTGTTACGAACACTGAAATATTGAAAGTGTTTACACAAATTCTATTACTTGTCTCGCGGATAGGTCGCGCATCCTATAACTAAGTACATAATAATATGCTATTCAGAAAATAGAATGACAGGAACTGCTATTCAAGTGATTAATTTGTAAAACCAGCCGCCTTGGATGGATGTACCTATGTGATTAACTGTGGTCGTATTTCAGTTTTAGACTTGCTTACAATGTCACCTTGCTTTGCGTAGTGTTCGTTAGTACGTTTTTGAGTACCTACTTACTTCCCTACAAACTCTGGACAGTCGGCCCGCTTGGTATAGACAGTTTGTTGTGGAAGCTTAAGCGGGCCGTATGCTTGTTTGCCACCTTAATGGTATATAAAAAAACTAAATTTACAATGCTTAAAATTTTCGCAAATAAACCAGCCACAATGTTTTGAAAGCCTCATCATAAGAGGATGTTATTACCTATGTCCCAAAGTGAAGTACCCCAAAGCTAACAATCAAGAACCTCAAACCAAACCTCAAAGCTTATAGGTAACACACCATAGAATCAATAGGTAATAGGAGCCAAACATACAACGGAATGTAATGGACTGTCTATACTGTGTAAGATAGCATTTCAAAGAACTTTATTCGTTCTAGTTTTAGATATGATGTGATAGATGATATTGAAGTTTCAGTTACTGGTAAATTCAAAATTAAAAGGTTTCAGTTACAGATACTCTCAAAGTAGTTAACTCGTAAAGGTACATTTTGTGTATTTTTAAAGCCCTTCGTTTTTTTTTATTGGGAAGACGACATAAAAAGTAATGTTCGAAAGTTTAATAAAGATCTTACTCATCGATAAATCATCTATAATTTTGGTTACTTTCAGGTTACTCTGCAACGATCTATTTTAAAATTAGCAACGTGATGTAATTGCGACTACGCGGATATATCTAGTTATATGATAGGTTATAATATAGTCATTGATTATATAGATTTACAAAGTGCACGAGCGTTATTGTCTAAGCGACAAATTTATGTTAGCATCATGGGCATCGTATTTAGCAACGCAATCGTGTATAATTACCAAACGTGATTATTTGGGCGTATAATACACCCGCGTTGCGGTTATGTTAATTATTGACAAAGCTATAGTTGCCTGCCTACACTAGACGTACATAGGTACGATGATCATTGTAGAGTTGTACGACATACCCTCATTATCTCTCTGAATTGACGCATACAATGGACTTTGATTTCAACACCTGCTGTTACAAATTAATTTTCATCACTAGTAAACAATTTGCATTGGCGTTGCTCTATACCTGTTCTATACTCTGTTTATTTTGCAAAACCTTATTCTATCAGTATACGTAAAGTTACTAATTAAATAAATGGAGGATTAATAGTGATAATTATGTGACCGAAATATTTATACATTATTGCATTAAATGTGTTAGATATTTGTTTAAAAGAATACTATTTTGATTTAAATTACAGTATGTCTCAAAAACACAATCTTAGAAATGCTTACAATCATTATCTTTCGTGTTCTTTTTGTTTCCGAATTATGTAAATAATTAAATCACTATCTCTTAGGTAATTGTATTAAGAAATAATATTAAAAGTAGTTGTTTGAATCCAAAGTTGATCCGACAGAGAATGACGTAAAATGATTAACCAATCAGAGTTGAATATGTGGGTAGCGGATATCTCGTTACAATCGTTTTCTTTGAACGGATCATACTGATAGTCAGACAGTCTTCATTGAGTTTTCAAATTGTTAAGAGCTTATACTACCCCAGCTCAAATCCACATTTTGCCCCCGCTTCATGGCTCGGCCGTGCAGCCCCCGCATCGCGCAGTCGCAACTATCGCACGAGTTCATGACACGGCAGCCCGGCAGGAGTCACGCACGACTCACGAGTCGACCGTACGATAGGGTAAATACACAGTTATTTGACCTAAGTATGGAAATAAAATAAAACGATTGTAGAAAAGTACTAAAGCACCGCACGATAGGGTAAATACACCAGTATTTGACATCTTACTAGATTTCCATACCTAGTTACTACTAGGTATGGAAATAAAATCAAAGAATAGGATAGAATATCATTTATTTGCTTTAAATGTGGTTTTACAAGGTCTTAAAATTTATACAGTTCATTGTTATAGTATTCAGCACATTCAGCTTTCATAATAAGCATGCAAATAGGTACACTAGGTACATTAGGTATAATTATTAAATAAAATACAAATTACTATTAAATCAAAAACACGTTATCAATTTAAATATTCATTTACTAAAATTAAGTATTATACACAGACATATAAGAACAAGGTATTATATTAATTTAATTGACTATGTTAACTTTTTGTCTATTTTACTCACATGTCAAATACAATTTAGCCTACGAACAACCAAAAAAAAAAAAAACGAAAAACCTATGTCAAACAATTGTACCCATATAATTCATTAATATTATAGAAATGTTGGGATTTTAGCCACTGTATCAATTTACATTTAAAACGTATCAGTGGAAGTGTTTTAATGTTATTTGGTATCGCATTATATACCTTTATGCACATTGCAAAACATTGCTTTTGATAAAGAGCCATTCGAGGCGGATTGTCAAAGACCAATCGATCTGGATGCCTTGTGCTTCTTGGATAAATGTCTTGCCCTGTTTTAAAATAACTATGATGAGATTTTACAAATAATGCAACTTCAAGTATGTACATACAAGGAAGATATATACCCAGACTATCGAACAGGGGCCTGCATGAGGCATGTGGTGGTACACCACATATTGCTCGAACGCATTTCTTTTGTGCAATGAATGCTTTATGTATATCTGGAGAATTTCCCCAAATAAGTAACCCATATTTTAATATAGATGCTATGTGACCATGGTTCGCTGCTAATATAGTAGAACGCGCGGATGTTTGTTTCAATCTGTTCTATACGTATATGAATTTATTTATTTAATTTTTATTACAACTTATAATTATTGATATATCATCAGCAAAAAGGGTACATTTATTTGTAGTCACATCCGGAAGGTCGTTTATATAGATCAAGAAAAGCAACGGCCCCAGGACGCTACCTTGAGGCACACCACAGCCATTAACTCTATTTATCGATTTATGAGAAACTAGTGCCAGTTCTTTATTTAAACAATTTATCTCGACATATTGTTCCCGATTTTGTAAATAAGTCTGCAACCACTTAAGCGCTGTACCTCGTAGGCCAATATTATTTAATTTAGTGACTAGAAGCTCATGTGATACGAAATCGAAAGCTCGCGACATATCAAAGAATATAACAGACGTTGCCAGTCTTGAGTTGAGAGAATCTGTTATTTCACGTACCAGTGCAGCTAATGTAGTGGATTTTTCACTCTGAAATCCAAATTGCTCCTCTTTAATAATATTCAGCTTATTTACAAACGACATAATCCTTTTATGCATAGCTTTTTCGAATAACTGACAGAATCGGTACTAACGTTATTGGTCTATAATTATTTATATTCGATTTATCGCCTTTTTTGTGTAGTGGTTTGACCAGAGAGAATAAGTCTGGAAATTCACCATTTTCAAAGGATAGATTTATTAAATGAGCTAAAATCGGGCTAAGCTCTTGTTTACAGTATTTAATTACTTTTGTAGCGATTTCGTCATATCCTTCTGCAGATGTATTATTTAGCGATTTAATTAAACAATTTATTTCATTTTGATCACATGGTGTTAGGAATATGGTAAAAAATTAAAATCAAAAAGTATTTATTCAATATAAGCCCTAATGAGGCACTTATGAACGTAAACTTACTCCGGTTCCAAATACAACTTGAACTGAGAAGACTCCGGCAAAAAACTCAGCAAGCTTTTTATTTGTACTTAGAAGTATTATAATTTACAAACGATATATTATTATATAACAATAGCCTGCGAAGCGAACAATTCATTCAAATGCATTCTTGTCATCTACAAATTCTGAAACTTTATAGTACCCTTTCTTGCATAACTTATGTTTGACTATCTTTTTAAATGTATTTAAATAATTGCAATTGTACAAATTGTAGGCTTAATTTACATTTACTTCAACTAAGGGAACAGTGAAAGTTTCTTCAGAATCGGTTCAGTAGTTTTCAAAATATGGATTAATAAGTGTGTCGGCCTGGCTTATTGATACCAGCTACGGGTGCGGTCTCAAAGGGAAAACATCAAATTCAAGTCAAATTCTAGTGCATGTAAGAAAAACTAAACATGCCTATTAGAGATCTCTATGTATATATAAAAATTAATCCCTATTTCCCTTGGTCATGCAATAACTTGAGAACGACTTTACCAACTTCATCTTTCTATTGAGAAGACTCTTACGGGAAAATAAATAAGTAAGTAAAAGACGGGCAATCCATTGATGAAAATAATTCGTTAAATTGGGAAAAGCCAATACCAGTAGATATAATGCCAGATGTTGCAGCTTTATTTAAATCCTGGTTTGATTTGGGTTCCGAGTCGAGACTAAATTTTAAATTGCACATGTTGCATTTCAACGTGTATTTGGAAAGTAGTCCTTTTCTTTTTTCTCCAATAATGTGGACATTACTCAATGTACATCCAAACGCTTTGTTGTGATTACATATTGTTTGAAGTGATTTAAAAAATGATCCAAATCGATGATTCTTCGTCCATCCACGGGAATAATATGCTCAGTGGCGTGCATTGGTTTTCGGACTAGGTAGGCAGAAGAAATCTTGGCCATACGCCTAAATATGGCTCTTAGACAGATCAGGTTTTTTGACCAAATTCGTAAAATTGTTTAGGTCAGCGTATCATTCCACACACATTTGGTATGATTCATTAGCAAACAAAATACATAATAACAGAATAATAGATTCGAATAACAGCACCCAGGTAGCCAGATGTTTTTAATAAACATAATATCCTGTGTTAAAATGTCTAAGATTTTTACCTTTGTTTTGAATCCATGAATGTTTTGGAGTTGGTCTACAGCAAGTTACCTACTATTTTCAACAAACGAAAACTGACTAAAGGAAAGGACTAATTCATCAATACATTTTGCATCTTCACCACAAAATTTCTTCATTTCACACAGATACACTTCGCAAAATCACAATTAATAAAATTGTCTAAGATTTTTACCTTTGTTTGAATCCATGAATGTTTTGGAGTTGGTCTACAGCAAGTTACCTACTATTTTCAACAAACGAAAACTGAATAAAGGACTAATTAATCAATACATTTTGCATCATCACCACAAAATTCCTTAATTTCACACAGATACACTTCGCAAAATCACAATAAGTAAATAACAACAACACTGCATACAATGACGATACAACGCCAGCTAAACCATAAACAAACCAACACAAATAAATTGCGAAGTTATATTTGAGTTGCTGTAATGTTGGTAAACTAGTTTAGGTAGTTTAGGTTAAGGTAGTTTTTTTAATTTGAATGGGTTACCTTATTTACAATAGAGTAGGTAAGGTTACTTTTGGTCCATAAATCGCGAATGTCAAATGTCAGTATGCTACGCATAGCAAAAGCGTCATTTATGCTTTCGTCGTATTATCTTAAAGAAGTGTGTGTGTGTGTATGAATATGCCGAAATCGTTTTAGTGTGCGTGATTTTGAGAGGCGAACTTGCGAGTGCCTGCGCGGCAAAGTTTAAAATTTCGTATTGAATGTTAGGTTAGATTTTTATTCAAAGTGATTATGTAGTTTAATTGAATCAAAATATTATTGTATTGAATCTTATGAGGTAGGCATTGCTTATTTGCCTATATGGAATGCACGCCACTGAATATGCTCTGCTTCGCTTCCACAATAGTTTATTACGTACCTGAAATAACCAGTTTCAATAATAAATTAATTATGTAATTTATGTAACTAGCACTTCGTTCTAAGTGAGTAATAATAAGTTAAGAAACGCAGAAATAAGGTACCCAATTACATTCAAACTTATATATGAGAAAAAAATGTATGTAAATATATTATATGTATGTAAACTAAGAATTATATGTATTGAAAAAAGTTAAGATGTAAAAAGATAATAGACAGAAAGAGTTACTTACACTAAAGTACACACTAATAGGTAACGATAGTTAGATAAACTCACAATTCTACAGTTTGTAAAGCCATCAAATCAGGTTCGTTTGCATGTTTAGAACTACTGGCATCCATGTGTTCCGATGGTATTTGCAATCTGTAATAAAATAGGCTATACGTTTCTTCTTACATACTACTAAAATTATATAATAATATGACCGTGGCCAATTACTTGAACGATTACCCTAATATTTAACCCTTATATTTAGAACTAGCTGTCCCCCGCCGTTTCACCCGCGTTCCCAGGATAAAAAGTAGCCAATGTCCTTCTCCATACCATAGGCTATCTTCATGCCGAATTTCATGATGATCCGTTGAGTATTTGAGGCGTGAAGGCGTAACAAACAAACTCACTTTCGCATTTATAATAGTAGTAAGGATAACCAATAAGATATTTATTGAAGTAATTCAATTCACTACATAACATATACCTACCTAGTAGGTGGGTACCTACCAAGAAGTTGGATACCTACCTAATAACCTGTGCAAACTTTATTTACTCGGTTGTGAAAACATTTAGTATCTAACCTAATAAGCTAGGCGGTTGATACTCACGGCCACGGGTCCACGTGCGGTACATTTTCTGTATTGCAGTCAGAATCGGGTATTTGTTTATTTCTGAAAATGAAAAATGTATGTAGTAGGTACAATTATGATTAGGTATGTACGTTGGTATTTGCATTCTGTAACAAAATAGGCTTTACTTCTCTTTATCTCATACTAATAAAATAATATGTGACCGTGGCCATTTACTTGGACGACTACCCTAATATTTACCAATAAAATGTTTATTGTAGAAATTCAATTTACTGCATAATATATACCTACATAGTAGGTAGGAACCTAAATGTACATGCTTTACTTACGCTGTTGTGAAAACATTTTAGTATCTAACCTAATTAGCTAGGTGGTTGATACTTACGGGCACGGGTCCACGTCCGGTACCTATATTTTCTTTATTTCGGCTACACATCAAGATATAAATTTCCATTACAAGCTGATCTCGCATTGTATAGGATTTCCGTACAATGGAAGGTCAGATCAGAGGAGCTTATACTGGAAATTACCTACTTTTCTTACCCATTACAATAATCAGACTCAGAATTTATTGGTAGATACAAACCAAAATGCCTTCCTAGGTAAAAACACATATTATGATTCATTTTAGGTAGGTACTTACTTCAATATTTTATTCTTAATATGTGTAGCATTTTCTTTTCTCCAATTCCATCTTTTCTTTTCTTGTCTCGATCATTTCCCATTTAAAACAAAATACACTTCACTTATAATTTATTAGGTACGTATCTACGTGGGTCGTGAGAGCAAGAGACACGGGTTCCCCGTTCGAACGCCGGAGCGCGACTGAATCTGTGCGGCAGCGCATCGTACCACTCGAAATATTTGAGATTTAATTTATAACAAATTAAAATAAAACATTATTTTAAATTCAAATCATATGGTACACGTATTGTACTAACTACAGTTTATATAAAAAGTTTCATTAGTATAGGTAAAGTATTAATTGACTAATGCGATTTATTTGTAAAATTCAGAGGGAAGTTTGAGATTTTTTTCTATCGAGAAAATGTTTAGGAATCGTGTTTTCACATCATACAGGAGTCAGTATATATCCTCAACTGTACTATATATTTTTTTCAAAATTATTGATTGGTTACTTTTATTGATATGCAGGATCAAAGGAGCACTTTTGAGGTGGGGTAAGGCCTTAACATCGAAAAGTACAAGTGTCTAACAGTGCAATTTACTATTATTAGACTGTAAGTATTATACTGGTGAATAAAATGTGAAGTGTTACACGGACTTTCTTTTAACGGTTATAAATTAATGCTGACTACATACCATACATACAGCTTTGTACTCCATACGAGAAATGCCATCAAAGATTGTAAAACTTTGCAGACAAGTCGTGGACAAAGACGCGCTTTGTACACTTTTGACGTGGCATTTAAACATTTTTGAATATGCCTGCTATGAAAGTTGGGAAAATCCGGGATTAGTATCGCAAGCGCAACCCTGAGAAATGGGTGGACGGGGCGGATGGAATTGGAAAAGTTGAGGCGGGGTGGGCGCTCGCGAGGATTACGGCGCTCTGTATCGACACAATGCGACATGTACAAAGTTTCATTGCTACCTACAACTCAAGAATATCTATTTTCTTGTTCAACTATAGCGTATTAGTCTATCTTGATATTGGTTGTCTGTTTTATTTTATTCTTTGAAATTTGAACTTAAGTAAAACTAACTTATTATCTTCTCAAATACTTACTAAACAAGTATTTACTGCATTTTGGCTCCATTACTATAGAGAAAGAAATTATTTAAGTTAATTAAGTGATGGTAAGCTCAAAGAACGAATGAGTTGTACATCACCAATTATTTGTTCAGTTGTGTTGTTAGAACCTAAATGTGAATATATCGATGGTGAGTAATAAACCCTTTTTATACCTACACGTTTGATAAAGTCGGTTTATCGTGAAATAAACAAACATTTTTAACTTTGTAAACGTGTAAGGATAAACACTCAAGTTGTTTGGTTGCTCTTAATCGGTAATTGAGACGATTTAAGTGACTACTAACGTACTAAAACGTTTTTATTTTACCTTCAACCCTAAATGTCAAAACACCTTCTAATACTTAGCTGCTTTGCTTACCAACCTTACCGTTTTTCTTAGCTACTAGCAGCATTGTGCAAAATTAGGAGGCATATAGGTACGTATACAATGTATTATGTAATATAAAGTACCTTCTAGCTGTCCTTCGCGATATTACCCGTGTTCCGCGATAAAAAGAAGCCTTATGACACTCAGTGATAATGTAGCTTCCTATTAGTAGTTCCAGTGATCAACCCCTACATCAAAATTTGCAAACAAACTTAACCTCTTTATCCTTACTAATATAATGTTATAAATGAAAATGATTGTTTTGTTTATTTGTAACGCTTTCACGCCGTAACTAGGTATATTCAAAAGATCATCATGCAATTTGGCATGCAGATAGCCTATGGTATGGAGAAGGACGTAGGTACTTTTTATCTCGGGAACGCAGGTGTAACCGAGGGGAACAGCTAGTAGCCTATGGCAGCTTGCAACACCACCGCGGTGGGAGTGAACAGAATTCCGCATCGCACTCGCTAGCGGTGTGCGTGGGAATCCGAGCGGCGGATCCTGGTCCAAGAGATCGGACGGAATCTCTCCCTGCCAGCAGTCGTGTCGGCGATGCTGAGCGGAGATATAGCGTGGAGGGCCGTAGCTTCCTTCTGTGAGACCGTAATGGTCCAGAAGGAGGCTGCTGAGCGGAGAGGGCCGATCCCACCCGGAGGCGAAGCCGTCGGGGCGCAAATGTGGCGCGTCACGGCCTGCCCAGTAGCTCGGGCTTAGAAAAACAGCTACGGTGTTCCCCTGCCTGATGTAAAAGGCGACTAAACGGAGTATTTGGGGTCGTGGGTAAGAGCGGGGGCTCTGTGCGCCCAGAAGCGACCCCAAGGAGGACGATGGGTCGATGTAGTTACGACTCATCGTGTGATAGCACAGCGAGGGTGCTTGGGTGAGGTATCACACTTCCCCTGGGACGAGCTATCTAAGCGCCGCGGGTGGAGGGGTGAGCAGGAAAGCCCGCCCCCCGCTCTACAGCACAAATGGCGACCACCGTGGGGTTTTAGCCGGTACCTACAAGCCCGGCATAACCTGGCAGCTACCCCCGAGGCGGTCGGGTATCCTATGACGATTTTCCCAAAAAAAAAAAGGGTTAATTTTCGCGCGTTGCCGACCCTAAAGTACCTACTGTAATATTAGTACCTATAGATAAATAAATCACTATTAACAAACTCTACCTGAGTATGGTTGTATGTAACCGATCACACGAGGCAAAATCTTCGACGTGCCAACCCGCATTAGGGGCTTACTGATTGAATCAGAGCTACCTTTTGTTTCTTTATTTGACATATGCATCACAGTTTCATTATTCCGCAATCTAGTTTTTACCGCACGGTTTCACCTGCGTTCCCAGGGTAAAAAGCGGCCAAGTTACTCTCCGTGCCATAGGCGACCTGCGTGTCTTTACCACGATTAGTTGTACGGCTAAGGCGTCAATAGGTCAACAAAAGGAACACTTTCACATTTACAATATTAGTCACGATTAAGATACGAATTCAGGAGCTAAGAAGGGGAAAATCTGCAGTTGTAATGTATAGGTAACTTTAATATGTATAAGTACTTCTAAGGAAGCTAAAGCAAAATTGCTAATGGTTTTTTTCGAATTCTCGGCAGATCCTACGTACCTAATTCCAATATTTTTAAGGTAAAATAACCACTCGTCATTATATACCTACAATTTAATCCATTAAAGTCGGAATTGATGAATTGCATAAGATATGCCTTGAATTCGAATAAAATAATTCCATTAGCATTATTGCTTAAGCTTCCTTTTTAGCCCACTGTTTTAATCCCTTGACTTGCGGTTAAAAATAACAATTGATTTCTATTGGTTTCCTCGCCCGCGCGGATCGCCAAAACACCCAAAGGATAATCTTAAATAATATTATAAATGCGAAAGTGAGTTGTTTGTTTGCTATGCTACTTTTTATCCCGGGAACGCGGGTGAAACCGCGGGGGACATGTAGATTTTATATAAATGTAATATAATACGAGTATAAGAAATTATTATAATATACGAAATTAAATATAAGGAAGGGAATAGAAATAAAAAACACATCAATGTTTAAGTAATGCATAAAAACATTCCTACTCAAATTGAAAACGAGGTACAATTTGTTTTATGATTTAATTTTGTCATAATTTGTTTTAAAATTAATTGGGGTGAACTGGCCTGTGCATTGTGAAAGCGCAACGTAATTGCAAACCTGAAATTTATTTTGCTATTTGTGTATGTTTATTTCTTCATGTTGCTCATAACAGCAAACGCTTTGTATGACCAGTTGATGAGCTGAAATTAAATATCATTTGTGTTACTAAAAGAAGGTAAAATAAATTAAGTGGTAGGTCGGATACGACAACACGAATTGAAAATAACATAGCGTTTTGATTTCTAAATCTTCTCTCTTCTATAATATCCTATCTTTCTTCATTTGACAATTTCAGTAATAAAAAGTTTTTATCATTTTGTTATTGCGCCATTTAATTTCTTATTTTCTTAATTTATATTAAACTAGCAGAACCCCCGCGGTTTCACCCGCATACGGTTTGAATTTTCTCCTTCGAAAACCCATGCACGCCACTGATTATTAGACACAAACAATCAAACACAGATATTTTTACAATTAAAACTAAAAAACTATATTATACCTACACAAAAAAATCGAACTCAAAGAATCTTATTTAATTATTATAAGAACAAATGAGAAAGAAATAAAATTAACTACAAACAAAATATTCTAATGAAATAGAGAAAATGAACTTTTTTTTTCATTGGCGTCACACGTGGTTTCTAGTTATATTATATAAGTTTTAGTCACAATAAATCACTTTCACATAGTCCTCAATAGTCCTCATGCAGTCAGTCACCGTCCAAAACTCAAAAATACACGAATTTATGAAAATAAAAATGAAAACGCAACGTCACTCTGCAAGTCCGCCAAAAAGTCCGAGAAAATGAACTTCCAAACAAATTTCGAATTCTAATCCGATTTAATTATTCTTTAATATTTGACATTCCAATTTTAAAGAGCATTTCAGTTTCCAGAACAAAAGGCAGATAGAGAGCGCGAAACAACAAAAAAAAAAAAAAAAAAGGTACAAATTGAAAAACATATACCTGGTATTCGCTTTTGAATTTGTATTTGCTATGTTTAAAAGCTGCTGTGTGCTAATTTATTAAAAATAAAGTGTTTTCGTTAAATAAAGATTTTTAAACAAAGCAAATACTAATTCAAAAGCGAATACCAGTACGTGGATTACGTAACTTTATTGCAATGAAATTCGATTGAAACCTCTGTATCGGTAGAAATATTACAAAATCGGAAATGGTTCCATTTCTAATGAACCACTGTTTGTAATTGCGGTTATCAGAACGTAAAAAAGATATCAGCCGCTATATTGAACCAATTTCAATTCGAAAATGATTGAAATTTAGTTACGTAATCGCCCGCCTGGTATGTGTTTTTCAATTTGTATTTGCTTTTTTGGCCTCACTCCCGTGTTCCGTTCGCTCCATCTGCCTTATTCTATAATCTGTGAAAATCGGATTGAGATTTCAAACATGTGTCAAAATAAAAAATGTTATATGGTATTTAAATCAAAAGTACTAAGGAGTATTGATATCAACTTCGATGCAAATCACCCCTAAAATAACTTACTACCCCTTTTTGACCCCGTTAGGCGATGATTTTCAATAAAATAAGAAACACGTCTTCCATCAATTCTGTTAAGGAATGTTTATGCAAAATTTGAAGTAGATCGGACCAAGGAATCGCGTTGTCCCTTACAAACTTTGCCCCCGTTTTTCACCCCCTTAGGGGTAGAATTTCGGAAAATCCTTTCTTATCTGATGCCTACGTCATACAAAGAACAGACCCTCCAAGTTTCAGGTCTCTACGATCAGCGGTTTAGGCTGTGCGTTGATTGTCAGTCAGTCATTCAGGACAAAGCATTTTATATGTATAGATATGTACAACATATAGCATTTATTTAAACAATAGTATATTAAAACAACAGGTGTTAGTCAATATTACTAATGGTGGTTAATTTACAGGTACTTTAGTAGGAACTTGGATTTTCTATGAATTAGGCAAGTTAAATTTAGTTTATAATAAAGATATAGAGCTACTTCATATATCTTTGTTGTAAAATTCACATAAAGATACTGACAGTTTGTTGATGACATTCCGCGCCCTAAAATATATCGCAAAAATGTTAGTTACCTCTTGTTTTGCTATTATTCCTTCCATAAGGCAAACAATCGATTGAACGAGCGCATTAAGTTTTGAAAATACTTACAACTGTATACGTATCCAAGGACAGTGTGAATATTTTTCCAGCACTGACTCTCATGGGACGCTTGCATCGCTCCAAGAAAATAATGATGAGCCTGCACGTATGAGGGTCTGTATTGTACCAGGGTCCATCGAAGGCAGCTTGGCAGAGATGTGTACTCTATTGAAAGAGTAAAGCTCTGAGATATGTTGGTGAAAGTATAAGTCTAAATTAAAAATCTTGCAATACATAGTCTTACAAAAAAGTTATTAATATATTGCTTCCAAAACTACCACTTGATTTTTTATTTCTTCTATTCAATTTGAGTCTTACCTCTATTTTCATAATACCTTACCTAACTTTTGATTATATAAGACAGATAAAAAACTACCTTCCAAATCAATTCGTCCCCAAACCAGCATAATATGAATACTTCAATCAACATGCATGTTAGATAGATGGCCATCCACACCATCTGCATCTGATGACTAGTAGGGTTCTCGATCTGAGAGAAAAAGCGATCTAATGTGAGGCCCCATCTCCAACCGTTACAAGTAATAACAACCTACCGAAAGCTGTTGGCGTTGGTATTTGATTATTTATTTATACAGTGTGGATATTTGCCTTTATATATGGGACCAACTATGAAATAGCATGGTTCATTATGACGATATCAATATAGGTTTTCAATAAAGGGTAGATCCCTTTATTCTGCTTATGCATGCATAGAGGCAAGCGGAATATATAAATATATATATATGTAATTACAGAGATAAAAGGATTTGTAGGTATTCTGAAGTTTTCCCTTTTGTATCAAAATTAAATACTGACGACTTTACAAATGAAAAGAATAGAGTATTCATTGAGTGAATATCAAATTTTGTTCTTGCTTTCAACGGTACCTGTAGAATTTATAATTCACTTGACGAGGCAAAGAGAAAACGTATTATTCACAAACTAGATTCATCCTAAGTTGAGGTGCAAGGAATGAAAATTAAAGTTAGATTTATTAATAAGTTACGCTGTTTTTTAAATAAATTGTTAGTTACGACCACAAAATCTAGGTACCTATAAACTTCTTTTGCATTACTGAATTAACAACATTTATTTTGGTTTATTTATATTTTAATACAGGTGATAATTTAATTTAAAAAAAAAATAATAATAAACTATACTCTAAATTAAACCTAATATTTAAAAAATAAAACTATTACTGAATTTAAATCATTTTTACGACTTCGATTTGTTTCCTGTAACTGCATCATTTATGTTATAAGTACTACAGTCGATATAAAATGTAATAAAAAAGAACAAAGAAGTTCAAATATTTGTTCCAATATTTGACATGGTTGTGTACTAACCGATAAAAATTGAATGCCGATCAAACAAAGGACCATTACGCTCAACATAAATTGCAGCGCCGACGCTAAACTGAATGCGCTCTCGATCATTGACACGTATCTGAAAATTAAGCTTAAATTTACCCAATTTGCAAGGACGAGAAACTGGGGTACTAATAATGAAAATCAATTTAATAGAAGGAAGTCACGTTTGAGAGCTTACTCACAAATGAGTAAACGTCCGTTTTGTTGATGAATATTATATCGTTTCTCAATATGTAGATTTGGAGCAAATACTGTTTTCATAATTGACCTACTTTACAGAGTCTACCGAATACCTAATGCTAATCTTTCTGATAGTTGGCTTCATGTTTGACTTATTTCACATTTATAATATTAATTACAATTAAGAGAGGTAGAAAATAGCGTTTATTCGGTCAAAGAGCAGCTTGACTGGGGAAGTACCTCCCATCTTACTGAATACTGCAGCCAAGTACTTTATGTTTTATTTCTGCGCGTGAGAAGGATCATTGTCATTGAGCTCATTGGGGAGGTGGGAAGTTAACGCGTGAGTGATGCCCCGGGTGTTGCAAGAGTCCATACACTTAGTCTAGTACTTGGCTGCGGTATATGCTTACCATACAAAAAGTTGAAAATCTGTCGCCAAGCACCTATCGGTGTGTTCCGACAGCTGCACTTGAGAGCCAGTTCCTTCTAGGCTTTGTGTGCTTACCACCTTCGGCCACATCATCACTTACCATCGTGAGATTGTGGTCAAACACAGGCCTATACATAATAAAAAAAAAAAAAAAAAAAAACATACGTAAGGCGGGCCGTATGCTTGCTTACCGACTTCGTTGTATAAAAAAAAATGATTATTTCCTTTCATTAATCTCCATTTTATATCATCAGGGGTTGAGTTTTGAAAAAGCCTCCTCAGTGGATGCCTACAATATATAAAGTGGTGTCCAAATTCCAAGTGTTAAGATCCTGTTTAAGCGATGCATTGCTATGTCCTTTTTTATAGTTACAGGTAAATAAAACTATATGTAGCTAGCAGTATTGTGTTATTCTAATAAATGTGGAATAATTTACCGTATAATGCTGGTATGATGTATGATGCAGTCTTTGAGAACGGAGTGTATGTAATATCGTTTGGAATATACTTCAATATGTTTGTTCTGGGTAATGGCTCTTTTGCGTCGCCGCTCCGCCACAACGTCGAAGTTACGAAGATTATACGCTAATATTTCTATTTGCCCAACTGTAATATAAATAACAATTAATAACATTATTAATATGATATATACAGTTTCATATAGGTAAGAAGATTATTTAAATTCCTGGAAATATAAAAAAATGCACCAAATGAAAAGTACCTATTTCATCTTTTCCCGAAAAAAGAATTAAAGTGAAATTACAGTTCGATTACATTAGTCTAATAGAATTTTAATATTCGCGTTTCTCCAATTACAATAATTATGTGGATCAGTGTCAACAAATTATATATTAATAATTAAAATATATTAAATTATTGTCAATTTAAACTGAAATTCGAGGCAAGAAACTCATATCATGGACTCACTAGCGGAGGCAACAAAAGCTGCCAATAAGGTGTCCATAACGCCGTCGATGATGCATGTCGCCGGCTTGTAATAAATCTGGTCAGGCAATAGACAGTCAATTATTCACCGCATTATTGTCATTAGAATGGAGCTCTATTAATCTTCCGTGTATTGATGAGCGTCAATGGGGTCAAGTATTAATGACAGCGTTAATTAGTTGCTTTGTTTCTGGAGTAAAAGGAATCTGATAAAACTGACGGCTCTATTCATGGAATTATAATGTTGTTATATAATTTAGGTTGGAGAGAATGATTTCGATCGTACTAATATAATAAGTGAGAAAGTGAGTTTGTTTATTAACTCTTGACGTCTCACGGTACAACAAATCGTGATGAAATTTGGTACGCAGGTACATCATAACCTGGAATAACATATACTCCTGGAGAATGCAGGTAAAACCGCGGGTCGAAAATAGTGTCGATCGGAAGTCCAGAGGTAGAGCAGTCTAAAAGCTATCCGATGTATTATGTTCCCCCCATGTATGTTCAGAGATTTTTTGTAGGTTTATGATTCGGGTACCTCTAAAAGTGTTCTACCTCTGGACTTCCGGTTGATACTACTTTTTGGGATACGCTGTATATGTTTAAAAGAAACTAACTGATTGATACACGCATAGCTCAAACTGCAGGGTTTAAAAACTTATTTACGTTATATTATATACTTTCCAAATATCCAGCTTATCTTTAAATAATAGTAGCTAGTGCAAAAATGTACATACTCGATTACTCGATGTACAATGTTACATTCCCTTTACAGGTAATTTTCATAAGCGTATATAGTCCGATTTTCATATCCTTTTGTTTTTGATTCAGCGCCCGTTCTGTAATAGCTGAAGTTTACTAAAGTATACTTACGTGATGCATGTAAACTATTTCATAAGTTGGAGTTTTGTAAACGTCGAAATTCGAGTATTCCACGTTTGTTGGTAGAATATTGAAATGTTCCGTCAGAGGCATTATTATTCCCACTGAAAATAATCGTAAAGGATCTTTAATGCTAAAATTTAATGAAAGAATTTTGAGGAAAAAATGTTGCAGTGTAGTTTGTTGAAAAAGAAAATAGCTTTGATAATTTTATTTCTGTACAAAAATAAATTATTACAGGGTTTAATTTCCATGCAAACTTTACCCGAGACCGCACCGACGCACATAGTGGAATAGTATGTCATTACGAAACGGGCCGCTTTGATGCTCTTCCGTATAATCTCTCTATGCTCCTGCTCTTTCGGCTTGAATTCTTCGCAACACAAATATTGCAGGAGATTTATAACTTTATCCTTATTGAGCCAAAACACTGCCACTTTGACATAGGTGTACATTTCGCTAAGGAACAGATATAACCTGAAAAAAAAAATATAACCTGAAATGATTTAATCACATACATATTACATGGATAAATTCACATTATAAGAAGGTCATGAAAGCATATTGATACACTTCTATAAGGAAATTGCTGTTGGCAAATGAACGGTTATAAATTTATGTTACAAATACAAATTATTTTTGGGATGATTATATGAAAAGAAAATAAGTATATAAGCAAAGGATAAATATCTAGATACCCTGCAGCGATATCTCCAATATTTTCCCTTCGTTTCAGTAAATAAACAACTTCTCCAGTGCCTGGCAGAAAACACACTAGCCATAACACAAGTAGTGTATACGTCATTTGTAGCCAAAATTGAATGGTGTTCGGCGAATATTTGTTGTACCACATCCCGTAAAACTTGAGCCAGTAAATATGTACGGCGAGATAAAGTCTCGGATTGAGATCATCCCAGGACTCAGCCACGCCGTAAGGGAGTACCCCCGATAATATAGACAACTTTTTTTTCACGTTTTCAGTAAGAATTTTCATATTTCTTCAAGCGCTGTTGCCGATCCGAAGCTTTTGACGCGTAATTTAAGAATACCTTTTGTAACTCATAATATAACGCTCCTTTGTACAAAAGCAGAGTGGGAAAGTGACGTTAAGTGGGTATTATACATTATTTTGTCAGACTCATTGTTAAGCGGAAGCACTTTTCAAGCTTCCACGATATTATGGATTTCTTTTTACTATCATAGCTGTCAATTTTGCCGAAATGTGTTTTACCGATATCAGAGGAATTACATTTTTTATGCAAAGCCCTCTCGCCTTACGAACAATTTACATAAAACGGCGTCTTTATCATCATGCTCTGTGTCACAGAGGTTTGTTTCATTTCTATGATCATTTCCATTTTTTCCCTAGTAGGTAAATTCAAATTCAAAATTGTTTATTCAATATAGGCCCTAATAAGGCACTTACGAACGTTATAATTGATTTTACCACCGGTTCGTAATACACATAAACGTTTATATTTCTATTACATACTAGTTGCTGCTCCACGGTTTCACCCGCGTTCCTGTGGGATCTATTGTTTTCTCGAGATATAATGTATCCTATGTGTTAATCCAGAACATTTTCTACCTGTGTGTCAAATTTCATCCAAATCCGTTCAGCCGTTTGTGTGCAATTGAGCCACAATCACACCTTACATTGTTACGCACTATCCTACGTCAAATCGAGTATAGTTATAGCTATCGCTAAGAAATTAAAAGTGTGACGTCTGAAAAAATAAGAAAAAGTTAATTCATGAAATAAATTACTTTGGTGCATACCCTTAAAACGACTTAATTTAATATGTCGACGAAAGCAATTATAATAATTACAACAGCAATGTAATTACCGCTATAAGAAAAGGCACCGCTCTCTTAACTATAGATAATTGTGTTTTCAAAGGGTTTCTGATATTCAAAGTCGCGAAGAAACACAAAGAAATTACTTTAACTGAAACGATTAGCCGTTGACAATTGCATTTTAATAAACTCAGACTTTAATTCTGCATAATACATTATACGTTGGAAACTCCAAACCACAGAGAAGGTAACTTTTTAATCGAAAAAGAGGAGGTTCTTTATTCGACGTGTATCATGCCATAAGAGCTGAGTGGCGCGTTCGACTGTCTATGTGAAAATAGTTGAGATGGGGCATCTGTGTTTAGACAGGCCGAGAACCAAGCTTTTATGGCCTCAGACGACAATGAGACCTCGACGAGACCTCTATGCTAAGGACTGAGAATTCCTTAGAGAATTCTATCAATAAGATCACGTATACTGCGACCAGAAACGCCGGTAACACCAGAAGGTTTCCCGATTCTTAGTCCACCATAATGTTTATGCAAAGGAATTTGTAAGGAGGCTTCAATCCAAGTGCGATCATCCAAATCATGATACCTTTAACGAAATAAGAGAGAAAATTATGGGTGAGTAAGTTAGTAACAATAACCTTGCGTAGCTTAATTGATAAATTCAAAGCTCGCTTCTACATTATGGCTTTGTATATGGGGAAGTAAAACTCATTCATTCATATCATCTGTCAAATGAAGAAGCACCTTTCAACAGTGACGGGCTGACTGATCGTCGGCTTACACAAAATATATTATGCAAAAAAGTGATAAAATATGAAACGATTTATGTGATTCGCACAGGGGTGGTCGATTTGCATAATCACCGTTCGCACAGGGCCGCTCACAAAATGAAATACGTGATCTCAAAAACAACGAAAAAAATATCTACAAGTGAACGTTTGGCTATCATTGGCATTTTATGAATAATTGTCGGCATCGACATTTCACATCCAACCTCCGACATCCTTATTTTTAACTATTATCCATCTATTCCCATTGTAATTCTGTGAACTGGAATGGGAAGTGGGAACGCCATGAATTAAATATTGCAGACAGTCGATACATTATTCTGAAACGCATATTGATTGTTTTCTCTAATAAATGAATACATTGATGAGTTTCACTTATTACCAGTAGGTTTGTATTTGTATAAACAGAATGATGATGCTGGAATTTTATATAACGATAGGTCGAACGTATTTAGAAAGGTTATCTAATGAAATATCTCACGCCGAAATGGATGCGTATGCCTTTTCACAAAAGATAAGACATCCATTTTAATAGCATTTTAGGCTTCAGAGCCTCAAAAAAAAAGTAACCCTTAAGGATCACTTTGTTGTCTGTCTGACTGCTTGTCTGTCTGTCTGTCAAGACCCTTTTTATCAGGAAAGTGTGGAGGTAACAAGCTGAAACACTCAGGACTGCAATATCTTGGAGCAGTGAAAAACTTCTAAATCAACACAAAAAAAGACACGGCCGTTTATGGCGAATATTTTGACGATCGCAAGGAATCAATACCTATGGGGTATTTCCCGTTGACCTAGAATCATGAAATTTGGCAAGAAGTAAGGCAATGTAGCACAAGTAAATGAAGAAATCTGAAAACCATAAATTTGTAGTTACATCACAAAAAAAGTAATATAAACGGAAAAAGGGGAAAAATCTTCGACGCTCGATCCCCGTGATGAACGGACTATTTACATACCTACACGTTTATACGGTACTCTCGGTGCGCGAGTCCGACTCGCACTTGGCCGGTTTTTTTTATTCGACAAGGTCAGTATGCATTCGGCCCGCCTGATGGTAGCAGTTACCGTAGCCATATGGACGCTTGCAGCACACGGTCCAATACTCACGCGTTACTGATCCTTCCCCCCTCCCCAATGAGCTCTAGCAACCTTATTCCCGCGCAGGAATAAAACATAAACCCCCTTACTCATAAAGCGCTATTTAACTAATATACTTTTTAAAGGGTCACGTAAATAAAGTCACTCTATTGTCATTGTCAAATAATGTGACATTATTTACGTGACCCTTTAAACAGTATATTAGTTAAATAGCGCTTTATGAGTAAGGGGGAAAGTTATTTGGCCGCGGTAAGATGGAGGTAATTCCCCAGTCGAGCTGCTCTTTGAGTGACTAAACGCTTCGCTTTACCTCTCTTAAATTTATTTAATTGAGAAATCAACAGCTGTACAAAATTTAATAGTGAGTATACAATTATTGATGGAAAGTAAGGCCAATTACAGATTTCTACAGATAACAATCAAAATAAAGGTAATAAATTTTCGAGAAACAAATTTTTTTTTGTTCAATCGCCCACGCTTTACTTTTCAGTGCCTGGTTTTTCTTTGAAAACCTCTACTACTATAAAATTAAGAGGGTACGCTAGTTTTCCTATTTATATGACAACCTAGCAAAATACTTAGTGGACTCTGAATACGATTTCTTTATTTTGTGACTTTTTTACCTGGCTGAAGTACACTTCGCCCACGTGAAAGAAGTAAATTGGCCTATGTTATAAAAAGGGATTTAAGATTTCTCCCGGTCTAGAAGCTATCTCAACCTTTAACAAAGAAGAGTTATTTTTATCAAAATATTATTACAGACGGTCAGTTTTTCATCGAAAGGTCGACTTAATTATTGGTATATTTCTTTCGGTTTTTTGCAGATTTAGATGTTAACTCATCTATTAAATTGGTAATAAATATATACCCTTTGTATTTCAAAACAGAGAGTTAAACGGTCGTAAAATAAAAAGTTTATTACGAGTCAAATATGAAGTACCTATCTATGTTCATAAAAAGCCTTTTATGAGTATTATGTAATATCTTTATTGTGAATAATATACGTATTTTATTTTGGTTTAAAATTGATAAGGCGAGCTTGTTGAATTAATGATTTTGGAGCGCATGATTGGTGTCTAGTTTCTTTGTTTTCTTTGTTGTATGGAAAGCACACAACCTTAGTGAAAAATGTAGACGTATCGCGATCGACGCGCCAAGCAAATGTGTGGTTGTTTGTTGACTGACACAATCGCTATCGTACTGCTGTAAACACAGGGTGAGGGTGGTGATTTAAAACGGAATAAGATTAAAGAGGATTCTTACCATTCCGCCGCGCCTGAAAACGTACGTTTTGTCTGGTATGTTGTTATGCAAGCAGTAGTGGATTAATCCTGTATAAGGTGTATTTTTTGCATTGAAAATACTTTTTTTAAATTATGTGAACAGGTGCTGCTTGTGGGGGCTGGTCTGCTTAAGTTTGCTATTTATTTATTTATTAAATATTTATTCAACAACTTTATAATATTACCGCCGCGCGTCCGCGCGGCGCACGCAATTGTTGTCAGTGCAATTAGAATGTAAATATTATGTAATTAATCTAAGCTTGTTTTGAAAAGATTAATTGCTGAGTTTATTGCCGGCTCTTCTCAGCAAATGCAACCTTCCGAACCGGCTTTAGAGTATTAGGGTCAGACTTTTCATAAGTGCCTGCGAAGGTCTATTTGAATAAATGACTTTGAATTTGAATTTGATTGTTGCGTTTGACCACGTTCTAAATAATAATGAGCATGTAGTGATGATTGTTCATATGTAAAATTGGTATTTATCTTGGATACCTATGCCTCTATTATAATTTTCATCATCTTTTAATTTTTTTTTTTGAAGTTTGCCTTATGCCTGTTACTCTCCGTAGTGCAAGCAGATAATGTTGCTCTTCCCTACTGCTATGTTTATTTTGCTTCAACAGTTTTATAGTATATTTGTAGAATTATTTCAATACAGGTGTTAAATCTCTCGACCATATTTCATAGTCCAACGATACTGTTACAACAATGTATTTACAATCAAGATCTCGTTTATTATAATTGCAGATCGCGAGGACTGGTTAATTTCAGCGGGAATGGCATGGTAAGTGTTTGAAGACATTTAAGGTATTTGTATCGCTTACAATTCTTCTGTGAACATCCGACGGTGGTTGAGACAAATGGGTCGTTTTCACGCGATACGCCGCCATTAATTAGAAACAACGCGTGCTGCCCCCCCTCAACTACTGATTGCTATCTGTCAGCGAACACGCGAATGTTTGCCACACCGTATCCTGTGCCATATCGGTGCAGTGGTCGTCGCTCCACTTGCTTTTGGGCAAACTGATAACATATTTACTAACCTATGATTTATTTCCTTAAGCCTACGTAAATTCACTGGTAGACATAGGCCTTTTCCGATATACCTAACATACATTACCAAATATAATAATAAATATAATATTATACCAAAATTCAGACAACTCCCGCTACTTTCCATAAGTCATCTGCAATGACCAGCGAGATTGAGTCCGAAGCTATTTTATTTTGTGTGACATGAGAATGGCCGAAGAAAATTTCAAACATAATAAATGATGTAAGCAGACGTGTGGTAACATAAGAAGACTCCACACGAAATAGCTGTCAAGTTAGAAATTTTTCATAATATTAAGTGCTTCCAAGGTTAGAATTTCGACTTATTTATCCTAACGTGGTATTCCATTGGGATTTGTCACACAAATAAATAGTGTGTAGAATGGATAGGTTTGTATGTTTCGTTTTGTGTTCTTAATAAATCCCATTCAAAGGAATACTGTTAATAATCACCAGTAAAAACCTTTCAATTATGTACTAAATACCGATCTTATTTGACGGGCCGGTTGGCGCAGTTGGTTAAGAGCGCGCATAAAGCCAGAAAAAAATGCGAATGTCAGATGAAACAAACCTAATTATGTCTAATATATTCGCGTGGCATGAGATGGAGATGGAACAAAAATGAACTAAGCGCTTCTAATCGAAATAATAGTAAAGTATAGAAAATTTTAAAAAATCGTTTGTATCAGCCCTAGATCATACATTACTGATATTATTTATCGAATTTTTGTCTTAATTACCCATGAACCATAAAAACTAATACAACATGAACGAATAAAAACGAAAATAATAATAATATATTATTATATTATTATTATTCGCTCTATTGGGATCGATCTGTCATCACGGACAGGACTATTGTAGCCAATAAGCCTGATATCGTGCTGACAGATCGATTGAAGCGCCGGGCAGTGCTCGTCGACATCACCATCCCCCATGATGAGAACCTCGTGAAGGCCGAGAAGGACAAGCTCAGCAAGTACCTTGACTTGGCTCACGAGGTAACCGCCATGTGGGATGTTGATTCGACGATCATTGTTCCTATAGTTGTTTCGGCGAACGGTCTCATAGCGAAGAGTCTCGACCAAAACCTTGAGAGTCTCTCGCTAGATGGCTGGGTCAAGGGTCAGATACAGAAAGCGGTACTTCTGGACACGGCACGCATCGTCAGGAGGTTCCTCTCTCTGCGGCCCTAACCACCGGTAGCTTGGGACCTACCCCGCTACCGGCGGGACTGTAGAATTAGGTTTTTTATAACATTATTAGTTTTATAGAAGTATTGTAAAAGAAAATAATCGTATTTGTTTATAGGATTAGGTTTTTTTATAATATTTTTAATTATAATGTTATAAAATTATATTTTTAAGATAAAAACTAAATAAAGAGATAATAATAATATTTATTTATTTGCACTAAAACATTTCGAGTTACAAAGGTACATATAGTCACAATTTAGTACAAACTACTACCTAAACTAGGACAAGCCTGTATTCTAGGCAGCAGCCCCCATAACTGAAGTTATTCATGTTCTTTTATCACATTTTGTAACTATTTAAATATTATAATTTTGAAATAAAGCAAAATGTACAAACGATAATTAATATAACATATATAAGTTGTAGGCCACTTTACATTATTAATGCCTATTGTGTATGTGTGGGTGTGGGGGTGTGTGTGTTTTTGTGTATGTATGTGTGTATGAGTACGTGTGGGTACTTACTTTTTTTTTTTTTTTTTATACCACTTAGGTGGCAAACAAGCATACGGCCCGCCTGATGGTAAGCGGTTACCGTAGCCTATGGACGCTTGCAACACCAGGGGTATCACGCGCGCGTTGCCGACCCTGCAGAAATCTCTTCACACCCCTTTTGAAGAACCCCATGCTGTACTCCATTGGGAAAACCACGGCAGGGAGCTCATTCCACAGTCTGAGCGTCCGCGGAAGGAAGCTCCTTTGAGCCCGCACAGTACGAAACAATTCAGGTTTCAATATGTGAGGATGGACTCCCCGTCGATGGCGAGAGTTGCGATGGTAGAAAGTAGCCGTGGGCATCATCTTAAACAATTCTTCAGAACACCGTCCGTTGTACAAGCGGTAGAACACACATAAGGACTTATACTACATACTACTTATACTTACTTATACTACACTTACTTAACAAACAGTGAGCACTGATTAACAGATTGATTAGTCTGTAAATTGTAATTATTCATTTTATTTTAAGAAAGTTGTAAGCATTTCGGTTTCATCATACGTTAAGGATATAAGCCATCTCTTAATATGCCTCTTGCATTGAGATTTACATAGGGAATAAATTGAAATTTTCTTATTAATTTTATTATATAGATAGGGACCAAGGTAACAGAAAAAATTGTGTGAGAACATGGAGTTAAATTTTGGGGTCTGACATACAGCATCTCTAAGTCTCTTCTGCGATCTTGCATTTGGTTCAAATTTGACTTTTGAATGTTGCATGCAGGTAATTTGGTGAATGAAGTGTTTACGTACCCAGAGAACTTCGCAAAATTCATAAAGTTGGTTGGTAGGAAAACGAAAAGGCTTAAAAGTGCAGACTTTTAATACAGCTCGTTGGGCCCGTTCAAGTGATAGCAAAACTTACTTCGGCGCCCCACCCCATGATGTAATTCAATAAGTCAGCAGTGATTGACAAAGTTAATAAATATTAGAGGTATCTTTGTGTTTTTCTTTCTATCGAGGAATTTTCATTCCATTATGTTTTTGCTCTGACTGAACCCTTGAAAATACCCATATAAAAATATTTTTTCATTTAAATATTATTTACTTGGGTAAATTTCAATTCTTAGATAGGTATGTTATTTGCTTTGTACGCGCTCTTAAGACTCCACCTATCGCGCTGCAGGTCGTGGGTTCGATTCCCACACAGGACATGCATTTGTGTTCATGAGCATGTCCTGAGTCTGGGTGTATTTATGTATATTAAGTACTAGCTGACCCCGCGGTTTCACATCGCGTTCCCGGGGTAAAACGTAGCCTATGTCCTTCTCCATACCATAGGCTATCTGCATGCCAAATTTCATGATGATCCGTTGAGTACCTAGTTGAGGTGTGAAGGCGTAACAAACAAATAAACAAACAAACAAACTCACTTTCGCATTTATAATATTAGTTAGGATGAATTTACAAACAAAAAGTAGTACATGTATTATATAAGTTGTCTGGTTTCCATAGTACAAGCTCTGCTTAGTTTGAGATCAGATGACCGTGGGTGAGGAATGTCCCAGGATATTTATTATTTCTTTATTTTTAGTGTCAGTTTCATGTAAATATGTAAATGCATTTTTCTTCTTTTCTAATACTTTGTAGAAGATTCTTACGGAAAAACAAAATTAAGAAAGTTACGCAGAAAATTAGAAAACTTAACGACTAGCCCCCTTACTCATAAAGCGCTATTTAACTAAAATACTTATTAAATGGTCACGTAAATAATGTCACATTATTTGACAATGACAATAGAGTGACGTTATTTACGTGACCCTTTAAACAGTATATTAGTTAAATAGCGCTTTATGAGTAAGGGGGTAAACATACTTTTGTAACATTAGCGCGGGAGGGTAGGGTATAGGGTACGACATCACACAAACGAAGTCGCGCCGGGCAGCTAGTATTTAAAAAATATCGCTATAAGTATAAAAAACCAAGGGATGGACGGTCATTGAAACGAAATGTGCGATAACGTAGAACTTAAGAGAGAAATATACACAGAGCCGCCCAATTTAGCGATAGAGTTTTTAATCAAATCTCTATGATATTATTTTGAGCTCTATAAATATGTGTTTTTTTTTTATACAACTAAGTCGGTAAACAAGCATTCGGCCCGCCTTATGGTAAGCGGTTACCGTTGCAATATGGACGCTTGAAACACAAGAAGCATCGCTCACGCGTTACCGACCTTTCCCCCCTCCCCTATGAGCTCTGGCGGCCTTACTCACGCGCAGGAAAACAAATTTACACAACATAAAGTTATTTAGCTGCGGTATTCTGTAAGGTGGAGGTACTTCCCCAGTCGAGCTGCTCTTTGAGGGAATAAACGCTATGCTCTACCTCTCTCAAAACTGTGTTGTGTGTTCTGTGTTGGTATTTGTCAATAAGATTTCTAACGATTTTTTCAAGTGATCACGTTGTTTATGACGAAAGGTAAAAAAGGGGTTTTGTATTTTTGTTATAATAAGATAGACCGTATATATTTAATTTTCTAAACAATACCAGCGTATTTCAGAATGTTCGTTAGTTAGTATTATAAATAATCCAAGCCACAAAGAATCATGAAATGTTTTTGCAAACTTCACGCATGAAACCATGTTTATCATAGCCATAATTTTTTTACATTCATATGCAAATATCTCCTCACAAATATGAGTTAATGCGTATATGCATATTCTAGAAATAGGACAACGTGTATGTAACTGTATTTTTTCGAAGTAAAAATTAAATAGGTATAATATGTGTGAAAAATATTATATTATAAATATGAGAAACCAATATTATAAAAGCTTTTTTTAAGTAAAAGATATCTCATATGTTACGGACATGACAATATTAACGTATTTGCCATCATATTGCCGTGTTTCCCCAACATCCGGCGTACATTTCAGTGTACCTACAAAGGGGTTTTCCATGTATTCGTTCAATAAGCAACGTTCTTTTAGGGTCCTAACTCTCTGGGGTAAAGCCCAACACTTTTATTAAGATTTGTCGGTCCAACCGTCTTTCAGTTACACCCACCAATATGGCATAGGTAATATTACACCTAGGTAGGTAGTACAAGGTAGTACATATACCATATGTTTTTTTTTTATTTATTATCAAATATTTACATATATTTTGTAAACGCTTAATTCCGCCAAACTGCACAGCAGTTTGTTGGCAGATACAGTTCTCGTTTTTTTGAGTTTTATTAAATTGACACACGAACAAAACATACATACACCTTACGATACGATTTTATAATTACTACATATTTACTACATTTACTACATAATATTTTTTTATAAAGTACTGAGGTAGTGCTGTCTGACATTTTTCTTAAATCCGTTTTTAGGGTTCCGTAGCCAAATGGCAAAAAACGGAACCCTTATAGATTCGTCATGTCTGTCTGTCTGTCCGTGTATGTCACAGCCATTTATTTCCGAAACTATAAGAACTATAATGTTGAAACTTGGTAAGTAGATGTATTCTGTGAACCGCATTAAGATTTTTACACAAAAATAGAAAAAAAACAATAAATTTTGGGGGTTCCCCGTACTTAGAACTGAAACTCAAATTTTTTTTTTCATCAAACCCATAAGTGTGGGGTGTCTATGGATAGGTCTTCAAAAATGATATTGAGGTTTCTAATATCATTTTTTTCTAAACTGAATAGTTTGCGCGAGAGACACTTCCAAAGTGGTAAAATGTGTGTCCCCCCCCCTGTAACTTCTAAAATAAGAGAATGATAAATCTATAAAAAATATATGATGTACATTACGGTGCAAACTTCCACTGAAAATTGGTTTGAACGAGATCTAGTAAGTAGTTTTTTTTTAATAGGTCATAAATTGATATTAATATCAAATACTCAGGTCTATACTACCATTTACTTATATACCTACGGAACCCTCGGTGCGCGAGTCTGACTCGCACTTGGCCGGTTTTTTGTTTTTGCATTGTCAATGGTACTGTTATTTATTTTATTGTACAATGTGGGTACAACCCAGGCTCGAGTACGTTCACCATAACAGTTGAGGTGCTAGGAACATTGTATTTCTCACTTCGGTTCGAACGAAGAGGGCGGCTACGGCTGTACAGTGGCGGAATGAAAAGGTTCGTCAGTTTTCAACTTGATTTATTCAACGTATCACGAACACATATTACCTTTTGAAACTGAATAGACAGAATACACTGAATTAGAGAAAATAATCAAATCAAATCAAATCAAAATTCATTTATTCAAATTTGGCCCTTATAGGGCACTTGTGAAAGTTAACAAATGACTCTACACTGTGCTCTACACTGAATAACAATGATTTAACTGTTCGTTATCAAAGTTCAAAATTATTCAGATCAAAGTTGTTCGACTGTTTCTTCTTCTTCTTATTTTTAATTTTGGCAACCAAGCCCAAATTAGGGCTCATTTCTGCCAGTGTCGAGTTATATTATAATATCCAGTCACAAAATCACTTCACATTATAGTCCTCAGTCAGTCACCGTCCATAAAAGTAATGTTTTACTACAATGGTGGTCATTGTACTAAAACTCTTCACGGACATTTTGAGACAACTTGAAAAGTCACGATACACATAATTCATTTCATTTCACTTCACTGGTGCACATGGATGATCTTTATTGGGTAAAATACCACCAATAATACACAATAAAACTCAAAATACACAAATTATTGAAAATAAAAATGAAAATGCTACGTCACTCTGCAAGTTCCCGCCAAAAAGATCTAGCGTTCGACTGTTTATTTTGTCAACCATATTGTTTTTATTTTATGTTTTGATAAACTAAAACCTTCTTGTTGGTATAACCTGCTTTTTTGAGACAAATTAAAATTGAAAATAGGGCAATGTCATCATTGAAAAAAATAATACTTATATATTTTCGTATTTCATTCCGCAAATGCCTTAAATTGTGTTTGACGTGATGTAAAAACAAGCAAAACCTAATTCGATAGCAAACGTCACATTTATGTAAATGTTAGCAGCACTGTTTCTTCCTGTTAGGATCCTCACTGGCATACGCGCTCACTGGTTATATGTTGGTACCTTGTTGGTACATATAATAAAATTGATTCTTGCAATCTGGTGCAAGCGAAAACCAACTCTAAGGTGAGGAACCTTTTCATTCCACGATTGTACAACCCTATTTATTTGTTGTCGTCCTGGCTATCAATTAGTTTTTGCGAACAAACTTTTATGAGGTCACACATTTCTTAGTCTAACGAATGTTGATGTGTCAAGTCTTGCTTAACCTATTATGAAGGTACTATGTATAAGATTTAGAGAGGCTCTTAAATATATAATCTGTATATACGTAGTAATAATAGCTCAACGTCTGTATAGGGTTTAATGTATTCAGGACAACCGGCAGGCCTTTAAGTTTAGAAGGGTGGCAATCAATGGCCTATTTAGGTCGTAAGACGCCATGTGAGGACACTTTAATCGTACCTTTTTTCAGTATAAAGGCCGAATCTGCTTATGTTAATATTAAGTAACAAAATTGCTTTATATACCTACCTAACAAAACAATTAAAACTGGATACAATAAACGAATCAAAGTTTATAAAAAAATGTTTTTAATTACTCAACTAAACGTTAAATTAAAAAAATATTTTATTCCAGCCTAACTATACAAAAACTTTTGAATTATCGGCAGTTGCTGTTTTCTGAATAGGTACTAAGATAAAGAATGCTGAAATACTTAACGAGACTTTATTTCTTATAGTAATTAAATAAAAATACTTTATACGAAAAATCAAACAGTGAAAGTGAAAAATGTATTGAAATCGTAAAAGAATAATTTAGGAACGCTAAATGTTAGCCATTTTAAAATTAAATAAAAATGATCCGAGGATCGATGACAAGCCTGAAATGTAAGCTGCATTTTGTATGTTGCGTTTTCATAATCCTATGATGCATAGCATCAGTGACCAAATAGTTTACCCTTACACAATTTCTTTTCATATATTAACAATCTACTAGAGCACTTATCATAAATCTGAGACTGAATATTTCAGTCCCTTTGTTACATTTTCAAGGCGCATTTGTATAATTAAAAAGTTAAAACTTAGGTACCTACTTTAAATTCATGGTGCATACAAACGGAGACGTTCACATCTTTACTATGACGTGTACTCTATAAATATTCCATTCCATGTACAAAGGCTTGCTTTTCTAGTTTGTGCCGAGCACTTTACAAAGTCGGGCGAGCACTTCTGATACGTTTTGAGCCTTTACAGATCAACTTTGAAGCGTTAGCGCTTTGTCTGCACAAAATGCTACGACTTCAAAGATATTAAGCAATTTGATGTTGTAAAATTACAGGTTTTGAGTTATATTTCCTTGTAGACGTATTTGTAGTTGAAGTAGTATGAAAAGCAAGAAAAGTAGCAAGCTTAAGCCCTGATAATTTGCAGAGTTTAAAAAAAAAGATTTTTCTTTACATCAATAAACTATCTATGAAACCATTATAGCTTTTACTATAAGTCTAAAGTGATTTTCTGAAAATTAAATGTTGATGATATTCTTTTGTGAACCATGAGCGTCATCATTACTTCTTTCTCTTTTATTTAGAAAAAGAGTCACCCTTAAATTCTCAAATGGGTAACATTAGGGACTAGAGTTTTCGGTTAGTCCCTAAGTAAACACATTAATTCAAAAACTCTGTTGAGACAAAGGCTTTTTCTACGTGATAAGGTTAATTTACGTTTTATTTATGGGCTACCCAAGTTATTAGTATATTATAGTAGTATATTGTAGTATTTTATAGTAGTTTAAGAACTAATGTTTCAATATTAATTATGTTTAATCTCAATCAAATTATTTTCAATCAAAAACAAATGAACAGAAGCACCTAATTAGAAGTTAACGCAAATGCTTCATCAATGAAGATCGATCGATGCAGACTAATGATGTAATATCATTCGATGTTTTGGACACACCTTGTTTAGGATTCTTCTATTCTTGCATATTATTATATTCCTAAAGACGTGATGTTATTCATGTTATCAAGAACAATAAGCAAAACTTCCCACAGCCCTCTTTAAACCATAAATTATGGCCAGAGAGGCGAATATGATAAGATATTGAAGGTTCAATACTCGACTACGGAACCCATAAAGGAAAAGATAACAAATTCACTCATCAATAATATTGCCGTTTCAATGATTACATTTGAAAAGTACAAAGGAATACTTTAAAAAGCTTTTGTCTTCCAAGTTAGGTAATTTATCATGTGGGCTTATCAAAGCGGTGAATAAGCTGCGTGGATGTGACAACAATAGACATCTGTCGGCAGCCGCGTCAAACACCAGATACAGTACAAAGGTGAAAATTATTGGGCGTCGTCAACAGTGCTTGCCTTGTAATTTAATTAAACTTGTACCTTGGGTAGTAGGAGCAGAACAAATTTGTCCCCCGTCGATTATCGAACAGACAATTATAAGTAATTGGAACGTTTACAAGTTTAAATTAATAAATTCAGCATTTACTTAGTTTGTTATTAAGGCATAGACATACATTAGAGAAATCAATCAATATTTGTCAATATAATAATATATTAGCATTCTTTGTTCAAGATTTATCGTAGATTTAAATCAAAAGATAAAGCATCTTAAGTAGGTGCCTTAACCTTATTTTCTTCCAATTCACTACAACAAGTTCGTGAAGCCAATGCAATAGCCGGAATAGAAAAGAAAAAAACATAACGTCGTGTCGTACAAGGCCAGAATAATTGAATTAAAAACAAAGAAGGAGCATCCGAGTCGCATTTATTTCACATTTCGAAGTAAATCCAATTGTAAATACAAGTGTACGAAACGGTTTAGCGACAAAAACAGGACACAACAAGAGCTTTAGTTAATGTGAATCATATTTCATTTCGCTGGAGGGCGGGATTTCCGAGACCTCCCAACGCCAGAGACATTACATTTTCCATTGTAGGTCCACCTACAGTGCATTAAAGCGAATGATGTTAATGAAGATATTTTAAATGTAATGTTATTTATATTCTGAAGGTATTCTGTGAACTTGTACAAATGCTTCGTGTACATTTATTTAATGGCTTAAATGTAGGTTTCCTAATTTAGTGACTAAAGTCGTCGAGATCTAATGGTGCGTCCATGCTTGGCGAACCGAGCACGAGCCGAGCCACGAACGAGCACACTGCGAGCACGATTCCTTCCGAGCTTCGAACGAGCATTCGTAGCATGCTCGCCTGCGCTCCGCCCGATTGTTAGTTTTTTTACGAACACAGGGATTCGCATCGCTCTCGTTGTAGGCTTGTTGTAGACTCGTTGAAGGCTCGGCTTGAAATCGCGAGCAACGAACGAATCCTGTTCGTTTGAGGCTCGGCTCGTGCTCGCTTCGCGTTGCATGGACGCACCATAAGAGGACACTGTTTGTCTGTTTTTGTCACATTGATGATATGTGCTGTCAAAACCAGCCTTAAAGATTTCGTCGACTTTACATAACGTGTAAAAGAAAGAATATTGAAAGAAGTAGAGTCAGAATTACCTGTATAAATATTAATCGATGAGAAATAAATCATGAACTTAGGCAACGAATCGTCGTCCTTCCTTATTTTCTGACGGATAAAATGTACAGAATTGAGTAAGTAGTGTTAGTACGAAACGTATGAATACCTGCTAACTACTCCCGTCAGCCAATATTCAGGTACCAGGAATGAAACGTATGTTATTTACGTTACGTACTTTTCTTAAGTTCAGCTTTTTGCAAGCAGCCAGACCAATCATCGTAGCAGCAAAACATCCCCTAATCACTGGAGTGTTTGCGCGAAGGCATTTGAAGGTAACGGAAACAATCTTAAGGAATCCTGTATATCATGGCGGTAGGGTAATTGAATAGTAACTACTGACCTGACTGGATACTATCCAGGGTTCGTGAAGGTTTGAAACATATTGGTAACACCCATATTGTTATTCTGCTTCCTTGATTTTGGTATGGCTCACAAACATAAAAGGTCATCTTCCATAAAAGTAATACAAACAAGGTGGCACACCATTTTCACAATTTGAAAACAAAAGTAATCTCCAAGCAAATTGTTAAATTTTATACAAATGAGAATGCTTGTACAAGTTTAAATTACAGCAATTCTTGCAATTGAAAACATTTATAAAAGTAAACGAAAGCAACAGGAGCAGCTGTATAATAGGCTCTTGGTGAGGAACGTAATGCGAATAAGTTTTTCGCACCTGCTCACTCTTGATGTTGTTTTAGTGTGCCCCTGGGTAAATTACATGTTAATATTGATTTTCATTACGATTTTTGATGAAACTTTTACATGGTACATTTGGATGTCAAGTATTCATAAAATAGCTACACGTTTTGCCTTAACACAATGTAGGCATGCAAATATATAAATGGAATTTAATTATAACAAGTAATGATTTTACTAAATATAAAAATAAAATCTAATTAAACCTTTGGATGTCAAAACTTATCATAATTCATAGTGACAAATTATATACCTATTAGAAATTATGAATATTAATAAAAAATAACAAATTATAATTATTAATTAATTAACAAAAAAATCATTCAGGCTATAATAACACTTATCGCTCAACCACTGGACTGTTTATAGCTGCCGCGAGTCAGTGAATGATTTCATATGAACGGTCTTAGGATTTGCTTGCCCACTATTTTTTATTAACAGCTATTTAGAAAGCAACTCAAGCTAGCTAGTCTAGCTGTACCTACTGACGTGGTTCATGTCTTGTACCAGGGAGACACTGAATGCTTGTTCATGATTCCAATCCAACATAATGGATACTCCCGAGCTGAATTAATTTAGCAACATTATTTATTGCTGTCACCTATGGGCGGGAGCACCTGGATACCAACTTGGGGCTTTAGACTCGGTTCAGCTACGTGCCATCAGAATTGTTGATTATCCCGAGCTCACAAGCCGCTCAGAGCCCCTCAGTCTGAGGAGAGTTTGCCTCCTTATGTGTGTTCTATCTTATATATTATTATATATCTATATCTTTTATATTATTCTTGTACAACGGGGATTGTTCTAAAGAATTGTTCGTCATGATGCCCACGGCTACCTTTCACCATCGTAACTCTCGCCATTGACGGGGACTGTGCGGGCTAAAAGGAGTTTTCTTCCGCGGACGCTCGGACTGAGGAATGAGCTCCCCGCCGTGGTTTTCCCAAAGGAGTACAGCATGGGGTTCTTCAAAAAGGGTCTGAAGAGATTTCTTCAGGGTCGGCAACGCGCGAGTGGTGTTGCTAGCGTCCATAGGCTACGGTAACTGCTTACCATCAGGCGGGACGTATGCTAGTTTTCCACCTTAGTAGTATAAAAAAAAAAAATATACGCCCTATAAGAGATCCGGCAAAAAAAAACGATAACAGTGTAACTTTGCTTCCAGTTACGACTAGCATAGCCTAAAATTTTGCCATTTTTATTTATATTTTCATTTTTTAAATGGACCAATTAATGGTGCAAATAATTGTATAACTTAGTAATATTTAAAAGTCTATAAGTACTAATTTCCAGTTGCGGAAACTTATTAGTAGCTTTAAACATATTTTTAATTTCATAAAAAGAATAATCATCAGGCATCATCTTAAACAATTCTTCAGAACACCGTCCGTTGTACAAGCGGTAGAACACACATAAGGAGGCAAAGTCTCTCCTCAGACTGAGGGGCTCTAAACCGCTTGTGAGCTCGGGATCGTCGACAATTCTTATGGCACGTCGTTGAACCGAGTCTAAAGGATCAAGCAACAACAACCGAAAAAAATGCAATTTTTGTGTGGTTTCCACTATTATATGCAAGTTAGAACCGTACGAGCCGCTGCCCGGCGATTTCAATGTTTTTTTTCGTACAAATGGTCCGTTATTTGGAAACTTCAACTTCACAATATAGACACACAAATCACTGCCACTACAAATCGTGTTCGGCAGGGCCGAAATCGTTTTGCGTGTGACGTTAATGGGATAGGAGCTATTCTTCACATCACGACTTTATTGGACAATATATCAGCCGTCTAGGGTACACCCGGCGACAAAATATATCATGGGCTTGATGACAATCATTTGTGTTAATTTATTTTTACTTTAAAATTTTCTGACGTTCTATCGAATGCCACCCGAACAAAATTGCAGGCATTTTTAATATCTTCCTCTAGGGATATAAATTTATATCCACACTATAATTTTCAAAGGCGAACTAATGAACAAATCAGTTTTTACAAAATGCGTTGACTTGGTATTGACTGTAAATCATCATTATTGTTGTTCAGTGGTTATTCCCCTCGCTGCTGTTATGAATTATAATTTTACCGTATTTATTCAGGTAATAGTTGCTAATTGCCTAATCGGTTCACTGGTTTCTCCCTTAGTTAATTATTAAACAAAGCTGTTGCTACTATTCTCCACTAAATTCAACGAATTGGTAAATCTGCATCAACTCAAGCAAAATTTAAATCTCTATTTTTATGAGATATGTTTTTACGCATTCATTTGGATACTTACCTACCTTAAAATATAGTAATGCCATCAATAGTTTTACTGTAATTTTGTAAACCCCTAAATTAAAACATGCAAATTCAGGTTCAATAAATAAATGAAACCGAAAATACATATACATTTTATTATTTGTCACATCCTTCCCTGTTAAAGATGCTGCAAGTAATATAGCGAACAGTCGGTTTGTGATTAGTCGGCATCCCTATGGCGAATAGTAGAATTATTCACCATAGTTATTTTATATCACAACCTACTTCACCGTCATAATAAATGCGAAGGTGAGTGTGTTTTCTACCATTTGAAGCCTCAAAGGCAAGTTTAGGCCCCATGTAGGCCAAAACTACTGAAGTTACTAACAAATGACTTATAATTTCAAAAACAATATACCAATTTTTTTAAGCCAATAGTTTGACACACAGGCAGACGATTCACCTGATGGTAAATGGTCACCGCCGCCTATGGACATTTGCAATAGGGGGATTGCCAATGTGTTGCCGACCTTGAAGAGCTCTTTTTACGCCCCTGTTGTTGTTGAACCCCATATCGTAGAGCTGAGGGAAAACCGTGATAGGGAGCTCATTCCAAATCCTAAGTACTTGTTCACGCTGAGCTCGTAGGCGCGGGCGCGCTTCTTCCACCCCACGTGCGTTTTGTACGTGAACACTTGCATACAACGCTATGTTCTTGATATTTCGTGACCGCACCCGTTACCACGCCTGCGAGCAAGCACTAATGGTTCGCAGTAGAAATGGCCGACTGAACCGTTATACAATATACTACACTTACCATATACCTGATTTCGATAATTGAATATGGCGGGTAGCGGCATTAGGTTTTAAAGCATGACCCAACAAAGAATAAATAGAGGTGCCAATTTGACCAATGTCCCTCGAAAATAACAGAAATAGTAATCACGCTTGAACAGTTCCGATTTAGCCAATTCTATCTGGTAACCATTAAATAAATAATAAATAATAAATAAATAAATATCCTGGGACATTCCTCACACACGGTCATCTGATCCCAAACTAAGCAGAGCTTGTACTATGGAAACCAGATAACTGATATAATACATATACTACTTTTTGTTTGTAAATACATACTTAATATACATAATTACACCCAGACTCAGGACATACAGACATGTTCATGCACACAAATGCATGTCCTGTGTGGGAATCGAACCCACGACCTGCGGCGCTATAGGTTAAGACTCCACGTCTTAACCAACTGCACCAACTGGCCCGTCATTATAGACACGCATGAACGAACGCAACATTACCTCATATATTGCCAATTCAAATAAATATGCACCTAACGATTTTTTTCACAGTATCTCCTTATATAGATACATACACGAAGAACTTAAAGAAGTTATTGGCAAGTAGGAAAGCTTATAATATAGCTTATTAAATTGATGGAACAATTCTTCTGCAGCCCACTTTCAGTATTTTTTACCCAACTACTGCAAAGCCAAAAACCGGCCAAGTGCGAGTCAGACTCGCGCACCGAGGGTTCCGTACAAACCTGTAGGTATATAAGTAAATGGTAGTATAGACCTGAGTATTTGATATTAATTTTAATTTATGACCTATTAAAAAAAAACTACTTACTAGATCTCGTTCAAACCAATTTTCAGTGGAAGTTTGCACCGTAATGTACATCATATATTTTTTATAGATTTATCATTCTCTTATTTTAGAAGTTACAGGGGGGGGGACACACATTTTACCACTTTGGAAGTGTCTCTCGCGCAAATTATTCAGTTTAGAAAAAAATGATATTAGAAACCTCAATATCATTTTTGAAGACCTATCCATAGACACCTCACACTTAAGGGTTTGATGAAAAAAAAAAAAATTAGTTTCAGTTCTAAGTATGGGGAACCCCCAAAATTTATTGTTTTTTTTCTATTTTTGTGTAAAAATCTTAATGCGGTTCACAGAATACATCTACTTACCAAGTTTCAACATTATAGTTCTTATAGTTTCGGAAATAAATGGCTGTGACATACACGGACAGACAGACAGACAGACAGACAGACAGACAGACAGACAGACAGACAGACAGACAGACATGACGAATCTATAAGGGTTCCGTTTTTTGCCATTTGGCTACGGAACCCTAAAAAGAAGGTTTATGTTTTTAGCTGTTTGAATTTATGTATGTTCCACCCCGTAGCGCCTAAACTACTAATCCGATTTTGATGAATGAGGTGTCAATCGATTCATTATTATAGTCCGGGTGATAAGAAAAGTTAAAAATAAAATAAAAAGTTTAAAAAACTTTAAAGAACTCATTAAGAGTTCTTATACAGTTTAAAAAACTGTAAAGAACTCTTAATGAGTTCTTAAATTTAATTATTATTAATATTTAATTGTATAATTTAATTGTTATAATTATTCTTAATGAGTTTTTAAATTATACATTACTAACGAACGTCATACATTACTAACTAAATGCAAGATACGAAGGTACAATATCGTACCCCAATTCTATTGTCCCTTCATTGCCATCCAGTGAAGGGTTAAGACAATGACGGTCGCACATCCCTGACTTTACGACAATATACGAGACAGTTTCCAGCTCTTAGTACAGAATGTCGTTTTATTTATTCGGACGCTTAAAAAGAAACAAAATTAGGACCCTTATAATAAAGTAGGTACTTAACTATAATACGAATGCCTAGAAGAAGGTTAAATTTTAGTAGAAAAAAAAAAAAAAGTTACAATATTTTATACACAGTAAAATATATTTTTTATTAAGTATTTAGTACGGTTAGTTGTAATTTTCTATACGACGCATTTAGAGGATATTATCACGAGCCAGCCCTGTATAGATTACTAGTTTGGATACCTACCATTTAATAAATGAAATGAAAAAAAGGCCGGATTCTCGCTAAGCCATTCAAGGGCTCCAAACATCGCAATATTTGATCTAAAACTTGATATAAACGCTACGCTCTACCTCTCTATGTAGCGTTTATGTCAATTCGCTCAAAGAGCAGTTCGACTGGAGAAGTACCTCCACCTTACAGAATACCGCAGCCAAATAACTTTATGTTGTGTTCCTGCGCGCCAGTGCTCAACGGGGTGGAGGGAAGGGTCGGTAACGCGTGAGTGATACCTCTAGTGTTGCTAGGTCCATATGGCTACGGTAACCGCTTTCCATCAGGCGGGCCGAACACTTGTTTACCGACTTCTTCATATAAAAGGACTTGTCATGTTGATTTTAATTTTGTTTTTTCAGGAATGAATATAATATTTCCATGGATTTTTACTTGCCAGGGACTTAGGAAGGTAATGATTTTTTCCCATACTTAATTAATTAAAAAGTTTTCATTTCCTTATCTATAAATGTTATTAAAGAAATCAGTTGACTCGCAGTTCCTGTTTGTTTTTTCAAAATGAATTTGTAAGAAACATGTTCCATCCGCGAGCCAACGGGATTATGGATATGGCCAATATGGATTCCGAAACACAAAATTATACTTATGGCATAAACTATTACTATACTATATGTAACGAATCCTAGGGGGCCGCGCTCCCTTCGATTGAGAGAGTAAAAATAATAAAAGATACATACCAAACGCGCAAAAACGACCGCCAATGCGTTGATATGCCAGGTATAGGGAATGCAATCTCGATCTCGCGAGATTTTTTTGCGAGATTGATCTCGGGCGAAAAATGGGCGAGATCTCGCGAGTTTAACGAGATTGCATTCTCTAGTTACGGCGCGGCGGCGTCTGTTTCCCAAATCTTAGGACTTTATATTAGTTCTACCTGGCCCAGGTAGAACTGATTTAAAATTGAATAAATATTCCTTCTATGTGAAGCTAAAAAAACTCCTGGCGGAGGCATTAACTCTTAGTTAAAAATGTTGCAAAACTGAAAAACGCAGCACTATTTGTCACAGCGACTTTGCGTCACAGACAATAACTTCACGTTGAGAAATCCCGCACCACCTCTTTGTCACATTTTGCAAAGAAAAAGTATTCTCTTTTATTCATTTTGTGGCTTGCTCTCTTGAACGAAAAAATACTGCCAGTTTCTCATAATAAAATGGATCAGTGTGTGTGATTAAGTATACATTCGTTCTTATAAAACCGGAAATGGCACAACGTACCATGATCCTCCCACAGGATCCTCCTGTAATTAAAAGCTTAAACGAGGTTGCGAAGTAGATGTGTTTAAGGTCTTTCACACTCACATATATATTAAAAATATATCATCATCATATTCATTAAATCCATAAATTTTGTCTCAATTCAACACAGGTATAAGCTATTAAATGCTCTGAACGTCGCTGTTCTTGATTCTCGAACTAAAATAGTTTAGTGTTCCTCTTTCACGATGAGGAATCCCATAAAGGTTAATAGTATCAGATTATGGTAGTAATTATTATAATAATAATAGTTATTCTTATGGTGTTACTGGTAGATAGTATTCTTTGATAAATGTTTTTTTATTTAGTAATTAACTCAAATCCTTCCATTTGATTTAAATAAATCTTTCATAGTTTTATGTTTCTGGCAATGACTTCAGTTTCTTTTGAAAATTAATTATCACGTAAAATTATAGTAGGTACATTTAATTCAAATAAAAAAATAATCTTTTTAATTACCTTATTTAATTATCTACATAAAGCCGTATAATTTATAATTCTATACTGTGTGGTGTTTCATTAGTAAGTGATTAATAATAATCATTGCGTAGTATTTTATGGTAATTTAAACAGTAACTCGGAAGCAGCGGCAGGCTTGAGGAAATTTTCTATATATAGATTGTATTTTGTAAATATAGATTGTATTTTGTACATATTTGTTGTTAATAAACAGTAACTTTTTTAAAAGTTTGTATATAGTTGAGTACCTATACTCTAAAGTTCTTTGATCTCACTGAATTCAGGTAAAAAAGCGAACGTCAATTTTATTATTAGCCAATACCACAGCACTGTCGCACTGCTGGGCAAAGGCCTCCCTTTCCTTTTTCCACTCTTCTCAGTCGACTGCTACGGTGACCTATTTCTTTCTGAAGCAGTCTTATTCTTCTCTCCATCTCCAGTGAGGTCTACACAATTTGTGGACAGGATAAGAAAACAGATGAACCTAATCACAAAGTTAAGGAAAATTTGGGGAATTATATCTCTGAACACAATATACTTAATCCTCCTCCTCCTCGCGTCGTGTGTCCTCATGTTTGAGGGTCGGGATTCCCTCGTGAACTTATTTTATCTCGTATTACGTTACGCCATTTGTGTCTGTCCTTGGCGGCGTGAAGAGCGTCGTGAAAGTTCGTCTCCAGGTATTTGCGGATCTGGTCCGACCATCTGAGTGGGCTGCGCCCTCTTGGACGTTTGCCATCAACCTTCCCCGTCACCATGCCTGCTCGAGGTTGTCTCCAGACTTTCTGGCTATGTGACCAAAGAATGGAGGCACATGGAGGATAGTCTCGTCTTCACTTTATACTCCCGTAATATGGACACAGTTAGTGTGGAATGCGGTCCAAAGAATTTTCAGCATCTTTCTCCAACACCACATTTCGAACGCGTGTATACGGTCACGGTCGGCCTTCTTGAGGGTCCATGTTTCCGCTCCGTTGCTAAAAATGGAGAATACTAATGTCTAAACGAGTTTCACTTCTACAATATACTTAATACAAGGGCATTAAGAAAGCCCTTAAAATCATTTATTTATTTCCATCAATCAATAAACTCACTTTCTTTATTCATTCATTCAATAGAGGGTAAAGAAAAGTAATCTCGTGGATTGAGCTCGAACACGCGAAAAAGATATTGGATGCCATCCGTGAAATAGGTACAACACGCTTTTATTCTGTCAGAGATTATCTTTCCTGTAGATATGTACCTAGAGTATTTAAAAACAATATTTATGTACATACAATTAATGCCTCCTTATCTTTGTTTATGTTTCAAACATAAACTCATTTATTCAGATGAGGGACTGATGAATGTTACAATTGAGTCTACCATCGGTTCATCTATCTATACTATAATAATAAAGATTCTTTTTTATTTTTTATATCACTAAGGTGGCAAACAAGCATACGGCCCGCTTGATGTTAAGCGGTCACCGTAGCCTATGGACGGTTGCAACGCCAACAAAATGGCAAAATAAAATCTAAAAAATTTTTTTTTTCCTTAGGTACAATTGGGGATGTTTTTTCTCGTGTATCACATCATCACATGTGGGTGGTCATTGGATAGGCCGTACTAAATTTTGTTAAGAGTCATGTGTCCCCGCTGCCAGATGAACGATTGTTTTTGGATATGTCTAGAAGTTACGGCAATATAATATAAGAAAAACTATCATAGCTAATTGGGCTTTACATGTTAACTTTGTAAAGTTAACTTGTAATAGAAGACGAACTAATAAAATATATTGACGGGCCCGTTGGCGCAGTTGGTTAAGACGTGGAGTCTTAACCTATAGCGCCGCAGGTCGTGGGTTCGATTCCCACATAGGACATGCATTTGTGTGCATGAACATGTCTGTATGTCCTGAGTTTGGGTGTAATTATGTATATTAAGTATGTATTTACAAACAAAAAGTAGTATATGTATTATATCAGTTATCTGGTTTCCATAGTACAAGCTTTGCTTAGTTTGGGATCAGATGACCGTGTGTGAGGAATGTCCCAGGATATTTTTTTTATTTATTTTTATTTATTTGGATAAGTAAAAAGGTTTTTTTTTTAATTTCATGGAAAATTACTTAGATGAAGTTGTTATTTCTGTAAAACAGGAAGTAGGCCCCTTCTAAGACCGCATATTAATAGGGACAACTACGGAACACTACACTGTGCGTGGCCCGACATGCACTTGGCCGGTTTTTTCTTTTGTTTCAAATCCACAATGTATATGTGCTTAATGAAACGTCAACTCTCATAAAAAATTCTTTCGTTTCCTCTCGTCACAGAATATAATCCAGACTTTTATAACGTCTCGCATTTTATTTTTATACCCGCTGATACGATGTAACTTACTGTGGATACTTTTGGGTAACTTCAGTTTTAAGTGTAGAGTGAATCTGGCTTTGCAGCTAACTCCTAAGTCTGTTATCGTATCACCTTGGTATCACTTAATGAATGAGATAGGTTTATTATATGTTAAAAGTGACATTCCACTCAGTGGAGCCACATTTTTGGCACTTGCAAAATAAATTCCCAAAATCTTCATGAAAGAAAAAAAATATGTACCTATTTAAATTTATAAGAAAATATTTCTACGAATCGGTAGATTATTGAAAATAGACAAAGCTTTATTTGACATGATTGCTTGGTAACTTTATCAAATTATTTTTAATTATAATTATTAACTTATCCATGCTCCCTTAAGTAGAGAAATAATAATAAATACTCTGGAACATATAGCAGTGTAACACTCGATCTGTATGTTTTCTAGCATTATTTCTTATTCATTCAAATAAATAATAAAATACTTATAAAAAAAAACAACCCACTTATCTAAGCCTCTGTTTTCTTTCCTATAATATTCGTTGCTATAGGGATATATTTGAAGTATAAACACTCTTACGTAACATGCCTAACAATCCTACTATTGTTTCAGGCACTGATCCCACAGCTAGGGTCTCGAGTTCTGCGGTCAGAGTTCTACGTGCGTTCTCCTTGACCGTCACCGTCGCTGTGTGCAATGATCAAAAGCGCTGCTTAGATTACGGGTCAGTTAACTAAAACTGGCACGATCAACACATTTACATGTTGTGCTTGTGTAGTGTTTGTGAATAAACGCGCGGCGTGACATGGCACTGCACACGCATCATGAAAAGTCTGTCCGTCTCTCTCGCGCGCGGTTACGCTTATGAGTAGTTATTGTTTTGCTTTTGCTACTGCTCATAAATATAGAGTGGTCTTTTTTGCATTCGTCCATTAGAATTAACTGACTGATTAGAAGCAATAATGTAATAAAACATACTGTATCGTGAAATTGTATGAGTGTGAGTACTGTGAACGTGCCAGCTTTAGTTTACAGTGAACGTAACATAGAACTCTGACCGCAGAGCTCTAGACCGCTCGCTGTGGGATCGGCGTACTGTACTCAATTCGACCCTGCTATTTCACCCGCTTAACCGTCATAAAAGTAGCGTAGTCGCACTGCATGACATATGCTCCCTGTGCGTGGCAAATTTAATAACGATTGGTCATGTCGTTGAGGCGTCAAGAGGTAACAAATAAACACAAACTCTCTCGCATTTATAATATCAAGTTAGGATTGTAGAACATTTAATAATAATAAAATCGATTGTATCAATATAAAAGGAAGCATACGCACTCTGGGCAGCGCATTATAAACTCTAAATGCAAATGATATGGATCGTTCATAGTCAATTTCAACTCAATATTTTCGTTCGACTTACCTATTTGTATTCATAGGAAAATTTCTTTGAATAGATAAACGGATAAAAAGGGTTTTCCGCAGTATATTGAGGTCTGACGAATAGAAGACAGCCCTTTCGCACCATTATGTGGTGAAAGTTATGTGGAGTTGCTGATAAAGGTTTTATATTGAAATTCACTTTTGCAAATTATAAATGGCCATTATAATAATGTATGGAGGTTGGACTCGATACTTTTTATACGATAATGGACTACACTGAGACATGGCTAATACTGAGTACGCCTGACTTGACTTTATTTATACTTCTTCCATTCCGTCTGTTCTCGATAGATGGAGCTATAAAAATACATATTCATCTTTGTTTCAGTCATTAATTAATAATTTTTAATATCAAATGGTATCATATAAAACACTTTAGTCTAAACGATACCAAATATACCTATATAATATAACGCATCTTCTTCAATGTCTTGCAGCAGTTTCATTGTTTTTATTCCTTTCGAATATTGTAACTTTCTTACGAATCCTGTTTTTGCGGTTTTCTTTTGTTCGTTAGTTCTTCAACTAAAATAGAGCTTGATAAATATGTGTTTGTTTGTCTGGATTTTTATTATTAAGAGTCAGTATGGGAGAATGGATTAGGACAAAACTTGGCACGTATATAGATTATAACTAAACATGGAAACAAACGATCTCTTGAGAACGGCAAGAAACGGGAACTATATTCTGACTACAAAAACCAGAATTTCTGTTAACCTACTGGTTACCTTAAAATTTCACTTTCTCACTTTGTGAGAGTGTGGTCCATACGTCCATATTGCACTAGTTTTAAGTTTTTCAGTTTGAAACAAAAGTTCAGCTTCGGAGTAAGTGTTAAACATTGAATTAATAAATTATCAAGCTCACACTTCAGCAACGAACTTGGTCTCCAACTGTGCGGTGTTAATGGAGCTTGCTCTACCACGGATGCTCCGATTGTCGAATAAGCTCCACAGCCGGGGAGCTCAGCTCAAGGGTAACAACATGGGAATCTTTAAGAAGTATGTGACGAGATTTCAGCAGAGTTGGCAACCCACAAGTTATCACTTGCTGCTTTAAGCTACTATTACTACTACTGCTTCCTATCAGGCGCACCGTATGCATGTTTTCTATACCGAAACACCGTAGTAAGTAATAATTAGTAGGTATTTAAAATAAAACTTTAAGTAATAATTATTAAAAGATTTACACACAGAAACATATAATAAAATCTAAAACAGGTGTAAGTGTACCTACCAAATATTAGAAAAGTTCTTGTAGTCGACGCGGAAACTTTTGAAATTTCGACCCTCCATACTCATTTCCGGCCAGGTATTCCTTGTTATCAAACCTTCGGGGATTTTACTCGGGTACAAATAGCCAGAGAAGTATACCTAGATACCTACTTTATTTCAGAGGGGTTCATTATTATTTCGAAGTAGGTACAATTTTTCAGTTGTGCGTCGATTTCGTTTTATTTAGTCGTCAGGCACCTAGTATGAAACTTTCTAAATTAAATGGTTACTTATTGTTTATGATGAAAGAAGAATGGGTAAAAACGTCCCCAGACTGTAGCACGATGAGCTATAGTGGTAATTGTAGGTCTCGTCGAGCACATTATTTTATTCTATGACAGCAAGTCTGAATTCCATGGGAGAAAAAAGATATTCACATTTGAAGTTACAAAAATGTTCCTTTGGTAATGATGGTTTTTTGTTATTATTAGCTATGCCCTGCTGCACAGAATACTGAATAAATGCGATACCAACTGCGTTTTCAAGACAAAAAGAACTGTATGTCGATTTCCAGGTTCCGTGCTATCTGTCTGCTAATATTTATCGATATCGGTCCAGTAACATAGCTGTGAAAACATAACAAACGGACACATCCACTCTCGCATTTATCATATTAAAGTACTAGCTGTGCCTCGTGGCTTCGCCTGTGTTCCTGAGAAAATAGTATTGCATGTCCATGTGTAGGCACTAAGCTGCCACGTCTGCTTATTTTAATTGATATCAACCTAACTTAGCTAGAAAACGTAACATAGGCATACTAACCCGAAGAAAACCCCTATAGTGTGGCTCTACAATTCCAGAACACTCCCTTAAACATCATTCAAAGCATTTTGGGAAGCAAGGGATTCCTGCTGTCGATATTTCTAGCGACACATGCTGTTCCGTATATAGTCACTTAGAAGACAAGGATAAGATGGCATCCAAAAGGCTCGGAGTGCTCAATAGAGCGAGGCAGTACTTCAAATCGGGGCAAATACTGCAACTTTATAAGTCGCAAGTCCGGCCTCATATGGAGTAATACTGTCATCTATATATCGGATACCAGCTTGGGCTTTTGGACTCGGTTCAGCCACGACCCATTACAATTAAATACGATCCCGAGCTCACAAGCGGCTTAGAGCCCGTTAGTCTGAGGAGACTCTGCGTCCTTATGTGTGTTCTATAACTTGTACAACGGACAGTGTTCGACCCACAGAGAAAAGAAGTGTATTCTCTTTTCCGTGGTTCGACCTGATGCCCACGTCTACCTTCTACCATCGCACCTCTCGCCATTGACGGGGAGTCTAACCTCACGCATTGGAACCGAAATAGTTTCGTACTGTGCGATATCAATCGAGCTCAATACCGCGGACGCTCAGGCTGTAGAATGAGCGCCCCGCCGAGGTTTTCCAAAGGTGGTGAAGAGATTTTTGCAGGGTCAGCAACGCGCGAGTGGTACCCTAGGTTTTACAAGCGTCTATATAGGCTACGGTAACCGCTTACCATCACGCGGGGCGTTTGCTTGTTTGCTGCCTTAGTGGTATAAAAAAAAACTATCTTTCGCGTTAATAACGTTAAAGTACTATTTGTACCTCGGGATTTTACATGTATTCCCGGGATACAAAGTAGGTACCTACACTATGTTCATACATCTTCGGTTATCATTAACGATAAGGTAACTAACAAAATTCATATTTTAAACCATATTCAGTTTTTATAGTCATCTTCAAGTTTTCTTTTTTATTGTGTTTTGCTATTTACCATAATCCAGTCAGTCATTGCCAATGGGGCTGATTACACTTAAAGAACGGCAATTCAACAAAATGTCATATAGTAGGTGGGTAATATGTGAGTGTCATTGTTTGCTGTGCCAAATAAAAAAAGAAATAATAATATTTAGATCTTTACCTTATCCTAGTAATGTAAGTAAAAATGCTTATGTTTTTATCGATGTTTGTTATTAAATTACACCGAAATGGCTTATCAGATGTGGGTGAAACTTAGCACAAAGATAGATTAACCTCTGGATTACCATATATAATACTTTTAAACCAGAAAAAATATACAAATACTGCGGGACGGTAACAAAGTTAATCATTATTTTGGTCGCTTTAACCGTGAATATCTTTTTTTTCCCATGGAATCCAGACTTGGTGCCATACAATGAAATGATGCCCTCGATGTGGCCAACAATCTCCACCATAGCTCATAGTGCTACATTCTGGGGACGCGTTTCATATAACATGACCCATTGTTCTTTATATTCTGAAAAATACAGTGCATTTATCAGTATATCAATTTAATATTATATTATTTAATATATTGCTCGTCATTGTATATAGTTCAAATCACAGAACACTTTTTTTTTTATACAACTAAGGTGGCAAACAAGCATACGGCCCGCCTGATGGTAAGCAGTTACCGTAGCCTATGGACGCTAGCAACACCAGGGGTATCACTCGCGCGTTGCCGACCCTGAAGAAATCTCTTCATACCCTTTTTGAAGAACCCCATGCTGTGTGCAAAGTAGTTTTTTTTTTTTTTTTTTTTTTTTTTTTATACCACTAAGGTGGCAAACAAGCATACGGCCCGCCTGATGGTAAGCAGTTACCGTAGCCTATGGACGCTTGCAACACCAGGGGTATCACTCGCGCGCTGCCGACACTGAAAAAATCTCTTCACTCCCTTTTTGAAGAACCCCATGCTGTACTCCATTGGGAAAACCACGGCGGGGAGCTCATTCCACAACCTGAGCGTCCGCGGAAAAAAGCTCCTTTGAGCCCGCACAGTTCGAAACAATTCTGGTTTCAATGTGTGAGGATGGATTCGTTGGTAATTACAGACGAGGCGGTATTAAGCGATAAGGTGATAAGGAAGCCGAGAGCGTAATGATCAAGGCACACGCGTGTCATACGACGTTTTTCAACACCTTTGCGAGGAAAAAAACAGACTTGTATTTCTTGGCCTTGATTTTTTGATAATAATCAAACACACACTGAGAACGTTAACAAATATCAAACAAGTTAACTTCAACAAACTGTTTTACCCATTTAAATTAAGAATGCTTCGTCTACACACACGTCAATGGCATTGAAGTACAAACTTAACCTAATCGGGATTATACTTATCATAAAACTGTGCGGTAATGTAAAGTAAAGAGCACTAGTGCATGATAGATACTAAGTGTACTAGGTGTAACAAATGTTACTTTACGAGCAACTGTGTTGAAAAATTTATTAAACTTATTAAGGTTACTAAACCATTAATCCACTACCTAATTAACATCTTGAAAGCTAATCTTTCATGACTTTGTTTTTTCTAGTTTCCAGCCTAGTTTATAAATTTTTCGCGGTCTCATCGTGGGGGAACCACGCAAGAATTTATATTCCGCAGTGCGACTCATAAATTTGAGTGAACGTCCTCCAGCGCCGACGCTAGTTGTTCTACGCTCGCGCACATCGCAAATTTATGATTGTACAGCTTAAGATTTCAGAAACTAATAAGATAAATAAGTATATTTTTCACTCTTGAGTCGTTGCTATTCACGGTTTTCTAATAAAAGATTATTCAATGCGAGTTCCGCGGAATTATACGCACGATGAAAATAGGTAACATTCTCGTACAGTACAAAACGCTCACGTTTTCAATAAAACCTTTCATAATAAACTGCTTTATTGAGGTAAATATCTAATATAATTTCAACGGCAAATACACTCGCAAAATCACAAATAGGTACCTAACAGTGATTTATAAGCAAATAATATATTATTTCATTCAAATTGTCACGTGCAGAGGATGTAGGTGTAGGTATGTGTGAAAGTTAATCCGACATAGGTATCGGAATTCAATTTCAGCGAGAAGTGAATATTTCCGCATCGCTCGTCTGACTCACGAGGCTGTCACTCTCATATTGTTTGATAGAGCTTGGCATACCTGTCGGTGGTGACGTGCTAACTGATCGTTATCGCTTAGTCCTATCATCTTTAGCACCTCTTTACAGAATGAAGTAGTTATTGTGAGATAATATATTGTGCTTCAATGAATTTATTTATATATACAACACTTACATAATAATTAAAAATAAAATAAATCCTGCTTATAAAATACCAAATCTAAATATTTACAAGTAAAAAAGTTGTGCCAGATCGCTGCCCTGTGTGAACGTGCCAAGAAGGCTGGCAGCATTGCCGCGTTGAATAGCAATGCTGATCCTTTGTCCTAGGTAGACACCAGCCTTCCTGTCACGTGAGGTCTCAATAAGGCGCCGTGAGACCTCTTTAAACAAAGAGGTAAATGATTCTGGTATACTTTAATATTACAGTAAGATATTAATAAGTATTTGTAAAGTATGATCGTACTTTAACGTGTTTGGTATCACATATAAAAAAAGATGTAATGTTTATAGTCAGATATTTATAGATGTAGTCTAAAGCTGGAAGCTCAAGACAAAAGGAGACAAAGCCTCGTTGTCGGAACGCGATGAAATTTTCTGTAGACCCTGTTGAAATTCTTATGTTTCTATGATCGACGCGGACTTAGATTTTTTTTTGTGATATGTCAACGTAAGTTTAATGTCATCAAAAAGTAATGTATCAAATAACGAGAGCATCTTGGAATATATGATTTTATCTGTTTACAAAGTTCGGTTACCATAAAGTTTGTATTGCGAATTCAAGCTACTTGGTTATGTAGAAATCACAGTAGAAATCAATTCATGATGTAAGAGTTCCTAAAATCTTAACTCAAAATTTTAATGAGATGTTAAAGTATAGCGTATAGCCTAGAGTTCGTTTAAAAACTTCAACTCCTGTTCTCCTTCAAAAACCTTTTGTTTTCCATACCGGCAAACTTACTTTTCAACACACTTGCTCGTAAAGTGACAAATATTTCACCGTTTTTAGCACTATTGCTTTTTACTTCACATTACCGCACAGTTTTATGATAGATATAATCCCGATTATGTTAAGTTTCTACCTCACTGCAAGTGACCACTGCAAGTGACCACTGCAAGTGTGTAGACGAAGCATTCTTAATATAAACGGATAAAAGAGGTAGAGGAATCGCAACTTGTGCGCTATTGATTTATTATCAACAAATCTACTTCAAAAACAAGTGTGTTGAAAAACGTCGTATGACACGCGTGTGCATTGATCATTACACTCTCTGCTCCCTAATCGCTTAATACCGCCTCGAGTGTAATAACCAACTTTGCACACATGCATCATAATGTACTTACTATACTTAATCATTGAGATATTATGACTACGTATAGAGGAGACGCCACACATCACAACTATGTTCCGTTCAAGTGAGGCCATCCGGCTAAACTTGTTGTTGTAGAACGATGAACGCAACGCGTTAGCGCCGTGAAAATTGATAGCGTGTTTGCGAGAAAAATTGATAACGCTACATTTTTCTACTGACTGCTTAGCCGACTAATTATTGTTTGAGCGGTAAAGAGAACTTTAGTTTCGTTCTCTAAAAAATGGGACATAATCTTTGCTTCTGATAGCTTCTCTATACGTAGTAACAATAGCTCAATGACTATAATTGATAAATTCATCACAATCGAAAGGCTACGTAGCTAATTAACTTCACAAGTTTACGAAGTTATATTTAGATAAACTTTTCTACTATTATCCGTTTTATTTCAATAAGTATTCTAATTAAATTTAGTATATTATTTACTTACCTGGTATTAATACCAAAATTATTTGGATATTATTCATAACTTATGCTACGTTATTGCAGATAGTTAGCATGGAACCCATATGAGATCTGATGGATTATAACCATGGAATTAAAACAACAACAGTTGTAGACCCGTCCGTGTGTGTCTACTTGTCTAAGTAATTACCTGCAGTGGAACATAAGTTTGTTTGACAGAAAATTACTCTTTACATTTCAATGGATTAAACTATGTCTTTTAACGTGCATTGTTTAATTAATTCTACAAGTGTGGCATCAAAATATGATATTCACAAGACACGAACAATTTGTCAGCTTGGCATATACAAGTATTCACAAAATAAGGCCCTTTTACTATAAGTATATCATATATAAAATCTGGATGGATCCGGAAGCTTACGGAAAAAAGTCGCCATGAATAAATTACGCAAAGAAAGAAGGCCGTCTAATTTGAAAGTCACTTTTTTTCCCGTTTCACGCACTCATCCTCTATCATGTTCAACCCAAAAAAGGGTGAAATCTCCCCAGTTGGTGTTGAAATACTGAGCGATCACCAACTTGTGAACATTTTACGTAAATAAAGGTAAATTTATTATACGACTGTTCTTTACATCAATAAGGATACGTACATTTCGTTTTATATTATTGCAAAAATTCAGACTTTAAAATGGTTATTGTTTCAACTGTGAATAATTAATTTTGAAGGCGTTATTAAGTTAGGAAGCGGCTATGAGTAAACTTTTCCCTGTGTAAATAATTAAAATTCTCATCATGAACAGCCTATAATGTCTCACTGCTGAGCACAGCCTCCTGTTCACCAATTAGGGTGAAAGGGAATAGGCAGATACTCCGCCACGCGAGCCCACTGCGGATAATTATTTATATATTAGTAATTTTGAACACACTCAAATTGAATCATATTGATGTAACAACTTTTATTTTTCTTTAAAGAAAGAAAGAAAGAAAATACATTTATTTGACGAAACACATTAAAGAATTTACATACAAAAATATTTAAAACAAACCAGTAAGTCTGTGCCGTCAAAGAGGATCGTCAGCTCAGCATGGTGCTACTGACAATGTTAGCAACGCTGATTTTCAGCTGACGCCTTTAGTGATGTCACGGTCGTAAGTACACGAAAAAAAAAAAAAAAAAATAACGAAAGTTATGTTACATGTTTCAACTTTGAAAACCCGTCATAGGTCATCTATTATGGCCACGGCTCTAGATCATATTTTGGCCAGTGATTAAAAGAACTTCTGAGCTTTAATATTGAACACCATTAGTATATTTCGTGAGGGATACCGATGCACTTGCTGAATGTTCGGTATATAATTAAATACGTTCATAATATAAATATAATATAATATATTAATAATAATATATAATATAATATATTTATATTGTTACAGACAACATCCACGGGCGGGATCGCCCGCAAATACTGTTTGTATGATGGTATGAACGCCGTCGGTTATGTTAATGAATTTCCTGTTTTTCAGTAATATATGATTTTTCTGTCCGCTTTGATGTCCATTCAAATTCTTCCGTGTTTACATGACTAAGATTAGAAGATATATAGCTAGATGTACTAAGACTATCAGTTATTTCTCTAGATGGTCATAGTCGTGAACTTTGTTATACTTTGATCCTATTTGCTTGCAATAACCATCAAAATATCACCATTAGTTCAGAAGCAGTAGCAAAAGTTGGAAACAGCAAAATTTCAACAGGTTTTATCACTTACAATTTTATGTTATACAACATTTTTAAACAAACTGATTGAAGTTTATACCATATCAGCAGCCTTGTAAGATAATTTTTTAAATATAAATCTAAAATTTAAACCTCTCAACTCATTGCAGAGAATTAGGCCCTCAAGATATGATTATATCACGACTTACGCGGTTACATATACCTACTTGGATTTTTATGTGCCTTAGCATATTGCGTCATATTTTCCGTATAAAATGAAGAATAACTCATTAAAATACGCTGGCGTTACATATTGCGCGTACCCACGCCACGCCGCGTCGCGCCATCACTGGTTGTTAAACATTACAAAAACAAAAGAATTTACAAAAACAAATCCTCATCATAGTGACAGTGGCGCAACACTAATTAGGTCAAGCGCGAGCTTCACAATCTGCTCTCTAGGCCGACTGCGCGCCCTCTTAATGAACTGCTCTAACGAAACAAGTTTTTTTAGCACTATTGTACGTACATACCTACTTTACTAGGTTAGGTATAAAGAGAACCTTTAATTGGCACTTTGGAAAGAGATGGCAGACATTAAAGAAGCAGGATTATTTAAAGTGCAGTGCAACTTGCACTGTGCAAGCCATCCTCTGCTTTTATACGCCCACACTGATTATGCAAGATTTTAATCACCTCACAAGACCCCTAGTGAGGTAAAAAATATAAGTGATCCCTAAAGCCACATGCAAGAAAATAATTTCTTCAGTATATTAGTGTTACTTGATTTTATTTTAAAGCAACTGAAATAAAATGGTACAAATACATTTACGGTAATTCTCCAGTGTGTAATATCGAAGTTTCTTCCCGGTGAAATGTGTTCCAATTTTAAACCTTGCCTCGGTAGACTTGGTAGAATGTTTGTGGTTATATACCTACATTAATATGGTAAACTACAAAAAATTGCAATGCATTTATCTCATTATTTAAACAACAGACCGGTATTTAAACCGGTTTTTTTGTTTGGTCAAAACCGTACCGAATAACCGGTTTTTCGATTTTCGGTGAAACCGGTTTGCATTCCCTAGTGCAGTAGTGTGTCTAGGTATCGTTTTGCTAATTGCCAGTCATCCTATATACATATATATATATCTAGTGTTGAGTGTTTTTAAATTGTTTTTAAAAAAAAATGTATTTTTATATATACATTATATACTTTCGCATTTATAATATTAGTATGCATATATAAGTACTTTTTCCAATGCTATATATATACATGGAGTTTACTTGATTTTCATCAAATTTCTAATTGACGTCTCTGTAATCGGTGGAGGGAGTGATAATTTTGCTATACCTACGTACATTGTAATGTATATTTAGACCACGTGTAACTTCAACGAATGCAAAAAAAAACATTATTTTTATATTATCTTTTTGTGGTAAATGCTGTGGGATATATAATTAACTATATTACTAAATTACATTCCTGTACATAATTATGATTGTACATCTGTTTGTTTACCTAAATAAATTAAAAAAAAAAAAAAACAGACGGTAGGCATTTTGGTGAAAGTTGGTTCTCTCTCCTCGTAAAAATCATAGGTACCTATAGAGAATTGTACCTGTAATTCAGAAAGACCGATTCTCTTACTTTCATGAATTAGGTGAATAAATCTACATAATATATATTATTATGACGTTGCTACCTTTACGTGCCTTTACACCAAGTTAATTTAAAGAATTTTCCAATGCGCAACAATCTTCCTAGCAACTTCATCGAGAGTTCCTTATTCCATCCACTTCATCTACAGCTGTACAACAACTTTTCCATTAGTACTTTGGGCGTAACTTCCCACTTAAAATTCTACTTAATCGCGAACGAAATATTCCATTCCTTGGACTCAGAATGCAATATTTTAATCATACGGAAGAAATTAATTACTTCTTAATTTGTTGACTGTTATTCACACTTAGATAATTTGTGGGAGTCGAAAAAGTTGTGAAATCTTGGATATAAATAAGCGTGTTTATAAATGTGAATCGTATGCACTTCTATACGGCTCTAAGTGTCACCGTGCGGATAGAGAGTGGGAGACATTATGTTTTTATTTATAAATGTAACAATATCTTTGTATCTGTTGCATCGGTAGTGGCAAGCAAGCAGCTCGACCCGGTGCGGGGCGACGCCGACGCGGCGGTGCCGCGGTGGTGGTGGTGGCGGCGGCGGGCGGGTACGCGGGTGCGGGTTCGGCTCCGCTCGCCCAAGGGTGCCAGCGACGCCGACGCCTGCCATATATCAAGCGGTCCGCTTTTAATCTCGCAAGCCCTATTTATTCACATTTATTCCAAAGATATTTTCCCACCGGAATTTCCCCCTTGGAATTGGTAACATTTCCCGCGTTTAGCTGATTTGTACCGCTTCTGTTATTGTGGTTTATTTTATAGAAACAAAAGGAGCCAAAATATTTCCAGTTTGTCAAAAGATGGCCATGATAAATTATGCGCGTCGCTATTATGTAACGAAACCTCGACTGAAACGGTTAGTCCATGTTTTGATTTAAATGTTATTTTATTTGACGAGTCAGTTATTTATTTATGAATATTATACTCTGTGACTTTTTATTCGTCTTAGAAACGCAGCGCACATAATTTACTCAATGAATAGGTACTAATCATTCATATAAATAATTTTTTTTGGTCATTATATAATTTCAAAAGAAAATGGATTATGAAAAATCTTGTTAATAATTGAAGTTTACGTATAAAATGGAAAGAAAATACCAACCCAGAGCATGAGTCGCGCTCGTAACAGGGTGTTTTAAACTACGTCATGCGTCATTTTTTTTTTGCAATCTTTCAAAAAAAAAAAACAATGATTTATACCTTTTCATTGCGTACATTATGTGGGCTGCGTTTCTAAGACGAATAAAAAGTCACGGAGTTTAATAACGTGGATGTAAATCTATACTGCTATGTATAAAAATAAATAAATATCCTGGGACATCCCTCACACACGGTCATCTGATCCCAAACTAAGCAGAGCTTGTACTATGAAAACCAGATAACTGATATAATACTTAATATACCTACTTAATACACATAATTTCACCCAGATTCAGGACATGCAGACATGTTCATGCACACAAATTCATTTCCTATGCGGGAATCGAACCCACGACCTGCGGCGCGATAGGTGGAATCTTAACCAAAGTCTTAACCTACCGCGCCAGCTGGCCCGTCAAAATAAGAATAAGACGGATTAAAAATACCTCACTATCTTTATTTCGTCAGATTTGAATGAAGAGATACAAGATAGGTAACTGAATAAAGATGCTGCTGAATAAAATGTGTCGTGGCCCCGTCAAATCGCGCGTTTGTATACAAAACTCAAACAATTTCTCATTTCTATATTTTTTCTCGTCGTTTCTTATTCGAACCTTGCCTAAATAAAACCTTTGAACTCTTGTCGCTTTTCTTACTTCATTTGCTCGTAGGTATTTTTCTTTAGGTTAATCTACTACATTTTATATTTATTACGTTAAAACTTCGTACACTACGAAACTTTAACAAAATAAGCTTCGTTTTGTAAAATCTTAAATCGTTATTTTTTAGTTATTTAAGTCCTAATTTTTGAAGTTAAAATTCAATTCTAAATCAAATTTTTGCCAGACGAATAAGCATTTATTACTTAACGATGATCTTATTTGCAATAAAGTATTTCTACATAAGAATATTTTATTTCAGAGTCTTTCCAACGTAATTTCATTTCTTCACAAAGAGATATCTCACAGTGTTTTAGAGATCAATGCGCTTTTTGTATCTTATTTGAATATGTCAGTACACGAACTTATATTAAGTTTGAAACTAATCTAATTGAGCTTAGAAAAGATACACACAATTAAATGATTAATAAACAAGTAATGAATTTAACTACAGTTTGAACAAATTAAATTGTATTAGATTGAAATAAACTTAATATCATATAATATTATGTTGCCGACTAATTGAATACTGTAACATCTTAAAATGTAATATGAAGCAATAAATAAATGATAATGAAATATATTAACACTAGCTGCCCGGCGCGTCTTCGTCCGCGTGGTGCTACTACTCTATCTACCATTTGGTGTTACTCTACCCTATCCTACGGGTATGAAATTTTTTATTTATTTTATTTTATTATATTCATATACACACAATTTCATAAGAATCAGTCAAGCAGTTTCGAAGGAGTTTTTTTACAAACAATGTGAAACACACGCCAAGAGAATATAAGGCTATGCTAGAATTATGGAGGCACCTCATTTCTTGACATTAATTCTTGATATTATGATAAGAATTAATAATAAGGTAGGTATAAATAAAGAGCCTTTTGTAGCGGCGGCATTTCAATTTTTTTTTTTAAATAAAAGAACACTTATTGCGGCATTACTATAATAGTTAGACATATACTTACATTATTGGAGTTTTAGTAAGGGTCCCTATTTTTTTTTGAAAATATAATATTGCCTATGTCACCCGGGGATAGTGTAGCTTCCCAACAGTGAAAGAATTTTTCAAATCGGTTGAGTACTTTCGGAGCCTATTCAATTCAAACAACCAAACAATCAAATCTTTCCTCTTTATAATTTAGTATTTAGTATGGATATAGATTTTGCCTCATGCTTTGAATATCTGTATCATTTACAATATTTCTATAAAATCTTTATACTATATTCAGTGACATATAGAATTCCTCCTAAACGCGATTTGAATGAATTTTTTTGTATGCGTTTGGGTGGCGCCCTGGATGGTTTAGATTCACAAGTAAGCCCGGTAGATGGCGCTGCAGTCGATAATTAACCTTAATACCGACTGCAGCGACATCTGCGGACAAGGAAACGGCCACAAAACACGTCAGTAGCTATGGTATATAATAATAAAGATTGTATCCTAAAATTATGTAATTATTTCTATGGTAATACAAAAGGAAACTGTTGCAAACGAAAAGCGCGAACTATTAAATTATATTATATGTTTTCAATAAAGTAAAAATGGGGTTTCATCGTGGATGAAGATAAACACAGAAGCAATTTGTGCAAAAACCCACGACCAACGAACTTGTGTAAATTACAGTATTTACCTAAATACACATGACCCAGAACTAATAATGAATATGGTTCTAGGACGTGGGAGTTCGTGTTGCCTAAAATTGTTAATGAGTTACCAGAGAACATTAGAATCAAGTAGGTACACCGACATTCTACGAAACCTTTTGCGGCCGGTACAAATGTTCTAACAACTTCCACTTTCAACAAAGTCAATTTGCAATTTGCCTAGCTACAGTTGACAATAAACAGAAAAAGCTTCGATTTTACCAACATGAACCTGAACAAAGGAGTAGAGGCAAACGAGAGATTTATCACAGAACAACAACTGAAAAGTTAAGCGCAAACGTCGACAACATCTGTTACGATACCCCAACTATTCAATTTTCAACGCAAGCTCTTTGATTGAAGTTGCATAGACTCTTTGGGCATGTCGATATCCCTATCGCTCGCTGTTAAGGGCAGCGGAAGGGCGCAAAATGCGTTTCAAATAAACAGCACCGTTGCACTTAGTGCGTATTTGTGTCAAGTGTGGTGAACGCAGACTCCAGTCTGCTGAATGAGCTTCAACAATAAATATCGTTTTAATTGCTCATACAAGCAAACGATATAATGCAAACATATTACGAATTTAGAACTCATACTATATTATCTCATTAATATAATAAGAAAACAGTTTGATTATTTGGTCAAAGGTATGCTTGTGTGTTGGTCCTCTATGCGTTCGCGCATCATTCATCCAATTGAGTTTTTTTTTATACGACTAAGTCGTTAAACAAGCATTCGGCCCGCCTGATGGTTAACGGTTACCGTAGACATATGGACGCTTGCTACACACGAAGCATCGCTCACGCGTTACCGACATTTCTCCCCTCCCCAATGAGCTCTGGCGATCTTATTCATTCGCAGGAACATAACTTTAGACAATATAAAGTTATTTCGCTGCGATATTCTGTAAGGTGGAGGTACTTCCGCAGTCGAGCTGCTCTTTGAGCGAATAAACGCTACGCTCAACCTCTCTGAGTTATACAGTTGCAATTGGCACTTTCGTAAAAGTTAATGACAATCGCAATAAAAAATAATTTTATTAAAGAGGCATTATCTCAGCCATCTAGGTAGTCAATAAATATGTCAATTGTAAATAATATCTAAGAGCATTTAATTCTGTATATTAAGGACAATAATCTAAGTATACCTCAAATATGTAGAAATAACAATGTTTGTAAAAATATATGTAAGTATCAGAGCTAAGCACAGTTCTGTAGGTATTGAATGATAAGTGTGTTTGTAGTAAGGCACGGAGGCCGCAATTTTTCCGCGCAATTAATTTTCACGAAGCATTTGATAACACTCGTATGTGTAGAAGAGTTGTATTTATGTTCTTTGTAATGGCATGTTTTTCTTATTCCCTCCTTTTCTCATTTGCTTCGATTGTACAGTCGAGGACATAAATATGTATACAATTAGTAAAATTCAACAATGGTTTCCTCTTAAACTACTGACTGAAATTATGAGATATTATAAAGGCAGAATCTTCTAACATATACTATTATGATTTGTGTAATAGTTTAACACTTAAATGTTAAACATGCGAGAAAATAGCATTTGAATTTCAAAAAGTGTATACATATTTATGTCCTCGACTGTACCATATAAACAATATTAGAGGTTTTCAAAAAACATTGTACGTATAGAATTAATTAAATAAATTCGTCAGAATAACAAATTCACTGAGGTGATTCCGAGAAAAACCAAGTTTCAACTCAATTAACAATATTATTGTGAAGAGGAACTACTTTAACTATTAAAATAATACTTAAAGTAATGTTACCATCTTTGAGTATTTAACGTTTTCCTCTTACAGTCAACTGTAATATATGTTTTATATATTACATATGAATTACTCAGTAAAAAAAAAAATAATGTACCTTTGTATACTTTGACAGTTGTACTACTGTGCCAGATCATTAAAGAAGATTGATGGCAGTGTCTTTGTTACGTCACACCCTCTTCCCACTGGCCTTTTTATTTCATCTATTCTAAATTCTGAATGAACAAGAAAGCAAAGGCACTCTACTTTTCATTTGTTTACGGTACCGCCCACACCACACGTAGCGGCACAGATGTATTGCATATTCCGAGCGCTACAGAAACCTGATCAAAATTCCTAGCGAGTATCTCTTAGGATGCATTGCAAGTTATAAATCAAATAACTACAAATATTATCCATAATATGCTCTAGCTTTTAAAATAAGTACAGTTCAAGGAAGAAATGATTTAGGACGTCTGAAGTAAATGGATTCTTGCTATGAAGTCAGTTATGACAAGAAAATTAATTACTTGGTGTTTCCTAAGAGCAACTGCGGTACAATTAAACTTCGCTTTTTCTTCTTATGATTGCCATCAGTTATAGAAATTGTACAGTACCTATACTTATTTTGGTATTTCCTAATTATAAGACAACCCAACATCCGTAGCGCTACGCTACGGTAGCGTAGCATTATCGTAGCATCATGCTACGACACATTATAACCAACAGTCAAGTCTGTAGCATATCTATGCTACAGACTTGACTTGACTTGACTTGTTGATAAATATCTATTTATCAACATTTAGGAAGCACTTTAAAGATTTTTTTTAAATCCTACCTTCAGTATAGTGGATAATTGTAGTATAAGTACTTTAAACACAGTGGTCATAGAGGTACTCATAATGTAAACACTACTAGTAGTATCAGAAAATCCTGAGTGGAATAAATATTGCTGTAAAGATCACGAGAAATATTTCTGAGAAATGTAACCAGTTATATGAAAAGCTTTCATTCTTTCTCTAATTATACCTTTTTGATCCTACAATGTGGTAGTATCAGCTTCAGTAGAATGCCACAAGGAATAATTCTTCTCTTTTAGTTTGTTATCTTAGACGGTAACTATAGAAACGATTTAGTATAATATTTCCTTGATGAATTCCTGTTCATTGTGATACATACAATAGAATAAATATTTCTAAAGAGCTAGGCATTCACGGATGATATTTCAAATACCTTCCTGCATATAATATTAAATATTATACTGAGTATACCTATAAGCATAACAATAAGATCGTGGCTAATGAGCGCTTATCATATTTTCATATTCCAAGGTACGGGCAAATTCCTTGAATCGCTAATAGAACAAACATCAACAGCACTCATTTTTCTTAAAATATATGGTTCGCACCATTGAGCTAATATTACTACGTATAGAGAAGACGCCACACATCACAACTATGTTCCGTTCAAGTGAGGCCATCTAGCCACTCTTGTTGTTGTAGAACGATGAACGATACGCGTAAGCGGCGTGAAAATCACGGTGTTTGCGAGAAATATACTCCTAAAAGCTGTCTGCTTAGACGACTAATTATTGTTTTAGCGCTTAAGAGAACTTTAGTTGACTCTAAAAAAAATGGGACATAAGCTTTGCTTATAATCGCTTCTCTATACGTAGTAATAATAGCACAAAGGTTCGCACATAATATTTTGCTATTTCTTAGAACTTATATCGGTCGAGCTGATTCGGACGATCGGACGGAGCTTAGGTTTCTACCTGAAGGTTTTTTTCTGAATCTAAAATAAAAATAAAATGAAATAATCATTTTTATTATGCAATAAGGCTTACGTTTGGCCATCGATATACTGCAAAAAACAGTTATGATGAGGACGAGGAAACCATGATACAGTGCAGCTACCCAGGAAATGGAAATGTACTCTTGCTTTGAAACATCAAGATTATAGGTGTCAGGAAACACAGACGCCGAAAGTGGAGTGTCACACATGCTCAGGTTTGTTACATGGTTTAACTGTTATCTCGTTCTGGCTTGGCTAGACTGAAATGGCATTATGAATACATCCTTAGATATAATGTCTGAAGGTGACGTTTTAACTAATTATTATGTTATTAATTCTCTCTTCAAAATATAAATAAAAAAAATATGATAAAGCTCACTCACTCTAGCTCTTACTATAAAGTAAATGCATTGGTTATACCTAGCTGTATAAGTTAAATGTTGTTTAGTCAATTCCCGCTGAGTCTCGTGCACTACCTGTTCCGGTCTTCGGAAATAGCTCCCAAGCGTGTCTTTCATTATTTCCTTTTATATTTATCTTCAAATATAACTTTGTGGGAATTTTAAATGCACACTGATGTAAGCATTTCATATTTATAGATACAGTCTCGGCAAAAAGCGCAAGATTATTTTTATTACTAAATATTGTCAGCTCTTTGCTATATCCTTTGGTACGAATAAGTGTTTTTTACTTTTAGAGTTGCTTCAGTCTTGTTTAATTATTTTCATTACAAATATAGAACATAGCGTGCGAAACATTATTATTGTTGCAGAGCTATTCATTTCTATAAAAGTAACTGTAATAATGTCCACTTCTTATTTTGAGTTGTCGATTGAATCTTCCACGATCTTTACAACTTTAACCCAGATCGAAAAGTTTATTCAGTTAAGTTATTTTTGTCTAGTTTACTGAGTTTTTTTTTTTTTTTTTATTCTACTTAGGAAAAGAGGAAACGCTGCCAGCCTTCTGGGAACCTTGCCGCGGAAGACTTGAGTAAATTTTCTATATATAAATTGTATTGTGTACATATTTGTTGTAAATAAATGTATGGAGTTGACTGAGAATATTTTTTATGATTGAATAGTTTATGTCCCGTTATGTTTATTTTTAGGTGCGATAATTAGACTTCAATTAGCCGAGACCGGAAAATGTATATGGGAGCATATGTTTATAGGTACCTCTAAGCTACAGAACCATGATGATTGAGCGTGGGGATACAATTTCAATGACTTTTAGTTTTTACTATTTACTAAGCACATACACGGGGTGGATACGACAATACGACATTAAATTAAACCACGTAAAGTACTCACGGAAGCGCCCGTGTAGCATTATAAGCCGTTCTTAATCGATCGGCAAGTTAAGCTACAACCGTCGTGGTCAGTACCTGGATGGGTGACCGCCTAGTGTTATTTCAAATCGAGCGTTTCCGTGCTTCGGAAGGTACGTAAAGCCGTTGGTCCCGGTTATCACTTAATTGTGATAGTCGTTAAGCTAGTTGGAGGCCTTCTAGGTGGCTTGAAAACTCCAACAGTAGGTTGACCACTAGCCTACCTCCACCGATCCGCAGTGGGCACGCGTGCCCATTCCCTTTCACCCTGATTTGTGAAAGGAGGCCTGTGCTCAGCAGTGGGACATTATAGGCTGATGATGAAAGTACTAATAAATACTATCAACTTTTACTATGGGACCAACTTCGAAATCGCTTTTTTTTACAGCTTTTGATACATTTTTGCCGACGAGACATGATTTCGAAGTTGTTCCCATAGTACAAGTTGATCGTATTTATGAGTACTTTACATGGTTTCGTTTAATTTCGTATTGTCGTATCCACCCTGTATATCCCTAATGTGCCAATTAACCCTACTAAACATAGCTTCGGATATTACATGCGTCAAAACCATATGTAACACAAAAGATTGTCACAAAGCACAAAACTATTAAATAAGATGTCAACTAGCATGTATAGTATATATAATATAACATTCCATTCCAACCCGTTTCATTATACCCGAGGGTATGGGGGGGCTATCTCATCTCCTAAAAGGGCACTAATTTTCCTCAGAGACTATTCGCAGATAGCGCCGGTACCGTATTGATTCTTGTTATATAAAAGCAGCAAAGTTTAGAGTTACTTAATATATAGGGAAGTACGTGCGAAGGAACTTTTGTTAGTACTTCACACGTACTTCATTACTAAAATTTCTCATCGATCTTAATTTTTCCAAAGTCTTGTTACGCAGTTAAACTGAAGACGCGTTGTGAATGGAAGCGGGTAATGGCCGTATTAAAAAGTTATTGCCTGTTTTTGGAACGGTAATAACCCAAATACGTAATGTATAATGATATAATGTAATATTATTTACATTTACATATAAATGTAAACACCACTATCATAATAATGGTTGAGTCCAAAGATTTTAATGTAATTCCTTTATATACGAACATATTATATGTTAGGATATTTATTATTTCTAAAAAACTACTCTCATAATCTGTAATGAAAGTAATAAAATTAAAAGAAAACATAAAACTTTGACTGATTAAATAACTTCGAGGAGAGATTATAATTGAAATAAACGAAATAAACCTAAATCCTAAAAGTGGCAATTGTATAAAATAAACGTTCCAAGCCTGATTTTAATGAATTTGTTTAAGAGCTTCACGGAGATACGTAATTTGATTATAGTGTATTAAGAATTGGTATGAAATTCAAGGTTCGAGGAGATAGTTTAATTAGAGGTTGTCCAGTGTCTTAACATTAGGCTAAATTTTACTGTATTCATGGGTTCATACGTGAAGTTATCAATCAATCTATGCTTTCTTTCCATACCACCTGCGGCTAAATCATCATTTACCAATCAAGCAGAAGCTTACTAAGAAACTAGCAGAAAAAGTAATATTAAAATCCAATTCATGTTAAAAATAAAAACCGGCCTACTCTGAGTCCGACTGGCGCTCCGACGGTTTCTTCCTTCCTAGTCGTATTATTTCTTGGCTTGGAACATAATTGTAGAAAGAAATCGGACCTCATTACTAAATTTGTTTGTGAAGGAATTTTGATAATTTAGAAAAAACTGTAATAGAAACATCGTTGTATAATATTTTTCCTGTAATATTTACATCAATGTCTATCTGTTATATTGCATTCAGATTTTGGCTTTGCAAACTTCGACTACTACACAACACAAAAGAAAATAAAACCTGTTTTGGAATGTACAAATGAAGCTCTTTCATATGAATCATCGATCACACATTCAGGCCCCTTTTGCAAAGTAACTAAAAATATTTTTTGAAATTCAAATCATTAGCATCAATAGTTAGTCGTTCAAACTGACGGAGTGGCACCATAAAGTTTCCTCTTTGTCTTTTTGGTTAGAAACCCTAAAAAATTGCGAAATTAGCTTCCTAAGCGCCAATCTATTAAGGGGACTCCATGAAACTTAATATTCTAAATTCAAATAACTCACCGGATCCCGCTAACAAACTAACGGTACCTTATCCAGTGCTAAAGCGTCGTCAGTAGTGAAGTGTGGCGGGAACGGTGCCTTCATCAATCTTCTGTAATTAGCCACTGACGCTCGCCTAACACTAATGACGAGAAGGGCGTTTGCTTGCGACCACGCCGCGCCTAACTACATAAATTACAACATTTACTCGCCGAGCCCGAATGATATGTTTACTGCGGGTCCTCAAAAGTATCAACAACAAGTTGAGTTGACTTAGTTTGATGTAAGTTGTGCTTGTCTTGAAATAGCCGTAAACTTAAAATATTACACGGGTTAGCTAATGATTTTGTGAAACTTATTATAATACTTAGAAACTTTGGAAAATATAGTCAGATCATCCAGAAATATTTTAAAAATGAGAATTAAGAAAATTGTTAAAAGCTGTTCATTTTTGTTTTTAATTGGCGAAGCGAAGATGTAGTCTAGGGTGGACTGCGCGTACCCATAAGATGCCTGTTCACTTGCCGGATTCTTCTCAGTTTAAGGCTGACTTCCGAATAGGTGGTAACTTCAGTAACTTTGACCTTCATACGTGCCCTACGATGGCCTAAATTGAATAAATGGCTTTGTCCTCCCACCACAAAAAATATAAACTCAAATACCTATATTTTCTCAAGTGACAAAAGCAATCACTAAGAAGTGATTTTCTATCGAATAAAAATGCGAGGAGAAGGTTAGTAATTCCTAATTATTAAAATTACATTGATTATTAATAAAATTACACGCATTAGCACATCTCCAGCATTAGCGCATATCCAACTGGATTTGCTAATTAAGTTATCAAAAGCACTATTTCCATAATGAACAAGTCATGCACTTAATTATTCAGAACTCCGTTTGCGAACTAAAATACATCATTAGCCTAATTTGGTGCATTATTCCAAATTCTAGCTCCGCTAATGAGAACATTGATAATAGAGGTGGTAAGATAATTTGTAACATAACCAAAGAATGTTATATTAGGTACTAGCGTAGCATTATTTACATTTTCTATAATAAGATATTAATTCGATCGAATTGTACTATGTACTTTTAGTTATTTTATTTTTATTTTACTTATTAGGTCTACCAATAGTTTGTACATGAATACAAGTTATACAATATATAATACAAAAATCTTAAATCTAATGCACTAAACTAATAAAAGGTAAACACAACATGTTAAAGAAAACGAATTATGAAAACAATAATATACTTAGGTACTAACTACGAAATAAAAAAGGAAACTAATTAAAAAACAAGCTTAGATTACTACTTAACATGATCTAAACTATTTTATACATGATCGAGTATACATCTGCTAAATGAGGCAAGCGATTGGAAATTTATATCCAGACCGCTGTTATTATTGAGCAACTTGCATAGCCGTGGTATTGGTGAGTTGATACCAAGTTTTGTTCTGCGTAATGGTGGGCAAAGTAGCTTGATTTTATAACGAGGGCATCGACGAGGTACTATGAGATTGAATTTTTGCAAAAGCTGAGGGCAATCTATTTTGTTACAAAATATTTAATATAAAAACTGTAGATCAATGAGATCCCTACGTTTAAGTAATGAGTGCATATTAAAATTATTAAGTCTATCAATATAATAGGAATACTTTATCGAATACCATTACTTATCGAATATAAGATGTACAGATAATATTTTATGAAGAAATCGTGAGGATACCTATGAAGGACATAGTTGGCCGCCGAAGCTTAAAGCAACCTTACCTATCACGCCACAGGTCATGAACATGTCTGTTTATCCTGCGTCCGGATGTAATGATCTATTAAAGAAGATATTTAAAAAATAAATATAATGTACTAGGTATATTAATTTGAGATCAGATAGTCATGTGAAAGATATATTATTAAGACATATTTAAATGTAATAAGTAAAAAATACAATGAATATCGAAAATTTTATAGAGACTTCCGATCATCGGCAAGGTTCCTAGCAGGTTGGCAGCGTTTCCTCTTTGGATGGCCAAATGCGTTGGCGGAAAAAGCTCTCGTCACGCACCAATCTCCCGGAGCCTCGATATTATTATTATTTATCATTTTTATTCTACCTATATCATCCAGTGTGAAAAAAAACAAAAGAATGTGTTGCATGTACAATAAACAATAATAAAACCTTACCTACAGTTCTACTATTCTGAAGGATTAATTCACACCTAAACTAATTGTATATAAGCTAAACACTTCAAACGTTATTGACACATATTCTGAGCAAATTGGCGTTGTAGATACGTGATTAGTATTTGACCTATATCAAGCTTATTAATATAATATTTCAATTAGCAAAGTACGCAAGCATCGACTTCATACGTAAGTAGATATCCATGTGCCGTATCTGTGGCTATATCTATTAATGAAGATGGTACAATATATCCCCTATGTCACCGCGTCGTCGTCGGTGGGACGTCCCTTAGATATTTGCGGAATGATAAATGAGTGTCGTACGTGATGTAATGCTTCAGAACTCCCACGTGTCCGAGACGTAGCTAAGTACAACATATGTAGACTCATATAGCGGGTCGCCTTTGAAAACATTCGATGTGTACATTCTTATTGTATTTGTGGTGAACGCACGGGATTTGTAGATAAATCTTACATTCTGCCAAGAAAGGAAGGACAGGATCACAGGACGTGTTGTCGAAGTTTTGGCTCTGATTGGCAATGATTTGTTGGCTAAGTATGTAACATATTGTGGGCAACATTGTTTGTCATATTTATGTTTTATTTATGATCAAAGGTATATAATAGAGTGAGGTAAACTCTTGTTATTACATTTGCCTGATATTGGCAAACTTACTTAATATTATATGTCTTTAGTAACAAGAATATATCTCATGAAAATTATATTTAAAAAAATGTAAGTACATATGAAAGTACAGTTTGCCACTCTAACTCATTTATTTAATCTCACAATTATCAATATCTTTTTTACCTAATCTTTTATTTCCTCTTCATCATGGAATTGCACGGAAATGGAATTTCGGCATTCGTTCAGGTTATTTTTTGCAATGTAGCATATCTACATATACATAAGCGGATAATTACTTCCCTTAGGTTATTTACGGAGACCCTCGTCACAGTGAGCGCTTGTTTTACACGTCATTCTTGTTTGTTAATGAAAAAAGTGCGCAGGAAAAAATAAATTGCTTTTTATTGTCCAGCCGCAACCGGCCGGTGGGTGCGTAAATCAGAGATTATAAAGGTTTTTTATTCCAAATACTGTTCACTTTAAACCTACGTAAACATTTGTCACGGGCATGATAACACACGTGACCGGCGGGAAAATAATGTTTTCCATAAAGTTCACAATATTTTGTTCAATACACGGATACTCATCACGGAGTATGCACACAATACACGGAGCAGTAGAGAAATATTCGTAGAATAACATTAGGTACAAAAATAACAATTTAAAATGCGATTTCTCTTGGATATTTCCGGCTGAAACATTTTGATCTGATATCTATGATACGCTCGTGTTAGCATGAAGTAATGTTCGTCACGTCATGTTCTGTCTTTTATCTCATGCATGGACGAGTGAGCACAATGGATCGACTTTGCATGACTTTGCACCGAAGGCACCAAGCAAAGAGTCGCATCGTCTGAAGGGATCTTTCTTTACACGCTTCATCTAAAAAATGAAATACGAAGTGAATTACAATTATCTAAGGAATTACATTAAAAGCTTCAGCGTCGTACTTTGTAACAAAGAGCTTAGTGAGTAGGTACTATATTGGATTGCACGGCTTGTATGAATACATTAATTAAATATTCAGAAAAAATATTAAAAAGATACTAGCACAGAGTTAATAATGTACTACGTATACGTGCTTACTAGTAAGCATTAGATACATTACAAGATAACGAAATCTTTAATATCCAACTTAGCAACTGGCAGACATTATAGCGAAAAAAACTTTGAAACTTATGTAGGCTCTCCCTTAAATTAAAAATATTCCGGCCCAAAAGTTTTTCTTAAGGTTGCACGTGGCGCAGGCGTTTAAGTAAATTGAAGTTCGAACAAATTAAAATCTCCGAGAATGATACCTGCCTGACTTTCAACGTATGATAAAAAGAAAGTTCTGTATATTTCTCAACTTGTTCAAGATAAATGCTTTTGCTCAGAATTTGTCTTTGCTTAAGATATTGTGAACGGAGAACATAGCCGACATAATTAATTTTACGCTGAAATATTTGTCTATGAAACAAAACGATAAGCAGGGAACATTACTTAGTGTATTCAAGTCAACTTTATAAATTTGAGTAATATTATAAAAGCAGAATACCTACTGTGTGAATATATTGATTGTACGTTACTCGATCTCGTATTTCGATAAAATTTGGCACAAAATACATACCTGAAACATACCTGGGATATTTCAGGGTAAAGTCACGTAGCAGAAACTAGTTAAAATAAAAAGGCCTTACAGGTTACATTTCGCACGAAATAAAAAAGTAATTCGCAAGTAATAAAGTCACAATCTGACCTGGAGGATCTCGTTACCACCTTGAAGAGGCAATTGAGCCAGTAATATTGTAATGTTATGGATGTTAGGATTTATTTTGGGGTGATAAAAATAATAACCGACGGACGGACCGACCGCTTTGGAATCGGAAGCGTACATACGGTCGTTGACGCACTTTGCGGTTAAGTTGAGGTAGAGCATAGCGTTTATTCGCTCAAAGAGCAGCTCGACTGGGGAAGTACCTCCACCTTACAGAATACCGCAGCCAAATAACTTTATGTTGTGTAAATTTGTGTTCCTGCGCGTGAGTAAGGTTGCCAGAGCTCATAGGGGAGGGGGGATAGGTCGATAACGCGTGAGCGATGCTTCCTGTGTTGCAGGCGTCTATATGGCTACGGTAACCGCTTACCATCAAGCGGGCCGTATGCTTGTTTATCGACTAAGTTGTATAAAAAAAAAAAAAAAAAAAAACCACCTGACACGCTAGTGAGAAATAATGTTAGAACTGGGTGTGAATTAAGCATCTGCTGATTTTAATGCGAATTTGTACTGTAAATTATAGCAATAAGGATTTGTATGTATTGTTCCGATTTGTCCCTTTCGGAATAATACAGATTGGAATAAAATGATATAAAAATATGTGTTCTAGTTTTAAACTGAAACCTGACGATCTGACGATTCTTGAAAATATTTTTGGCCTGTTCAGCTGTTGTACTGAGTATGCAACCATTCTACAGTGTTTTTTTTTCAAATAGTTGTTAGTTGTTACTATTTGAATAGCGTTCAAATTCCAAATGCTGTCGAAAAAGAAACCGTTACCGAAAAAAAAAACAGTAAAAGAAAACAATTATGGTTGCATATTCAATACAACAGCTAAACAGGCCAAGAATATTTTCAAGATGTGGATTATCAATGTGTGGATTTTGGATTACAATATTTTAAAACTACGAATGTATCATGTTTTCCATACATAAATACATTATAATTTATTTCTTCTCATTATTTCGGTGGTTTGTGGTCACGCGCTGAAACCAGCAACATTACCATTTACTGGTGTTATTTTAATTGGACAAAAAAATTCAAAATTCAAAATCATTTATTCAAATAGACCTTCGCAGGCACTTATGAAAAGTCTGACTCTAATACTCTAATACCGGTTCGGAAGGTTGCATTTGCTGAGAAGAGCCGGCAATAAACTCAGCAATTACTCTTTTCAAAACAGGCTTAGATTAATTACATAATATTTACATTCTAATCGCACTGAAAACAATTGCGTGCCCCGGCGCGGCGGCAAAATTACAAAGTAGACTGAAAAAATATTTAATAAGTAAATAAATAGCAAACTTAAGCAGACCAGCCCCCACAAGCAGCACCTGGACATTTCATAACTATGCATGAATATGTCAAGAAAATAATTATGTTCATTAAAATAAAAACTGGGTGTCTGTATTGTGAAATGCACGGAAAAGAGAATACTTCTTTTCTCTGTGGTGAAATGTTAATGTTTTTGTGACTGTCAATATGGAACATTCGTGGTTATAGCGTGTGTTTTATTGTATTTTGTTTTATTTATTTAATGGTCGTGCCAGTTGGTTGGGACCTATAACGCCGTAGGTTGTGGATTCGATTCCCACCCAGGACATGCAGGAAAGTAATGAGCAGTAGAATATGTTCGGGGACTCCAAGATACAGGCTGCTTTTTTTTTGCGTGGGAAATCCTTATATGATACCCGATCACCCTAGACACAGGCTTGCCCTACTTTAGAGTCCACTGCTATATCTGCGCAGGGTGTATGATAATTTGACAAAATACTTTTAAAATCAAATTTTCAAGTGTCTAGGAAGCGCTCATGGCGTAGCATGATAACCCGTTCTTAATCGATCGGCAAGTTAAGCTACCACCGTTGTGGTCGGTACCTGGATGGGTGACCGCCTAGTGATATTTCAAATTGAGCGTTTCCGTTCGTCAAGCCACGTATAGCTATTGGTCCCGGTTATCACTTAATTGTGATAGTCGTTAAGCTAGTTGGAGGCCATCTAGGCAGCTTGAAAACTCCAACAGTAGGTTGACCACTAGCCTACCTCCACCGATCCGCAGTGGGCACGCGTGGTGGAGTATCTGCCCATTTCGTTTCACCCTGATTTGTGAAACGAGCCCTGAGCTCAGCAGTGGGACATTATAGGCTGATGATGATGATTATGATGATAAAGCATTATTATGTAGCATACTTATGTTGCCTGGTTTCTGTGTGGGTGTGGAAGCTCTGCTTGGTTTGGGATCAGACTTCTAGTTTCTTCTTCTATTATTTATATATTTCAGGAGACTGATATGTAGGCAGGTGGTCCTTCTGGAGGTTGATGGCTACCGTCAACTATGGCACTGGCAATACCAAGTGCAGCAGCTGGAACACACGGTAGTTGACAGACAAAATTCAAAATCATTTATTCAAATAGACCTTCGCAGGCACTTATGAAAAGTCTGACTCTAATACTCTAATACCGGTTCGGAAGGTTGCACTTGCTGAGAAGAGAAGATAAGATGAGACAGATTGTCAGCTAGACCGTGCATGACAGCTAGCCAAGATTCTTGCAGCTAGCCTAGTAGATATTTGTTTGGATGTTTTTTATTTAATCACGCCATAGGTCTGGCACAAGATGAAACTTAGTACACATCATCTAATATAATATATAATTTAACCAGAGAATTTAACAGATAATACTTTAATTTCCCAAGAAACATACCATTCCTCAGATACGCACGTTATCAGGAGCTATTTATCAATAAAATAAAACACCATAAAAAACTTTATTGTCTGAATAGAAATCAAATAACAGTAGCATAAGAGCACGTAGGTAACACGTCAAAAAGCCACTTACGTAACTCGAAGTCCTATTGTAGTGGCACAAAACTGTGTTATTCAAAGATTATGTACATTCGGTAGAGTACGAATAGGAAAGCGTCTAATATCGTCGTTAGTACGATTGTTTGAGCAGGTCATGTCCGGTGAGAACACACGACACACGACCATTTGTCATACGACAACTCCGCACCGTCGCTTCGGTAGCGTGAATGGCCCAGGCGGTACATTCTATTGTTTTCACTATAATGACCGACTTTGTCCTACTCTCCCGCGATTAGTGTTGCCACCGCTCCCCGAAATTAGTTTACGAGTTATAACTATAATAGTTTACGTTTGTTCTTTACCTCGTCCCAGTTCATGTTGTGAATGTGGAATTGGATTTTAATATTTGTTGTGATATCGAGTGTAGTAATTTAGACAGTTGAAATAGGTATAATTGGCTTTATTGAATGGGGGTAAAATATTTAGGGCAATTAAACTACTTAAATTTAAATTTCCTTTTGCTCCTAAGGGTCTGAAGCTCACCGTTTGCTCGCACTTTGTCACAAAAATGTATTGAGTCCTCCGGAGACCAGCGGGCGGGAAGCTTTTTCCGCCAACGCTACGCTTGGCTATCCAAAGAGGAAACGCAGCCAGCCTGCTGGGAACCTTGCCGTCAATCGGAAGCAGCGGCAGGCTTGAGGAAATTTTCAATATATAGATTGTAGTTTTTATATATGTATTATATTAGTTATATGTATAATGGTTATATACTTCTTGATTTGAATTTTCACAAGATATATTGCTATACATAATGGTGATATTGGACATATATTCATTTTATGTTTATAAATAACTAGCTGCCCGGCGCGACTTCGTTCGCGTGGTGCTACCCTATCCTATGGTATGCTACCCTACCCTACCCTACCCTACCCTACCCTACCCTACCCTACCCTACGCTGACAGCAAAATCCCCATTAACAAAATGATCTACGAAATATTGAATTCATTTGTTACAAAAAATTTGATAAATGAAGAACCGCTCGACCGATTTTGTGCAAACTTCACATAAACCATCTACTAAATACATAAATAGTCCGAACAAAGCCTAAACATTTGGTTTGGATAGGTGAGCCCGTTCTTGAGTTATAAAATTACAACGAAAAGTGGCATTGATTTTTATATATATAGATCTAAGTAGATATTGTTGTGTCTTCCAGCTCGTAGAACTTTAAAACGTAAAGTTGTGTTCCTGCGCGTGAGTAACATCGCCAGAGCTCAAAGGAGAAAGGAAAGGTGTTCGTGTGTTGCAGGCGGTCATATGGCTACGGTAACCGCTTACCATCAGGCATGTTTACCGACTTAGACGTATAAAAAAATATCAAACTATATAATTGAGTGCGAATATTTACCCGTATTTATTATGTTAGGCAAGTATCAATAAACTTAAACACTGGAATACGTTCGCATACCAGAAACAAATAGAGCCGAGCTGTTTACGAACATGGACAGTTTACGAGTTTTGCCAAACTCCGACAGAGCCGTTCATCATTAGCCTGCAGTACCTACGTGCCAAATAAAAATTACGCAAATTTCCCGCTATTTTTCTTCGCGCTCCATTAGAAACAGCAGTAAAAAGCCCGTGAATAAGGAACTACTTGAAAATACTTAACGTTTTCTAACGTGAAATAAATAAAAAAAGGTGGGAACAAAAATACACTTTGAAGTAAAAGTCAGTAAACCGAGCTGATTGCCACTTTTACGGTATTTCGAACGAGACCCTCGTCACTCCTTTTAGCGCTTTTTTGTTGTATTTACAAATGCAAATGAAAATGGCGCTTGAAGGATATTATTTATTTTACCGTATAAAAATTAAAGGTATTTAATATAATTTAAGATGCTTAATTTAAAATTCCGTAATTCGGAGTATCTGTTGGTATCTTACTTAGTGTAATGTTATTTTTTTTTTTTTATACCACTTAGGTTGCAAACAAGCATACGGCCCGCCTGATGGTAAGCGGTTACCTATGGACGCTTGCAACACCAGGGATATCACGCGCGCGTTGCCGACCCGAATTAATTAATTAACAAATACTGGGTGGAGATTTCGAGATGGCATATTTTCGAAACCTAACCTGGGTACTAATCCAACATAGGTTGACATGCTGAACAACTTTTACTATGGGACAAACAAAGAATTATCAAAAAAAATAATACTTTTCATACATTATGATCGAGCAAGGTTGACCGACCTTTTGTTAAAAAAATAATCTTTTTTTTTTGAGAATTCTGTGTTGCTCCCATAGTAACGTTGTTTAAATATGCCTATTCGAAATCTCCACCCGGTATTTGAACAAACCTAATATTTATATTATAGTTAAAGAAAAAACTATATGTGTGAACTCCAGGATAATATTATAGTCCTAAAACTATGCTGCTTTACCCACACCTTTTAATGTGTATCTATCCATCTAGCTAGAGGCTAAAGTCTCGCCTCTCTGAAGATACTTCATCAAAATTAAACAATTCGTACTTAACCCACATTACAAAAAAACATGAGGCATTACAGGAAGCAGTTTGTGCATTTCAGTAAAAACTATTATAGTTATTGAGATTTTTTATTATCACTCTTTTGGTATGTTTTTGAGAGGATTGTTTTGGGTTCTTTATGAATTATGCATAATTAACTCTCCTATAACATATAAATAGATAGTTTTCTTTTTTTTTTTATGAAATTATAAGGAAATTATCTTAAAATCATGGAATGGTTATTGATAAGGTTGTGAAATATAATTCAAAAATAATAATTGCTTCAAATCTTACTAAGCTTACCATAAGAAGCGAATACAAGAATATATACATAGGTACTGTAGAATAACAACTCCTTTTTTTTTTTTTGCTTTTTCGGACCATTCCTTACTCATCAAACAGCCACATTCTCCGTGGTAGGATCCTTATGAATTTCAAAAAAAGAACATTTTCATGCAGGCGCATTACACTATCACAGCGTCATGATAAAAAAACTTAGAGGTTATTCGAATTCACGTCGTAGGTATGCCGCCATTTTGGTTCGATATTAGAATTGCAGAAATTTATTACTTTGTTGTTTACAAAAATGAGTGTGTTAAACCCACATTCGTGTTTTAATACCTCTTATTATACAACAGTTGCATAAATAACTATAAAAAAACACAGCGTAATATAAAAAATTTAGAATATAGGCAAACAAATATTACAAATAATATCATTTATTTAAAAAAAAAAACAATATTCTCAAACAAATTTTAGATTATTGGCTCTTTTCAGTACAATTTACATATTACGCAGTCGGGTTTCTTGTGTCTTTCAATAACATTTTTTTTTAATTAAGACCACAAAATATACAACGTAACTCAATATTGTAAGAAGTACTCGGGCTGTCGGTGTATATCTTTCTAAAGATTTCGCTCGGTCGGTGGACGGTACAAAGAAACCGAGTACTCTTATCGTGTCACAGCGAAAAGCGCTAAAATTTCTCCCAGATGATAAATGGGCGGCCTACGTGATTCACTGCAGTGCTGTATCTATATCACTGCCCAACGTACGACCTGCCACCTATTTTCATCTGTTGAAATAAAATAATGTAATTTTTCCTGTGAATTTTACAAACGTCGATTAACGTACTTTGCGCGGAAAAAAAATCCACTAAAATTGTTGTTATTACTACCCAAATTGTTAATTAATGTAATCTAACTGCTCTTTTAACACATTTCCGGTTGCTTATTGAAGATTTATGTTCATTACAGTTTTTAATTGAAAACACATTTTACCTACAACATTTAAAATTCAACCGTATTATGACAGTAATGCTTAATTATAGCCACGTACACATAAAAAGGCTATTTTAAACAAATTAAATGTTTTTAAACTTAATTTAAAAATTACAGTGGAGACCCTCGTCAACCTCCGCCTGCTTATTTCAGCTTATAAAGAGATTAAGTGATATTCATGAGTAATTTATATGCTTAAAAGATGGAAAAAAAACTCTGTAACGTATTCCATTAGGGTTATACGCCTATTATAGCTTATATCATAATTGTCGTATTAAACTGAATAAATTGTCTAACTTTAGTAAACTCGTAGCAGCAGCTACGATATTGCTACGCACGTAGCGCTACGTGTTTTATTCAATATCGTTTGATGATGGAAATAAGTTTTTTCAATAGGTTTTTTGCTTAGGAATACTTATAATATAATATAGATATATAGGAACCAGCAATGGAAGACATTGTCTGTTTAAAGCACAGTCAGTTTTTTCACGAACATGGGGATTCGCATCGCGCTCGTTGTAGGCTCGCTAAGTACGTCCACGCTTGAAATGGCGAGCAACGAACGAATCCAGGGGCCCAAGTCTGCTATTTCAATTGTGTTCCAATGATCTTTCAGTGGTGTCAAAATTGTGCCATAATGACACTATTCTGTTAGTAAGTAGACTATCAAAACTGTAAAATGTCACAATTTTGACACCACTGAAAGTTCATTGGAATACAATTGAAATAGCAGATTTGGGCCCCTGTTCGTTCGAGGTTCGGCTCGTACTTACTTCGCGTAGCATGGACGCACCATAAGGATCTTATTCTCGGATGGTGTGTTAGGTGAAAAAATTATAAAAAGCTTAAATTTTTAAGAACTTTGTTAATTTATTTTGAACATATTTTAAGTTTTTCTCAAAATCGGCCTCGTGACTCCATTGTTTTCCATTGAGGTTTTGGCCGTTCATGCTCATTTGCACAATTCACCCTGCATACTAAGACAATCAATACTATAACCATGAAAAAATACTCAATGTTAGAATGTCATAAAATGTTTCAGGATATTTTTTCCTCCTTATGAGATGGTTTAAAGCAAGTCTTATATAACCCGGGTTTTAAAACAGCCTCGGCTCTTTTTGTTATATGAAGTTAGAACGGGACGGATATATTTAAAATCAAGAGGGAAGTTTATGATTAACAAAAATAGTCTACATAGTTTTACAATCATAGCCTGCACGGAAGCACGAGACTTTTTGTGAAGGCGTTCGGAACAGTAAGAAACTAATTATTTTTTAAAAGGAAAAAAGTATATTGTCTTTAAGAATTTTTAATTAAAACTTTTATTATAAACGGGGAGATGATACATGTTTACGATATTCGATTAAAATATTAATATCCTGTCGCAATTTCTGGCAGTATTAATGGAATTGCTTATCATTACAAAGAAAGTAATTATATCTCGAAAGGGGACTTAAACTAAACATGCCCTTTGTTGTCGATGATTAATAGTGCGGTAGGCGGCAGGTCCCTTTCATTATAATGTGCCTTCCCACTAATGGAAAACACATAACACAAATAACCCGTTTCACATAATTGTCGTGTGTGAAATCAGGAGCCGCTCCGTTTAGCACTTGTGGGTTTTGGGCTTGTTATCATTTAGTTACAAGTGTTTTTCACTTAGTGTAGTTATACCCATATAGATTTAGTACTTCTTCTATATTTGAGAGCTGTGCTCTTGTCGATATAGCTTTTTCCATTCTGCTCCATCGTTAGCAACATTTTGCACCTCCTTGTACGAAACGACGTCTATTTTTGCCTTCACTTGATCTATAGAACATATTGTTGGTGTTCTCCTTCCTCGCTTTCCCCTGTCTTTCCTTTTATTATGTTTTTGATAAACTCTTAAGGTCGTATGAGATAGCCAAACATCTTTTCCCTTCTATCCTTTCGTTTCCACAGTTTCATCCGCGCCCCTATTTAACCCTCTTAAAAATCCTTTCTTAGTGGTTGAATCACGCAGTAAAAATATAACCTACCCTTTTTCCCCTTAGGGGCAATTTTCGAGAAACTGAATAACTCGTGATTCTTTATTTTCTTTCAAAGGAATTAATACCAAGTTTCAAGTTAATCGGACCGCGCGTGTTGAAATTTTGAAATTCGTCAGGATACATTTTTATTTTTTTGCAATTTCATTTTCTTTTACCTACTGTTTGCTATTATCAGCTAAATCAATGTAATAAACGATTTCTTATTCTTTTAGTATCGTCAACATTTAGTTTGATCCCAATAAAACTTGTACATAGCAGTAGGTATATTATTAAATCATTCAAATATTACTTGCTTAGCTTAAATAAAATTGGATTTAGCCAAGTAGATAGTACTTGTGGGTAAAAAGTAGAAGAAAATCCGAAACGACAAAAAAGGGGCGACTGTACGCGATACTTCGAATCCATAATGTAGTTGTAATTTTTTCAAGGAAAAATTGAACTAAAAATTCTGATTGAATTACGTGAAATTGTCAGCGCAAACTTTTTGTCAAATTGAACCGGACGAGAAACAATGTTTATGTTTTGTTTGATTCACATTTTTATCTAAAAAAAAGAAAGGATTGATACTAACTAGAGCATTTTTTCCATTTGTTTGCTTTTAATCAAATTTGAAATGAAAACCGACCAGCTGCTACCAAATATTTGAATGTTAATTGTGATATGTTTAGAGTGTTTAGAGAGGGATACAGGGAGAGGGGAGTGTTTAGTGAACAGAATTAAAAAATTAAGTCAATTGACAGTTTCCACGTTCATATGTGAAAAGTTATTATGTTAATTATTTTTGTGTGCTTACCACCTTCGGCCACATCATCACTTCCCATAGTGAGATTGTGGTCAAACAAAGGCTTACAGATACACAGTAAAAAAAAACTGAATTACTGCAGAAGCGGTTTAATCCCTTGACTTGCGGTTAAAAAATAACAATTGAATTCTATTGTTTTCCTCGCCCGCGCGGATCGCCAAACAGTCAAAGGATAAATAATATTTATAATATGTATATAATAAAAATTCTCGACGCAGTCCACCAGTTTGTTTCTTGTGATACCGTATGATAAGAAGGTACCTATAAGATTCACAGAAAGAATAAACTTTTCATTCGCGCACAACTTTTAACAAATGCTTGCAAAACGCTCCTGTCTTATTGCCTCAGAGAGTTATATCGCAACTTTTCAATCCTCCGCCTACTTATAACTTTTCCCATCACAATGACTCCGCTTAAGACGATACAAATAACGGAATTCCAAAACAAATCCATACAAAGAGTAACGAGATCCTTTACAAATATATGCGCTTTGAAAGTTAAGAGTCAAGTTTATTCTTAACTTTAAGGAAAGTACGAGTACTTATGGTATTATAATGTGTTTGAAATTTCATGTTTAATAAATTAAAGGTTATTGTTACCCAAATGGCTGTTGAAGTTGAAATGGATTTCTGAAGCTTGACTCAAGACGAGTCACAATATTATTGTACTAACTGGCCCCCTCGGATTCTACCGCGTTCCCGGGATACAAAGTAGCTAATAATACTTCCCATTAGAATAGGGCCTTCCTAATAGGTCACTTCTGACAGCCCATATTCATTCATATGTCAAAAAGAGAAAACATAGTGCGGCAAGGAGAGACACCTCTTTTCAAATATGACTTCTTAGCATTGCCATAGATTAGTGAAATATTTTTTTTTAACTTTTAGTTTTAATTTTATTAACTGTTAGTTCCAGAGATTACCCCGTTTAAAGAAACAATAAAACTATGCCACTTTATTATATATGTATATTAGTTTAGATACCTACATTAGATTTGATAAGTGTAAGATTTGTTAGGTTCACAAACCAGATATGAGTGATCAACATTGATAGATAAACCCAAAATACCTATATTTTTTTAATAGAATTTAAGAAAGTATTATCTTTCACACACTTTCCTCTTGCCCTAACATTTCTCTAACCATTGAATAATTTATCTTTATTTATTCCACTGAGCTGCAACTTATGTTTTCGAGATCAGACGAAATGGCCGTCGACGTTGGCCATCACAATAAATTTAATAGGTCGAAAAACTTATGCGTCCCCGATTGTAATTTAGTGCAGTCGTTAAAAGTTTTACGAGCAATCTTCGGCATTTCCCGGCAATAATCTGTTTTAGCCGCCACCATCAAACCGATTCGTATCCGATTGTTCGTTCATCTTGGATCGGCAAATTGACTGGCGGCGACGCCGACCGACGGTTGAATCAATTGTTCTCCCCTCTAGTTCAAACGAAAACGATAATCGCTAATCGCTGTTATTTTCATTAGATTAAACTGGGACTGTGAAGTAAAAACAGTGGATTTAAAAAAGAATTTTCATGACAATTCTGTATTAAGATGTAGTTTTATTATTATTTTTGTGTATTTTTATGTTTTAATATTTTATGTAACGTATCCTTTTTCTTTAAAAAATGTTTTTCTGACTATAAAGACTTTACAATTGTATTGTAGACTATCGTTTTAATAATAGGGTTATATTTCATGGATAGGATTATGAAAATATTAATTTATATAAATAAATCAAATTCAGCATATACGAAGCTACAAATATAGCGAAAGCCCTCTGGTCTATTTGAGTTTACTCTTAATTCAGGTAATTTTTATTATTTGCTTCCTATAGGTACACTTACCATTGTCTAAACTAAATATTGTCAGGAGAATAGAATGAACACAAAAAAAGTTTGTTATTTAAAAGTAATTTACTGGTTTATTGCTCTTCTCAGTAAAAATAACCTTACGACCCGGGATTATAGTCACACTATAAGTGCTTATGTGGGTCGCTTGGCTTAAAACTTAAAAATGAATGCTAATTATTAATAATGTTATCAAACTATTGTATAATAATATAAAGACATTTAAATAAATAACTACGTTTGAAACATTACTTCAATTCAAACCATTTTCATTTCGCGTAACTACCTAGAAATTCCGTAAACATTTTACTGTCACATTTTCGTTTAAAATGAAAATGCTTCTATAAAATGCGTATAGGTAGCTACTTTCCACGATTCAGATAAGCGAACTTGTTATCCAATAAAACATAATGAAGTTTTGAGGTAAATAAAAGAGAAGTTTATCAGAGATGCGGCTCTGCAGTAATAAAGAATATACCTGCGTTCAGGAAGTGGAACAATTCAGACTTTAGTTAGTTTTCGAGAGGTCTGGGATTTATTAACTTCTCGGAACGAATACCTTCCCGAAGAAAAACGAATGTTCTCGGTCCCTTTATTTGTATTCACTGTTCCAAGTGTCTCTTCACAGCAATGTTAAATGTCACAGCTAAAGTTAATTGTATCAGGTCACTGACATTCCCTGAATACAAATAAAATCTTTAAAAAAAAGTGAAATTTCTACCTTTTTCTCGTTGGACTTAACCGTCAAGGGTAGCTTTCAAATTGAATCAAGAGTGGATTTTTGTAAATTACATAAAATTTCTAAATGCTTATTTATATTGTTCTGAATTAATAACAGGATGTGTTTGTATAGATTTTTGCTAGTCTCATCTTGTGTCAGAATCAAAAAGTATTTAGATAACTGCTTTGCTGCTTTGTTTAAAATACAATTATTTTGTTGAATGAAAATGGGATACAATAACTGAAAACGTAATGGTATGCTACGCGAAGCGAGCACGAGCCGAGCCACGAACGAACAGGATTAGTTCGTTGTTCGCGTAGCGAGGACGGACTTGCGAGCCTCGAACGAGCATTCGTCTCGTGCTCGACTGCGCTCCGCCCGATTGTCAGTTTTTTCACGTACAAAGGGATTCGCATCGCGCTCGTTGTAGGCTTATTGTAACGTCCACACTTGATATCGCGAGCAACGAACGAATTCTATTCGTTCGTAGCTCGGCTCGTGCACTGTTCGCGTAGCACGGACGCACCATAAAAGTAACTCTTTGTACCTTATTTCAAGATAGTAGATTACTGGGAAGTACTCTATCGGTTTTCATAAAATTCGTCAAATTGGTTCGGTGGACGTCTGATAAGGGTGTTAAAAATGGTAAGTTTTTGTGATTTTGGGAGGCTCCTGCTTCTTATAATAATTAATTTATGCAACCGATGGACATACAGTGGCACCTACAGATTGCATGGTAGAATAAACATTGCCCATGTGTCATTATCCAGAGAGGAAACTGAGGATTACGTTTGTATGGAACAAACGCCATCATGCGTTTTGAAAGGCTGTATCTTTTTAGAACTGTAAACTTAAAACTTTTGTTTTAAAGAAGTATAAAGCTTCAGGCCTAAGTATTCAGTATTATAGGGTGACTGCTATAGTAATTGGCCACCCCATAGTAATTGGCCACTCATGACAAAATAGAAAAAAACAAGGTAATGGAAGCATGCACGTGAATGAAAAAGACAAAAAGTATTCCTATATCTATCATACTTTTATTTTAGTTCATAAAATTTGACCTAGATGGCATTAACTGCATTGGAGAGGTCAGTTTCCAAAAGATTAGACAAATATGGGTGGTTTGTTAAGAAAAAAATAAGGTAAGAGTCTTCGAAAAACTTGATTTGATAAGTAACTTATTTATGTAATGGTTGAATATTTTATGTTTCTGTTGGCATATTATGTAAAGCATAATTCAGTGCTATTTAAAAGGTTTTAAACATATAATAAGCTCAAAAAAAAATACCGGCTAATAACTAAATATAAATTTGGATGAATTCAGTTATTGGCATACCCCGGCCAATTACTAATTTTCCATTTTTTGTATTTTCAAAGCATATTCAACTTTATAAAGGTAAAATATACGGTGCATAAAAATCCTACAGTTCTCAGATCAATATTTCAGTTATTAGCCGGGGGGGGCCAATAACTGAAAAGTAAAGTGGCCAATTACTGAATATATTACTGTATTACGAGTATATTCTTTAACGCACGGTTGTTTACAACATGGATATTCGCAGTTGATAATTTTAATTTCAAATCACCATCATATTTTTTATTTTTATAAAATCTCACCCTCGGTTAACACTGTTATAATATCTGCTTTATTACTGATCAGTTTCGGTTTAATAATGAACTTTGTTATGTATTTGAATGCTTGGTTGAGTTTAGGACTGTTGCATCTGACACTTTTTCTCGTTCGTAATTTGAGTGCTGTGTTTCACATGAAATGCGTGTTTTTGTATACTTTAAAGATATACTTATTCGTAAGAATTTCATTTATCAATAATGACCCATAATTTAACATTATTCTACCAAAATGTTCGCGGGTTGCGAACAAAATGTCTACAGTTTAAACAGAGTTTGCGCTGCAATAACTATGATATAGTTGTTGTAACGGAGACCTGGTTGCACGCCGGTATCTTCGATGGAGAATTTTGTGACAGTAGATACGACGTTTTCCGTAATGACCGCGATTTATCAGCTTGTAACAAGTCGACGGGGGGAGGTGTCATGGTGTTAGTAAAGTCTGATCTAAACGCCCAGCGTTGCGAACTCAGTGCTCGACCGCCTACCGAAATGCTCACGGTTTCGGTACCGGCTCGTGCTCTTTCAGCCTCAACCGACCTTCATATCAGCGTTTGTTATGTTCCTCCTGATACCCACCGTATTCCCTCAGATATTGATTCTATATTGAACTCATTTAATGATATTTTTAACTGCAACCCACAACATAATTATTTTATAGTTGGGGATTTTAACCTTTCGTATATTAATTGGGATACGAATGGGCCAATATACCAAAAAAAGGGATCGGTTGAAGTGCAAAATGCTGGTATGCGGTTAATCAATGAATTAGGGCTCCTTGGGATTTCTCAACATTGTACTTTAAAAAATGAAGCCGGTAACACGTTGGACCTCGCCTTTTCCAACTTACCACTAGTCGTTAGTCAATGTTCAATGCCACTCGTTAAGGAAGATCGTCCTCATCCTTCTTTTTCGATAGACGTACTGGACCTGGCTGTCAAACCGCTTATTGAGGCTGTCATCCCTCGACGTAATTACAGAAAAGGTGATTACGATAACTTAAATAAGTACTTCGAAAATGTTGACTGGCTTGAGGTATTATGCACCGACACGATCGATAATGCTACTGATATGTTTTATAACATAATTAACGAGTCGATTGATAAGTTTGTTCCTTATTCCCGTCCTTCGGGTCTTCGATCTTATCCAGTATGGTATAGTAATGCCTTGGTCAAAATTATCAAAGAGAAAGCCAAGGCTCACTCACGTTGGAAAAGATATCGGAATCTCCTTGATTATGACGAATTTGCGTTGCTAAGGGCTAGACAACACCGTGTACAACAAGCCTGTTTTGAAAAATATACTTCTGATATGGAAATGTCAATCAAAGCTAATCCTAAGGCGTTTTGGTCTTACGTCAAAGCTATGCGTGGTGGCTCTAATTACCCAAAAACAATGACGCTGGGCAGTGTCAGTTACTCGGATGGTGCAGCCATTTCTAATGCCTTTAGCAATTTTTTCACAAGTGTTTTTGGAGTTCCCTTGACACGAGCACCTTCGGCGGTTGCTGATGCTAGTTCAGATTCCATCTCTACTATTCACATACCCGTGGCTACCACATTATTATCACTGAATTCTTTGGATACTTCTAAAGGATCGGGTAGCGATGGTATTCCGCCACTATTTTGGAAAAAGTGTGCAAAGTCTCTGGCAGGTCCAATCACAATAATTTTTAACCGATCCTTAAGGGATGGAATATTTCCTAATGTGTGGAAAAAAGCCCATATATTACCATTACTTAAGAAGGGGACAAAAACTAAAGTAGAAAATTATAGGGGTATATCCATACTGAACACGTTGGCTAAGGTGTTTGAAAAGAACGTATATCGGTTTATCTATCCAATTATATATAAGGGTATGTCAAGTAAGCAGCATGGCTTTCTCCAGCGTCGTTCGACGGTTACTAATTTGTCATGCTTTAGTGATTATGTTTTACATAATATGGATGGTGGTGGGCAGGTTGACGTGATCTACACTGATTTTGAAAAGGCTTTCGATCGTGTGGACCACGTCATCCTGCTAAACAAATTACATAGCTTAGGTATTCATGGCGATTTACTCCGTTGGACTGAGTCCTACCTTGCAAATCGTTCTCAGGCTGTAGTAGTTGGTGGGTTTAAGTCTGATTTCATCAATATACCAACTGGCGTTCCACAGGGCTCCCACCTGGGACCTCTTTTCTACAATGCGTATCTATTTGACATTGTAAGCTGTTTTGGGCATGCTGATCATTTAATGTATGCCGATGATAAAAAAATATTCATGAAAATTTGTAAATTAAGCGATTGTGACTCTTTGCAGTTCGATTTAAATGCTTTGAGTAGATATTACAATGAAAATCGTATCACTATTAACGTAAATAAATGTCAAATGATAACATATACTCGTAAAAAGATTCCCATAAAATTTGTATACCATTTCAATAATATTCCAATTACTAGAACTGATTCTGTTAAAGACTTGGGAGTGGTTTTTGATCATAAGCTTTTATTATCGGATCATACAGACTATATTACTGATAAAGCATACAAAAGCTTGGGGTTTGTTTTGCGTATATGTAAACCTTTCAGTAATATTAGCGTAATTAAAGCTGTTTATAATTCGTACGTACGCAGTATACTAGAATACGCGTGCCCAGTATGGTCGAGTCAATACAAAATTTATAGTGAACGTCTAGAACGTATTCAAAGAAAATTTGTCAACCATCTAAATTTCCGCCTTCGTATATCTTCTGAATCGTATTCTGAGAGCTGCAATCGTCACTGCCTCTTGACTCTTGAGGAGAGACGCAGTGTCTTAGACATGTGCTTTCTTTATGATATATTAAATGGACGCGTAGACAGCCCGGAGCTGTTGGCGGGAGTTGCATTCTGTACCCCGGGACGCCGAACGCGCCACACAAATCTGTTGCAAGTTCCGCGCTGCTCAACCAATTACGCCAGCAACTCTGTTCTCACACGTATTGCACATAAGTACAATACCGAATTTAGTAACATCGATCTCTTTTTACACTCAAAACATACGTTTAGGAATCACATTATAAAAATACTGAAGCAGGTACGCGTTTAACAATTCGCGTTTAAGAATTTGCACATTACGTAGGTACTTATTGTTCTTTTTTTCTTTTTTATTCTTTGTTTTTACTTTTCATCAACATGTGTGGTCTTGCGTCAAGCATAAGATATTTATATAAATATTTTTAGAAATATATATCATTATAATTTGTTTTTTTTTTTCTGAAATTTTGAATTTTTGGTAAATTTTTAAAGTGTGTTTGCAAAGTGGATTGTATAATTTCTTTGTACTTTTTTTTTTTAAAAGTTCAATTTTATATGATATTTTTATTCTTTTTTTTTTCTAGTCGGCTCATGTGTTATGCCTTACTAACTGTTAGTTTAAGGGAAACCTATTATTAGCCTTACTTTATTGGTTCTGTATTATTTACTAAAATGTGTAGATAACGCTGTTGGTTTTCTTAATAAATAAATAAATAAATAAATTATTTTAAAATTCTTTCAGACTGTTTCAACATGCCAAAAATACCGCAATACAGAAAAATAACTATTAGGAAAAGCTCTAGAAGACGTAGGGCGAGGTATATCAGTTCGAACAGCCGCCAAAAAGTATCCTACCTAGTATAGTAGATACCTAAAGAAAATGTTCAATTTAAATTGAATCAATCGTATAGCAAAAGCAAATCTGGACCACAAAAGCAAGCAATTTTTACCTGGCTAGAGAAGAATAAAAGCAGTTAGAAGAATAGCTGTGCGAAATAGGGAAAAGAGGCTTTCCTAGGGATGCAGAAGATATTCAAGTTTATGTCCAAAACTTTCTGAATAAAAACCCCAGAGAAACTCCCTTCAGTCAAAACAAACCTGGAATAGGATAGTTAAAAGATTTTCTTCAAAAAGCAGGCGAAGGTGTTACGCAGGCTAATTCGACATCAGAAACTGGTTTAGTCAAGTCATGGATCAGCATGAGTAAGGTAAACGTAATATTCAGAGGCTACCTTACCACATATCAGAACCAGAGTATCAAAAGATTCTGGAGGACAAATCCAACGAAAAGTAGAGACTAGAAGAAGAACAAAAACAGAAAGAATTGAGAAAGTCCAAAAAAATAAGAAAATTACAGGAAATTAAGACAAGAAAGTTGGAAAAGAATGGAAAAATGTGATCTACTTCTTCTGTGGTGATGACTTTTAAATTAAGATACGAATGTGGCCAAGTTTTTCACAATTCATACATTCGTAAATCTCATCTTATGCATATACTTCAGGATTAAATTGACAATTTCTTATGCCACAACTGCTTTTGTATGGAAAATGATGACAGTCATTCTGATAACGAAAAAAGGGAAAATTACTAAGAAAATGGGGATTTTTTTACACAGGACAGAAAGAATATGGTTTTAGCTATGTTAAATTTTAAGTAAGACTTAACAAAAGTTAATAATTTGATAACATTTTGATTTTAAATTGTTTGGCTAATAACTGTATCCTGATATGACAATTACTGTAATTTCGTGGCCAATTACTAAATTTCATAGGTGATTGAATTTGATAAACCTTTTTATTAAATAAATATGTGATTTTAGTGATACCTGTTTTATTTCCTGTGACCTTATTAAATTCACTTTCAATTGGTATATCACAAGTGTATGTATCTTTATTACTTTATTTTTTATAGGGGTTATAAATTAAATTTCAGCTTAAGTGGCCAATAACTATAGCAGTCACCCTACCTCAAGCTGTTTCTCAGAAAATCTGACAGCAGAGTGATACTATAAGGGTACCGTTTTTTCCAATACCTATAGGTATGGAACCTTTAAAACAAAGAAATATATTTTAATATAATTTAATGATAAACCCACTAGTGGCTATAATCCGTTCTCTATAAAACACCACAATATCGTAACAAGTATCTAGGCAAGGAAAGTGTACTGAATTACTCGACGACCGGACGCCAATAGTCCAATTTATGAGGGACAGCGCGGCGAATAAAAATGGAACGGTTGTGCCGCGCTGTGTATGTTTTGTGTTTTTGTTTAGGTAAAAAGTGTATATAATATTAGATACAAACAATATAATATGTTTATTTATGTGTAAAATTGCTGTTGTCATATAGATAGAGGTCTGTAGTCATCGCATGATGTATAAGAAGTGGTCGCAAATCTATTCTATGTTATTATTCAAATTGTATAAATGTAGCTCTTTCTGTCTATCTGTTAGTGCGGTTGGTTAATTCAAACTATGCAATAGATTTTGATGCTGTTTTTACCATCATTTAGATTTACTTCCGAAAGGTACCTGTAAAAGTATTTGACTAATACCTACTACACAAGTAAAACAGAGGGCGGGTCTCTAGTTAAAAATAAGATAGAGGTGATACGTTTTAATGCTTTCGTCGTGTTATTGTATGTCAGTACAGAGATATACTAATCAGATATCTGAAGGGTACTGTTAACATTACCGAATAAAAAAATATGATTAGGCCACTATCTGAAAGTTCCGATCTTGATCGTGGAATTTGTGAATGGCGGCAACTGTACGGCTCGGAGGGCGGCCGTTGTTCCGCGGTCCAAACGGCCATTTCATGCTAATAGGAATAGTGCTTACAATGGGATTACGTATCTACTAAATGTTAGGACCCTGTGCCCCTATTCCCTTTTAATTTGATTCTAACAAACTGTTACGGTGCCTTGCTATGAAACTACACCATTTAATTGGGTGTTGGGGTGGTTGTTATTGTAAGATTTGTGTGTCGGCCAGTTCACTACTCCATTCGAAAATATTAACATTTTTGAAAGGTGAATTGTTAAGCTAAACTTTAAGCGTGACTTTAAGTATCTTAACATAATCGATACTCAATAAACATAGGTATTAACATATATAATATATACAAAAACATTGTTTAGAGTGAGCTACGATATTACGTATGTTGCAGACAGTTGGCGAGACTGTCAGTTTTTGAAAGTCAAATCAAAGTTAATTTATGTATAATCAAAACTATTGCTGTCTTTTCTTTCAGACAGGTATACTTTCAACTAGAAATGAACATTGATAACAAAGCGGCCGCCGAGAGAATAGCTAAACGGCTTAACCTATATTGCGATGGGACTTTCACAGGAAGGTTCAGTATTTTCTTAGGCATAGCTTAGAGAAAGTACCATCATAATCAGATTAGCCGTTTCCGTGATACAGGTGTCAGAACAGCATTTTCTCGGCGCGGCCGCACGGTTTCTAGTAACCGGCCATGTGACAACCTGAAATTTTCCGCTAATGTGGCAGGTCACGCCAACAAAAAATGGAAAGGCATAACTTATTAACGATTTTTCAAGGGTCGTGCACAACTCAGCTGTTAATGCGTAAAGAAAACTTCTAATTTTGAAATTGTTGATTTATTGCTTAGAGTCACGCTTATAGGGGGGGATCCGTAGTGTTTTGTAAATTATAAGCATTTCAGTAAACGAAGGAAATGGTTTATATGTCTATCGGCACGTATAGAATAATAGCTTATATCCAGCGTGCTTGCTTTTTTTTACATTCTTTTCAGGTCTTCGCACATAAAACTCACCAAGCTTCATCATTATTGGATGAATAACAAGGAACGAATGGGTTACAAACAGATCAGTGGCGTGCATTCCATATAGGCAAATAAGCAATGCCTACCTCATAAGATTCAATTCAATAATATTTTGATTCAATTAAACTACATAATCACTTTAAATAAAAATTCTAACATAACATTCAATACGAAATTTCAAACTTTGCCGCGCAGGCACTCGCGAGTTCGCCTCTCAAATTCACGGCAATTCACGCACAATAAAACGATTTTGGCATATTCATACACACACACACACTTCTTTAAGATAATACGACGAAAGCATAAATCACGCTTTTGCTATGCGTAGCATACTGACATTTGACATTCGCGATTTATGGACCAAAAGTAACCTTACCTACTCTGTTGTAAGTAAAGTAACCCATCCAAATTAAAAAGACTACAGTTACAACTACTTTACCAACATTAGAGCAACTCAAATATAACTTCGCAATTTATTTGTGTTGGTTTGTTTATGGTTTGGCTGGCATTGTATGCAATGTTGTTGTTATTTACTTATTGTGATTTTGCGAAGTGTATCTATGAAGTGTATTGTGTGTGAAATGAAGAAATTTTGTGGTGAAGATGCAAAATGTGTCGTTAAATTATTCCTTTAGTCAGTTTTCGTTTGTTGAAAATAGTAGGTAACTTGCTGTAGACCAAGTCCAAAACATTCATGGATTTAAAACAAAGGTAAAAATCTTAGACATTTTAACACAGAATATTATTTTTATTAAACACCTGGCTATCTGGGTGCTGTTATTCGAATCTATTATTATGTTATTATGTATTTTGTTTGCTAATGAATCATACCAAATATGTGTGGAATGATACGCTGACCTAAACAATTTTACGAATCGGGTCAAAAAACATAATCTATCTAAGAGGCATGTTTAGGCGTGTATGGCCATGATTTCTTCTGCCTACCTAGTCCGAAAACCAATGCACGCCACTGAAACAGATAAACGGACAAACATTGATTTTAATCAGAGATTAATATTATTTATAAGTACCTTGACGTTTCGATAAAAACGCAACGATAAAAAATTACCTGCATTTTATTATCTAAGATAAAAAAGCGACATAAACGTAAAAATACAAGCCGCTGCAAAAATATAACGTCGTTGGTTTTCAGCGTAGTATTTTATTTAATTAAAACGAAAAAAAGACCGCGTTATAGGCAGTACGATAACAGCGAAATGAAACATGGTTGCCTTACTAAAGCAAAACAAGCAAACGCTCAGCCTAATTTATGTGAGGGACGAGACTGAATAAAAATATCACGAGATCGAAATGCTTGTGAACTGAAATGAGCAGGATGTTATAGAGTATCGCTTACATGAGCCCAATTATGGTTAAAGTTATTCAGCACAACGAGCTGTGATAACTGTTTTACTCATTTTGTAATGAAGCAACCGATTAATTAAGGCTTATTGACTTTTTTTAGGGTTTCGTACCTCAAAAGGAAAAAACGGAACCCTTATAGGATCACTTTGTTGTTGTAAAGACCCTTTTTCTCAAGAACGCACGGGGGTTTCAAGCTGAAATTCATATCGAATAGTTAGGTCTACTGTCTCTTGGAGCTGTGAAAAAATCAATATTCCAAGCCAACGCATTCAATAGATAAGCCGTTTATGCTGCAAATTTTCGACACTCGCAAGGGAATCAAAACCTACAGGGTACTTGCCGTGAACTCAGAATCTTGAAATTTTGTACGAAGCAACATCTTATAGCACAGATAAAGGAAAAATTGCGAAAAGCATATTTTTTTTGTTACATCATATAATATTTTTTTTTTAAATAATTTTAACTTTACTACCCTTTTCCTCATGAATGCGTTGAAATTCGTATCAACTACTTAGGTCTATAACACCTTTAAGCTGTAACAAAATTTATATACCTACAGGTTTGTACGGAACTCTCGGTGCGCGAGTCCGACTCGCACTTGGCCGGTTTTTTATATGAAATGGGCTTGCCTTTATCATTGACGAAGTTTAAGATGGAATACAAATAAAAACCTACACTATAACTTATTATAGTGTATTGTAGTGTTTTCTACTTATAGTAAACAAGAATAAAAGGTAAAAAAAATACAAAAAGATTCAACCCTGAACTCTAAAAATGTACCTCATACGATTCTCCGAAAGAATAATTTGCTGCCAATATATTTAAAGTCGAATAAATAATTCGTAATTGATCCAATCCCGGAATGAAAACAGGATTAATATTCAAACCCAATTTCAGAGGGAGGTATAAACCTTTCAATCCTACTAATATTATAATCACCATAGCTGAGTTAAAAACTTTGACACAAACATACAAATAACACATGTTTGTCGTGTGGCGAAAATAATGCAATGTGCCGCTATGGCGGAAATAATGAAATAGCTTGTTTACCGACTAAGTTGTATAAAAAAAAATAAAAAATTGCGGAAAGAATGAAACTAGACGGAAAGATTTTTACCCTGGAAAATATTATAAGCCTCAGGAACGCGAGTGAAACCGCGGTGCTGGGCTCTATCTAGGAGATAAGACTTCCTTGAAGTGAGAAATATAACAGGATATAGTATATTATTTGAAGCGGATAATTATTGTTTTCGATGGATTTGTTTCGAAATACTTACACAACGTTTTGCAGGAAGGTCTTAGGTTCAAATTTTACATTGAGCTTGCTCAACAACCATTAAGATTAAGATAGGCAGTTTTAAAACCCATTGCAATCACTCTCTGTTAGTGCTTATGAACATACCTGTTTCTTTATCGTTCGTCTATGAACATGCAATAAATACCTACGAAGAGCCAACCAGTTGCCGGCCATTACATAGCCAAGGTGGTAACTGGCCTCTCAAGTACTGAGAGTACTTGTACTAGCAACTTTTGTTCGCTTCTTTTGTTTTCAGTTAAATGCATATAGGTATGCACAATAATGCACATAATATAATATTACGCTTGAAAGGCAAAACACGAATAGACTTGTCTAAGCGACAATTAGTACCTGCCTTAGCTACGACAATCGCAGAGATAGAGCTGTGAATAAACAATTGTGGTCGTATAATATAACCGCTTGCCTTTATGGTATTATCTTGGAGTAGAGACAATCTTCCATCGATAATGAAATTATCTGATAAGTTGCAATGCCTCCTAAATCCCTGAGGATTAGCTTGTTAACCCCGGGGTAAGGCTGATACGAAACGGAAGTAAACTAATTAATGTTCACCAACGTTTTTAAATGATTCGTAAATTTCAAGATATTTTTTTACTTAACATCCAATTAATATTGTTTAATAACTGATATATAAATCAGTCGGGTAATAGGGCTTCAAGAGCTATATTAAAAACATCCATTCCATCGCAACATATTTGTATTTTTTCATAAAACTTTCGTGTATTGTAATATAACAGTTATGTAAGTAATAGGAAAATATTATTTCGGTGCCTCTATAATGCTGTTTAATATATTGAAATATACGAGCGTATATTATTTCTATGGTCTAATTAGAATGCCTGCTACGGCAGCCAGCAGTAAAACTTGTTAAGTAACGTGGCTATGTTGCCAACATAATTTTATCGATGCAATAAATCTCAATTATGGGCGTGTGATAAATTGTAAATCGATGGAGACGCGTGCAGCGCAGTAGTTTATTTATCGTCTTAGTACACTTGTGTGGAGAACGCGTTGTGAATACATTATTACATATTCATCTTGCAGCTGTTTGTGACGCAACCCAGTTTGTTTTGAAATCTAACCTCAAATATCTTGTATTCTTTGGTGAAAACAATATGATTTGTAGGAAGCAGTATGATTGGAAAATTGGAATTAATACTTAGCTGAGGATTGTTATGCTATCCATTGCATAAAATGGTTAACACAGAATATTTTATGTCTTGCAATTTATGAATAATAATCACAATGGGTCACATGAAACAATATTCATAAGCACTTAGGCCTAAAGATGCTACTGCAAAATAAGAATATGGCTTCCAAATGAATATGAATTATCTGTAATTCCACATACTACGACTACATCGTTGGTACACCTGGTGCCAGGGCATTTCAGTCTACGACGCGCGCTTCTACTCCAGAGAGCCTATCTTTCCCATTGTTTCCCTTTCTGTGGGAGTATTTTTTGTATATCTATTATCTACTGTCTCCGCAAATCATTTCTAAAATTTTGTTGTTCTATGATTGTGTTAACGGGCCATATCGCGTAGTAAAGATAACATACCGCACATAAAATATATCAAAGTTAACGATGATGTTCACGTAAGCCAAGGTGGACAAACGCCAACCCAGAACATGAGCCCCGAAACATGTCCTTCGTTGGGGAATTATGAAAATATCCAGGAGATAACATGAGGCAGGAGGCGGCCACTGAAATTTGCCCTCAATAAGGGCCGGATGATAAACGAGCTTGGCCGTGACTGTGCGGAAACTAACGAAATAGATGTCCCGGCCTCCCTGTGGGACACCCGGTTTACACGTTGCTTTTTATTACATAAATCTTACCATAATTCTTCGTGTATCGTAAAGGTAGTTTTGTAAAAATACCGCTTTTCATTTTTATATCGTTCATTATGGTTGACTTTATTTGTCGCAATAAAATGAAGGAGTTTTAGCTATTGTAATCATCAACACAAAAATTGTATATCCATGAAAATATTTCTACAATAACTGTAACTAAAAACATTTAAATGTCATATTTATAGGTTTATTTACTTAATAGGACGTTAAAAGATTCAAAAACTGATTTGTCGCATGATTACATAACATTAGCATAGGTACTAATTGACATCCAAGGGTAATTGAAATTGCAGATCCGAAAATCGTTTACAGAAATCTTATCTATCACGATCTAATGTGATGATCGCAAGCAAAATATTCATATACTTCACATAATAAAATTTTATATATTTTAAACGTGCAATCGCTAGAGGAATTTCAGTTATTTCAGCTGCACGTTTATTAAGATTGCAAACTTTGACTTGACCCGAGAGGATGACGTAAATAAGTTTACCGACTGCGGTATGCAGATGGGTAAAGGCTATGGTAAAAATACTTTTGAAAATTGTTTTTTTTTAGTAGGTACTCACGTTTTAAGTTTGTGTAGGCTAGCGTTTTATTATAGTTTTGTAAAAGTGAGATGAATGCACATCAAAGGCTTTCAACATTAATTGTTAAAAGCAAAAATCTTTTTAGGTCATATCGTTCCTGGTTTTATTCTATAAACGTATGAAAATCCTTTGATATATTCATTCATAAAATATATATATTTTTAATACAAAATGCATTTACGAATTCCGTTTAACTGAAATAGTTTCATTTATTTATGCGCCGTGCGATAGGCATAAGTGTTTACACAAGTTTTCAGCGGAAACAACCCCAACAGAATTTTCCAATTTGGCGTGAAAGGCCCGAATGTTAGAGAAGTCACAAAGTGGAATAGTAAAAATACATTTCCCATACGTGACCGTAACTTTCTTTACCCGAGGGATAGAGTCGCGCAATGCAAACCATTCGAAAAAATACACGTGCAGTGTACCACAAACACAAATGTATAATATACCCACGAATTTTATACCAATAGGTACCTAGGATTGAAATATTTGTCTGTGATATACCGGTAACGATTTTTAAATGCCTCTGCCATAGGGACCGAGCTGCTCTACAATATATTTTTGTTTGTTTGACCATTTTCTTTTGCTTATGGGTGAGCCTATATAGTTTTTAGTTATTTTGGTAATATGTATTTTTCCCCGTCGTGATATCCGTGGATATGTGAGCTGAACTGATTAAAATATAGACACGAGCATATCCTGAAACATGCTGGTCTTAGGTTCGATACTACCCAGGATATGCATTTGAATGCATGGAGATGTCTGCATGTCCTGAGTTTGGGTGGTATTATGTATATTTAGTATGCATTTACAATAATTATTAGATTACTTCATAATGCTGACAAAATCGTAGAGCTAGATTTATAGCTGTGCTCCGCTTTACACCTCGATTTTACATAAATGGTATTATAAGCCTCTAACACAAACCTAGTTTTTAAATCGAAGTAGCAGTTCCTTTGCCTTTATAATATAAAATATAGATAATTAGTACACGTAGATAGGCTGTTTCCCCGTATTGCATACCGCATTGTTTTGGAAACTCATCCGTCACCCGTCACAGCTTTCACGTCGGTCACTGTCTCGCCCAGAAATGATGGGATGCAATGGTTTCACATAACCAGATAGTGGTACATTACATATACAAGAGAAAATGTGCTTAATGAATAAAGCCTATGAAAAGGTGATTACAATGAAGAATAGTTGTAGTAGCTTCTTAGTTCACTGGAGAAGCACCAATATGGAACAATACGTATTATTTAAGATCTATTTCTATATAATGATGATGATGATGATGATGATTAGCACTGCTCTCAGCCAGTACAACGACCGACCCATGTCCTATACAACCATTCAAGCATCAACCACCATGGAACTAACTTAGTTAATAATGACTGGTACCTGAATAGTTGTATCGGAGTAACCACGGATAAACCGAGGTGTACGTGGTATATAGGAGTGACACGCTCTGGGATGGGAGAGGACGGCCAGCCAACCGCAGCCAGCTGACCACAATCGACCGACTGTTCAGCCTATAGCCAATATTGGAAAGTGGGAAGATGGGTATCATAGAGAGGGTGAGCGTTGGTGTATGTTGTCTTCTTTCTTCTCTCTTTGGTATTTAGTTCTTGGGTTGAGTTTGGTTATTTCTTTATTGTTCATTTGATTAACTTCCTCCGTGCAGGACCTCGATTTCGGAGAGCATAGCTTCTGTGGTTGAGAGGCTCCGTGTCGCTTTCAGCTTCAGTATGTGTTTGTGCGGAAGCGCTCGTGGTGTAGCATGATAAGCCGTTCATAATCGATCGGCAAGTTAAGCTACTACCGTCGTGGTCGGCACCTGGATGGGTGACCGCCTAGTGGTATTTCATATCGACGTTGGTCGCGGTTATCACTTAATTGTGATAGTCGTTGAACTAGTTGGTGGCCTTCTAGGCGGCTTGAAAACTCCTAATCTCACTAATTCTATATAATATAATAAATTCGTATAAGGCAATGATTTCACGCCAGTAATATATAAGATCTCTAGGAGCACGAGTAAAACCGCGGGAAAAATCTAGTATTTTATTTAAAAAACATTATTCCTTCCTACTATAATATAATTAATCTATGGCCATGCTAAGCATATTTGACAAGAGACAATCATAGTGCGGCAAGGACTCCCTCCTTTAGATACATGGAATGTACATGGGCTGTCAGAAGTGACCTATTAGGAAAGCCCTATTATAATGCGAAAGTGGGTGAAACCTTAAAGGCATTGAAAAAAAAAAACTCGCCCTTCTCTAATAATTTTCCAGCGACACCATTTTACCAACAAATGATATATACCTAGGTATGTATTGTCTTATCATTTAATATAGTCCCACAAACTTATCAGGCCTGGTGAGAGAGGCGCCGTTATCGTATTTGGTGGAGTGTGTTTTGAAATGGCAGGAAGATTGACATTTCAAACTGGCGTCGATAGTTCCTCTTTTGGCCACTGGGCCAGATAAGTATGTGAGATTATAAGTACTGTTGATATAATAGTTGTGTGTGTTGATATTAGACTGATGGCTGCTTGCCCTCGATTATGCGATTTTCACAATTCCAAGGGCACGAGTATTATCCGTGCCTTCATTTTTGAAAATTTAAATAAAAATAGAGAAACAAAGAAAGAAAATTATTTTATTTTTCCCAAAACACACAAATGAATATTAAATATAAAAATAGAACAGTAAAATAAAGTATAAATAAATATCGAATCTGTGTGTATCGGAAAGAAAAGGCGGCCGACTCAGCCTAATGTTGAGGTACCTCCCAACGGTGATATTCTGCCGGCGCCTATACAGTTTTAATTATACAATTTTAGTTTCAAAATCCGTGCCTACTTGAAAAAATCACCTATACATATACAAACAAAAGTATTGGACTCACTAACTGCATATTTATACTCTACCATCCGAATGACAGTCCCATTCGATTCGTTTTCATTTCTGTTTTGCATTACTTACTATTCATTACTATGACATAGAACAAAACATGAAAAATAATTAAAGCTCGATATAGGGTGATTGGTAATTAGTAAACGATACTTAGACACATGATTGTACTCATGATAACAAACAATTTTCCCAAAGAAACAAATAGGGATAAATAAATAAATCAAATAAAAGCTGATGGTGTATTCTTATTATTGTTAGGTACTAAATATTATGGAATTATGGGGAAATTAAAAAAGAGGTTCTTTGGGAAAGTTGTTTGATATCAAGAGTACAATTAGTATCGTTTACTAATTATCAGTCACCCTATATATAGATAATAATTTGTACATTTATTGTGTTTCATTAAAGCCAAAAACATAATAAAGTACCTTTAAAAACATTAAACGATAGTAGAATAACAAAAGTTTAGTTATCTGTAATTCAGGGTAGGATGATCCTTGTTTTGTTTACACTGCGAAGTTTATTCCCTTTTTTCCACTCTTAAACTTTTATGTACAACAATATTTACGGAACACAACAATTGTGTTGATTCTCGAAATTAAAACTGTTTGTAAAGGATGCCGGCTGAAGCAGATTGGGCTAAACTTCCGTACGAAAAAATAATCTGTTAGGAAGAATTCATCTGAGCGAGTTAAGGGGAAAAAAAATTCATTGTATTAAGTAATGCGGCCGTGGAAGCGGCGCAGAAAGATGAAGACAAAATTGAGGGTAGGATAAAGGGCCGAAACCGAGCGTATCTAAATGAATGGAAAGAGAGGAAAAGCTGTATTTTCTGCCTATCGCACCCAGATACGACTATACGTTCTACTGTGGGATTCATTTTACGTGATGTATGAGGATGTAACGCCACGGTAAACGTATCCATAATAAGTTTACCGTGGTAACGCTGGCTACACTTTATCATTCTAGGTAAGTATCTATTTATATGTTCTGGTAGGTATATAACCGTAAAAATAAATTGAAACGACCCAAAACAATTTACTTAATGATTCAGACAGGTTTCAGCAACTTTCGGTAAACTTGCGAAATAGCAATAACGTAACCTAAATAGCCTACAGGAAAGGGTAGCTGTGATCATGAGGTTGCAGTGTTGAGGTTAACTCCTGATACTGCCGCATTAAGCTAGTTAGTTCACCGTGTTAACATAATGATATATGTTAGGCTACTTAGCGCTCGAAGCTGAAATGCTCCAATTAGTTTAGTTATAATGCGATATTCTACAATAATCTAAGTACCACTTAATTATAATCCTATTAATATATATATACGAAAGTGGAGCTTGTTAGCCGTTGATGCCACAACAACAAACAATTATGAAATTTGGCGCTTAGGAATTACGGCCATTAGTAGAACATAATCAGGAATAACATATATGATAACTTTTATGCCGGTAAAATAATAAGCGGGGTAAAACCGCGTGGTGAAAACTAGTGTAGGTATATTACACATTTAATATTCTAATTAATATTAAATGTGTACACATTTAACATACGCCTATGTAATGTATGTTTATACATTCAAATACTCAATTATTCATAGCAATTGGCACGTCCCGTCCGTCGGTCAATCTTACGTCCGCTTGAGCCAGCCTTGACCTCAATGTCACCCGACATTATTTTGGTTGGACAGACCGTAGTAAGTATCTACTTACTTAGCAAATACGCGTCGACTTGTAAATCTCCTCCGTTTTTTCGTCGGTTAAAAATACTAGGCATTAATCTCATTTGTGTTCGTATAATATTCCTATGTTTACTTTTTAACATAAATGATCAATTTATACCATTTACCCTTATTAAAATGAAAAATAATTACCTTTTAACGTAATAATAATAATTATAATATAATTCAATGCCTATATTGAAAAGAGCCCCAGTAGTAATGTCAATGTAGGTACATACCCCTATATTCTACTGAGATTTTCTATAGTGGCCACCTCTACCAACCTCGCGGTCATAAAAGACGGCACGGCACACTATACCTGGCAACCCCTTACGAAGCGTCAGAGACCATCTGCGGTAGGTCACGCCGCCAGAGTACTCGCCATCAATGTAGGTACATGTGGACCAAATATTATATTATAAATAACTCATATTATATGATAAATAACTCATATTATTTATGGCATTGATCAATCTTCATTTGCACAGACAGCAACAAAATAGTTTCCAATAATGCTCTAAAACAGAACTACATCCAGCTATATGAGTATATAGTAATAAACACAAAGTGTGTGCGTGTTTATGAATTTTCCGTTCCATATGGATAACTGTTGAAATATTCAGTTAGTTTTAAACTGTGCCTTCGAATATCATGATTTATATATAATGATTTTAAAAGCCAAATTACATGTCCCTTGGCTCTATTCACGCAGGTTTCACTTATTATTCCTAATAATAAGTGGTTTACCTGATGTCCTCCTTGATAAAAGCCACTTTCTGCTGTCAGCGTCACTGTTTGCAGAAAGTTTATTTTGTATGAATGTGTTTTGAATGAAGGATATTATGTCACATGAGTGCTGCATACCATTTCCCAAATTCCGCATGCGAAAAATGTAGCTTTTGGCATTCCTCTAGCTATTGCATGGCCTTGTTTTCATGGCCCTCTTGTAATGTATCGCGCACTAGAATGTGACTAGACACAGTACAAACTATGTGTTAGACTTAGGGTTGGGTTTCTTCCCGGGAATAAACCCAACTTCGAGTAAATTTCCAATTTAGTGGGAAAGAACCCGGGAATTTTCCCATTGGGTGGGAAAATACTCAAATGGTCATATTTAGTAGATTTTGCATATATAGCGAGAAATACCATTACCAAATCGTTTGAATAACATTTAACATGATTTCTATTAGGGTCATACTCATACCATATAATAAAAAAAAAAAAAAAAGTTTTTAAAAAAGCGACGTTTTGGGGTGTAAGGGTTTTGGTGGACAGGCGGCAGCCCCACGCAATTCCTATGCCGCCCAGTTTGGTGGTAGTACGTACTCGTCCGACTGGCTAGCGATCACCCTTGTGAGTGAATCTGTCAGGAAACAGTTCGCTTTGTTTCGACAGGGTTCACGAGAGCCAGCCCCCCTAGATTCGAAGTGTGCGGCATGTATGATGGTGGGGTCCTACGATTCGATTTGGGCGATCTCTGATATCATCTGGTATCTGTTTGAAAAGGGGGTCAGGGAGACCCGGTGAAACTGCTGTTTGCTGGCCGGCCGCCGGCTAGTAGGGCACCCGATCCTGGGAATTACCTATAACCTCCGGCCCAAGTGGCAGTCCTCCAGACCATGCGCATAATCCCGACGAGTGACTGTCCTGCCAGGGGAGGATACTAGAGTAAAAACAGACAGGCACTCCCGGGGAAAAGAACAAGAAAAAAGAGAATAAAAGAAACAAAAAACCCGACTGCGTAAAACAAAAATTAACTGAAAAGAGAAAAACAAGCTCTGGAATATTACTTGAATGTTATAAGGTATTGCAGTCGGGGACAAACCAATAACCTAGGTATGTGTTTTTTTTGTAATATTTGTTTATCCCCGACTGCAATACCTTATAACATTCAAGTAATATTCCAGAGCTTGTTTTTCTCTTTTCAGTTAATTTTTGTTTTACGCAGTCGGGTTTTTTGTTTCTTTTAATAATTTAATTTATTTCAGACTTTTTAGTTCTATACAGAATGAGTTGTAAGTATTAGTAAGTAAATGAGTGGTACGGTAAAGTAACGCTAACAACCATCGCAACTCTGTTGAGTTACGTACGGTACCGCTCATAGTACCTAGTGTCCTTGCATTAAACATGGTTTTTTGCAGTTTACGTCAAAATGGTAGCACAAAAGTATTGCAATATATACATATATGGAATGGGCTGTTCAAAAGCTTTCATTTGATACCCATATTGTTATAATAACGAAATTTTTGTTTTTAATACCCCCTCCTCTTTTCTTATCCGTAGACGCTATATAAAAACAATATACCCTATGACACTCCCACAGTCAAGGCAAATCTAACGACACCTCATATGCTTAAATCCATCAAGCCGTTTAGGCTGCAGAGCGTGCCAAAGAAATAGACAGACATACATACATACATACATACATACATACATACATACACTCGAAAAACATAACCCTCCTTCCGGGTCAGTCGGGTAAAAAGGTTTCCTTCCGCGGTACACCCTTCCACGTTTAGAATGGACTTTTGCAATATCAAGAGGTCAGTCAGTTCACAGTTATATCAACGCCATCCATCACCATCTTGAGAGATATACAGATAACCTGCTCGATCGATACACCGTATCTTCACTATCCCAGCTAAAATCTCGAATATTTGTTCGTTCCAAAGGCCGGGGTGTGCATGTTTATCCGAGAGGTCATCTGCTGTTGTCGACGTCTGAATAACCTAGAAGACAGAGACCTGTCTACTCTCTGGTTGCGCGTGGATTACGCATGTGATATACGGGTGGACTGGTGTGCCTCTACAAGTCTCGAATCCTAATGAGCTTTCGGTGAAGGAAAACCATAGCACGGTGGTAGGGTACTTTAAAATACCCATCTGGCTGGCTAACACCCTCAAGTTGAAAATCTGTCGCCAAGCACCTATCGGTGTGTTCCGACAGCTGCACTTGAGAGCCAGGTCCTTCCAGGCGTTGTGTGCTTACCACCTTCGCCCACATCATCACTTACCATTGTGAGATTTTGGTCAAACACAGGCCAATACACAAAAAAATAAAGTCTCGCTTCTTTGAACGCGTCCAAGAAGAGACCGACACTGTACCCCACGGTACCCCATAACCGAGGTGGTTGTCATCGGAGACTTTATAGCCCACTATAGCACAGAATATTTAATAGTACTAGTAACCATAGTGAGTGGTTCGGTTCTTCGCGGACTGACCACGCAGGGAAAACCATTTATGACTTAGCTTTCGTTACAAATACGCAAGCGCTTCCCTAACGGCCCGTTCACACATGTGAGTCCGTTTTACTGGTACGTTTTTAACGGATACGTCATAAATTTATGCGCTGTTCACACATAGGCACCGTATAACGTTCAACGAATCCGTCATTACTGGATGCGATGTGTGAACAGAAAAATGTGAGTCAAACAAAACCTGTCGCATCACTCCCCCTCCTACACCCCGCACACACCGCCCGCCACGCACACAGTATCTATCCGTTAAAATTCTACGTATCCGTATATTTTTACTGTTCCGTCGTCCAGTATTCGATGACAAAACGGAATGTAATTTTTTTACGGAACGATATTTTTTACTGTATACAGAATACTGTGCCATGTGTGAAGTCGCTCATACAACTACATACGCCATCGACGAAAAAAAAACGTACACGATAAAACGGAACAGTAAAACGGAGACATGTGTGAACCGGCCGTTATTTATTGCCACTAGATCAATCAGTCGACTCCTGTCACGATAGATCACGTGTGAAACCACAGCGCAGGATGCTAGTACCAGCGAAGAAGAGTTTATAGCGATGGAATTTATTGGAGAAGTGGATTGAGCTCAAAGACGTAAATATAATTTTTGAATTACAGGTCGAAGAGAACAACTTTGGGGATGCAACTTCATGTGGTCTTCAGTATCAAAACCCGGTGGTAAAAATCTTTATGGAAGGCCACATGCGGTTCTAGTACATGCAAAGTCCTTTCTCTCTAACAACTTTCAAGGATATGTTCTTGGAAATCAACGACCAGCTTGCTCTCCTGGAATATGACTATATCAACCAAAATTCTTTAATTTCGGATGGATCCGCCATGTACCAATGATAGACTTATCGGCGATGAGGAGTTGGTGAAGGCAAGGTCACAAGACTAACTTATTCTCGAAATGGTTCTATGAAATGAACACTGTAACCGTTTTTATAATCGAAGCGCGCAGGGCGTTGGGAGAATCCACACGTAACCCTTTTTTTCATGGGAATATCCCCATAGGATCCCCGACCACCTCGGGGTGAGCGGCCAGGTTATGCCAGGCTTGCACCCAAAACGCCACAATGGTCGCCATCTGCACTGTAAAGGGGTGGGCTCTCGTGCAGAAAGAGCACGTGTGCACATGTACGACGCTTACATAGCCCATCCCGGGTCCCGAGGGAGGTGTTGTAAGCGTCCATAGGATACGGTAACCACTTACGGTATACGGTAAACACACCAACAGGCGGGCCGTATGCTTGTTTGCTACCTAGGTAGTATAAAAAAAAAAGTGTGATAACTTCCTCCAAGGTCCGCGTAGGTCCGCGCGTAGGTGATGTAGGTACATACAACAGCGAGTATGATTAAAATAACAATCAAAACCATCAACAAATATTTTTTTTGAGGAACATAAAGCCATTTGAGTATTTTCCCGCCGTTTGGGAATTTTCCCGTATTTTTCCATTCTTTCTCGTATTTTCCCGTATTTTTCTTTTCTTCCCAATATTTTTCTTTCCCTGCCCATCTCTAGTTAGACTAACACATAGTTTGACACATAGACACTAACACTTTACACTTACACTTTGGGGTAGGGTACTTTCGTGGCCATTGTCTTGCTCTAGACCTCCAAGTGCACATACAAACAAGTAAATTTCTGTGTACCAGATATAGTAAAAGATAGTATAAAATAATAATTACGAATAGAAACCAAATATTATGATGAAACAATATTAAATTTCAGAAATTCACAGAATCTGCAAAACAAATTGTGTTACCTTGTTGTTTCAGCATCTGAAATATAAACTTTAACCGTTTAATTTAATTGTTTAGCTCCAAGGCAGTAACACAGTTTACTTCTTATAGATTTCCACGCTTTTACTTTTATATTTCTTTTTAACTGAAATATTATCTAGGGATACAGATTTAAAGAAGGCTATAAGCCATCCGTCCAGGCGTGCTTAGCAAGTACGTGTAATGTACCAACTTGTCTTGTTCCTACTATAGTGGATTTAGTCACGGCCACGCCCATAGAGATAGAATATTAGTAGAGTGATAGCAACAACATTACCTTGTGCGAAGCGTGAGCAGTTTTCATATAGATGTATTCATAGATATATCGTACACTTACCAGTCTCCTGCCTCAGGTTCGTGAAGTACATTTGCTGCGTTGACCGTACTTGTGTCACGCATGACATATACTCTAGTACAATCACTCTATTAATATTCTATCTCTATGTTCGTGCCAGTGACAATTCATGTCTTAAAACACAAATGCCATATTGTGCCATTATCAATTGTAAAAACTATTAAAGGGTAAGTACTAATGAGTGGAGTTAATAAGGATATTTAATTTCGTCGTAGGTAGGAAAAAACTGCTACGCTCGATTTCACACTGTTTAATGTACAAACGGTATCTCTCTTCTTATTCTAAATCTAGAGATGTTCAAAACTGACGATAGATCATCCCTTTCCCTTTTTTTATAAAACCTTACAAGTCTAGAAAAATAATTCGACCCAAAAACTTTCAGACGTAGGTCTTGAAATCAACCTATTTTTTATGCTGTTAATAAAATTTAATTTAATTTATTAGGAATTATTATATCGATACTGGCAATGCGATGAAAATAAAAAATATATTGAAAAATCCTTTGAAACCTTGAAGACAGTTTTCAAAGTGGGATAGTTAAAACCAATAAAACATAGATTTACATTCCTAAATACTTACTGCCTCGGAATAAGTACCAACAATACCAAGTATTTTGTTTTGGTATCTACAATAGCTGCCGACTATGATGAAGAGGAGGAATATAGGTTCATTTTATCAAACTTAAAGGTGCTCTAATATAATAAATTTAAAAAGGTATGCTTTGATATTCAAAAAAATTTTTAACTGATCAATAATACACGCAATTTTATTCATTCTTTTATTTCTATATCTGTATTCTTATAAATCGTTAGGTAACATATTTTAAATACATCTACAATTTGATAGTTTATTACACAACCCTTTCGTTAACTACTTGTTAAAGATAGCGATCAGTTAAGTAAACAATCACGAGTTTCATAATAACTTAAATATAAAATATATCTTTGGCTGTTATGATATTATAACAAACATAACTTTGTAATTATTTACATCGTTAAATATTTACAAGCCTTGAGCTAATATTTACAGTGTCTAATTAATCTTATAGATCGATATTATATATTTCAAGATATATCTATAATGAAACCTAAAGAAAATTCACATTATTTTTACATATCTCGCCTTCGACAAGTCTATAATAGATTCGCTTTATTAACGGTTGTAATAACTACAAAAAATTATGATAACCCTTATATCTCATTCGATAAGACAAGTTACTAACTCATAAAACTGTTTTTGTTTCTTTTACTGATATAAGTTAAACGACAAGTACAAAACAAAATTAGCGTACCTACATACTTCTCGTACTGTAGCACAAAAAGTTTTTGTGGGAATGTTTCTTATTTTTGTTGAATACCTAAAGGAACCTTACTTCATAACTTTGATTGGGTAAATACCTTTTTCTGGAAAGGTAAAGGATCTCAATAAAAGTCTAAAATTGTATAAAGAAAGCAAACTTAGGTAAGCGGAATACTTACAGGTAATATTCGGCTCCGCCCTAAAATGTTTGTTAAGCCTTGCGTAAGTAAAATTAGTTCGATCTGAATTTCAGAAAGTTGATCGATAAATTCTGTGAAAATAAAAAATTTCCTCATAACATGTTTATTAAAATCTGATCTGTTAGTCATAGAACTTGGAATTTAAATACTAATATCAAGAAATAACAACGATAATATTTAAATGAAAGATTCATGGACGTTGAGCGGTTGGCTAATTATTGCAATTTATTCATATCATCTTGAAGACTGAAGATGGTAAAAAAACGTACTGTGAAAATAATGAAGTTATTTTCGGTTTAGATCTCTCTCATCAAAATAATTACCTTACCTTTACACTAAAACACTTATCCTGTTTTTACCTCTCCATGTTTTATCATAGTTAAGAACAGTAAGTTCCCATTTAACTAACATGCTCCATCAAAAATAATACGCTGAGGAGGAATAAACTTTTATTCATTTCGGTTCTAATTAGATTCTCTACTTAGTTTAATTTGGGGAGTTTAATGAGATATATTTTTGCATTAGTAGATTTATACGCTGTCTTTAAAGGAATGTTAAAACTGAATTCCCGGCAAGGGATTAACCTAGTTCGTAGAACTCTGCTTGAGAATTGTAAGTACTGGACTGGTGTCTGTTTGTACTACTTGATCAAATGCAAATAACGTGGCAAAGAGAGCAACTGCCAGCTTAGATGAAATTACGCATAGATAATCTTCTTGCTTCGATTGGATCTCAGTTTCATTCGCATTGCAATATTGAAATCAATTTGTTTATGTACTTGTTATTGGATTTACACATTGCCGTAACTTCGCCAACTGGAAATATATGAGGAAATTCAAAATTGTCACGAGATTTAGCCGCGAAATTTACGTTTAAAGTTAAATTTGATTTTTTTTTAAATATATATTTAAATTTGTAAATGTTATCTATACTGTAGATAACTACAGTATAGATAACATTTTAACCTTTGGGAGTTATGACGATATAAGGGTAAAAAAACGTTATAAAATATAACAACACAAAAATTTCAATATTTTAAAATTGACAATAGACTAATGATTTGATTGTCTTACAATTAATTCACAGGAAACATTAAAGTCTATATCGTTGTATTAAATACATACTTATTATAACAAATTCCAACGGGTTTTGAACTCATAAAGATTCATTTTTAAATATACAAAATTATTCTTCCATGTAATTTAAAACGTGGAAGTTGATTTCACACTGTTTGGTCATCTTGTAGATGTTCTGGGCACGAGGCACACTGAGTCGTCTTTCATTAGGAGTTCCAATGCTTTGTTTGCAACAAGGATCACAATAACTAATGTCAATATTGAGATATACTGAGCGATGATTGGTAGGATGACCAGCATGTATAGCCGGGGTTGGTTGATTGTAGAGATGGTGGCCAGAGAGGCGAGGATGCCGCGGTTTAGACGAGGTGGCGTTGATCCGGAGCTCTGCATAGCTGCTGGCCTCTCGCCGCTTAACACGTGGACTATCACTGACGCTGACTCTGTGAGAAGAAAATACTAAGTTTATACCCTACGGCTTCACCCACAATACCCTATTTTATACCCTTGGGGTGGATTTTGAAATGTCGTTCCATAGTGCCTTCCAAAGTTGAAATCTAGGTCCATCGAGTCAGGCTGTGCGTTATTTGTTGGTCAATCAACGTACTATTTTAAAAGGAATGAAGGACTATGCTGTCACCATTATGTTTTTAACTGTATGTATTTAGTGTATGTAAATCTATTTGTTTTAAATTTTAAGTTTCTTTAGGCGGAGGTACACGTGACACGTACAGTCAAAAGGGATATCTCGGAAGAACCTTGTTAGGCATATCGTGAGTAAGAAGTAGTAAGAAAATCTCGGAAAAGTTTTGTGTCAATCTCGGTTTCTTATCTTTAAAAACAATTTAACAGATTTCGGAGTAATCGATCTTAATTAACTTGGTTTTACTCAATTTCTCTAGTTACTAAAGATAGTTAGTGATTAAAGTTGTTAAGAAGAACTGTAATTTTAAGAAATGGTATAAAATTTACTTTAAAACTGTATACATGCTTTATGAATATCGTTAGGTAAATTCTTCAGCGCTTCATCAATAAAAATTGGCAAAATTTCAGCGAATTTGTTGGCGCTTGGAATCTTTAAGCTTAAGTTTAGCTGAACTACAGATATTATTAAGTTAAAGCCAATGTTATAATGGAAAATCTTATATCTTCATGTAAACATGAATTATTATATTTCCAATTATTATTATTTTATACCCGAAGATAAAAGCAGAGGTATCATCACTATGATCTCATTAACTTTTCTCTTCACGGTTTCACCTTTATATTGTGCCCTTAAGAGTGGAATTTTAAAGACCGTTTCTTAGTGGATTGTTGTATAGTTGTGTGTGTGCAAAATTTCACGTTTTTAGATTCTGAGGTTCGAGTAATGCGTTGCCTTTTTTTGAACTTTCAGAAAGTTTTACGCATTGGAGCCTAGTCACCCTTACGCGGATGCTATGTGTTTTATATTACAATCTTCCTTTGAAAATTGCATCATGACATTCGCGACACGTGATGAACCTTTATTCATTTCAGTTATTTTATCGTCTATTTATTACTGACCATATTATTTAAGTTAATTTGCTCACCAATATAACTAATTATGATTATGATTTCATCACGATACGTTGATTTACAATACAATTGACAATGTTCATAAATTCACCGCAATAATTGAATAGTCGAATTATTTTTGTATAATGCCATCTGATTCAGCTAAAGTCATTTATCCGTTGCAATCGATAATAGCAGTGAAGTATTAAACTGTTTCCTGACCTTAATCGTTTATTAAATGTATGCGTTTGCTCTAATTTTTCATTGAATCGTAGTGCGACATGAAACTCTCCTACATATTTAATTAAATTATATTTGTAATTAAAGGCGGGCTAACGGTGGAAGGTACCTCATAAATTGTTTGCCTCAAATCACTTCACTATTTAAGGAGCTAATGTGAAAATTATATTTTATTTATAGCTTAAAATCCTAAAAATATATCATTAAATTAAAATAAATATTAATTCATACCATTTTATTTTTAGCTTTGGTATAGGCTAGTATATTCTCTGTAAGTTGTATCTTTTGGTGTTGTAGTTTTGAGGTTAAGACAAGGGCTTCAACATTTTTAGGCTGATACGTTCATCAATGAGCCCCATGGCTTTTTAGCCTAAAGGTAGATAGACTCACCAGAACTACTGGGCGCACAGGTATAGTTCCCAGAGTCATGTGGCGCAGCGCGTGCTATAAGCAAGCGGCTGGTGCGCGTGCGCTGCTCCGTCTCCACGCTGATGCCTCCACGTTGAGCGTAGTTCACTACTTGCTCGCCGCGGTACCAGTATATGAAGCTGCAAGGGAAATTAGCTTTTAGGCGGTAACCAACAAGACATACACTTATTTAAATTACTTTATGAACACATTTACTTTCTATGTGACTATTTTTACAGCTAAGAGCTAGTCAATCTGGATCTTCTTGAAGAAGTACTTCATCATTGATTATTTAATAGATCTGCCGTCTGAGGCTTTAAATCGGCGTAAAGTGGAGTTTTAAAAAACATATATGTTGTGTTGGATACAAATGGGATCAAGGTGAGAACCTTGAGGAACCCAAATAAGGTTTGGAAAAGAACCCATTAATTGTTATTATTGGGTTTTCTTAACTTAACTTAGGTTTCGAGAATGAATACTTTGAGATATGTCATTTCAAAATATCCATTCTGTATATTATGTTCCATTCTGATTTATCGTTGATTTCTGCCGAGGAACCTGCAAACAAATGTTTGGTGGCATGTTCAGATATTTATGCAGATGATCTTCCTACTCAATGTAACATTTATTAATTATATCTGAAATTAATATCAATGATGTCGATATATTGTGGTACCTACATGTATTAATTTATGGTAAATTATCATTAGTACAGTAATGAGCTCATAGCTATTAATTATTCTCAACGAAACACTACACACATACTCGTAATGATATAATTTAAATTATCACCTGTGATACGGGAATCTTCAGTACCTATAAGTATACCTTAAATATCGTCTACTCATCGTTATTTCGGCCGAACATTTGAAAGCTACTAAGAAATGTATTCGATACTAAATTGGGAAATATGAAATGTCCACGTGGAAGGTACTAGAATATTTTATTTGTTCCAGATGTGTGTCGCTTGTGAAATAGGAGCACTAGGAGTATATTTTTTTCCCATGACCACCCAAGGAATAAGCTTTCTAGTTAGTAACTGTATTTCTTCCAGTTCTATCAATACATAGAGAAAAATGTATCTGCAAAATTATTTATTTAAATAGATCTCTATCTATTTGAATACAAAATTTGAATTTGAATAAATGACTAATTAATGCTTAATATTTCTTGAACGATACTTTTTATATAAAAAACTATGTGGTATGCTATGCAAAATTTCAGCTTTTTATCCCTGGTAGTCTCTGAGTAAAATGACTGTGATTGATAGACGAACGGATAATAATTTCCCTGTCAGGTTAACAAGACTCCCAACATTGTCCGGATTGAAACTAAAAACTTTCTTAACTATTTAATCCATTTTGCTTCATAAATTTATTGATATTTTAACAACTTGAAATAGTTTTATATGTACCTACTTAAGATTTGTAGACAATTTATTTACAATGTATTAATGATATCATCGTTACAATTGCACTTCATAGGATATACGCATTTCCATATAAGAATATGTCTGCATAAGACGAAGAATATACAAACTCCTAATGGTGCGTCCATGCTACGCGAAGCGAGCACGAGCCGAGCCTCGAACGAATAGGATTCGTTCGTTGCTCGCGATTTCAAGCGTGGACGTACTTACCGAGCCTACAACGAGCGCGATGCGAATCCCTGTGTTCGTGAAAAAACTTTCAATCGGGCGGAGCGCAGTCGAGCACGCTAAGAATGCTCGTTCGAGGCTCGCAAGCCCGTCCACGCTACGCGAATCATGCTCGCAGTGTGCTCGTTCGTGGCTCGGCTTGTGCTCGGTTCGCCAAGCATGGACGCACCATTAGGTATTCTTTGACAATACTAGAGCAGAGCTACGAATCTCACTTGACCGTCTTTTTCATAGTGTAATACAATCACCTTGTTATGTCAGTTGTGTATTACGTTCCTTATTTTATAACCTAAGACGCCGTATACATAACTTATGAGATGACCTGAATAAAAAATGTCATCTCTTCACACAGAGCGTACCATGCTATCAATATTCAAATTGGAGGTCCCTCGCCGATAGATCTCAGACATGGGGCCCCATTAAACGTTGATAGGCAAAGAATGCCGCACTTAGGGACCCCTGCCGACCCTTTTATCTGGAAATAAGCTTATCATGTTTATGGATGCGAGACTAAATGTATAGGCACGGTGTGTGGTGTGAAAAGATACGCCGTACACGATAACACACTTCCATTATAAGATCGTAAGGTGGGGTCGTCTATTCACCCCGCCACGATTTGTGATATAGTAGAGCAACACGGCAGCGGCGGCGCGCTGCGCCAACTAATAGTGCGGACCTCATTTTTTGGTATTGCGGTATTACTCGTCGAGGTCAGCCTACACTTATTCTACGCTATTGTTTTCTTGGATTTGTGTAGTTTGACTCAATTACCTACTATTCATGAAAATGTACCGTGATATGATTGACGCAAAAGTGGAAGAACAAACTTTTGAAATCTGGAACTAACTTTACAGGTATATCTATCTAAGCTTATTTCTCTGTGTTCAAAGTTATTTACAAACTCTGCCAAAATATCAAAATTTTGTTGGACAGTATTTTAGCAGTTAATTAATATGTCACTCAAAAATTATCTACATTTGAAATTTTCGCAGTCTTTGGAAAGAGTACCGTGGCTATGCAGCCAATGAAGGGTTGACGTGTGTTGATATGATAATGTTTAAAATTATAGGAGTTTTAATATTATGTTCATATACGGGGTGGATACGAAAATACGACATTAAATGAAACCACGTAAAGTACTCATGTATACGATCAACTTTTACAATGGGACCAATTTCAAAATCGCAAAAAAAAATTGGATCCATAGTAAAAGTTGATCGTATACTTCAGTACTTTACGTGGTTTCATTTAATGTCGTATTGTCGTATCCACCCCGTATATATTTTCCATTTGGATTTTCAGTGAGCTGACGCTAGGTTACTAAGCTTTATTAGTACTTCTCTAGTTTTATAGTACCAAAACTAAATTGAACGTGAATCCTCGAACCGCCGTCCAACATAATATCATATAAGCATCTTACATATTGCCGTTGAAATATTACTCGTAGAAATATCCAGATTGTGAACCTAAAATGCATTCATTGTTCTAGAATAAACTAGCGGTGACGTCGTCGGCACGTTGCCCGAAATGTTACACTTTTCACAGAGTGCTTGCAAATATGATCTAACTGGAGATAGTATCATTACACATATGTCACGTACGGCTGACACAAAGGTCGTGCCTTATTTCTAGACATCATATAAATTCTGTTGAACAACAAAGAAAAAATATTGCTCGCATTATACCTCTAAAATCGTTGAAATTAAAGAGCACGTAATGTCCCGCTGTATATTTTATAATGAGACTCTCGAGTGGTCATTCTCGCTGAGCACTCACTCAATACTTATCTGGAGCAGCTTTATTATCTACCGAGCATTCTGGCTAAGTAACGGAAAATTTACTGTAGTATTTTTATTGTTGGCATTAATTTTAATCATAATAAGTTCTAGATTTGTTTTATGTAAGTTTAACAATCGAATTCACACATGAGCAATCTAAACTACCAATAGAAACCAGCTAACTAGTGGACATACGCTTCTCTTTGAATGTCTTACAAATAGACATAAATTGCAACTTTACGTAACAACCCTTGATATACGTATATGTAGGAGAAAGTGACTAGATTCACTATGGACTCGATTTTGATAGTTTTCATATTCCATGGTGTATACATGTATAATATATACACATGTTTCCCTAAGACGTCCAGTATCTGGTAATAATACCTCTGGTAACATAACCTAAACCAGACTCGGGGTCTTAAAGTCGATATGATGACATAACTCTTACCTCGGCGGGTCGGGGGCGTATTTCGCGACGCATGTGAGATTGATGTCCGAGCCCGCCCTGACGAACAGCTCTGGCCCGGAGAGGATCTCTGCTTTTGAAACTGTTGGAAAAAAATGGATTTGATTGAAATTGTGATAGGTGTCGTTCGAGAGATTTATAGATTGAAAAGCGGAACTAAATTATCTACAAACATATTTTTTTAAATAAGGAATATCTACTGCTTAATTTTTAAATGTAGCCAATTATATTCCTAGTCAATCATATATAAAAGTAATTAAAGATTAACAAACCATATGTAAATAGCCCTTCGTAGAATACATACATTATGTTAAAAGAAATCTTCAATCAATAAATTAAGGCACGTACATGTACATACAAATAGAAACATATATTTTAATTTTCGGTACTGGAAATAAAGTGTAGTATCGCAATTTGAGTACACTACGACAGGTAATTGATTGAATTAATTTTATTTACATCAAAAGAAGTAGGTTAGCAACTACACCTATAAACTCCTGAAACGTATTTCGAGGTGATAAGTATGTAAACCTGCTATACGCCGTGATTTATAAGTGGTTTTGGAGCCGAAGGGTATTTACCCGTATATTTGGATAGAAACATACGACATTATTACCTACTTCTTTTGTATTTAAATTGAAACTAAAGGTTTTTATCCATAAAATTAATTAGATCACATTTATATCGTCTGTAACCAAACCTTGTAACACGACTTGTTACAATTTCCGTAACATACCGATAAATTCGAGTAAGATTGTAGTAGAAGGCTGAAACTTTAGTTTTTTTCATACTAAATAGTAGAAAATAAGCATACGGCTCGCCTGATGGTAAGCGGTTACCGTAGCCTATTGAAGTTTACAAACCTGAGTTATCACTCGCGCGTTGCTGACTCTTTTCTTCCCACCATTGGTATAGAGAGGAGTGCCAGCAACGTAAAGGGCGTAGTGGAAATTCGTAAGATTAGATGAACTCACCAACAACAGTAAGTCGGAAAGACAAGCTGATCTTAGGCTCTGTGGACACCTGGCACTCATAGGCGCCGGAGTCTCTGGGCTGCGCGGGCGCCACTCGGAGCGTCCACTCGTCGGAGCCGTCCGCGTGAAGCGCCGCAAAGCGCGCGTCGCTGCTGTACGTGTGGACACCCACCGTTAGAATGTGTAGGTCGCGCTTGCGGATCCACGACACCTGAGAATAAGGATAATGTTGTCATTGCCACTCGAAAATGGGTATTTGGTTAACAGATTATTTAGCGAGATATCCTGAGTATCTGATCCAAACAAAGCTTTATAATGACTACTGATTGAATGTTCATTTTACTCAGTAAGCAGAGCGATTGAAATTAATGAATTGTTGTTACTCTACACGTTATTTTATTTTATAGATACGTTTATATGAACTTTACTTTTAACATAATAATATTATCTTCAAAAATGTAAGGCAATTTAATTCTGAGCAACAGGTGGCTTTAATTTGAGGAAATTCCAGGTGAGCACCCTTATAAGACTTTATGACTACTTTATTATGTTTGTGTGAAAGACAACATAAGGCTATTGCTTAAGTGAGAGTTTTACGCGAAGTTCGTGTTTGCCGACACCTCTAATTTCTGGATTGTAGGAAGGCAGTTATTTTTCCCGGTGTTGTTATGGTATCTTAATGTACATTAGCGTCTGATAATTCCTAATTAATAAGTTCATGTCAAGGCTTATTATAATAGTTAATTTAATTTCACAACAATAAGTCTAATTTTGTTATGTTTATAATACGTCATAAAACGTACATTAATTGTAAACATATTAGAATTCACAAGTAGGTGAATTCTAAAAGAATTATCATGAAAATAGGTACCCGTTATTAAAAGCTACAATAAAATAGGGGAAAATACCCCAGTTATCCCATTAGCGGTTTTTATAAGTACCCTGTTGAATTGGGGATTATTTTGCGGAAATCCAGCGTTAATGATGCTTATTGTAAAACGAGGATTAATGTCGGGATTACTAGGCAACCATTCTTATGGCAGATATATTTTAATAGATTTAACGTTTTTGTGATTGATTTGATATATGTCAAGTTATTTTTCATCATCATCAGCCTTTTTTTTTTAAGTCCACTGCTGGACATTGGCCTCTTCCAGAGCGCGCCACTCCTGCCGGTTACTTGCCACCCGCATCCAGCCCAGTCCGGCCACATTTTTGAGGTCGTCAGTCCATCGGGCTGGCGGGCGCCCCACATTACGTTTGCCAAGACGCGGTCTCCACTCTAGACTCGTCTGCTCCTTCGACCGTCGGTTCTGCGGCAGATGTGACCGGCCCATTGCCACTTCAGCTTGCTAATTCGTTGAGCTATGTCGGTTACATTGGTTGAACCAATAACCAAAGTAACCAAAGTCATTTTTATATCATCATAAATATAATATTTTTTCAATAATACCCTTTACAATTGCTAATTCTCAATTAACCTTAATTCAAATAAAACCTAAGTCATTATCGTTTATTCGTTTAATAAACAATTTATAACTAATTTGCATTTTTCAATAGAATTAGCGATAATAATGTTTGATTGAGTTTTCGCCAATACAAGTTCTTGACGTAGATTATTTGAATTTGAACAAAAATGTATCTAAAATCAAGTAAGTAAAGCACTCTGTAATTCATTCTCATAGTTGTTAAGCCTAAAAAGCTGGGATTACTATAAATTTTATTCACGTAAGCGCAAATTTTATGAATTCGTTAAGAACAATTAAGAAAAAAGAAAATACAAACCCTTCACAATTTATAAAGCTCTCATTCTGTAGCGAAGTAATTGTTAGCCAGTTTTTCTACTGCTCCCATTTTAATGTGAGGGAGCCGCATCGAGAGCCCCATTCGAATTTGTATTCGAGACTATTCGCTGCGGGGTTTTGAAACTTTCTTCGTGGCACGGTTTAAAGTGTGGTGGAGACAAAACTAACTGGATATAACTGGATATTCCCAGACCATTCTTTCTCCCAACGCTCAAGTTTTTATGGGTCAAGCCTAGATCAAGCGGGATTGAACTCATTCGGAATAAAATAAAACAAAGTATTGTCACTATGTACTCTCGGTAGATTGCATTATGTAAATCGTTTTATTTATAGCGAGCGGTTTCTATTGCACTCTGATACCGGCACTTGGGGGAAGCGAGATAAAGCGTTAATGACACTTTTGAAAATGAATAAAATAAAAGATAATATCGAGGGCGGTCGACCATTTCCGCGGTTTCATAATTACTTTTTAACTTTTCCAATGGATAAAATTGAAATTAATTCAATTTGAAACGCATACCTAAAGGTTTTTTTGAGTTGTTCTAAAAATATACAAACTGTGTGTAAGTAGGTAGCTTATTGGAGACAATACTAGTACTTACTTGCACGAAACACCCATAAAATAGAAGAGGAAAAAATAAATGGAAAATGTTGGTTCGCTATCATCTTATTATCAGTAGGAAAGTGTGTTCGATTTAAGAAATACCAAAGCCGAGAAAATAAGTCTCTATTCCATTTTGATATATTTTCTCTAGTAAATGGAACTAACAAATAAAATGTGAGTGGAGTTAAGTGAAGTGAATCGGCGCAATCGGCGGCGCGAATGAGTCAGCCCTTCACTACCAATTTGGGGACCATTCACTCGCCGCTCGCATCGGAAACCACATAGAAGATTGCCCACTCCGTGAATGGTGCCGAGCTAAAAAGCTAACATTTAATTTTCTTTCAAATATTTCCACTATCATTTTGAAATTATCAAACGACGCGAAACATATCAAGAATTGGGATGTTTTTTTTTCTTTTTTTTTATACCACTAAGGTGACAAACAAGCATACGGCCCGCCTGATGCATATGCCTGATGAATATTCTTCTAAAACATAACAAAAACGCTGATAGCCCGCTGATCACTTACCAATGATCGGAAGTAGCTGCAGCCTCGAGGTTTTTTTTACATTTATTGTACATAAATTAATATCTATCTATACTTTAATATAAATAATAATATAATAAAGAGGAAGCGTTTTTTTGTTTGTTTAAACGGGCTTATCTCTGGAACTACCAGTCGGATTCAAAAATTCTTTCACTAATAGGAAGCTACATCATCCACGAGTATTTTATCCGGAAACGTGGGTAAGCCGTCTCCCATCATCATCATCATGTAGCATAACATCATCAGCAGGCCTGTCCCACTCCCATGTTTAGGTACGATCGCGCGCACGCGGACTACCGGAACAACGCTAGTCGGTTGCAACGCGCACGCAGCGCAAGACGCGTCTGGGTATAAATACCTACATACTACCTATATAAAGTGTTTACTGTTCTTATTTTAACACTATCTTGTGTAGATATCGTTGTTTTTATAGTTCTAGATATTTTGTTGTTGTTTCATTGTATTGTCCTAAAGTCCTTATTATAATAATAGGCCCGTTTTGATAACATACCAGTGTGTTAAAAAGAGACAAAGATAGAGCGACCAGAAGAGACCCTATTGTATAAACGGGCCTCTTAGACCTCGAAAACTCATGTGAATGATTTTTAACCCACTTCAAAAAAAGGAGGAGGTTTCTCAATTCGACCGTATATTTTTTAACCGAATTCAAAAAAAGGAGGAGGTTCTCAATTCGGTTGTATGTTTTTTTTTTTTTTTTTTTTTTATGTTTGGTACCTCGTAACTCCGTCGTTTATTAACCGATTTGGAAAATTCTTTTTTTGTCTGGAAGGGTACACTTCCCGTTTGGTCCCATTGTCATCAGATCAGGATTTGATTACTTCTTAGTGTACTTTGAAGTCGATTTAAGTTTTTTGTAAAACAGTCTAATTATTTTTATGTGTGTTCTCGGATAGCTTCGTCGTTTATGAACCGATTTTGTCGTTTTTTTTTTTAGAAACTGTTAGTTGTTCCAGAATAGAGAGAGTTCCCTCTTTAAATATACAGTAATTCTACCTTACAACTCTTAGAATAACTAACATACCACTATTTCAAAAATCAGTAGAACAATATTCAGAAAAATTTAACAATTCTTATTGTTATGTAGGTAAGTAACTCAATATATCCTTTTTTTGGTTAATTCTTTATTAATTTTTATATAACAAACTTCTTTAATCAACATGAAGATTATTAAGAACAAATATTGTGAATTTCGGCTGATGGCTACTGGACTAGGTAATCGTGCCGTTTCTTGTCGCGTCGTCAGTCATTCCAGATTTGATAAGCATGTATGTTACTAAAACCCTTCCCCAAAATAGTTGTATTCAGTTTCGTAGACAGAATACACATTCAGTATACAAAGTACGTATAGGTCTAACAACTTAGATTAAAGTATTTAGACATTTTAAAATAACTTTCTGATCTAATACTAGTTAGCTAGGATATTTTAAATGTCATTGTTCACGAAAGGAGAATAGCATAGAAATAAAATAAACACAGAGAATAGTAATAGGACATACATAGGCGATAAGGAAATATTGAAGATTCATAATACGTCATTAGACAACCCTACCGTAACACGTGCCGCGTCATACAGGATAGAGTTATACGATAGAAAGAGAGGGAAGTTGTAGGTGAATATAATTTTAGGCGCGCAGCGCTGCGCGAACTGGATTGCGCTTTATTCTGTGGTTCCAAGAGTCGATTTTTGTTTAAATGTCGTTTTCGAAGTGGGTTTTCTGTACGTAGTACTATTAAATATTCTGTGTCATCAGTTGAGCCCATCAGCCCACACTGAATCCATATAATTTCAAATGTAGGTATTACTCAAAACCAAATAGCACTTACGTAACAAATAATTATAAGGACCTATACATATCATTAACAACAAAAGCTGTTCTCTGTGTAAGCGTGCCATGAAGGCTGCCAGAGCGTTGCTACGCCGCTGCCACTTCCACTGATATAATGCATTGCTATTGCTCCACCCAAGACGTTTTCTACGCGACTTCTCTGTGACACAAAGGAGCTCAATAAAAGGTTAGATACGTTCTTTTCTAAAATTTTAATGGCAAAACCACAATGCTGCAAGTTTGTAACTATTCTCTTTGTCACCCACACCACAGTTACTCGTACGATTTCAAGCTAGTGTTCACTGCGATGACCACAAGTTGACTTCCAGTGCTATAGCTGACAGTATCCCTAGGTAAATAAATACCTATTGTATATTATTTAGGAACAAGCAATTACCTACTCTAATGGTGCGTCCATGCTTGGCAAACCGAGCAACAGCCGAGCCACGAACGATCACACTGCGAGCACGATTCGCGTAGCGTGGACGGGCTTGCGAGCCTCGAACGAGCATTCGTAGCGTGCTCGGCTGCGCTCTGCCCGATTGTCAGTTTTTTCACGAACACAGGGATTCGCATCGCGCTCGTTGTAGACTCGTTGAAGGCTCGTTAACTACGTCCACGCTTGAAATCGCGAGCAACGACCGAATCCTGTTCGTTTGAGACTCGGCTCGTGCTCGCTTCGCGTAGCATGGACGCACCATAAGATTAATAACTTTCTTGTAATGTTAAATGCTGAACGAAATAATTATACTACTAATACCTATATATTCGTATAACCGAGGGTTTTTGTGGATGTTTATTATTGTTGTGATTGTCTTAATCACGCCGTAATGGCTGAACAAATTTTGACGAAATTTAGCACGACGATAGATATAAAACGTAGGTTGGCATTTTGGGGGTTAATCCTCGGGGCGGAAGTTAGTACAGATTAACCTGGAAATGTTCCACTGAATTCTGTATGAAGCGGATTGATCCCAATTAAATTCGAACCAATCGTCAATGTTTTTGAAAATAAAACAAAGGAAAACATATTTTATTCATAGCATGTTTTCTTTGTAATCAATCACATTATATTCCTAGTATCCTTTTGATCCATAGATAAGTACAGTCGTATGACTGATTCAATTATTATTGTTGAGACACAATAAATTATGTTCTTGTTATTTATTATAAGATTACATTGATCTACGATGCATGATATTTGTCGGGGTTCTCGTCCTCAAACATTGGGTGGTTTTATTCATAATATTTAACTTATACGCATATTTTATGCTTGATTGATTAATATTGTTGTTTGGTATCCATTTGACTGAACACACGTATTAATGTCATGGTTGAAGTGTGTAATGTATTATAGTTTTGTAGCTTCAATAACAACACTTTCCATCATCGATTGTATATGAAATGAAATAGGTATTGCATAAATGTTTTTTTCTGCATATTTCAGTTTAACGTAGCCTCGTTATTTAAATCAAAAGTTATATTTGAATAGGTAGTCCGAATTCAATCCTATGTTCTATCAAATGTAAAAATTGAAATTGTTCGTTGAAATTAAAATATTTTTACCGGTATATTAAAGTTTATTGTCGGTTTGTGCTGCAACAAAGATTTACTTTGCACTATACGTCCGTAAAATGCGAAGTGAAATAGTGGCTGAATTTATTCGATTGTTTATCTTATACTGTAGGTACACAGGTTAGAAAAATCCGTCAGTCTAACTGGACTTAGACCTGGCAAAGGCTTTTGAAACGGTTTCTATCCCTATTCTCCTGGAAAAACTTGTATGTTTGGTTGTTAGGGGTACACAAATGGAACTGTTTGGAAGCTATCAGTGTATCAACATTGGTAAGTATGTTAGTTCCTATAAACTTATCGCATACGGTGTTCCGCAGGTCAGTATACTTGGTCCAATTATCTTCCTAGTTTATATAAACGACCTCTGTCAAATGGTAGGATCTTTTCATATGCAGATGATACTGCGCTGGTGTTTGCAGCTTATACATGGGAGGAAGCTTGCACGGCCGCTCCAACTGGTTTTAGATTGGTAACTGAATGGTTACGTATTTTTTTTTTATCACTGAACAATTATACAACTAAGTATTTGAAATTTTCAATAAGAAACTCTGCTCTTAGAGACTAAGACCAACTCTAAAGGCACAAGATAAATGCTCACGACTGTTTAATAACTCCAAGCAATACTTGTTCATGGAACAAAATATAACGTACTGATACAAGATATTTGGGAATAACTTTGGATAGTAATCTTAATTTAAAAACAGCACATCATTACCTTAAAACTATCAACACAAACTATCGGAAATTAATACGTTATATTATAAGCAGTATTATACAGTTCACAATTTATTGGGGAGTTTATAATCTCGCTGGGTGGATTATAAATTAAAGGTTTACACAAAAATACGGTGACATATATAAACGAGGTTAAATCGTTCAAGATATAAACCTTCCTGGGAAAATGATCTAGCTCGTAGTGAAAACCGCATCAACGGACAAACACACAGACAGACAGACGCAGAAAGCGACTTTATTTAATACTATGTAGTGATGTTAATGATTTAGCCTTACCTATATATAATTTTAAAACGATATATTTGCTCAATAATCTGGGGTGGACGCAGTTTGCTGTAAAAAGGCGTCAAGCCTAGCTCAGCAACTGAGGTCTTAAGTCGACTGTGTGCTTTATTATAATTACTAGCTTTTCCCCGCGGTTTCACCCACGTTCCCGGGATAAAAAGTACCTATGTGCTTATCCATACCATAGGCTATTTGCATGCCAAATTTAATGATGACCCGTTGAGTAGTTGAGGCGTGAAGATGTAACAAACAAATAAACAAACAAACTCACTTTCGCATCCTAACTATTATATCTAAATGTGTGCTTTGCAAACTTCGAAGAGGGTGGTATTTTTTAATATGTATTTTTTCATCATAAATCAAAAACTACACTGAGTAAAAAAAATAATAATAACCTGATTTGGAACAAATGAACGATTTTCATATGGTATCTCACTTGAACTTTTAGCCCTAAATTGAAATTCCGGTCAAATGTTTTTAATTTTTTTTATTTGCTGAAATATTGAGTAAGCTATATAAACTATTCATTTCAAACTGTTAGCTTCAGTATGACCTGAAATATAGCGCTGTGACAGACGGACATACAGATAGACAGACAGATGGTTAGATGGGTTCAGTAAGGGTTCCTTAATTATCTTTTTTTATCTTTAGCTTTAAACATTGCTAAACTCTAAAATATAAATGTTAGTACCTACATACTGACTTGAAAAATAAATACGCAAACAACATTCAGAACACTAACATAAACCACGAGTAAGAAGATAGTAATAAAAAGGACATAAAAACGGAAAATAAATTTTCAAGTAACTACATGAACACCGAATGTGATATAATCCATTCCTTTCGACCCTACGGGAGGAGGGAGTAGTTTGTAGGTAAACACGTGCCTATAAAACCTTCCTAAATTTTGCTTTATAGTGAGAGAGGGCAGTATAGCGCCCGCGTGTCAAAAAGAGGAAACGTTTGCCATACCTAAGGATTTTATTTATGTATATTTTAGTTTGTTACTGAAACTATAAAAAATAGGTTAATGATTTATTTTTCTTCAAAATTCGTAATAGAAACTTGAGGCCGTAGCAAACACCAGGGGTATCACTCGCCTGTTGCCGACCCACCATATCACGATGTCTTAAGTTTAAAAATCTAGCATAGTAAAATCGTCTGTATTACAATAACGACTTGGGATATTTTCGCTTCTTTGACAACAAAAATAACATTTTTAAGTATAAGTTGGCACGCACATTGGTAGGCAGGCTATTTGTTTTTTAAGGCATGAGCTTTTTTACCAATATCTAGTGAAATTCCATTTGATTACTCTGAAATAGTATTCACAATATTTCATGAAACCTCCCTCTATCATAGTATTCCTTTATTATATCGAAATGAACATTAACCATTGAGAAATCTAATAAAATACCATGTGTCACCGAACTCATGCTATTTGAAATCTACTTTAGTAAGTAGTATTGTTTATTCACGTTCTACGACGCTCTCTAGCGAGAGCACATTTGGCGGTCGGAAGAACTCGCGATGGCAGCATAATTTCCTAATTACATAATATCATAAAACCCGAGGAGAGAACACAAGGGCTGTTCACCTCTTTCTTTTTCGAAACGCGATTTTATAGATTTCCTGTCTTGTTACCAGTTACCATTCAGCGAAGCATACGCGGATCAATTTTGTTTAATATTTTAAAGTAACTAAATTTTGAAAAAAAAAAACAAAAAAAACGAATTTAAAAATAGTAAATTATTGCATGATTTCGCAATAATCAAAGCGGACAATAGAGTATTGTTCTCCTACTCGTATTATAAATTCGAAAGTTTGTGTGGATATTTTTTATTTAAACGCACTATAATATACTAAAATAAAACAAAGGATAGTTTAATCCCCTAAAATATTAGACCCCTTACTCATAAAGCGCTATATAACTAGTATACTGATTAAAATAAATAATGTCACATTATTTGACAATGAGAATAGAGTGACGTTATTTACGTGACCCGTGAGTGACTTATAAGTATATTATAGTGCGTTTAAATAACGTTTTATGAGTAAGGGGGTAAATCCCTGGGGAAATTGGATAAAACGGTGAGGCGGACGTAGTACTTGTACGTAGTATTTATCTACTCTGAGGTAGTACTATATAACTTCGATATTGCAGTGCGATAGCATTGTTAACGCAAAACGTTCATCAAAATAAGTTGCCATTGATAAAGGATTAAAGATACCTACGCATTGGATTTCCTGGCTTATTCGTCAATAGAAAGCAAACGGTCCGGAAGCAATTTCTTTAAGCCACATCGTACGGCATGATAACGAGCGTGTCCTCGAGAATATTGTAACCAACGTTTTAGTAACATGAGACCTCCTTCTTTCAGAAATGGACAATTTCACTCAACTTTTAAGTTCTTAAAGTTGAGTGAAATAATCTTCTTGAGTTATCTGTTTACTAATATTATAAATGCGAAAGTAACTCTGTCTATCTGTTTATTACTTTTTTAAGACTAGACCTCTGAAGCGATCGCGATGAAATTTGGCACACAGATAGTCTATTATATGGAGAAGGACAGGGTACTTTTTATCCCCCGGTTGAAACCGCAGGGAAATGCTAGTTTACTATCATTTTCAAATAAAAGCCGGTCACAAGGCACTCAAAGCACTAAGGAAGCCGCAATAACTGGTGTAAATAAAGTTTAATTTACCGCTCGATCAGCAAGGTTTCTGACTCTGCAATGGAGATAGGCGGGCTGACCAACGGCGGCGGTGGCTTCGCGCTTCGTGCTGTTGTCGAAGTATGGCTGCCCGAGGGGCTCCCAGCCTCCGCCGCCGGCTGATACACCTGACAACATATACATATTAAAATAAAATGCATTTCAATTTGATAAGCTATACGAAGGCGCTTGTTAATCGGTCTCCAGCAACGGGCGTGATTTGAACGTATATATTGGGTAGGTCCGAGGACGAGATTCTATTCGTCAATAGCGGAGCACGTCCTTTTTTCGGAGAATCAAGCCATAAAATCAATAATATCGTTTAATATAGTTTATCGTTTATTTATTAATATTATTTATTAAATCTTCATTATTTTTACGAAGAAAATACGCCATTATAGATTTTTCTGAGTATTTCCGTTGTTTGTGGACTGCAATTGGACGACACATTGGAATGAGCTCAGAAACAAGTAAAATCAGTAAAATCTACGACGTCGAATTTTCTATGTAGCAATATAAAATATTCGTAGAGAATTGGGATTCCCGTAACGATAGTTGTTTCTTAGTTAATAAATAAATTCAAAAGGAGAAACTGAGTGACACATATAAACTTACGCAATGCCACAGGGACTAGACTTCTTAAAATTTTGTACACTGGTTTCATATACATTTTATTAAGTTTTAGTTTTACAAAATCAATCCCATATAATTACGGATAAAACCGTAGAGCGGAAATTTCCCGTTCTTTCCAAAATTGGTACAAGGCCATCCAATAATTAGGTCTTTGAAAAATATTTGGGTAAATTACAACTTGCCTAACTTTATTACATGCAGGATAAACTGACGTGAAAGGTTGAAATAACTATACAAAAAAATACCCTCGACCCGTAAGTGTATGAAGTTGTAAAAAAACATGTTCGCCCAAAAACTGTACGCAAAAGTGTTTTCCATCTACATAATGTGTACCTACCTTTCAAAACTTTATAAACATTATGTTAAAAAATATGTTACTTTCTTCCTATTAAGGGTTCCGTACTCGAATTGAACCAATGGACCCTATTACTAAGTGTTTTCTACCCGTCTTTCTGACATAGGGCTATATCTATATCTTTTTAACCATAAAAGGTAGCCAGATGTTTTTTTATGGCATGATGATCCATCATGGAATAAATGAAAACCTACCATGGATCATCCATGGTAGGTTTCTGTATTGCCATCATAGAAACCTAACAAAATATAAATTCCAAAAATTTAGTTTCTGTTCCTTTGGTACCAATTTACTAAAGAATTTGTGTTAGGTGTAGGTGGTACAGAGCCCTTAGTACATAAGTCTGACTCGCACTTGGCTGGACATTTCATATTTCTTATAATAGCAATATTAACTTTTCGATGTTAAGTTAGAAACTTATCGAAAGTTTCATCTTCTACAAGTTGGAAACAATATAAACACGTTTTGTTCCTACTAAAAAATCTAAGTACCGAAATAAATTAAAAACAAAATGTGCTGACAAAAGTAAACATGAATATTAACTTACATATTTCCCCCGCGGTTTCACCCGCGCCCCCTGGGGATCGTATATTTTCCGGGATAAAAACTATCCTGTTTAATCCAGATACATATTCTATCTTTGTGGCGAATTTCATCCAAATTATTTATTTTTTATTTATTTTTGTATAACTACTTCACTACTTACTTGCTTACTTTAGATTTTATTTTACTTGTCTTTTATTTCAACCCTTTGAGCATCACTTGATGCCTCTGGTGGCACATTTTAGCTAATTTCATAATTTAATTTGTGGATAATGTAGTAGGCTGCAATATTGTTATTACTTTCATAAGATGTTTATATGTAAGCCCTTGTATTGTAGCTGTTTATTGTCCCTTAATAAATAAAATAAAAAGTAAATCTGCTCAGTCGTTTTTCCGTGAAAGAGTAACAAACATTTTCACAAATCACATCCTCACATCCATACAAACTTTCGCATTTTAATAGCAGTAAGATAAGATTAACAAAGCTTTCAAGTTCTTTATATTTTTTTTAAATCTACCGATAACAAGCACGCTAAAAATAATTCCTTCAACTGATAGGTCAAGTAAGTCAGTCTCATCATCATCAGCCTATAATGTCCCACTGCTGAGCACAGGCACAAATGAGGGTGAAAGGGACTGGGCAGATACTCCACCACGCGTGCACACTGCGGATTGGTGGAGGTAGGCTAGTGGTCAACCTACTGTTGGAATTTTTAAGCCGCCTAGGAGGCATCCAACTAGCTTAACGACTATCACAATTAAGTGAGAACCGGGACAAACGGCTTTACGTGCCTTCCGAAGCACGGAAAACGCTCGATTTGAAATACCACTAGGCGGTCACCCATCCAGGTACTGACCACGACAGACGTAGCTTAACTTTGCTGAATGGCTAATCGTGCTACACCACGAGCGCTTCAGTAAGTCAGTCTACATGGAGTTAAACTGTCACCTTATATATAAAAGTTAAATACTTTTCATTTCCTTCATACATTTCGTAGGCAGACCTCGCGGCGTCGCATATGTCAACGTGACCAATATTTTGGGATACGAGCCACAAAGTATAATTCACGGCATTACTTATTAGAAGTTATTAAGTTACATTTTGTAGCGTGTTTGTCAAGTACTTATTTCTTTGCGAATGTTGCAACTAATTCGGTGATTTTTCCTCACAAGGCTATGCGGTTTTCTGGGTTTGTCACCACAAAAAGGACTCTGAATTTAAAGAAGTGACGATAGCAAACGACTATATCACGTTTGCATTTACAAAAAAAAAAACTACGGTGGAAATTAGTTCCATGAGAGGCGCGGTGCCAATTCCTGTAGAGAAATGTCGTTAAAGCAAACGCGATGAGGCGATAGTAAGCTTTTATTAACGTCAAGTAATTGCATTTACTGCTCGCGTAGGCAAAAAAAAGAAGTTCTAAATTCGACGCAAGTTGCATGATTTTTTGTTTGTAGGTATGTTCACCGATTGCACGGAAACTGCTTAGCTTATTTGGAGGGTTTAAACTTTATTCTATTTACCCGTTGGTTCTCACGAAAGACGCGCGTCCTATTATAACAATTGATGTCATTGTTATTTCTTAACTGTGAGCCAAAGTATAGTAGATTACGAAGTAAAAAAATATTAGGATCTGAGTTTGAGGATATACCAAATATTTTTCGCTGACTTCAAATTAATAACTAATTACACATTTAGAGAGTTTCTACATTATTGTATAGGCGCTCCCTACACCACCGGTATATAACTAGGTCGGCCATGACACTGACCGAGACTGAACCTCACCAATTACGTTTTTAGGGTTCCGTAGGCAAATGGCAAAAAACGGAACCCTTATAGATTCGTCATGTCTGTCTGTCTGTCTGTCCGTCCGTATGTCACAGCCATTTCTTTCCGAAACTATAAGAACTATAATGTTGAAACTTGGTAAGTAGATATAATCTGTGAACCGCATTAAGATTTTCACACAAAAATAGAAAAAAAACAATAAATTTTGGGGGTTCCCCATACATAGAACTGAAACTCAATTTTTTTTTTTAACAAAACCCATAAGTGTATGGATGGTCTATGGATAGGTCTTTAAAAATTATATCGAGGTTTCTAATATATTTTTTTTCTAAACTGAATAGTTTGCGCGAGACACACTTCCAAAGTGGTAAAATGTGTCCCCCCCCCTGTAACTTCTAAAATAAGAGAATGATAAATCTATAAAAAATATATGATGTACATTACGATGCAAACTACCAACGAAAATTGGTTTGAACGAGATCTAGTAAGTAGTTTTTTTTAATACGTCATAAATTGAAATCCATATCAAATACTCAGGTCTATACTACCATTTACTTATATACCTACAGGTTTGTACGGAACCCTCGGTGCGCGTGTCTGACTCGCACTTGGCCGGTTTTTCATCTTGTTTTGCTAATTAGACCAGTGACTGAGACATTAAATCGTACAGCGTGTTTTTTTTTCGCACACAGACGATGCCTTTAAGTAATGTGTTCAAAATAAGGTTGAATCAGCGGTTATTCTAAAGTATCATCGTTTTGTCTTTTCATGATTTTCTCATTTTCGTATAGTTTGGTGGAGTTAGCTTCACGGTGCATCAAACTGATTGATATAAAAAGTCAGACCACAGGATAAATAATAGTACAAGTCAGACATGATACGTATAGAGACTGTTAAAATATATAATTATCAAAAAAATACTTTATCGTTCTATGTATTACAATGACTGCAAGGTGACTTTATTTTCGCGACCATTTAATCAGTACATTAGTTAAATGGCGTTTTAGAAGTAAGGCTATTAATAATTAAATAGATTGGATTGCTAAACACTGAATTTTTTATAGCTCTCCATTGTTCATGATACCTACTGATTATTAAAAGAATAAAATATGATAGACTAAAAGCTTTCAAGCCGTCTGTTAAGTTGATCGAGCACTCTCAACTTTTTTTTACATTTGTCTCTTTGTACAAGTTACGCGTTGTTCGCATACAAATTGAATCGAATTGTTTCGTTTTGAAAAGAACCCATCAATCGCTGTTCGATCTCCGTGAATTTATCAAATATCCGTGTAGGTACAAACAATCCGGTAAGTATTTGGAAACCTTCCGAATTTAGCCGAATCCGCGTCCGAGTCCAACTTCCATTAGACCGATCCCTTTCAACGATAAAAACGTGCTTTGTTTCCCGTCACGTCCCGTTATTTTTTATTCCTCCACTTTTTGAGCATTAACCGGGGTATTTTGTAAATATTTCATTATGTAGTCAGGCTATTGAAAAAGAAATTTCTGTTGTTGTTGAGATAAAAGGGTTTCATTTGTTTGAATTGGAAACCAAATTGCGTTTAGCTCATGACTGTTTTCTTTATTGTTCATCTAAAAGCAAACAACGTGTTTTTATGTGAATTATAATATAAGGTCCATTGTGACGTTAACGACATTGTGATACGGAGAAAAAAAAGTTTAATTCGAGTTTAGAAAAACTTATTTTAGATAAAGATTTTTATGCTCGAACCCTTTTGTCGATGTTGTATTATTCACCTACGTTTATGTTACCCATATTTTGCCAACCTCAAAAGATATTGTTGAGATGAACGGTGTACGTGATAATAATATTTCACTAGATATGGTTCCCAGTATTTACTGTATTGGAGAATATAAAGGGTTGATAGAAATTATTATTTATAGGTGGTCCTTTGAATTTGAAATGTGGAAAGTATGTTTTTGACCTTAACATATTCTACACATGATCTACGCGCGAATGTAAGTTAGATAATGTAATGTTGAACTAAAATTAGAAGTCAATTTTCGTTTTAAACTTTGATTAATAATTTTGTCGACTAAATTGAATAAAATATTTCAATACTGATATGAGACATTCTTCAAACACGGATCCAAAACCAAGCAGAGCCTACCATGAAGGCATGGAAGCCAGATATATTATATATCTACTATTTTGTAAATACGTATTTAAAATACATACATAATTACACCCCGAAACTGGGCATGCAGACAAGTTAATCCCACCAAAAACATTGTTATGAAAAATGTTGCCAAGACATATGGCTTGCACTTTCAAAAAGTTATCAGTTCTCATATAGAGCCAAGCTTATAACTCTACATGCCCTTACTCTACAAGCCCTAACTTCACAAACTCTACACACTGTTGACAAAATATGTGGCTTGGCCGTTTCGCTACCGTCTCATGGGAGTAAGGTGAAAAATGTATTCACTGTTCATTACTTTTTTGTTATACAATAGTTCTTGTAGTAGTGAAACGGCCAATCCACATATTTTGACGATTTTGAAGTTTTATAATTTTTTTGTTGATTGTGTACAAGCTTACATACCAAATTTCAGCTTTCTAGGACTTCAGGAAGTACCGTAAGAGTTTTGATGATCATCAGTGAATCAGTGACGAAATCGGGGTTTTTAGATATCAATAAAATCTAAAATATATGAGCTATGTTATTGAAACTTAATATATTTTAATAAGTTCGCTATTGAAATCATATCCCGAGAATTTTGTTTATCTGGTATAATCCAAACCCAAGTTATGACAGTTCAAAAAAACGACGAAACGCTTCCAGAAAAGGTAGGTAGTGCCCTTGCGCTGTCTCTGGCTGTCTTGGCGGGGGGCACGGGAGTGCCCCCAGATAGGAAGGGGTATTACCAAATATGCCAACTGGCCCAAATATGACCGTGAACAGTTCTGTTGCTATATAACCTAAATCGGCTAAGCCAGGGGTGCCCAAACAGTGCGCCGCGGCGCCCTGGTGTGCAGTAGAGAGCAACGAGTTCCGGTTTACCATTCTCCAGGAACTAAACTTAGGTAGGGCTTGACTGTATACCCTATTTCGACTAGCTAGGGCGCCGACATAAAAGTGTGTGCCGAAAAGAGTGTGCCGCAAACTAAAAAGTTTGGGAGCCCCTGGGTTAAGCCGTTTCCGAGCAATTGGTGAAAAAATATAAACTTGATGAATATAAATTTCCTATTCAGAAATCGATTAACAACAAATGTTACAGATAGTTACATTAAATCACTCTTACCAAACAATATGAAAATGCAGCTCAGCTCAGCCGTCCACATTGTGCACAATATCTCTTCACATTATGTGTTCATTATAAATCACTTCACTGATAAACCACAGCACTCACATACATTATTTAGTTCGTTCGAATAGTCCATTTCATTTTATTGTCTTTGTAGCGATTAATTTTAATTTTAATACGGCGATATCCTGGAGGCAAAACAGTTTTAATTATTATTAGCAGTATAGTCGAGCTTTCAATACAGGTTAATGAAGATTTTTTTATAAAATTATATTATTTAGTTTGTCACGTAATTTATTTTCCTGACATATTTGAGTCTAACTAAATATCTGTCTGTATTATGCCGTGGTATTATGATATTATTGATTTTTAACCGACTTCAAAAAAGGAGGAGGTTCTCAATTCGAATGTTTATATATATATATTTTTTTTATTTATGTTCTGGCGTAACTCAGTCGTATGTAGACGGATTTTCAAAATTCTTTTTTGTTCGAAAGCGGTTTATTCCGAAATGGTCCCATATAAATTTCATACAGATCTGATGATGAGTTTCGGAGACAGACAACGGAACTCTTAAAAAAATTACAGCAAATCAACCGCGATTGCTGCTATCGCATAAATATGCATTGTTTATGCAGGCCTTTACACGCGAAAGTATTTAGTATAATATATGAAACTAAAAATTCAAAAATAAATTAACTTTTTAACAAAAAAATAAACCGCCTTCAAAGTACACTAAAAAGTAAGAAATGACTCTTATCTGACACTGTTTTGAAGTAAGCGAAATATTTTCTACAGAACACGTCATGCGATTTCGCTTACTTTCGCTTTTGTTAAAAAGTTAATTTATAAAAGATTTATTTTACTTATTATGCTTTGAATTCGACAATTACCTTTACAAAATTTGTTTGCAATATTTGTCGCAAACGTATCTATAGTACCTAACTTGTCAAAGTAAATGAAAGCTTGTCCAAATATCCATCAAAGCGGAGATCGTTGAAGAGGAGATGTGTTTTCATACAAATGACAACCCGAGTGGACTGGATCGGGCTTTTCTCGGTTGTCGTTTGCACGAAATAACATCATCTCACTGCCCATTTACGCTTTGGAGGATTGTGGGCATGTCCAAATCACTCTTCTGTAATATATGCGTATCCTTAAGTATTATTAACTAATTAACATATTTCTACGTCCATCGTACGATGAATAGGAAAATGAAAGTCCATTTCCTGTTATAAGGAAATAATCTCGAATATTCTTCATATATGGCTATCTGATCCCTAATCCAGAGCTACTATGGAAACCAGATAACTGCTTATAAATTTTACGCAGACTCGAAAAACCAGACATGCATACAAATATTTTTCCTAGGTGGGAATCGAAACTAAACGATATTGAGTTTCTACGTCAACCAGCCCCGTCTATATTTCTAAAAATATATCTATCTATTTTTGTATAAATAGTTGAACGTTGTATAAAAATACTTGCCCTGACTGGCTGACTGTTCTATCAATGCATACCTTAAACTGCTGGAGTTAGGTAAGTACTTGAAAGTTTTCAGATCGGCTCTTTTTATAACATAGGCATATAAAAGGTGCGTCCATTCTTGACGAACCGAGCACGAGCCGAGCCATGAATGAGCACAGTTCGAGCACGATTCGCGTAGCGTGGACGGGCTTGCGAGCCTCGAACGAGCATTCGTAGCGTGCTCGACTGCGATACGCCCGATTGTCAGTTTTTTCACGTACACAGGGATTCGCGTCGCGCTCGACGCTTAAAATCGCGAGCAACGAACGAATCCTGTTCGTTCGATTCGCGTAGCATTGACGCACCATTAGGCATCCACTATGAATTAATTTAAGGAAATTCCACACCTGAGAAAGCTTAGGCACCGATCCCACAGCGAGAGGTCTAGAGTACAGCGGTCAGAGTTCAGCGTTCGACGTTCACTGTAATCTCGCATAGATTTCACTTTTGATCACTGCATGCATTCTTGATTCTCCGTTCTCGAAAACCGACAGTTCGCGGCACGTCTGAGCTATCGGAAAATTTATTGAACACAAGCGACATTATTGTTTTGACGTAAAATGAAAGTATAACATGTGATGGGTAGCGAATATTGCAGAAATCTAGACAGCTCGCTGTTTGCACAATAGTGACCGCGGAACGCAGAACCGTGATCGCAGATCTCAAGACCGCGTGCTGTGGGAGTAAGTCCAACTTAAGATATACAAAATCTTTTCAAATCGGGGAAAGTAATGCTACGAATGTTTTTCTTTATTATTTATTTTTATATTCATAAGTCCTAAATTAATACAGCGCCTCACTCACAAGTCCAGGCACAAAAACAATGTTCAAAGTTGTATGCACCAAATGAGCCAAATGGCAACTCACGGACTAGGGATCCACCATGTATGGATGCTGGACAGTTATCTGGTGTGAAAAGCATTTTTTTTTATAATTCGAGTGGAATTCGAACGCAAAGCTAAGCATAAAACCTATTTAACTGACACTGTATATTGATAACTGTAAGTTGTCACATATTTACCGATCACCTTAGGTACTGTTATTGTCAAATAATGTGACGTTATTTAAGTGGACATTTAATCAGCATATCAGTTAAATAGCGTATGAGTAAGGTGCTCTTATATAATAATATATTTGAGCTAACTCCGTTATGTGAAGGAGTTGCTGAGATATGAAGATCTTGAACGAACATGTTAGCTGTGCACGATCGTCTGAATTAACTTTCACGAAGTTAGTTCCCTGGGTATAACTGAATGTTACGTAAGTGCTCACAACATAGGTCGCCTTTGATATGTGGTCGTGCAACTTTAGTCTTCAACTTAGTTTACATTGAGTATATTATGCATAGATATCTGTCAACTGTGGTCTCAATAAGCTATGTAACTACCTATGTACACTTTATTTATGAACCTATATTTAGATATAGAGCCAGACTGTCTTACATTCATCATCATCATCATCATCAGCCTATAATGTCCCACTGCTGAGAACAGGCCTCCTTTCACAAATGAGGGTGAAAGGGACTGGGCGATACTCCACCACGCGTGTCCACTGCGGATTGGTGGAGGTAGGCTAGTGGTCAACCTACTGTTGGAATTTTTAAGCCGCCTAGGAGGCATCCAACTACCTTAACGACTATCACAATTAAGTGAGAACCGGGACCAACGACTTTACGTGCCTTCCGAAGCACGGAAACGCTCGATTTGAAATACCACTAGGCGGTCACCCATCCAGGTACCGACCACGACAGACGTAGCGATCGATTAAGAACGGCTAATCATGCTACGCCACGAGCGCTTCGTCTTCGCGTTTCGCTTGTCTTACATTAGTGTGTTATATTTGGATATGTATTCAATCCCTTGACTTGCGGTTAAAAAATAACAATTGATTTCTATTGTTTTCCTCGCCCGCGCGGATCGCCAAACAGTCAAAGGATTAAGGATTTTACAACGAATAATAAAATGTGTTGGTAATTTGTGAATTTCTTTATAAGAATGCTCACCTTAGTCCCGTTTGGAGTACTAATACATCTACTCACGTCTTACGAAATAATACGTGTTATATACAGGGTTACTTTTAATAGTTACCTGCACTGCTTTAAGGAGAAGAGCTACTCTACAATATGAATATCTTTTACAATGAGACTAACTTTGAAATCATGAAAAAAAAAACAAGTTTTTCATACATTTTATTCAAGCCGATCGTTCCCCTAGACTACAGTCTTGAACGATTTAGCCTCACTACAGTGTATAAAAGAACACCGTTTCATAAATAAATAAACTTGGACTTTCCTTTAGTAAAATAAATTTCCTAAGATCATATTTGGTAATAATACAATACATTATTATGAACACATTGCGTGTTGTTTGTCCGGTCGAGAGCATCAGTAATTAATAGCCGATAAGTTATTATTTATACGTCTACCATGACGCGACGCGAAGCGGTAACAATCAATCGATAATAATTTATTTATACGTAGAAAATTACTACGTATTACTTGTACGTAGTATTTATATACTCTGAGGTATTACGAAGTAAAATTGCTTTCATTTAATAAAATCATCAATAAGTCTAAATTTTTATTTTTGTTGATAGCCTTTATTCATTTGATTTCATTGTTGCATAACTATTTTATTTAATAGCAGTACTTTAAAGGAGTGATTATGAAATAATTCTTCTTAAATTACAAAATAAGTCTTATATTATATAAACATTATTATATCGTTGCTTTAATAAAATGGTTCATGCCGTTCTTGTTTATTGAGTTTTTTTTTGTTATTCTCTCTGGTTCTTAAGGAAATTAATATGAACAAGCACTTGAGGAATCTCGGTTTACATTTTATATATATTTTCTGTATCGATATAGATAGATTATCAAGACTTCTATACATTTTTTTTTTGCAAATTATACAAACGAATATGAAACAACTCATATTTCAAATCTTACAAATTAAAATAAAAGAATCGACGGAAATAAGACAATAAGTGGCAAGTCTCAAAAAAAGGAAAGGTGGTGAAAAAGCGTCACCAGCATTAAAGAACTGAGAAAAACAGAGAACTGTAAAATAAGCTATGGAAATATGACAAAAAACCGGATGGAGAATGGAAGATGAGGATCGCAAAAATCGGATAAAGTGGAAGACATTTGAGGAGATCTCATCCAGAAAGACTTAGGTTTTGCTACTGCCCCTCCATAAACGAACGAAGTTTAAGATGAAGCTCACTTGCCCAGAAGACACCTATATTCACTCTGTCTTTGTAGGTCCCTAGTTTGTAAGAGACAGGAAACAAAAGCCGGGAATAAGTTCCACTCCTTTATTGTCCGCATTATAAATGAGTATGCAAAAAGTCGTGTCCTTATATTTGGTATGTCAACAACGTACGTACATAGTAAACGTTATTACATCTTTCAATTTACTGTATAAAGAAATATTATAAAAGTACATATTTAAACATCAATTTATTACACCTACTAGCATTCCGCCCCGCGGTTTCACCCGCGCCCCCTGGGGTAATAGAATTCAAAAAAAATTGTTATAAAAGGAACTAATTTAGGTACACAAACTCTTGAGAAACTTTAATCGAGTCACGCAGTAAAATCCTACCATTAAAACACATTATTACATGTTTTTCCCCCTATAGGGGATGATTTTCGAGAAACCCAAAAATACGTGTTTCTTAATTTTTTATCCGAAGTATTAATACCGAGTTTAAAGTTAATCGGACCGCGCGGTAGGTTTCTTCCAAACAAACTTTAACACCCCCTAAACCCTCTTTTAGGGTTAGTTTTCAAAAACTTATATTGAGAATCTGTTTTAGTTATTTAGGTAAGTAATCGAGCTAAGTTTCAAATGTATAAACCCATGGAATAACATTTTTCATACAAACAAGTTCCCCCCTATTAACTCCCTTAAAGGTTGAATTTCCAAATAGAAGAAGAAGGGATTCTTAGTGGATGCCTACGTTATAAAAGGAACCTGTGTACTAAATTTCAATTTTGTAGCTCCAGCGGTTTCGGCTCTGCGTTAACGAATCAGTCAGTCATTCAATCAGGACAAGTAATTATAGGTATTATGTATAGGTAGATAGATGAACTGAGTATAAAATTGAGTAACTCATTTTGATTGTATGAATTATATAAAAAAAATGCCCTAAAAATGGGCACCATATCATTATAATTAAATGTAGAGTCGTCATCTTTACTAATATATTAAGAGTCAGTTTTTTTGTTTGAACGCGCTACTGGAACTGTAATCGAATGAATTCAACGGCTACCTAAAATTTACCACCAAATGTTGCAACCTATAAATTCAAATAAATGGATTGGCCAAATACTGTATGTGGTGTATGTTTTGAGTATGGTTTCCATAGTACCTACCAGGCGACCTGTGAAGTTCGTCCCAAGATATTAAAAAAATAGTATAACTTTAGTTGCAGATGCAAGTGTCTGATGTAGTATATTTATCTAAGTCCCGCTTAAAACTCTGCAGATATATCGATTTGGAAGCAGTTAATATTGTAGTAAATGTGCGGACGGCACCGTTTACGTTTAGTTACTCCAATAGGTTGAGTGTCTGAAGTTAGCATCAATAGACTCACTGCCATATCTGAAAATAGCGTCGATAGCTGAAAACTGATGTAATTGAGTGGTAGATGTTGAAGTGTTTGCGTAATCCGGATCGATATATAATTTAAAAACTCAATAAGGGACTTGCTCCGGCTTCGCGCGGTTGTTGTGTTATAGGTATGTATAACGAGATTACTTTTCCGATCTCTCCGATATTCATCGCCGATTTGTACAAAATAATCATCGATTGTGTAATTAAACCTTGTAAATCATTTGTCAAAACCCCAATTTAAATCGGCGCACAAACAGAAATGGACTTTGTTATATAATGTTATCTTAATTTTCTTTTATATTAAAAACTCAAATTTTAAATAGCTGACTCTCTAATAAGCTATTTTCCTCCAATATGCAATAGGAACATTATAAAGTGAAACATGAAATATGTAATAAATTGTATTTTGTTTGTCATCAGAATATTTCAACAAATTCTGCAAAGCTTTCCGTCGTCTCCTGTCAAATCAAGAACACTTCAGGAGGAAAATTATGTTATTAGCTAACTTTCTGCCCCACGGCGTATCTTATTTACCCAATTTATTTTTTGATTTCATTTCGATCGTGGTAAAAAAGTAATAATAAAACACTTGACTATGCACTTTCGATTTGCACTAATATCTAGATTAGAGATGGACAATGAAAAAAAATACTGCCAGTTGAAGTTCACACAAAAACGGATAGAAACAAAGGGTTGTCTGAATTGTCAGCACGATAAAATTTCTGTATTCGGGCCGTTCTACTTTTGCACAAAGGTACTTACACAGGAACCGTAAAGAAACTGAACTTTTTAATGGACAAAAGGTTGAACAAGAAACCCGTCTTCTTGTCCACCACTCAAGACTAAGAAGCACTCGAACTAGAAATTTTAAAATACATTTTCTATGTCCAACTGTTGAACAATAACAGTCCATGTTCCTATCTAAAATGTTGTTTATCCTTAAACACTTGAAGCAGCACATAAAGGAAGGATGAGACAGAAAACCTTCCAAATATGAGCGAAAAACTGTACCGCGACGTAACATAATCGTTTCGGTGCGGAAGTAAAGCCAGTGATGAACAGTGTACCCGAGCGACGTACCGAAACATGTCTTGTGTGAAGTTATGCAGCGGGTGTGGCGGCTTTACGACCAAATTCGGAAGCGCTTCCAAATACGATACCGCGAAATTGTTTCCTATGACGTTGACGGGTCACGTATTCAGCTCGCTGTGTTGCGGACTGACGTTCTGCTGGAAGGAATTATCTTTGCATAGTTGCTTTGTTTTTGAATACCAACGAACGTTTGGGTTGGAGATGACACTTGGAGCTACTAAAATTCAAGATGGATTTGGTTTAACACAACGGTTTTTAATCTCTAGACTTGCGGTTATAAAATAACAATTATTTCTATTGTTTTCCTCGCCCGCGCGGATCGCCAAACAGTCAAAGGATTAAAATCCCTTGACTTGCGGTTTAAAATAATAATTGATTTCTATTGTTTTCCTCGTGTGAGAAGCGCTCGTGGTGTAGCATGATTAGCCGTTCTTAATCGATCGGCAAAGTTAAGCTACGTCTGTCGTGGTCGGTACCTGGATGGGTGACCTCCTAGTGGTATTTCAAATCTAGTGTTTCGATGCTTCGGAAGGCACGTAAAGCCGTTGGTCCCGGTTATCACTTAATTGTGATAGTCGTTAAGCTAGTTGGATGCCTCAAAGGCGGCTTGAAAAATTCCAACAGTAGGTTGACCACTAGCCTACCTCCACCAATCCGCAATGGGCACGCGTGGTGGAGTATCGCCCAGTCCCTTTCACCCTCATTTGTGAAAGGAGGCCTGTGCTCAGCAGTGGGACATTATAGGCTGACGATGACGATGATGATGTTTTCCTCGCCCGCGCGGATCGCCAAACACTCAAAGGATTATTATCCATAGTTGCTTAATAAAGAACTTGCAATACCGTTATTATTTATAGAACTTACATCTAAACATATTATTTTATTATTTAGATCTAAAACAGACTTGTTAATTCATTAGCCAAACAAAAAATAATTAGATTATCTTGTAAAAAATACTAAATAATAATCATGTTATTTGAATTTACTGGAAACCTTTTACACTAAAATGTTTGCCTCTTACTAAAATACCTACCATTTCTAATTGGACTGATGTTATGTTCTATTTTAAAAAAATATTTTCGTCTGTCTTAAAAAAATGAAGTCTCAAAGTCAAAGCATAAAAGAGCAAGACATGCGAACGGAACGCATGTAATGCCTAGCAGTAAACCATAGGATATCTAAAACAGCATACGAAAAATAAAAACTCGAACCATATAGGCCATGTCCGTTGCCACTCTATTTTAATCACTATTAGGGCATCCAAAAAAATAAACAAAATTTCATAGGTGTATGTATTTGCTGACTTCATATCAGTGTCAGATTAGAGTTATTTCATACTTTTTAGTGTATTTGGAAGAGGAAAAAAAATTTTTTTATTACTTTTTTATGACGGCAGAAGTTGACTGGACCGTTCAAATCGACAGATTTCTGTATACGTATAAAAAAGAGAAAAAAATGTTACATAGATCTTTTTCATCTAGATAATGGATTAACATAAATATTATACAGAATACATCTACTTACCAAGTTTCAACATTATAGTTCTTATAGTTTCGGAAATAAATGGCTGTGACATACACGGACAGACAGACAGACATTTTTTTGGTGGGGGAAGCCCTAAAGTAAACAGTGTCTGTAATGCTTTTACGATATTTGAGTAATTAAAAATAGTTTAACCATGTTATATTATACTTAAATGAGCTTACAAGAAACCTAACCTCTAAAAGTGTTGAAGGCAGATATTGAAAATTCGCTGAAGTAAGACAAATTTTGAGATATTTGCAGTTTTGTGAACACTAAACATTACAGTTAATTTTGAAAATACACCAACACAAGCTTAAAGACACCACGATTCGTCAGATGGTAATTTAGAAAACAATCAAAACTCAAATCAGCTGTGGGTGTCGTTCTGAAATATTTGTCACAATTTGATAGACAAGTGACTTTGACATATATGCATTGGTGCCAACATCAAGAAAAAAAAAAAAAACTGCGTTCCAGAGCCTAAAATATATAATAACCACGATAGATAACATTTTTGATTGGTAAACATTTTTAACACGGAGATAAATTTTTGCATAAACAAATAATTATGGATACTCAAAATGTAACAGTAAGAAAATTGCCTAAGGTGAAGTCATGCATCAATATTTCAAATGTTTCTGATTATGATGATCACTTTAGTGATTTAAATTCTACACTACTGGATAATTCAATTAGGAGTCTGCCAAACATTTCAATCAATAACAATGCTAAAATAACAGAACTGCAATTACAAATAGATCAATTAACTATGGAATTAGATGGCGCACATTTAGAAATAGACGATCTTGGCTTGGAAAACAAAAAATTAAAAAAAGAATTATTGCAATGCCAGAAAACTATAGAAGTATGCAAAAAATTAGGTTACAACGAAAACTTATCCCCTATGAATATAATGACAAAAAGTTTGAAAAAAGATCGTAAAAGGAAAAATTTGCACAAGTGTTATGATGATCTAAATAACAGCATATTACAAACAGAACAGCATACATACGCCGCATCAGATAAAGCAAATAACTCGACTATGGAGAACAAAGAGGCCAGTAAATTGTTATTGGAAAAAGAAATTATAGATGATGTTGAAATAATAGAAGATATAAATATTAATAATTTTGAAGATTCACATGAGACAATATCAAATCATAAGAAGAATAATGCAAACGGTACTAATTCTCTAAATCAAAAGACCAAGCAAGTAAAAAAAGTATATATTGTAGCAGATCAACAGGGCAAAGGACTTCAACAGGCTTTGCAAAAGCTATTGGGATCAGATTTTGAGGTCTACGCTGTTTCTAAGCCTGGAGCAAGAACAAAAGATGTAGCGAAATTTTCAGTAAATGATATAGATAATCTCAGTACCAATGATTTTGTGATAGTATTATCTGGTACAAATGATGTAAACCCATTTGATTTTGTAAGTAATTTGAACAACTTCTTATACTCGATACGTAATGCAAGTGTTATAGTTTGTGAAATTCCATATAATTATGTCTTAAATGAAAAAAAAAATGAATTATGAGGCAAAATACATGTCTAGTAAACATAGGAATGTGACTTTTCTAGATTTGGGTTATAGTAGGTATGTACCACACAGAAGTTACTTTGGAATGTTTCTGTGTAGAAACATTCTAAAGGAAATTTTACGTATTAATTACCAACAAAGATTTACTGAACACCAGAATATATTACTCAATAGCAAAGTAAAAGATGCAGAGACACAAACCTCAGACAGTGATTTTTTAGACATAATATAACATATAATGTTTTGAAGAGTAAAAGTAACTTATCCAAAAACCACTCAAAAGATATATTAAGGAAGAAACATAGTTATAAAGGCAATTCATATAAAAATCTTAAAATTTTTCACACAAATATGCGTAGTGCAAGAAATAAAATGCTAGACCTCGAAGAGTATATTGATAGCTTAGGGAGTATGGACCAAAGTCCACATATAATTTGTTTAACTGAGACGTGGTTTAATGAAAACGAAATAAACAACTACAATCTCACAAATTTTGTATTTGTGGCTCATCAATCGAGGAAAGAATCCTCTGGAGGTGGTACAGCAATTTATGTACGAGAAAATATGTCTAAATGTTGTAAGGAAAATAATATTTCTAATGATTTAGTAAAAGAGAAAGCGATCGAGTTTAGTGCTATAAAATTATCTTTAAATAATACTGAAATAAATATATTTGTAGTCTATAGATCTCCAAAACATACAAATTTTGAATACTTCATAGAAACTTTTGAATGCTTATTAAAACAATTTACTTTTAAAAAGGTTATATTTGTTGGAGATTTCAATATCGACACTTTGAATAAAAATTCAAATCAAACTAAAATATTTTTAGAATTATTAACTATGTATGGAATGAGCTATGCAATTAAACAACCAACTAGAAACTCCAAAACTCTGGATAATATAATAACAAATTTGAACGAAGACTTGTATGCGTGTACGGTTTTAGCATCAGGACTATCTGATCATGACAGTCAAATAATAGAAGTAAAATACAATGTTGATAATAACGATGAAGTAAAAATGAATGAAATAAGAATGATAACTAAAGAGAACAAGAAAAAATTTGTAGAATCAGTAAGCAAAATAGACTGGACGTTTTTAAAAAAACACAACAACAATACTAATGATATGTATAATCTATTTCATGATAAAATACATAGTTTATTCGAAACTCACTTTCCTTTGAGAAAGAAAAGTTTTCGGTGTAATCACAAAAGCTGGATCACAAAGGGAATTAAGATATCTAGTAAAATTAAAAGGAGTCTGATAACTAGCATAAGGAAAGAAGGAAACAGCAAAAAAGAAGAAGATATTAAAACTTACTCCCGAGTACTAAAAAATGTTGTCATATCAGCTAAAGCATTACATAATAAAAGAACAATTACTAATGCATCTAATAAAATAAAGACTATATGGAACATAGTTAAAAAAAGTACAGGGAAACTTCGAAAGAAGGAAATTCACGAATGGAAAGTTTATGATGGATATAAATGGCAAAAAAACAACAAAGAAACTGCTAATATATTCAACAACTTTTTTATTAAAGCCGGCCAAAACAAAACATCATGTAAAGTTAATATGACAGATGTTTCAAATTTAATAAGTAAAACTACCGTTAAAAATAGTGAATCAATGTACATGAAGCCGACTGATCACTTAGAGATTGCAAGAGAGATAATGAAACTAAAAAATAAGAAATCATCGGGTCCCGACGATTTCCAAACTGAAATAATAAAAATAATAACGGATTTCATAAGTCAACCTCTATCTGAAATCATAAACACAAGTTTTACTAATGGTGATTTCCCAGACAAATTAAAAATGGCAAAAGTCGTGCCAATTCACAAAAAGGGCACAAAAACGGAACCTGGAAACTTTAGGCCAATATCCTTGCTATCCGTGTTTGCAAAATTATTTGAAAAAATAATTTTTATTCGAATCATTGCTTATCTAGACAGTAATAACCTGCTTTGTGAAAATCAGTTTGGCTATCGCACCAAAACATCTACCACAGACGCTCTTTTTGAAGTAACAAATAACATAATGTATAATCTAAATGAAAAACGAAAATGTGCAGGTCTTTTTTGTGATCTAAGTAAAGCGTTTGACTGTGTAGATCACAGTATTCTCTTATTCAAACTGGAGTATTATGGAATAAGAGGAGTGGTTCATGATTTACTGGTGTCATATCTGACAGACAGAAAACAATTCGTGACTTTTGAGGTTCAATCTGAAACTGGAACTAAAATTATTAAATCAGAGGAAAAACTAATTACTCGTGGAGTTCCTCAAGGATCGGTACTAGGGCCACTTTTGTTCCTGATTTTTATCAATGATTTACCACCAAATATTCAGGATGGGAATACATTTTTGTTTGCAGATGACACTAGTGTTATAATTGATGGGGATAACTACAATATAGTCAAGGATAAAATTAGCGCAGTTATTAGTCAATTAAAAGGATGGTTTCTATCAAACCAGTTATTTCTAAATGATAGTAAAAGTAACTATGTAATATTTAAACGTAGTCATAAACCGGAAACCGATGAACTATCCAATCAAATTGATGGAATAGACATAACAACAGCGGTTAAATTCTTAGGAGTAAAGTTGGATAATAGATTGGATTACAAACTTCATGTTGAAAATACAAGAAATAAACTTCTCAGTGCCTGTTATAGTTTGAGAGCTCTAAAAAGGACGGAATCCAGTGAGATCTTGAAGATTGTTTATTTCTCATATTTCCAATCAATAATGAGTTATGGCTTGGAAATATGGGGCCATTGTTCGGACTTAGTCTCTTTGCTTAGGCTACAGAAGAGAGCCCTTAGATTAATGGATGGAGCTAGTTGGCTGAGTAGTTGCAAGCCTTTATTTATAAAATATGAAATTTTAACAGTTTATTCATTGTATATTTATTTGGTTAGCGTACGCATTCATAAAAATAGGGACAAATATCCTAAATTTGGGACAAATTTGTGTACACAATTAAGAGTTAATAGATTACAATTACCTAGACCTACTTTTGAATTCTTTAAAAAAACAATCCACTACAGAGGCATAGAAATATATAATAAATTAAGTAAAGATTTGAGAGAAATAACAAGCCTACATATTTTTTCAAAAGAATTAAAACAGAAGCTGTCTAAGAAGCCATATTATGACCTTGATGAATTTTTTAATAACCCTATTTAAATATATATTTTTTTTTTATTTATTAATTTGCATCTGTGATTTTGACATGCAAATATATCTTATTGTGAATGGGTATGTTTTATATAAATGTGTACAAAGTGTGAAGATATGAAATATTATTGTGTTTAAATTTAAATAAAAATTATTATTATTTCTTTTATGTGAATTACTAACATAACTTAATTTGGAATGCCTTTAAAAAAATGTTTTAGTAGTAGTTTTGGTTGTAATAATAATAATCAGATATATGTAATTGTATAACTATCCCAATTTAATTTTATAAATTCCATGTATTGTCTTTGTGTACACCTGTATTGGTAATTATGTCACAATAAATGAATTGAATTGAATTGTATATTTAATGTCAGTGCGTGGAGTGTATTACTATTAGGACAAAGCAGAGTAATAAATAACTAATGTAGCACACAATTCACGAGAATGTCGATGCTTGCCAGCTTACAAAAACCACAGGCTTTGTGTGCAGAATGGCGAGTACACTAAGCCTCAGTCCATAAACTGTGGTTATAAAAATATATATTTTATATAGAATTTAAGAGTATTGTAGCATTGCATCTGTCACTACGAGATAACATTTGTTACCATATAATATAAGGGTATCTTTATATTTTTTTAAACTGGTTCATTAAAATTTACCTTTTTAGTTTCTTAACATTTTGTTTAACGACTGCAGCAAATAAGATTCTTGTTCTATTGAAAATATTGCTTTTACTCTTTGTCCCTAAATGTAATAACTTATTTCCTCATTTTAATTAATTGAGGACCGAAACGGTAAGCAAAATATGATGAAAGCTTTTTTATTTAATAAAAGATGCCTTAAGGAGCAAGCTCCAAGCGTTATGTTCTAATTAAATTATGAATTATGTTTTAGTTTACCTAACTGTTCATTTTATATTAAAATATCAATTTTTTTATAAATTTTCGTTAATTTTAAATTTAGATTTAAGGTTCTATTTATCGTGTATTAGTTTCTTGTTTTCTACCAATAAAAAATATATTTACACAAAAAAGGCACAAAAGAGACATTTACTTTTAAATTACGCACAAAAGTTCAGCTTGTAGTAAATAAATTAGTCAAATTCATATAATATACAAAATTGAAACTGACTACTTAGACCAACGTAATATTAATCCTTATCTTCTTAATCGGGCGGCGCGGGCGGGGCGCGCAAATGCGCTCCACTGACTGACACCAATTATGACATTGCACCCGAGCGAAGCCGGAGCTTTTTAAATATATTGTTTGTACGGTCCGTCTCATACTAGTGGTAGCCTATAGACGTTTGTAACACCATGGCTTCGAACAATTAACAAAAATTAAGCGCAATGACTTTCATTTTGTTTTTTGAAATCTAGTCCATGAATTCCCCACCACCACAATGTGCTCTGATTGGCTAAGTCAACACTAAATATTTTGATGCAGTGATTGGTCGGACGTAACTATTAATAATCATTGCAAAAACAATTAAGTAGTTGCAGAATTGGATTGCTCGGATTTACTACTCTGAAGGGATTTTTCCTCTATACATCAGGACATATCAGCTGCGCGTTGCCTATTCTGCAAAAATCACTGCCCGGTACCTCTACCATGAGTTTTCTACACTAACGTAATCTACACACGCTAGCGACTACGGTGAATATTTAGTATAGCGAGCACCGCCTCTAGTGGACACTTTTGGAAGCATTTCATACAAAATGTGTCTCCGTAGTCGCTAGCGACTGTAGATTACGTTAGTGTAGAAAACTCATGGTAGAGGTACTGGTACTCCCTTGGGAATACCTCGGCGGTATATCAATGTTCAGCTCAAACCGCAAGATCTAGAAACTTGAAATTTTGCATTCTGGTTATATACCGCAGGCATCCACTAAAGAAAGGGTTTTCTAAATTCAACCCCTAAGTATGTTAAATATATAGGAGATAGCGGCAACGAAAACGACGGACATAGCTCATAGAGTTAGTAAGCTGAAGTGGCAATGGGCAGGCCACATCGCTCGAAGAGCCGATAACCGATGGGGAAGAAAGGTTCTCGAGTGGGGACTACGTACTGGCAAGCGCTGAACGGGACGACCTCCCACCAGGTGGACCGACGACCTGGTCAGAGTCGCTGTAAGCCGCTGGATGCAAGCGGCCCAGAACCGTTCAAAGTGGAAATCAATTGGGGAGACCTATGTTCAGCAGTGGACATCCATGGGCTAATATGATGAACTAAGGATACGTTACGTAGCTGCAGACAAACCCCACAATGAAATCCCAAATTCCGCATCTGGAAAATGTAGCGTTTGGTTTTTGCCTTCAGTTCAATCTAGAGGCATAAAGTCACCGTAGTGTAAACTGTAGCACATCGCTCCAAAATTGAATCTGTCGACTTTTATGTTGCCCCCTTTCCTTCGGCGACATTTTTGAGGGACAGGTTCATTCATTGGCGAGTCAGCGTCTGCCAAGATTATCAAGATTGAGACATTTGATTTGGCAGGCGTCCCGTTGTCTGAATCCCAGCATAGTTCCATTATTTCTTACAACAGCTCTTGAAATTTGCTAGTGCTTTCTTCAGCTGTGTATCTTCAATAATGCTAGCAGAGATAGATTTGCTGTCATTAAAGGTGACATCCAAAGGTCCAAATAATCCAATCCAATTTAATTAATAATATTTATTCATAATTAATTACTATAATTGATCGATTTGTGAAAACCTATGGATGATACCCATTGCCACCCCCCCCCCCCTTGTCAAATCGTTGTGACCATCCTTTTATTAAACAAATATTGCTAATTGAGATGAATACTTAGATGAGCTAGAAAAATGAATGTTATGTTTCAATCGCTCACTTAAACATTGAATGATATTAAGCTCTTTTATGTTCGTTTCTGATAATGTTCACAAGAAGGTCAACACCTAACCTCTGAGAAGAATACATATATGAAGTTCAGATATTTAAAAGTAATTATGTAACCTGATTTGTGAAAGGAGGCCTGTGCTCAGCAGTGGGACATTATAGGCTGATGATGATGATGTAACCGTTTAAATATTATAATCTAAAATGAAGGTATAAAATCCAAATTATTCTCATTAAGTTACGTTCAGTTTCATTTCTAATTTTAGACATGCGGCTCTTATAGCTTTTATTCCATGAACAAGTTATAAAATTGTAAGCAAGTAAAAGAAAGACGTTAAAATAAGACTGCGGCTATAAAAAGCGAGGTTGCGTGATAAGAGCTCTGATTAATGTTCGCAATACGCATTAAAAGTAATTTTTATTATTCATTTTGTGTGACTTTATGAAGTTTCTATAAATATGTACCTTATATACACGACATAGTATACAATTTTGATGGTCACAAATTAATTTAATAATGTTTTATTTAAATTAAATAGATTAATTACCGATCACGATTCCTTTTAACTTCAAAAAATATATACAAACTGTCAACTTTTAAATATGGAACTTTTTCACACACATTTATTGTTTATGGCACTATTTGAAATTAGAACTCATTGAAACTGTTTACATTGCGGTCGGAGAGTGCGCGGTGACGGATCATGAACGCGGCGCAACCGATCTCCGTACGCGGACTGGAGAGCTCTACTCGAGCCACCTCGCAGTGTACCGCGGCGCGGCGTACATGCGCACTTACCGTCCCTTTGAAACCATGGAAAACGCGCTGTAAACGCTCCTCTCCCGCATCACTTCCAGATAAACCTATTCGGTATACGTTCTGTTCAGATAGTTGTATTGTACCTATGCCCACAGCCAACGATAGCTGTGGCATTTTAAAACAAAGCGATTGTTTAAAAAGTTTCAAATAATCAAAACACAATTTAACGATACCGGTGTATATCTGATACGTTTAAACTTTTTTATTTTGAATGATCTAAACATGTTACTCCAAAAGGTTTATTTATAAACTGATAACTAAGCTATGATGTTCGATACCCAATTAGTGAATTTATTGCATATAAGCCATCGCGATACCATTGGACCGACTGCCAACTAGATGTGGTTACCAAGATCAAAGCCCTGCAATTTGTCGCAACAGTGAAGGACCAAGGGGTGACCCGTGACCCGCGACACGCTCCCCTGTACGTGGTCTCCACTTGAAAACTTTCCTCATCGATTATTGGCTCCGTGACAAATGTGGTTAGCCTACTGCCAACTACTGAAGTCAGGTTAGCGAAAACAAAAACAAAAATGCTAATTCAAGTTGATTAAAGGGTCTCGCCGGATTTCCTTATGAAATCTGAACAGGCTTCTTTTTTAAAATTGTAACCTTTATTGTTATGGTTGCTAGGTATAAGAAATAATCTTTAGCCAATTTTCGAACCCCTAACATTATTAGTTTTTGGAAAATAGGGGTTACAATTTTCTGACCAATCATACGGCACCAATTTTTGCCAGTGGTGATTTTTCGAAGCTAGTTATCGAGGTACACTTACCAAAAAAATCACGTATAGTCAATAAATATTCACCTACAAACTAAAGTAATTACATAGATGTGCAAAGGGTCAAACATATTTTAAATAATTTAAATAAATAGGTTAATAGATCGGGCGGGACGGTATTATAAACTGGCATAGAGTTAGAATATTATACAGTAATAGTGTTAAAAACGTTACCATTTGCGAAACGTGAGCAGTCTCCATATAGATTTCCATCACACAGATATATCTTCTAGTCGATTTACAGTCAGACAAAATGTCGATATGGATTCCTTGTCATTTGTTCTCGGTAAAAGTATCGATAGAAACGAGAAATTGACATTCATTATATGTATATGAGTCGTTCACAATATGTACGCGCAATTTGGACAGAACCGGTGCTCACGGAACGTAGTTTTGTACATTCGCTCTAACTCTATGTAAACTGGTATTAATTGAGACTCGTAATATACCGCACTATCGACAAGTTATGTGAAATTGTATGAATGAAACAGAATACGGCATTTTTCTTATCATTTCATGTGAATCATGCTCCCCTTCTTTATAAATCAGTACAGTATCTACTCGTGGCTAATGAATATGTTCCGTTCCTTCAATAATTGATTTAGAAGCGTCTCCGCGTCGTATATCCCCTCCCCCCCTCCGTTACTAATAACTCCGGTACATGGTAATTCCAGGTAGGCTGGTTACATAACTTGATATCTCGTAAACAGATTAATGCCTCCCCATACCTCGGCAGCTTGACTTAATGCTCTAATGAAAATAGCAACCCTCCACCGTACCTCGTTCATTGCCATAACAATTTTATTGCTTCACATAGCTACCAGATAATAATATATTATCGTCAATCTTTTGTGTCAATAATCATAAATAGTCCGGAGTCTATGACGTAGTAAAAAACAATAATTGATATTATCTGTCAGATAGTTTGCTTCGGGGCACTATCATACTGTAGCCTCTTGTCATTTCTAGGATCGACTTATTAATAAATACACGAATAATAACTAATTGATTGGCTTCCCATAAACAATACATTGTTTAATTGATAACAAAAATATCTTTAAAAAAAAATGTTTTATCATTTCATTTTCATTGTATCATGTTCGTAGCAAACGGTCTACGGTTATACTCGTAGTTCCGAGTTGCTACGAATATCATCGTTGCAGTTTCTACTTTTAATGCTCTTTATTATTATTTATTGTAACTTTGTCGCCGTTAACACCAGTCATGATATTTACCAAAGGACGTTAAAAGTAATATTGCACATAGTTCGTAGCAGATGTCTACGCTCGTAGACCCGCTACGGTGGCCACCATGTTGCTACACACTTCAGTTATGAGTTTAAATGTATTATTATACTCGTAGTTTTATGAAGTAACTGAAGTGAATCTATTTATAGCCCCTAATATCTTACCCCCTTATTCATAATAAAGTTATCAAACGTTGATTAGCTAAAATTCTGAAATCTTTATCCGACACGTGACATTTGGTGACCGAAAGAGTGAGAGGAGGACACTACCACAGATTACAGAATACTTCAGATCGAGCGCGCGGAACACGGGCGTGAGGCCAACACACCAAATACAGATTCAAAAGTAAATACAAACTTGAGTCAGTACGAAACAAGGCTTCGTATTGTAAGTACGTCACTAGTGGCAAAATTGTTCTTAAAAATTATGCCGTCCTGCATTTTGAAATATTGTAAAAATTGTTCCCAAAAACAAAAAAAGGAAGACGGAATGTCGTTTCATACGTAATTATAGATATTTTCACTTATTTGTATTATTTTTTCGTGTATTTGTCACTGATCACTAGGAACACAAAACCTCAACAAAAATTAGTTGGTGTTGCTAGGTTACATCGAAAGTATTTTCCTTGAAGTCGTGGTATTATGGGGCCTTGTAAGATCGATCGATTTAACAAAAATAAATAGGCAAGAGAAATTTATTGGTACCATATGAAAAAAAATATGGCGCTTATACCTAGTTTATGTGAACGGGCTGAATATTAGAATTTATAGGTAATTGATGATGACCCTGATTCCAAACGCCATTATTGGAATGCTTCCGAATAGAACCGAAAAAATAAAAAGGAATCTTTATGTTGTGACTCCGTCCGTCTGTCCGTCTATCACAGCGTTACATTTCAGCAACCACTAATGATTTTGGTATTGAAGATAAGTTTTAAATATTGCTTACTCAAACATATTGAATATGAAACATGTTTTTTTGTATAAGGTGCCGAAATTATGTATTCGAATTATGATGAAAAATATTTTTAAAAAAAATACCGTAATAGTGGAGTAGAGTAGGTTAGGGTATAGAGTAGGGCTCCACGCAAACGAAGTCGAGCCGATATGGCAGAAAAACGTTTGTCAGGTCAGCTAGTAAAGTATAAAATATCATTTTATCATCATCATTCATATCAGATCATTTTATTAAACATACATACATTTTATTGAGCTTAATAAAAATAGTAATAGAAAAATATATACTAATATAAGATTTCATTATATAGCAAAATTAGAAACGAATGCTAGAGTTATAGGTGACAAAAGGCAATATTTTAAGAAGTTAGTGCAGAATAAAGGCTGTTAAACTCAATTTCACATATCGTGAAGGTCAAGGGCTTTTTACCAATATCTTGTGAAATTCCATTTGATTACTCTGATATAGTACTCTCAATATTTCATGAAACCTCGCTCTATCATAGTATAGTATTCCTTTATTATATCGAAATGAACATTAACCATTGAGAAATCTAATAAAATACCTTGTGTCACCGAAGTCATGCTATTTGAAATCCACTATAATGTATGTTACCTATTTCTATTTTATTAAATGCTGACATCTCTGTATTCATTTCTTTTTTTTCTTGATTGAACTTGGCAAATTCTTTATTTTTTTACATTGATTATTAGTATAATGCTGGTAATTTGGTCATATTTTTATTGACTTAATCCATTCTCAAATCACAAGCTTTTTCAGAATTTATTTATTTGAAAGTATAGTTTTAAGTTGATAATAACTATCCAATAAAAAACGTGGAAGTTTTTTCTTCATTATCCTGGCAGCCCTACACGCAGCCTGGCAGCCCTACATGCAGCCTGGCATCCCTAAACGCACACTGTCACACGTGTTCCTACAGTGCTCTCACGCACACATAGCTAAATACGAGCCTCACAGTGCTTGTCCCGTACATTACATCTGAAGTATTCTGTAATCTGTGGACACTACACTGATTTAGTTAAAAAAAGCGATTATGAATAAGGGGGTTAGTGTTTTGTGATGTTTTATATGTCATAAAATATAAATGTATTCAATACGTTGTTGCGGAATTAAAATGGAGTATGTCTGTACAAAAGGTACTTAAATGAGAAGATTTAATTCAAATACGTAAAAAGAACAGATTATTGTTTATAAATTAGTATAAATAATATAGTATTGTAGAGTTTTGTCACACGTAAATGTGCCATATATTTTAAGGCAATACAATTCAGCCCAGAACTAGACAATAAATCTCTTTATTGCTGGCTGTGACCCATTTTTAGCACAAAAGGAAGTATATTTTTATTGATTTAGTAAAATTCACAAATTCATTGTATATACTGTAACATGTTAGGAGATATGTTCTGAAGCTGACGAGTAAATTATAATACATAATCGTAATATTTGATCTTTTAACTAAATCATGGAACATTGTTAGTCACCCTTACTAATATACTGTTTAAAGGGTCACGTAAATGACGTCACTCTATTGTAACTTCCAAATAATGTGACATTATTTACGTGACCATTTAATCAGTATATTAGTTAAATAGCGCTTTATAAGTAATGTTTTTTATATCTTTTTGGATATAATAATAACTAGTAGGGCGCCCCGTAGTTATCACTTATTATTAGGAAAAAAAACACACACAATATTTCAAAAATCAATTTAAATACGGTAAAAAAATCTTGAACGAAAGACTGGTTTTCTTCAAACTTCATAAGAATCGATAACAATCGAGTGTCGACCTAAAACAAGTGAACAACCAGTACATTCCTTTACACAAAGAGGGAAGTGCTAAAGTGAATTTAACTTTAACAATGCCATAAGCTCGTCGATAACTTTTAAGATACTTAAGGCTTCCTTTGCTCTGTACAAACTTCCTAAAGACTTGGTAAGTTTTTTTCAAATAATAAATAGTGTAACTTTATTAAATAATGGTATTTTTATATTTATGAGATAGTTTACCTCCATTAGACCATATTACTAAAATTTATTTTTAAAATTAATATTGAGGTCTACCTCACTAAGTCCTATTAAAAGTTTTTTTATTTCTATCAAACCACAGAATACAAATTAAATAAAAATAGCATAAATATGATACTTAATCTTGGAGTACTCCGATGATAACTGAGCACAATATTCAATTAACAATCGCAGACATAGAAGGGTTAATTTTTTTAGATGATAATGAAATAATGAACAAAATTAACAATATCAAATGGCATGATATTGAAAACCAAAACATTATTACATTATAAAATATAAAAAGAACCTTGGTATCAACATATAGATATCAACGATAAACGTGTAGTTTTGCATTCTAAAATCAGAACTGTATAACTAGAGAACTGACTGTTGTAAGAAATTTTATTTTTGAGTGAATAGTGACGGAACAAATATTTTCAAAAATATATCAAAAACATCTTCTAAAAAAGAACACCAGTTTTGATTAAAGAAACTATAAAATAAGGCTGCATAACAACACCCCCCCTTAATCAAAACTTGGTAAAAAACGCTTAAGTTAACAAACCCATCGACGATATACATTTATTGTGCAGTATGCGTCCTAACGGTTTTGTTAAAATATCTGCTGACATATCATTAGACTTAAGGTATATTAAGTTAATAAGATTCTGTGATACCTTCTCTCTTATGAAATGATATTTTGTATCGATATGTTTGGTTCTGCTGTGATAAACCGGATTTTTTGCCAGAGCTTGTGCACTTTGACTATCACTGTGAATAACAATACAATCCTGGTTTACACCGCTTACCTCTTCAATAAATCGTCGCAAATACAAAGCTTCTTTTGCAGCGTCCGTCAAAGCCATATACTCAGCCTCTGCTGACGATAAAGCAACAGTAGGCTGTTTTCTCGATGCCCACGACACAGGTCCACCAGCCAACTGAAAGTGATAACCTGTGTATGAACGTCTATCCACTTTACAGTTTGCCCAATCTGCATCTGCATATCCGACAAGAGGATTCACTGACTTCCTATAAACAATGGAGTGGCTTATTGTCTCCTTCAAATATTGTAAGACACGTTTTGCAGCATCCCAGTGAGCCTTACTGTAACAGGTGTTAAACTGACTCAAGTAACTGGTAGCGAAAGCAATATCTGGCCGGGTATTTACGGCCAAGAACATCAAACATCCTATTAAATTTTGATAAGAATATGTTTGCTCACCATCTCTCGGTTCATCATCCAACCTCCTATTAAGTGGAGTACTTTGTCCCTTGCATAACTCCATATTGAACTTCTTTAATAAGTTCGATATGTAGGTTTTTTGGTTGATTATAATTTTACCACTTTCTTGAGAAATATTTATTCCCAAATAGTAACTTAACTGACCTAAATCTTTGACAGTAAAATAATTTTCCAAATCATTTTTGACAGTGTCAAATGACAGGTCATTTTTATAGAAAACAATTATGTCATCAACATATACAGCCAGTATAATCATTTCAGAACCAAAAAGTTTTTTAAATACACAAGGTTCCGATGGTATTTTAGTGAAACCTATTTTGAGCAAAGTTTCACACAACTTATTATACCATGCCCTTGGTGCCTGTTTAAGTCCGTATAAAGACTTCTGTAACAAACAAACCTTGTCTTCTTGACCTTTAACTGCGAAGCCTTGAGGTTGGTACATGTAGACTTCCTCGGAAAGATCTCCATTGAGGAAAGCTGTCTCCACGTCCAAATGTCTCATTTTGAGGTCAAGATTAGCAGCGAGTGCTATGAGAGTTCGGAGAGATGAGTGCCGGACCACGGGTGCAAAGGTTTCCTTATAATCTACATCTGCTACCTGACTATAACCTTTAACTACAAGCCTGGCTTTATATTTGACAATATTTCCCAGTGCGTCGGTCTTTACCTTATAAACCCATTTGCACTGTATTAATTTTTTGTCGGGCTTGTCCACTAACCTCCACGTTTTCAATTTCATTAGTGACTCATATTCACTCTGCATTGCTGCATGCCATTTTTCAGCATCATCAGAGCTAATAGCTTCCGAATAGTTGTGTGGTTCTGACAAACTGTCTGCAACCATCACAGCGCAATAAAAATCTGGCGATTTTCGAACCCTCGAAGGATATCTGCGCTCTATTACCTGCGAAGCAGCTGGAGAATCAGAGATCTCCAAACGTGGTGGCTGAGTATCTTCCCCCCTTAGTGGACATGCTGAAGACAAATCATTATTGTCATTTCCAGTTGATGTTGAAACCTCAGGCAAAGAATATTGAACTACTTCTCTATTAACTGTCTCGGGCACATGAGAACTAGCTTGTGGCTCATCCTGCGAAAAAGTTAAAACAGAATTTAAATTGTTTACTAATTCAGGTTCTTTAATATACTTCAAACTACTAAAAGAATTCTCAAAAAAATGTATGTCTCTTGCCTTTAAAACCTTTCTCGGGTACTGAGAGTCTCTTACAAAATAACTATTTACATCATCAGAATAACCTACAAAAATGCATTCTTTAGCTTTCATATCAAGTTTCTTTCTCTGACATGAAGGCACATGTACGAGAGCTCGACACCCAAACACCTTTAGGTGAGCCAAATTAGGCTTTATATTATACCACTTTTCAAAAGGTGTTAATGAACGGTCAAGAGCACGATGTGGAGAGCGATTCTTTAAGTATACCGCAGCTTCTACAGCATCTTGCCAAAAAACTTTGGGCAAGGAACTTCCTGCCAACATAGAACGCGCCTTTTCAATCACAGAACGTATAGTGCGTTCAGCTACGCCATTCTGTTGAGGAGAATATGGTACCGTAGTTTGATGGACTATACCACTGGATGAAAAAATATCAGCAAGTTCCTGATTGACAAACTCTGTACCATTGTCAGTCCTAACCTTTTTAATTTTAGATCCTGTTTGACGCTCAACAAGTAACTGAAAAGATTTAAACTTTTCTTTTACATTGTTCTTACAAGCGATAAAATAAACAAATATCATGCGTGAAAAATCGTCAACTAATATTAAACCATACTTATTACCTTCGAAGGAAACTTCAGACATTGGTCCAAATAAATCGCAGTGAACCAATTCCAGCAGAGAAGTTGCCTTATTATAGGTAATCTTCTTAAAAGGTTTCCTCGCTTGCTTACCTTCCACACATGCTATACATTTTTCCTTATTTACAACCTTATAATCTAATCCTACGTTACCTTTTTTCAAGAAGTCCATTCCGATGCGGCATAAATGACCCAAGCGTTTGTGCCACAACTCGTAACTAGAGGGCAATTCATTTGTATGTGGATCATGAGCAACGGTGTTGCATGTCACCAACATGCAACACAGACTATTGACAGTGCAGTCTAATTTGTACAGCCCATTACAAACCGAACCAGTTAAAATTGGTTGTCCGGAGAAGGAAAAGGTATCACTCTTAAAGAGTTTACAGCCATCTCTATCGAATAAAAAAGAGAAACCTTTTTCTACGCACTTATGAACAGATAATAAATTCGTTTTTAACCTAGGTATATACACTACATTATTAATACTATTTACATCAGATTTGGTAGAAATTGAAATGTTTCCAAAACCTTCACAGCTAACCTTCTCACCGTTAGCTACAGTCACACTTACAGAATCCTTCGGCTTTAAATTCGCAAACCAATCTCGTCTAGAAGTCATGTGTTGTGAAGCTCCAGAGTCAATAAACCAACTATTTAAAGAGTCGGCGTCTCCTAAACCAAGTGCCAGTAAAGAGGGCTCTACATCCTTTCCTTTCTTGTTTTTTCTCAAAGGACATTCCGGCCTCTTGTGGCCTGGTTGCTTACAATCGTAACACACTATTGCTCTTTTTTCCTTCTTCGGTTTCTTATTGCCAACCGTGCGTAAAGCAGGTATAGTCGTATCTGCTTTGGCCATTTCGCTTAGTAGTCTACCTTTAACTAATTCTGTTGTAACTTGTACATGAGTATTCTCGAGTGCCATTACCAATGGGTCGTACTTCGGCGTTAAGCCTCCTAATAAAATTGCTGCAATAGAGCTATCTTCTATTACCTTTCCTATATCAGCTAGGTCAAGGGCGGTGCTCATTACGGCTTGTATGTACTTTTCTATGTCATCAAAATCACTAAGACTCAGTCTATACAATTTACGCTCTAGGGCTAACCTTCGTCCCATGCTTTTATCTTCAAACGCATTTTGTAGCGCTTTCCATGCTTCTGCAGCTGTCTTCGTATTCCTTACGTGGACAATCGCTGCATCTTCTACTGTTAAGCATATTTTTGTCAGAGCCTTTCTATCGTTTTTTAACCGTTGATGTTCAGGAGTACTGTCACCATCTGGGTATCCTTCTACTGCTTCCCAAAGGTCTTCGTGAAGAAGATAGTTCCTCATTTTGAACTTCCAATTTGCGTACTCATCACGGTTACGCAAGACTATTGGAGGCATTGAGATAGAACTATTTTTTCTTCCTGAATAATCACCGAACGACATATTAAGAAAAAATTTAAGTACGAATTCGTGCTGATAACGTGTTGTAAGAAATTTTATTTTGACTGAATGGTGACAGAACAGATATTTTCAAAAATATATCAAAAACATCTTCTAAAAAAGAACACCAGTTTTGATTAAAGAAACTATAAAATAAGGCTGCATAACAACACTGACCACACACAGTAATAAGAGATAACTATGTAAACACACCTGATGTAGTGTTAACACTTAAAAACGTGTAAACAGCGCACACGTGAAAATTACAACGTAGGTTTAAATTTATGGTGCGATCGTGTGGTTTAATATTGGGGTCCCGTGTATCACATCCTGTGGGGTGTCTAACTCCGCCCGCCTATATGGAGCCTGTAATTTGCATTTTGAGTAAACGCCGTGCAGTTAAAACTTTCCCCGGCTAAAAGCCGCGGAACGTCTGCTCTGTGCTATATAAACTTCGTTTCAACGATCATTTTAGACTACCTCTACCGCTAAGATATAATTTAATAACTCTGCACTACAGCACATGTTATGAAGTCCGATTATAAAATTCCATATTCATTCAAGTTTGGGATTGAGTTTCTGAGAGTTATGGCGCAATATACCTACCTACCAGTTTACGTTCTTTTATTTTAATATTATTTTATTTTAAAACGCAAAAAAATACCAATTAATGCATCATGAAATTCGACTATATACTATATATTCGACTCAAATTTGATTATAATATTAAGATTAGGATTCCTTTGCAATGCAGCCACGATACAAATCTGAAATCTTTTATAACTTGAAGACTGGGAAGCTATATAAAAGTTTTATAACGTAGCCGTGAAATATGTGGAGACCGATGCAAACTTCGACGGAGGATGTTCCTACCGCGTCTGTCCCGGACATCGCTGTCACGACTCAGAAGACGCAATTCTTATGGCCTCTCAATAGGTTCAATTCTCTTTGATAGATACGCATACATACTGTATTATTCGATAATTAAACCGTGTCTCGGGTTAAAAATTTAAATACTGAACCATCGAATTTAAATCCTTAACCCAATCACATAATTTATAAATAATGTTATTTATATTACCAATTCTTTATAGTCCATAACTCTCTTGAAAAGGTTGACATACCACGCTCATTCAAGCATTACCTGTCGCTTTGTCTTAGCGACCAAACTTGGAACGACTTTGATATGGGTATGACATTTTCTTAATATATAAATAGGCACGTTTACTACCTACATCGACTTGACAACCGAGAGAAATACTTTAACCCATTCCAACTTGTTTAGGAATTAGATCTAACATATCAATCAAGTATGGATGTGCTTTCGTTACTAATAAATTTACTTTCAACCCTTTGGGTAGTTGGTACTGCTTGTTCGTGCTTGTACATGTACAGGTAGTCTCTCGCGAAATCTAATTTATAATATTTCAGATCATCTATATAAACTTATTATCCTTATCCTTACCTTACTACATAATTATTATCCTAGTAATATTATAATTTTAAGGCTATGATAGCTTAGTGGTTGTAACGTCAGTTGACGAGACGAAGATCCCGGGTTCGAATCCTACAATGAGCATAAATGTTCGGTGAAGGAAAACATCGTGAGGAAACCATAGCACGGTGTACGGTACTTTCTAGTAGCCTGGCTGGCTACCACCTTCAAGTTGAACGTTGTCACGTAGCTAATTTTCTATAAGTCGAGTTACTTCATTATCTTTATTAAGTAGATATCATAATATGAGCAGATATGAATGCTCATGTATACAATACGGTGCGAGGGTAACTCAAGTTAATGTCAAGGAGAGTTAAGTAATAAAAGAGATAGGTAGTTGTTTAACCCTGAGCGAGATCGACCCTTCCATAGTGTAATGTGTATAAGTGCGTTATAATGTCCAATCTGCCTCTAGGATTGGGAGTAAATTTTACGTCGAGTCCATTTCAACTGTCCCCGACGATTTTTTATTATTGGCTGAACGAATTTAGTATCTGGGGAGATATAAAAGGAAATGAAGCTAAGCCCTTCGGAAATCTCAGAAATTGGTCTTTTTCTTGGAGTGCGTATGAGGACAATGGTACGGCTCGGATCCAATGAAACAGAGTTACTTTCTTTGCTCAAGGGAACAGTTTTTACGATCGACTGCGAGATTTACGCCTCAATAGCATTTCGAATACTTGAATATTTTAATAAGTTAATAATACCTTTTCCTGGCCGAAGAGTAATGGCTTCCTTTTCATTTAATAAAGGTATGGTGGGTGTTTTTTTATGATTCATCCAATTTTTATTTAATAAAACGATATCAATAGAAATCAATTTAAGTAATCTATTCGACATAAAACGCCTGCTCCTACGTTATTTGAATAGAACTTTGGTAATTTTAATATTGAAAATTTGAATGGAGTTTTCCTAAAATCCCATTAGGCTTTATTATAAAAGTTTGGAAAACTAGTTACCTACTTTTGTTGAATTCGTCTCCAACGACGCTTGACACCGGTCTGAACACAGATATTAGCGAAGGTATAAGTATAGTTGATCGCTCTCGCGGGTCCCATTGCAAGTTTACCTCGCTAGGTGGGGCATCTAATCAGGCGGCTGTGGGCGCTAGTGGGCCCACGCCGCGGCGCCCACCGTGCACCGCTCGCGCCACCCGGAACCAGTTAGCATTTCCTATAGATAGCCAGTAAATCCTAACTAATAGCACAGTATTACTATAGTATAGTAGGTATTATAAATGCGAAAGTTAATGCGTTTCTTTGTTTATTTGTTACGCCTTCACGTCTCAACTACTCAACGGATCATCATGAAATTTGGCATGCAGATAGCCTATGGTATGGAGAAGGACGGTTTTATCACGGGAACGCGGGTGAAACCGCGGGGGACTAGTAGTGTATAAGTTTATAGGCTAGTTTGATAATTCATAATAAAATATTTTCATTTAATTTCTTACAGTTTACTGAAATATTTTATTTGCTGCTAAGATGTATAATTGTTGTTTTTGTCATAAATAACTACAAAATATTTATTTAAACTTAAATATTTAAAAAAAATTACATAGGTACGTTTACATTCAACATAAAGATATTATGATATATTCTAAGATACTAAAAATAAAACAACATAAGATGTAGTTTTATGATCGCTTACTTAATGGCCGTGTCCTATAGCAAGTCTCTGTAGCAAGCAGTGGCTCCATATATTTTGTGGCATATTAGAAACTGGCGCTCACCTATGCTAAAATATGGAAGTTTGTGCCGTGAGCACGCTCCGTTAATTGTAAAATTTGGAGTTTGATAACTTTGCCTAAAAGTTTACATCGCTTGGGTAAATTTAGTGCGGTAAATAAAGTTTTGACAATAACTGGTCACTTCTGTATTATACTCTGAAAACTATGACCCCAATCACTTATTTATCTACTGAAATTGCGTGTTCTGTAACATAAGTATTAAATTTTTTTAGTAAATCGCGCGGCTTGATGATGAATTTTCGACGAAAATGTACCCTAATGTTAGTTTTCAATAGGTTTACTATGACTATTCATTGATTATAGACTATGATTGTAGATCTATACTTGGCACCGAGAATAATGAAAATAACGCAAAACAATAACAGAAGTGTTGAGTTGTTGTGACTTTTTGTAAAACTTTTACATTCCATTTTTTTACCGGTTCAACTTTTATTATATTGACTCTGAAAATTTATCGTGTTGATGGATATTTTTCGTAAATGGTAAATAGTAAATTATATTCTGAACTCTAAATTGTGTGCCATAAAAGTAACTTTTGCAGCTATATTGCGGGTACTTAAATAGGGTTGTTCAATGTTCATAGGCACAATCCTTTGTCCACGGTAAACGTCTAATTGTGCTCGTTATCGGTTCGACGATAAATGTTACTAGGGTAACGTAAATGAGTTCACGAGTAGTCTATACCTGCAAATGAGATGCCCTCCGGCCCCGTTACGCTATTCTGTTTCCATATATCCTTAGGGTCAGTTTCAATAACCATATATTTGCTTTTTGCTGGGATTGTCTGTCAGAGGGCAAAGTTCAATATTTAAAAGTAGATGTACTCCGCAGTTTTACTTGCGTTCACGGGACGCTATTCTAGCAATAGGTAATCATTTGGTATTGCTGCGTGAAAGTACAAACCCATAAATACATTTAAAATAAAACTAATGGCGTTCGATGCTGCTTAAAACTTCCAGATTATGTCATTATTATTGGAGCTGCTTTGTTATTTTATGTTTTGTCATGTCGGAATATTCTCACGGCTACCTTCGTCCGTAAGCTATTTAGAATATGTTCATTTGTTAGATCAATAAGCTGTCGTTGCGGCACATTGTGGCGACATCGATCAGTATAGTTTGCTTGCAAATTTGGCAGCTGCTGCCTACAATGGATTATGTCTAACCGATATATGTGAGGATTGGACAATGATTTGATTTATATAATAGAACCATATAATGGGATATGTTCTTGCTTTTAGAAACTATCACAGACTTACCTAAGCTTAAACTGATAATATATTAAATTATAAAAGGAAATAATAAACCCGACTGTATAATATAAAATTAAGTGAAAAGAGAAAAACATAATTTTTAACACACTTGCTCATAAAGTGATACTTATTGCATCGTTTGTAATATCATAATGCAGCTTATTACGCACTAGTGCTTTTTACTTTACATGACCACACAGTTTCATGATAGGTATAATCCCGATTACGTTAAGTTTGTACCTTACTGCAAGTAATAAGTGTGTCGACGAAACAGGTAAAAAGATTGACAGCGCATTGATGTCAAATAAAAAAATCCTGCGCGCCATATTTGTTAACGTTCTCATTGTGTGGTTGATGGTTATCAAAAAATCTATTTAAAAAAAATACAAGTCTGTTTGTTTCCTCGCAAGTGTGTTGAATAACGTCGTATGGCACGCGTGTGCATTGATCATTACACTCTCGGCTTTCTTATCGCTTAATATCGCCTCGTCTATAATGACCAACTTGCACACATGTATCGTAATGTACTAATATAGGTACACCTTTTTTATAAGGTTATGCAGGCAGTGACTTTCAGTGTAATGCTTAGGTGCAGCGCAGACGACGGACTTTTTGTGCAAAGGAGTCTGTGGCACACAAAAAGTCTGTGTAAAAATAAAGGGTTGTGCGCCGAATTTTTGGCGCGTCGTATGCGTTACTTCTAGAATTGTATAGGTTCATTATCACAGACTAAAAAGTTCGGCGCGGTGCGGTCTATCGTATGCGCTGCACCTTAAACGGAGCTTTTGGCTGTAAAATGGTTAAGGAAACGTCATATTGATTAAGAAAGACCTATTCAGTGATATATCAAAAGATATTGTACGCGAAATTTTCATTTTATATTTTTAAGATTTGTGAAAACAAAACCTAGCCTATAAACATCGCACGACTTATACCCGGTTTCTATACACAAAAACGAATCGTTTTGCTTATCAATGGTAGGTTTTTTTTGTTGCCAAACTGGGCATATATATCATTTCGTAAGCTATATTTTACCTGTGATAGCTACTTCCATATCGGAGGGTCTGCTATGCAAAGCTTTGAGGTCTTTGCTTCATTATTAGTAAAGATATATGAGTCTTAATTTTAACCGATAACGATCCGTAAATTATTGGAATCGGCGATTAGTCGAATCGATAGGCACCTCATTAATTAAAATCCACACGCCGTTAGGATTTTCGTGGATATAAATAATGATACACGTGAATTACATAACCGTGTCTTTGCTGACGCACAGCCGGGTAAAACAAAGAATAAGAAATTAACATGTTGACCCAGATTTTATGAGTAATCCCGGAAAGTTATAAGCTTCTGGGTGATTGGAAAAAATGGTTTCAGTGAGTACAATGTCGGGGCCTACTCGTAAATCTAAAAGATAGTTTATTGTGGTCCGCGGAAATGGAAAAAAAAAAGCAGTGCGCCCTATGGTGCGACTGAGTCACATCCATGAAAAAATGCCATATATCTCACGATGGTATGTATCCAAAATGCCTGTTAATAAATAAGCCACCTATTTTGTACTAAGTTTTAGAGACTGCTAGTACTGTTAAATGCTTCTTATCATAATAAACGGTTCAATCAGTAAAATATGCTATTTTGAAAAAAAAAAGATTTTGTTATAACATAAATCTTCGTTTTAAAAAGGCTACAAATCAAAGAAGCTATCTACTAATACAAGACTATCCACTAAGCATCGCACCATTGTCGCCCAGGTCAGGCGTCTCTCATTAAGGTCTTGTTCTAATGATGCACTCGCTTGTTAGCGTCGACTTGTCACGTCATAAAAAGCTCTATGCACACAAAAAAGAAAAAAAACGGTCAAGAGTAAGCTAGCAATCGCGCAATTAGTGTCCCGTTTCATCACTTACCCTTTTTCAAGAGAGATACCCATTTTAAGGATTTGTATGATACTTGACATTGACATTAATACTGTCAAATTGTCACTGGCACAAAAAGGTCTGACTACTTAATTGGAATTAATGGTTATATTACGCGAAAATTAAAAGGAGTACATACTAAATATGTTAAAATTTCAGCTTATTAATCTACTAGCTGTCCCCCGCGGTTTCATCCGCGTCCCCCGGATAAAAAGTAGCCTATGTCCTTCTCCATACCATAGGCTATCTGCATGCCAAGTTTCATGATGATCCATTATATTTTAAAAGATTCAAAATTTGTATGAAACAGTATTCGCGATACCGGGATCGGGCGGACCGAGGCGGGCGCGGGCGCGCGAATCGATCGACACCCCATTACGACATTGCACCCGTGCGAAGCCGGGGCGGGTCGCTAGTTATTAGTATAAATGTATTTCTTAGGTAACATTATACAAAGTTTTACCAAACTGTAATTTAAATGATTAGAAGGCTTTTTTCAGTGGTATGTACTAAATTTTTTAATCTTATGCGGTAATAAGAATCTAGCTAATCTAAGTTACTATTAATACACTATAATAACTATACATCCATTGCAAAGTTATTGTTTTTTCCAGAAATTTTAAGATTTGATCGCCTTAACAGAAGTAACCCCCCGAATTAAAGTGTCAAAGAACACTTGACGATATTTCATAACATGTTTTTCAATAATCGATGTCGATGAAAGTGCAATAGATAGGCTACTATAGCTTGATTGCAAATTCGTCAAAGAATCTCAAATATATACGAGATACAGGGAGCTAAATCCATAGAGACCGATCTATGCTAAAAACCATGTACCTCCCGTGCGTATGTATACATGTGCTCTCTGAAATTAACTATGTTATAATATAAATAAATGTGAAAAGGATATTTTAGAATAATATTTAGGATGGTTTCAGGTAGAATAATTGAAAATTGTTTTACAAAAAACTTAAACCGACTTCAAAGTACACTAAGAAGTAATCATATCCTGACCTGCTGACAATGGGGCCAAACAGGAAGTGTACCCTTCCAAACAAAAAATCTATTTTCCATATCAGTTAATAAGTGACGGAGTTATGAGGTAACAAACATACAAAAAATATACAACCGAATTGAGAACCTCCTTCTTTTTTTTTAAATAGCATAATAGATCTAATTGTAAAATGAATTTTATCTCGTCAGAAATCATCCAATACGATAATGGCCATTTTATAGCCGTAGCAAATATCTGACAACGCCCACAAACTGAATTAATTACTAAGAACTGGTAATAAATGAGAATTGAAGAAGTAGAATGCTATTAGGTTAATTCAGCAGAAATCCGCATTCGCTCCACAATGGGCCATTTAGCCAGCGGTGGATTTACAAAACATTGCCCTGTAAGCCGCCGCCCGAATAACGTTTATTAGGAAAAATGTGTATTTACCCGCACGACGCGCGTATCACATGCTTATTTAAAATACGCGTCATGATGATTAGCGTCGCGTACAATATTACGCAGATTTACGTCTCGTTCGCATAATGTGAGTGTATGAGAGAGATGCTGAGGTGGCCCGCACATTGAGTTAAAGATACCTAGTACCTAGGTTTTGTTTGTTTGTATTTCAAACAAATGACAAAAAACAACGAACGTTGAAAAACTAACAAGAGTTTTTTCAACGTTCGTGGTTTTTTGTCATAATAATCAGCATAATATAATAGAGAACACCGCCATTCTCTATTATATTATGCTGATTTAAATTCTAGCTTTGCTTCAACTAAACAAAAAACTATATATAAACAATTTTATTCGCTGATATATAAAATACCTTATATTAGTAGTATATGTAAGTATTATATCAGTTGTCTGGTTTCCATAGTACAAGCTCTTCTTAGTTTGGGATCAGATGACCATGTGTGAGGAATGTTCCAGGATATTTATTTATTTATTAATTTATTTATTATAGGTATGTATGGTAGCTAGGTAATTCCCGACGCGCGTGTGATATTTTTTTTCTATCAAGTTTTCAATATATTATTTGTTCGTTATTTTAAATAAGTACTAAATTTTATTTTTATTTTCTTCCCTTCTGGAACTAAGTCATTTAATTCTCCATCCTCACTTCTCGTCACCAATAAACTTGAATATTGTGGAATGTAGAGACACTCTACATAGGTCACATAGGCAAAACGAACATTTGGGTTTCAACCCAAAGCCTCTTAGTGTACCTAAAAGTGTTTTAAAATAATAAAAACGCTGGCCGTTTAACCGTTTGACAGACAAGTAAAGGCTTCGAAGATAAAATCCCTCTTTTTGCATTAGGGGCTAAAAAAGCACGATTGCTAACCTATTTCTCTTACAATATACGAAAATTAATTGTTCGAGATTTAAAAACACGAAACTTCATGCTCGTAAACTAACCAAAATATATTAATAAAGAAAAATACCTATGTATATTTGGCAACTATGTACCAAAAAAAGAAAGCCCAAGAGAGAAGCATTATTTTCAAATGTGAAGGAAAGTGGCTCTCAAGTGAAGCTGCGGAAACATGTCAGTATGTGGTGGACGACAGATTATAATATTGAAGAAGTTTTTATTACATAATAACGTCAAGGAAGATTTATCAAAATAACTAATTATTATAAATTGTCCATTAGGAAGAAAAATCTCAAGGCGAAGAACAGATGCGGCGCGCCACGCCATTGAGCTAATTAACAAATTAATATTGGTGTGTTTATCAATGTCTTTCTTTAAGCATTTCCGGCAAACATTTCATTATGGAATTTAATAATTCATTCGCACACTTTTGACAACTTCAAGGATTTTCGGAAATTCTCTAGTTTCAATTTATACTTGTCTCATTCATCACATTTAAAGTCCGGGGAAACAAAATTTATTCGATAGACGTAGGTAAGCAAAAAGCAATTAATTAATAAACTTCGAGAGAATTTAGTTAGATCGAGGTTTCCTATCAATTCGTCTCGCTTGTGACGCCAGATTTTATACTTTGTCTGTTAATTTTCTAACTTTCCGCAACAGCTAAAGTTAGCGGTATCTTATGATCTGGTTATCGCCTATTTTGTATCAATATGTCTTAAAAGTGCTTTATTTGGCGGAAATTAAGTTTAAATTTTATTTTCAACTGATTAGCTTACAAGCTGCCATAGTTACCATTATTGACCCGACGATCATGAAATCTTTGCCTATTTCCACAAATAAAAAATATTATATGTACGGCTATTTATAGCCTGTATAAATTTATTCTACACAATAAATAAGCAATGCTTTTACGCGTGATAATTTTTCGCCCACACAGTTTGTGGTGTGCCCGGCATAAAATATTAACTTTGAAAATAAACGAGCTTTCAATTTGAATATTGTCAATAGAGCCAATACGTAAATCCACTGAACATTAAAAATATACATAGTATATTTTATAATGGATTTGTTTAGCAGATGTCCACACTCGGGTTTTGTCAGCGAGCCCTCTATGACTCGCTCAGTAATTTGGTAGTCAAACTTGCAGTAAGTATACCATAAAATAATGTAATACTGATAAATAAAATAAAATATATAACGCCGCGGTAAACTATATAGTGGGATGAGCTGGACTCTAAACAAGAACAATAAACGCCGAAAAATTATATAAAACACAAATTATAGATGATGTCAGGAGTTTAATGTGATAATAATGAAACTTTTATACTCAGTAGGTCTAGAATAGTCTAGCTAGATCAGTAGTTCCTAAAGTTGATTGGACCGCGACTCATCTAACAAATAGTTCCGATTTCGGGATTCACCTCTTGGTTTTCATGAAGGAAAATGAGGCATAACTTGTAGGATTTGATTTTTAGGGCACACTCAGTATGCGCTCCTGACCCATAGTTTGGGTACTACTGGTCTAGAAATATAAAATAAACTTTCTGCAAACACTTTCGCTGACAGAAAGTGGTGCTTGTCTAGGTCAGCCACACCAAATTGATATAATATTAGGCTTGGTTGATAAAATTAATTTCACCTCTATAAAACTCAATCAATTATAATTAATGTTACCATTAGTGTAAAAGACCTTTAAGATTGGGTTTAATTATCCGCCCCATATGTATTGATAAGGGCAATAAAACTTGTCTCTTGGGAAACTCGTAGTACATTTATCAGCTTTATGTATACTGTATAAATATTATCAGGTATTATCTGCCAAACAGTTATTCGTGCAGTTCTTATGAGGTCATATTTATAAAGGCTACTTCAAAAACATAAACAATAAAAAAAAAAAAAATATAATAAAATTATTTGGAATTTACTCAAATACTTGTTTTCCTTTTGTTTTTTTTTATTTAAAAATATGAAAGATTACTGATATTCTAATTTATGTAATCTAAGTATACCGTTTTCATATTCCTGAAGTCTCTGCCAGCAGAATGCAGTCCTCGGGAAAAATACTTTTTGCGCTGTAGAAACCCGACAACTTAATTAAAATGCAAAAGGCATTCTTGTGCTGCACTCTCAGGGCACTACAAGATTTCTTTGAATATTTTTTCCACAACTGACTTGTATATAGGCTTGGCTTTGATTGGCTTCGAGCACAATACTTTGCGGGAAATTATATTACACGTACTGGCAGGGCCTTGCGCTTCCTATCCATGTACCTACCCATCATCAGTGAGACTCTTTGAGAGACTGATATTGGATGTTAAAACTTTACACTTACTTTACCAGTTCTGAAAACGAGCAATTCTATTTTGTTGGTGTTGTATAGTTCTTTCGAATTAAAGTAACATTCAAAATTCACAATAATTTAAGCCATGTTTCGAGGAGCTTAGGAATATAATGTCCTTTGCTATAAGTTGCCAACATAATAACCGACACTGAAACTCCTCAGTTTCACGATAATATTATTTACAGTATAGGTTAAATAGTTCCGGGGAAGAGAGTCCACCAACCAGTCTGTAGTTTATGGTCTGTAGTTTATGGTCTCTAGAGAATGCGTCACACCACATATTAATTTCATTTTCATTCCGGAATTTAACCAAGTGCATAACAACTTGCCTCAGGTAATATTGTAATTTGCGTGATCGAATGCGTGGCTGAGGTCGAGAGACCAAGCATATAATTATAGGGTAAATGGTTTCTCTATTAACATAATTAATAGTACACGGCATACTTAAAACGCAGGGACTCAGCATCTCAATGACCTGATTGAGTAACAAACATGTACAGAATCTTACATAAAAACTTTCGCTTTTATTATAAATATAGAAGGGATCCAAACAAATGGGCCCGGAGGGAAAGTATATTGAAGATAGCATATTTCACTCAATACAACCATCATGGTCTTTTTATATACATTTAGTTTTTGTTGGTTTTCTGGTTGGAATATTTGTAAAATTGAATTGAGGCAGATTTTAAAGTTCTACCAATGTCGAGGATAAGAGTGAAGACATTTATAATGTTTTTAGTAAGATAATTCTTATCATTAATTTATAACCATAACCCCAGCTCAGAATTCCAAATCAAACTTTTGCGCCACAAACAACAGCTATACATAAAAAAAGAGACAAAAGAAACATCTTTCGAGAGACAAATTAAACGTAATGTCTTCTTGACAAATTTTGTTGTTGAAAGTTCTCGCCTTATCGGTATGGCTTTATCCACGAACCAGGTTGCCTTTAGTAAAGTATTTTTATAATTACCTACCATCGCTCTTTGTGCAGAGTTCGTTGATACCTTACCGTCTCGTGAACTTATATGCTATGAAATAATAAATATCACATATATTGTATTAAGGAGACTCCAGTTCACTTACCGCGGGAAGTCTTATAACTAAAAAACTAATTTTGGTCTATGAAAAATTCTATATTATTATAGATTTATCGAGATTTTATATTTTATAGTTTCTTTGATATAGAAATGAAATAATATCTCAATTTAACGAGATTTAGAGAGCAGAAAACATATATAAACTTAGCTTTTTAACTTCCTTATTTATTTATTTTAAATTAATTAGCATAAAACTGAAAAAAAAAAACGTATATAAAAAGTAAAACTTATATTGCAATGCCTCGCTTAACTGCCTTCCCCTCACCTATTCACTCCACATCAACATGACCAAAGGTAAAAGAAAGAGTAGGGTTAACAACGGAAGCACGTCCTCTCACTCAAAGTGCACCTCTCAAATATTCGAGGTCTGCACTCCAATCTCGAGCTCGACGCTGTCCATCACCACCTTGAGACGGACAAGCCTAACCTACTCTTTCTCACGGAGACGCAAATCAGATGTCCTTCATTATAAAATATTAACTAACTAATTAAATAAAAACTACGGAAAACCAGTTAACTTCAGTAAATGTGACCTTCATGAGCGCCCGAGAGTTTCAGGGGCCTAAATTGAATAAACTTTGACTTTGATATCCAATCTCAATAATTCAATGTCCTTTAATAATTATTATTAAAGTTCAAAGTTCAAAGTCTTTATTTGTATAATGCGGTAGGTACATTGTTGGTTGGTTAAAAAAATATTATTATTATAATAGTAGGTATCACACATTAAACCAAATTTGGCATACAAATTTCAATACAAAAATATAAAATTAATCATGTCATCATAGTTGAAAAATTCATTATTAAACATATTATTACTACACATACACCATACTATTACACAGTCAAAATCAAAAATTAATGAAGAACACAACAATTTGTATATGTCAAGAACTTAGCCCTTAAAAATAAGTAGGTACATTCAGGTCAATAGATTATACAATTTCCATCACATAAATTACTTAAAAATTCAATATTCATTACATTTATTAGTTAAAATTTATAGTCTACTCTTATGCGATATCAGTTCATTGATGTCATAAAAACATTTTTCTTTAAGCCATGACTTCAAAAGTAATTTAAATTTATTTATTTGCAAGTCTTTAATAGATGCTGGCAGTGCATTATATATTTTAATACACATAGCATAACTATTATTTTGAAATAGGGCAGTCCGTGGAGCACATTCAAGTACTAACCTATCTCCATCCCTGGAATTTTTAGGATACACATCTTTGGCTCTTATAAATATATTTGAGTGTGTTTTAACAAACACGCCTATTTCAAAAATATATATGCAAGGCAAGGTTAATATCCCGAGACTCTTAAATAGTGGTTTGCACGACTCATAAGGAGGTATGCCAATAATAGCACGAACACACTTCTTTTGGCACACAAATGCTCTCTTAAAATCTGTTGAGTTTCCCCAAAGTAATATACCATATCGAAGCACAGACGCCACGTAACCGTGATATGCTAACAGTACCGTTTGTAATGACGCAGTTTTACGTAATTGTCTCAAGGCGTATACAAATTTATTTATCTTTCCGCAAACCTGTCCAATCTGAGTTTTCCAATTGCAGTGATTGTCGACTGTTAAGCCTAAAAATTTTATACTTTCCACCTCATTTATAACAATATCATTATGATATATTTTTAAGGCTTTAGCTTTTATGCCTTGGTTTCTAAACTGTATAAAATTAGTTTTGCTAAGGTTCACTTTTAGATTATTTTTCCTAAGCCATTCTATGACGGATTCTATGGTTTCCTTTATTTTTAGTTCATGATTATTTAAAACTTTATTTGATTTTATAACAATAGAAATATCATCCGCAAATAGCGTACATTGATGTTGTGTGATATCAGGAAGGTCATTTATGTAAAGAATAAAAAGGAGTGGTCCCAAAACACTACCTTGTGGGACTCCGTGACTGTTAACTAGGAAACTAGATCTGTCGTAAGTGAGCGTTAAGTCTTTGCTCAGAGAAGCGATTTCGACACATTGCTTTCTGTTATTTAAATAAGTTTCTATTAAGCTTAATGCAGGTCCTCTTATACCATAATTGTCTAGCTTTTTAAGTAATAAGTTGTGCGAAACAAAATCGAACGCTTTAGACATGTCAAAAAATATAGCAACAGTTTGTTTTCTCGTGTCCAAACCATTAATAACATTATTAATAAGATTGAATGCCGCAAGTGACGTCGATTTACCTTTCTGGAATCCATTTTGCTCTTTCTTAATTAGATTAAATTTATTCACAAAACATATTATTCGTTTATATATTGCCCTTTCAAATATTTTTGACATAATTGGTATTAAGGTAATTGGCCTATAGTTTCCTAGTTCAGAACGTTCGCCATTCTTGTACAAAGGCTTAATTATTGATATTTTCAGACCATCCGGAAATATCCCGTGTTCAAAAGAAATATTAATTAAATATGTAAATATCGGTGCAAGTAAATCGACACAAGATTTTAGAACTTTTGTTGCTATACTATCGTAGCCCACTGAATTTGTGTTGTTTAGTGAAAGTATAATATTTTTTGTCTCAGCAACATCACAAGGCTCCAGATAAATACTCGAACTGGCAACATTCTTATTTGTATTGTGATGATATGTGCTACACTTATCTGTAATTTCAATTAAATATTGGTTAAATTCATTTGCGATATCCCTTGGTTTCGAAATTTCTTTGTTGTCTATAATTATTTTCTCAATGAAGTTCTTACTAGTTTCTTCAGTGTCTTGATTAATGATTTGCCACGCAGCTTTACACTTATTCTTTGAGTTATTAACATGTCTATGGTTAACTATTTTCTGTGATAACTCTACACATTTTCTGAGGACTTTCGAGTATGTTTTATATTTGCACATATTTTCGTTTGTTTTATGTCTATAAGAATAAATACGTAGCTGTCTTTTTGTTTTACAAGCACGTCTTAATCCTTTAGTTATCCATTTATTTCTTCTATTACCATTAGACAGTTTACATTTGATTTTAGGAAAGCATAGGTTATAAAATAAACAGAAGTCTTCGTGGAACATGTGAAATGCTTTGTTCACATTTCTTTCATTGTACATGTCACGAAAACTTATATTTTTTAGACAATCAATAAATTTTTTGAGATTTTCAGGGCTATAATCTATTTTATAAATGTTTTTTATTAATGTTGTACAAGTTTTTTTTTCCAATGGTATATTAAGCATTTGAGCTGTTTCATGATCAGATAGCCCGAGTTTAAGTATTTCACCGTGAGCTCGTTTGATATTACTTGCTATATTATCAATACATGACCTTTGTCTTGTTGGTTCACGAATGTGCAATGTTAAATTATAATTGCTTGAAATATCAATAAAATTCTGAGTATCTTTATCTAATTTCAAGGTATTTATGTTGAAATCACCGACTAATATTATTTTATTTCCTTTAAAGGACATCTTATGCAGTAAAGTGTCAAGATATTCAAAAAATATATTTACATTTGACTGAGGTGTTCGATAGATGCATATTATAGTTATGTTATGATTTAATAACTCAATACCACAGCATTCAAAAGTCCCGCGACATGAATATTCCTTTATATAATCCATTTTCCTATAATTCATACCCACTTTAGTAAATATACATACCCCACCTCGTGATTTATCTCTGGAAAAACTAGAAGCTAGCTTATAGTTATTCAAAATTAGATTCCTCTCATCACCTACTTTAATAAATGTCTCGCTAAGGCAAATAATGTCAGGCTTTTTGTGAATGTCATTGAGATCGCATAAAGTTAACTCCAATATATCCCTTTTAGACAAAAAACCACATATATTTTGATGCAAAATATGTAATAATAATTTATTGTGAAACTTTTCCGTCAGAGGTACGAAAAAATGATTTTTCATTACATGGCTGTCGGTTCGGTTTTATCACAGTGAAATAAAAAGGTATAGTGCCTTTTTTAGGCTTTGGTGTATTTTGTGCAAGAGTAGTTGATAAAGGCACATTTTGGTCCTTTTTTAAAACCGTTAATCTTTTAAAATAATAGGGTATGGTTCCTTTTTTCATGCCTTGTGTACACTTTATATTTCGATTTGTATTGTTGGCTGATCTTATTTGTGTATTTTTATTATGTTTATTGAATGTCAAATATTTTATATTATAATCCAGTTGATCTATAGCTAAATTTACGATCTGACTTATATGTAAACACTGTTTTTTTAAATTTTTGTTATTAGAGTCTATATCCAAAAAGGTAACATTAGGAAAATTCTTACATATTACTTTTAACATATTGTTTACCATTATTTTGTTTAGAAACCTGTTTTCACAAACACTCAAAACAAAGATCTTATATTTTTTTAAGGATTTAAGTGTAGTGCTCAGTTCCAGCATAATTTTTGTAGGATTACTGTCATGTTCTCCAACAGATAGAATAACCCTATCGTTTTCATCAATATTGTACAAGTTACATGATTTAAGTATTTCCTCCGAATCAGCATCAGGTTTTATAAATGAAGTTATTTTGTATTGTTCGTACTTACTATCGCATCTCATTTTTGTTAAATTTGTTGAGATACCCTTGCATTGTTGTCCACCAAAGATGTATACCTGCCTTGCTTTCGTTTTTGTATTTGTATTGTTGTATTTGATTTCCATCATGTTAGGCATCTCAACTTGGGAAGTTGTGGGTTGGGCTGGTAATGGTTCTGATTTTTGGTCTAGAGGTTTGGTTGGCGATAATGGAGCTTTCCGTAGAATTTCTGAACCATCTTCATTGTCTAAAGCTGCGAATCGCGAGCTTTCCAAGAGAAGTTGACGTGATTTTTTCCTATTTGATAGGACCTGGCTCCTTAATGTACGAGAAGGGCTCTTGCATACTTCTTTAAGCGTATTAATTTCTTGTTGTTGCTTCTCGATAATATTTTTTAGTTGATTATTTTCTAATATAAGATTATCAATTTCATTGTTCGCTGTTTCAAGTTTATTTTGCAACGTATCAATTTTATCCCGCATACTACCGATTTGATCTATCTCCGGTCCCGTAGATAAATCCAAACTCATGTGAAGATCAGAATCAGTGGAGTCCAGTGATTTCAGTATAGGTACATACCTGCTACAAATAAAAGGTTTTTTTCACAAAGATATCAAGACTCTCATTAGTGAGAATATAACGTAAGAAAGATAATATTTATGTCAAATTTACTCTGATTTTATTTATTTTTTATAATTTTATTATAAAACAAAATATATCATACATAGGGGTTTATTATAATATCAATAAATAATACGATAATAATAAATGGAATAACTTAATTCGACATTCGTCCCCACACACACACATTGACATGCAGTAGGTAGTATACAGTATACATATACCCCCTTGTTAATAAACAAGGTGTAAGTCAGTCTCGTCGTAACAAGCCCTTTTTGTTTATATGACATTAGAAAGTGACGGATATATTTAAAACCTAGGTATTACTGTACTTGACTTATACCTAAGGGGATACAGTATACATAGACCGCACTCATCTCCGTATACACTGGAATCTATTATTTATTCTGTGCTGGCTGCTGTGACCAACAGGCTGTGATTAACAGGTTGCCAATCCAGAGTATAAAGAGACAGTGGGCTATAAATAATAATTTAACACGTAGATAGTCCTAAAAATAAAAATAAAGAAGGTGGACATAATAATAAATCAATGGGGCGACGGTACTCACCTGAAATACCTACAGATAGCAAAAATTTCAAAGATTCGATACAAGGTGTTGTAAATTTTCTTTTTATGATAATGGGAGTAATATTTTGTATAATTTCGTAATCGAGGTTGTTCATTAAACGAGTTACGCGTACATGTTTTGTATATTGTTGAATGAAAATTATAATATTTTTATGGGAAATATGGGAATGGTTTTTCGACCATAGATCCGATGCTAAAAAAAGTCTTTTGTGCTCGTGTTATGCAAAATAAAATGGTCGGAAATATTTTTAAAGGCATTTCTTTGTTCTTTATGGTATATATCTATTACTAAAATTGCTATACGTGTGTTTTGTTCAGACATCAGAAATTGTAATACTTGGGTGACAAAAGGGCTTTTTTTCTCAATCCCTAAATTATTGATGATAATTATATTAGTAAAATTATATGTTACCTCTTAACGCCTCTACGACACAACCAATCGTGATGAAATTTGTCACACGGGTAGATAATAACCTGGCATAACAATAGGATATTTTTATCCCAACAAAACGCTAGATCCCTTGGGAACAAGGGTGAAACCGCGGGTTGAAAAATAGTCTGTAATATTGCTGATGATGTGCATAATTAAATAAGAGATTTTTTGGTCAAACTGCAAATCGGCTGCAATATTATCTCCGCATTCATTGAGCTATTATTACTACGAGCTATTATCACATTCACGCTGTTAAGAGTTTATCACAACACTAGCTGGACTCTCGCATCAGCATGTCCCGTCACTAAAGGACTATTAAGAGTTTTGACAGATCGAAACAAGATGGTTTCCCGTTTTGTTAAGATTCTTTAATATTATTTTAGGGCTTGTTTGATGTAAATAAGCTCTAGCACTACGAATAGAGAAGCTCTCATAAGCAAAGGTTATGCCCCACTTTTTTAGTGTCAGTTAATTCAGTTCTCTTTAGCGCTGAAACAAAAATTAGTCGTCTAAGCCACGTCTAAGCAGACAGTAGAAACACGTAGCACTATCAGAACGCTCCGTGATTTTCACGGCGCTTACGCGTTTCGATCATCGTTCTACAACAACAAGTGTGGCGTCTTCTCTATACGTAGTAATAATAGCTCAAAGATCACATTACAGAATGCCGTAGGCAAATAAAGTTCCTGCATGTGATTTAGGTTGCCAAAGCTCATCGGGAGAAGGAAAAAGTTGGTAATGCGTGAGTAATGCCCCGGCTGTTGCATGCGTCCATAGGATACGGTAACCGCACTACAAAGCGGACCGTATATTTATTTGCCGAATTTTTAACATAAAAAACATTCATATCAAATCAAGAATTATACGGCAAAAAATAGACGTAGGAAAATATATAAATGGTAACTTCTAAGTTCACAGTCATGGTTTATTATATATGTAAAGAGTATGTATACTCTTTAGCTTTATTTTTTATTATTTGAATTTAGCCGCGTTATCAGTCATCTGTCAAAACGTCAAAGGCCAATATGGAGAAAATCGATATTGTTGAAAGAAGTGAAAATAATTTTGGTTTCTATAAAAAACTGTACTACTGAAGGAATTGTATATGAAGGAATAAACTTTAAATGTCGTTTCTTCGTTTACAGGTATGATTTAATGTTTAATTGTGTAATTAGTGATAAGTTTGATTGTTAAGATAATACATACTTAAATAAATCTTCGTTTACAGAAGCAACACATTATCGTTTATATTCCTTACATATAAGTAGAGAATAACATATCTTATAAAACGACATTTTTGTTTATCAAATCAATAAAAAATGGAGAAACTTCTATTTGAATTTACATTATTGCCTGGAAGGGATGGAAAATCGAATGTTTTATCCATAACCTCAATAACTACATGTGATGACAAAAAATATGCTATACCAGATGAGTTACAAGCAGCAGATAATCATAAAGAAATAATGAAAACAGCTGCTTATATTAAGGTAAAAAATAGTATTAAAAAAAGATACCAGATTAGAAAAGTTTGGTTTACTATGACGGATGAACTTGAAATAATATACATAGATAAAGATGGTAACTTACAATTTGGAGAACAATTTCTAGAAGAAATTAATCAAGAAAACCGTGCAGCTATTTATCAAACAGAAACAACTACTCTGGAAAAATTATTCGAAAAGTTAGTAGAAAATACTCAAGCAAATAAACAGCAGAATTTAAAAAATATTGCGGAGAAATTTGTGATTGAGAAATTTACTAGCAAAAACTCTAATGCAAACCAGTGGATTGATATTTTTGAAAAAGAATGTGTACGCTTTGATGTGACAACAGATGAAAAGAAAATTGAAATACTCCGATTGTTTATGGATAAGAGTTGTGCAGACTGGTTCAGTTCAATGATAATAAAATTAACCATGAATTCTGAATGGTTAACATGGAAAAACAAATTCTGTGAATCATTTGCAAATAAGGGATGGAACCCAGTCACATATGCATTATTATTTAAATATAAAGATGGTTCATTATTAGATTATGCTATGAGAAAAGAAAAACTTTTATTGGATATGAGGAGAACAATTGACACAGGTACTTTGGTGGATCTTATTGCAGCCGGCCTTCCAGAATTCATTATTAATAAGATTGATCGAGAAGGATTAAGAGATACAGTAGATTTATTCAATGAAGTAAGCAAATATGAACACATGGTAAATAAAAAAAGTATTTCAGCTAAGAAAAAATATGGAAATCAAAGAATTTATGAAAATAAAAATCCATGTAAGATTTGTGAAAAATTTAATAAAGGCACTCGGTATCATTCTGAAACTACATGTTGGTTTAGAACAAGGGAGGATGATACAGTAAAGGAAAATAAAAATACTGTCAAACATGTAAATAATTCAGTAATAGAAGCAGAGTTAAATGAAACTGATCAAAAAAACGAATAGTAACACCATTAATAAAAGTCAAACTATTGCTAAATGATAAATTACAAATACATGGAGTTTATGATTCGGGTTCAAATGTTTCTCTGATTAATTCAAAATTATTGAAACTAAAAGGAAAAGGAAAACATTTGAATGAAGAAGATTTAGTAACGATTAATGGTGTTAAAAAGACAAATGGTTTGACTACATTGAAAATAAAAATCTTTGAGCTGGAAAGAAATGTTGATGTATACATAATTGAAGAACAATACTTCAAATATGAATTTTTAATTGGATTAGATTTAATAAAAAAGTTTAAACTAATACAAAATGAAGACTTGGAAATAAAACAGAAACGGTGCATGAAAAATGATAATATAAATAAAGTAGAAGAAATTTCTAAAACAATAAAAAAAAGTAGCACTGAATCTGATATTATAGAAAATAATAATAACTCTATAAAAGAATATAAAATAAATTTTAATGAACATGTAAAGCAAGAAGATTTTGAATTAAAAATAAATCATTTGAATGAGTACCAAAAATCTAAAATACATAAATTGATTTGCAATTATAAATCTATTTTTGCAAAAGATAAATATGATATTGGCACTGTTAATGAATATGAAGCGAGAATAGACCTATTAATGGACAAATATTGTAGTAAGAGGCCTTACAGATGTACTATGGAAGATAAAATAGAAATTGAAAAACAAATAGGCAAATTATTGGATAATAAGCTTATAGAAGAATCTTACAGTCCTTTTGCTGCACCTGTTACATTGGCATTTAAAAAAGAGGAGAATAAAAGATCTAGGTTGTGTATAGACTTCAGACAATTGAATAAAATAGTTGTACCTTAAGCTCAACCATTTCCTCTAATTGAAGATCTAATGATAAAGACTAGAGATTGCAATTTTTTTACAACGCTAGACATTAACTCAGCGTTTTGGTCTATACCGTTACGAATTGAAGATAGAAAGAAGACGGGATTTGTAACACAAGAAGGGCATTTCCAATGGACCTGCCTACCATTTGGATTAAAAACCGCATCAGCGATTTTTCAAAGGATATTAAGCAATATATTAAGAAAGTATAAACTTACTGATTTTGCAGTTAATTATATTGATGATATTCTTTTATTCTCAAGAACTTTTGATGAGCACATCAATCATCTAACACAATTGCTAGAAGCAATCAAAACGGAAGGTTTTAGACTAAAATTTACCAAATGCACATTTGCATCAGACTCGGTCAAATATCTAGGTCATATAATACAAAATAATTCTATTAAACCAGTAAAAGATAATTTGATTTCGGTAAAGAATTTTCCTATTCCAAAAACACAGAAGAATGTAAGACAGTTTCTAGGAAAAATTAACTTTTATCATGAGTACATACCAAGGAGTGCAATAATACTAGATCCATTGCATAATTTACTCAGAAAAAATCAAAAATTCATTTGGTCTGATAAATGTCAAGAAGCATTTGAGATGATAAAAAGCTTACTATGCTCACAACCAGTTTTAGAAATATTTGATCAAAATTTACCAATCAAAATCTATACTGATGCCTCTTTGGAAGGTGTTGGAGCTATTTTGAAACAGAGACAGCCTGATGGTAGAGAAAAACCAGTAGCATACTTTTCAAAAAAACTAAATGCAGCCCAAAAGAAAAAAAATGCTATATACTTAGAATGTTTAGCTATCAAGGAAGCGGTGAGATATTGGCAATATTGGTTGATAGGTAAATCATTCACTGTTTATTCAGATCATAAACCACTAGAGAACATGAATCTGAAATCGAGAACCGACGAAGAACTGGGTGACTTAACATATTATCTATCACAATATGATTTTCAAATAAAATATTCTCCAGGAAAACAAAATTTGGAAGCAGACTGTCTTAGTAGGAATCCAGTATTAGAATCGAATGATAACACTGATGAAATATTAAAAGTTGTTAACCTGGTTAAACTTGAAGATATTTTAATAGATCAAAAAGAAAATGAAGAAATACAAAACAATAAAAACAAATTGATTGAAAAACACAGTATATACTTAAAAAGGATCAAGAAAAAAGAAAAAGTAATTATATCTGAACAATTTAGCATTAAACTTTTAAAAAACATACATGAAAACTTATGCCATATTGGAATTGGACAAATGCAAAAAACAGTTAGTCCACACTATGCAGCCAAAAACTTGATGAAAAACATTAAAAATATTTGTAAAAACTGTGAAATTTGTATTAAAAATAAATCTAGAGGACAAGATAAATTTGGTTTCATGTCTTATCTAGGACCGGCAACAAAGCCTTTTGAAATAATCTCAATAGATACAATTGGTGGTTTTGGTGGTTCAAGATCAACGAAAAAATACCTACATCTCTTAGTAGATCACTTTACTAGGTATGCATTTATTTTAACTTCGAGAACTCAGAATGCAAATGATTTTGTAAAACTAATCATGAATATAATTGATGCAGAGGATATTGGTATACTTCTCACCGACCAATACCCAGGAATAAATTCAATAGAGTTCAAGAATTTTTTAAAGGACAAGGGGATACCAATAGTCTTTACAGCAGTAAATGCACCATTCTCAAATGGCTTAAATGAAAGACTTAATCAAACATTAGTGAACAAAATCAGATGTAAAATAAATGAAAAAGGTAAGAAGAGAGCATGGACAACAATAGCACAAGAATGTGTGAATAAATATAATAATACTAGTCACTCGGTCACTGGTTTTACACCAAGTTATCTTTTATATGGCACCGATGACAGTATCTTACCAAACGAATTAAAGCAAGGGAAATCCAAAAGTGATTGGATTAGAGACAAGAAAACAGCACTTGAAAATACAGTGAAATCACATAATTACAACAAGATATTATTTGACAAAAATCGAAAATATTGTGAATTGAATGAAGGAGATATGGTGTACGTCGAAAATGGAAACAAACTTAATAGGAAAAAATTAGATGAACTAAAAATTGGACCATATGAGATTGTTGAGAAAATATCAGACTCAATATATAGAATTGATACAGGTCACAAAAAAACAGAATCAAACCTTTTTCATATTACAAAACTAATTCCAGTCTCTATATTAGAAGGAGAAACTGGGGAAGAGGAATTTTGAATGAAAATTTGTATGGAAATTTTCATCCCTAAGGGGGGGAGATGTAAAGAGTATGTATACTCTTTAGCTTTATTTTTTATTATTTGAATTTAGCCGCGTTATCAGTCATCTGTCAAAACGTCAAAGGCCAATATGGAGAAAATCGATATTGTTGAAAGAAGTGAAAATAATTTTGGTTTCTATAAAAAACTGTACTACTGAAGGAATTGTATATGAAGGAATAAACTTTAAATGTCGTTTCTTCGTTTACAGGTATGATTTAATGTTTAATTGTGTAATTAGTGATAAGTTTGATTGTTAAGATAATACATACTTAAATAAATCTTCGTTTACAGAAGCAACACATTATCGTTTATATTCCTTACATATAAGTAGAGAATAACATATCTTATATATATATTAGGAGCTACTAGATAAAAATACCATGCCATACCAACTGCAGCTATTAACATTTCCGTCTCATACGTAAAGTAATGTTCAATTAACTTCACCCAATTGTGTTACACAACAGTTTTCTTATCTTAACTCTAATTAGAGAGCACAAATAATCACAAAATCTCTTCCCACTTCCCGTCGTTGAAACAAGAGAAACAATATATGCAATTATATATTCCGGGAACGCGGGGCAATTAACATGGAAATTCTCGTTAGCGTTTCGCAAAGGGGAACTTTTGATGTTAAGGAAGTGGGAAAAAAAATTCAAGTGCGGCTCCCGGCCTCATTAACAGGCTTTTAATACTACTGAGATGCTTTCGGCCAATGGCTCCCAAAGTATTTTAAACTGGTTGCATTTTTTTAAACACGCTTGTGATTCATTCGGTTAACTTTATTTGGCTAATATTGTTGCAGTGTGAGTTCCGTTTTATTTTGAGGTGGCTGTAGGATTTTAATAATAAAATTCTATTAAGATTTTGAATTGATTTACGTGTCATTGGCGCTGCTAGCGCAAATTGAATCAATCGTCACTCACACCTGTGCCTGTCGATATGCCAAATGTCAGACGGAGACGAGACTCTCAGACGATTCACTAATAGCAGAACAATTTAGATATACCGTGAGTACGAGTAGAACTGAGACTTCAATATTAGATAGAAGCAACATTATTGCTTATTTATAAATAAATATCCTTGGACATTCCTTACACACGGTCATCTGATCCCAAACTGAGCAGAGCTTGTACTATGTAAACCAGATAACTGATATAATACATATACTACTTTTTTTGTTTGTAAATACATACTTAATATACATAATTACACCCAGACTCAGGACATACAGACATGTTCATGCACACAAATGCATGTCCTATGTGGGAATCGAACCCACGACCAGCGGTGCGATAGGTGGATTATTATTATTAGATTTATGCCATCACAAAGCTTCTAACGGTTTGAAAATTATGGTTAATTTTTAAAATAAGGTTCTATTTCGATTTCGGATGTTCATTTTGTTGAGTGCTGATAATTGTTGTGGAACGAAAACATTCAATTTTTTATTGACGAATCGAAAAATAACTGTTGATTTATGGTCACATATACCTACAGTAAAACGTGAAGTGATTTTTTATTTACATATCGACATTGCACCCTTTATGCATTAGCTGTTCAATTTCTCATTATCTAACCCATTACCTATAAGCAGGCAGACAGTTCACCTCTTCTTGACGATAAGAAGACATTTGTAATACCAGTAAGTATTATCGGGAAACTGTAACTCCGGATAACTTTGTCAAGATGTATTGCTAAGGTAATTAAAGTACATATTTACGTGAAATCTGAATAAACAATGTTAAGATCTACACGAGCAGAAAAAGTGTAAAATTAACAAGGATAGAAATTTAACGATGTCAGAGTTGCTGTATACTGTCCCAGTCGTTTTAATTAAATGCAAATTTGTAACTATTCATCCGTAACAACTACTAGCCTAATTGGATAAGTTACATAGTTGATTCGAATACAATTTGAAACAATTCATTTATGAATATATGTAATCTTTATAATAGATACTGTTGATTTTATATTATTCTATCGTTTATAATATTGTTAAGGAGCCTGAAGCAATGATTTTATTTTATTTTTATTTCATAGCTAAATTTAAACACAGAGCCAATAATAATTAATAAAAATTATACAGAGCAAAACATGACATGAAGATTTATAAAGTATAAATAAACATTAAAAAAAGTATAGATTAGTAAGTTACGTTCGTTTGGTTTTGTGAGATGTGTTGGTGCGTGTAATGTATGAATGTGTATGTATATACACAATATATGGATATGCACATTATGTACGTATGTATGTGTGAGTGGATGCTCGGTGCCATTGTGTACGATGAAGATGCGCGTGTGTGTAAGTATCATACCTATAGCACGGCCTATAGTTTTAATGACTTTTGTATAATTTTTGACATAAAAGTATGTTTTGTGCGAGCGTCAATATCGCTATATTTCATAATGTACAGATTGGTAACACGTGATACAAATTCATTAGAACGTAATTAGTACGGCTTTGAGGAACACAAAAAACTTTGTTTTCAGATAGACGTGAGCTACGCTTAGGGATACTTAAAGAGAATTTTGATGTCAGTGAAGGACAATCGAGACGAGAAACCACATCGTGAAGAAAGCTTAAATCGAGAATTTCACTTCTGACTGAAAGGTTGTGAATTTTATAATGAGTAAAAACGTCTTCGTAACTAAAAAAAAAACTTTTTTGATATAAAATTTAAGTGTTTGACATGACATGAAATGAAATGAAATAATTTATTCATTCAAATAGGCGTTCACAGGCACTTATGAATAGTCAAACTCTAATACTCTAATGCACGGTTCGGAAGGTTGCTTTTGCTAAGAAGAGCCGGCAATAAACTCAGCAATTACCATGCAATTACTCTTTTCAAAATCAAACTTAAATTTATTACATCAGATGTTTCCTGCAGAGCGAGCGCTACACCCAAGCATTTTTATCATTTAAATATTCGGTAATATTGTAGTAAGCCTTCTGTACTAAAGCGGCCTTAATACATGCCTTAAACTTATGTGACGGTAAATCTAAAATTTTATTAGGGATCTTATTATAAAATTGTATACTCATTCCTAAAAATGAACCTTGCACTTTTTGGAGTCTATAAGCAGTTACAAGTTTATGCTTATTTCTAGTATTAGCTTAGTAAAAAAAGTGACGTGCACTCTGCACGTGTCGTCACTTTTTTTACAAAAATATTAATATTCTTATGTACAAATAATATATTTGCATAAATATACTGCGATGCTACTGTGAGAGATAAAGAGAATTCTTTCTAATTTTTCTTTGATTTGTACCTGGTATATTGAGGTTTCCAGGAAATACTCCCAAATTCTAGGATCTTGGCACATAAGCGAAGTAAATCATTTTAAGACATGAGAGATCGGAAAACGGTTTGCTCACTCGCATCAAGAAACCCAAGTTTTTGTATTTATCTATCCACAATGGAAAAGATATGTTGATCCAAAATCATTTTGCTGTCTAGTAATACGCCCAAGTCTCGGGTAACGAAGCGTTGCAATTGTACACCATTTATATTATAGTTAAAAATCACAGGTTCACAGAATACATCTACTTACCAAGTTTGAACAGTCTAGTTCTTATAGTTTCGGAAAAAAAGTGGCTGTGACATACGGACGGACAGAGAGACAGACAGACATGATGAATCCATAAGGGTTCCGTTTTTTGCCGTTTGGCTACGGATAACAGAACCCTAAAAAAATAAAAATTTAATTGACTTCAAAATACACTAAAAAGTATGAAATAACTAATCTGACACTGATTTGAATTCAGTGAAATATTTTCAATGGAATACGTCGTGCTCTTTTGCTGACTTCAAATCAGTGTCAGATTAGAGTTATTTCATACTTTTTAGTGTATTTGGAAGTCGAAAAATAAAAATATGAGGCCCTGGGACTCATGGTGGTGATTAGTGGGATTTTAATAGGGGTGGTCGATTAAGGGTTAAGTACTATTTATCTTTATATATAAAATTCTACTGTACGTGTGTATGTCACTGAATTCCTCCTAAACGGCTGGACCGATTTGAATGATTTTTTTTCAAATCGGTCCAGCCGTTTAGTTGGAGTTCAGTGACATACCCACGTACATACCTCCATTATTCTACTGAGATTTTCTATAGTGGTAGTAATTAACTCCCTGAATGGTTTAGATAGGGTAGGGTAGGGTAGGGTAAGGTAGCACCACGCGAACGAAGTGGCGCCGGGCAGCTAGTGTATAAGGATACAGTATGGTAGGGGTCATTGACACGTGTACAATCTTTATCGTAAACACAGGCTTCAGGCTTTTCTCTACGCGGCTTTCTCCTGAATGTTATTAAGCTACATTATTTTAGAACCTTCGGTAAGTTTTGGTATTTTTGGGTTTACTGAATATACTTTTTAATATTGTGGCGTTTATGCAAGGGTTTATGATGAAAATATTTTTCGTAGGTAAAACTCTAAACACTGAATTTTAATGATTGTATTTAGACAAGAATACCACAAAGCGCTTTTTGTTCCTTGACTGTATACCATCACTTCACTTGCCGACCTTGGTTAATATTAGGGGTTAAAGTATGAAATTTCCGATTTGTACTGAAAAAATTTAAATTAGTTTGTTTTCTAATTTAACATACCTATTTATTTTATCAAAATAATTACCATTATTATCTAAACATTGCTGCCATCTAATTGAAAGAATCATTTATGCCTTTGCGATAGAACTCTAGTGATCTAGATTCGACATACTGTGTAAAAGCATTTTGGTACTTACTGCCTCCTGAGAAGAAAACTTTTTATCACGTAGAAAATTGTCCAAATCACGAAAAAAATGGTAGTCCGTTGGAGCAAGGTCTGGCGAATACGGAGGGTGACGAATGGTTTCTAATTGCAGTTCCTGTAGAGTTAAAACGGTTTCTCGTGCTGTATGAGGTCACGCGTTATTATGGAGCAATAATGGTGAAGATCGATTCATGAGTCGGGGCTTTTTCACTGCTAGTTTTGCTATCATTGTTCGAAGTTCGGCACAGTAGACATCTGCCGTTATTGCTTGACCAGATCGGAGAAAGCTATAGTGAATAACCCCATGCTGAGACCACCAAACAGTTACCATTACCTTTTTATTGTTAAGCTTTGCTTTAGGACACTGTTGCGGCGTTTGACCTGGAGTCAGTCATTGCATTTTTCGCTTACGGTTATCGTAAAGAATCCACTTTTCATCACATGTCACAATTCGATCCATTTCCTTCATTTCTGTATCGATTCAACAAGGCAACAAGTTTCAACACGCGTTTCTTTCTGCAGATCAGTCAAATCATGAGGCACCCATTTTTCATATTTTTTTTATTTATTGATTTGACTCACATGAATCAATCTTGTTGGTAAGGTAACCTTAAACCATGCCGCCAATTCCTGGGTAGTTTGGCTCTGATCGGCTTCCACCATCTCTTTCAATTCATTGTTATTCACCTGTGTGGGCGGTCTTCCACGTGGTTCGTTCTTCAAATCAAAGATTCTATCTCGAACGTACGGTGCGTTCATTAGCAGTGACTCATATTTTTATTTCAAAATCCAAATACACTAAAAAGTATGAAATAACTCTAATCTGACACTGATTTGAAGTCAGCGAAAGAGCACGACGTATTCCATTGAAAATATTTCACTGAATTCAAATCAGTGTCAGATTAGTTATTTCATACTTTTTAGTGTATTTTAAAGTCAAGTTATTTTTTATTTCTTAAGGGTTCTGTTATCCGTAGCCAAATGGCAAAAAAACGGACCCTTATGGATTTGTCATGTCTGTCTGTCTGTCTGTCTGTCCGTCCGCATTCATACATTACACGCACCAACACATCTCACAAAACCAAACGAACTTAACTTACTAATGTATACTTTTTTTAAATGTTTATTTATACTTTATAAATCTATATATATAAAAATCAATGCCACTTTTCTTGTCAAAACAACTGAAAGTCGATAATCGAATATTGCACATTTTTTAAAAGAAGAACTTCATATTTATGGTACATTTGAGATTGAAGATTTGGAGTGAAAAAAGTTTCACTCCAAATCTCAAACCTTGAAGTTTATAATATGTCAATTCGAAGTAGATACCTATTACAATAAAACGGCAATTTAATACTTTAACCCCTATTACTTTGAGAATAAATAAGACCATACTACATTTGTTTTGTTTATTTATTTTAAACCAGCCAATAAAAGTACAAATCTAGACTATAATTGTGTACGCTGTGTGGACTGTAACTGGAAAAGCTTTTAAAAACGTTCGTGTTGTTTGGAAGTGTGTCCTCGTTGTTTGGGGGTGAGGAGAACTAAAGTTTATAGAACAATAGAGTGATGGCCACCCGGTGAAGTGGGGATTTGGTGAGCGAAGCGAAATGAACCAGCGGTCCACTGCAAGCGATCCTGAATATAACTTTTTCGAAATCTCTTCGCTAATGCGATTGTACAAACATTAACAATGTACACGCGAGAGGTATATCAAACCAACTACATTTAGAGCTAGTCGTTTATTTAACTAAATTATTTTTAGGTACCTACCGTTCGCGTTATGTTGTTAAGATCTCTTTACATTATAATGGGAAATGTAATAGTATTGATCGGGTTTGACGTTATATTCTCAAAAAGTTACTTACCCAAACATCCAAGTTTCTTTTGATTTTTTGTAGGCTAGAATTGTTTGACCTAGGTATACAGCAATAAAATGAAGAAAAAGGAAATTCATTTTAAGGAAATGAGGATCTTTAGACTGTGTTTTTCATATTTTAGGTATACGATGCGGAAATTTTTAAGGGTTTACATTCAACAGTACAAGGCGTTGTCGGGCATCAGCTTACTTTAAATAATACCTGCAATCTTTCTTGCTCAGGAGGAACACCTGCTCCAGCTTACAGTGATCCAAAACGAGTAGACCTCAATTCCCGATTAATTTTCGGGTTCACCTTTACAAGTTCTCTGTAGCAAAACATTATTCAATGCTGTGAATCGATACTCTATAGGTGCGGTCTGAAAGGGCCTCGCTTCGGGTGGAATTCCTCCGTAAAATCATTGAATGCAATAAAATTTTCTGCACAATTGAAACCATTAAAGAACGTCGCCAGTGCGCTGCGCTGAATGTTAATCACGAGCTTGTGTGAATAGAACAATCACATTGTGGGAACCGCCACATCTTTTATCCAATTTTCAATGGAAACAATGAAATGTAAGTGCTTCAAACATTAAAATTAATTGTTAGTTGAACGAATTCCACTTACCGACAGCACATTTATTTAAATACGACGTAAGTCATTCAGTGTAAAGAAAACATGTCAACTAGGAGTCTAAGGGCCTACTCCGAACAACGATACGCGATAGTGCGATCATAGTTTGTTTTATCAAATTCAAAATCATTTATTCTAATAGACCTTCGCAGCCACTTATGAAAAGCCTGACTCTAATACCGGTTCCGACGGAAGGTTGCATTTGCTGAGAAGAGCCGGCAATAAACTCAGCAATTACTCTTTTCAAAAACAAGCTTACATTCATTTCATAATATTTACATTCTAATCGCAGTGACAACAATTGCGTGCCCCGGCGCGGCGACAAAACTACTAATGCCCAGTTTCAATAATTTACGGACCGTTATCGGTTAAGATTTATTAAAATTAAGACTCCTTATATCTTTACCAATAATGAAGCAAATACCTCAAAGCTTTGCATAGCAGACCCTCCCATATGGAATTAGCTCCCATATGGAAGTAGCTATCACATAAAATTAGCTTACGAAATTATCTATATGCCCAGTTTGGTAATAAAAAAACCTACCATTGGTAAGCAAAACGATTCGTTTTTGTTTATTGAAACCGGGCATAAGTAGACTGAATCGATATTTAATAAGTAAAAAAATAGCAAACTTAATAGGAAATGCTGGTGGCGTTTGTTCCATACAAACATAATCCTTAGTTTCGTCTCTGGATAATGACACTAGAGCAATGATTATTCTACCATGCAATCTGTAGGTACCACTGTGTCCCTCGGTTGTATTTTTTTTCCATAAATTAATTATAAGAATTAGGCGCATTCTAAAATCACAAAAACTTACCATTTTTAACGCCTTTATCAGATCGTCGTCGTCGTTTATCGTCCAGGGAACAAATTTGACGAATATAAAACAACAAAGGAAAACCGACAGACATAGCCAAAGCCCTTCTTATTATGATTCTTGTTTTTCTTAATCAATCCAGTTTTGGAGGGGAAAACCGGGGATTACGAAAAAGCGATTTCGTCTAATTTAAATAGGTATAATCGGTCCAGGATGTAGTTGTGTCTATCGCCCTCGGCGGGATAGCTCGGGCACAGCGCGACAGCAATAGATATGTTAAAAACCTATTTTCCAAATTTGTATGTTGTGCACTATATCTAGCCGTGTATCTAGGCAAAAATTAAAAAGTGTGAAACTAATTCAGGTAAAGCCTCAGTACAAATTTTACCTGATTTTTGGCCATCATATCTAATGTACAGTCGAGGACATAAATATGTAAACACTTTTTGAAATTCAAAAGCGATTTTCTCGCATTTTTAACATTCAAGTGTTAAAATATTACAAAAATCATAATAGTATATGTTAGAAGATTCTGCCTGCATAATATCTCATAATTTCAATCAGTAGTTTAAGAGGAAACCGTTGTTGAATTTTACTAAGTGTATACATATTTATGTCCTCGACTGTACCTATAAATTGAAAAAGTAAAGAAAACATCTAGATACCAGGCTTGTAAATATATTGGAGATTCTAAATAACTATCTTTTTTTTAACAAACTTGTAAGATGTTTTCACAAAAAGTATACCTACTTCTGGAACAATTTTTATGATATGCGAAATCATGAATGACGACCTAGCGAAGCGGCCGCAAGTGATCAGCGGAATTTACCGACGGCTCTGATGCTGTCTCTATTTTTTCGCAGTCAAACATTACGTTGGATGACAGTACAAGCTTTTAGGCTATGCTTGCGTTGAAGTTGCGTTGGCCATGAAGGGCCCCCTTAAATAACATCTAAGTTACAGTGTCATCTTAATTTTCCAAAACCATAACAGACGACTTTTTACAGGCTGCTAAAACTTAATAACATTTAAAATCGTAGATCAAAGAAAGAACAGATAACATACACGTTCACACAAAATTCTTAATTAACTCATAACCGGCGTTCTTGCTGAAAATGGGTTTTCTACAAATTGCGAGAAGTGTCTCAAGTAGGTAGTTGGTGCGGATGCCTTCGGCCACAAGAAAAACCTTATTTTCTCTGAGTTCCTTTGTCGTTAGCTGAGTAAATTGTTTTTCTTGTGCGGTAGTGTCTTGGTCGGATCTAGATTATGCGGTAAGCTTGGCTAATTCTCTCCACTCCTTGCGTTACCCCATAGTCAATTATAGGCTTAGGAGGTTACAAGTTTTGCGTTGGGTAATTTTGCAAGTGAAACAATTTAATGGTCTGTACAGTTTCTGCATTGTTTTAAATGATACGTTTATAAAACAACATTACTTATAGTTCTTCTGAGACCAAAATCATACATCGGCTTAAACGTATTTTTAATTATTATTAAGTAAAGACTTGTGCTTCTATAAATTACCCACTAACCACTTTTCAAGAGTCAGTATAGTCGAAAACCGATACAACCCAAAACAACGAGAAGAAATCGAGTGATTCGTCGCTTCGTATAATCTAGACGAGAGCAGTTCGGAGAGAGCTCTCCTCGTGAAACTCGTCATGAACACGATAAATGTCACATGATCCCATCGTCCGATCGAGTAACAGAATAAAATGAGTTTCGTTCATTTGTCGGTGGCGGCGGTCGCACGTCCCCACAAAGGCTATCGGGTGTTACATTTTTCGCGGAGCCGGCCCGTCGACTTTCCCTTCATAAATCAGAGAGGCACGTGACGTCACGTCCGGCGGTCGATGTGTCGGCCGCGAACGTGACGAAACACTTTGCTTACTTCTATAAGCTCTCGCACTCACTCGTACAACTCCATTTATACCTACACCTCGACGTCCATAATTTTGTTTATTTGAAATTTTACAACTTCTGGGGTGAAGTCATTGGGGGCCGTTTAACAGCTTTATTGTTTTCATTTTTGTTGGCATAATTCTCAGTTGATTAAATTTTCATTAATAAACAGTAGGGTTGTTAAAGAGTAAACTCAACCTCAAGTTTCCATTCACTTACTTACCAGAAAGTATTACTTAATTAAATCCGTTTTATTTTATACAAATCTGCTACATCCACTACAGTTTATTTGTGATATCACCGTTCAAAATTTAATAAGATACACGTTTAAGTAAAGGTTATCAACTAAGTATTTTTTAATCAAATAGGGTCACGTAGTTTGGTATTCTGGTTATCTAACCGTCTCAGACTTCTACTCGTCTGCTAAAGCAAAAACAGTGTGGATTGTAGGCATTGGACGGTCCAACTTAACGTATTTCAAAGTATTTCTTTTTGATAAAACTTTATACTCATCATCACGCGAGCCAAATGCTAGTTTGCTGCTTTAGTAGTAGAGAAAAAAAAGTTTTAATTCCATGGTTCAATATTTAAAATATAACAAAATGATGATGGTAAGACATGGTGGTTCGTATTAAATGGGTAGTTATGTTATTCAAAAACTGAAAATTGAATTGATCCAATATATGTACTATATGAAGGTAGGCAGGTCTCTCACAAATAGTCCCTTAGCTGTGCCCTTAGTATTGAAGTTAGCAATGTATACTTAGTCTAGTATAGTCTAGTATATGTAGTCACATTGTATTGGTAGACCGCAACGAACTTAATGAGTGCCTAGATAAATTTTCCTTTACAAGTTTTTTTTTTACTACACTACTATCTTACAACAATTTCTCTGTGAATTCACATAAAATGATTCACATGAAACCATTCAATGTATAAATAAATAAAATATCTGGAGACATAGGTTACACAGTTTATTGAATCCCGCAAACTAACCAAAGCTTGTAATATGGAAACCAGATAATACTACATATACTTCTTTCTTGTTTGTAAATAGAACATGCATATAATTATGTCCATGCATACAAATGCATGTCAAGGGTGGGAATCGAACCCACAACCTGTAGCGTCATAGGGATCTTACCAACCAAACGCCAACTGGTCTGCATAAATCATGATAAATCCCAAATCTAATTATCCTTCAATCGGTAATCTCTTCTGCATGATTATATCACTCCATTTCATCCATATAAACGTTTAATTCGATGATAATTATCTACTTACGTTGGTTTTCTTTGAACTAGCTATTTTCTGTCCCGGCATTCAGAGCAAATTGGCGTATCGACCTCGAGAATTGCGCAGTCAAAAGCGCCGCCTGAATTATGTAGAGAACGACGAGAGAAAATTGATATAAAAATTGCTCGTAAAGCATAAAATTAAAACGTGGATCGCGACGGACGGTGTTGCAACACGCTAAATACCTGTCGTATTTCAAACACCATCTGTCGGCGACGGCGCTGAGACTGCCGCTTTTAATTTATTAACCAATTTGCTGAACGCCCCCGAACCGCGCTCCAGTCCCGCTATTTTGTTTCTTGACTTAATAAATTTGAAGTCATAATCCGTGAAGAATATTTTGTCATGGCTAATTAAGTATTGATTTTATTATCCCCACTTGTATAAACGTTGCCGTATTCTGATACCGAAAACCAAACGAAATAAATACTGATAGTGTCACTAACAAACATTAAAGCTCTATAAGGCTAAAATTAGTTTGCGGAAGAACGAAAAAAAATGTTAGGGCATGCGCGAACATGGTGGGGTTTTGAATCGAAAACTACATAGCCAACTGAATTAATTAGTGATTATTATTCAAAACATTTTCAGCTTCAGTAATTATTTTGGCGTAAGCGCAAATTACCAAAGAAAAAACCGATTCGATGACGATCACTGAGTAGGTAGGTAGTACCTACGTACCTACTCTAATAAAGACGCACTTAAGAACTCCGTAAGGAATAAACGTTTACGTTAACGAAATGGCTCTAAATTCTTTTATACGCAAGTGGGAGCCATCGTAAGCGGGATATGGTACACTAAGGACTATGAAACTTAGCCACTTATTCGTGCATCAGTTCGCGCCTCGAATAGCTTTGAAGCTTGTATGTAATGCACGGGCCCGCCGGCCCGCCACCGAGCGAGACTCGGGGTAAAATATCGTAAGTGCCTTTTACTACACACGTATGTGGGAAAGGTAAACGAGTGGATGGTCGATGTTGATAGTTTCACTTAGTCTTAGCATGTTTAATTTTATAGGAATTTTATACTTGGTATAGAAATAACATTGCTAATAACTTATAACCTAGTTGTATTCAAGGCCAGAGTGAATCTGAGGGCACGGCAGTGCCCCCCGCCTAGATGAGCCAAGCGAAGCGCAAGGGCACTACCAACCTTTTCTCGAAGCGCTTCGTCGTTTTTTTACCCTGCGCTCCGCCTGATTGTCAGTTTTTTCACGAACACAGGGATTCGCATCGTGCTCGTTGTAGGCTCGTTGAATGCTCGTTAAGTACGTCCACGCTTGAAATCGCGAGCAATGAACGAATCCTGTTCGTTCGAGGCTTGGCGCGTAGCATGGACGCACTAATAATATGTGGCTTGGCTGTTTCGCTACTACAAGAACTATTGTACTACAGGAAAGTAATTAACAGTGAATAATTTTTTCACCTTACTACACATATTTTGACTAAGATATGTAGAGTTTCTGAAGGTAGGGCTTGTAGAGTTAGGGCGTGTTATAAGCTTGGCTCTACGTGAGATCTGATAACTTTTTGACAGTGAGAGCCATATGGTCTCGTCGTGGCAACATTTTACATGAAAATGTTTTTGGTGGGATTGGCTTTTCCTGGGTAAGCGTGCTACATCCTCGGCCTCGTCATAGCTCCTCATGGGGTCAGTCGAAGGTCAAACGCAAGCCTATTTAAAATAAAAACAAAAATGAAATGTATTTCAAAATATTGTAATAAGCAACTGTAAGTAAAAAGTAAAGATAAAGGTTTTGACTTATTATTTAAGTACCGAAGCCCTTAAACCATACGTCGTGATAAACAAAATACACATTTGATCTACCCTTCGAGTAATATACATACAAAATGAACCTACTGAATAAAAAAAACTCTACAGATTATATTTTTAATTGTCACAAAAGCACACCACATACATATTCACTCAGACTTTAATAGTATGTGACCACTAACAACTAATAAACAACTAAAGCTATGTACATTCAAAATTCATACTTCATCGACACGCAAACATATTACCTTCATAATTAATAATACAAGCACATATTACAGAATAAGGCAGATGGAGCGCGCGGAACACGGGAGTGAGACTAAAAAAGCAAATTGAAAAACACGTACCTGGTATTCGCTTTTGAATGTGTATTTGCTTTGTTTAACAAACTTTATGTAACAAAAAACACTTCTTTATTAATAAACTGTGGTTAAACAATGCAAATACAAACTGGAAAACGAATACCAGGTATCAGATTTTCAATTTGTATTTGCTTTTTTGGCTTCACTTTCGTGTTCCGCGCGCTCCATCTGAATTATTCTGGAATCTGTGAATACAAGCTAAATTATAACAAGCTACTTATGTAAATGTTTATATTATGTAATTACCTAGTTAATACTATATATATATATATACGAACTAATCTAATTAACGTAATTTGGAATAATTTAAATCAATCACGTATTGGTAAAATTGATTTAGATACAATTTTGAGTATTGATAAAAAATTATATGCCTTGATACCTTGATGTAAATATATACGGTACTTTTGATTCAGCCACGTTTTATAAATAAAAATTAAAAATCACTGACAAATGCTCAATCACAAAAAATAAATATATATAAATAAATAAAATAGTAAAGTTATAGTTTCTTATACTACTAAGATAGCAAACAACCGCGCATCTTTGGTGGTAATGGGAGACTTACCATGAGAGTAGTGTCATTTTGACGTTTGATTGGTGGGCTTCGTCGTACCGCGTTATTGGATGAAATTCATCAATGGTGTTCATTATAATACGTGATAGCTCCCGCTGATGGTTAGCGGTTACCGTAGCCTATAGCCCAGTGGTGGCCAAGAGTTCGACCGCGAAGGCAATTTAGGTAGCCTGCGAGAATTTAGATGATAAAAATAAAAAAGAGAAAAAAACTTTTGGAGAACTCGCAAAACCGTCCACCCCAAAGACGTAATGCGGAGTGAAATCCATTGGATAATAAATACTAATTAAAAAAAAAACTTTTCATTTCGCCCTTTTAAACTCTACCTTGCAGTCGACCTGCAAGGTAGAGTTAAGACGGTTTTGCGAGTGATATATTTTTAAACACAATTAGATCTCATAGGTCAAAAGTTTTGCCACCCCTGCTATATACCATTAAGTACAATTGCAACAGGGATATCAATCACGTGTTGGCGACAAACTATAATAATACAATTCTATTGATATAAATCAAACGTAGGTGATACATGTTTGATAGTAGGTAGGTACTTGAACTACAAAATAATTAAAATTTAAAAGAGATAGCATTTAAAACAAATTAGCTGTCCAAAAGGCATGAAGTCAGAGCTTCGCATTAACATTCATGTCGTTACATTTTAATTTATGTGGGTGGTTGGAGCGTGAAGGTACGTATCCTCTAATATTACGAGTCGTAAAACAGGTGAGCGCGTCAAAACAACAAGTTTTGGATGTGTCTTCGTACTCAATATCATAACGTGAATGTATTAAGCAACAGCCGAATTAATAAGTTAACAAATTCATAAATATTTCTTTTTATACTGACGTACAGTCATAATATAACCTCAGGTTACAGAACGAAAGGACTATAACATCTATACTACGACTACGTTTCATTTGGTACAGTGGCAATTCCTTTGCGTCTGCAATCAGTAAATATTTATATATCTATACTAAGAAGACATGAAGTCCCGAAAATGTAGATGTTTGTTTGTTTTTTATATTACTGTAGAGATTATTTATTTGGCATTTTTCAAACCAATGGCTTGTTCAAGTCACTTTTTTTTTATTAGTATTGATTAATGAGATTCATTCTCATTCAGAAATATGACGCTTTACTGCGGGGTTACCGCATAAGTCAATCTTAATGAACTACATTAAATTGGGCTTTATTAAAATCCCATTATCTGGAGTTCTATAACAGCATAGAGTTTTTTACTCTATTCATCCATGGTAAAATTTAGACCTCAAGCGGGTCACCAGACGAGTCAATGGATGGCTTTCTTAATTCATTTGATACTTACGTGTTCCATAAAATATAATAGAATTTTAGAAAAGGATCCCCATTTTACCGCTACAATACCGCAGGAGTATAGGAACACCTACGTTCTATTGTAATAAAAAATCACGACTTCAATATAAATAAACAAAATAATTGGAGATCAACGACTTTCAGTCTTTAATGTTAGTACAAAAACATGAACAGGATTCTCAAGTGTCAAAGCTATATAAATTTGCAAGCGACAATTGAGTTTTTTGTATTAAATAGATTTAAGTGTAATGATCGTTTTGTCGATATTGTAGCTGTATAAAGTTCAATTATTTGTATGGAGGTTTTTGATGCTAGGAATATAGGAACGATGTAACTGTGCATGAGAATTGTGAATGCAGTGAAGAAAAAGCAGAATTTCACTACACCTATATTATTATACTATTTAACCGACTTCAAAAAAAGGAGGAGGTTCTCAATTCGGTTGTATGTTTTTTTTTTTTTTTTTATGTTTGTTACCTCATAACTCCGTCATTTATTAACCGATTTGGAAAATTCTTTTTTTGTCTGGAAGGGTACACTTCCCTTTTGGTCCCATTGTCATCAGATCAGAATTACTTCTTAGTGTACTATGAAGTCGGTTTAAGTTTTTTGTAAAACAGTCCAATTATAACTAAACAATAAGGTTGCTAATCATGCAGATGGCCGATTTGATAGTTAGTGGCCATTGCCACATTGACAATATCAAGAGGAATGGGATACTTATGATAAACAAAAATATAAGACACCCGTGTTCTTACTCTGTAACATTTTCCGTGGCTTCGTACTTCTTGATACATTAACATTTTAGATATGAGACACGTCGCATCTCGTCCATAATAATCGCGTGTTACGCTTTAATTAAATAACACACATGTACAGTACAGCCCAACATATAACAAGTAATATAACATACGTTGTCGGAACGTTCTGTGAATGCTCTATGTAACCTAATATCGGTCCTAAACCTTAATTTACAACTTATTGCATATTCATCGCGTACCATTCCCGACTTTAATTTCGCTCTAATAGACTTATGCAGTAATTTAGCATTTCATTGTCATGGATATTAGATAAATAGGCTTTTAGTGTAGTCACTCACTACTCATTACAACCAATAAAATAACAAAAAAAGTATGTGTTACTGTAAATAATGTTTTTTTTTTTGTAAGGCTAAAATGACTGTTGATCTGTCAGTTGCAGTCCCCAGTTAAACGGAGCCATATAACCATTTCAAATAAAAATCAATCAAATAGTATGTAGGGGGCACCTAGATACCAGAACAGCTTGATCCTTAAGACTCGGTTCAAGGACGTACCATCAGATTGTGTCGACAATCCCGAGCTCACAAGCGGTTTAGAGCCCCTCAATCTGAGAAGAGACTTTGCCTCCTTATGTGTGTTCTACCGGTTGTACAACGGACACTGTTCTGTAGAATTGTTTAAGCTAATGCCCACGGCTACCTTCCACCATCGCAACTGTCGCCATCGACGGGGAGTCCATCCTCACACATTGAAACCAGAATTGTTTCGTACTGTGCGGGCTCAAAGGAGCTTCCTTCCGCGGACGCTCAGACTGTGGAATGAGCTCCCCGCCTTGGTTTTCGCAACGGAGTACAGCATGGGGTTCTTCAAAAGGGGTGTAAAGATATTTCTGCAGGGTCGGCAACGCGCGCCTGATACCCCTGGTGTTGCAAGCGTCCATAGGCTACGGTAATCGCTTACCACCAGGCCGGCCGTACATACTTATGCTTGTTTGCCACCTAATTGTAGGGTTGCCATCCGTCCGGATTTCCCCGGATTTGTCCTAGTTTAAAGTGCGTCCGGGGAGCGTCCGGACGAGGAGATTCTGTTTTGTAACATTTAAAATGATGATAAAAGATGACTAAATTTAATTATAATTTCTTTGAAAATAAATAAAAAGTTGATTTATGTCATTTTAAACTGTGTTTTAAAAAACTTATACCGGATTTTGGAGCCCAGGACAACCCGGGTTCTGGGCTCTGTAGCAAACCACAACATTATTAGTTTACACTACATTATTCCCATTCCATCACGTTGGGGTCACCACTTTGGAGGTGCAAGGTGGATGACACCTCCTTTTAAAAGTTACCGCGGTCCCCAGGCACGATGACCCAGCCTGGCGGAAGATCTTCCCATGAAAACCCTGGATTTTGGAGCTATGGAGGTACAAGGTGGATGACACCTCCATAGCTCTAAAATCCAGGTTTTCATGCGTCTTGTCCTGGTTGCAAAGTTTTAGAAATGGCAACCCTACCTAGGTGGTATAAAAATATGTTAATCAATTCGTCAAGTTCATATGGGTATTTTTTTTATTTTGATTCACAAACCTGGCTTTATGTGTGCATACGACATCCTCGTTACATAACAAAAAGTGCTTTCAGGTGAGCGATGCGCCGGCACACATTCGTTTTATTCTACGCGGCCATTGTTTCACAGGCGTACTACATTCGCAAAATAAAAACGCAGCAAAAGCAATTTTTTACCTGCAACCGAATATGCTCTAAATCCAGAATGGCTTAACACCGACAGTGGTGCTCTCAGTAGTGAGTGTCACGCCCGAAGCGGATTGGGGGATTTTCCGACACAACGCCGGCTCTGCTGTTGCTCTTGCCTCGATTTTACGCCCCGCGAATACAGACCAAGGTTACTCAATATAAAAGGCGAAATTGTTAATATCCTAAAAGAAACACTTCCGAATTTCGTTGTCAATAAAAGCATTTAGGTAATCTGTGCCGCAAGGGCCGTTGAATTGGTATCTTGGAAATATGTGTCTAGGAAATTGAATGCTTTGGACTGATAGATTGCATACATATTAACATTGGATAGAAATTGCAACAATTATTGTCTCCTCATCGTAGGTACATTACATTTAATATATCTTACAGAATAATGTATCACGTGTTCAGATTTAGTTACAAAATATCGACTCTGTGGGCTATAAAGTTTATATTGTAAAACGTCTAGACTTCAATAAGTCTTAGCGACGCCTACATAATACCGCAATGAAAGCTCGAAAGCCTCTCGAATAAAAACGTGTTAAAAGGTATTTATTAAATACGCGACGCCTTTACAAAGCAACTATCGAACAAAAGGAACGGAGTAAGCGTGGTCGAACGAAACAATGCTCGTGCTACAGGATAATATTTTCCTTAGAGACGAATTTCCTTTAACGAAATGTACGAAATTAACAGTTAGTGGGCCCATAAAGCGGCCGACGCGACTTTGTAAGCATTGAGTGCTTTTGGCTATTAGGTTAACTCGACCATTAACTGCGCTCGGATTCGGCGACTTGTGTTGACTTTCTTGAATTGCTTATGTTAGCCATTTCATTGGCCTACGCCCAGTGGCTGACTATCACGCGACGAATACAATTTCATCTCATCTCAATTTTTGGAAATTCCAGCCCGCATCTACTCCATATAAACATTCAGCCTTCGTATTATTTTGCGTTGTAATTTTATAAATAAAACTGATGATCTGTTTGTTTGGTATACAAGTGGAATTGGAATCATAACAAATACATTCAATAGCAATCAATAATCACATAAAAATATTCATTGTAAAGCATTCATTAAAAATATTCATTTCATCGAGTTCATGTCTCAAATAGCATTAAAATAATACTCGTATGTTGGTACTTTAACATTCCGCCTGCAAAATAGCAGCCGAGTGACGCGAAACGCAGTGCAACGTTGTATGCAACAAATATTATGTAAGAAAAACCAACAGCGTTCAAACTCAACCGCAACGTTCATGTGAAGAACGCCGGCAAAGAATAAATAGGAGCTACAAGTAAAGACTATCTGACTCTTCAGCACCACAGCTCACGTTTCGAAATATATAGTGACGTTCCTGTTTTTTTCCCGATACGTTTCTATCGTAGCTTCGATTATTTTACTGGATGTTTAGCAAGGATACAGTTATATTGTAATTTTATGTAACTTAAAAATGCTTACCTTACTACACTTAAGATTAATGCATTTGATTCATAGTTTTGCTGATCCAAGCAATTTCTCAGCAGCGATTTGCCATTTTTAACCAACGAAAAAACGGGAGGTTTACAAGTCGACGCGTTTTTTTTTTCTTTATGTATGATCACGCCTATTTTTTTACAGAGTCTTCCGATTTTGATAATTCTTTTTTTATTGGATAAAGTATACCTCGAAGTTGGATAAAAAAAACCTACCCTAAGGGTGGGAAAATAGGGATGATTTATTAATCCTTATTTTTATATTTATCGGATCCTTGACACCGATTGTAAATTACATCAAATAGTAATCGATATGCGCTCGCTAACACTCGGTCAACATAGACAGTCATCCCTAATCCGTTCTTGTTTGCCAGTCAGCCAGCCCTCGCCTGCCAGTGTTGTTTACCGAGCGGTACCAACCAACTGCCGAAGATTGAATTTCGAATTAGGGCGAGCCATGCGTGTTGCAGGAAGTGGGCTCTCATTGTTATAGGATCATTAATCATTATTGTCACGGTAGAAGGTTATTGTGAATCTTTGTTTACGATATAAGTGTTGACACAGCATTGGTTCCTTTTAAGAGAAAATAAACATAGGTATTTGCTAATTCTTAGATTATTATTACTAATTTTGTTTCGATACTTCCGTTTTTTTTCTTTGACGCTTCTAACGGGTTACGAGGAAATTTGGTAAATATTAGATGATGATGTTACTCAAGACACTTACCCCCTTATTCATAATGAAGTTATCAAACGTTGATTAGCTAAAATTCTGAAGTCTTTATCTGACACGTGACATTTGGTGATCGAAAGAGTGAGACGGAGGACACTATTACACTGATTTAGTTAAAAAGCGATTATGAATAAGGGGGTTATTATCACAATTTCAACTCGAGCAATTTTATATTGTACAGTCCGATAGGATGCAATGTGTCTTTTAGGTAAGTTGAATCTATACTCTATACTTAATATAATATAATAAAGCGGAAGAGTTTTTTCGTATGTTTGTTCACTGGAACTACCAACGGATTCGAAAAATTCTTTCACTTATAGGAAGCTACATTATTTCAGAGTATTATAGGCTACTTTTTATCACGGGAACGCGGGTGAAACCGCGCGAGACAGCTAGTAATTAATATAGTAGGTTGCTTTAGTTACTGCAAAAACTTACTCATGTAACGAAACTACTTTTCCACACAAAAAAGGAATCTAAGAATGTATAGCGTGAAAGTGTCTTAAGGCTCGCCACAGAGCAACAAGCACGTTCAGAAACATTGCATTAGCTGTTTTAAAGAAGCTTAGCTAAGCACACAGTGGTGCCACACTGGTGCATTTTACTTACATTACAACCGAGTCCTGGTTTTGGAGCTTCTATCTGCTATATGCTGTTTATAAGCGCGTTTACAAAACTTAATAAATATAGAAACCAACTAATGCAAATCAATAATACAAAAAATCAAGGATCCTCCTGGTAAATAGTCCTATTCTAGGCACGTCTAGAAAAATAAACTGTTTAACCTTTTGTTTTATCTACTAAAATCATACAATATTATACCTACTGACTATTGCACAAGCTAAACCGGTGCGCAGTGGGTCGGGAAGCATGAAATTCTCAGGAGCTCCTATAACATAGGTGAGCACTAAGAAAGGATTTCTCGAATTTCAGCCCCTAAGGGGTTAAAATAGAGGTACGTGGGTTAACCCAGTCGGAGTGGAAAACTAGTCCTATGGATAAAATACCAAGCGACAAAATACCAGAGGGAAACAGCTACTCTAACTTGTTCTACCGAACGGAGGTTCCGTTTGGCACTTTCGGTAATGGTAATCTCTCGACGGTTGTAATGAACCCGTAGGAGTCAGCGTATTCGCTTTGTACATTACATAGTGTTCAATCCGATATGAATTAGTTATCTGAATTTTGGTATTATTGCCGATCGCTGTACTAAGCTGGTCGATGATGGAAATGATCACGCAAAGCAGCATCCAAACCTAACAGAGAAAAATGCGTGTCCACTAACCTGGTTCCTGATTTTGATGGAGGAATCTGTCGAGTCCAGGGTCAGCAGTTCCTGCTGTCGCGCCGGTGCACCGGGCTGATGTCTTCTTCGAGAAATTGTCGGTCAAAACCGCACTTCACAATTAAATTAAATGTTCCTTTTTACAAAATGTTCGACTTGTAACGTGTGCGATGAGATTCGAGTGAAGTTACTCCCAATCCGTTCAAATCCAATTGAAGAGCGAGACGGAATCGATTTGGTGGTATGCGACACTCCATAGGAGGAAGCGAGACAACGCAATAGTATTTCCAAAGGAAAATACCGTCTGATTGGCTTGGAGATACATCACGTGACCCACCAAACAACCAGCCTGAATATAGCTATCGGCGCGTAATATAAAATTTAACGTGAACGAAACATAATCCGCCCATCAAACACAAGTATTTTGTGTTTCCGATAAATAAATTGATTGAAAGGCAGAATGACTAAGATTGAGAATGACTGGCTGATTGAACGATTGATTGAACTAAATAATTGAACGATTGAGAAAACGTTTGGTGAACGTCATAACAATTGCGACGATCCGAGTAACTAGTGTCGGTACACAAGACAATAAACTGTTATAACGAAACGATAAAAATATAACAGCAGATGCTTTTATTGAATACTAGTTGTCCCCCACGGTTTCACCCGCGTTCTCGGGATAAAAGTAGCCTATGTCCTTCTCCATACCAAAGGCTATCTGCGTGCCAAATTTCATGATGATCCGTTGAGTAGTTGAGGCGTGATGGCGTAACAAACAAACAAATAAACAAACAAACTCACTTTCGCATTTATAATATTAGTTAGGATTTTACATAACGATTTGAATATTTTAAGTTTTTATTTTTTATTTAATACCTAATATAACGAAGCGAAAACGTATGTTGTTTGATTAGATTTGCATTTAGAAAGTTAAATTAGGTAATAACACAAAGATATCTGAATTAGTCACATTGCGAAGGCAATGGACAAAGTTTCGCTAAAGGTCGAGTAAGTGTGCTCTGGGTAGTGCGCACGGTAGCCACACGCACTACTCCATCAGGGCCCGGATGTAACTTGAGTACACGAGCAATAACCCAATGCAATGGCATTACATTATCGTGCTTAATTAGAACGATAGAACCCTCAAGTAGCGGTTTCGAGTTACTAGTCCACTTTGCACGTTGAGTCAACGTATGAAGATATTCTGACTTCCAGCGCTTCCAGAAATCTTGTTGGAAACGTTGGATCAGTTGCCAACGGCCTAAGCGCGTTATATTTACTTCCGACAGATCTTGATCTGGTACAGCGGTCAATGGCTCTAGAGTCAAAAAATGTCCAGGTGTAAGGACAGATAAATCGCTTGGATCTGAACTCATCGGACAAAGTGGGCGTGAATTCAACATCGCTTCAATTTGAACAAATAAGGTTGTGAGTTCCTCGAAAGTAAGACACTGAGTGCCAATGATACGATATAGATGAGTTTTTACAACCTTTATTTGGATTTCCCACACGCCTCCAAAGTGTGGACTCGATGGAGCATTGAAACGGAATTCTATTTGCTCAGCTTGGGTGGCGTTAGCCATATATGAATCGAATAAAGATTTGGTTCCAACGAAGTTAGTACCCCGATCAGAATATATGATGTTAACACGACCTCGGCGTCCAACGAAGCGGCGAACAGCTGCGACGAAGGCATCTGTTGACAACTCAGAAGCGACTTCGAGGTGTAACGCTTTCGTGGTAAAACATACAAAAAGGCAGAGATAAGCCTTTGTAACTTTAGCACCTCGATGACGACCTGACTTAATAGAGAAAGGTCCACCGTAGTCAACACCAACTATTGAGAATGGCTTTACTTGATTTACGCGGACAGCCGGCAAATCACTCATAAATGGTTCCAATGGAACTGGATTCGTGCGATAGCATGGTATGCACTTAGACAAGCAATGCCGAATGGCACGTTTTGCTGAAAGAATCCAGAACTGTTGTGCAAGTAGATAATGCATGGTATTTACACCTGCATGACAATTTTCACGGTGAAATGATTCGATAATCATGAATGTTAATTTTGAATGGCGTGGGAGGAACGCAGGATGCTTATGCTCAAAATCGAGCCCGGAACGCGATAATCTTCCGCCCACCCTGATGATACCCTGATTATCAAGGAACGGGTGAAGTTTGCGAAATGGTTTTGAAAGAGGTAAACCTTCAGTCAATCGGTGAATGTCATCACTAAAATGTTGTGATTGAACATGTTTGACTATGTTCATCAGCGCTGAATGAGTTTCAGAACGAGTAAGGAAAGTACTATGATTACGAGATTGTTGATCATGAGTACGAGCGTTACGAATGAATCGAAGGCAATAACCAACGATTCGTTGAATTTTACGAATAGATGAAAACCTTTCAAGGAGTGTGTCAATAACGTGACAGTTTTCTTGTGCGACTAGGACAGACTGACCACGTTCTTCGCATTGAGTTTCAATCGGGCTTTCCTGAAGAGTTAATGAAGGCCAACATTCTGATGGTTGAATGAGCCAAGAGGGTCCCGCCCACCATAAGGAACTGTTGACAAGATCCTCGGGGCTCATGCCACGCGAAGGGATATCTGCGGGATTATCTGCAGATGCGACATGATTCCATCGCGCTTCAGGAATAGAGGTTTGAATGTGACCTACACGATTTGACACAAACGTTTTCCAACGTGAAGCATGTGAACGAAGCCACGAAAGAACGACCATAGAGTCTGACCATGTGAACATGTCAGAAATCGAAAGTGATGATACGTATACACGTTTGACAAATTGTATGAGATCCGATAATAAAACCGCTGCACATAGTTCGAGTCGTGGCAGTGACACCCTTTTGATAGGAGCCACACGTGATTTAGCACAAAGAAAGAAAACCTTTACATCACCGTTTTCATCTTCAGTCCGCAAATAGACGACAGCTCCATATCCACTTTCAGAAGCATCTGAAAATCCGTGGAGTTGGAAAGTTTTTGCATTTGCAACGGAAACACAGCGAGGTATCTTAAGCGATTTTATACATGGCAGTTGCTTTGTATAATGTTCCCATAGCGAAACGATTTCCTCGGGAGGAGTTGCGTCCCAGTCAATTCCAAGAATCCAAAGTTTTTGAACGAGAAGTTTAGCAACGAATGTCATTGGCGCAAGGAACCCTAACGGATCGAAAATCCGAGCCAGTTCACTCAGGATGTTACGTTTATTACACTTGACGTTACGAGGAGTAACCTCAAATGTAAAAACGTCCTGAAGTGGATCCCATTTCAGTCCCAAGATCTTAATTTCCATGGAATTACCAATGTCCATGGAAAGAAGATCAATGAGACAGTGTTCGGGTGGCAGATCGGACAATAGTTCGGGTACGTTACTTGCCCATTTTCGGAGCTCTAAATGACCACGATTGAGAAGTTTAATTATCTCTTCTTTGGTTCTACGGACATCTTCAAGACTGATACCACCGCTTACAATATCGTCTATGTAGATATCAGTCTCGAGAACTCGGCGTGCATGTGGTAAATCACTGCCTTCATCGGCGATTAACTGCTTGACGGTACGACAGGCTAGAAATGGAGCAGATGAAACCCCGTACGTAACGGTATTCAGACGGAATTCCTGAACAGGACCTGATTCGTCTGAACGCCAGAATATACGCTGATAGTTACGATCTTGTTCACGCAGCAGTAGTTGCCTGTACATTTGGCGCATATCCGCAGTGAAAACTACAAAATGTACGCGAAACTTAAGGAGCAGTTCAAGGATGTTAGTCTGAAGCTTGGGTCCAGACAACAGTCTTTCGTTTAAGGAAACGTTATTGTCGTCTTTCGCAGATGCATCAAAGACGACTCGAAGCTTGGTTGAGACACTTTCGGGTCGAAGAACGCAATGATGAGGAATGTAATACCTCCCGTTTTGAAGTTCCTTAATCGACACACGACTCATGTGACCACTGTTCAAGTAGTCGTCCATGAATGCCACATACTGTTCACGAATGACAGGATTTTTATGAAGCTTGCGTTCTAAAGAGTGAAACCTACGCAACGCCTTTTCTTTAGAACCGGGAAACGAATGATTTTCTTCACCTCTTTTGAATGGCAGCGCCACAACGTAACGTCCAGTGCTATCACGAGAAACAGTTTGAACAAAGAATTGTTCACAAGATTCTTCTTCAGGAGTTAGCCGAGGAATGTTAGGAATGTTTTCTAACTCCCAGAAGTTTTGAACCTCTCGATGAAGATTATTGTCTTCTATTGAGAAGAACGAGCTCGTGTAACTTTCGCTATCGTAAGTTACGTTGCCGAGAAGCAACCAACCGAATACGGAGTTCATGGCAGAAGGTTCGTGTGAACCACCGGTAATATTGCCAGGAAGAAGGAGAGAAGAGAAGACTTCAGCACCCAATAGCACATCTATTGGGCCTGGTTTATGGCAGTCAGGATCTGCTAACGCTAAATGTTGTAAGTGACACCACGAGTTAGGATTAAGACGAGCAGAAGGCATGTTACTACAAATAGCTGGTAAGGAAAGAGCATCAATCCGGAATAGTGTTTTCCCATTGACACCTATCTCCACCTTTACAGAGCCTGAAACGGATGCCTCAGATTGTCCGAGGCCACGAATTTGACGCGAAGTTGGTACTTGATTCAAACCTAAACGCTTGACAGCGCTATCGGTGATGAAATGAGCTTGACTACCAGAATCAATCAGCGCGCGAAACTGATGGAATTGACCATGTAGGTCCCGAATATGAATTTTCGCGGTTGAAAGCAGAACCATGGAACGTTCTTGAATTGTGAAAGCACGATCTGTATGAGAATTTCCATGGGACGAAGTATTTGGAATGTTAGTGGTCGCGTCATCAGTCGGTAGCGATCGATGTAGAAGTGTATGATGACGCTGATTACATTCTCGACACCTGAAAATAGACTTACAGTCTTTGAGACTGTGCGACGGTCGCAAGCAGTTAAAACACCAGTGGTGCAATTTAGCATGCTCAAGTCTATCTTCAATAGATTTTTGACAGAACACGTTACATTGAACAATTGAATGATTTTGATCCCAAAAGGAACACTTTTGAATTGTGTAAACAGAATTTGCAGATGATGATGGCTTTGGAATGTCGGAAGGCTTCTTATCACTACTATGCTTCCCTGGTTCACTCTTAGTAGCCATGAGCGAGGAAGATTTCTTCGAAGTGTGCGAAGACGTTAAAGTACGTGGCTTATCATCATAAGAGCGAAGTTTATCGGAAGCAGCGTGTGTAGAAAAGTGAGCATCTCGCATTAGCGATTCACATTTAGAATATAAGAAGTCTTTAAGGTCTGAATAAAGTGGTAATTCAACAGAGGAGTGAAATTGTTCATATTCATATCTAGTTTTCGAGTCCAACTTGGAAAGCAAAAGGTAACTAAGAATGAAATCCCACTGATCCGTTGGAAGCCCTACTCCCTTTAAAATTGACAGATTCTCGTGAAACATATCTAAGACCCTTCGAAAGTCGAGAGGAGAATTCGTTTTGATAACCACGTTTAGCATCTCCTTCCAGCATGTGAAAGCCAATTCACGTTTATCACGATAGCGCGAAACCAAAGTTTTGAAAGCTTCTTGATAAAACGAACCCTGTAAGGGAAACGTTTTTATGAGCCCTAATGCATCACCCTTAAGACTAGACATGAGGTATTGCATTTTTTCAGTATCAGATAGACCTCCACGTTCATGAATAAGCGATTTGAAAATGTCGTAGAACTCAGGCCATGCCTTTATGTTACCGGAAAATATTGGAATATTAATTTTGGGAAGTCTCACTTGAAGCGATGTTGATTTGTTCGATTGAGAAGAATCATTGTCTGTTGATGTCGTTAATTCTTTGTGAATTGCAATAATTTCGTAATAAACTTCATCGAAATCAACGCGAATTTTGTCTTCACTTTCTTCAGATGAGGCATCAACTACTGAAAGAATATCATCATGAGCTTCCTCAAAGTTACTACGTAATTTTTGAATTTCCGAGAAATGAGCAAGAAATGAATTTAATACGGATATATTTTTCTTAGCATCAAGAGCCACCTCATAAGTACGCTTTAAACGATTAAGAGCGAGGGTACGCTTGCGCCTTAACACAGGTAAATCCAAAACAGTAGGTACAGCCAATTCTATAGAACCGACTTTCGATTTTTTTAATGAGCTACGTCTTCGCTTCGGTATGTAAGTCATGTTAGAACCTTGAGAGAACAATATAATTGACTGTTATAAATTAAATCGAAACTGCTATATTTTCGTTATAAAAAATGTTAATCTGCTATTTCGTTATAATGAATAGCTGTTAAATATATTAAGTATAACAGTTATAAATAACCGTTAGTTTCGTAAGTTTATTTGGTACCAGCACTAGAATACAAAGGATGAATGAATGAATGGAATGAAGTTCGGTTAGTTAGTTGAATAAACAGCCAAGATGGAAAATAATTGCATTGCATGTAAAATGGCGTCGAATATTTTCCTACCTACACACCAAAATAAAAAATGATTTTTTTTATGAAATATTATCGAATTTATGATAGAATGATATGAATTTATAACGAAACGATTAAATGGATTACTCTAAGAACGATTATGTATTGCTAATGAGAGTTCAATTGAAAGTAACGATGAAATTAACAATTACAATTTAACGAGGTTAGCGGTATAAATACTTCGTTAGGTTTAGAACACGAGATGAATCGATTAAATATGACAAAATACAAGCAACGTATCTCGTCGGGGCCTCCAAAAATATGTAATGAACCCGTAGGAGTCAGCGTATTCGCTTTGTACATTACATAGTGTTCAATCCGATATGAATTAGTTATCTGAATTTTGGTATTATTGCCGATCGCTGTACTAAGCTGGTCGATGATGGAAATGATCACGCAAAGCAGCATCCAAACCTAACAGAGAAAAATGCGTGTCCACTAACCTGGTTCCTGATTTTGATGGAGGAATCTGTCGAGTCCAGGGTCAGCAGTTCCTGCTGTCGCGCCGGTGCACCGGGCTGATGTCTTCTTCGAGAAATTGTCGGTCAAAACCGCACTTCACAATTAAATTAAATGTTCCTTTTTACAAAATGTTCGACTTGTAACGTGTGCGATGAGATTCGAGTGAAGTTACTCCCAATCCGTTCAAATCCAATTGAAGAGCGAGACGGAATCGATTTGGTGGTATGCGACACTCCATAGGAGGAAGCGAGACAACGCAATAGTATTTCCAAAGGAAAATACCGTCTGATTGGCTTGGAGATACATCACGTGACCCACCAAACAACCAGCCTGAATATAGCTATCGGGGCGTAATATAAAATTTAACGTGAACGAAACAACGGTAATAATAAAAATACTGGGACATTATTTATTCTGTATTTCTTCCCTGTCAATTATCGGCACTTTGAGCGCCCCGGTACCTGCCCTTTGCGACTCCGTATTTGTTTTTTCATTTATATTTTAATGTCTCTGTATACTTCCAGGAAGTTAATATTAAAATATAAATTAGTTCAATAAAATTCGAAACATCTCAATAATAATATAAATTATCTATGGACCAGCAAGAATTTGAGACGAGCAATAATTTTATGAAAGATACATAGATAGATACATGAATGTATAGTTACTTATCAATATATATTTTTATTATATTCTGAATAAATAACAATGGGGAAAAATGTATCAGACTTTCAACTTTCTGTAATATAAATTAATAGTTTTAATTTTGAATGTAATTAAACGAATTATAAGATTTTTAGCAGCGCTCTGTTGTCTGCATCAGGAGTGTCTTATACCTACTTACTAAGGTACCTTGATAGTGTTAGGTACTTGCTTTGTAATGAACAAGCGACTTACACATTTTCAATGTATTTTTAGCTCCAATAGAAAGGGATTATGTTTGAAACAGTTGTCTGACTGTGTTCTGTTTGTTATTAGAGCGATTTTTTCGTGATATTGGAATTAGAACTATCTGCTGTCATCACAGTATACATGATGTCCGCTAATAATGAGGCAGAAACTTTGGTGATGGACTTTCAGAAATTCCAGAGAGAGAGATGAAGATCAGAACTTCTTCTTCGAATTTGCTGAAGATCAGTATTAATGGGTACTCCTTGCCATCTTTGCACTGGATTGACTGTTGTTTTAAATTTGCAAAACAAACATAAACTAACTACTTTAATTATAATAATTATAATACCATCAACATTATTATAAGACCGCGTCAGCGTCTAATCAAAGCTCGGTTTCCGCGTAAGTACATCGCTAATAATGTACGTTTATGTGATTATGTTAATAACACGAGCGGTTACATTATGACACGGACGGTAATTTCCTGATGTTTAGTGCTTACTAAGATTACATGTGTTACATGCGATATTTGATGCCATGTTGATGTAATGCCTAGTATTTATGACTGACTAGCTTCCCGCAGTTTCACTCGCGATCCCTTTTTTACCCCCTTAGGGGTTGTCTTTTGAAATACCCAAAACATCTATGGAAAATACATGCAAAATTGTAACAAGAATTGTGTCTTACACCAGAATTTTGGGCTGTGCGTTGATATGTCAGTCAGATAGTAGATAGTAGATAAGTCTATATAAAAGAAGAAGAAAGACTTTTAATACGAGTATAAAGACAAATATTAATAGAAGAAGATTTGTAGAGAGCGCGAGTGAGTTTGAATATGGGTGGCAAGAATTTCTTACAAAAATAAGAATTGTATACACTTAATTATATAAAACACACGACAAAACATAGATAACACTTTAAATGTATACCAACATAGGGGACTTTATCGTAAAGGCAATATCTTCCTGGCAACCTTTGGGTAATAAGAAACGACAACCTCGTGTAAGTTACTTGTAATCCAAATTTGAAGCAAATCAAACGTTTAATAATAGTGAAAGGTAATCAAAATAACGGTGATATTTGAATGTCAACCTCACAAACTTACAGTCAACGTGTGTCACTACAGCGACAAATCCTTTATCTACAAGGATAAAATTGACGTTCCACAATTTGTACGAAAACTCGTATTTCTCAGCATTTTATTTACGTTTCACCATTTTATTAGCTTCATCGACAAAAGCGCTTTATTTTCAGCCTTCGTTCGGTTCGTATAAAGTTTACCGTAGCGTAGTTAGCGCGTTAAACTTGAACTATATACTTGCTTGTAACCTAGTGTTCTATCCACTTTTTGTAGTTTACAGCTTGTAAAGAAAATCAAGAGTATTTATTAAGTCAATACTACGTCTACAGTTTAGTTATTATAACAATACTTAACTTTTAATTTCTTGCAGCAATGTTCTAGTTAAGGCATTAATTAGCAAAGTTTTCCGACTGGCTTGACTTGAGAATCATTATAAATATGTACACACATAAATTAAGAGTCACAGTTTGAAAAACCAGTTGTAAAACACTGAAAATCTCTGCCTCACTGGAAGCATATTTGTAGAAAAATACATGTCGTAAACGTATATTTGTCATCGCAACAACAGCAAACAAAGCTCAGCATTTAGCTAGCAAGCCTTGGAAGGCGTGCGACATGTCGTGACAGCGACAGTCGAGTAACAAGATAAGCAGTGGTGTCCGACGCGCACGCGACCCGCCGCCGTCCGCACTAATCTCCTTTCTAGACATAGGCACTTGCGATGTCGCATTTAGATCGGCTTACATCGCTTCACGTTGTCAAAATAGTCATCTTATGTATATGCTGTTTAGAAATTGTATCGATTGTTGTCTTCAATTAGCTACGGTAACGGTTAGCCATCAGGCGGAATTAAAAAAGCAGAGCAACGAGCATTACAAATAAATAATAATGTTAGTTTAAAATGAGCTTCATGGGGTTCTTCAAAAAGGTGTGAAGAGATTTCTGCAGGGTCGGCGCGCGAATGATACCCCTGGTGTTGCAAGCGTCCATAGACTACGGTAACCGTTTACCATCATGCGGGCCGTATGCTTGTTTCCCACTTAGTGGTATAAAACAAAATAGGATATCTGTTCTGAATATTAAACTACTACTACTACTTTGTTCCCGAGAAAACATTAAAGCGCTCAGAAATACTAGTAAACCCATGTGGTAGAAGATAGTATTAGAAATGTAGAATCTCTGACTCTCCCGGCTATTTTTTGTATAAGAAAATTTATTTCATTATTGACGTTAAATGTGATGGAAATAAGTTGCAAATGATTCGAAAATTTGCGAAAACCTTCAAGAGCAAGTACTGTGTTAGTACAAATTACTTTCGCTCCAACAAGAACCTACTTCCTAAGACATTCATAAGATTCTAATTGAATCCTCAAGCGTTTACTTATTTTGATTGAATAAATAAGTTTGTTGCGAAATGTCTCCGTATATTTCAAGTAGGTACTATCTTAAGAAACAAACAACAATCGAAACCAATTTAAATTCAAGACCTCTCCCGACCGCAATTATTTACACAACGGCACTACACTATCCTTAAATCTGTATAAATATTCATGAAACTGTTTTATAAGGAGACCTTTGCTCTCTTTAGCAGCGTAAACGAAAGTTGAGTGACTTTCCAGTTTCCCTTCGGAACGCTTACCCCGGTGCCGTATCACGAACAACTTATGAACTGTTTTTGCATATTATTATTTTAAAGTCGCCCTTAGAACGTACGTATGTATGAGGACTTTATGGTTTTGGAATTCACTTCAAAAGACCCCGACTTAAGATAGAAGATGACTTGAGTTGTAATTGAAATGTAAATCCGTTTGAATTTGCAGCACATGATTTTATTCATTTAAGGAGCTTACTTTGTTGTTAGAGATAAGAACTAGTAATGCTAGACGCTGGGATTAGTTCATTTTTCCAAAAGCACGTACCATAAGTAATTTGAAGACTTTTTGAAGGGTCATGAAAGCCCCTGTCGTTGCAAGCGCCTTTAAGATACTGTAACCGTCGAGGTAACCGGGTACCATCAGACAGGCCGTACTAGTACAGAAAAAAGGGTTGAACTACAGAGTAAGGAGACCCGCGCGCCTATACCCAAGTAGCACAGCAAGCTGTATACGAGCTGTATAAGGTTAGTTTTTATACTATAACCTGTATATTCAGGCTGTATAAAATCTTATAAAGACCTTATAAGTGCAAATTATACAGCTTTTTGCGTTATTGTAGCTGTTATTCGGTGTACAGAGCAGCCTATACACTACAAATATTATATTATAAGTATCATGTTAAGATAAGGTTCCTAAATAGGTTTTTGAAGATAATTATAATAGAATATTTTTATTACGCTTTACTATGATTACTGAATACTTATTGCTGTAATAAGTAAGTGAACACATGCTAAATACAGCCTGTATACAACTGTAACGATAAAACCAGTTTGAAGTGTCAGAAAATACTTCACGCTGAATGGTAAGTTTTAATATTCTGTTTAAGAACCCTAGGCTGACGCGGATCTCTATATACAGCTTTAACTATAAATCCAGCTTGAAGTGTCATAAAATACTTAACGCTATATGGTAGAGTTTTGATATTCTGTTTAAGAACTCTAAGCTGACGCGGATCGCTTACTAAGGATTTAATACAGCTAGAGCTGTATAATACGAGTATCTCATAAATCACTCTTATAAGTATACAAACTTTTCTTGGCACTCTTGTATGTCTCTAAAAGAACTCCATGTTCTAAATGGGCTGGTTTATTGACGTGGAATATGCTTGCGTGCTGCTTGGGTATATACACAGACAATTAATACGCGATAACCGAAACGAGCGGTGACGGCCACTCGTCTAATAATGACTCTATACCACCACTATATAGTTCAACAGTACTAAATGATAAGACAATACATAATATATATTATCTGTTGGTAAAATGGTGCCGCCTACTGACACGATTGAATATTATGGAATCTGTTGAGTCTCGACGCGAGAGGAGAGTATTTTTGTTTTCAATACTCTGTGATTGATAATGTATTTCAAATTTTATTGCTGTTGAACATTTGAATTTCTTTATCATTATAATACCAACATATTTAAATGGTTTTAGTTTAGACCAATAACCACATGCTAACATTTAGTTTTGAAATGTTAGCGAGTGGAAATAACATTTGAATTACGGCGATATGTAACTAGGTGTCAGGGTGTGCACATGAGACCGCAGATGACGAGGGTCTACTGTTGGATTGTTTGAGTAGGAAAACAAAATTTTAATATCTTCCCTGTCGACCCCTACAAATAAACTCTGCAACTTATTAGGACTTAGATGTGGACCTGATTGTAAATTATGCCGTACTAATAATAAAATCAGCAATCAATTATATCAACTGTTGAAGGCTGACTTAACGGTGCCGCGGTGGTAACTTCAGTAGCTTTGACCTTCATAAGTGCCCTACTAGGACCTAAATTGAATAAATGGCTAATTGTAATATAGCATAAAATAACAGGCTATTTGTATTGAATATCTTTACGAAAATATTATAACAATAAGTTAATAAATTATTCGACTGAGTGTTGCACAAATTCGTGACACTTATATTTCGACATCAGCCCTATTTCGAAAATATCCACCTCAGATATAGTCAACTATATCTTTGTCTATAACCCATTTCCAGAGGGAATAACCATGTCAAACCAATAAGATGTCCTACCTAAAAACAAATAGCACGTAAAGGGCAAGTTAACCTGATGATTAGCGTCGCCGGCAGCACTTGGCTATCTGGTCACGCGCTCCCCAATCTGCTTAGCAGGACACCTTTGTTGGACCCTTTTATTTGGGTCGCAAACCCCTTAGGTACACAGAAACAGATTCTCAGATAAATACTCCTGAGACGTTAGCAAGATATACGGAGTTCCCCTCACGTCTTGATTTAAACTTAGATCTGTGGATACAAGTAAATCACAGTAATTCAAATGCAAAGCCCTATCCCCTGGTTTCACCCGCGTTTGAGGGATAGAAATTAGCATATAATTCTCGGGGATAATGTAATAGTGAAAGATTTTATCAGAAATTTGCTCATTTAAACAAACAAAAAACAAAAAAAACTCTTCCGCTTTATTATAATAGTCATATAATATCAATCCACAAATGTATTTTTAACCGATTTCAAAAAGAGAAGAAGGCTGACGGAATCTTTTTCATCTAAGTTACACGGTACAACCATCGATTTTAGATCCCTCTTTTTCTATTACTAGTAGGTATAATTACCGAAATATTTTATAGCCAAGTAAATTAACTAATACCTACTATTTAATTAATTTAATAGTAGGTATTAGTTAACATATTCCAATTAATGATGATTTATCATTTCTAAATTGAATTCACTTATAGCTATAAGCCTGCAAAAGAGGCATATGTCTGTTTCCCTCACTAAAATAGCTGATAATAATTTTAGTTTGAAACAGCTATGTCTGATATGTATGATATGATCTGATATATGTTTGAGTTCAACCACAGACGGTAATTATATAATTTCCAATCAATAAACACTACTATCAAGGATGATCAATCGGTTTTCATTTTTAGTAACGTTATTATGAATATCGTGTTCCTTTTGGTGACCCGTAACTATTTAGGGTGTGTCCAGACACATTGATAGCTTAGCCGTGCTAGAGCTAGAGCCATGTAGTAAAGTAGGGTAGCATAACTTGTTTCATTGGTAAGTATGAGTACGAGCCATAGAAAACCATTTTCATTCAAACCAATCATTCATATTTAAACCTATAGAAATGCGACGTTGTTATATTTCACTAGTATAATAATCGGGGATAATGTAGCGTCCTATTAGTGAAATAATTTATCGAATCTGACGGGTAGTTCCAGAGATCCGCCCATTTAAACAAACAAAAAAATCTTCTGTTTTATTATTATAGTAGTAATAGTATAGATGAAAAATAAAAACGAAAAAAAAAAATGTTTAATAATTCATGCTAGTTGATTCTTTAATACATGATACATGATCTCATTAATACCCTAGAGTTACGGGATATTAAAAAAAATATTGTAAGAAATTCAACCTGAAACTATTAAAGTATCTGCTTGATCACGGGTTGTTATCCCGGGACAGAATCACTTTAAATGAACAAAGTCGTAATAGCCATGGTACCTGAATGAGTTATGAGCACGGCTTAGTTTAACCAAGTTAGTTATAGTTAGAATCACATCTCTCTAATCCCAGCATCAATTATGGAGGGAATACGAATGGTACAGTCGATGAAACGAAACTATGCGAGGAACGGTCATTATAATTCGTGATAAAGCTTGGGAATTCGGTGAGAATCATGATGAAATTAATATCTCAGCCGTCAGCTGTTCCACACCTGGAAATCGTCCAATAAAGCCGCCTTATGAACTCTGCTTTTATAAACTTTGTTAAGTCTACCACGTCTTAAGTACTTTATCTCGGTAAAATATGGGAAAAAGTCGACTTGGTGCAAGATCTTTTGGATTTACGAGTACAGTCGGCGAAAATTTTTTTTATTTAATCAGACACTTAAGAGCCACCCACAGTAGCTTTTATCCTAGTCGCACCTTTTGCGAATTTAAAGATTTTAGAAATAAAATCTAAAATTTTAAAACTCTTTAAAAATATGTAAATAGCAAATATGCATTTAACTTTAGAGACGCATAAAAAAGATGCCTAAGGAACGAAAATCGCTGAGTATCTCTCTTTTCACTTTCACTTTCACTATTCGTTTCCTACCACAAATGTGGATAACTAGTTTAGCACACTTTCAAAGAAATGAAGTGTCAAGGAACGTACACTAAAATCGCTCAAAGGGCTCCACCAATGCAGTGACTCTGTACTTTCATGGGGAATAGTAAACCTACCGAGCCAGGTCTACGCATTGTATGTTCTGTATGGTACCGTTGATTGAACTTTAGAGCTTTTTGTAAAATTACACAATCTGCTTTTTTTTTTTTTTTTTCATTTTAAATATAGTTTTATAAGGGCTGAGGAATATATTCAAACTTAAGAATTAGCCTTTTCTCGTTAGTTATATCGAGTTGAATGAGCATTTAAATGCAAGGAATACTGACTAGTTGTCCAAAAATTGGTCAATTAAGCAAAATATCCTAACTTAATATTATAAATGCGAAAGTAAGTTTGTTTATTTGTTTGTTTGTTACGCTTTCACGCCTCAACTACTCAACGGATCATCATGGAATTTGGCGTGCAGATAACCATACCATTTTCCATACCATAGTATGGAAAAGGACATAATAAAATAAAATAAAAATAAAAAAGCCTTTTATTTCTTACTCTGAATTACTAAATACAGTCACCAATTATTATAATACAATCATAAAATTTATACAGATATTTGTTTAATAGTTTTCTTAATTCAATTCTTAAGTCATGCATATCATAACAAATTATTAACAATTTCGAAGAAAAAAAACACGTACATTAAATTTTATTACATTAACAATTGAACAATATTATCAAGTTACAATATTCATAATAATAGTTTTGTTTATAACATATCAATTTATATTTAACTGGAAAAAGTACAAAGTAAGTATATAATATAACAATAATGATTAATAACTACAATTTGCATAAATACATTGTGTTTAACATTTTTATTAATGATTAATTAATGTTATGTGTTTACAGGTTGCAAGCAAGAACCCCTCTTCTTGAAGGTGAAGGCCTCCTCCAGAGTAGACCATCTCTGTCTATCCATGGCTGTTGTAGTCCAGTTTCTACCAGCGACTTTGACAATATCGTCCACCCACCGTACGCTAGGTCTGCCCACTTTTCTGGAACCCGTTGGTCCTGACCATGACACCAATCGATTTGTCCAGCGACTGTCGTTCCTCCTAGCAACGTGACCCGCCCATCCCCACTTTAGTTTTCTTGCATAGTTAAGGGCATCAGTTACTTTAGTTTTTTCCCGTATGGTAATGTGAGGTATTCTTTGTATTCTTCTGATGTTCATGATGCTTCTCTCCATGCTTCTTTGACATGACCTTATTCTATTTTCGACCATACTAGTGAATTTCCAGGTTTGGCAAGCGTAGGTTATAGAAGGCAGTAGGCAGCTGTCTATAACTTTTTTCTTAATATGAGTTGGTATTTGACTTTTTAGGACTTCCTTCATGCTCCAAAATTTATTCCATGCCCCTTTGATTCTTCTTTCTACTTCCAACTCGTTGTTCTTTTTGTCAAAAGATATTTGTTTTCCAAGATATATATAGTTATCGACGTATTCCAATGGTGTGTTTTCAATGTAAATAGGGAGTTTCAGATGATTTGTCATAATTTTAGTTTTTCCAAAGTTTATTTCCAAACCAGCTTCTCTACTTGCCTTCTGTAATGAGTTCACCATCAATTCCAATTCACAGCTCTTTTCTGATAGCAATGCTATATCATCTGCGAATCTCAAGTGACTCAGATATTTACCATTTATATTGAGACCTACTTTATTCCAATCCAGTTTCTTGATTACAGACTCTAGCACCGCTATAAAGATTCTGGGTGATAGCGGGTCGCCCTGTCTCACTCCTCTTTTAATTGGTATTGGAGGTCCAGTAGTTTCCAGTTGAACTCTACTATAGCTATTGTCATAGAGGTGTTGTAGGACTCTTATATATTCTAATTTAACATTTTGTGTTTTCAGAGCATCCCATATAGAAGAATGGAAGATGGTGTCGAAAGCTTTTTGGTAGTCTACAAATATTATGTAGAGTGGCCTTCTAAACTCTTGGTACTTCTCTATGAGCAGATCTATTGAGTGGATATGGTCAACAGTAGAAAAACCTTTCCTGAAACCGGCTTGTTCAATGGGTTGGCATTCTTCTAGTGTTCTACTTATCTTTTTCTCTATGAGTGAGGAGAAAAGTTTATATAATGAAGGCAGAAGGCTTATTGGCCGGTAGTTACCGATATTTTTTGGGTCACCTTTTTTGTACAAAAGTATTATATTTGACTCGGACCATTGTCTTGGGGTGGAACCAGATGTAATTATTAAATTAAATAGATATGTCAAGGGGTGAAGTAGGTGAGCCTTAGCTAATTTGATCGCTTCGTTTGTAATCTTGTCTGGACCAGGGCTTTTTTCGAGCTTTAATTTGTCTATTTCTTTAAGAATTTCTTCCTCGTTTACTAACTCTATTTCTTTGGAATATTGCGTGTCTTGTAATATTGGGAGGGTGGTAAACTCACCAAATCTTGTCCTCTCAGTATCAGGGGCTTTATATAAATCTTTATAGAAGTTAGTCGCTATTTGGAGTATGTCTGACCTCTTATGAATTATTTTATCTGAACCTTGAAGACATTCAATCCATGTTTTATGGGATCTCAATTCCTTGTAGGCTCTTTTGAGACTACCTGTTGTTTTTAGGTGTTTCTCTATGGTAAACAAACGGTGATTTCTATAGTCCTTTTTTATGTATTTGCTTATAAGTTTATATAGAGCCTTTAGCTCGTTTTTCATTGTTCGTGTTTTAGGTTTAAAATTCTGCAGCTCATGTCTCCGTTGTATAAGCTTTTTTGTTCGGTCTGATATTGTACAACTTTTTTTGCTATGTAGGTTTGCATCTGTTCGTTGTAAGCTTGTTTCTATAGAGTTGGTTATTTTGTCGTAATATTCCTGAACTGTAGTGTTTTCTTGGGAGCACATGAGATCTTCTTTGAAATTTATGATAGATTTATTGTATTCCGTTATTTCGTCTTCGTTTTTTAATGAGCTTCTAGAGCTGTTTGTATAGTTGATTCTGCTTATTTTATTTTTAATCATCTTAAATGTTGCTCTGAGGAGTCTATGATCTGATGGGTAAGTTAGGTTTATTACTTCTACGTTATGGACGCTCTGTGGTGTATTCGATAGAATATAATCGATTTCGTTTTTAGTGGTACTATCAGGCGATCTCCAGGTCCATCTACGACTACTTTTCTTCTTAAAAAAGGTATTCATAATAGCCAATTTATTTTCTAAAGCAAAATTAACTAGTCTCTCTCCTCTATTATTTCTTAATCCGAGTCCATTGCACTTCATTATTGATTTTTCCCCTGGAGTCGGTTTGCCAACTTTTGCGTTAAAATCTCCCATGACTATTATGTTTGTTCCTGCTATTAATAAAGCTTCATCAATAGTATTGTAAAACAGTTCTATGTCCTCTTCACTCGCTGTCTCTGTAGGAGCGTACACTTGTATTACGCTCAATTTTAAGTTATTTATTGTCAGCTTTAGTAGTGCAACTCGTTCTGTAAAACCCGTGAAACTTTCTATTTGTTTTTTGAGGTACTTTTTGACAATAAATCCAACACCATACTGGCCCGGTGTTTCACCAATGTAGTAAAGAATGAAGTCGTCATACTCTTCAATATAATTTCCCAGGCGTCTAATTTCTGACAAGCCAATAATGTCGTATTTTGTATTATTCAATGAGTTATTTAGTTCCATTAATCGTTCATATGTTGATAACGTTCTTACATTGTATGTTGCTATATAGAGTGTATTTTCGTTGGAAGATGAGAATTCACATTTTGAGTTATACTCTGGAGGGTTTTGGTCTACGCCTCCCACGGGGACCAGCCGTGATGGGAGGGGGAGAGGGGTTCTTTCTAAACGTTTTTTGACTTGTTTTGTTCTATGGATGTTGTCGTCGTGTTTTCTTTAGGATTTAATTTGTTCAGATAGTTTGCTATACTTGATTTTGTTTCTTTTGGTTTAGGTAGTTTCGGGTCCGAAGTTTCTAGCGTTTGTTTCTTGCTTTGAGGTGGTGGTGAAACTGAAAGTAGCGTACGCTTTTTGCTGTTTGCAGTGGAAGCACCATTGTTGTTATTTGTTTTCTTAACTGGGCTGGAAGAAGGATTTACATAAATTAATTTGTCATATTTAATAATAACGTTCTTTCCATTTTCTCTTTCCTTTCTGGCAATAAGCTTAAGTTCTTTACGTTTTTCAAGAACTTCCTTTGAGTAGTCTTCTTCAATATGGTAATTAGTTGAGCGAAGATTTTTCTTTGATTGAAGAATTTTGACCTTCTTTCCTATTGTGGTAAATGTTATTAAGATTGGTCTGGCCTTGTTTCCCTTTCTCCCAATGCGTCTTGCTCCTTCAATCTCTAATTCAATACATTGTACCAGTAAATCATTGTTAATAAAACTTAGCACCATTTCTTGTAGTTGAAGGTAGCCTGTTTCTGTTTCCTCAATCCCAAAGAAAATTAAATTTCTTTTTCGTGCGTTCTTCTCAATGTTTTTAAGGGTCAACTCATGTATATCTAATTTATTTTGTATCTCTTCTTGATTTTCTTTTAATTTATCAAATTTCTCGTTCATGATTGAAATTATTTTTGACGGGATTTCTTCCCTGAGATTTTTTAACTCTTGATGTTGTTTTTGTTGTTCCTCATGTATTTTATTTAATAATTCTTTCATCTCATCCATGATTTATTTATTTGTTTTATTCCTTCAGTATGATAATAGATGGCGTTGATTCGTGTCGAGACTCGCAAAAATATTAATTGTCGATCATCGGTGTTGCCGCTCGATAATAGGTGGCGCTCTGTGGCTATGCTTTGTCAGAAAAAAAAAACTGTTTTATCGACTTGAACCTCAGGTTTTTCTACTTGTCGCTAGATGGCGTCTGGAGGCCGTTACTTTTTATTTATAGTTTAGTAGGTGGGTAGGTACCTGTTTCAATGATTTCATGCCTTTTTGATAAATTATTTGCAATTTTTCCACCTGGAACCGCAAGGAAAGCTGCCACAGCACACAGTCATCAGAGTTTGTATGTTATTGATGATATCCCAGTGATTTATTGACAGATTTAACGTTTTAGTGGTGGTTTACGTCTCAGCAATGGTCACTTGGTTTTCATAGGAATCTCGTTCAAAACCACTATATTTTTACTGAACTTCACAATGTACATGTACAGGAACACACTGGCTATGAGTATATTACTTTTTCTTTCTTAAATTTTACGTTTTTGTTATTATTTCATTTATTTGTTTACGAGCGATACAAAAGACAACTACTTGACGGGACAGTGGCGCCCTCTCTCCTCCGGAAAAGGACATAGGCTACTTTATATCCCGGGAACGCGGGTGAAACCGCGGGGGGCAGCTAGTAAATAATAAAGTTAAAAAAGTTGATCACTCTTTACATTATAATTGAAATGATATTTCATATTGTGCATTATAACTAATAGAAATATATTTACTGTTAATATTTTTACTGTAAAATCACGTATTTAAAATTACATAAATCAGCGAAATTAAAAAATAAATTGTATTCATACGGCCTCTACAGGTATCTTCATTCTCCATAAAAATGTTAACAATGCCAAATCTCACAAGATTTATATGCACCTATGTATAGATAGGTACTGAGTAAAATGAAAATAATTCAAAAAGAAATCCTACCAACGTTTGACATCCTATAAATAATTGTTGGTAAACCCTCCAAAGCGCGCTGGGTTCGATTAATGAGCCAATAATTATTCGATAAAGGCTTCGTTTGTACGCACTCACGTTACCTTACTATATACAAACACACACAACATAAAATATTTATGTACGCAGTTAATAACTAATACAAAATTCAAAATTCAAAATCATTTATTCAAATAGACCTTCGCAGGCACTTATGAAAAGTCTGACTCTAATACTGGTTCGGAAGGTTGCATTTGCTGAGAAGAGCCGAAAGCCGGGGAATGGTCGGTAACGCGTGAGCGATCCTGCTTGTGTTGCAAGCGTCCATATGGCTACGGTAACCGCTTACCATCAGGTGGGCCGTAGGCTTGTTTACCGCCTAAGTTGTTTTAAAAAAAAAAAAAACGGGCGGAGCGCAGTCGAGCAAACTACGAATGCTCGTTCGAGGCTCGCAAGCCCGTCTACGCTACGCGAATCGTGCTCGCAGTGTGCTCGTTCGTGGCTCGGCTCATGCTCGGTTCGTCAAGCATGGACGCACCATTAGGTGTTTCAGAATCAGAATGTTTAGCGTAGAGAGAGAGAGAATTTTAAAGTAGAGCGTCAAAAGGTCTAAACGTTGAAAACACTGCACCACATGCATCCCCGCTATCATGTAAATGAACACAATACATGTATTCGAATATTCATGAGGTTGTAAATGCAACGGTAGGTTGCTTACTGTCTACTCCTCGCGACAAGCACAACACTCTCACTACGTAAATCATCATCAACATCACTATATAGATACTGGTAATTAGTAAACGACACTCAGACACATGATTGTACTCATGATAACAAATAACTTTTCCCAAAAAAAAAAAAACTTAGGTTCATGCCCTTAACAGCTGATAGCGCGCGCGCGGTCCGTACGGGGTGGTTAAATGAATAAAAAACCGGCCAAGTGCGAGTCAGACTCGCGCACCGAGGGATCCGTACAAACCTGTATTATATGTAAGTGCTAGTATAGACAATTTATGACGTATAAAAAAAAACTACTTACTAGATCTAGTTCAAACCAATTTTCGGTGGAAGTTTGCATTGTAATGTACATCATATTTTTTTTTTGGTATTATCATTCTAATTTTAGAAGTTACAGGGGGGGGGGGGGACACACATTTTACCACTTTCGAAGTGTCTCTCGCGCAAACTATTCAGTTTAGAAAATGGAATGCCGCCAGCGTTCTGGGCACTTTACCCACTGGCAGCGACTTGGAACAGCTATATTTTTTATAAAGGCTATCTCCTCTTTTTTATTTTATTTGTTTTCTCTTTTTCTTTTTTCCTATGTAAATATTCTTTTTGCTATTTCATCTGTAATTTTTTTTCATCTAATTTAGATTTAAGGTTTTATTAATTGTTAGGTATGGTTGTTAATGTATATATCGGCGGTACTACAACATTTCTTTGATTATAAGAATAATTTGATTGTTTTAACGAGTTCATAAGCCATTGTTTAATTACTTCAGGCTAATTACACTGTAAAATTAATGTTAAAAATCATGTTAATCAACCACATCAACAAAATAGATTGTATTTCAAATAACTCGATACCTAACGTAAAATCTTGTAAAACGAACACGTGCGACACACCCTATAAATACGGCCGCACAGAGCGCGCTCGAGGCATTCAAGCTCGAGACGTTGAACAGTGCGGACCTCTCTGAAAAGTCGTTATAAGTCGTTACGCTGTCCGATTAACAAACGAGGCTTTTTGGGAAGTCGTTATAAATCATTACGCTGTCTAATTAATAAACGAAGCTTTGGATCTACCTGTAAAGCATTCTTCTAAGGATCAAAAGATAAGTGATGTGTTATTCCTTAATATTAACAATGTTTTCAAAACTACCTTCTGTCAGTTAACATGTTGTCGATATACTCTGTCAACTTTATTACTTTCCTATCTTTGTGCGCACCTCAGTGCAGTTGCTATTTCCCTTTACCCATAATTAAGGAGTCATTGTAAAGTGTTCCTGATTGAAGTTTAATTTATGAAATGCAATGATAATCTAGTTGTCAAATTACAATAATAAACCTATCGGGCCCATGAGGAGTTTCTTGCATCGCTTCTTCTCCTCATACAGGGCATTTCCGAAGCGATGATATAACGTTGTTTTATTGCCAGTTCTACTCCCACCGTCGAATTCTAATACCACTGAACCCTACTCGTGATGTTCATACCGCTTGGCTGTCGTCTGCGTCGACATCAGAAGTGGGATGGCAAGCCACTTCCTCATCAGCTCGTGCACCGCCTGATCAACTTGATACAATCCTGTGAGCTTACATTTTTACTTGATATGACCTACAAATCCACTTATTGCAATATCCATGTATCAACTCATAGGATTATCATAATCCTATTCCCTATCTTATCTTGTGGAGGGGTCGAGAAATAACTCGGACACGTCGACCCATTGGAATCTATTGTGGTCTCCTAGATAACTTACTTCTCCCCAGTCTCGTTGAGAACTCTTTTCAGAGTTTTACAGTGAGGCTAGGAGATATGAGTCTATAGTCTTCTGGTTTTGGATATCCAATCCCTAGGAGACTTATTCGCTTACCAGCCAGTGCATCGCATGTGCTCAGAAGGTACTCCATGCGTTCCGTATGTTCCCCATACAACCTGCACATGGGTGTCGCGGTTAGATTCATCTTCATGAGCATGTCGTTGGTTCCAAAGTGACCAGTAAAGGCCCCAAGCAGGTAGTGGATTTGCCCCCTGCTCATGTTCCTAATGCATTTTCGGGCTTTGAACATAGAGCCTAGGATTTTCTTGGAGTGTTTGTCTGTGATCTGCAAACTCTCTAAATGTGGCTTTTACGAGACTCTTCGATATGCCTACACATGGTTCTGGACTCCACTTTGTAAGATGATGTAGCGACATCTATCAGCCATATATCAGTAACACCGAGATGGTTCACACACTGCAAGATAGATGGCGTGGCGCCACATTATCCCGTATCGCGCCTACATCCTGCATCGCGCCTGTGAAGTTTTCTCGAGAATCTGCATCAACAACTGTCCGATACGGACCGCGGTCCCCAGGCACGATGATGCAGCCTGACGGTCACTGGGAGTGTTATATGGGTTTACCTCTGGTTCCTCTATCTATATTCTCTTGAGCACAGGTTATTGTGGCATATGTTGCTGCTTGGAATACAGTCGCCATCTTCTCTGAGCTTTTGCAATATTTGTAACCTTTTGCGTATATTCCCGCTCCTGTACCTGATTCCATTTTGGATCCATCAGTGTCAGACTATCTTGTTCCAGTGGATCGAGTCTCTTCATCCAGTCCTCTATTGTAGGGACTTGGACCTTGAAAAATCTTTCAAACACAAACATAGTTTGCATTTTATCTATTATGATCCAAGCCTTCATTTCTATAGAACTTTGTATGCTTAGTCTTTGGCTTGGAGCCATCTCATAGTTCAGCAACAGCAAGACTATGTAAAGTCTTCCTTGCCTCAAATTCAACCATCATATGCAGAGGAGGGATATTGAGGTATTTCTCAATCGCTGCCGTAGGTGTTTTCCTGAAAGCCCCCGTGATTCCGAGACACACTGTTCTTTGTAACCTAGTAAGCGCTTTGCACGAGGCAAGCTTTGTTCTTGGCCACCACACTATGCTGCCGTATGTGATAATTGGGCTTTAGCCCCCAAGTTTTACCGTAGGTGGAACGACACATACCGAACACTCGTAGGGCCTTTGTTATAGTATTTTCAACCCGAGTTCTTTATCAATCTATACACTCAGATATTGTACTTCGGTGTACCAGGGCAGCTTTGTTCCATTGAGGGAGGGCTCTCCTAAGTTTCCTAGTTCTTTTCTTCGTGAATGGAATAATGAATGCTTTGCTTGGGTTGATAGTGAGGTGGTTATTTGGACACCATTCCCCTGTCATCCTCAATGCCTGTTGTAATAATCCAGAGACTATGTTCGGAAATTTACTATTAACTATTATAGCTATAATGGTCCGGTATTGAGTTTGGTAAGTAGGGAGTCTACTATCAAGCACCACAATAATGGTGACAGAACTCCGCCTTGCGGACAACCTCTTGTTGTTTTTGCGCTAAATCTGTCTCCCATCAGTTCCGATCCAGTTATCCTGCTTCTCAGCATATAGTCAATCCAGTTGCACGTGGTATCGTTGATGCCATGTTCCTTTGCAGCAATGCGTATGGACTCAAATGTTGTCTTGTTGAGAGCTCCCTCTATTTCGAGGAAAGCACCAACGCAGATCTCTTGTCCCTCTAGCACAGCCTCGGCTCGACTCTCAACATAGTGCAGTGCCGTTTCCGTAGATTTTCTAGGGCTGTAGGTGCACTGTAGTTTATGTAGAGGGAATACTTTAAGTGGTCCCTCTCTTAAGTACCTGTCTACCAGTTTCTCCAGAGCTTTTAAGAGAAAAGATGATAGACTGATGGGCTTGTAAGCTTTAGCTTCTTCGTAAGTCTGTCTACCCACCTTCGGTATAAAGGAGATCTTTCCTGATCTACGAGAACTCTACGAGAACTCTACGAGAACTCTACGAGAACTCTACGAGAATTCTACGAGAACTCTACGAGAAATCTACGAGAACTTTCCTTACCTTCCTATCTTTTATCCTTGTATTAACTCATAGGCTTGTCATAATCCTATTGCCTAAGAATCCTTTCCTAATCTACGAGAACTCTACGAGAAATCTACGAGTACCTTACTTACCTTCCTACCTTCTAACCTGTAAAACAGTATTGATATTCTTAAACATACAAGACAGTTTTATGTTTATATCCTCCAGGAATCCTTTCTTATTCGACGACAACCTCGTGGGTCTCTGGTGCAATTCCATGAGAAGAAATCTACGAGAAATCTCCAAGAACTCTCTAACCATAACAGTATTGATATTCTTACAACATACAAGACAGTTGTATGTTCATATAACAACTAACATAAGCAACGCAAGTTGCTTACAGATATCCTACTAAAAAAAAAACCTTTGCTTACATGTATCACAAGTATCGCAACGAGATACCATCGTGGTTGGTGCAGAGCGCGCACCACCTATCAGAATGGCCGTATCGGCGGTACTACAACATACAAGACAGTTTAACGCAACGAGATACCAACGAGCCTGGTGCAGAGCGCGCACCACCTATCAGAATGGCCGTATCGGCGGTACTACAACATTTCTTTGATTATAAGAATAATTTGATTGTTTTAACGAGTTCATAAGCCATTGTTTAATTACTTCAGGCTAATTACACTGTAAAATTAATGTTAAAAATCATGTTAATCAACCACATCAACAAAATAGATTGTATTTCAAATAACTCGATACCTAACGTAAAATCTTGTAAAACGAACACGTGCGACACACCCTATAAATACGGCCGCACAGAGCGCGCTCGAGGCATTCAAGCTCGAGACGTTGAACAGTGCGGACCTCTCTGAAAAGTCGTTATAAGTCGTTACGCTGTCCGATTAACAAACGAGGCTTTTTGGGAAGTCGTTATAAATCATTACGCTGTCTAATTAATAAACGAAGCTTTGGATCTACCTGTAAAGCATTCTTCTAAGGATCAAAAGATAAGTGATGTGTTATTCCTTAATATTAACAATGTTTTCAAAACTACCTTCTGTCAGTTAACATGTTGTCGATATACTCTGTCAACTTTATTACTTTCCTATCTTTGTGCGCACCTCAGTGCAGTTGCTATTTCCCTTTACCCATAATTAAGGAGTCATTGTAAAGTGTTCCTGATTGAAGTTTAATTTATGAAATGCAATGATAATCTAGTTGTCAAATTACAATAATAAACCTATCGGGCCCATGAGGAGTTTCTTGCATCGCTTCTTCTCCTCATACAGGGCATTTCCGAAGCGATGATATAACGTTGTTTTATTGCCAGTTCTACTCCCACCGTCGAATTCTAATACCACTGAACCCTACTCGTGATGTTCATACCGCTTGGCTGTCGTCTGCGTCGACATATATGTACAAAAATAAATAAAAAAAAGTTTAGAAATAAATGATATTAGAAACCTCAATATCATTTTTGAAGACCTATCCATAGACAACCCACACTTATGGGTTTAAAAAAAAAAAAAAACAGTTCTATATACCCCCAAAATTTATCGTTTTTTTTTTTCAATTTTTGTGTGAAAATCTTGATGCGGTTCACAGAATACATCTACTCACCAAGTTTCAACATTGTAGTTCTTATACTTTCGGAAACAAAAGTGGCTGTGACATACGGACGGACAGACAAACAGACAGACATGACGAATCTATAAGGGTTCCGTTTTTTGCCATTTGGCTACGGAACCCTAAAAAGGTTTATAAATGGTAAGTAATGCTATAGTTTTGTTTGTACACTGAAAAAAAGGTTCTACAAAACTAGTTATGTATGTTGACGTTTTGTTGTCGGGAAACTAACTTTAGTTACATTTAATCGTATATCTCTTAGATTTAATCAAACAATTTGGTAATTAACCAAAACTAGTTTTGTTACTGATAATTTTTAGTTCGCAAGTCACTCTGTTTAGGTTATCAGTAGTAAAATTTTGTGTTACTGTTAAATAATATTTTTTTTCAGTGTAAATAGGGATAACAGATACAGAATAAAGTTAATAAATATTATGGGGGCATGTGCTAAGTAAATTTAAAAAAAAAGTTTTTTTTGGTATAGTTGTTTGTTATCATGAGTAAAATCATGTGCCTAAGTGTTGTTTACTAATTACCAGTCTGTCTGTCCATCTATTTGTCCGCCAACTCCTTCTAAACCACGCAACGGATTTTGATGCGATTTCACTATGAGTTAGATAATTTTCCCAGGAAGCTTTATATATATAATACATCTATGTTATATACAAAAAACATAGAAAAAGTCAATGTTTCGTAAACACCGATTTTTTTGCGAATTTTTTGCTAACGCAGACTAAACTTTACAAGATATATCAAAATGATGTTCTACGGAATTGTGCATCTTATATTATATTCTATGGATAACCCACAGAAACAATTTTTATACGATTTAGATAAGAAAATATCGCTCGACACCACAGAACATTGCACCCGTGCGAAGCCGGGGCGGGTCGCTAGTAATCAATAAATACGTATATGAATAATGTGCCACAATCACTCCACGTATGGTGACACAATGCAAACTGTCTTATATCTAAAGCAAAATATTCACTAGTCGAGATTTGTGATGACTATGAAATGGATTGAGTACGTTTTCGTTGTCGCACTATGAGTTTTGTAAAGTAGTTACCTGAAGTTATTTTTTTAAATGTTTTTTCTCATATTTTTTTTCCGAAAACAATAATAATATACTTTGATGTTTATTACAATTTAATATTGTACTCTCCATGTTTAGAATAACATTTATCGATATTTATTTAGCTTTACTTGATCCCTTACATGTAGTTAATTTATAATATTTTATGTGTTGTGTACTTATTTATTTTTTAATAAAGTTAGTTTTTATACTTAAAATTAGGTCGAGCCGCCCTTTGCGGTGAAAGCCTCCTACCCAAAAGAAGCGCAATGACGTTCATTTTGGTTGAAATATATTCCGCCAATTTCTCACCGCCGACAATTATTGACTAAGTCAAGTACGCATGCACTCTGATTGGCCAAGACACACGATGCAGTGATTGGTGCTTACTGTTCAAATTCAGTGACAAATCACTGACGTGTTTCGGAATTTGATTGTTCATTATTAATACTCTAAAGGGATCTTTCCTCGATGCCTCCTCCAAACTGTTCCAGGTTACTCTATCTTTTCATAGTCTGGGCCATAAGTTTCCAGCTATTTGGACAATATCGTCACTCCATCTTTTAAATGGTCCCTTCCTTCTTTTTTGTATATTGGATAGCAATTCGTAATTATTTGTGACCATCTTTCATCAGACGCTCTCTGGATGTGACCTGGCCATTTCTATTTCAGTGTTAGGACCTGTTTAACCACATCTCTCGCCTTAGTTTTTTGCCTTATAAGTGAACTTTAGACTCTGTCTTTCAATTTTATGTTCATATAATTCCGTTATATTCCTCTTTGACAATTAAGGGCCTAAAATTAAGCGTTTGTCTAATATTTTAATGAAAAAACGTGGGGCGCTTTTCATTTTGTAATTTACGATATTTCTTCATGATAATGCTTAGAAATTCTATCGGGTTTCAAGGAAAAGCACCCCACGCTTTTTCATTCAAATATATTGGACTTAATTAGAAAAAATGCTTACATTTAGGCCCTTGCGGGATAGACAGAGGATATACTTAGGTTCCATTTTATTATTATTTAATACTTTTTAGTGCACGGCTTTTTAAAGCGTGTTTTTTTAATTTTTTCTAAGCGTACGAATAAATAAAACAACATTATGTAGCTATAATACTGTACTAAACGCTTGAAACTGTCTCGTATATACTGTCATAAAGTCAGGGATGTGCGACCGTCCTTGTCTAAACCCTTCACTCTAAGAAAGGCTTTTCTGAAAGTCAGCCCCTAAGGGAGTAAAGTTATGTTTTCATAAACGACCCTTTTTTATGAATTTTGGCTGAGGGGTAGCTTGGATGTAGGAAAGAAATATATAACACTTTTATCCTGCGAACGTAGGTGAAACCGCGGGATACAGCTAGCAAACATATATTTTTCTCGCAAAGCTCTCATAATGCTCCTAAGAGCAAATTATAGGCCGTTAGAGTACAATAATGGGTCTATTGGGAGGCCGTATCGCTGCTTGTATCTTAATTACTAATGTACCAAAATAATCCGAAAACCATATCTCTACCTGTACACCTTTGCAATCTTTTTCTTACAAATTAATAAAGCTAAGACCCACTCTATCTTATAACAAGTCACTTTTACTTTATTTTCGTGGTGCTACACAGGATTACTATGACCGTAGAGCATTTTCAACCGGGTAAAGCATAACGTAATGGATAGCTTGAAACCTCTTACGTTACCACGTTCCTTTAAGCTGTATAGTTCCATGTTTTTACGGTTCGGAACCAAACAAGTAAAAAGGAACCCTTATGGTGTCATTCCTTCCATAGCACTATACATATAACAGCAACCGCCGATGCTATTGATTTGAAATTTGGAATGATTATAAATATTGCTTACACAATCTTATTGTAAATGAAAAATTTACACTTTTAAGTAATTTGTAAATATTAAAGGAAAATATAACTAAAATGTTTCTAACCGTCATAGCTTTATCGAAATCATCAAAATTCCTTTACAAACTTTGGTTATGCGGTCCGGTTTTTTTCTACAGTTATAACGCAAACTAAGAAATTATACGTCTATGGAAAGTAACCCTCGGTGCGTGAGTCAGACTCTTGTACGGTTTTTATTTATAATAAAATCGTCTGGAATAGCCAGCGTACGCCGCGCCGTATAGTTTTGTTGACAGGCCCATAGACCATATCTGGGTCAAGTTTAAATGGAGCGTTTGAGCAATAGATTCCATGCCTGAGTGCTAACTTGTGCTTATTGCAGCACAAGTTAGCACTCAGGCATGCAAAAATATAAAAAAGCTGAAGATGAAGTCAATGAGAAATTAATTATAGAGCAAGACTAAACATCAAAAATCGCATGACGTGTTCTGTAGAAAATATTTCGCTGACTTCAAAACAGTGTCTGGTAAGAGTTATTTCTTACTTATTAGTGTACTTTGAAGGCGGTTTTTTAAAAAGTTAATTTATTTATGTTTTTTTTTTTTTATACGACTAATTCGGCAAACAAGCATACGGCCCACCTGATGGTAAGCGGTTACCGTAGCCGCCGTATGGACGCTTGCAACACACGAAGCATCGCTCACGCGTTGCCGACCTTTCCCACCTCCCCAATGAGCTCTGGCGACCTTACTCACGTACAGGAACACAACTTTACACAACATAAAGTTATTTGGCTGCGGTATTCTGTATTCTGTAAGGTGGAGGTACTTCCCCAGTCGAGCTGCTCTTTGAGCGAATTAACGCTACGCTCTACCTCTCTTATTTTGAATTTTTAGTTTCATATATATTAATACTTTCGCGTGTAAAGGCCTGCGTAAACAATGCATATTTATGCGATAGTAGCCTTCGCGGTTGATTTGCTGTAATTTTTTAAGAGTTGTCTCCGAAACTCATCATCAGATCTATATGAATTTTATATGGGACCATTTCGGAATAAACCCATTTCGAACAAAAAAAGAATTTTGAAAATCCGTTTACATATGACGAAAAAAAAAACATATAAACATTCGAATTGATAACCTCCTCATTTTTGAAGTCGTTTAAAACAGTAAGAAACTTTTATAATTATAAATAAAACAAAGAGGAAATTAAACGCTGTCAGCCTACTGGTAACCTTGCCGTTAATCGGTAGGAGCGACAGAATCATGGAAATTTTCTGTTTAGATTGTATTTTGTATATATTTGTTGTCAATAATGAAATGAAATCAATTATGAAGTAAAAAAGTATTTTATTAATATGCATAGTTATAATGTATTTATTGCTAGCTGTTCCCCGTGGTTTTACCCGCATTCACGGGATAAAAAAAACATTTCGAATCCGACTCTTAGTTCCAGAGATTATTACGTTGAAACATACAAACAAAAAACTCTTCCCGTTTATTATATTTAGTAAGTAAGTAAGAAAGATTTATTAACAACACAAATAATAGTAAAACAAAAGAGCAAGAAACATACAGGAAGATTTAAAACTAGGTAAAATTAACAAACACAAAACAGACAAAATAAAAAAATAATAATAATAAAACAATTTGTTTCTCGCATCATTTATTATATTAGTATAGTATAGATAAAATAGTGATGCATTAGAGTTAATACAAATGTAAAGGAAATTATAATAATGCTATAGCAAGCACAATACCCGTACAGTACCCAACATAATTGCTTACTTACTGTTTCCGAAAATTGTCTAACTAAGCTGTGTTTGTACCTTATAATTGTCCACACGTACAAGCTGTTACTGTTACGTAATTACCGACATTGTGGGTATAATTGCACGCCTCTGAAACCTAACCTACTGTTACACAAGACAGATTTAACTCTTTATTTATATTTTCTTTATTGGCGAAATTACGGCTATTACGCTATACGATTTTGACACTATTTTATTTTCGATTAAAAAAGAATTTCGTATAGAATTCTACTATTTTTGTTATTAAAGTAATTTGAAAAAAGTATAATTCATATCAAACATTGTACTTCCATTCAAATTGTTTTTTTACTTAAGTGGGACTTTAAGGGACGATGACGAAGCCTTAGGTGGAACACGCTTACACAGAAGAAACCTATTCACTCTGGCCTTGAAAGTACCTATATTGTAAGAGTCAGGAAACACAGACGCCAGAAGCAAGTTTCACTCCCTTACTGTCCGCACTGTAAATGAGGAAGCAAAACGCTATGTCCGTATTTTCGGTATGTCAACAATGTACGGCTGTAAATTTTCCCAGCGTCTTGTGGTTCGGTGTAAAAAAGGGGATGCTGGAATAAGGTTGAACAATTCCTAATCTATTAAATATTCTCAAATTTGTGTTATGTAAAGTCAGTGTCAAAAGTAGCTGATCGCTTTAGTACCGTGTCATATTAAGCAATTCAGTTTTCATACAAACTGTTAAGATAATGTCCATAGATTAGTATTAGGAAAGGGTACTAAAATGCCAGTCTGCTTTTGATGCTTACTGGGGGCCTACCACAAGCTCTTAAAACAAGGTTAAAATAACCTTATTTGTCTTTTGTCCCTCATTGACATCCGGCGTCAAAACAAGACAAAACACAAATAAGGTTATTTTAACCTTGTTTTAAGAGCTTGTGGTAGGCCCCCTGTAAGTGTACACCAAGTAATGGGTATAAAAATATTTATCTTTTTTGTCTACCTCAAGTAAATCGAGTAAGTATATTCTTAAAAAACCTAATCTTATGTACAAATATTTACACTAGGCTGATAATACCGACATTGATAAACAACGGATCGCAACACAAAAGGAGTGCCAAACACAATAGAGCTTTTCTCAGTTGGATCGCCTGACAGGCGTGGGCAATCGCCTTTGTAGGTAGTTTATGTGCTTTGCACAGTGTTCGCAAGGGCATATTGGTTTATTGCCGGTTATAATCCGGGGTGCGACCGTCTGTAAGCCTGTAGTAGGTCTGGTGTGTAGGCCTGTTGTAGGCCTGGTGTGTAGGCCATCTTGTCTCGTAGACTCATAGCTCGGCGTATGTTTGGCGTAGAAGTGACGCTTACATAGTGTATTGTGATTTGCATCGAATTAATATCAAGGTAATACAAAAAAATATCTATGTAGGCATAATGATGGAATTCATCATGAATTAATATTCCAGATCGATAATATTAATCATATTATCCCATCAGTAGGTAATATAATAAATGCAGAATTGAGTTTTATTGCTACCTCTTAATGCCTCAACGGCATAACCAATCTTGATGAAATTTGGCACGCAGGTAGATCATAACATGGGATAACATAAAGGATAATTTTATCCCGGGATATTATTAGATCCCTCAGAAATGCTTGTGAAACAGCATGACAAAAACTAGTCTAGAATATCTGAAGGTACGAAAATCAACACAATAAGCATTGAGCTATTATTACTACGTATAGAGAAGCTATCGTAAGCAAAGGTTATGTCCCATTTTTCTAAAGTCAACTAAAGTTCTCTTTAGCGCTGAAACAATAATTTGTCTTCTTAGCAGACGGTAGAAACACGTAGCGATATCAGAACGCTTTTAGGAGTATTTTTCTCGCAAACACCGTGATTTTCACGGCGCTTACGCGTTTCGTTCATCGTTCTACAACAACAAGTGTAGCCGGATGACCTCACCTGAACGAACATAACTAACTAACTAAGACGCCACACATCACAACTGTGATGTGTGGCGTCTTCTCTATACGTAGTAATAATAGCTCAAAGACAATAAGTCAAATATGATCTGTTCTACTGGAAGCATTCTACTCTACTTTAAAGTTTTTGAACGTACAGCCTACGTACATTAGCCTGTCAACTATTATAAATTTATTCGACAACCTGATAAAGTAAGCAAACTGCTTATATCAGGCACTTATACTTTGAGAAATGACATGTTCCACAATAATACGGTAAAAGCATAAAATTTGGTACCATAGCACTTAGCGGGCGAGTAACAGGATTAAACTTGACGAAAAGAATGGAGGTTGGAAATCAAACGAGGAAGTTCACACAGGCCGACCCGCTTCGAGTACTGTTAACATCTTTGAAGAACTCGAATAGGATACTTAATCGCGTACAGTACAGCCTTGACGAGTGATCTGTGATCACGCTCTCGACTTGAGAACTCACTTAAATACTCCAAGGCTCGGCATCAAAGAGTCGAGAGTTGCCGACTTCAGCTCTGAATGCGTGCGGCCACTCTCTTTTTACTCGATCCAAGAGACTATGCTGTCTTACAAAATTAATAATGTTTTTCAATACATTCGCTTTAAGATTTCACAGAATTTTCATAACCGCATTACGAGCCGTCAAAGTAAGTATGTAGGTACCACGTAGGTACATACTAAACTCTAACTCAGATAAATGCTAATAATAATAATTGTTTTGTACTAAAACCTTTAAAAAATTCACGTCTGTGTCAGAGCATCTATCATACATTAAAAAGGTTTGATTAATTAATATTCTATTGAGCTCAACCTTTATCAATCCTTTCAAAGAATTGAAAAAATACCCTTGTACAAGTGTAGTAGTGACCTTCAACAACCAGTTTTAGTAATAACTAGCTGCCCGGCGCGACTTCGTTCGCGTGGTGCTACCCTACCCTATGGTGCTACCCTACCCTATGGTGCTACCCTACCCCACCTTACCCTACCCTACCCTACCCTACCGTACCCTACGCTACCCTACGCTACCCTACCCTACAGTACCCTACCGTACCCTACTCTACTCTCCTACCCTACCCTATCTCAACCATCACATTAAATTCACAAATCAGCCCGGCAGATGGCGCTGCAGTGGGTATCGAGGTTATATTATCGACTGCAAGCTTTAATCGAAACACGTCCAAAATGAAATGACAGAACTGAATGACATAACAACATGCTTGTACTGTCAACACTGAAAAAAGTTTAATATTGACAGCACAATCCCCATCTGAAAAAAAAAATTATTTGACAGCAAAATCCCCATTAACAAAATGATCCGCCATTTATTCAATTCATTTGTTACATCAAATGTGATAAATGAAGAACCACTCGACCGATTTTGTGCAAACTTCACATAAACCATCTACTAAATAGTCCGAACAAAGCCTTAACATTTGGTTTGGATAGGTGAGCCCGTTCTTGAGTTATAAAATTACAACAAAAAGTGGCATTGATTTTTATATATATAGATAAGTGGACCTGACCCACGCAGCAATTTTGAGTGTAGGTCAGTTCCATTAGGGATCATTCAACTTCCATCAGAAAATTAAAAATAAACGTATTGGCTGGATGTTTAAGTAATAACATTAAATACTTAAGTAATACATGTTATTATTTTTATCCATATATATTATAGTATAGAAAGTCAAGCGATCATCGGGCAGAAAAAAATATTCGTCCATGAATTATTTATTATAAATTACTGCGAAAAAGATACATTATATTTTCTCTTTAAACGTACACAAACATTATGTTTGTATAGAACAACATTATTCCGGAGCCTTCCTGTAACCAAAAGATGACATTCTAGGGGCCATGCTTGTTTAGGCTTTAAAGCTACAGTTACACTTACTTAAGCTACTTAACATAGAGTAGAGCCTTGTATCTACACGACAATATCAACATGATTGAAATATAAAATATAATCTTGTATCTCGTTTTTAAATATTACAACATTATTTATCGAATAAATTGGTAAGAATCCTACTTTCTTGCGAAGCCAGAAACAGTACAGTACAGAAACTAATTACACTCGTGCGCGATTAGGTGAGACTTGGATCGGTGACGTTACTGTTGCGTGCTTGTATACTACACATCTTGAAGCATGGCTCCCGTATTGTACGTGTAGCGGGATTATTGCTTCATGCTATAAGTACAATACGGGCGCGCGGGTGCCATCAGGGAACTCGCACGGGAAAGCAGGCGAGGATGTCGCATTCCACTCGGGTTCCAACTTATTGCGCAAACGTAGTACTTACCCATATCTATCTCTGATTAACAGATTGTTCGTGCATTTGTTAATCAGCTCCTCGCCTTAAGTTAAAATTAGTTATAACACAAACGTTGTTCTTACTACAGTGCGGCCACCGAGATAATGCGTTACTGACACCTGTTAATATTGGCCAAATCGCGGAAAGAGCTAATTTGATTATAATGGGTGTCATACTTTAGTTCGTTATTGACATCTGTCCATTTTAGTCGCCAATAAAGCATTGAGGGAGAAAATGAGAGTGGTCGTACGTTTTGCTTCAAACCTTCCTATTAAGTCAAAAACCTGAATACTATAATCAATGGTAGGTACTTTCACTAATGCTAAGAAAATACTGAACCATCCAGTGAAAGTCCCACCGCAATCGAATTAGCTGTTTCTGAGATTTGGCCGAAAAACAATTGTCAGAAACGCAGTGTCTCGGTGGCCGCACTGTAAGTATTAAACAAATATATCGTATGTAACATTTATGTTATATAGTCAAAGTTACGTATAAATTATCTCCTTCGATATTCTCCGCAATCAAAGTAATTAGGTAATATGGAATATTCATTAAATGAACCAACAGCTTATGGTTCCCGTTTCTCATGTCAGCGAGCTAAATTCAAATTAGCGATAGTTAATCGACTTTAGAGATGCGAACTCTAATATGAGCTAAGCGTTTAACTAAAACTGATATTAATAGAGATCGTTTTCGACACGCTCGTTTTCATTGCATAATCAAACATCTTTCAACTACGTACCTATCTTGCTACTCGTATTATGTGGTTGGAATATGCTGTTGGATATTTATGTGCATAGATTGACCCCCTTACTCATAAACACTATTTAACTAATAAACTGATTAAGAGGTCACTTAATAACGTCGAATTGTTTGAAAATTACAGCAAGGTGACGATATTTATTCGACCATTTAATCAGTATATTAGTTAAATAGCGTTTTATGAGTAAGGCCGTTAATTAATGATTTTATTGGTTACTTTGCATAAAACTAATAGCTTATTAATGTTATTAGAAGCTCGATGTTCAAAGTTCGGAGGCCAAGATTTAGTTATTTCAACATAAAACCTTCACGGGAGACCCAAACTCACACCCCACGATCAAAGTAATTCCTAACTAGGCCAGTACAGCTTCTATGAAGTTAGTGATTCACTTTGATTATTCATCATAAAATATTCATCAAGTGCGGAGACCACTGGAGATAAGAGTAAGTTGCGTGATGTCGTCGATCGCGTGGACACATGCAAAAGTGCGTGAGCGTCACGGCCTACGGGTAATTTTGTACAAGCAAGCTGATTTAATAAATTGCGTAAGTTGACAATACGTAGTACTGCTGATTTTCTTTTTTTTTACCCGACTGACCCGGAAGGAGGGTTATTCTATTTCAGTATTTAAAGCTTTATTACTCAAACTAAAAATAGCTTGTTGACATTACATTGTGATACATGTGTGCAAAGTTGGTAATTACAAACGAGGCGGTATTAAGCGGTATAAAGCGATAAGGAAACAGAGAGTGTAATGATCGATGCACACGCGTGTCATACGACGTTTTTCAACAAACAACTTGCGAGGAAAAAACAGTCTTATATTCTAAGTAGATTTTTTGATAATCATCAACCACACAATAAGAACGTTAGGAACAAATAAGGCGTGCAGGCTTTTTTTTTACAGCGATGCTCTGTCAATCTATTTTATCCGGTTAAATTAAGAATGCTTCGTCTACACACATATCACTACCGTAATTTAAAGTAAAAAGCACCAGTTCGTAATAATTGATACTAAAATCGGTGCAATAAGAGCCACTTTACGAGCGAGTGTGTTGAAAAATATGTTACAGTTAATTTTTATTTGACTGTAGGTATTAATCCATTGACTTACGGTTAAAAAATAACAATTGATATCTATTGTTTTCCTCGCCCGTCAAGAGTCAAAGGAGAGCATAGTTATATTTTAATGTATTTAATGTAGGTACTTAACAAGGTAGAATACAAAATAATTTTAAAAGCACTTCGCGATTCTAATTATTTGAAAATTCTTAGATAAAACGCTCCATGAGTACATCTTAACGTAACCTCAAATCTATATATAATCTATAATTAATTAGACTTCATTTCCAATCTTGGTTTCCGTTTTCAACTTCAAATATAGATTGAATCCATCACGGCCGGCTCACAAGGACTAATCTATATGGTAATGAAAATTCACGGCTTCAATGAAAACTTAATTCCCTTAAAAAATCTAAAATTTTTCTTCAAAATTTATATCATATAAACAAATATAATTAATTGTAATAAAATGTATCTGATATAAAAAATATTATTAATTATAAACTATCTAACATATATATTTTTCATAGTAAAAGTTAATTTTATCTCCATAAATTACAAGTCCATTGTTACAAAGAAGTTAGATTTAGGTTAGAACATACCTGTAATGTAATTTGTATTATCTGGAGCCTACACTAAGCCGCAGTCTGTCTTTTAGAACACCGCTGACTTGAATGAGGTATATAAAATAGGTATAAAATAAATGTGTGTACTAACTACCGAGTTCAAATTAAAACGCATTAATGTGACGCACGACTCAACTGAAACGCACAATCGTTACAAAATTAAGGGTATAGCCGCCACAACGAAACATTTTTTGCTCATGACGCCTGTTTCATTAATTTAATGGATTACCGGAACCAGCCCACTGTTTTTCCGTTCGTACGCCTTTATTAACTTATTATAACGTTAATTAAGCATTCCGTTAAGTGTGAAATATGTTAAGCACCTGGCACGAGCTATTAAGTGACCTCAATTCAAGTGAGAAAGAGACAGAGAGCTTTTACAACGCGCGCTACATCCGCTTACGCGAGAAAATCCGCGGTTTCCACATTACATCCATTTGCTGTGCCACTAACGATATAATAAGCGTGCAGCTTCTGGAGCTAATTCAGCGTTAACTATACTGTTAATTGTGACATTAAAAAATATTTTCTTTTAAGTAATGAGGCAGCGGATTTACATCAGTGTGCTAAAAAGCAATTCATTCTAAAGCTGTATAGTGCTGATAAAGTAATAACTGATTTCCTCTTATAGCGATAGAGTAGATACAAGCCTGGCAAATTGAAATATACCGTTCATTAAAAATCCACAAATTGTTCATAATACGACCTTATTTCGCTCTTTCATTTAAAATTGAATACATTCCAGTATAATTATTTCCTTTTTCCTCATTACTTTTGTTGTGTAAAATAAAAATGCTAATTGTACAATTATTGTTCCTTCTCCTTCCTTATTTACTTATTACTTGGTAACATGCATACAATTTTGTCTATTTGTGTAATTCACGGAAACTAGTGAACCAATTTCGTTTGTTTGAAAACCAAGAACCCTAAATCTATTTGATACTTTTAGAAAGCACGGGTAGATCATAGTAGAAGTGAGTTAACTGAGTAGCAATCCTTCAGCAAGACGTAGCTTCGCTATCACATACCCCAAAACTAAATACCGTATTTTCCTCTTTGAGAATAACATAAAATATATGCTTGCATAAAAATATGTAATAATAGTCAAAAGCCAAATAATATTACCAGTAAAGTTACAATTCCGAGGTCTTTATCTGACACGTGGTGACGTACGGTGATCGAAAGAGTGAGTGAGACAGAGGACACTATAACACCGATTTAGTTAAAAAGCGATTATGAATAAGGGTGTAAGGTGATACATTTCCGTCATTTGAGTATAGACATATTCGGATAACTAATAATAACAACAAACATCCATAATCAAACAATATTCATGGAAAAAAATATACGAGTCAGTTGACATGAAAGTTAAATTGTCAAGTATGCTCATTGCATGCATGCCAATATAAAAATATTTACGTAGGCACCTAGGTACACGATACATATCCGAACGATCATTCGGTTTTGCAACCGTAATGGAAATAAACAGTCCCCTTGTTCCGAAATAACATTTATTTATGCAAATGAGGTAGGTAATGCCGGGTGTTACCGCTTCATTTTAAGTATAATCAGTTTACGGTCCTACTGTGGAGTGCCCTTTTCTTAATTGCAAGCATAGGATTTAACGAGGGCACAAGAACGCGATTACTTTGCAAATCTAATACTTTTACACTCACCCAAATAGAGACGATTTAGCAAAACGAAAACAAATTTATATATTTATACTAAATTGTTATCGATATTTCTTAAAACGTTTTGAATCTCATCAGGTTTCAGTCCAATTATTTTGTTTTGGAAATTCGAGATCTATATAAATATTTTTAATATTGTTACTGTAGCGTAAATGAACAAAAATGTTCCTCAATTTTTAAGAAAACTCAAAACCGTTATTACCTATTAGATATTTATAAATTACCTCTGAAGGAAAAATTCAAATTGGCTTTGTGTCATTCATGACATTCATGGGTATATATACTGTTTACTGGCAAGTGGAGTTGTTTTAGTTATATAGTAGGGTATTAGGGTATTAGTAGGGTAGGCTTTCTTGTATTTATTTTTAATAATGGTAGGTATAATAATCTGTAAAGAGCGTGTCTCGCCATCAAACTTAATAGGTTGGCGAGTAGTGTATGTTATATTTATTTGTGTAATTGTCAAAAAAAAAAATTACGTACAAATGAAATATGTATCTAATAGTCCCAGTCTATTCATGTTGTTTGCATTTATTTATTTTTATACCATGAAGTCAGTAAAAACCGCCCGCCTGATGGTAAGCGGTTACCGTAACCACATGGATGCTATTCAAAATATCCATAGCATCGATGACACATATGTATACCTATATAGACTTCCACATTTACCACCCCACGCCGCTAAACATATCAGAGGTATTATTTAATAAAAAGTCACTTCTCGAGAAGCCGTACATCCCGGTTTGCGGCATACGGCGCGCCGAGAGCGACGCCCACAAAAGATACATACGATGAATAAGTTTGAGCTATTTATGAAACGTTATAAGGTGTAAAGAGGGCTTTTAATAAAGGTTTGTTCCGTCGACGACAAAGGCTTCGGCTCTTTGTTCCTGCTCGGTGGTGGCGGTCGCATCTTTACGATAAAGAACCTTTTATCTATGCCGCAGAAATTTCGTACAAAGAAATATTGACAGGTATTACGCGGGAATTTTAAAATAAAATAGGTAGCAATTTTGTTATTACAGGCTTCTATAAATAACTTGTTACCATAAAGACATCCCCATTTTGAATTTTAAGCGGCTATGATACATGTAGTGATGTTCTGATTCGCATTTCGGTTTTGTGTTGTTTTCTATTACTGTCCTTTTTATCTTCTGTCAGAAGTTTAAAAAAATGGGATTGTTAGCAATAACATTATATTATTTAATTTCATACCATTGAATATTGATTAATTATAATTAGTTATTAGTATTATTTATTCTGAAAATGTAAAACAGTTTATTTTAATATGGTGGATTTGGATATCGAGGGATGGCAGCACCAAAAAGGGATATTGTAACAACGGTGGCCATTGGAGAAAGTATTTCTTAATTAATTGTGTATTTACCAAGTTTATCAACGGTGTAAATAAAGATTTAGCTTGTTCAAGCCGATTTTCTTTTCAGTAAATATGGTAAGGTTAACATTTCAGAAGTGCGGGATTAAGAAATCAGCTCACCGGTATGTACTTTTGTTATTTTCTATTTTGTGTGTCTTGTTCGTGACGAATAATCAACTATGGCTGGTTAGTAGTACGATGCCGCTAACAAATAAATTCTTAATATTACTACACTACATTTATTCTTAGATATATCTTAAGTAAACAGTTGTTTATGTACTTAAATAAAAGTTTCGTAAGAGAATCATACTACATTTATAAAAAAGCACTTATAGCAACATTAAAAGCAAAAACGTAATATATTATGGATTATTCAAGTAACAATGAATAATAATTAGTGAAATAACTAGAGGTATCTTTAATACCTAATACACAATTAACCTGCTGTACAATACAATACCCGCTGTATTGTAATAATATATCATATCCAGGAAATTAAATATGTACAATCGTCTATAATCGTAAGCTAATGATGAAAATAATATTCCTTGCATATATGCTTATATGTCTTGACAAAAATCGAATTATACTTGGAAATACCTACCTACTTTTAAAATAATAATATTATAGTTCCTAAAAGCCAAAGAGAAGAGTCTTTCGAAGAATACTTCACTATATGGTGAGGGGCAGGGTCGCTCTTCGCGTCTGTCTGTCTGTCTCTTTTTCCGCTAACTCCTTCTAAAACACAAAACGAATTTGATGCGGTTTGCACTATCATTTGGATATTTTTTCAAGGAAGGATTAAAAACATGCATGTTATATATGCGGAGCGGGTTGTCGATGTTTCGTAAACACATGGAATGTTTTGCGCTTTCAATGCTGACATTGTATTTTGGAAGATGTCATAGATTTAAAATTTGCAAGAAACAGTATTCGCGATGCCGTGTACAAATTAAATTATTTATTTACTTTATGGCATCACATGTGTATAAAAGATGTAAAACAATATATTAAATATTGTTTTACATCTTTCACATGGACCCTGTAGGGCACAGAAATATTGATAGATACATTAGTAATAATTAAGTAAACATCATAATTATATAATAGTTTAAAGTTTATAACTAGCCTAGAATAATAATACACATTTAGTATTAATTGGTCAACAAAAACTGGTCAGTTGCTGTATAATTCAGGGGATCTTCGATCACTATTCGATTGCTACATTGATAGCTTACAATATTGACATTGTTATAGTAAATATTAAAAACATTAGGTAAAGTGACAAAACAATATTACCTAGTAACTCCTAATAATATTGTGATTAATACTTTAAACATAAAGTTTAAAACAAAACAAAGAAAAGAAGCCTAGACAAAATATTATCTTATTGCGTCAGAACATAAATCGCTTTTCTGGTGATATATATCGAACTTTTGATGGATAAAATCCAAGTTTATATTTTATTATTGTTTTTATTTGGTTTCATTTTAATGTTAACAATTTCACGGTCGCTAATGCGTTCATCAGAGGGGCTGCCAATGGTAGTGGATCTATTATTGTATCTAACAGCAACATACAATTTTAAAATCGTACAGATATACATGTAGTAATTCTGTGTCTGTGAGCTGACATGTACAGAGATTGAACTTTCCATCATCGTATATGGATGAGAACCTCCGGCTGCTGGCTTTCATTGTTTTATTCTATAAAAGTTATTCGATGGGAAGTAGCCTATGTCCTTTTCCATACCATAGGCTGTCTGCATGCCAAATTTCATGATGATCCGTTGAGTAGTTGCGGCATTGGGTCGTGACGGACAGGCAGACGAACTCACTTTCACATTTATAATATTATAAGTTCTATGTTCTATAATAGAATAAATTCTTAGTAAAGTATTCAAATCGTCCATTGAGAACATTATTACAAATGAGAGTATTTTGGAGAAGACGTTCCAAATATTATCTGAAGTAAGGGAATTTAGACCAACCACTAAGTACAAGTTAGAGAAAATTTATAATCATTTGGAATTAAATCTTATTACTCATTTCGAATCTATAATCCTAGTTTAATCATTACCTATGAAACTGTATACTACTGTAACTGTAAAATCTACTGAGATTTGTAAAGGATTTAATAAACATTGCACGATTAAATCTACGAAGGTAACTAATAAGTTAATGTCCTGTGACTGGGACACTAAAGGGGTAAGATTGAGTGGTGTGGTGACAACATGTACGAATTCTATCGAAAAAAAAAAAAATATAATAAAAACATATTCATATAACCTCAGAGTATGTAAATACTACGTACAAATATAACCAAGAGTTTCATGCATATGTTTCATCAATTATTCAAAAATGTTTAAATTGTTGATACAACTCAAGATTCAACTAATAAAATTATAATTGTCTGGAAAATTATAAATACAGAGACTGTTCAAAATAAAAAAAAGAAGATGACACAATCAACCATAACATTAATGATAAATTTGATCTCGGATAAATTTGAAGTAACTAAAGCTGAAATAAAAAAAAAATACAGAAGACCTATGGGGCTTATCAGTTAAAGTCATTTACCAATTATCACTAGTATTGCACCTATTTTAGGAGCTATTATTAATCATTGTATTATTGTTAATGGTTCCCCACTTTGATGAAACAGTAACATCATTACAATATTTAAATCTGGTTGCAAAAAAAAAAAAAAAAAAAAAACCTTCCAATTATTGATCTACCTACCCCTGTTCTTCAAAATCTTTGAGAAAGTTATGGTAAATATATTATTGGCTCATTTTACCAATAATCAGAATTTATAGGATCACCAGTTTGGATTTACAAAATACCGATCAACGACTGGTGCCAAACTTTAAAAGCATATTTTTGAGGCCTGGAAGAATTCACAGATTGCGTTTGGCTTATTTTATGATCTCTCCAAGGCATTTTATTGCGTACATCATCACAGCCTAGTTTTAAAACTTCAAGACCATGAAGTTTGTTGAGTGGCACTTGATCTTAATATCATCTTACCTATAACCAAAAGCAGTACTATGTCCTGAGGGTCTTCAGTGAAAACGGGCGTACCACAAGGATCAATTTTAGGCCGTGTTTTTGATATATAATAATGATATGCCCTATATGGTAAATTAATGGTCCGATATAGTTGTATTTTCTGATGATACCTCTTTAATTTTTAATGTTAATAGAAAATATACAGACCTTACGCTGCTCAATGACACCTTACCAGCTATATCAAAATGTTTTGCCACCACTAGTATTTTGCTTAATTGCTGTAAAACTAAATGCATAAGATTTTCTCTCCCCAAATGTTGTTGACGCTAACACTCAGTCGACGGTAAAAGACTTGAACTTGTGGATAAGATTTTGGAAGAGCTTTTCTCGGCGTAATACTATACAGTAAAATACAATGGGGTCCTCATATACAAAGATTAACTAGCAAATTAATTTCCACCACATTTGCGGTTAGAAAAACTGGACAAATTACGGATGTAGCTACAGCTAGGATAGTTTACTCTGCTTATTTCCATAGTGTAATGTTCTGCAGTCTCCGGTTGTGGAGCTCAGCTGCAGACTTTGAAACTATATTTCTTCTGCAGAAAAGTGCAATTCGCGCAATATATTGTTTGGGTCGTCGCGAATCACTACGAAATCGATTTAAGGAATTTAAGTTTTAACTTTAGCGTGTCCGAAAAAAAGTTAAGATAAAATTGTGACACCTAGATCCAGGTTATCTAAAACTAATAAGGCTTTTCTCGGGAATTGCGTTCGATTCTATAGTAGAATCCAAGTTGAGGTAACTAAAATGTTTTATAGTAAATTCAAAGATTGTATAAAATAGAGGTTAACTGACAAAGCCTACTACGGGATGGTTCATTGCGTGGGGGACGGGAATGTGTGGTTGTAGTGGCTTTCCTCTGCGCTTGCGTCCCCCTGGCTGAGTGACAATTGTATAAGTAAGCATTATGTTTTTGGAATAATTACTGTGATATGGAAGAAATGATCCACCAAAGAAAATAATGCCTTGCTGGGCTTCTTGCCGGAGTCGTCTCATTTTAAGTATTCCGAACCGGTGGTAAATTCAACTGTATGAACTTAACGTGTATAGGTGACTTACCTGCCTGAACTGAATGGATTACTTTTTTTGTTGATTCTGCAAGAGATGCAGTAGGTACGTAGTTTAGCTGCAGATAATATTGGTAACAAATCAACGTGCCATGAAAATTTACTTTTCTTTGAATTAGATGGTTTTGTATGTGCACGAATTATCACACACATATACACCCAAAGGGTAAGAGAAAAAAGAAAACAGGAACTTTATGGATAAGCGCTGTCCTTAAAAATAACCGATACGAGGTATCCTGCTTTTAAAGTATTTATCCTGCCAATTCTTTAAAGAAGTGGATAACTATTACTATATCTTTCAAAAGTGACAATGAAAACAAACAAACTTAATGCGAGTGATTTTGATGATAACTCTCAAGTTGATAATAAGACATTTTAAGAGTATACTAAATAAGTTCATACTTAAAAATAATAATAAATAATGATAATAATAAATCGTTATTATCAGGCTACTTGTGGCCCATAGATAAATATTTTTGATAGTATAAAACACTTAAGCCTATGGATGGTAGGCGCTGCTGCAGTTTGCCTTTGTGCCATCGTGTGGCACTTGTCCGCGAAAGCGATAATCCTTGTTGCTACAGTCAATGTTACAGGTCATCAAATTGGCCAGAAATTACATTGCTGCTTAGATACTAGGTACTCAAGGCTTTACAATACATGATAAAAATCATGTTTGAGTCATCATCATCATCGGCCTATAGTGTTCCGCTGCTGAGCGGAGGCCTCCTTTCACAAATCAGGGTGAAAGGGAATGTGCATGGGCAGATGCTCCACCGCGCGTACCCGCTGCGGATCGGTGGAGGTAGGCTAGTGGTGAACCTACTGTTGAAATTTTCAAGCCGCCTAGAGGGCCTCCAACTAGCGACTGTCACAATTGAGTGATAGCCGGGACCAAAGGCTTTACGTGCCTTCCGAAGCACGGAAACGCTCGATTTGAAATGCCACTGGGCGGTCGCCCATCCAGGTGCCGATCGCGACGGACGTGGCTTGACTGTGCCGATCGATTAAGAATGGGTAATCATGCTATACCACCACAGTACACCACGAGCGCTTGAGTACTTGAGCTTGCGCACGTTTGAGTGTGAGGATGGTAATATTTGGATAATTAAATTGATGATTCAGGTATACCCATAAAAACTCGTAAGTGAAACATGCTGCTATATGCGGTGATCACTAACAACTCGTAAGTGAAACATACTGCTATATGCGGTGATCACTAACAACTCGTAAGTGAAACATGCTGCTATATGCGGTGATCACTAAAAACACGTAAGTGAAACATGCTGCTATATGCGGTGATCACTAACAACTCGTAAGTGAAACATGCTGCTATATGCGGCGATCATTAACAACTCGTAAGTGAAACATGCTGCTATATGCGGTGATCACTAAAAACACGTAAGTGAAACATGCTGCTATATGCGGTGATCACTAAAAACTCGTAAGTGAAATATGCTGCTATATGCGGTGATCACTAAAACCTCATAAGTGAAACATGCTGCTGTATGCGGTGATCACTAAAACATTCTAAGTGAAACATGCTGCTATATGCGGTGATCACTAAAACCTCCTAAGTGAAACATGCTGCTATATGCGGTGATCACTAAAACCTCCTTAGTGAAACATGCTGCTGTATGCGGTGATCACTAACAACTCTTAAGTGAATCATGCTGCTACATGCGGTGATCACTAAAAACATCCTGAGTGAAACATGCTGCTATATGCGGTGATCACTAAAACCTCCTAAGTGAAACATGCTGCTGTATGCGGTGATCACTAAAACATCCCAAGTGAAACATGCTGCTGTATGCGGTGATCACTAACAACTTGTAAGTGAAACATGCTGCTTTATGCGGTGATCACTAAAAACTCGTAAGTGAAACATGCTGCTATATGCGGTGATCACTAACAACTCGTAAGTGAAACATGCTGCTATATGCGGTGATCACTAACAACTCGTAAGTGAAACATGCTGCTATATGCGGTGATCACTAACAATTCGTAAGTGAAACATGATGCTGTATGCAGTGATCACCAAAAACTCCTAAGTGAAACATGCCGCTGTATGAGGTGATCACTAACAACTCGTAAGTGAAATATGCTGCTATATGCGGTGATCACTAAAAACTCGTAAGTGAAACATGCTGCTATATGCGGTGATCACTAACAACTCGTAAGTGAACCTTGCTCCTATATGCAGTGATCACTAAGATTTCGTAAGTGAAACATGATGCTGTATGCAGTGATCACCAAAAACTCCTAAGTGAAACATGCCGCTGTATGCGGTGATCACTAAAACCTCGTAAGTAAAACAGGCCGCTGTGCATGATCGCTATAAGTAAGTAACATAAAGACGATGAAATATGTTGCTTATCATTGCCGTGACCATCTTCTTTTAAAGGCTTATTTGTTATTTTATCTACAATTAATACTTGAAGCAAAAACTTTCGCTCCCTTTTTAGGGATATTGCGCGCACGGAGGATTGTAAGATCTTTCATAGCTAACATTTATTTATTTATTCAATTTTAAGAATATAGTCGAATTTCGACTCATGGCGACCTCTAGTATAGTATAAAATGATAAAACATGGTGATATCACATAATGCAAAATGTATTAGACATACAACGCATACAACTACAAAAATTAAAACTAATCGTAAGATGATGTGAAGACAGTTTGATTAAAACTAATGAATTACACTTTATTTCCACAGATGTTCCACGAATCAGCTAGTTAATATCTTGAGGTTCAAAGAAGGAAATCGATAATGGATGGCAGTAAAAACATAAATAATAATATCTAATTATGTCTATTGATATCGACAAGAAGAACTTATGATGATATTTTATTTTAATCGTAAGATGAAGTGAACACAGTTTGATTAAAACTAATGAATTACACTTTATTTCCACAGATGTTCTACGAATCAGCTAATACATATCTTGAGGTTATTCAAAGAAGAATAATTAAAAACAATAATGTCTAATTGTCTACTGAAATCGACAAGAAGAACTTAAGATGATCTTAAATTTATGTTTAAATAATAATATGTATATTGATTTATATAATTGTTAATGATAATTTATTAACGTAATCTTTATTATATATTTATTTCGCTGAATAATATTATTAGAAACCTACCTTTGTTGACAATGTGTTGTAATTTAGAATAGTAATTATTTGTATAGAGACATACAGTATACGAATGGCCGAAACGGAACAGGGACATTCCGTTAAACAGGACGGCCGTCTGTTAGCAATAACATTATATTATTTAATTTCATACCATTGAATATTGATTAATTATAATTAGTTATTAGTATTATTTATTCTGAAAATGTAAAACAGTTTATTTTAATATGGTGGATTTGGATATCGAGGGATGGCAACACCAAAAAGGGATATTGTAACAACGGTGGCCATTGGAGAAAGTATTTCTTAATTAATTGTGTATTTACCAAGTTTATCAACGGTGTAAATAAAGATTTAGCTTGTTCAAGCCGATTTTCTTTTCAGTAAATATGGTAAGGTTAACAGGATGAATAACTTCTTTGTATTTGTGTGCTTTTGTGTTTGGTATCAGAATGAAATAATTACCTACATGAAAATATTTCTACCTTAACAATGAATATAAAAGATATAACTTACTCTCGTTATTCAAATAATATTTAAACAATAATGAATGCAGATTTAAAAGTCATATTGCATTCAACAATTATTTGATAAAAAACCCAAATAAAATATGTTAAAAGACATAACGACCTGAAAGTGGCCGCTCCGGTCCGATAAATTTGACTTCCCACGGGTTTACCACAATCGAACAATAACGTGTCAACAACTTTAATTTATACCGATATTGCATTTCATTACATTTATTTCTCACCAAGGATTATTGCGAATTTTGCAGAGATGTACCTACTGCAGACGTCCACACCGGAACCATTTGCGAAGCGGCGACGCCGGCGCTACTGCGGATTCTATTGTTCAAAATAAACAAGGTTTTATTAGAAAACTCCTCCGCTATATCAGCTAATATCGGTCATTTCACAGCAAGCTATTTAATTTATTGAAAATTCTTTCTTACCTACTTTTTAACCGTTTATTAGCCTTCGTTGTAAAATATTCAAAATAAATTACTATAACATTACCAGCATGTTTTACTCAATTAGCTCGAGGTAGGTTATTATTTTTATTTTGCCTCATTGCCTGGTGCCTATATGAAAAACTGTGAGCTTTACTATACCTAAAGGAATATAATGACTAAGTAGGTAATAATGGAGATTAATGAATAATTATCATGTTGTTTGTAAGCTTTTTCCTAGAGTTAGTTTTCATTTTAAATTAAATTTTGTTAAACATTTTTTTTCGAGGTATCTTACAAATCGCTGTAACTACAGTATCGCTTCAAAAAATCGCAGAGAATAAAGCCGTAATTAAACATTGCGTTATTTACATGCTACAATCTAAACGTATACGTTAAAACTAAACACTGAGAAAACCCCTGGTGATGCAAGCGTCCATAGGCTGCGGTAACCGCTTACCATCAGGCGGGCCGTATGCTTGTTTGCTACGTAAGTAGTATAAAAAAAAAAGAAACGGAGTGCAGGAACCTCATCATATCAGCCTAGGGATGTCCACTGCTGAACATAGGCCTCCTCCATTAACTTCCACTTCGAACGGTATTGGGCCGCTTGCATCCAGCGGTGCCCAGCGATCTTGACCAGATCGTCGGTCCATCTGGTGGGAGGTCGTCCCGCTCGGCGCTTTCCAGTACATGGTCGCCACTCGAGAACCTTCCTTCCCCATCGGCTATCAGTTCTTCGAGCGATGTGGCCTGCCCATTGCCACTTCAGCTTACTAACTCTACGAGCTATATCGGTAGTTTTCGTTCTCCTACGAATGTCCTCATTTCGGACCCTGTCACGTAGAGAGATTCCGAGCATAGCTCGTTCCATAGCGCGCTGAGTGACTCTGAGCTTATTTATTCGGCCAGCAGTAAAAGACCACGTCTCTGTACCATATGTCATCACTGGTAACACGCACTGATTGAAGACCTTTGTCTTCAGACTCTGGGGTATTTTAGACGTGAAGATGTGCCGGAGCTTCCCGAATGCTGCCCAGCCGAGTTGGATTCTTCGATTGACCTCTTTGTCGAAGTTGGACCTACCTAGTTGGATAGTTTGTCCTAGGTAAACATACTCGTCTACAGCTTCGAGAACAGTGCTCCGAACAATCACCGGTATTGGCGGCATATGAACATTTGACATAACATTTGTCTTGTCCATATTCATTTTGAGGCCTACCTGTTGGGAAACTCTGTTGAGGTCATTGAGCATGATGTTCAAAGCTTCCAGCGATTCCGCCATTATGACTATATCGTCGGCAAATCGAAGGTGAGTGATGTGTTCGCCATTGATGTTGATGCCATATCCCTGCCAGTCCAAGAGCTTGAATACATCCTCCATTACAGTGGTGAAGAGTTTCGGGGAAATTACGTCACCCTGTCTTACACCCTTCTGCAATTGGATTGGTACCGTACTCTCGTCCTACTGACATTGAAATTAATGGTATTAATGACATCAATATTATACCAAACAAAGAAACTAAAGTACAGAAAACAGTGATGTATACTTATAGGATAGAATAGAATAAATGGCAGACTTTGAGTATTGAAACCCAGTTGTGGCCATTAGAGTATTTTCCTGGCACTGCGGCACACGAGATACATAACTAAACGACATTCTCTTTTTCGATACGAACACTATTCTATTAAAACCTCCGTCTACGGAATCGTTCTTACTGCAGAAAAATAAGCGCTTTAAAATATCTCTTGTAATTTCTAACTACCAACAAAAACTTACTTGATAATGAACCGTCTGGAATTTTATGGAAATATTCTATTTACGATTACTTAAAAATGACTTACTATCACCGTGAATCCTAATCCTAACTAATATTATAAATGCGAAAGCGAGTATGAAGTTTGTTACTCCTTCACGCCTTAACTACTTAACGGATCATCATGAAAGAATCATGGCGAGCTCCATACATTGATTTGTACAAAAAAATAAAACATTTTAGAGGGTATTTAATCACTTCCAATATTGAGATTACATTACCAGCAACATGTTAATATACATGAAATATTTTATAAACTCCGCAAAACATAACAACAACATAATGGTTTTGGTCGCAAATAGTCGCGATTCGCAGGCTTGCCATAGAAATTCGCATTTTTATCACGGGGTTCTAAAAATATTTTTATTGGATCAAGTTGTTCCTTAGGCACCAAGGATCAATCATAATGTCATTCCAACGTCTCTAAAAATCTTTATTTTTTTGTACAAATCTCGCCATGATCCTTTGGCATGCAGATAGCCTATGGTATGGAGTAGGACATAGGCTACTTTTTATCCCGGGAACGCGGGGGAAACCGCCGGGGACAGCTAGTATATAATATTGCGGAGAATGTAGAGTAAAGCCGCTGTAATATCCATTTGGTAGTCACTATTTTTATCAAAGTTCTATCTGCTACACAAACCAACAGTGAGGTACGTGATCATTTCAACTTAATATACAATTTGGGTATTTCCCTCCTAAGAAACATCCTATACATTATGTAGGTATTGTATTCGTACCTAGAAGTTCCGATCTCTCCATATACGATGCTAGCTTTAGCCTTGCCTCAAAGCAATGTCAGTGTTAATGCGCAGTAATTTCAACGTTAAGAGTTTATGACTTAATTTGAACTCGTAATCAGTTTAGCGGGGAGCCTCGCCCGTCCGCCCGCCCGCCCCGCCCGCTACTGGAGATTACCAAGCGAAAACAAATGACTGACACATAAATCTTCCCATCTTGAGTTACATAGGTCGTAACGTTTTTATCTTTACTACTGATCTTTATTATCATAGATTATATAATTATAGAAACGAGCATTATAATCATGTTTTACTATGACAACATTACAAGACAATGAATGATTCGATTGAGATTTCGACCCATCAAACTGCATAAAGTGTGTGAACTTGGTATACGTTTCATACAAAACTTAAGGTTTTGTATCTGCAAATAAAATAAATAACATGACATAACTTGTTATCAACCTAAAATACTATTGAAATTACAAAAATACACAGTTATACCCAAAAGTCAAATATTTCTTTACAAAAATTCACAGTCAATTTCACAAATTAAATATCTTACGGAAACAATATCTTCTTTTGTCCTTAAAATATATTTACCAATTGATTTTATAAAAATATGATCATCTGTTTTTGCTTTTAACCTTTGACCTTCTCCCGAAAATTTCCTTCAGCTGTTTAAACATGAAAAGAAACTAGTGTTTAAAAGTAATTTGATTAACATCTACCCACGTTAAATAAATCGTATGGTTAGAAATATTTCAGAAATATATCCCAGGCTGATTAGGTAATGGAGCTATGCATATTCAATAGGTAGGTACATACCTACATTTAACTGGTGATATAACCCTTGTTAGAAATGAAAGAAGGCACTAAATAATCTTCCTATTTGATTCATTATTTATAACCATAACATATTTTTATAAGAAAGATTTATGTTAAATTAAAATACCTTTCTTATAAAATAAATTATGTTCTTGTATCCAATTAAACGTAATAGGTTACTGAATTAATAAAATAAACGGCCAGTCACGGCAAATTAATTTCATTATGGAGTAATCAAAGTTTATTCTTTTATAAAGCTTTTATTTGCTACAATACATAACTACCCCGATTGCTTTAGGGGCATAATTTCTGCCCAACATCTAAGGCCACTTTAACTATAGTTTATAGACATCAATATAATAATACACATAATTGATACGTGATTAAGTGGCTAGAATATATGGTTCAAGTAGCTTCTATCTGCACTAGCATCCCCCTGGCTACGTGATAATTATATAAATAAGCATTATGTATAATAATTTAGAACAAAAACTGCAATAAATATTTTTCATTTCATTCATTTTAATTTATTTAAAGAAAGATCGACTAAAAAGATGGCTAGCTGAGTTTCTTGCAGGAGTCTTTCAGTTTAGTATATTCCGAATTGGTGGTAGATTCAACTGCAACATAGATAAGTGCCAGGGCATAAACTGAATAAATGAATTTTTTGTTCGATAATTTACTTAAACTAAGAAATATTGAAATAATGTAAGTGCTTCAATTCGTTAGCTAGTTACAGATTTTTCAATAAAACATGTCTCAAGTACCTACCCACTACCCATTTACAAAGTCAAATAGTATATTTTCTTGTCTAGCCTTAATTAGAGCTCGCTGCAACAAATTAGAATTTTAATTGGAATCTTTATTAAGAATTATCTTAATGTTCCCAAAAATTATACAATTATGTTGTTTGTGGAGGGATTTTATAAAATTTCTTTATGTTTTACGTGATTGTTAGCTTTTAAGCTGTCATTACGTATAAACGTTAATTATGTTAATCAAAATTGTGTATGTCTATTTAGTAGTCTTTAGGTTACCCTTAAGCGAAACCTCTCACATTTTGATTTCTTGAGGAGTTTATATAATAATATAATATACTAGCTGTCTGTTTCAAAGGATCCGATTTTCCACTACAGGCTTTCTTAAACAGCACAATATTCTTTCCGTTAATTTTAATAGTATTTGCAAAAGTATTACTCAATTATGTTTATATTTCAAATCTTACTTTAGTTTCGCGACACGCTAGATTTTACTTCATTCTACTTCTTCTTTATTGACTCTTATGTATTAACTCAGAGTAGATAAATACTACGTATAAGTATTAGTCTTTGTATTTCAAAACTAATACATATTATAGGTCGGTTAACTAAAGCTGGCACGTTTCAACACATTTACACCGTCTCTCTCGCGCAAAGTCAAGCTTATGAGTATGAAGGAGACAGTTATTGTTTTGCTTTTGCTACTGCTCATAAATATAGAGTGGTCTATTTTTGCATTCGTCCATTAGACTTGACTGATTGCAAATTTATGAGTACTGTGAACGTGCCAGCTTTCGTTAACCGACCTGTAACATAGTTACTATTTCTACAAGTTCTGTTGCTATATGAAGTTGTTTTTTGTTTCAAAAATAATAAAAATTAAACCTCGCCACATTCTGATTTCTTGAGAAGTTTATGAATTAGCCTTGTCTATTAATTACCTTTGTCTTTCGCAAAGCATCTGTTTTTTGAGCATACGCTCCAACGTATTCAACTTTTAACTTTTGCAATCTTAAGCGCCAAAAACTGTTAATCCATATACTCAAGTCTGTGAGTGAACGCCTACCGAGAAAACTGCATAATATATGCGTCGCGCTAACGACCAGACTGGTGCATTTAAGTTTTAAGCAGTTTAGCAATCAAGTTACTCTTGACGGAGATTTGTTAAGTTACGGCTTGTACACAAAACGTTACATCACACCGAGTTAACTTAGCGTAGTTGTATCCCAGTAAACACTAATATAAATGAGCAATCACTCATGTTATTAAAAAAAATATGGAAAGTAAAAGTATACAATTTTACTGAGGCTTTTCTATGGTAGCCGAAGCATTGAAAACAAATCTCGCTTTGAGACGACTTGCTCAACAGATTCCATAACATTCAAGCGTGTCAGTCATCATCATCATCAGCCTATAATGTCCCACTACTGAGCACAGGCCTCTTTTCACAAATGAGGGTGAAAGGGACTGGGCGATACTCCACCACGCGTGCCCACTGCGGATTGGTGGAGGTAGGCTAGTGGTCAACCTACTGTTGGCATTTTTCAAGCCGCCTGGGAGGCATCCAACTAGCTTAACGACTATCACAATTAAGTGATAACCGGGACCAACAGCTGTACGTGCCTTCCGAAGCACGGAAACGCTCGATTTGAAATACCACTAGGCGGTCACCCATCCAGGTACCGACCACGACAGACGTAGCTTAACTTTGCCGATCGATTAAGAACGGCTAATCATGCTACACCACGAGCGCTTCAGCGAGCGTGTCAGTTATATGTTTTATAAATTAGTACCTAACCTACTGTTGACACATAGTGCTGTGGTACAGAGTTGATATTATGTTATGCGTAATATCGGTTCTGCGTTTTTACAATTCACGGAGAACGAGTATGTTTTCGTCTCTATATAGGCGCGTGGGACTCCTTGCTATGTGACTGTAGCTGTCTTGCAGGGTGAACTGAACCGTCATCAGCCATCCTACAAGATACTCATCGTTATCTTTCCCGCACTGCGCAGCTTTCACCCAGCAAGGAATACCTTACGGCCTTACTTAACTAAAACACTGTTTAAGTTGTCATATATTTATCGATCTTCTTACTGTCAATGTCAAACAATGTGACGTTATTTACGTTACCATTTAATCAGTGTACTCGTATTATAATTATAACGTTTAGCCTTCGCTTACATACATAAATAACTAAAGAACTATTAAAACTCCCTTATATTCAATATTGGTAATTGAGTTTAATATAGATATTGTATGAATACAACGTATATATGAGTCGGTAAGTAATAAAGTGGAATACGGCCTAAAACGTGGAGGTAACACAATTTATTTTATATTTAACCTTCATACGATCGTATCGGTGTACAGTGCGAATTTTATTTATTTACTAGTTTCGCTTCTATTGCATATATTTTTACTGCGTACAAAGTGATTTAAATTAAGTTTCCATTGGTGCGTGTATTTGCAGTGACTACCATTTTATTTTTTCATGAATGTGATATTTTTAAACTTTAACTGATGTGTTTTTGTTTTGAATTAAACTCAATTGGAAAACTGATTTAGGTGCTACATTGATACTTAATAAACAAAAGCCAATCAAATACGCAAGAATATCTAAATAAATGAGTTCAGTCGTTCACCGTGATTTCGTATATTTAGGAAATACGAGTATATGCGTATAATGCTCTCAGTACCCCGAGTGTAAAGAATTGAAGTTAGTAAACGCTTACTAATGCGTTTGCGTTTACGATACTTCTCTATAGGAATTGACACAGCGCCTCTTGCGGAATACTCATGGTACTAATTTTTCTCATACAAATTTATAGTTAACGCAAACACGTAAGCCGTCAATTCTTTACACTCGGGGTACAGGCATGCACTCCGGGGCAAGCCTCTCGCTTGCCCCGGAGTGCATGCCTACTTGTAATAAACGACGTACTTAGACCAAACCAAATATAAATTGTTTATAAAGTACCATACTGTGTATAGAAAATTAATTACCTACCACTTTTTACATTCAACTTGATTGTAAACAATCATAGAACTTTATTGAGATAAAAAACAAACCTTGTTTTCAAACATCGAATGTTTTCCCAAGGTGCATCTTAAAAATACATAAGATATAAAATTTCAATATTTGTTTAAACGCGCTAATCTCTGGGACCATAACATACCATATAAAAATATTTCACTAATAGGAAGCTATTTTTATTTTTATTTTTTTGAAATTATTTGTGCAGATAACATCAATCCAAACAATAGACTACACATATGGTTTAAAGTAAGAGAGAACCCTGGCACCCATAACACAAGTTTAATCTTAGCTTGGGTGCCAGGAGTTTCAACTTATCTGTGACTTCAATTGTACAAAACCACTATTGTATAATATTTGTATGAGCCAAAAAATTTTTGTAATGCTTAGTTTTTGTAAATTGTAAAACTGCAAATAAAGAATTTATTTATTTATTTATTTAAATTAACCCCGAGTCTTGTATGCTACTTTTTAACTCGGGCACTCGGTGAAACCGGGGGCAATCTAGTCAGAGACTATAGACGAGAATATTACGAACCAGTCAACCAGAAATAAATTAAATAACTCATGATAATACAGTAGGAACCTAATTGACATGCCAATTACCTTATTTGATGGTAAAGCTAATTGCTTATTGCAATTACTAGTCCGTTAATAATATCCTCAATTTATAAATCTAATTACTGAGGAACCAAATCAAATCCAAAGGGATTACATATTCAAAAGCGAGACATCTAATATAACGTCTCTAGATTCCTTCAGGACTTAAATGTCACAATCAACATCGTATATTTGCGTACTTAACATCAAGATAAACCTAAAGGGAATTCATGTTGTACACATGGAGTAAAACGCAAATTCAGATTGTATGCTAACTTCAATCTAACCGCAAAGCCACCTGAACTCCTAAACTCTTAAACGGAATCAGGAATTCATACGTGCAGTCGCCTACTGTTACAAAACAGGAATTTTAACGTAACGTTATCTGGCAGAATAAACTCAGTTGTATAATACTGGTGTCTAGGGTGCGAGTGCATGCATACACCGCGGGCGGTTGGGTGGTTGGACGATCATACGTAGTGGTGTATCCCGCGATGCTTAACTGAAGTGCAGCAGGTGCCTCCGTGGCCATGAATATTAACACACATGAATATTCCCACTATGTTTGCGCATTTCTTGCATGGTAACGTCTCGCGCTGACGACGCGACGCGACGTGGGGCGTCCCGCTTGTGAGGGGCAACTCAGCGAAGAATTTTCGTGATGCACCGACCAAAGATTTATATAGGGCATCGTGTTTGGCACCGACAAAGTTGTTTATCAATGAAGTTTAAATTTTTTGGTATAACATTATGGTCTTTTCTGGGATTTTTTTGGCTAGTGTTTCATACTAGTTACTACTAACAGAAGAATTTACTATAGCCCAGCTTGTTGTCGCCAAACGTCGTCTAAATTTATTACTTTTCTACCACGCTTCTAAAACTCATCTCATTTTTAAACTCATCTTTTGGAATATTGACTTTGATAAACATCAACCAATGTTAGTACCTTTACGAGTACAATAAAAAAAAATGGAAAATATCCGACATTTCATTCCTTTCATTTTATTTACGTTTATATTACGTTAGAAAATGCAGACACTGACAGGCCATTGGCTTGACTCGTGCAATGTCAACTAAATAAACGAGGTCGTCCGCAGGCAAGCAAACAAGCAAGCATGCAGCCTGTGCTCGCTTCACTTGCACTGCAAGAAAAAAACATTTAACGTTAACTAGGTATTTTGAATTTGATTTTCTAGAAAGATGCTACTATTTCTGCGGTCTGCCCTCATTCTCACTCTCATTTCTCGTCTTCCGATTCAGTCGTATTTGCATTTGGAAATATGTATTTTCATTGCACTCAGCCTCGTTTTGTGTAATTTTAATTACCCTGACTATTTGTAAAACATTGTTTAGTAAAATATTTTAATAAAACGTTCAATTTTTTTTTCAGGTGTTACAAAATATTTATTAGTTAATTATAATAGTTTCTACATGAATAACTTGTGGAATGAAAATTGACTTTAATATTTTAAATTTTCTGTTATGGTACTAATTGTTATGACGTGGGGAGACAAGCTATACTGTGCGCCCTATCTTTGCAATTCGAACATCTCCGTTTATCTAAGTTACTCAGATAATTTTCAGAAGTAAATAAAGTTAATTTAATTTCGCTATTACATTCATTGTATAAATAGTTTTGTTTCGTTATTTGTTACTCAAGGTTGGATTGCTTAGTAGCGATGCGGTTTGTGAATGTTTTTATTAATTATGACAAAAAACAAACAAAATTAAATTTAGCATGCATATAGTGTATGACAAAGGTTACTGGTAACTTTTTATCCCGATGAACGCAAGTAAAACCGCGTGGAATATGAAGCTAAACATTAATTTTAATCAAGCTTCGAAAGATTTTAAATTTGTTTTTATCTGCTAGACCCATAGAGCCAGTTTCATCTACTCTAATTAAAGGTAGTGATCAAATCTATCAATATACGTTTTTGACCAAATATAAACATTGCTTTTTTTTGTGAGACGTTTTTGATTTGATGACAAGAAGAAGAGTTATATATTTCGTAGAAACTTCTGTCAATAACGTAAACATGCAACATTTCAATAGTGTATCTATTGAAATGTTGCATGTTTACGTTACACCATAAATATATAGGTAAGTCTTAAACTCGTAACACCGGTGATTCCGTATGTCGCCTCCGCAATAAATCCCACTTTATGGGCAGTTAAACGCTTGTTATTCCGCAAACATAAGTAAAGCTCTTGTATAAAACACAAATAAAACATAACCAAAAATATTTTCCTTTCCCTCTGTCACGACTCTTAATTTTATGTGCTTTTTATGATTATTATATTTATGTCAATTTTGCTAATGTACTATTTACTTCATAAAATTGCGAAAATATAGATTTATGATGTAGACATAATAATCTGACGCTTCAATTTTATGATTTTGTAAGTAGCTAAGTGCGAAGAATAGAGTGATTTTCGACTATCGTTCTTAATATCAAGTTGTAAATTCTATTTCTATTTAACGATACATTAGTATAAAATCAAATACAAAATACCCAACTTTTTAAATTTTGTTAGTAAATCTTCAACCATCACTTTTGCATAGAACTTTAATTTCATACAAGTGAAACAAATTTATCTTCAAAGATGCTTGACTTCGACAGCGTAGGCTTGAGTGAATCTTCTTCTTTGAATCTTGAATGCTTTTATTTGGGAAAAAAAATATGATTACATATTATTTTCAATTGTATTTCTGCTATTGTAGGATGTAGATACTAATAAAGAATTCTACTGCAAACTTCACCCAGTTGGGATTTCTGGTAGATCGCTCGCGCTCCCGAGTGACCTTTATTTTTCCAAGATATAATATATCGATATAGTCCCAGCAACCTGCATACTAGCTTGGGCCTTTAGACTCGGTTCAGTGACGTGCCATTAGAATTGTTGATGATCCCGAGCTCACAAGCGGTTTAGAGCCCCTTAGTCTGAGGAGAGACTTTGCCTCCTTATGTGTTTTCTAACGCTTTTACAACGGAGAATGTTCTAAAGAATTGTTCGACTTGTTGCCCACGGCTACCTTCTACTATCGCAACTCACGCCATCGACGGGGAATCCATCCTCACACATTGAAACCAGAATTGTTTTAGAACTGTGTGGGCTCAAAGGAGCTTTCTTCTGCGGACGCTCAGATTTTGGATTGAGCTCCCCGCCGTGGTTTTCCCAATATGATACCCCTGGTGTTGCACGCGTCCATAGGCTACGGTAACTGCTTACCATCAGGCGGGCCGTAGGCTTGATTGCCACCTTAGTGGTATACAAAAAAACGAGTATATGCCAAGTTTGATGTGCCATCTGAATCCGTTTTGTCACTACAGTGTAATTGAGTAACATTAATCTACAAAAACTTAAACAATTAATAATGTGTCAAGTAACATTCTTTACTTTGCCCGCGACCTCATCCGCTAGGCTAACTGACATAGGCTATAGCTAGCATGATTCTTAAAAATTCAACTGCACCTGCCTTACATTGAATGCAGTTGGAAATTAAAAGTAAGATGGTATTGCTATAATTGTATCCGTCATTGTAGTGACATTAATTTTTAAGCCTAATCATTAGCTTTTAACATGAAATTTCATCAAAATCGGTTGAGTAGTTTTTACATGATGCTTGAACAAACAAACAGATAGGCAAAAAATTAGATTTTGAGTAAGGGACACTTAAACACAATATTAACCCTTTACCCCAAGTAAACTTTTTTTAAATATCTTCAATGACAAACACTAAGAAATAAGTTAGTTTTATAATAGTAGAGACATAAGAGTATAGGGGAGACTGCTGTACCTTGATACTACGTGTACCTTGACCATGTGAAGTTTTTTAAATGTTCCCGATCTTTTTACCGATAATCATCTATGGTGTGTTGACGTTTAGGGAAAAGCGATCATCATGAAGCTAGTTGCAAGCGGGAATTTCTCGGCGTTTGGGGGTGATACAGCTATACATTTTTTGGTGCTAAAAAGTAGGTTTTTTGTGTTTTGCTACTTTCCTGGTAACTAAACGTATTAAACACGAAGCATTTAACAAATTGCTGTTTTAGAGAGTTAGTTTATTAGCGTTTCAGACGTGCTACTTAGATCTTAGCTAAACATAACCTATTTCTTTTTTTGGGTGAATAAAAAGGTAATGGTGGTGGTGTTGTACCTTGACCTACATCAATCTGCTGTACCTCGATTATAGTAACGTACAGCAATGTATTATGTCTCTATGTTATTTGCTGTTATTTGATTATCTGATAATTTTCAGGAACAAATTGTAATATTTTTGTGCTTTGACCGACCGTCCCTATTCTGATAATGCGGCCCAAGCTTCATCTCAAGTTGCATTGATGATTGTATGTGATAAAACTACCACTGATGCAGGATTAGGTAAATAAAACATTGAATGAAACACTTGAACCATCTCAGCAGAAAAAATTACCAGGTCCCTCAAAAATGTTAACCTCGTTAATGATATGACTGCACCTAAAAGCTGAGCCAAGAAAGAAAGTTCGGAAAGGCAGACCAAAAGGAAAGTCTAGGATTTTAACAGAGACTGGAAAAAAACGAGATAGAAAATAAAAAACAAAAAGTTAAAAAGGACAAAGACTAAGATCAAAATTTTGAAAGTAAAGAAACAGATTCTTAAAGATATATCGGAAAGTTCAGAGGTTGACTAAGATTTTTTATTACTAATTTCAAAAGAAATTCATATTAGGCTACAATTATTACATAAAAGATGTTAATGATGAATTTATTTTTATTCAATTCAGTTTGAATTGTTATGCGTGAGTTATATAACTATAAGAAATATAGAAAACTAATATAATATTGATATTCAATTCAATAATCCCTTTAAAACTGCCTATGATCAAGGTACAACATGTGCCGTATCAAGGTACATTGGCACTGTTGTACCTTGATCAAAATACCTCTTCTTAATTAAATAATAAAAAAACTATGAAGATGGTAACCTGTACTTTTGTATATTTTATATTTTGAGCTCAATTAGTTTCTTTTTAAGTTACAAATATTTTCATCAGCAAATGCATTATACTTTTATTGTTATAAATAATTTAATGAAAAATGTATCAAGGTACAGCAGCTTCCCTTATATAAAAATAATAATAATAATTCGGTTATCATCATCTATGCTATACTGGGTTTAGGTAATTTAACAAAAGTTTAGATGTCTACGTCGTATAGACGAAAGCCTATGTTTGTGACGGCCCTCTTATCCATTTAACGGGCTCTTTGTAGTTTGTTCGCTTGTTGGATAGCCTAGCCGACGTTCCTAAGCCTTTGTTCACCCAGCCTCGGTTCAGGTATTCTTCAACCAGATACAATATTAATTTACAAATAAAGCCGGCAAAGTGTAGGTCTAAGCATCGATCGATCATTTTAGATGATTTGTGTGTCTACGAGTATATTTGGGTCTGAATGGATTTTAATGATTCTGGTATCAGATACGCAGATGGAACCGAAGTTGTAAAACAAGAAATTACTAAAAATACAAATTTATTGGACATAATTTAATCATTTAGTTTCCATATAACATCCCAAAGCCATCAATAACTCATCAAAAACTATGTCTATCTACTCGAAATGCTTGAACCCTACAGCAACGTAAGAGGAACAACTTCATCAAGTAAAACAACATTAATAACTAGAACAAACTACCAACTCTCTATTACTATTACAATACCCAGCCCAATAAGCTAAAACAATTCAGGTACAACCAAAGGAAATTGTATTTCACGATTTCACCAATGAATAGAGATGATTGTAAACGAGCTCCCTTTTATCCCGTTATTGTATCTTTTCTTACAATTTCACCGTTTTCTTTGCCACTTATCGAGCCACTGTGCATTGAAAGAGAAAATATCAAGTAATACTATAGAGAATTGAACTCAGCGAAAACAAGGGACACCTACTGAATATTAAGGTATAATAAATAATGGAAAAATATTTTCTCAGTGAAATAACTCGCTCGAAGTGAACGTAGTGGAATAAAAGCTATTAATGTCCGAATTCCAGTCGATAAAACGGTGTATTGTAAAAATTTACAACCTCCTTGTAGTTTGAACACATAAAATTATGTTTATGAAGAGGGACTGTGCGTTAAAAAAGCTTGATACAAGATATTTTGGATTCTCAGCGTTTACGATCTCTACATGAGCATTACTTCAAATTGCCTACCTATGTGGTGTGCTCCGGCCGCTGCGCTTTGTAGATCAGTTATCTTAATTAAAAAAAAAAACATTGTAAATAGCACAGTTAGTTTTAACAAAGTCACTCTTATAAAACTTTTAATATTATCTGAATCAAACATTTTATTTAATCGATAACAAAAAAAAGAGACAAATTAGCTTCCACACTGGTACTAAAAAAAATATAGTTCTGCTATATTGTTCATAAATTTATTGCTTAAATACTAACAAACGTAATGTTAAAATATGTGAATACTATTGTTGGTAGCACAGAGGAACTATTAAAATGACGCCATTGGCTTAAAGCCAAATCGATTTGTAACTGCAGCACAAAAAGCAATAAAAATTGGACGTGCATACATGATAACGCCGGAAAAATAGCTGCATTCGTCATAGTATAGTGTTCCCGTGATAACACTCATAGGTACTTATATATTATTGGAAATATTTTGCTGAAATAAAATACAACTTTAACAACTTTATTTCGGTCACTAATATCTGCCACCATACCAAAGATTAAAAGAGTGGAATACTTTTTCTGAATTTTGATATACCATAGCTATTAAATAATGAACGAATTTGATACCCAATTTATGATATACTTTTGATCTTAACACGATGTATCATTTTATCAAACGATCTTGACGTTGAGCTATATTTTATAAAGTGCGATATTAAAAACATATTTATGTTATAGAAACGATATTAACTCAGAGCATGTAAATGGAGGCAAAAGTAGAGAATTGAAGAGAACACTACAGACCTTGGCCTTATGATGAATAGGTTAGGACGTGGTAAGGGTGCCAAATATCCAAGAAATGAATTCGATCGCCGGTACCGAACTAATAATGTAACCGACTGTACTCACATTCATAATTGAGGTTATATTTACTCGCATAATATGCTTAGAGATATATTTGACAAATCCAATATGCTAAGATATTATAACAAAGTTAAAATAAAAGAAATCTAACATCATTACGTACACCTACGTTCATTTATAAACTTTCGTAGACAATTCGTAGCAAGTTGCTACGAAAATTAATTCTGCAGTATTTTCTTATTTCAAAGAGATTTTTTGCAAAAATGATTACACATCTAACTCTTACGTTGCGTATACCACTAGACCTTAAAATGTGATATAGGAAGAATGTACCGTTTTATTTTGGTTGCATTATGCGGAATTGATTTCCTACGAAGGCTACGACGGCTACGAAACGATAGGACCACAATGAATTGCTACTTCAAAAATATAATACCGGACAATATATTAATAAAAAAGTGTGGAAATATCTTTCTAAAGTGAACGTAGGTTTTGTAGCTTTCCTTATCACCACACCATCACATACGGCTAGCAGGGTGTAAACAGAAATATTTCCTCGTCGCCTTTCTATGAGCGTCTCGTTAGAGGAAACAATTCTTAACCTACAACTTGTACGTAGTTATTATCTACTCTGAGCTACAACAAACATTTGTTAAAAATAAACGACAGCAAAATACACGCCTCTTGTTGTTAGAATATTGTTGATGACCATATAGGATTTTTTAAAGTAGTTTAATAGAAAATCTTTTTAAATAATATTATGTTTTTTTTTTCATATAGATTTAATTAAACATGCGATAAAATATTTACGATGCCGCATACAGAAAACCAGTTTAGTATCAACAGTTAAGCAACATCAAGCAACGTTCATAAATATAGCAGTTAAAATTAACAACATAGTTACTATATGGGCTAATGCTAAGAAAATAAGCTTAAACGCGTTTAAAATTAAGCACGCTATTGTGGCCGCAATCAGCGGCGAAGATCGCTACAAACATTAGAAGGTAAAACAACCGCTTCCCATTGTAAATGCAGCGAAGACAAAGGGTGGTTAGTTAACATTTTAATCTGGCGTGTTTGGAACCCCTAATGGCCTCACCGCACGGTGATGTATAATAGGGGCCGTATGTACTGAGGCCGGATGCAGGCCGGCATTCTATTGCCCACCCGATGATCTACGGTCAAGTCCATGCGACGTTTTACATGTGACTATATTGCACTTATTATATATACTATATGACACTTAGCACGTTTAACGGATAAGAGGTGGACAAAACGTGTTACTTCTTGGTCAGGGCCGCAGGGTAACAGAGGAAGAGGGCGCCCTAGGGAACGCTGGGCTGACGAGGTGAAAGATGAGGCAAGCATCAAATGGATGGAGATAGCACTGGATAGGAACGAGTGGAAAGGAATGGAAGAGGGGCCCTATCTGAGAAATTAGGTTAATTTTTTAAGCATGTAACTATTATAACATTGTATTATTTATTAGATATGGCAATAAAGGCTTTTTTATTATTTTTATATTGCACTTAAATACAACTTCGGAATGTACAAATTATAATGTCACTGCGTCATTTCTTATCAACTTTCTTAGCATGTGAAATAAATCAAAATTGAACATTGTTTTTCACCAACGTAACTAAAGTGTTCTTTCTTCTTCCGTGTTGGATATATTTGGTTCGTAGATGTTGAGTTCAAAGCGTAAATACCGACTCGTTGCGTAGCTACAAATATTTACATAGTCGTCCAAAGTGTGCTCACTTACGTTACGCGCATGGAACCCCAAGGGCCGAGTCGTGTTTACGTAGGCCCTAGTCAGGTACAAACATTACAATGACTATCGAAAGCAAAACATTCATTATAATTCAACAAGTTATCGGTAGTAGTGATTGAGAGCCGAGAATAATCTAGCATAATACAAACTAGGGATCGTGCAGGTGGCGGGCGCGGTAATGGCTTCGGCGACTTGATGAATAGGCCACTACGTGCTCAGAGTGCAAAATACCCCATTCTATTGGCGTCGCCTCTAAAATATTGCCGAAATCGCCCGTTCAACATCAACTAATTCAATGTATAGATTGATTTACTCCCCTCTGTCGCTGAGCGTTTACAAATGGTTTAATTTCGCTGCGAAAGATTAAGGGTTTCTTAAAGTCATCCAAAGAATCGGATATTATCAAATCCAATCATTATACAAAGGCTTAGTGAGGATGGATTTGTTTAAAAAAAATATTATGAATGATCATCGTTTGTAAAGTAATGAAAATTTTAATTTCTTATATTGGATCATATTAAATTGTTTTATGTAGAAATCGAACCAAAAGAGTGGAATGATTAGGTAGTATTCCAGACAGAAGATAATATATCGAAGAGTAAACACTTTTTTTTTTATTGCTGGGTTAGAGATAACAATCGATAAGATGAAATTTCATTGAGACTTGAAAAAACTACAAAACGTCTTGGGCAAATTCTCACGAAGTCAAGATTTATTGAGAGGGCTTTGATTTATGGTTCACTCCACACATGGGCCTAAAGGTTCAAAGGCAAAAAAGAAAGTTTATTTTTGGGAAAAACAAAGAGGATTCCCGTCATTGAGATCCGGCGGTATTTCACCTTCAGTATTTTGTTTTGTTGCTTTGTTTGCTTCATTGACATGCGCATAGCTAATTTATTAAAACCGTCACAATGAGAGGGTTTCCTGTTAGGACAACAGAAAGATTACCTTTATTGAGTAAGTAAATATACGAGCTAATAACATAGTAACAAAATGTTGTTCATAAAATATACAAGCCAAATTAAATTACGATAAGATTGGGATTTCAAACATAATACGAAAATACCTGTATACAAATGTATACAATAATATCAAATTGATACATCTGGCATAAATATCGTGGAGAACCATTTTATGAAAGTTATGAATCAATGTCATTTCCCACAATTCTAACTGAGATCGGTGAAGAATGATTCCTCTTCAAAACTACTTCTTTCAGAGGCGCAAGTTTACTCCAACTTTTGCTAAGATCTGCAAAACTCGAAACGAATCCGATCAAATCAATTCGAGTTGGAAAGAATAGACAAGTCGGCAAAGTCAGAACTTTAAGTACCTTTACCTTCGAGTAACTTTACGACAACCAAATTTAATTGATATTGACTATATGCTTCCAACTTTTTTACCTATGTTAGGAACATACTATAAATACTTTTTCAACACACTGGCTCGTAAAGTGACAATTATTGCAAAATTGAAGTCTGTTTTTTTCCTCGCAAGTGTTTTGAAAAATGTCTGATGACACTCGTGTGCATTGATTTATTACACTCTCGGCTCCTTATCGCTTAATACCGCCTCGAGTGTTAATCAAAGTTGCACACATGTATCATAATGTACTATTATTTTATCAATAATGATTATATTATTCAAAGATCGCTGATGCAAATTTTGAGATCATGTAGTTTTATTTTTGATCTACGTAGTCAATAAGAGTTGGCGAAAGATAAAAACAATCTAAAATAATATAATTAAAATAAAAATAGCAATTGGGGGCCGGCTTTGGACAGGTTAAAGAAGAAACTAAGATCAATATAGTGGCACAGTTAACATTTTTGTTGCTTTAATTCATACTCTCTGGACCTGATAAGGTGCTTATGAACGTTAAACTATCTCTACACCGGCTTAAAGAAAAACCCAAACAGTCTGGCAAGAAACTCAGCAAGTCTTTTGATCTTTTGGATCGTTTTTGAATTTATATAATCACAAAGTTTCATATCAAATATACATTTACTTATTCCATTCTCATGGCGCTGCTGGGGAGATGCAAGTGCAGAGTGAAGCTACTACCAACAGTATTTAATTTCATAACATCATCAAATAACATCGTGAGGAAACCATAGCACGGTGGTAGGGTACTTTGTAGTACCCGTCTGGCTGGCTACCACCCTTAAGTTGAAAATCTGTCGCCAAGCACCTATCGGTGTGTTCCGTCAGCTGCACTTGAGAGCCAGTTCCTTCTAGGCTTTGTGTGCTTACCACCTTCGACCACATCATCACTTACCATAGTGAGATTGTGGTCAAACAAAGGCCTATACAGAGTAAAAAAAATATAGATATTATTATAACAGGATAAACACAAAACGTACCACAATCACTTTAAATAAAACCCACTTTAGAACTTAAGAAAAGAGCTAGGTGATAGATAAAGTTGTGTCGTGGACAATAGAATTTTACCGCGACACTTCTCTCAACTTACTCGTCTGCACTTTATAGGAACTAGCCAAGTACGTCTATCTGCCTACTTTTAAAAGTTCATCGACTAAATTGTGATGCTTTTCTCACATTTTGCTCTCTGTATTTATATTTTAGTCATAAAAAAGCACCTTCAAAATAAAATAGTTTTACCATATACGTACTTATAAAAGAGTTTGTCTTTTGTATCGTTCCCAATTGTGGTTCCCAATGGTTACAAACTCTCAAAGCCTCTTTGTAAGATTTCAGTACATACGGGTTCCACAATTCCCAAGAAACGACTTTCGGCATTTTTGCGATAGATTCGTCAATGTATCTAACTGTATAATAAAAGCTACGGTGAGGAAACGGATCCACATATTCTAGCTGAGTTGGAACCTCCGTGGAAGGAAAGAAACCATAAAACAATATAAATGGGACGTGAGCCTCGACTAACTTTGCTCTGACTGCGCAGTGCGCTGTAAATTCGCGCACGACTTACGTTCACTAACAAGTTTTTGCTGAACTAGCTCTCTAGCTATCGTAGGATATCTCTAGATATCGTAATATATATATATATATATGTATAAGATATCGTTGGGGTTAGGGTTAGGATTCTCATGTTGGATTTTGGTTATGAGCATGTACGTACATACATTATCGATTCTAAATAGTAACTCCAAAGTTTTTCTCGCCGTATTGTTTGGATCAACGTACGTGATTAGCAAGTATGTTATTATATATTTTGAAATTATTCCCTATTAGTAGCTATATGTGTTTAATAAAATATACAGTCCACAAACACCGATTGACTCCCAAATTCTGAATAACATAGTTGCAGAGACATGCTTATATGTTATACAAACCACATTAGCAATTTGGCGTGTTTGAATTATGTAATTTTGGTGATGGTTGGGATCAATAAATATTTATAAAAAATATATATATATATGTAAATAGTTAGTTAATCAAATATTTAAGTTCTTATAAATATTACCATAACTGCTTGATCAAATCTCTTGTTGATACAATCCTTCGTACCTATCTGATGTAGGTAAATAATGATGATCTAAATATGAGTAGTTAGACTTCAAGCTATGAAGCAGTCACTTCATTCAAATAAAGTCGCTGTTACATTAGTATAGAGTCGAAATTAGAATACTGGCTTTAATATATGAACGTCGATATAAAGTTGAGTAAGAAGGTAGGTATAGAGAGAGATTAAAACTGAGTGGAAAGGTGAGGTGCCGCTCTGTCAGTTCTCATTATTCAGTAGGTTACTTACTGCTGACTCCGACCTCTAATTATTTCAACATTCTTAGCGCTACGAGGCGCACCTTTTGACAAATCTTAGCGAAGGGAATTATTTAGTCAAGAGATTATAAATATGTCTACCTACACGAAATTTTAAGCAAGCTTATTATTTATCTAAAAAGGAATACATTAAGATAGCTCTCAGATTTTCCAGTAGGTATACCAACATGCACGCACCATTTTATTAGAATTCGAAATGTGGTTTTCTCGTGTCGTTAACCACATATAGGAATGAATATCAACTAAATTTAGACATACAATTTAAATGAATATTTAATTTGCTATTTAATTATTAAACATCACAGGTATTTGAATAGTACACTTAATTTAATACTGAAAACATAATTAGTTAGACAAAATAAATTAAAAACTAACCCCCTTATTCATAATAAAGTTATCAAACGTTGATTAGCTAAAATTCTGAAGTCTTTATCTGACACGTGACATTTGGTGATCGAAAGAGTGAGGCGGAGGACACTATTACACTGATTTAGTTAAAAAGCGATTATGAATAAACTAAACTTTGGTTAAACTATAGTTTATTATTAGTTATAAATAATAGATAAATAAACTACTACAATTTGATATTTAAATATATTTTTCAGTAGGACGCTACGATGGTTATACATCATACGAGCCCCTATTAAGTCCATTCTTTACCGAATACCTACAGAGCTTACAGCACAACCCTATAAAGTTATTCAGTCAAGTAATATAGGGGCAAAAATTGTTGTAATATAATCACAAGCATTACGCTACGTGTTGAAAGTGAGCCATCTTCATAATAATCGTTTGTCACGGGACTGGCAATAAAGCTCCGTAAGTCCCCCTTTAGGAGGTAAATCCCACCTTGTTTGGGCCCACCTCGCACCCTTGGATTCGTAAACCGATTGTTTCCTCAGTACCTATGCAAATATAAAGGGTTCCGGAACTAATAGGGTATGAAAATTTTAAGTTTTGTTTCGGTTTGTTTATAAAAGGGGCGTGAATGTGGTCTGTGTTAAAAGGTTATTATGGGATAATGAAAAATTTAAAATATCAACGGCTTTTTTTGTAGAGTAAGTGTGTTTTTGTTAAAAATATAACTAAGTGGTATAAAAAAAAAAAAAAAAAAACAATGCACAAAATCTTAGGTTTGATAATAAAAACCTAGAATACCATCCCGCATACTTTCTATTTGCTGAATATGATTGTGTAAGGTTTTTTTTATAATCCGTTTTATAAGCAACCTTTTTCATGTGAATTTATGTTATTCATTTGTATTAACGTTCTATTGTAATATTTTAATAAATATATGTTTCTTTATTCAAGATGTTTTCGATAAATTCATTCCGAGATACTACTTTGTTAGTGTTTTTTTAATTGTAATACAATCAATAGTATATCTAATATTTATTTATTGAAGGTGTTTTAAATTACACATACACATACACTTAGTAGCCAAATAAATAATTAAAACTAAAAAACATCCATCCACCACCCTCAAGTTGAAAATCTGTCACCAATTATTATCGGTGTGTTCCGACAGCTGCACTTGAGAGCCAGTTCCTTCTAGGCTTTGTGTGCTTACCACCTTCGGCCACATCATCACTTACCACGGTGAGATTGTGGTCAAACACAGGCCTAAGTATATACAGTAATAAAAAAAGGTTTCCAGAATGTCTTATCAAAATCAAATGTAACTCAACTATCAACGTAAAAAATAAAATAAAAGGCGTTGTAACCAAAAACCAATAGGTATTCATTGTAGCGTGAATTTGAAAATGAGTCCCCATAAAGCACACGAGCTAGTCAAATATCGAAACGTAGTTTTTGTAAAAGTTTTTGATAGATATCGCATGAACTTCAGTCTCGTTTTAATTTCACGGTTGAGAGGACTGATTTATACGAATGTCCCGAAAAGCTAAACTTTACCGAGTTTTGATCAGTGATCATGGCGTGATTTATTATATCACATGCACGGGCATGACCCGAAATCCCGACCCGCGGATTCAGTGGAAAAATGACACTATATTATGACTTATGTGAAATAGTTCACTGAAATTGAATCATATCAATAGCTATCATGGTAAAATTCACATTTGATGCAGTTCATCAAGAATTTTGAATTGACTCTTGACCTTTGATATAAAAATTAAATCGAAAGTTAGTTTAAATTAGCTTCCGCCCACGGATTCACCCGTGAAAATACCTCGTGTGTATAATCCAGAACATTTTCTATCTGTGTGCCGAATTTCATCCAACTCCGTTCAGCTGTCGATGCGTGCAAGACTAATAAACATCCATACATTCTCATAAAAGAATCCTTTATGTTAATCCAATACATAATTTATCTGTGTGCCAAATTTCACCCAAATCCATTCAGCAGGTTTGTGTGACTCTTTCACAAACATGTTATTAAGTAGGATTAGTTGGGAGTATGGCTCGTATTTTTTTCTACTTGCATTACCATGTCATATTGTTGTAAGAAATTTAGGTAACAAAGTTTTTAAAGAATATATACTTAGTATATTTTCGTAGTTCATCATAAGGTAAATTCACCTTTCATAATAATCTACTGCTATTAATTGCGTAATGTAATGTTACATGGTACTAAATTGATCAGCCATTTTTGACTCTAGCTGTACCAATATAATGCGAGCACAATGCGAGTACGATTCGCGTAGCGTTGCGAGCTTCGAACGAGCGCGATTGTCAGTTTTTTCAAGAACAAAGGAATTCGCATCGTGCTCGTTGTAGGCTCGTTATAGGTTCTTTCGTGGCTCGGCTCGTGCTCGATTCGCATAGCATGGACGCACCATAATGTTACGCGAACAATCATGTACAAAGAACAAAAGACACTCAGAAAAACGATGTCTAGGGAGGTGTCAGGCAGCTCGGCGGGGCATCGTCCACCATCCGCCATCACGCTCAGGCCCATGATTAATTACCCTGGAGATTTATGACGCCGAAACCGATTACTCGTGTCGATAACACAATATACAACCCAGGGAGTTTCACTTGAATAGCCATATAGACTCGAAAACACGTACACCGCTTTATTTATTTTTAGACAAGATCTCCCAAACAATTACCTGCTGTAACCCAGTAATATGTAATATAGTCGTAGGTATCAACTGTTATAATATTCCTTATCTCTATCATCAAATATTAGTTACAAATCTATTAATTTTGTCAACAATAAAATCCCCTAATTGGGTGCGCGAAAGTAATCGTTACATTCATAAATATCTTCTATTTTAATGGATTTGTTACTTCGGTTGATAATGAAAGTATTCAATAAAAAGCTTTCAATGGCCCAGTATTTTTCCAATCGTCAATATCAGCCGATAACAATCATTCATATCCTATTATCAAATAGATTACGGTTGATGAATATTGACAAACAAAAAATGAAATTCCATTAAATTCTAACTTTAAATCATCCTGATAACAATCGATTTTATGAAATTCCTCTGGGAGGAGGAGATAAATGAAATTTGTTACAAAGTTCCACTGGATGGCTCTCGGTCACGATATTAAATTTATGCCATCAAGTGGCATTCAAAGAATGGGCATTTAACTTAGATTTTCAATCATGAAATTCAATAACACTTCAACTAATGCTTAATAAATAGATAATAATTATTTTCATTTGTTAATGAATATGTCGCGCCTTCTCTGTTCATAAATTATTGGACTAATACAAATGATTGAGTGTCTCGTATACAGTAAAATAATTTATATTTACATTCGAATTAACTATATTTTCCTTGAATAAAGTAGAACACACTAATTATTAGAATGATTGGAAAATTAGCAGCACAGCTGATCGAAGACCTAAGATATCATGATGGGAGGGTCGAAGAAAAAGTATAACGTGAGTAATCCATGTAGGCGGAGCCACGTTTTATGATCACAGATTTTCGACATGTCCTCTTTTATGCTCCGTAAAACTTTCATCCTTCCTTTATGTACCTATGGATTCCAGCCCTTTGTAACTCATATTACCAACGTTCCTATATCGGAAAATACATTTATAAGATAGTTTCCGTAACTGCCTGTCGGGTTTTGTCGTTTTCGATAAGAACAAATTATGGGATAATTTTGGTATTTCATTGATATGTAAAAAGGTTTTTGTACAGGAATAGCTCTCCATTGCAACTAAATTCGATTATTATCGTTCAATTGAAACAATGTTTTTTAATTGCAGAACCGTGTTGTAAGCTAATTACCACCGTAATGCAAGGAGAGATGTGCGTGTCGTCATTACAAATCACTTCAACTGTGTAAATAACACCTAGCTGATTCACAGACAAGGCTCTAACAGCCCAATAATTTTGGTATTATCATGGTACTATCACATATGACATTACAATATCGGCAACAATCGGCAGATGTTCCAAATAGAGCCCAAAATATTAATAACATAAAAAAACGTATACCTACCTTAAAATGCGAAAGACTCATTTACCAGCTCGAATTCTACAATGAAATAAATCAAGAAGATATATAACCACACATATTCCGATAACTGTATGTAACACAAATGATACGTAAAGAAAGAATGAAAAAAATAGATGAAAAGAAAAAGTCAACAAAAGTAATTTATGTTGCAACGTTTATGGAATATCCAATTGTGAGATAATGATTTCCTGGAGGCACAGCTATCGATGTAATATTTGTTACTATGTCCTTGAAAAAAGTATATATCTTACGAAATTTATTATTTCATACGCTGTCACGACATAGGAAGTACAAAAATAAGTATATGGAAAGCGTTAACCGTGAAGGTAACGTATGAAATGGAAATAGCTTCGGAAATAAACTCACTCCATTTTTAATACGCTACGATGTAGGCATTTCTTTTGCAAAATCTGTGTGTAAATTACTTTCCACTACAAACTGTCAACTTTAGGTTTAAAATGATTTACTGTCATTTGAGTAAATTACAACAGGCCGTTTACGAATGAACAGTATATGTCGGGACGTGAATTTAATTTTGCAATTAAATTGAAGTTGTAAATGTCGAAGTTTATCACCAGTGAACCGAATGAGTGTGGTTTGAAGTCGGGATTAAAATTGTGTTTTATATAATCATTAATTAAATATGATAAAACAATATTAAGTTAATTATAATAGCATTTAATATCCTAATTTAATTATTTAATTTGCAACTATACAATTATTATGGCACAGCTATACACCTCGTAATTTAGTTTAAACAATTTGTAATTTATCGCTTAAAGTATCAGAGCTTTGCTGTAAAACGTACTCGTTGCAATTAAATGCTCGATACAAAGTTGTTAAGCAACATTACAAATTCCCTGCAATAACCTGAGTTGAGTGAGTATTCCCTGATTTAAATTTGTTGTCGCACACTAAATAATTAATTGTATGCTATATATAATTAATTTGGGTTATAAATAAATACTCTAGTTGTTTCCTATCTACACTATAAAATGGTTTATTGAAAGTTTTTTCAGTTAGAGTTTATACTACGTGGTGAGAATTTATATTACGTATAACTCATTAAATAGTGACATATTTTAACCGACTTCAAAAAAAAGAGGAGGTTCTCAATTCGGTTGTATTTTTTTTTGTTACCTTATAACTCCGTCATTTATTAACCGATTTGGAAAATTCTTTTTTTGTCTGGAAGGGTACACTTCCCAGTTTGGTCCCAGATTTGATTACTTCTTAGTGTACTTTGAAGTCAGTTTAAGTTTTTTGTAAAACAGCCAAATTATTTTTATTCAATGTTCGATTCTTACAAAGTCACAAACCAAATAAAATATATTTGTTTAATATTTTATTAAATGTTACACTGATCCAATTATTTAACTGAAAAGCACACAGGCTGTGAGTGACACATGGACATAACATTCATGCGTAAAGTACGTGTGAATTTAAAATAATGATATAAAAGATTATTATTTAATTAAGAAAGCAAGCAAGTATTTTATCTGGGACACTATTTATTTATTATTATTTACACGGCAATCATTGTACCTATAAACGTTTCCGCCCATGCATGACCTAATAGCCAAGAGCCTCGTCAAACGCCCTAAGAGGTTCGCGCTAGGTGGCTGGATCAAGGACCAGATTTAGAAGGCATAGTGAGGAAGTTCCCCTCTCTTGAATCCTGACCGCTGGTTAAGCCAGTTAGAACCCTGTACCCCGATACCGGTTGGATACTGTTTTTAACCGACTTCAAAAAAAGGAGGAGGTTCTCAATTCGGTTGTATGTTTTTTTTTTTTTTTATGTTTGTCATAACTCCGTCATATATTGACCGATTTGGAAAATTCTTTTTTTGTCTGGAAGGGTACACTTCCCGTTTGGTCCCATTGTCATCAGATCAGGATTTGATTACGTCTTAGTGTACTTTGAAGTCGGTTGAAGTTTTTTGTAAAACAGTCCAATTATTTTCATAGTATACTGAAATCTTTCTGTATCCAAATAACTGCGCGTGAGTAAGGTTGCTGGAGCTCGTCGGTAAATAGAAGAACGGTCGGTAACGCGTGATTGATGCCCCGGGCGTTGCAAGAATTCATAGGGTACGGTAACGGCTCACTATTAAATGAATTTAGAAGGACAAATCGTGTTCAACGTAATGTATTTTTTTTATTCTATTTTTTGACAAACAGCGAGGCAGGGCAGCATAGAAAATGTTACAAAAGTGTTTTAACAGCTCAGTAGAGAAGTAATTTAGTATTAGCTTCACACAAAAGTAAAACATCATTCCAACAGCTATTCCAAGTTAATCGCCGAAACGTCGCTAGTTCGTTAAACTGGTAATCGCTTCACGAAATTAGGTTACATTATAAATGTACGTAGCATGTTTAGCTGAATACATTGGATTACGTCAAACTGTGACTTTATAGGTAGAGCGTATGCATGCGGCACAGTTCAGCCTAGAGGTGATTCTGTTTTGTATGGCAACGCGTGTGTGACGCAGGAATATCGCTGACCACACCAAGACCACACCTTACAAAGGCTGAAAGCTGATTCCGTAGGGACATTTAGTCCCAAATTTGACGTGTGCGTGCTGTCACTATGCTCTATCTCACGTGAGAGGTCCTCTGCCCGCAACATCGTTGCGAAAACTCATCAACTAGTTTTGTTTTAGAGAATACAGGGAATGCTCTCCCCTTACTGCGTTGCCAGCTTGTCAGCTCCGATCAGCCTGAAATATTGCATTCGATTCAACAGGTTTATTATTTTATTTGGAAGTAAATTTCGGAAAATGTCAAACATATTTTCTAAATCCGTATTTATATAGGTACATATCAACATATCTGTCCCCCATTGGGATAGGTAGAATCCACCTTCCACTCACGCCATAGATACTTAAGTGACGAAATAATCTTCAGCTTTGTCATAAATACAGAAAAACCGGGCAAGTGCGAGTGGGACTCGTACACCAAGGGTTCTGTAAAGACATGTCCTCTATTTTTTATTATTTTTATTATTTGTTATTATATAAATATACATTCATTCAGAAGATACAGACTACACTCATAGACATAAGGACGGACAAGATGGATGGACAGCGAAGCTTTAGTAATAGAGTACGATTCCGTAAAAAGCACGCTTTTCCACCGATCTCCTACGGCCAAAAATAAAGAAGCACCTCCATAACCTCTGTTTTCTTAGCAGATGAAGATATTTCACCCGCTTTTTCTTTCCTTGCCATACTAAAATATGAAAAACGCGTGTGAATTTAGTTAAAACAACACGATTTACGTGTAGCAATCACAAACTATAATGACATTTTAAAACACAAATGCTAATCATTTTTAATGTTCTTAGTAATTACATGAATAAGAATATGAAGTAATTACACATCTACTTACATTATATCGTATCGTATCATTCAACAACAATTTCAACTAGACAGCAATTAAACAGTAAATATTATTAAACACTATCTCTGTGACTGATATAAATAGACAAAATTAAATTGCTTTAACGGAAAATTCGATGAATGCAAAAATATTGAATCATGGATGCAGCTGCTGAATCGCAAATTGTTTATGGTAATGTTTCGTTCGGCGATACGTGAAATATTCAGGTTTTATTAGCGCCGTCGCCAAAGCCAAATGTGATATTAATGGTGGTATAACTCTGCCGATGCTTGATCGCTATACGACATAATGACTTTACCTAATATCCTTATTGCTGCTCTTCAAGTCATAGTATAAGACTTCGGAAAATTTTAAGAGACCGTACCAAAGGGTATGCGCCCTTTAATAAATCAAGAGACAAAGAGCAGCTCGACTGGGGACATACTCTAATAAATACCGCAGCCAAATAACTTAAACTTGTGTTTTCCCGCGTGAGTAAATTTGCGATAAGTTGGAAAAGGTTGGTAATGTGTGGACCCTTTACCCGATACCGGTTGGATGCTGTTTTTTTTCATGAAATCTTACAACATCCAAATAACTGCGGTCTGCGCGTTAGTAAGGTCGCTGGCGCTCAACGGTAATAAGAGAAGGGTTGGTAACGCGTGAGTGATGCCCCGGATGTTGCAAGCGTCCATAGGCTGCGGTAACCGATTACCACCAGGTAGGCCTTATTTTTGTTTGCCGACTTTATCATATAAAACCAATCTATGCTCAAAGAAAATGGTTAAAATTGTTAAAAACACAAAGGTACAAAAAACATGTAAAAATAAATTGACCCCTTAAATAACTTTTTTTTTTTACTGTGTTTGACCACAATCTCACTATGTTAAGTGATGATGTGGTCGAAGGTAGTAAGCACAAAAAGCCTAGAAGGAACTGGCTCTCAAGTGCAGCTGTCGGACCACATCGATATGTGCTTGGCGACAGATTTTCAACTTGAGGGTGGTAGCCAGCCAGATGGGTACTAGAAAGTACCCTACCACCGTGCTATGGTTTCCTCACGATGTTTTCTGAATGCTCAAGCTCATTGTAGGATTCGAACCCGGGACCTTCGTCTCGGTATCCGACGTCACTACCACTGAGCTATCATCGCCTTTCTTTTCATTTACGGGTGCTCCTCCATTAAACACTCTTTTTTCTGTCCTCCCTTGAGATTCGAAAATACAACGTGTATTCTGTGTGAATTATCTTACTTGGTTTTGAAGTAAGAAGGCTGAAAAAATCTGACAGAGGCGGACAGAGTGCCACAACAATATGGTCCGTCCGGAACGTCTGAGTTGGAATCCCAAAAAGTGCTTTGAATCTATCCAAAATAATCATACCGCAAAGCCATAAATGCATCAAATTTTTATCTGCGGTGAATGCAAAGGATTTTTAGTGTTATCCGCATAAATGTCAATGCAACATGAGGCTTAAAATGAAAAGCAATGTACGAATACTTGTTAATTCCACCGGATTATCCCCCTCAATGCCAAGCATGTGAAAAAGGCAGCGTAGTGTTAATAAGCCTTTGTTTCATAGTAATCGGTTGGTAAGAGTAAGAGTGCGTAAATACGAACACTTCGCTACCGGAAATTAAACCCGAAAGCTCGCACACATGCGATGCTACCGACAGGAGCTCCACTGACTCAACCGAATTAGTATGCTTGCTTCTTTTTAGGATTAGTAATGTGGTTCTAGGAAATGATAACTCGGTGTTAGTGATGTCGTATCGGTGACGGAAACTTTGTAACGTCAGTACCCCGAGTGTAAAGTTTACAAAGAATTAACGTAACTATCGCGTTTGCGTTTCAGTTAAATTTCTCAAAACGCGATAGATACGTTAATTTTTTGCAAACTTTGAACTCAGTACCCCTACACCATCAAGTTATTATTAGATACCTCGGGAAAATCTAGTTGTATGACACTAACGATAAAACCAAAGGAAGTGTGTTCAGTAGAATGAGCGCTGCGAGCATGTATGCATCGATACATTTCATAGATTTTTCAAAATAACTTTATCGATGGGAGATTCGATGAAGTAAACCAATATTCAGTCTAAACAGTCAACCTATATACTTATTTTTGGCGCGGTAATTGGCAGCCGGTTCTCATACGGCATACGTTTCATCCGCCGATATAAGTATTGCATTTGAAAATAAAACATAAAATTATGACTTGGCCCAATATGCAGAACACACGGCTACAAGTCAAGCTACATATAACCATCATAAGCTATAAATATAAGCTATGCGTGATTGACTTTGAATGGTGCGTACACAATGTCCGTGAGACAAAATATGACCAACAAAAAATCGAAGAGAATGGTATACTTATAAAATGTCTGCCCTAGGAATGCTCCTTCCTGTAAACTACTCATTTTTATTTCCATTATTCGTTGTGAATGTTGGGGCAATGCTGATAAGGTATAGCAGTTCAGTTAGATAGTAACCCGCAGCGACGCGTTGGATCGGAAAGATATTTCATCTCCCACGAGAAACTACGACAGAAGAAATAAAAGTGACTACTAGATAATCTCATATAGCAGTTGCATTGAAAAAAAATGTTTTCTTCTAATAAAACTGCAAAGTGAAGTACCATTTTCACGAAAGTAATGAATTAATCTAAATGAAAGACAACGAAAACAAGTTTTGCGATCAAATTCAGTAATCAAAAGTCAAAAGGTTTCGTAGTAATCGAAAGTATTCGTAAGTACCTGATCAAAAGCAATATAAAATAATATGAAAGAAATCGAAAGTCAAAGTTATACAGTTTTGACCTTAGGGCCCTCCTAGTAATCTAATTGCAACATTTCTTCCTTATAATGTTTATTAATATAATTTGCTGATTGTATACCATAATAATATAACAAAGCGGCAGAGTTTTTTTGTTTGTTTAAACGGGCTAATCACTGGAACTACCAGTCGGATTCGAAAAAATCTTTCACTTATTACTTATAGGCTACTTTAAATCACGAGAACGCGGATGAAACCGCGTGTGACAGCTAGTATAATATAATCTTCATTCTTGTTTTGGCGCCGTGACACCCCATTGTTATAAGTTAGACTGGAATGTTAACATTAAACCAAAGAATTTAGGGTTATTTTGAAAAAAGATATTGCTGAGATTATTATAGGCAAATGCAACAGCTCTTCTCGGCAAATGCAAAACCGAACCGGTATAAGAGCCAGAGTTATAAGTACTTGGGAAGGTCCGATTTAATAAAATATTTATGCTTCTATTGATAAACATTAAAAAGTACATCTTTTTTCCTTTTATTTTGGATAATTACCGGATTTGATGCCCAAGACGCGTAAAGTTTTTGGAAAATATAGTTATGTTTATTCAATTAATGATCAAGAAGAATGTGAAATTGTTAACACTAATATGTACCCACAAACTAATACTTGCAAACATTTAGCTGTATATTTTAACGAGGACAGTTTATTCAGGAACAATTTTACGGTTACCCAAGTAGCCTCCTTTTGAACGATATAAACACAATGACCACTCCAGAAACTACATCGAGGGTCACGAGACTATAGCCAAGACTGGAAAAGAAACATTTTGCGCAGTACAGATAAGCATCTTGGCTCATTAAAAGTAAGTAAATACAACGAAGCTCTTGAGTGTGCAGTGCATAAATTGCCCCCTATCTGGCCATCGCCTGACCCTTAATGGCCACAAGGTGGGACAGATCGTTATCATGAAAATGGGAATTCTGGTGGTCGACTACTTTGTCGATACAAGGAAATTTTGTAGCTCATTTGTGTGGCTAATGTTCAAAAATGTTCGGTTAGAGCTGGACATTTCGCTGTTGAGAAGTCGAATGATTTATAACCTTGATTTGTAACCTTATTTCAGAACGCTTCTTATGCAAGGATTTAGTAGTATACCTACAAACATATCATATTTTTGCTAATTTGTAATAACTTTTCTATGAATAGAAATAATCAAAAAAATCCTGTCTAAGCCCATCACTAGATTTTATCTTCTCATCACATAACTAGAGACTCGCATCAGTAACTTTATGATGAAACTTAACAAGTCGTAAAAACTTTTTCTTCAGAACATCAATCCAAAGTGCAGTGAAAACTGAGATTTCGAAAGTTTATATCTCCATAGTATAAGTAAATCTGAAGGAACAGTTGGTAAGTTATTTAAAAACTAGAAAACAGTATTCTCTCGAAGCCATCGGCTACATTGTGAGTCACACGCGAACGTCGCACCGAATCCTATTCAAGTCGACAACAATACATTGTGACTGGTCACGCAAACACTTCCCATTACAACGGCAGCAGATAATTGGACCAAATTCTTATTTTTTTATTTTCTTAAAGCCTCAAAGCTTCTAATCTGTAAAACTATTTTATTTTTATTTATGCATAATTTTTTATTAGACAAATAAAACTAGGAGAAATCCTATTGTCTCAACTTCGTATATATTTTTTAATATTACTAATTTTAAAGTTAAATTAAATATTAAGTATAGTGTTAAATTGAAATTTGTTTAAATAGCAAAACTTTGAGAGTAGATATAAGAGGCAGTGAGGCTTCAATAAATCAAAATTATTGGCAAAGTTTGGGGCTAGCAAGACACCTGAGATATTAATTTCCCTCATATTTCATTACACTTGAAACATTTCTGGTCAATTACAGATTGTTTCGGAATGAACAACTAATAGTAACATGACGGTATGTAAAACTCAAGCTCAAGTTTTGAACTTTACCCTCTTAACTACTTGTATATGACTTAATACCAACATATATTATACTCCGTGACTTGTTATTCGTCTTAGAAATGCAACCCTCATAATGTATTACCCTGTGGATAAGTACTACCTAATCATTAAAAAACCGAGATTTTTTATTCGTCTTAGAAACGCAGCCCACTTAATGTACCCAATGAAAAGGTACAAATCATTCATAAAACCATTTTTTCTGATCATTTGTATAATAAAAAAAAACTTCATTAGAATTATGAAAAACGTGTTAATAATTAAAATACCAACCCAGAGCACGAGTCGAGTAGACTGCGCTCGTAACAGGGTGTTTAAAACTAATTCATGCGTCATAATGTATACATGTGTTTTTTTTTTTACCATACAAATGTACAAAAAAAATGATTTTATGAATGATTAGTACCTTTTCATTGGGTACCTTAAGTGGGCTGCGTTTCTAAGACGAATAAAAAGTCACGGAGTATTAGGTATCTAAAAGTAGTTTATGTTGTATACTCGATTTTTTTAATAAAAATGGCTCTCTCATATTTTTTTTTTCAGAAAAGCGAAATCTTACGATTTAAAATAAATCCCAGCAATATGAAATTCCCAGGATATTTATTTAATTATATCTTTACATCAATATTTTTATTGGTTTAACATAGCGTATGGCATCCCCAACTGACGTTAATATTGTCACAATATCTCCGAGGGGACTCTTGGGAAACCGTTAATTTTCTCAATTATATAGGTCCTATAATAAAAGTAGACAATGAAAGTATATCTGAGTAAAGTTTCACGGGTATCCGCATGCCGCAGCCGACGACACGCCACAACTAAGCGTTGTAAATTTAGCGAAAAATATTTCTTACGCAAAGAAAAACAAAAGCGACTTCATCCCCGGGTTGAAATTTATGAGATGCGCCGCGGATTAAAAATGTTTGCCGTGCCCTCGGGCGCGGCCCCGGCTTCATTAGAGCGTGTTTCTGGAATATTCTGATTAATATTTACCTTCCACTTCTTGCGGATTGTAGTTCATTAACCTTTTGTCTTGTAATCGAGGCGTGCAACGACCAAATTGGGCTTCGTTGAATATTTTTGAATATATCAAATCAATTAGCGCTTGGCTTATAAAATATTTGTGGCGGGTTTACGTGTATCCGCAGCCCAAATAGAACATATCTATTCGTGTAAATACCTACCTAAATATGCATTAATGACTACAATCACGGAACAAAATTGTTTTTTTTGTTCCGTGACTACAATAGACTGAGGAATTGATCAAAGCTCGATATTCCTAATAATGCGTGTGTACCATAAACTATCAAACTCGATATGTATCTACCCCATCTAGTGATAAAATTAATATTCCGTGAGTTTCAAGCATTATTGAAGTTAAGAGCTTAATCAATTTGGACTTGTGTTTATATCAACATGTTTTCGCTGCCTTATACTGCTTATACCTATTAAAATATATGGATAAATTTCAATTCTTAAATAAAACAAATGACTATCTGTATATATAAAATTCAAAGTCCTGACTGACTGACTGACTGACTGATATATCAACGCACAGACTAAACCACTGGTCCTAGAGACATGAAATTTGGAGGGTGTATTCTTTGTGAAGAGTCGGTATCCACTAAGAAAGAGTTTTTCGAAATTCCACCCCTAAGGGGGTAAATAGGGGATGAAAGTTTGTATGAAAGTCCGTCAGTTTTGAAGTAAGGATCTTCAAATTTTGTGTTTAGGCTGAAGACTGAAAATTAATTCATATGTGTCTTAGCGTTTTTGATAATCCACCCTCGAAGGGATGAAAAGCAGGATTAAATTTTGTATGGGAAGTAACTGATATATCAATGCACAGTATTGCACAGCTTAAACCGCTGTTCTTAGAGACATGCAATTTGGAGGGTGTGTTCTTTGTGAAGTGTACGTATTTAATATGAAAGGGTTTTTCGAAATTTTCTGTAAAACATATTATTACACACGTAATTTAAGTTCTTGGTTTTTGCATGCGTTTTTATGATTGTGTATTATTATTAATACTTTATTTTGTAAATAAAAAAAAATCGAAAAAAATAGCCAATATAGTCATCAGAATATAAAATTCAAAGTCCTGACTGACTGACTGATATATCAACGCACAGCCTAAACCGCTGGTCTTAGAGACATGAAATTTTGAGGGAGTGTTCTTTGTGAAGTGTAAGTATCCACTAAGAAAGGTCACGTGTATCATAGTTTTTTCGAAATGGGAGATGCCTAACAGAGTCAATAGGGCTTAAACAAGAAAACAAAACAATTGAGAGAGAGTGAGAGCACTTATTACGTTTGTTTTTGAAGAAAAATATGTCATTTGTTTCCTGTAGGCCACGCGGGCAAAGCCGCGGGCAGAAGCTAGTGTACTATATAACAAAAGGTAGACATGGAAAAATAAAGCCCTTCAGACAACATCAAAAAGGATTACTTTAATGTTTTAGGGTTCCGTACCCGAAGGGCGGCAAACTACTTACTAAGTGGTTACTAAGACTCCGCTGTCCGTCCGTCCGTCCGTCCGTCTGTCGGTCAGTGGGCTATATCTCATGAGCACAGCTGCCATTTTCAAAGAATATGTATTTTTATTACCGCTATAACAACAAATAAAAAAAAATATAATTAAAATTAAAGGGGTCGCCCATACAGGAAGCTTCTTTTTAGGCGTTTCTTTTTTTCATAGCAGAGTTGAGTTGAAGAAGCTACAAAACCGTCGGTGCTCAAAAGGGAATGATTTCTAATTTAATTTTTGTTCCCATTTGAGCACCGATCCAAAATATGCATCGGTGCTGAAAAAGGGATTGGATCGGTGCTCAAAAAATCGGTGCGCAAATGGGAATACTTCACTTAATATTGTACGGAACCCTCCGTGTGCGAGTCCGACTCGCACTTGGCCGGTTTTTTATTATACTTGAATAAACAACTAGTAAATGACAAAAGATAGCAATGAAACGATTATTCTTTAAGCGCTTGTATAAAGTATCTTAGATGATAAAGCAAGCACGCAACGAATGCCAAAGGCGCTCATCCATCAGGGGCCCGTTGAATCTGATATTCCGACTACATCATTCACCCAGAATTACCGCCCAGTAGCCTTAATACGTCTTTTACACTTCGTTCTGCATTACCTGGCTAAAATATACCCTAATTTCCAATGAATACTCGTTCTCTGAGTAATTTACACCCACTTATAAAAGTTTCAACCGTCGCGATGAGAATAATCCATTTTATTTTGGGTCTTTAGTCATTATGTCCCACTCGCGAATGGCCCGCGGGCCATAGCGCCTATTCTATTTTATTTTCAAATTTTGAATTAGTCATTATGGCCCGCTGTCAAAACAAACAAAACACTATCCTATTTTTGGTACAGGTGAGTGGAAAAGTGTTATGATAGAAATAATAAATAATTATTTCACATGGAAAATGAAAAATAAAAATGTTTTTTTTTCACACAACTGGTGGTAAGCGGTTACCTTAGCAATATGGATACTTGTGATAACCGGGGCATCATTCGCGCGCATATAAAATATATATTCAAGTTATATTAATCTGGTGGTAAGCGGTTACCTTAGCACTATGGACACTCGGGGTGATACCCGGGCCGGGGCATCATTCGCGCGCATATAAAAAATATATATATTCAATGTCAACTGCTAAAAAAATCTCCTGCTCCCAACTCGTCATCTAACAGCTCATAGCAATCCTCACTAGCCAGGATATATTTAGAGGAATTCTGCTGACTCCTGACGAATGAGAACCTTCTTCCGTAAGCTCATCATACTGAATTTGTGGCCTTCTGTAGACAGATTTCCGTTCATGGACATGGAGACTCCTGTGTGTGTCTATGACAATGACTCATTGCATGAACATCCATGAGCTTGGAAGGTTATCTGCACGATGAATTACCAAAATTCAAGGCGATGATAGTTCATTGGTAGTGACGTCGGATGCCTAGGCGAAGGTCCCAGGTTCGAATCCTATAATGAGTCTGAGCTTTCGGTGAAGGAAAACATCGTGAGGAAACCGCTATGGTATCCTCACGATGGGGGTAGGATACTTTGTTACCAGTAACCAGACTGGCTACCACCCTCAAACTGAAAATCTGTCGCCAAGCACCTATCGACGTGTTCCGACAGCTGCACTTGAGAGCAATTTCCATCTAGGCTTTGTGAGCTTACCACCTTCGGCCACATTACTACTTACCATGGTGAGACTGCAGTGAAAAATAGACACAAAAAAAGACAAGTTCCGACTTATTTTTGCCAGTGTCAAGTTGAATTAAAAATTATTATTCTATCATCGGAGAGTGTAGCACGCTTAATGATTGATTTTCATGGCATCACAAGCGTCCATAGAGCTGAGGTAACCGCTTACCACCAGGGGGCTAAGTCTGCTATTATAATTGCATTCCAATGAACTATTAATTTATTTCGATTTTTAATGTAAATGTTTGTTTCGATATAATAAAAGAATACTATGATACAGCGAGGTTTCATGTTTGTGTACTATTTCAGAGTAATCACATGTAATTTCATTAGATATTGGTAAAAAACCTTGAACTGTCACGACTCACCCTATGTGAAATAGACTATAGTACCTACTTACTCTTCTCGCTTCTCTCTCGTCTTTCTCGTCTTTCGTGGATCCACGTTTTTGAGCAAACCTTAAACTGGTTTATGCGAAACACACAAGAATAGTCTTTATTTACAGTTACACGGCAAAGGATTGGAGTAATTTTGAAAAACACAAGTCGGTTCACGCACGACATCGTCCTCAGCCAATGATCTTCAGTGAGAGACCTCTCGGCAGATTCGACACATATCACATAAACGTCTAGAAAAGAGAGGGTAGGAAACTTGCTTCATACAAGTTTACCCTCAATCTTATTTATAAACACGCAACTAATTTATAAAACTATTGTTATCTTTTAAAGGCACGCTGACGGTACGTCTATATAGATTGATACATCAGTGAACATATCATTATGTTGACAATATGAGATGTCAATAAGTGACAATATTTTTTTTCATAACGCCATTATTATCAGCCTGTTTTATTTGATATAAATGGTAAACCCTTCTTCAATAGAGTTTTAATGCTGGGACCGCACCGCACCTAGACAAAGTGTATTTCACATTAGGATACGTTACGTCCTAGAGTATCCTTATGTCGTATAATATGGACGAATACATTTTATTTATATTGTTTTATGTAATCTATATTATAATAATGTATGACCAAAAAATATGCTTAAGACACGTATAACGGTCAGTTAGTCAATATAGATTATGTTATATGGTGCCGATTCTGTTGTTTACAACTAAACTAATTTAGTCTCACTATATCTATTTCTAACAAACAACATAAGAAAGGATGTATGTAAGAAACGTCTATTAGCCCGTAAATTCAAACGGAAAAGACTAATTTGACAGCTTTAAATATGTTCTATCCTTTTTCAATAATGTTTGTAAGAAAGAGATGTGATGTGATTATAATTAGTTTAGTGCGATTTACAACAGAATCCGCATCATTGTATCGCTATCTTAAAAATTGCGCGCCGCGTCTCATAGTGTCGCGTGTCGTTGTATCCCGTCTCGGTGTGAACTAGGGCATGAATCTCGGAATCTCGTAATATCGGAATCTCGGACCGTTTTTTCCGATATTACAATATCGGAATTGAGTGATCCAATATCGTAATATCGGAATCGGATATTTTTTCTATTTGAGTTTTTAAATAAAGCTTTTAAGCGCGCCACAAGGTATGGTCACCTAGAGCTATAAAATTAACGTATCGTACATCAATTTTGCCTACCAGTGTTGAAAGTGAGCGTATTTTTTCAGCAAAATACGATGTTCATTATCCATAAAAATGCTTGACGCTTTGTTTTTAGGAAAATATTAGCAAGGAGCGAGCGTTTAAAAAATTAACATATAATGATGCTGATTCTGTTGTTTACAACTAAAATAATTTAGTCTCACTATATCTCTTTCTAACAAACATAACAAAAGGATGTAAGAAATTTAGTCCTGTCAAATTAATCCAATGCTTGTTTTCAAGACAAATTTAATCGCCATCTATCGGTTACGTCTAAATACACGCAAATGAAGACGGCAAATACTAATTTCATAGCTTTAAATATGTTCTATCGTTTTCATGTTTGTAATAAAGACATGTGATTTTACTAAAATTAAGAATTTTGTGCGATTTACAACAGAATCGGAACCATTATCTTTTTCTATACTAATATAATATTAATTATACTAAATATATTAACATCTATGCTAATATAATAAAGGGTATTTTGTTTGTTTAAACGGTGAAACCGCGGGGGGCAGCTAGTTTTAATATAATGAAACTGAAGATTTTTTTGTTCGTTTGTTTTAATGCATTTGACTATGGAATTACCAGTCGGATTCGAAACCACTAATCTCCAATTCGGACTTGCAATCAACACAGAAGATGAAGAAAATGAAGAAAGAAATGTTAATAATAGTCCGGGCCTAACTTACTTACTTAATGGAATGGACGTACTGCGAAAAAGATACATCTACCTTGGCTCTACCATTTCCAACATAGGAGACTGTGAAGATGAGATCAGAAGACCATGCGCAATGACAAGATCAGCAGTAGGAAGATTTGGAAAGGCAGTAGGATAACCAGGAAAACAAAGATTCGACTCATGAGATGCCTGGTCTTTCCGATCTTTCTCTATGGAGCTGAAACTTGGTCCTTAAGCCTACAAGATCGCCGGAAAATTGACGCACTGGAGATGTGGTGCTGAAGACGCTTCTTGAAAATTCCGATGACGGTCTTTCACACGTATAACTCGATGCTGCAGGAGCTTAGAATAACAGATAGTCTTTCATCGACTATGCAGCTTCGAATTCTGAAGTTATTTGGTTACATCTACAGAAAGAAGTGGAAGTTAATGGGGGAGGCCTATGTTCAGCAGTGGACATCCCTAGGCTGATATGATGATGATGATGATGATCTGCAGAAACGAACACTCGATGAAGAGTCTTATTGTCCAGGGTGTACTCGCAACGCTACGAAAGCTGTAACTCTAGTCAAGGAGAACATTGAAGACCCACCATGTACACTATCTATTGCAACCACGACCACAAGAGACGACGACGACAAGAGTGCTCGACTGAGCAGAAGATGTTTTCAATCCAACTTTATAACGAGTTGTTCCCGGGATCAAAAGTAGCCTATAATACTCGGGGAGAATGTAGCATCCTATAAGTGGTAAAAAAAACGAATCTGACCGGCAGTTCCACAGATTAGCCAGTTTAACCAAACAAAAAACTTCCACTTAATAATATTAGTATAGATAGATAATTATGTGAAGTTTATAAGGAATATGTGCTATTTAAAAGGAATATGTGCAATTTATAATAAAAATGTCTAATTCCGATATTAATATCGGAATTCCGATATTGAGATCCAATATCGGAAATCAATATCGGAATTGAAAAACATTCCGATATTACATGCCCTAGTGTGAACTGACCCTTAAGGCGTAAATCCTCTTTTTTATACTACATAATTTGAAATAAAATACACACACTACTACACATCATATACTACACTTAAAAAAAACTTGTATGTCAATGTCACTGCTTGGATGGGCGTTGCAATTACATATTATTTACTATTAGAATACAAGTTTATCTAAATTGGTGAGTACATATTAAACTTTATTTCGATTTCTGTGATATAAATGAATCCTGGTCGTTTTCAAAACGTTAATTGTAATAGGTATACGTTACGGTATTTACATTAAACTGACTCTACTTTCAGGATATATGTATGCTGTTGACTCATGAAAAGATCGAGATGCTCTAGCAGCTTATGCAGAGCGGGAGCATCCAGAACTTACTAGAGGACTGATTATGAGTGTGAATGGGAGCCCGTTTCAATCATATGTGGACAGACATCACGGTCCATCCAAATAGTCTTGGAACCATAAAATAATCGACAAAGCAGTGGTGAAAGGTAGATTCAACATCAGATTTAGTGATGAATGGTACTTACAGAATGATTTGGTGTCATAACCAAAAATACTTTACTTAAAACAGATAAAAAATATACATAATCCATTACAAAATGAAGGATGGACAGACAAACAAACACTCTTTTATAATATTAAAATAATGGAAAGTAGAGTTTTTATAAGTAGCTGTATAGTTGTGAATCGTTGTGAAATTGGAATTGATATTTCCAGACCCTGATAAAAGAAAATTACTGCGTATGTCGTCGAGGATGGAGGAGGAAGGAGTACACTGACAACACATACTCCTGCTAATTTAACCTGTTGTGCGGTCTCAATTGAGAAAAGGAAGATTGCAGAGCTGGAGCGTACTTGGCAGGAGCTGCACAACCTCACGGACACGCTTCACGCGGGAGATGCTCGCGAATATTCACCGAATAGACATACTCGGCCTGATTTTTATGTACTATACAATAAAACAGTTTTAAGTTATTATGTATTTTATTTAAAAGCCATAAACAATGAATGCATTCTTATCTCACTTTACGGCTTGTCTGAAGAGCCTGGCTTGCTGAGGACGATTTTCAACACCCTCATCAATAAATTCAATGGGTTCTACATGAGCATATATGGAGGACTGTGCAATAAAATCCATGAATATGATCACTACTTCAAACTTATCCAATCCTGGTACCTTAACTTAATATTTGCCTTGTCTGAATTCATGGTTCTCTCAGCTGCTGAATCCAATGAAATCCAATGAAATACCTACTTCATAAAATATACAATCTACCTAGGTATATAGTAGGTATATATAAAAAACATCGAGTCTACCGCTGCTATCGATTAGCGGCACAGCACGGTAGGTTGAATCTTGGCCAACCGCGCCAACTGGCCCGTCAAAAACCACCATCGCAACTCTCGCTATCGATGGGGAGTCCATCCTCAAACATTGTAACCAAAACGGTTTCGAACTGTGCGAGCTCAAAGGAGCTTCCTTCCGCGGACGCTCAGATTGTGGAATGAGCTCCCCGCCGTGGTTTTCCCAATGGAGTACAGCATGAGGTTCTTCAAAAAAATGGTGTGAAGAGATTTCTGTATGTTCGGCAACGCGCTAGGGATACCCCTCATGTTGTAAGCGTCCATAGACTACGGTAACCGCTTACCATCAGGCGGGCCGTATGCTTGTTTGCAAACTTAGTGGTATAAAAAAATATAAAATGAATATAGAAATATCTGATATCATTACTCTTTTTACCCTTGTCGCAGTCGGGCTATTACTTTATGTATTTTCTGTTTGAATGTATTTCATAGCATTTGTTTTTTACTAGGGTTTATCTCCTAAATCAAATTTTTAAATATCTAAAATTTGCAATTATTGTGTGAATTACCCTGCGGGACATTGGGAAGTGGGCCATAATGACTAAAGACCCTTTATTTTCTTGCATTCTTATTGCTCAATTTCTTTGAGTTCAAAGTCTTATGACATGGTAATTTGCAATGGTAATAATATAGGAAACAGGGGAGGATTTAAAAATATATTAAATATATAGTAACAAATTAAACACTATCGAGTCATCTTTGTGGTAGAGCAATTTCTTGCTTTTACTACTAAGTATACTATAAGATTCACGAATTGCATGTCAGTCTGCAGTTTTAAGCCAAGTCATCATGGTCCACAATTGGCTGCTAGTTATTGCGAATGGCCCGGTCTTTATGACCCACTCAAGACTGGCAGATCCGGACGTGCTTTTAAAGGTTTTTGAATTTCAAAATTTAACTAATTCTCTAGAACGCAATAAAAAATAAAAGCGAGCGGAGTCTTTGATGAAATTAAAAGGAGTCCTGTTAAGGAGCAACGTTAATGAGGGTTCAGAGACTTGCCCCGACTCCTGGTCGACGTTTCCATTATATAATCTAAACAAGACATAATTTTCATAGAGGCAAAACCCCACCGGGCATACTGAAATGCATGCTGAAAATCTACCTTTCATCATAAAATCTGCCTATACATTTCGACTGCTCCATTTTATAATTAGGTCCTTTTTGGCTTTGTATTTTCCACGTTAGTCCACATCATCACTTTACCCAAATTACCTAGTAGTGAAATGCTTGAAAATTTGCCGCAATATAATGCAACGCAAGGTTTCCGCGATATTATGAGTCAAAAGTTGAGTGTCAATAATAATTGTATCCTGAGGCAAGTTGTTGACACAAAAAATGCATATAATATAGGTAAGAGAGCGACAGGAAATATGTGTGTGTGTGTTTACTAGCTATCCCCCGCGGGATAAAAGTATCCTAAATGTTAATCTAGAACATATTCTATGAGTGTCAAATTTCATTCAAATCCGTTCGGTAGTTTTTTGCGTGAAAGAGTAACAAACAACCTCACATATATAATACTTGCTATACCCCGCGGTTTCACCCGCGTTCCCGGGATAAAAAGTAGCCTATGTCCTTCTCCGTACCATATCTGCATGCCAAATTTCACGATGATCTGTTGAATAGTTGAGGTGTGAAGGCGTAAGAAACAAACAAACTCACTTTCGCATTTATAATAGTAGTTAGGATTACTTAGGAAATTAGGATTTTAAGCAGGTAGTAGAATAGTAGGATGATTCCTGCTAACCAACAGCCAGAACAGCCCAACAAGATTTACAGCTGAAAATTATAGCACGTTAGTAACTTATTTTCTAAATAGCCCAAAATAGCATCTTTAGTACGTGTAAAGGTTGTCTGAAATTCAAATAAGTAGTAGTTTAAAGAACCGAAATAAACATCACTTAAATAAAAAAGATACCAACCTCAGACATAGTAATTGTACGTGTTTCGAATTTTCATAATGTCATGCTTTTAGTATTTTAGATTTACTAACCGACATTACAAAGTAGTATACATTTATAAGTCTCTAAAGTATGTATTTTGAACATATGTTAATCTCTTCAACTACCAGAAAGTGGTTTACTTGTGGGTAAGACCTTGCTTGCATATCTTTTTATCTTGTTGACTCAGGACTTTGATTTATTTTATACACCTAATAGGGACTATAGACCTCAGTATCTGGTATACATTTCAACTTGCTAGGTCCACCCGTTCCTGAGAAACTCGGTGGTGACACACGGACAGACAGACAGACGGACCAGAGAGTGAACTTATAAAGGTTCCTTTTTTACCTTCTGAGGTAGGTACGGAACCCTAAAAAGATCAAGTTAAACTTACAAACATAAAACATCAGAGTAATTCTTAAGTATTATACGGAAATAACCATACGTCATCAAGTGGTAAAACTATAGCGAGTACTCGACACTCGGTAAGTAAACGCAACGTGGCAGAATTGTATATGGGTGCAGTAAGGGTGCAGTATAGGAAGCGCAGCGCCAAGGCGAACCGGCTGACAAGTGCAATTGCCGTGCGCGAGAGATACGAGATAGCACAGGCACGCCCCGCTGTTAACACTTCCTTAGCACGCCACAGAACACTGACCCCACTGAGACCTACATAAATAAACTGTCATTGTTTATTAATAGCAGTATATTATCTATATTTATGAATAGCTTGTGTTTCAATTCATAGAATGGTAAAAGACAGCGACGATCGTAGGGAGGAGGGACCGGCTGCTCTGGACTGCCACCTCTAGGTCTTTCCGGCCTCTCATATGGTTAGTTCATTCAAGTTCAAAATATGCATGAAGGACCAAATTTGTCTCAGTAGATTTAGTTCACAATTATAGGCGTCAGCGACAGCCAAGCGATGCGAACACCATGTAATCATGGTGTAGGGTTCAGTGTTACCAAAATTCGATAGGCGAAGGGATGTTAGCGTTGAAACAACGTGATACGTACCATCGCTTCGGAAAAGTCCCGTATGAAGCGAAGCAAGAAACTCCTCATGGGCCCGATAGATTTATTGTTGTAATTTCTGACTGCTGAATTGTCTCAGTGCCCTTTTATGGTAGTTCAGGTTTATAATTAATCATAGCTACTAGGTATATATTTTTCGATATAATTAAGTAGAAATAAATACAAAAGCAACATTCCAATTACACTATAAAAACCATTTAATAAGCATAGTTTCAATTAAATTTTGCAATGAGTTTAATTTTAGTACGTTTCAATTAAGTTGTATGCAGCTGTGTAACAATTACAAAATGCATATTGAAATCCATTCGTTGTTTTGATATTCATAATTTGATAACATTACAAATAATTAAACTAGTGGCTGTGTGAGCTTGTAGACCTCGTGGGTCTCGGTAATTACCGATCTGCTCACAAAATTTCAAGAGAATCGGTTGAGAAATGCAACCTGTAGAGAAGAACATCCGCACAAACATACGACATCATCATCGCGCTCGTTCGTTCAATTATTCGTATAAAATACGTAATAGTTCGTGCTATGGAAAGAAATATATTTTAGGTATATCTTCCTAATTTCAAACGAAGTTATCCGCTAGAAAATCAAGGTTGACTTTGCTCTAAAGCTGAAGGGTGTATGTTGAAGTTGCAGCAAGGGCTCTACCGCGTAACTTTGGTGGTAATCGTAACGAACAACATTAATTATTTCATCCAATGACGCGCACGCGGTATGACGCGAAGATGACCATTCGTGGGCCCTGATTGGATGAAATTCATTAATAGTGTTCGTTACGATTACCACCAAAGTTACGCGGTAGAGCCCCTGGTCACAATTGATGCCGTTTCGATAAAAGATAGTTGAAACGAAGAGTGCCTAGTACAGTCGAGGACATAAATATGTATACACTTTCTGAAATTCAAAAGCAATTTTCTCGCATGTTTAACATTTAAGTGTTAAACTATTACACAAATCATAATAGTATATGTTAGAAGATTCTGCCTTTATAATATCTCATAATTTCAATCAGTAGTTTAAGAGGAAACCGTTGTTGAATTTTACTAAGTGTATACATATTTATGTCCTCGACTGTACCTACTCTAGTAGTTTTATATAATATCTTTGTCATCGTTCACATTTTCTTATCATTATGAATAGGTAATTAGGCTATATTATTATATTTATATGCATTGTGCGCTGTGTTCTTCACGGCTTTGAAGTAAAAAAATACGAAATGATACAATTTCATGAGACATGGTTCCAACATGAGCTATTGTTTTTGCACTTGACATTATGATGACCACAGGCGACGCTTTAAAAACACAGTAGATTAGCTCTTTCTAAAAAGCAATGGCGACAAACCAACATATAGCTATATTCAACTTTTTGGCATAATGAATAAAATGGCGGTTACAATATCAAAGTGGCATGACAAAAAGCGTTTACTGAGTACTTACCTTCCTGCCGTTTGAATAAGACATTATGCAAATGAACACTTTTGGAAAGCTTTTAGAGAACTATTATCAAGTCAAGGTTGTATCATAAATAAAAATTCTGCTACCCTACCTCGTAATTACCCGGTACATACCTTCAGCAATTCATTTCACTTTAGCCAAATTTGAGTTTGTATTAACAGTAACATTTGCACCCACGTTTAAATGGGGACTTCTACTAAGTTAGGGTACAGTTTGGAAACTAGCTAAATTTGCAATTACTATGCGAAATATTAGGTTTGAATTTCCAATAATTCAAGCAGTGTGAGCAAAATTGTTTTGATTTTATACTGTGGAAATTTTGATTTAATGTTTCCAACGTCTTTGTTTTCGATTTTGGTTATGTCATCGATTTTAAAATATTAAAGCTCTTCTAATCTGCACCAATTATCATCAAGCATATTTCTAAAATTGTTTCTTATTTAAAAATAAAAGAAAAGAAAACATTCAACTCCTTTCTCGTATAAAGAATCAGCTGAATTTCAAACTTCACTCCGAACAATTCCAGAATGCAAACAAGTACGGTACGCAATCAGAAAGAAAGTACGTACCCAGTTGAAAATGAGTGCAGAGCACTTCGAGTTTGTTTCGTAAATCCGATTTTGTTTCGTCAAATAGTAAAGATGGTAAAATAAAACTTTTTTTTAATAAAATAGATCATATACATCTAGATGGTAGCGCATGTAATGATAAAATTTCCGTGTGGTACAAGAAAAATAGTAAGCATCTGTCACCGGTGACTAATAAGTTAAATCATTATGTAGAGTTAGTAGTAGTGTTACCTGACACTTATAACTATACCAGGCCAGCGTAAACTGGCATCTTATGGGTACGCGCGGTCCACCCTAGACTACATCTTTGCTTACCATCAGGCGGGATTGCGGTCAAGCGTAAACCCATTAAACATTAAAAAAAACTAACTAACATAAATTAAACCTTCGCAAATAAAATCTTTATCTTCGCTTATTAGCTGTAATTCTCAAATTCATCGGTGTAAGCAATCGTCTTTGCTCTTTCGCAGTTAGGCTGCTAGGTATTTGGCGACAGACTATAATCGTTATATTCTTTGAAAATAATTATGTTTAAAATATTAAACAACAAAATATACTTTCAATACAAATTTAAGTGATTTTATTCAAATTGTATACTTCACCGGCCAACTATTTACTTTAATGACGGTCCTGGAAAGAAATCGGAACCTCCTCGCTAATGGGCTGCGAGCTGATAAATCGAGCGGGGCGGGACAGTGATCGCTCGTAAAACTTTTAACGACCCCCCAAATTACTACCTATTACATCGCTTTTCATTCTCACCATCTATTGAATTATAGAGCTACGCCTGCGGATATATATACTACCCCGAAAAACGATTCACAATTTTGTCTTTATTACACCTAGGAAGGTATTTTTCTAAAGAACCAACGTTATAGAATTTGGTCTTTCAAGCTTTTTGTACGAAGTTTTATATTCACTCGCTTTATAAAGACGAAAAATTACCGAACCAGGAAAAACATTAATCTTTACAACAAAGTCCCCCGCCGTGTCTGTATGTCTGAACGCGATAAACTCAAAAACGACTGAACGGATTTTCATACAATTTACTCCACTGGATGGAGTGATTCTTGAAAGGTTTAGGTTTGTAATGACATCTATCAGCCATCTATCAGTTACACTAAAATAGTTAACACGCAGAAAGATAGATGGCACCACAAAATCCTGCATCGCGCTTACGAAGTTTATTTGGCGATCAGCATAATATACATACAACTATCCAACACTTACAGTTAGACTGCGGTCCAAGACACGATCACCAAGCCTGGCGGTTGATCTTCCCTTTTAAATGGAGTTGTCAACCTCCTTTAGGCATGGCATAAATCACAAGTAGCAGGTGATAAAGAATATGATTCTGTTTTCATATGTCACATCTGTTACCGTCCATGACATAGCCTGTTACATGTTATAAAGAATATTTAAGAATATAAATAAAATGTATGCGACTGAAGGACTTTGTATCCATGGTCATGAACAAATTTAAAAAAAAAAAAACTTTATCATTGATTAGCTTTTAAGAGTATTCAAAAATAAACCTTAAATCAAGTGACATAAAGTGTTAACTTCTTTAACATGTTATGTAGCAGGATAGAAAAATATTTTTTTGCTACGAAAGTATATATAATTGGCATCAGTGATAATTTGACACTTGCGTGCGATACTCGCACATGATTTTGTGAAAAATACCGTCGATCAGCATCGATGACGTAGGTTACAAATCATTGCAAATCATATATCGCAAGTGAAATCATGCTATAAAAAATAATAATATCATCAAATGAGAATTCCTTTAAAGTAGCAATAATTTCCATGCCTAACCTCCTTGCACCTCCATACGTGTATAACTCATAACGGTTTTGTATAAATTGGCTGAAATATGACGATGATTGTGAATAATATATATATATATATTGTGATATGTTGGAAAATCATGCCGCGCGGATAAAACTACTCTGCTACCCGTACGAAGCCGGGGCTGGTCATTTGTATGCAATATTTACAATATGCGTTATATATTTTATTTATCCAGCAAGGCAAATATACACACTTATATGCGCTTACAAAGAGTTCAGAATAGAAAGAAAGAATGAAAAGATATTATTTATTTACCCACAAGGATATGGTACACATATTTACATAGTGAGAGTAACATATTCTATGTACATGATCTGCGTACACACACATGAAGAAAATACATTACATTAATTTGTTGCGTGTTGCTAATAAAATGTTAGTAGATTTATTTATAATTGAATTACTGTACAGTGGAGCAATAATATTTTCCCTGCATAAATACCCACATTATATAATATTATATATATCGCATGTAATTTCTCAATAAAAATGTTGAAAACATTGTAGTTATTTCACGCTAAGACAGGAATGTGTTGTTTCTACTAGGCGAAGCTAAAGAGAACATTCAGGCAATTTGTTTGTTTGCGTCGAGGAACTAAGAGATTGCCTGAAAACATCCCAAGATTCCTTGTTTTACATCTCATTTGCTCACGAATAGCGGCCGGTGTTTGTTCACGACAACGTTTTAAATTAAACTATGAAATTAATGAAGCAATTTCGGAATTCGCAAATGCAATTATCTTTTTAAGCTATTTAAAGGATGAGGAAATTAAAGCCCTTTGGTTGCGTTATGCCTTGTGGCCCAAAGCTCTTACAACTTTTTAATGTAATAATAAAGATTGTAATGTTATACCATAAAATAATTAATTTACTTATTAATTTGACTTTGAGTAAAATGTTGCGCTTCTTGTTTTAACATTAGCGAATTTTCCCCAGTAAGTGAATTTGTTAAAGAAAAAAGAGAACTCATTACTGGGATTTATATATAACACAATGTATTCCCCCACAATCGAACGACTTGCTATCGACTCCTCACCACTAACTGGTCTAATTAGTGTTCCGAAACAACGCCGAAAAGTTTGTTAATAAAACTGGCCTCAACTATTAATTGCTCCGTTTCAAGTGCTACAATCGGGTTGGACCGATAATTTTGTATGGACTAACTTACTAATCGAAATGAAATGATTACTCGGAACTCGTAATTAAAAAGTGAAGTATTGCAATTTGATTCACGTATAACTTTTTCCGCACCAAATTTCTATATCACCAGCAAATATTAACGTAGATAGCGTTTTACAACTTAAAATATGTTTAATTAAACTCGCTTGTTTTTTAAGAAGCAATTAAGTTCACGGAGATGTCTAAATACAGTGTTCATTTGGTAGCATTCCAACGCTTACGTAACGTGAAGTATTTTAAATGAGTTAGAAAGAGTTATATGAGGCTGTAGGTAAGTCTTGCTCCGAATATATGGCGCGTGAACCGGGTGAGGGAACTCAAAAAACTCACTTCACGAGGCAGATCGACCGTAGCTAAGATCTCTACTTTATTCTCTTAACATAAAACTGTCGTGTGAAATACGTAGCAGCTTGCCTATCGGGTTTTATTGTTACGTAGATTATATTGTTTACGTAGGAAATGAAGAAATAACTTAGAAGCTGATATCGCGAAAATACAAAAAATATTTTGAGATTTCAAAGTTGGTTACACAGTAAAAAGTGTTCTGCGTGATATTTTGGTAATATAATTAACCTAAATAAAAATAATAATTATCCTAAAGTATTCATTTATTTATTTTATATATTTTCTGAACAAAAACACATTATACAATATAAAACGATAACAACTGCAGTAGTTAAAAACTGTTTCGCAGCTATTAACGCCCACGTCAGAGCAACAATAATAAATCAGTAGTTCCAAACGATAAACGTAACAATTAATAATTATAGTAATACAATCACATGTTGAAGACATGTTTTTAATTTTTTGAGTAAGAATATAACATTGATGTGAATGTAACAGTTTTTAGTGTCAATTTTATTTGTAACATCATAAAAAAATACCTATATTAATATATATTGTATAACATTCATTAAATTTGTGTATGTGTGTGTGAGTTGGTGTGTTTAGGGGGTGTGTATGTGTTTCATTAAGTATTATTATATATTATATGGTATTAAAAACAAAAATTTCGTTATTATAACAATATTGATATTAAATGAAAGCTTGTAAACAGGTTAATTTGGACGTAAACTGCAAAAAAACACGTTTAATGCAAGCGGACAGTATAGGTAGTGACCGGTTACCGTACATAACTCACAGAGTTGCGATGGTTGTTAGCTTTACTTTACCGTACCGCTTATTTACTTACTAATACATACAACTCATTCATAAATAAAACTAAAAAGTCTGAAATAAATAAAATTATTAAAAGAAACAAAAAACCCGACTGCGTAAAACAAAAAATAACTGAAAAGAGAAAAACAAGCTCTTTCATCTACAGAATTTTGAATATAACTTGAGTTTTATAAGGTATTGCAGTCGGGGATAAACAAATATTACAAAATAATAATATATAAATATTGTATAAGTATTTGGAAAAAAGCTGTAAGTAAAATGAAAAGATCTTCCACAAAAAAAAGCCTTGCTGAGTTTCTTGCCGGAGTCTTCTCAGTTTAAGTGTGTTCCGAACCGGTGGTAAATTCAACTGTATGTACTAATTTAATGTTCATAAGTGCCTTACCAGGGCCTAAACTGAATAAATTACTGTTTGATTTTGATTTTTTTGATTGGTTTGTTTGTTTGGGTTTTTGTTTCTTTTTATCATTGCCCACGAACTACCTGTCTGTCCTATCTAGGCAGTAACCCACGATCTCTGTCGTGAAAGGTATCTACCTAACCACGCCAACTGGCTCGTCATAATGATGATGTCTTAAAACGATGGAATGTGGATGTTTTAATATAATATCTTAAAATATCATTAAGATCAATGAAGAAACAGTGAGATTTTATTCTGACGCAAACCTATTCAAACATAAAACATAGTAAGTACCATATATCCATTAAATAGTACGTATCTAACCTGGGACTCAAATAAATCACATAAGACCCTATTTTATCATTATATCTTAGAAATAGTAATCAGTATTAACTAAGCTATTAATCCCAGATACATCTACTCTAGAACGAAGTAATTATTATCATTCAACACTGTAGGTACCTACAATATATCTTATAAAGAATGGTACTTACCTCTACTCGTCTATATTCATAAATTTAGTACAAGTAAATGCACTTCAAGATAGTGATGTCCAAGAACAGTGACAGAAAGTAGCTACGTGTTATTTTTTCACGTACACCTTATTATTTAGTTATTGTGTTAGTGTTAGTTGTGATAGTGTCTTGAATATTCTGAAATAACTGTGTGCTTTTATTGGCTGTACTAAGTCTGTAATGCAATAAGTCTATTCAGAAAAACTTTGCAATATGCTATTAGCATTGAGATATTCAGAACAATTTATCCATGTAATATAATAACCAAAATAATTTCTACATTGGCCATTGAGCCATTAGGATATGGAATGAGTTGCCCATATCGTATTCCTGATGAAAAACCGTAATGGGAAGCTCATTCCACATCCCAATGGTTCTTCAAAAATGGCAATAAAAGACCTCTTCAAGGTCTGTATCATATCGATAATCCCCCTAGAATTGCAAAAGTCCATAGGCGGCGGTGACCATTCATCATTAGGTGAAACCGTAGCCTGTTTACCAAACTATTGACATAAAAATACATGTTTTTATGGACTGAACCTCTCGCGAAACACTGTAGAACGAAAGTTACTGTAGTAATAACAATGTTGCTCGAGACCAAGTCGCATCACTAGCCCAAGTGCCAGCTGAAGCAGTTCGCAATCCAAGCCCGGGATATCTCTCGACCTTACAATGTCGTAAAACAATGTGACGCTTTTCTGGGTCAACTTATTGTGTTTTCGTTTACTCCAAAAATGTTTACACTTATACGGGATTGTTTCGACCTCGGCTATCTTGTTTCTTTGTGTTCAAACGTTAAAATGGTAAGTACAAGTTTATTTTGGACATAATGCAGAGCACTAAAATGCAATATGATGTGTAGATAGCATACTTGTGTATGAAACTAAAAATAGGAATCTACAGGTTTCCGTTTTGCGTATGAAACAATTTACATTAATTAATAGCTTACCTATGCTAAATAATAGGTACATAGTCTGTGCGTACCTTTTCCAAGAGTTCATAAATTAAAATAGTGCTTTCTAAATACTATAGCGAAAGGTTCTATACTGTGTAACACAGGTGTGTGGGCGTGGGTAACTTGATTTTGGATTATAATCCGATTGCCGAGTTGTCGACCTAATATTTTTAAGTAAAAAAAATAAGAAACCTCTCTTACATAGGTAAAGGACGTTAAACGCGAAACTCTTGTGAAAATCGTCGTACACCCTTTTCTTTATCCGTTTGCTTCTCATTTTAATTCAATTTACTGGATGGAGGAGAAAAAGTAATCTTCAAGGTTGGGTCGGGACGCGCTACAGAGAGATTGGAAGTCATCGGCGCAGTATTGGGACGAACTCATATACTTTTATGGCGGCGAAAGTTTTTTATTCGCGGCAGAAGAAAAAAGATTCGCGCTCCTTAGGAACCCTCTCACATGTGAGCCGCATACGTGAATAACTATGAATACGTGGATGAGGAATGAAAACATTAGTAGTCCCTTCATTTCTAACCCGGATAAAATAACTGAAGTAGGTTTGCCTTCGACATGTAGGTAAAGAAGTAAATTATGTCTCAACTACAACCGAATGAGCTAAAAGCAAACTAAAATAATGGAAACACCAAAATCTAGAAATATATAGAAAAATTAATAATAGAAATGCTTTTTCCTCGAATGAAAATGGTGACTATTATATGCCTTAAGTCCGACTGTCAAAACTTGAATGAATCGCGAAAACAAATCGCCTCGAATGATATACTTGATAGTTTTTACAATATTTTTTATTGATTCCATGTTTTTATACATGGAACTCATGGAAGCATATAAAGTATTTTTTTACTCGGTCGTCTGATCCCTAACTAAGCAGAGCGTGTACGATGGAGACCAGATAACTGGTATAATACATGTAAGTACTATTTTATGTTTGCAAATACATACATAACATACCCAGACTCAGCACATACAGATATGTTCATGCACACAAATGCATGTCCTGTGTGGGAATCGATCCCACGACCTGCAGCGCGATAGGTGGCAACTGGCCCGTCAAAGTATCGCAAGTATATAAAGTTATTTATGTACAATGCAACAAATTTATTTTACTTTATAAGTGATACAAAATCCACAACACTTTACAATATTAAAATAAGTCATACAGTTATTACATACTGCCTTAAAATTAAATCATAATAATTAAAATTTACGAAGGGTACATTTACTTCAGGGTCGGCAACGCGCGAGTGATACCGCGGGTGTTGCAAGCGTCCATAGGCTACGGTAACTACTTACCATCAGTCGGGCCGTATGCTTGTTTGCCGCCTTTGGGGAAAAAAAAAGACAATGTTCCCTTCCTTACATTTTTCCCTTTCAAAGATCCAATTATCATTTCCATTTAAATTATTCGTACGTACGTTCCTAATCAAACATTTTTCACAACAACATCCTCATATTTTGTTTGGTTTTCTTTCTAAGATTAAAAGAACATTTATTAGATTTTTCTTGTTTTATTTGTGACAAATGATACGGAGAAAACATTACAAAATAGAAATAAACGATGATTTATCACATTATGAGTTTTGCTCAATAATATGTTTTGCCTAACTATAGTTTTGTAAATGTTTGTGGCACTACATTAGACTTAACTAAATAGATAGTAAATCAAATCATTTCACCATTTTTTATTTTATTGCCTCCTGATTCAGCTTTATCATTGAAAATAAATGTACGATCTCGTTTCTTTCATCGTATAAATACAGGAGATTAAAGAATGCGGCGTGTAGGCACAAGCCTAGGCGTGCTACAGAGCGTTAAGTTATTTTTTCGGGTCTTTTTCCCGCATTTCCTTATATTTCCGCCTCTGTGGAAAATTTATTTGGGCTTAGAAAGTGGAGTAATACCAAACCGGACCCGAATAGCGAATATGCGACACGCGGCACCTAATATATCACACAGGCGAAACTTTAATCTTACCTCTACCAACTTTCCGTACATTGTGCCTAAACGAAACATATATTAACGTTCATACGCTGTCGAAATGAGAAATATTAACGGTAAGAAACGCACGAGAAACGAACATTTATTCACTGTTATTTATATTTGTTTGAAATAAATTCTTTCCGCCCATTTTTGCGATATTTCATAAAACTCTCCTCTGAAATGGAGATGTAACTATATTCTTAAATTTTTGCTCTATTATTGACATAGCGTAGTATATGAATAAATAATAATAATAATACAAAGTTTTGAAGAATCATAACTACAAAATAGTGAAAAATCTTTCGAAGATTTTGTATTTTATACTTCATAGCAATATTAGCATTGAACGGCAGAATATTAGTTTTAATCAAGAGGAGAGTCATATTTTATATCCCATGCTAAATGTTCGCTAGAGCAATATACATACATTTCATATAAGTATGCATGAACTTGTGTACCTAACACGCAATGCCTAACTTATAAATAACATTTAACTGAACCATATTTGCATATGTAGGCATGTGATACAGAAATCTTAACGATAACAGATTTATCGGGATATGCGATCTTGTTTTATAGTTGCGTGACTGAGCCTACATTGTCAGGAACAATGCTATATCGATGTATTATTATCTTTATGTATGGAGAATTGAAAATCGCGGGGTTATAAGTACCTTTTTATTGCGTTTACCTTCACATACCTGTGTGTGAAGGTTTTTGTTATAGTAACATTTTAGTTAGATTCAGTAGAATTTACCCACAACAGCGAGGAAGCTATGCTCTAACTTTGAAAATATAAACCGTAATGGGTGTAATAACCGAAATGAAGTACAAAGTGTTTATTCTGAAATAAGGCTGATTTATTATTTGACTAATAGATGAGGCTAGATGACTAAAAAAAATCTATTTCTTCCGTCTTTTACATTATCAAAAAATATAAGACACTATTGCTATTTTTTCTTTTGTCAATTAAACAAAAACATACGAAGATATCGTATGTTGAAATTCGGCGTGACGTCAAAGTACACTTTTTACTCTAAAGTGACGACGTCACGAACCACACTCCCGAACTTTGATTCGCTTTATCTTTGTCAATTTTGCAAAAAAACGTGTCCAATATTTTTTGATAATCTAACTGATGGGCTAATTACAGTTATTATTATTTTACCTAGGAATCCTCCCTATTAAATAGTTTTTTACTCTACTGTACAGATAGAAAATAAGTGGTAACCAGCATTAAAAGAGCACAGAATCGATTAACTCTATAGCTACATATAAGTACATCTAAAGTAGTTTTAGTGAGTATTCACAGCCGCAATTCAGAGAGAATACTGAAATGCGCTTCACGAGACTTTCAAAGACCATTCTTCATATATTTTCAATGCATCATTAGAGCCTCGTTAGTACGCATTTATATGGAATGTGTTTAAGTTTTCTTTGTTGAATCTAAATAGTATTTGTAGCTATGTGAAGTAGTGAAATACATGCACCATTTATGTGTTTTGGGCATAAAATAATGCAAAAACTGAATATGTACTTCGCACCACCTGAAATGACAACAAATTAAAATTAATGACACACAAATTATTGAAAGTAATAGCATGAGTATAAATATATCCACTGAAATGGATATCTGTCTAAAGTAAGGCCATTATAAGAAATCACTTTTGACAGCCCATATACCTCTTTCTGCCAAAAATAGGCAAATATATGGCAAGATCTGGTTTCAATTACATCAAATATAGATTGTTGCAAAGGGTGAGTGCTCAAAGTATCGATCACTTGCAGTTTTACCTTATTTCTCGAGGAGAATTTACCCCGGTTGTAAAGGATACATTTTATACCAGGTTATACCTATTTCAATATATTATCTATGTTTGTCTCTATTTGGCATAGGTATATGTCAAATAGAGACAAACATACTGAGTATCATAGATTTAGAATATTATAGAGTGAAGGCGTTAACAATGTTACGTTGTGCGAAGCGTTAATTAGCAGTTTCCATATAGATGCATTCACATATATGTCCTACACTAGTTTACAGTCAGACAAAATGTCGTTATGGATTTTTTGTCATTCGTTCTCGGTAAAAAGGCATTTGGACCTTACCAGTGCTCACGGACCGTACTCAGGTACAGTCTCACTATTCATATCCTAGCTCTATGGTGAGTATAGAGAGCCTTTTGTTAAAAATAGCTTCTTAGCCTTAGGCTAGTACATAATGTTACAACCTTAATAAACCACTGTGCGTAAATACATGGCCACTAGTTAGTGGTCAGTTGACCAACCACTAGATATTCCATCCAGCGACTGACATAGGCAACCGATCGAACATTAATTCTTTGCTAGCCAGAATTTATTATCAAATCTGGCCATAAACATAACTTTTATTTCATTTTAACACTTTAACGCACTGTATTGCCTATCCTGGTATACTAAATAATAGCCACTGTTATGCGCTTGAAATATTCTTATGTCAATTTCGGCTCTATTCAAAATAGTTATTTATTTAGGTATACTATTCTAGGGAAAAAAGAGGTAATAATACACTAACCAATAAAAACGTCCCATATGTGAGCTCCAACATCTTAAACGCTTTCATGACCAATGGACGCTGAGCTTGCATCACTGCCAGTAGAACCAGTCGCTTGGGGTCGCGAGTCGGTGCAGTCACGGGAGGACACGCGTGCCACCCGCAGTAGAATATAGCATCTGATAATAGAGATGCCTAGAAAAAAAGGGTATGAAAGAGAATTTAAAAGTAAGACCACAAAAAAAATAACCTTCTTTACAAAGTATTACGAACTGGTGTGGTAGAGTAAATTTTTTCATTTATATCCATGTAATATAAATTGTATAAATAAGTTATGGCCTGTTATGTGATTTATAGGGTATCACCATTATCATATACAAACAACCAAGTGACAAAATATTATTGTTAAGTTTTATTTAAGTCTATAGTTTTATGTTAAAAATATAATATCCCCTTTTTCACGTGATTGATATTCAAATCCACACGATAGTCACTCAAGTTCACAAGTCACACACCATTTATCAAAATATAAAATGAATACAAACAAAAAGTCGACAGAGAGACTTTAAAGCTCTAACATTTCAGTATATCCATTTCTAATGGTGCACTTATGTGAGCCAATCTTAATGTATGTTTCTAAAAAGCAAGTTGCTCAAGCGACTCAAAAGTATTATTCGATACCATTTAAGTCGATGTGTAACTTAAATCTAGATATACATTACATTTTATTCAAATTCTCATTATTTTTCTTTGTAGAGCTAGACACATACCGAGGAGTTTTATGTCTACTATAACATCTTATCTTACCTAAAAACATGTCTAAATTTGAGTACATTTTATTTTTGACCACAATTTCTCCATGGTAAGTGAAAGGATTGATCGAAGGTGGTAAGCGCATAAAGCCTAGAAGGGTACAGGTGATTGGCGATAAGTCAATTGGAGGGTAGTAGCCAGTCAGGTACTACAAAGTTTTTTTTTTTTTCATATTTCATATTCATTTATTAATTACAACAAGTACACATACATTTTAAGGTTTAAAAGTAGTGGCATACATGCACCCTGTAAGGGTATTACAATTATAAGTAGGTATCTACCGTAAATACTACCTACCGTGCTTAGGTTTCCTAACATCTTTCATTTCAAACTTCGTTTAGAAACACTGAATGAAAATGGACCCTAACACACCATGAAAAAATATGTTTGTAGAGTTAGGATGTAAAAATAAGTTACGGCATAAGGTCAAACATCACGGCCATCAACATAAATAAGAACTTTCGTAAGCTTCAGTTATTTATTTGTTTTGACGTAAAATATGTTGCACGTTCAACACGTTCAACCTTTGGGCTTTATTATTTCTTAGTACTTATAACAGGAACTTACTTACAAGTTACTCAACCTTTTTCACTTTTGTTGATTCGAAAGATCTATGAATATTACTTGGACATTTGCTGATAGATTCAAGATTTACAGCAAGTTTTGTATCCTAGGGCTGTTAATACGCGGAGACGAAACATTATACAAACAGAATCAGTATTTTTTGTTACATCATAAAGCAAACCTAACTCCGAAGTACTCTGTTTAAGTAATTTCTACTTTATAAAAATACTAGCTGTCGCTCGCGGTTACACCCGCGTTCCCGGGATAAAAAATCTATGTTCTTCTCCATACGATAGGCTATATATCTGCATGCCAAATTTCATGATGATCCATTGAGTAGATGAGGCGTGAAGGCGTAACAAACAAACAAACTCACTTTCGCATAAAAATATTAGTTAGGATTTATAGAAGCCTGACTGAGATCAATGTTAAAGTCGTCTAAAAATGAAATGTAACATACCTGATAAGTTATTTCTCCAGCGTTGCACAGAAATAGCCCGAGCATAAAAAAAAGTGCTGCCACGAAGAAAATTATCTTCATACTTGCCACAAATGTTAGTTGATCTGAAAGCTAGGATTATAAAACAAGTCGATAAAATATAAAAGTACCTGGAAATGTTAGAAATAATATTTGCTTACATAGATTTAATATTATTTTTTTCGACTTCATAATTTTTTTTTTTTTAATTGTGGTCTTAATTTTTTTTTGTATATATTTTTTTCGCAGTTTTAGTTTAAATTCAAAATACATATGGCGCGCCGCTTATTGAGTTGAAGCGATAATTTTTATTTTACGCAGTTAGTATTTTTTTTATTCTGTTAGTAATTTATTTCCATTGTAGGTAAAGCGCATATTACAAATTACAGCGCTTCAATAAATCAACGTAACTAATTCGAGAATAAAATATACAAGCAAGAAAGTTGTACAAAGTCTGCAGCTTAGACAAGCGTAACAATTGTATTACTTACGGCAATTTGCAGGAGAAGTGACACAGCGGACCCCGAGCTCTGACAAAGTTGTAGCGCCATCACTGTCCCAAATGCTTTGTCGATATCCTTAGACAATCTAGCGAAAGAGCGTTTCAACTTTATTTAGTTTCTTTGCAACTCAGTTACGTCTGGTTTAAAGTAGGTATGAGATTTGAAGATATGTTTGCAAAACTTCACTACATTGTGTATAGCATAAATAGTATCATTGTTTTGATGGATTTGAACCTATTTTTACTAACTGTGATGTATTTGGTAAATTAACTTTTTACCTAAAATACAGCTTCTGTCTCTTTGAGGATAAAGGAAATTATTATTTAAAATATATATCCTTGGACATTCCTCACACACGGTCATCTGATCCCAAACTAAGCAGAGCTTGTACTATGGAAACCAGATAACTGATATAATACATATACTACTTTTTGTTTGTAAATACATACTTAACATACATAATTACACCCAGACTCAGGAAATACAGACATGTTCATGCACACAAATGCATGTCCTGTGTGGGAATCGAACCCGAGACTTAACCAACCGCTATTTAGTGCTGGCAACAAATATTGATTTAAAAAACTTATGAATTTTGGTCTTCAATATTAATCAGACTAGATTATGTTGAACAATTTTATTAATTAAAACAGTTAATTAAATATAGCCATATTGTTAAGTCCTACTCCCTTTATTACCTCTTGGATTTAATAAATAAGAGGAATACCTCAAGAGATCTTTATGCATCACGATTCCATCAACCAGTCCTTTTGACAATGTCTCCACAGCAAGTCTTGTACTACCAGCTACGTTTAATCTATCAAATTCATTTCTCAAAGTCTCGAAATATTGCCTTAAAGTGATAAACTTGTATTTGCACATAATCAAGTATGCCATAGTGAAGGAGTCCACGGAGACAATCATAGTCAACATCATAATGAAGAGAACTACTGTAGTGAAGATGCGAAACAATGTACCGGCGATGGAGTTGTCATCGAACGATGGATAGTATGTTACTATGGTAACAAAATGAGATCCTGAAATAATATCATCACGAAATTATTGAGCAAGAACTAAGCAATTGTAAATTCAGTAATTAAGATTGCAGTTCAGTAGGCAGATCTATAGATATCTATCCCGATGTTAAAACAATGTTCAATGCGTTTTTGCATTCAAAAAATATCATACGATGAGAGCGTTTATGGACGGAGAGTTTGCATTCATCGAAAATCGAACGATGAAATTTAACTTTCAAATCTTAGTACCGTACCTACTTGTACCTCAGATTGAGGCCAAGCCCAATTTTGAGGCTAGCCTCAGTCTTAACGTTTTTTTTGTCTATAGGATCCCACTTGCATTTATTATAGTATATTGCTAATATATCGTACCTTCAAAAGCCTTTCTGAGTCCTTCAAAAACAAAACATGCCGCTGATCCATATACAACCATGAAATAAGCTATAACATTTATTTTGACGTTACGATACTCTTCACCCATCAACGATGGCCGTTCGTGCATCTCGCACACCTCCACCATATTGCGATTGAGGGTCTTTAACAACCTCTTGTTGGAAATAACTGAGAATATCTTTATCATAACGACAGTGTGGCTGACGGCAAACGTTATAGAGTCTCGCTTCTCGTCCTCTGGGAACTCGCCCATCACAGCGGCCATAATTTCTAATACTGTCATGAAACCGTACGTGAAAAACAGTGAGGTGCTATACACTCTATAAAATAAACTTTGATCATTCCTTATCACATTTTCTTCATACCAAAAATTTCCAGCGCCAACCAAATATATTTTACTGCAATAGTTCTTCAAGATGTTGTAATTCGTCATTGTGCTCTTTTGTTTCTGTTCGATACTCTGTTTTTGCAATAACTAATGAGTTAATCGAGTAATATCTGTAATCACCATAGAAATGACTACATTGGATGTCACTTCCATTTTTTCAAAATATACTGATATGTATCTAATTGTTTAAATTTACAATTTATTAACAACAAATATGTACAAAATACAATCTATATTTACAAAATATAATCTATATATAGAAAATTTCCTCAAGCCTGCCGCTGCTTCCGATTAACGGATATTATTATTATACTTATATTAGATAAAGTTCCTCTTACCTCCGATCCGCCGCACTCTATGCAAACGATGGAGTATACTTGTAACGATAAATAACTATCTAATTATATGATATTAGCTCTTTCCACGGTTTGAAAACTTTATAATAACTTAAATTATTCTTCGATCAGTATTAAATAAGGAGAGGGTTCCATTTTTATACTGAATGTTTTTACGTGTCGGCCAGCTACAGCCAAGCGATACAAATACCATGATTAGAGTTCATGATAAGAGATCTGGATTCGATGAGCGTAGTGCAGGAAATAAAACAACGTTATAATATTATTGCTTCGGAAAAGTCCCGTATGAGAAGAAACGACGCAAGACACTTCATGGGCCCGATATGTAGGTATATTGTTGCAATTTCACAATTAAATTATCACTTCACTAACACGAACCCACAGTCTTCAGGAGCGGGTGAAATAGCAACTGGTAACAGACTTTTTTCTGAGAATATCGTTTTTAACTTACTTATCCAAAATGAAATTTAATTATCTTACCAGTATTTCACAATCATTACATTGCACCAATGATAATAATGACATGAGCCAACCGAGTTGAAACAATAATCCGATTCTCCGACTTATATAACTTGTTTAGTGGAATTTTTGGTCAGAAACCCGTATCATCTTTATTTATTTATGAAGTTACAAAGATGTATGCAATGAATATAATAACTTTAACCACACAGCACACAGGTTAGACCTTAATACTACAGGCCACAGATTACAGAATACTTCAGATCGAGCGCGCGGAACACGGGCGTGAGGCCAACACACCAAATACATATTCAAAAGTAAATACAAACTTGAGTCAGTACGAAACAAGGCTTCGTATTGTAAGTACGTCACTAGTGGCAAAATTGTTCTTTAAAATTATGCCGTCCTGTATTTTGAAATATTGTAAAAATTGTTCCAAAAAACAAAAAAAGGAAGACGGAATGTCGTTTCATAGGTAATTATAGATATTTTCACTTATTTGTATTATTTTTTCGTGTATTTGTCACTGATCACTAGGAACACAAAACCTCAACAAAAATCAGTTGGTGTTGCTAGGTTACATCGAAAGTATTTTCCTTGAAGTCGTGGTATTATGGGGCCTTGTAAGATCGATCGATTTAACAAAAATAAATAGGCAAGAGAAATTTATTGGTACCATATGAAAAAATAAATGGCGCTTATAGTTTATGTGAACGGGCTGAATATTAGAATTTATAGGTAATTGATGATTACCCTGATTCCAAACGCCATTTTTTGAATGAATAGAACCGAAAAAATAAAAAGTAATCCTTATGTTGTGACTCCGTCCGTCTGTCCGTCTATCACAGCTTTACATTTCAGCAACCACTAATGATTTTGGTATTGAAGATAAGTTATAAATATTGCTTACTCAAACATATTGAATATGAAACATGTTTTTTTGTATAAGGTGCCGAAATTATGTATTCGAATTATGAAGAAAAATGTTTAAAAAATTTTTTTCCGTAATAGTGGAGTAGAGTAGGTTAGGGTATAGAGTAGGGCACGACGCAAACGAAGTCGAGCCGATATGGCAGAAAAACGTTTGTCAGGTGCTAGTAAAATATAAAATATCATTTTATTAAACATACATACATTATATTGAGCTTAATAAAAATAGTAATAGAAAAATATATATTAATATAAGATTTTATTATATATCAAAATTAGAAACGAATGCTAGAGTTATAGGTGACAAAAGGCAATATTTTAAGAAGTTAGTGCAGAATAAAGGCTGTTAAACTCAATTTCACATAGGATGAGTCGTCAAGGTCAAGGGCTTTTTACCAATATCTTGTGAAATTCCATTTGATTACTCTGAAATAGTACTCTCAATATTTCATGAAACCTCGCTCTATCATAGTATAGTATTCCTTTATTATATCGAAATGAACATTAACCATTGAGAAATCTAATAAAATACCATGTGTCACCGAAGTCATGCTATTTGAAATCCACTATAATGTATGTTACCTATTTCTTTTTTAATAAATGATGACATCTCTGTATTCATTTCTTTTTTTTCTTAATTGAACTTGGCAAATTCTTTATTTTTTAACATTGATTATTAGTATAATACTGGTAATTTGGTCATATTTTTATTGACTTAATCCATTCTCAAATCACAAGCCTTTTCAGAATTTATTTATTTGAAAGTATAGTTTTAAGTTGATAATAACTATCCAATAAAAAACGTGGGAGTTTTTTCTTCATTATCCTGGCAGCCCTACACGCAGCCTGGCAGCCCTAAATGCAGCCTGGCATCCCTAAACGCACACTGTCACACGTGTTCCTACAGTGCTCTCACGCACACATAGCTAAATACGAGCCTCACAGTGCTTGTCCCGTACATTACATCTGAGTATTCTGTAATCTGTGCTACAGGCAATCTATATTAGCAAACTTATTATTATACATAATATGTTGTAGAAGATACAGTTGTAACATACTTTACTTTATTTTTACAAATTGTGCAATATATTTTACAGTTCTGCGATGTTTTTTTTAGGATTAAGAAAAATAAAAGTTCAAACGCATTCGTATTTATTAAATTGTTTCAGAAGTAGTTCTATAAAACTGTCTTTTTCAAGCAACAAAAGTCATTTTTAATATAATAATATGGCGACATTATTATAAGCAGTAAGCAGGCAGACGATCTACTTCTACCTGATGAGTTAGAGAATGGCTAGCATTGCATATGGACATTTGTGACTGCGATTGCTTTCCTAAATATGAATGGTTGTAAATCTCAAACTTATTTCAAACCAAACATGAAGAAGAAACAATCTTAGAAAGAATTTTCTTGTTAAATATAAAGGAAATTTATATCTGCTCTTTTACTTAATACGGATCTCTAAAAACTAGTAAGAGCTTATTTAACAAACTTATATGTAATTCGTGTGAAATTACTTAATGACCCGAGTTTCACCCATCATGGGGAGAATTTATAAATGTTTGATTAAGTGGCGCGGAAAAACACACACCTCACCTTATAGTAGTTCTTTTATAAAGTTAAATTACTTTCACCTCAACATAAAGGCAAAAGTTCCGCTATCGGCCAGAAGATGCTGGTCGGGATTTTGATTAATTTTCATTTCGACTCACACCTACTATTTCCTTGCTTTGGTTTGTTTGCACGATTATCAAAACAATCAACGAATTATAATTACTTATGTAATACAAAGAACAGCATAATTACGAAAGTCTTTTTATGTCAAATTATGGTTAACAATTTAAATCACTATTAAAATTATACATAGGATATATTTTATTTTAATTAGCCCGCTAAACTGGGTGAGATTAATCTTTATGACTAGTGTTTGATTCATTTGGCTATAGGAAATAGGATGTCTCTCAATTCAGTGTGCCTTTTGGCAAAGGCCTCCTCCAGTAGTTTCCATTGCTTCCTGTCTTGAGCAACTCTCCTCCATTTGGGTCCCGCAGTAAGTTTCAGTTCATCTTCCCAGCGCATTTGTTGTCGTCCTCGACATCTCTTGCCATCTCTTGGATACCAATTGTTGTAATTTGGCTCCATTTTACGTGTCTCAACATATGGCCGATCCATCTCCATTTTTGGAGGTCTATTTTTTCCAGGATATCGTTTAATTTGGTTTTTGCTCTTAATTGCACATTGCTAATTCTATCTTGCCTTCTTGTTCCTGTCATGCTTCGTTCCATAGGATATATACCTACGTCAGAATCTTTTATTCATTTAATATTCACGAAGATTTACTGGTAGCAAATCGGAGCCCAATCCGTAGCACGATTTCCGTTAATATTTATACTGGAACAACCAAACCGATATAGAAGCGGAGACTCCACACGAATAAAAGAAAGCTTCACACCCGAGCGATCCATTTGAAACTTTAATGGTTGATACAGACCCCTAAAAGTCATCAGTTTACACGAGTTGAACAATATTTAGAGAGTGTACAAATTTGTCTTATTTCGCACGGCCGCCTACTGTGGCCGTTGGCGACATGCCAGCCTCCCAAAATGGATGTACGAAACTAGGAAGATAACCACATGCACTCTACAGGCTTCATTTTTCACTTTAAAGCGCGTCTTTTGACTCAATATTTATTCGTTTATCTTTGGCTATCCTAACATATCTCGTATCTTAAGGGGGCCGTTCATGGCCAACGCAACTTCAACGCAAGCAGGCTACGCTTGCGTTGAAGTTTGCACTTTCATTCAACGTAATGTTTGACTGCGAAAAAAGAGAGACACCATCAGAGCCATCGGTTATCAGTTGGTAAATTCCGCTGATCACTCGCGGCCGCTTCGCTAGGTCGTCATTCATGATTTCGCATATCATAAAACTTGTTCCAGGCCCATACTTCCTGTGATGTAATCTTACAAGTTTGTGAAAAAAAAGTTAGTTATTTAGAATCTCCAATACATTTGCAAGCATTGTTTACAGCTGTTGATTCTTTACTTTTACAATTTATAGGTACATTAGATATGGCCAAAGTTCAGGTAAAATTTGTGCAAAACCGCTGTTTTTCGGAGGCTTTTACTGAATTTGTTTCACACTTTTTTTTATTTTCGCCTAGTTATACTGCTAGATATAGTTCACAAGATACCAATTTGTTTGAAACATCTAACGAAAAGTGTTTAAAAACGCCATCATAAGTACAGAGCTTTTGTATGAAAAGTATGGTGAGCTGAGTGCTCTTAATATTTTATTTATCTAAATAGTAAATAATATAAGGTAACTATAACTCTATAACTATTCTCTTTTTGTACATTTATATTGGAGCACATTCTGAATTCGCACATTGTACTTCATTTGATCATATTAGTTAGTCTCTAACTGAACAAAAAGTTTTATATGATAACATGTTTATAATTTGCCGCTTCCAAAATATAACGCAGTGTCGATGGCAGGACACAGCGAACTGCACAGACCACTTCCAGGCTTGGGTGTTGTATCAGTTATTTATTGCCTACCACTTTATTGCCTCACTGCGGATTTGGGAAATGGACACCCTCTGCGGTGGAGTTTCTATCCAATCGGCCTTGTATTTGGTTTTCAATATGCTAGTAATCATATTCAATTATAATTTTGGATTTGCTTTATGTAACCCAACAGGTATTGATGTATCAAGCTATATATATGATAAAATTTGGTCTAAGCGATACAAAATCGCCTTCTAAACCAACAGTAATAACGAAAATAGCTCTACTATTTTAAGTTACCGTTACATTTTACAGTTACATTTATTGGACATAACAAAAAACACAAAAGTACAATACATTTATATGACAAAAATAAACAAAACTATAAAATACATAGATAGTAAAATTTTGCGACATTGTAAATAGTGTACCTACCATGATGGATCCAAAAGGCCACACCTCAGCATGTGAACTACAGCGCTGATTTTCAGCTGAAGCCACGCGTGATTCACGGACGAATGAACAAAAAAACAACGAAAAAAAAAAGAAAAAAAAAACCGGCCAAGTGCGAGTCAGACTCGCGCACCGAGGGTTCTCTGCAAACTTGTAGGTATATAAGTAACTGGTAGTATAGACCGGAGTATTTGATATGAATTTCAATTTTGACGTATTAAAAAAAATTACTTACTAGATCTCGTTCAAACCAATTTTCGGTGGAAGTTTGCATCGTAATGTACATCATATATTTTTTATAGATTTATCATTCTCTTATTTTAGAGGTTACAGGGGCGGGACACACATTTTACCACTTTGGGAGTGTTTCTCGCGCAAACTATTCAGTTTAGAAAAAAATGATCTCAGAAACCTCAATATCATTTTTGAAGACCTATCTATAGACACCCCACACGTATGGGTTTCATTAAAAAATAAAATTTGAGTTTCAGTGCTAAGTATGGGAAACCCCCAATTTTTTTTGTTTTTTTTCTGTTTTTGTGTGAAAATCTTAATGCGGTTCACAGAATACATCTACTTACCAAGTTACAACATTATAGTTCTTATAGTTTCGGAAAAAAGTGGCTGTGACATACGGACGGACAGACAGACAGACAGACATGACGAATCTATAATGGTTCCGTTTTTTGCCATTTGGCTACGGAAACCTAAAAAATAAACATAAGTATACTACTAATTCACTACATAGCGGTTGGTAATATATTATATATCTTCTATTGCTTACCAATTATACTATAGTGAGATTGTGATAAAAAAAACAAGCCTGTAAACATAGAAAAGAAGATAAATTGCTAACGTATCTTGACTAAAGATATCATTTAAATGTATAGATTGTTTCACACTTAAATAAATTCTCGGGTAGAAAATATTATATATCTGACTAAAAGCCTCGAATCTGCGTTGGATGTGAGGTGCTAAATGACGGCGAAACATTTTTTATTTAATGCTACTATTGGATTAGAGATACGAGTCGATTTTCCAAGATACTCGTATGTAACTCTATAAAAGCTTTTGTAAATTTATAATGATTCTATTCTACAACGCTGAATTGTTAATGGCAAATTTATACATAGGTACAATAAAATAAAATTAGCTATTCTTCAAGATGAATACGAAGAAAGCAAAACTTAAGGTTTCTCAAGGATGCTGAAATGTATTTATTGCCTGGATATAAAAATATTTATGGAATAAGAAACTTTAAGTACTCACTGCCCAAGATAGTAAACAGCTTACCTAAGGAATTGCAAACTATATACACAAGATATTAAAATGATAAAGTATATCAAAAAGCATATGCTGGGAATGGAAGGCGATGAATTTATATATGTGTATCTGTAGTATAAGTCTCGCAAATTTAACTATAGTATAATCGTCAATATGTATAATGAAGTCTCACCGACACGGGACACATAAGCCTTACAGGCTTTCGTCAGGTGGTAATGTAATGGTGCGTCCATGCTTCGCGAAGCGAGCACGAGTCGAGCCTAGAACGAACAGGATTAGTTCGTTGTTCGCGTAGCGAACGAATGCTCGTTCGAGGCTCGTAAGTCAGTCACTTACGAGCCTCCAACAAGCATTCGTCTCGCGCTCGACTGTGCTCCACCCGATTGTCAGTTTTTCACGAACACAGGGATTCGCATCGCGCTCGTTGTAGGCTCACTGTATACTCGTTCTATGCTCGTTGCAAGATCGTTGTACGTCCACATTTGATATCGCGAGCAAAGAACGAATCCTGTTCGTTCGTGGCTCGGCTCGTGCTCTGTTCGTGTGCCCCATAGAAACTATGGGGTCAGTTCGTTTCTAACCCGTTCCGTTTCTCACCCGTTGTGCTATGTAATTATTTTGGTAAATAAAATAAAAAATAAATATTTTTAGGCTTTTTAACGTTATTCAAAAAAGCCAGTTTCACTGCGTAGCTCTTTTGGTAGTAGAATAAATCTATTTTGTATGAAAATGCTGATTCAGAATCTCGATAGCTTCTCATCTACTAGAGCGTAGCATGACTTCTATCACCCAGATATTAGAATATGACATCGACAAAGAAGTCAAAATTGATAGTAATTAAGTTAGATTAACAACTATATTTTGTGTAATTAAGTGTGCGTGTTGTTATTTTCTTTTCTTTTAATTTTGTTTTGGTGTTCTAAACTAGGTTTTTGTATTTATTTGTAGTTTCCTTTTGATTTTCTTTTTTTTGTATTTTATGTTGTAATTTTATCAATGTTCTGTATATCTATAATTGGCACCCACATCAGTCTATCTATTTTTTATCTATGTTACTTTGTATTTGTTTTAATGTGTGTGCTGTTGATGTACCTTTTTGAAAATAAATAAATAGACATCAACAATGTTTAGTAGACGTCTAGGTCACCTCTCAAGTTATTTAGTGCCCATTCTGTGGCTTTCCATCGCTTGGTGCGACATTACAAAGAACCTCATTATAATCAAGACAGGGCCCCTAAAATAACTTGCATCAGAACTTGGAGCCAATATTTAAAAACCAGAATGTTTATTCTCTTTTTTTGGATAACTAGATCCTCTTACATAAGAGCTTTGCTGAGTCCCTTATTAATTAACTCAATTTAGTCCACATTACGGAAGTTTGACACGAGGCGGGAGCGGATGTTCGTATTAAAAAAGTTTTTCGCTGTTTTAAACATGCAACAGCGTTGAATAATTCATTACTTTGCACGAGTGTGAAAAGGCTAATTGGGATATAAAAATATCTTCCGAATAAAATGGTCAAATAATGTTGTGTTGATCTCAACCTACTAAATAATTAGCTAGTTAGGTAGGTACTTTAACTAAAAACCGCGCCGCCGCTAAGTTTTAAATGCTTAAATATATCTTGATTTAAATATCAAAGTCTTTTTATTAAAATAAAACTTTTAGAACTCAACCAAGTGTCATTTCATATCAAATATTCCTTGAATCTGACAACCACAAAGTTCCCTTCTTTAGGGAAATTTAAATATCCAAAAAGTTATGAACTATATTAATCTTAACGCTTACATACATGTTTTGTGATTTTCTCGAAATGTTGTTTTGCGATTTTCTCGAAAAGTATTGTTATTTTACTCAATGTGACTCAGTGTAATGTGTAAAATAGATTTTTAACTTTAGAAACCCAAGAAAGAATACGATGTCTTTTAGTCTCCCACAAAAACAAATATGTGAGGTTAAAGGCCAAGCCTAAGGATGGGTGGATATCCACAAGAGATATGTAGCGAGTAATGTGTTTTAGCTGACAAATAGGATCGCATCATTAGAACTATAACGTCAACGGTGTTCGTTACGATTACCACCAAAGTTACGCGGTAGAGCCCCAGGTGATTAAATACAATATAATTACCACGGAATAAAATTTTATTCCGTGATAATTACAATATGCAGGTATATATCTATAACGGTTTGTTTGTATGTATTTCGCCGAACCAAACCAAATCTTCCCTATAAATGGGTCCCGACTGCTATGTTTCGCATGAGAATTTATTGTTTTATTTTATTTTATTTTTTATTTTATTTTATTCGTTCAGGACACAAACAGCCTTATACAAATTAAAAAACATTACAAAAAAACACAAATAGGCCTAAAGGTCCATAAAATATAAACAAATAATATGAGCATATGCAATATGACAGGCAGATGTTTCCTCATGCCTCAAAAACAAAAAACTTAAACAAAACTATAGAAACGGAAGTGTATACAAACCTCTGGATTCCTTATTCACAATTTACATAGACATTCGGCCACACATCTTTTATACTTGCTTAAACTACAATTGAATATGTCAACACCATTCAAATATTTGTTATAAAAATCGCAGGAACGCCTTATAAATGCATTTTTAGCGTAATTAGTATGACTAGTAGATATGAAAAAAGTATGTTGAGAACGGGAGGAACTACGAGGAGCTTTAAAACGGATTTTTTCGAGCAAACAGTTAGAGTCAATGTGGTTGTGTATTATTTTATACAGAAACATACTATCTAGAAAGTGTCGTCTGCTAAGCAACGATTGCACTTCATGTCTGATGGCACTATTTTTATAATCTGTGTAAATGCTGCCAGTACGATAATCCAATGCTCTTAAGAATTTATTTTGCACCTTTTCCAATCTATCTATATGCACAGCATATTGTGGACTCCAGACTACGCTTCCGAATTCCAATATACTGCATACGTACGCATTAAATAATATTTTTAATGTATTAGGGTTTTTAAACGGTTTAGCTAAACGAAGAATCATTCCCAGACGGCTATATGCTTTAGCTATTATATTGTCTATATGTATGTTCAAATGTAGTTTGGAGTCCAACACAATGCCTAGATCTCTCACATTGGTAACTCGTTGAATTGTACGCCCAGATATACAGTAATTGAAAGTGATAGGATTATTTTTCCGTGTAAAGGTGATTATATGACACTTATCGGTATTTAGAAATAGTTGATTGCCGGTGCAATATTCTTCAAACCTCTGCAGATCCTGTTGTAATTCTAAACAATCCCTTTCTGAACGCACTACTTTAAATATTTTTGCATCATCTGCATAAAGCAAATGACAGGAGTTCTCGAAACAAGTACCAATACTATATTTTATGTGCATTGATCATGAAACTATTTCAATAATTCAACAACTTTAATCCGATTATTTCCGTAGCAATAGCAGTCAATGTAGTATAAATAATATACGTATATTTTTCTGGAGTTGAAGGCTTTCTTCTAAGTTCTTATTTCTTATTCATGAATCGCAGAAAACAAAACAAAACCGCCGGCCATTTTTGAGGCAAACGATGTTGTAATGAAAGACAAATGCCTGTAATCATGATAAGCTAGGTGCACGGGTACAACCAAATTGAATTACAAATTTTGGCCGGAGGTAGGTGAGATATTATGCAAATTCGTAACGGAGTCTTGTGGGGTGAAACATGAGGACACTAAACCTCAACGCGATGTTCACCGGATATTTTGAATCGGTCCAAAATGTTGGCTTCTTGACCTGTTTTAAAATTCTTTTGAAAGGCACCATTAAAATTGGAGAGTTGATTGAAATATCCATAATCTTTCAGAGCAAAAAGTAGACCGTAATAGTTAAAAAATAGTTTATTTTTTGGAGAGACGATTTAAATATTAATTCACCAATAAATAGTATTACTTGTAAAGTCAAAGTCAAAGTATTTTATTATAAACCATAGGTTGGTTCATATTATATTTAAAATATTTATGTAGTACATAAATTATGTATTGTTAAGCCTCTACTATGTAAGTCCCACCTCTTACGCATACAATATTAAAATTACACACAATACAATAATAAATAAAATAGGTAATTCATTTTTATATGTACCATAGAGAACTAAACTAAAATTGATTCACCAGATGCGTGACATAAAAAAGAAAATGCATTAACTTGAGTGTTTCATTCAACTAAGTAACGTCCTATCAACGTAAAAACTTTTACTACTTGTTTACGTACCATTGATTTCTTTTATATTGTTCATGATTAAATAAAATGATTCCCACGAGTGAGTGCGTGCCAGGTGCTACGAAATTGTATAAAACGTTTTATGATTAAATATGTTTTGCCAACTGTATTGTAATAAGTAAGTACTACTTTAGCTAATACGTTCTTTGAAATAGGTACGATAAAGATTACACAATTCTCTTTATAATTTGAGTTTGATCCCAGAGGTTTTTGGTAAAATGTATGGGTGAAATATTGCCGCCGTGATCACTCTCGCGTACATAATGTAACGTTGGTTGGATGACTAATGAGGATCGCATTTGTCTCGCAGTGACCAGAGGATTTTCTGCGGGGTTCAAGCAGTGACAAAGAATATTAAGATACCCGTAAATATATTTTTTTATTACGCTTGTACAATAAATAATAGAACCTAAGAAAATTCTGATCACTAGCATATTTTTTGCCATCATTCCTCTACTCTATGAATGTGGTGTTCATATGTCATCTAATATGATCAGATAGAAACGTCGAAACCGGCTCGCTTATCTTTCCGCAAGTAATGTCGGGTATTTGTCTCGGTCCGTGTTGGCCCATCATTCAGTGAAATCATATTTTTCTTCGTCTATCGGGTTCATTAAAGACGACAGGGCTCGTTGCGGTAGCCGACGCATCACTCAAATATGTTCACGCCTGGATATCAAAGCATTAAAAGCATGTCAATGGCTACGCACCGTAAGTACCTACCGCCAGTAAACATTGTGTATTATTAGAATTAGAAATTATAATAAGAATAACATTTTGAAAATGATATAAGTTAGTGCAGGAAATTAATGTGAAGCCTTTGGCTCCCATACTAGAGTTATCTTTGATTCAGGAGCCTCTCACAGCTTGTGCAACTTAAATAACGTCAATAACAAAAAATATCAAACAATGAAAAATAAAATAAAATGGTATAACACTATTTCTAAGCCTCCGCTGTCCGTCCGTCATCTATTCGTCTGTCCATCCGTCCATCTATCCATCTGTCTGTCAATGGGCTTTATCTCATGAACCGAAGGTGGTTGAAATATTCACAGAATGTGTATTTCTATTGCCTAAAAATGACATGCCTCCTTTAATTAAAAATTAATGGAGGCCCCCAAACAAGAAACGCTCTTTACGTTCGTGTACAAGTCTGACACACACTTGGCCATTTTTTTTAATTATTTTTGCTATCTCAATCAAGCGGGACCCACCCTGGGCCTACGTAAACAAGAGGCTTTTATTTCTATTTTTTAATTTTCGAACTTAGATAATGTAGATATAACTTTTTAATTTTGTATGAAGCTGGCTCGCGTCCTCTTAAGAGCCCAATTATGCCTAAATGACTCTCCTTGGCTGCCCTTCTCACAACGACCTCAAGACAAATAACATATTTGCCATTATGAAGCTAGATTTTCATAATGACATGTTCACGTTAAAGTTACCAAGTCAAACCATTAGTTGATGTAGTAACACACAGACATACCTTAGACAGACAAGGCATGATATATACCAAGTCACATTACGTAAATGAAAATGATCTAATATTTACTTGTCACTTTAACCAATAAATATTTAATATTACTAGCTTGGATGTTGGATCTATTACAACCAGTATACAGGGTGGAAATTTGAAGTTTGAAGCCACAGGAAAACATATGGTCTTAGGAGACTACCTATCACGCACCGCGCGCTGCCGATGCCGCCACCCGGGTGACCCGGGCACGGTATCGCGAATACTGTTTTTTGGTCATTTTAAATCTGTGATATCTTCTAAAATATTAATGATAAATGCTTTGTTTCAAATATTTTACTTTCTCTCATAGGGCATAATCCAAACTACCATTAATTACAGGAAACTCTGTGACAAAAACCTTCCGTGAAAAATTATCTAACTGAACGTGAAAAGCTTAATCGTTCGATGTAAAAAACGCATCAAAATCCGTTGCCCGGTTTAGGATATATAGACAGACAGACAGACGCGGAAAGCGACTTTTTTATATTATGTAGATAAGGTAGGTATGCTTACTGTCTAAAACTTAAATACAATTTATGTTTGTAGTTATATATTTCATTTAATTTGTGTATATTCTGTGTTGATATTTATTTTCCTTATTGTGTTTCATGAAACGCGTTGCGTAATTTAATCTTACTTATGTGTTTTACGGTGTGTATGGTACAATATTATTCTTCGCTTATTTATTCTGTTGGAAATATAAAAAATATATTTACTTTTAACTGTTCACACCAAAAATAAAATAATAATGATGTAGGTATTAGGCACTCCAATCGGCCACTATTTTGGGGTCTTTACTATTAAACATACGACGATAAAATGTAACCACGTAAATTACTCATAAAAATGAACAAGACTTCGAAATCGCATAAAAATACAGCTGCTTCATACATTTTAGCCGAGGAGGCATTAACCTTTTGTATGAAAAGCTGTATTAAATTTTGCGATTTCGAAGTTGGTTCCATAGTAAAAGGTTACCTTCTTTATGTGTTTTCATTAATTTATCGTATCCACCCTGTATATTGGTGATTAATGTTTTGAATTTCAACATTTCAAATTATACTTACCTGAATACATTGAATTATGTAATAATTCAATGCCTGAATATAAAAAAACAAAATTCCACTACTTTGTTTCGAATTGACATAGCGTGGAATTTCTTTAAATGTCGAACTATCCGGGACACGTTTTACTCGTATTTACACCTAATTCAAAATGATTACTCAATAATAGCACCTACGTTTACTTTAAATAACGTTTTAATTGTCAATGTGTATTTATACTCATATACCTAATTGCGAACCAATTTGAAAGTATTCTTTTTCAATTAAAGGACGGACCTACCTTGAAGTAATCGGTGTACAAAATACATGATGTCGTTGAGAACCTACAATTAAAGTAAGTAAAAAAAATAAAAAGTTAAAGTAAGGTATTCTGAAATTTAAAAATAGAAAACTATCAACACTACCTAATATCCTAATCATGCTACCACAAATTCTACAATTCACAAAATAGTGTGTATATTCTTGTTAAACAAACTTCAAATAAATATACATACATAGTTTAAAGTTTCGCCGACATTTTAAGACTAGAGCAGCGTGAACGCAAAGCCCCAAGTCGGTTTGGTCAACAGGAACGAGCTAATTCTCTGGAATAAGGCTAGGTGCAAACAGCTGCTAAGCTCACTCCGACATGCAAGTAATTGTTAACTTAGTTTACGCATCAGTGTACACGTTTCATTAAAACTATTGTAATAGTTCGTGGATAACATTATCACAGTAGCACACAGTAACTGCTACTTATGGTGATTCGTAAAAGTGTGGATATAAAATGCTATTTTGCAGTTGACATTCGTTATTTTGTGCTAATTTAAGTTTCAGGACAGATCTCTGGTTTTAATATGCCAAAGAACAAGCTCTGCTGAATTTGGTATCAGATAGCCGTGTTTGAAAAATATCCCGGGATATAATTATTATTACATATTTTTGCAATATGATAAATAAAATAAAAAAAGTTTAAGTGACGTATGGCTTCATACCTAATCGTATCAATACAACAGAAATTTAAATTTCTAAAACAACTCAACAATAAAATGTCCAGGGAACACGAAAAACATTATGTAAATATAATGAAATAGCCTCATATTCAGATACGAGCTCGTCGGAATACGTTGTTAACATTTGAAGGTAAGCATATAAAGAGTCAATATCGGCAACCCACGAATAAATGGAACATAATGAAAATATATTACGGGCCTGCCCTCGTAAACGACTGCGACGGAGTCGAATGTTATTCAAATAAACATTACGCTGATCGAACGCCGTCACGGAGTTCCAGAAATCGTAAAATTTATAACTCATACGAATACCTACATGCCCATTTGGCCTGCTGAGGGTGAATATGCGAGACCCACTGGAATCGATAAGGCTTATGAGTCATTTGCAAACTGTTTTTTATCATAAAAATATTGTAAGAAGGTTCCATTGTAGCCAATTTCTTTGATATAAATGTAAAAATATGACTATTTTCTTGACATACATCCCTATTGCATTTTAATTTACTGCATTTGTATTATCAATGTCATACATTAAAAAGAATAATGTAAAACTTTTGAGTAAAGTGAACCCAATGTACACCAGTAATAAAGAATCTCAATTTACAGAACCTATAATCTGTAATGTAGAGAATATAGAGTTTAATCGGATCCCGCTGTAATCTTGATACCTACAGTTTTTCTTTTATATTTAGATATTTATGTTATAGAATATTTGATTATATGACATCGAAAGAGCCTTGGGAAACGTCAATGATTGATCAGGAGCAGAGGCGCCTGCGGTGATCCATCAGCCAGAATGACCGAGATCTCCGTCTGCAAACCGATTAATAATCATATAATAGGTAGGTACACGACCTAACTCGAACATAATTAATTTATTGCTACTATTCCTAACATGCAGTTAAGTCAAATTAAATTATAGAGAAAGAAGAATGGCACGATTGCATAAGAGCACTATAAGGCGGTGCTCCGTCCTGATTTTTTATACGTCCATGATAGACAACATAGAAATAAATATATCTAGAAAGAACGTCGCAATACTACACGATTATATAAAACAGGCCAACTTTTTTAGGCTGCTGCACGTAACAGCTACGTTTTACGCTCCCTCTGCGTTATTCTGCTTGTAATAGTGACGTTCATAATGATAGCAGTCGTTGAAATATTCCAATTAAAATCAGGAGAAATTTGAGTATTAAACATTATTTTGCAATTTTATTTATTTTTATTTGATGTAGCCCCTAACCGTTAGGGGCTATTTTTATCGAGGCGTAGCTCATTCTCGATAGATTGACAACTAACATTTTTAGCTGTTTAAAAAAAGTCCATCACTTGCAAAACGTTATCCAAGGGTAAATAAAATGCATCTAAGCAGAAATGTTTGTAGAATAGTCGGTAGGTACAAATAGAAATAATGCTGGATCGTCCAAAATCAAAGAAATAATATCCCACGCATCCGTTAGCCGTGGAATACGAACGAAAGACTAATAATGAATTGACATTTTGACACTAGCGTTAAACCAATCGTGAAAATATCGATACCTTTCGATACTAAAGAGACCTTGCAAGATAGTATCGATTATATCGATAGCCCTATCTACTGTAAGGATAGTATCGATAGTATTGAAAGTCAATATTTTCGAAAGTATTGATTTTATCAGTTGTATACCGGTAAAACTATCGATATTTTGTGTTCAGTCATACTAATTACAGTTTTCATGAATTACATTTACCATCATACCTAACATCGATACTATACAAGAATAGTATAGTAGTATGATTATTCTTTATTTTGTAATAATGTAAAAACATTTGTAACTTTAATTCCCACCTTTTAGCGATTCAATAATGATATTAAATATTTTTTTATAATATAAAGATATAAACTTTTCATTATAATGGATATAAGCTACGTACACACGGCTACCGATCAAGCTATATTTTCCAGTATAAGCTGATCTCGCATTGTATACGATTTCAGTACAATGGGAGGTCAGCTTATATTAGAAATGTATAGCTTGATCTGTAGCCGTGTGTACATACTGCCTCGTTAATTTTTACATTTCGTGGGTCCAACCTTGCCATTCTTCTTTGGGCCACATTGTGTAGAGACACATAATATAATAATATTTAAAAAATAATCCCTATTTCCCTTGGTCACGCAATAACTTGAAAACGACTTTACCGATTTCATCCATCATTTTTTTAAGTTTTCTTATTCTCTGGAGAGGGTTCTTACGGTTTTTTTTTAAAGAAATTTGCGTAGTAATATAGAAAATTTAAGTAAACATAACGGTAGGGTAGGGTAGGATATCCCTCGGGTACGCGGGTGAAACCGCGGGGCGCAACTAGTATAATAATAGATTTGTTCTTTCTTTTCAAGTGAAAAACATGAAAATGTCAAACTCACTTTTATGGGGATCCGCCCAAAAAATCCGAGGCCAAAAAAATCGGGAACTGCTGTTTTAGAATACTACTAGTTATACTATTATCTTGTTCATCGTTACAAATGGAGACTAGCAATTATTTAAAAGATGAAGGGTAGAATGATAATGAAGTGATCAAGCGGCCGGTGCGCGAAGAATGCTGAAGGTCTGATGACGGCCATTACGGAAATTCGGTGAATTCGCGGCCTCACCCCTTTAGCCGACGTGACCTGCCACCAAAGCAGTGCGTGAGGGGCATAACTTTTGCGGAAACATTTACACTAGTGGCAAAAAATGAGGAGGGATCATGATATTTTCAAGACTATGATTCTATCTCCACCGCAAATTCATGACGAACACGTACGCAATTTTCAAAACAGATTTCATATAGAAATATGTACGAGAAATACGCTTATTGGCATAATTAAATTAATAATAAAATTTTTGGTGTTCTTTTCAAACTTCATGCAAAAATTATGCTGCTTGACAATTGAACATTTATCATCTCCAATCATAATTTATTAATCAATCATCATAACCATTTTGCAATGTAGGTATAAACATTTGAATCCAAATTCATTTATTCAAATAGACTTTCGCAGGCACTTATGAAAAGTCTGACTGTAATACTCTAATACCGGTTCGACGGTCATTGCATACCTATAGGTTACCTAAATAAATTGGCACCAGAGAGAGGTTAATTTAAACAAAATACATAGACTACCTATATTAACTCTCTTATAATATTAAAATTCTTTATCATCTAGTGACAATTTATCTGCAATAGAACAGAGGCACTCGCAAGCTGGCTGAATAACAGTTGTATAGAAACAACTTGTTATTCAGGAAACGTCAGCGAACGCAACTTAATTAGAAATTCGTTGACCTGTGAAGTTCCTCCTTCCGTTGCGGATAACTGTTTATGATATCAACAGCTGCCGGTCGCCTTCACTTGTAATAAAGTTATCATTAAAATCTCCATTTGCGATTAACCAAGCTGAAATTGTATATTTGTGTTTGTTACGTCATCAGTAAAACCATTAAAAGCTTTTTGAATACCTACATTTTAATAACAATTTTATGCAACATAATTACTGTCATTGTGACTAACAATATTGTTCAACCATTTACATATTTCAATGCATATTTTGTGCATTGACTCGTTTACAAGCGAACATTGTTTTCAATCACAATCGAATCGTATAATTGTTACGATATTTAACTGCTATTCGATATTTTAACGATTCCCGTCAAAGTACACTTAAATTCAACAGTAACACTTTGTGTACAGGTGATAAAACAAAGAAATGGACAATAATATCATAACAGAGGGAGCTTAATATATATAGTCAAGACATAAAGTCGAGATATACCTACCACTAGTTTCAATCTATCATGGGTACATCTCTATCTCGTTGCCGGTCATTTACCTGGAATAAGGCAGTAGTCAGTTCATTGGAAGCGTCTCCAATGAAGCTGGTATCCTTGGGTTGATTTGAGCGAGCTTGGCGCACCCTCTTGCACTACTTAGACCCACCGCCAGTAACAGCACTGCAAAATACATATATTCGAACTATTATAAACGGCGTCCAAAGGCACATTTAAGGACCTAGAGATAGCCTAGCCTAGCCATTCATGTGTTTAGACGTACTAAGGGGATGGAAATATTAAATCTCTACGTAACGGCATTTGTTTTTTATACAGCTTTGTCGGTTAACAAGCATACGGCCCACCTGATGGTAAGCGGTTACCGTAGCCATATGTACGCTTGCAACACAGGAAGCATCGCTCACGCGTTACCGACCTTTCCCCGCTCCCCTATGAGCTCTGGCGACCTAATCACGCGCATTTACTAGCAAGTTTAATTTAACTATGTAGAAACATTATTAAATGTTTTTCTGTAATAAGACATTCAATAGTTCCATTGGAAATGTATTTGTGGAGGTAATTTATTACATTTTCATGTAAATCGTAGACAGTAGCGCCTCGCTTGGACCCAACGGAGGTTGGAGCACCTAATAAATTTAACCGGCACTTTTATGTGAAATTCCTCGTTTTATTGGAACTTTGCCGAAAACAATCAGTTTACGCCGGAAGAATTAGGCGATTTCAAATACCTCTGTCATGTGTCGCTTTTGGTTTTTATTTGATTGTGTCCATATTATCATTATATTAGCCACCTTATTACGTGGGATGGGTTTTGTCACTTTGTAACGTCATTAAAATCGTAAGATCGGGGACTATCTTAAAACCTTATATACCTACCCTTATAACCTCGATATAAACCTTCTCATGTAATAAGACAGTAGGTGTCTGCCTATCTGCCCTGTAGCTCGGGCTTAGAATAACAGCTACGGTGTTCCCCTGCCTGTCGTAAAAGGCGACTAAACGGAGCCTTTGGGGTCGTGGGCAATCAGAGCGGGGGCTTTGTGCGCCCAGTAGCGACCCCAAGGAGGACGATGGGTCGACGTGGTCATGACTCATCGTGCGATAGCACAGCGAGGGTGCTGGGGGGAGGTGTCAGACTTCCCCCGGGACGAGCTATCAAAGCGCCGCGCTTAGAGGGGTGAGCAGGTACGCGTTCAACACGAGAGCCCGCCCCCCTCTCTACAGCGCAGATGGCGACCACCGTGGGGTTTTAGCCGGTACAAGTCCGGCATAACCTGGCTGCTACCCCCGAAGCGGTCGGGTATCTTATGAGGATTTCCCCACGAAAAAAAAAAGGTGTCTGCCTATATACAATTTACGAGGTATTGGTCTTTATTTTCAACATAATTTGACGATAATATAGATTATAGTTAAATATACTGATTAACCTAAACACATTTTTACATATTTATATTTAATAGTTGTAAAATCAAGGTACACATACCATATATTCCATAATAATATTTAAACTTTAACTTATTGTGGGAGAAATAAATATTATTATTATATTATTATGGAATATACAAACATTATAATGTTGTCTGCGGGAGTGACTGTATATACAAAGTGTAACAGATTAAGATGCTAAACCGTTAAACTGGTTGCTCGGATCGTTTTCTGAATCGATTTAATTAACTTTAATATAGATATTCAAAATCGATTCAGTAGGCGATTTTGAACAAAACCGTTCAGAATCGCCTACTGAATCGATTTTGTAACTAATGTAATGTATAATCAACAGGTAATCTGTTCAAAACATAGCAAAATAGTTTGTAAAAAAACAATCAGTAGTTAAACTATATTAATGTTTAATTTCATAATTGTTATAGATTACCGCAACGTATAAAGCGCTCGTGGTGTCGCATGATAAGCCGTTCTTAATCGATCGGCAAGTTAAGCTACCACCGTCGTGGTCGGTCTTGACGACTTGAAAATTCCAACAGTAGATTGAACACAAAGAATTTAAAACGTCCAGAAGGATAGTCGCCTCTATGGCAACATGAAATAAACAAGCCAGAATTGACAGTATTTGACAGCCGTGCGCAGTACGAACTGAGAGCGATTTGCTCAGGGAGCCCCTCAAGCGGAGTGAAATTAAATGTCATGCTTTAGTAAGGCGGATTATCCATCTGGGTAGAGGCACGATGCCCTATGAAAATCTTTGGTTGAACACTAGCCTACCTCCACCGATCCGCAGTGTGCACGCGTGGTGGAGTATCTGCCCATTCCCTTTCACCCTGATTTGTGAAAGGAGGCCTGTGCTCAGCAGTGGGACATTATAGGCTGATGATGATGATGATGACCGCAACGTAAACCAATGCATGTAATTAAATAAGCTATATTAACATGGTAAATCTTAACTCATATACAGTTAACTAATCCCATGTCACACGGTTTCACGGGCGTCGAGCCAGCGGTAACATCTAAACTCGTAATAAATTACAATTGCCATAACTCGAGTCATCCTCCCGCGTCAAAGTTATACCACACAACTTCGCACTAATGAATGAAGACTTTGCAAACTAATTTGCCACCACACCGCAATGACAGCGCTCCTTAAAACTATTAATATTGTCATACCATGCAAGGCTTGCTGACAGTGCTGCCACTTAAGATACAAATTTTATGTTAAATATATTCCAGCGGGAGTTTAGTTACAGGTTTTGAAAAATATAATTCTTTATGCGAACGAAAACGTTGAAGCTCCGTTATTTGTAGAACAAAAATATACAGCTGTGTTTTTTTTTTAAATTAATTCATTATAATGTCCCGAATAAGTTTAATTGTTGTTATGCATAGACGCTCCCTATTAATACTGAGCATGCTCAAATAGATAAGTTATCGAAGCCACATTGCGCTGAGTGAGCACGTCCCCTTACAGTTCCCTGCCCCGAATTATACCGAGCTGATCTCAAAGGGTAACTCAATTCGATGTTGTAGATAGAGAGTAGTCATGGAGCTTGGGTCATATAACTTCACATTAATGAATGAGAACTTCACGCTTGTCGCTCCGCGATGGAGCTCTTTGCGACTAATGAAATTGCGCTACCAGGAATTCTGATGATGCAAAGTGGATTACATGCCAGTTTTGAGTCGCTTGTCAACTAAATATCTTGTGTGGTTGGAGAATTTTCTACACAATAGGGCTATTCACTGGCCGCGAACTTTCTAGACTCGATAACTATCATATCTGTAGATAACATTCCGAATAAGTAGAGCAACGGTTATAATCTATCAAAACTTTGCGTATTAGCTCAGAGTATATAAATACTACGTACAAGTATTAGTAATTTTTTGAAGCAATTTATTATAAGAAAAACCTGATATAAGTAAAGCTTTCAGACATTTTACTAACATTGGCAAAATGTCGATCATTTACAAACTCTTATAATTTTCAGATTACTTTGTTACTCATGGTATTTTTTTCTTTACCACTTCCATAATAGAGAGAATATGATTACGGTAGCAAAATTCTGTCAGGAAACTAACTTTATCTATTAAAAGTAAACGGCATAAATTATTCAAAAACCCCTTTTAACACTAAGCTGAGATAAATTAAACCAGTGTACACACAAAAAAATATGGTAGTTCGAAGTGTTCCCATCAATTTCCATAAACAAATCCGTGAACTAACGCTACTGAAAACGGTTTTATGCCAAGCGGAAAGGATAAATCGATCTGAATTCCAATGAAAAATAAGGATTAGGCCTTAAATTTGCATGCAGCACGTCGATGGTAAATTATCGGGGTGTTTGGCGGACAGCCAGCCGACATTTACCAGCCGTATTAAGGACACCAAGTGCTCTGTTACCAAAGAGCCAGCGCGTGACTCTAATCTAAATTTTATAAAATGATAATAAAATTCAAATATCATTATCAATCACAAAAGCTTAAAATGAAACGAGGTTCGACGTTCTTTTCTTTGCCCAGCAGTGCATGCAATTTTAAAATGTAATTTATTATACTAACCACTTATAGTAAGTATATTGCCTATAATTATCTAGGTTGTCTTAAGCAAGTCATGACAAGTTTGGGAACGATTTTTTTTTATTGAATTGACTAGAACACACCAATCAGCGAGCAAGCTCTCAACCGGGAAGGGAACGACTTGTTTTATTTGAATGATTCAAAAAAGAGCCAGCAATACAATATATTAATTGGATATTATATATCCTACGTATAGTTAGTTTGCGTCCGTTTTGGGTTTCGCTGTAATAATCAATGGTCAGACTATTATCACATTCGATCAAGCGAGATTACATGCTCAATTTGTGTACCATCGTCCCCGATATCTTTGGAACAAATGACAATTTCGAACATCCATCGACTGGTGCAACCATTTGAGAACTTTTTACAAAAAAAATCTCCTATAGCTGCACAAACATTGAGATGCTTTGTGTACTAAGTCATTGAAACGTAATTAGCTAGTTTCTTTTTAATTCGTACCGAGCAGCGATAATACTGGACCGACTATTAAAGACTTAATTGAACTGCCTTTAAGTCCGGTGAGTTCTTAAACAGGCACCCGGCACTTTGCACGTCCTTACATTTAAGGAGCGTAAAATTATCTAGTTGAAATAATCGCGGCCGAACAGCCAAGTCGGCCCATTATGTCTGGCTGGCCGCCAGACATGGGGCTCTTCCGGCAGACAAGTGAACTGCCAACTGTACATATTGTACTTATTTATTTACCCCCATAAAAACATTTAATTGTATGCCTTTGTCTATGTTTTTAGGAGTGAATGAATTGTTTGAATTTCACACACTGAAACTGCTTCTAGGTTAAGCAAATAATGAAGTAAAGTTGTTAGAATCAGATAGTGATAATTATTGTATATTTAAATTGTATGTTTTTTGTTTAATTATTTTTCAGTTAGCGCAAATAATACATATGTGTTTGGAATATAAATAACGCACTTATAAAGAAATTATCTATCAAAAGGTGCAACCACTGCGGTGATCGATATTAATCTATTCAACTCTGTTATAATCAATATGACTGTGTTTTCCATACATCGTCGAGATATCGTACTTTATCGTCGAGATTGATTGACCACAGTATCTATTAGCCTTTTCCAAAAACGCAATTTACACTGCAGCATTCAAAGTAATAAAGCAGTCTCAATATTCCCAACAATAACCCAGTGTTGGATCTGAGCCAGTTAACATTACTTATTCGACAAATTCCAGATTAAAGGCAACATGGCCACCACCTGTCGTTAATTTAGCTTTATGTAACGAATACATTACGACATCTATACTAATTTTGCTATCGACAGAGAATCTTGAAAGACTATTAAATTGTGGATAATTAAGACTATTTAAACGACCTGAAAATAGTTAAGTTTTGTAGATTATCACAAATATCTAATGTGAAATATAACTTTATAATATCCTGACTGATATAATAAATGCGAAAGTGAGTTTGTTTGTTCTCAACTACTCAACGGATCATCATGAAATTTGACATGCAGATAGCCTATGGTATGGAAAAGGACTATGCAGGGAATATTATCCAGGGAACGCGGGTGAAACCGTGGAGGACAGCTAAGTAGTTATAATATATTTTTTGCGTGCATTCGATCTTTCTCACAACGAATTTTTAGGAATTCACTGAATTACAAAATGCGATTTCCAAATCTGACAAGAATTTTACAAGCAGTTATTTCCTAAGCACATCTTGAACGATTTAACCTCTAAATCGTTCAAGACTCAGATCTATCTCTGTAGAAAGGTTTATAGTCGAATATCGTGAACTAAGGTTATTTTTCGGTAGCCTAATCCCTATAAAAATGGGATAGAAGAAAAACCAATTTAGGATAAATTATATTTTATTTATTTTCTAAGTTCTGAAGCACCTCTACACATGGAGACGAAATAAATTAGTTGGGTACAGACAAACCATCATCTTGAACTATTAGATTGTCTAGTCACTATAAATTCACTTTCTCGCAAATGGTTTTTCTTTGAGCCGTACTAATGATGATTTATTACAGCAGTGTCTGTAAAGGTCAAGAAAACAGTGTTATATCTTATTATAGAGATAATTACTTCAACCGTTCCAAAGTCTAATTAAACACAGAACATCTATTACGTATAGGTACTAGGCATGGAAATTATTGCTACTTTAAAGGAATTCTCATTTGATGATATTATTATTTTTTATAGCATGATTTCACTTGCGATATATGATTTGCAATGATTTGTAACCTACGTCATCGATGCTGATCGACGGTATTTTTCACAAAATCATGTGCGAGTATCGCACGCAAGTGTCAAATTATCACTGATGCAAATTATATATACTTTCGTAGCAAAAAAATATTTTTCTATCCTGCTACATAACATGTTAAAGAAGTTAACACTTTATGTCACTTGATTTAAGGTTTATTTTTGAATACTGTTAAAAGCTAATCAATGATAAAGTTTTTTTTTTTTTAAATTTGTTCATGACCATGGATACAAAGTCCTTCAGTCGCATACATTTTATTTATATTCTTAAATATTCTTTATAACATGTAACAGGCTATGTCATGGACGGTAACAGATGTGACATATGAAAACAGAATCATATTCTTTATCACCTGCTACTTGTGATTTATGCCATGCCTAATAGGTACAACATAAAATGTTCCAAGAAATACAGCTTTGCCTTTGCCGTGTTGTACCTTTAATTACCGAAACGTATAGAACATTTAGTTATATTTAGGTTTATTTTACCGTTTGATTAATTAGATGATGAAAATATTTGATTTACACAGAGGTACTAGAATAGTTTTTTTTTTTTAGTTTTTCGCCTTTTTCGGTGATAGTTACTTATAATCAGAATCAGCCTCAGTCAGGCCTTTATAAATTAGAAAGAGAGCCTGAATATACACACTTTCAAATACAATTACAGTTTCAACTTGATTATTCCAAAAGAAAAAATATTACTGAAATAGGGAAGCAAGTTCTGCAATTGTTTTATAGTACTGAAATATAGCAAAGTTAAAATAGGTTTTCCTATAACATTTCAATTCTATCGGTATTTTTTTCTAATTAACGTCACAGTCACGCCGCGCGCCGTATAATTGCCGATGTCCAGATGCGCGCCTCCCCAACCCAAAGAGATGCAATACACCCCTGGCTAATTGCCAACATGGTTACGAGCGGGTGGACAAAATATCCAATATTTCCACCCCTTTATACCTACCATGCTCAAATTACTTCAAAGTATATATCTACACGAAATACGAGTAAGTCTAAATCCCTGCCATTTATACAGCGAGCTTGTTTAATGAATATTTGTGTAGTGTCAGGCAATTTTCGATTCGAAGTGGATTACTAGACATGCCCACACGTTTTTGAAATAAAAGTATTACATAGGCAAATGGAGAATAGGTACCTAATAAAAAATCAATATTCAATTTAAACTTCTACAAAGATTTTGTCTTCAACTTTTTATCGATTAGGTAATTCTAAAGGTTGTTTTTTTTTTCTTTATTTAAGGGTTTAATCGTAAAGACGATTATGCCACCCTATGATATAACAAAATCGAAAAGTAAATATAATTTTAGTTACCTTAAGTAGTATTGGGATCAGATCTAGCTACGATTAATATCCATAATTTTGTATTCTGGCTTTATCCGAAAACGGTAAAGCATTACATCCTCCAGTTTGCATTAGTGTAGGACCAAGAGCAACTATCAAAGCCTCGTTGTTCTTAAAATAGATTTGTGATATTCATACTTATAAACAATATTTTTACAGCATGAGTTCAAAAATAGTGCATTTTCGAGTCTATACCATATAAACTCTAGCCACCATTAATAAATGAGGTTTAAGTCACGTGTAAGTCACGTGTACCACAGGTAATACCTAGGTTTTAAACATAGAAATAAATATACCTAGGAAGAACGTCGCCATACTACACGAATATACAAAACAGGCCAACTTTTATATGTTTTACGCTCCCTCTGCGTCATTCTGCTTGTCATAATGACGTTCATAATGATAGTAGTTGTTAAAATATTCCAATTAAAATCGGGAGAAATTTAAATATTGATCATTATTTTGCATTTTTATTTATTTTTATTTGATTTAGCCTCTAACAGTTAGAGCCTATTTTTATCGACGCGTGCACAACTGCGACACTCTATCTGGATGTATCCTTAATCAAAGGTTTTAAATATATCCATCACTTTCTAATGTCATATAACCAAAAAGGGCTTAGGCTATCTTAATACCTGGGACTGGGTGTTACAAGACTGACTTCTAGTACAGCAATGGAGACTTAGATACTATAGCCTGGCATTTTCTAAATTCAATTAATAAGCTTTTGCCAATATTTTTGGCGCATACAGACTTTTGTCTTACAATTCTCATTGCTTTTGTTACGAGAACAAACAAGACAATTGAACCACAAAGACATAACTAATATTATAAATGCGAAACTGAGTTTGTTTATTTGTTTGTTACGCCTTCACGCCTCAACTACTCAACGGATTATCATGAAATTTGGCAAACAGATAGCTTATGGTATGTTGAAGGACATAGGCTACTTTTTATCCCCGGAACGCAGACGAAACCGCGGGGGATAGCTAGTAAGTAATAAGTAATAATCTTTACGGAATTTTGACATGACTTTCAATTTTCACAAATGATGAGCACTTAAAAAGTTACTTATATCAACATAGAGGTCAATAATTTGCGTAGAGTTTTACACAGCGCTGCGTCAGGTCCCAGTGACCAGCTGGACAGAGGCCAACTCGTTACGAGCAGCGAATTATCAACGCGATCGGCTCGCTCCTGGGCACATGTAGAGCGCACGACCATCACCGACAAAAGAACTGTACCCTCTATATTGAAGACATCATCCTCTATAGCCGTTGACTACCTCACACACAGTATTCATTATATCAGTCAAAAAACTAATTTAAAAAGTAAAAGATTATGTAACAAAGTTTTATGCTCTGAACGAAAATCTTAATTGGGTTTTTGAAATAAAATTCCCTCTAATTAAGTTAATTCCTTTATAATTATCTCCGATACCTTATCGGTGCTAATGAGAATGTACCTATAAAGATTTCAAGGTCTTTGAAGCTTACATTATAAAAAGCCTGTCTATCAAGTATTAAAACTCCGCCAGCTCAATGATCAATCGATGTGTGTGCTTGTAAGTCTCGCATCACGACTCCCAAATAAGAAATCAGTATATTAAGTAATCAATTAAACTCCGTAAACAAAATGTCAACAAAGAGCCCGACAACAAAAAGCTATTCCTAAACAAACAAATATCAAAACAATTCTATATTATTATCTGCAAGCTATGTATCAAACAAACGTTCGTCAATACTTGCTGATCCATTTTGGGGACGTCCTGGGACCGTATACTTTGTTTTAAATTAATGACGTCCATATCTCACGATCCCAGGGAATAGTCCTTCGTATTTGTCATATAGATTACCTACTTTTTCTGCTTCCGAAGTAAAATTTATTTGATGTTCTTACATTTCTTCCATTGGGATATTATTATCATTACCGCTTCGTGACAAGTTATTTGATATCAACATTTCAGAGCGTCATGGTTATAAAATATTGAAAGAAATTGATAAATAGTTAGAATACTTCAAAGTGTTTGCACACAGCCATTTATTTTCACGGTGCGGGAAGTCCCAATATTTTTATACTTATCGGCTCGGTTGCCACCGTAAATTGCACCGTATCAGAAAGGGATTAAGATGATTTGGGAATATTTTCACTTAAACACGGAAAAGTAGGGGGTGGCGTGACGTCACGGTGAAATTTATTCGCCAATGATAGGGAGGTTAACGAGCTGTAGGTGTTCCTCGTTAAACCTGCCATAAAGTGCGCTAATGTGACGTCAGATTGCTCGAGTATGGACTTACGCACGCTCTAAAAACGAACGAGCTCACCACACACGAATCTATCGGGATGATGGAGTCTTATGTTGCTTACTTTATATTTGTACTCCAAACATTAAGTAGACAAATATTGATATAAGCGTCGCCTACTAAAGATAAATTAATATGCTATAATGAAGCTTGGCATTCGTCGCATCTACTAATTTGATTTATGAGCAGCAATCAATTAGCAAGCGCTTTATATATCCAACGTTTAAATTAATGGGTATACCTATATTAATATTTGCTGCTTTAACTAAATGAAATTAAGTCTAATAATTGCAAGTCGTTATTCTGAAGGTACTAAATTAGACTATAAATTATTTTGTTTTGTTTGTGGTTTCTTCTAGTGAACATATCGAAATACTAGCTGTACCCCGCGGTTTTACCCGCGTTCCCGCAATAAAAAGTAATCTATGTCCAAGGCACATGTCCCACTCCATAACATAGGGTGTCTGAAAGCCAAATTTCATCGCGATCGATTCGAAGGTTTCGTCGTTTATCGTTAGCAAATACTTACAATCCATTTTTTAATATTGATGTAATTGAAGATATAATACATACATCATCATCATCATCAGCCTATAATGTCCCACTGGAGGCGCAGGCTTCCTTCACAAATTAGGGTCACAAGAAATGGGCAGATACTCCACCGCGTGTGGCCATTACGGATCGGTGAAGGTAGGCTAGAAGTCAACCTACTGTTGGAGTTTTCAAGCCGCCTAATAGACATTCAACTAACTTTCACAATTAAGTGATAACCGGGACCAACGGCTTTACGTGCCTTCCGAAGCAGGCGGACACCCATCCAGGTACTCGATCGATTAAGTACGGCTAATCATGCTACACCACGAGCGCTTCCATAACAAAATGTATTTACCTCAAATATCGAAACAAATATTTAACTACAACATTCATAACCAAGTTTTGTTAAAAAAAAAACATTTACTTTATAGTGCATGGATTTGCATTTTTTAATACATAAACCATTGAGTTGCGGTAAAAAAATACTCCTTATTCCATTTACTTAGGGATCAATGTTACATAAATCCTTACCTACGTCTGTCCATTCGTGATTCTATATAATAGCTTCAAGTTTCAGCTCTGCGGCGAGTCAGTCAGTCAGTCACCCGATTTGAACTTCTCTCTTTATGTAGCTTAGGAGATCAATTTACACGTTTCATTACTAAACGAGGAAGTAATACAACATTTACAACAGCAGATATAATAAAATGTATTACTTATTTCTTTGTTTTAGTTACTACTTTAATCAACCAATGTGTTTTTTTTTGTGTTCTAGCTAGATTGCTGATAGGCAATATGAAGGGAATATTTACAAATGCATCTGGATATCAAATACAAATCGACAAATACCAGCCTTTTAATTAAAACAAAAAGGCACAATTTTTAAACATGTTTCTCATTGAACTATTTACATTTTTCATTAACAATATCTTCAGCTAATAAGGGTATCCCCATGGGTATTTTTGTAGATACATACTATTTTATAACATTACTTAAAATGAAATGCGAAAACATGACAAAACAACAAACAGACCAGTGTCAGTAAATAGCCGAGTTCGCACCCACTTTCGCAAATATTAAATACTAGCTGCCCGACGCGACTTCGTTCGCGTGGTGCTACCCTACCCTGTGGTGCTACCCTACCCTATCCTACCCTACCCTGAGGTGCTACCCTACCCTACCCTACCCTGTGGTGCTACCCTACCCTATCCTACTCTACCCTGTTGTGCTACCCTACCCTATCGTACCCTGCCCTGCCCTGCCCTGCCCTGCCCTGCCCTGCCCTGCCCTGCCCTGCCCTGCCCTGCCCTGCCCTGCCCTGCCCTGCCCTGCCCTGCCCTGCCCTGCCCTGCCCTGCCCTGCCCTGCCCTGCCCTGCCCTGCCCTGCCCTGCCCTGCCCTGCCCTGCCCTGCCCTGCCCTGCCCTGCCCTGCCCTGCCCTGCCCTGCCCTGCCCTGCCCTGCCCTGCCCTGCCCTGCCCTGCCCTGCCCTGCCCTGCCCTGCCCTGCCCTGCCCTGCCCTGCCCTGCCCTGCCCTGCCCTGCCCTGCCCTGCCCTGCCCTGCCCTGCCCTGCCCTGCCCTGCCCTGCCCTGCCCTGCCCTGCCCTGCCCTGCCCTACCCTACCCTACCCTACCCTACCCTACCCTACCCTACCCTACCCTACCCTACCCTACCCTACCCTACCCTACCCTACCCTACCCTACCCTACCCTACCCTACCCTACCCTACCCTACCCTGCCCTGCCCTTCCCCCTTCCCCCTTCCCTACCCTACCCTACCGTCAAACACTGAGCCACACGCAAAGAGATTGACTCCCTGCCGTACGGCCCGTACCCGTGACGTGATTTTTCTGCTAATACTTATATTTTTAAACTCGTGATATTTTTTGAATGGAATGTCCGAATTGAATCATTCAAAAAGTTATATAAAGGTATTGAAGCAGTCTTGGATATGAAGTAATTTATTTTGATAATGATTAATACCAAGATACAAATAGAGAGACATTTATAGCGGCGGCATTTCAATAAAAAAATTAAAATAGAAAAACACTTATTGTGGCATAACTATAATAGTTAGACATATGGTATTGGTGAAGCGCCACAGCTTTATACAAATAAATTTAAATTCATTAAGAAAACAAGTAAAATAGTGCAGCGCCCATTCAGTGAATTCGTTCCATAAGTTGCACATGATGTGCTCAGAGATGGCGTTACACGCCCTGATAATTACCGATTATTGAGATTCGTGAATGACTGTATTGAACTGTTATTCTCAATCACTTTTTTGTTTTCTGTGGACCCTTCCGTCCGGTCCATTGACTTTACCTGTTTAACTACGATGAAGTGAACATAATTATAAAATTACTTTATTTTTCCTTCTCATAAGATATTTGAGAAGGATGTGTTTTTGTTAAATTAATAGTGAAAAAACATTAAATACTAACGTGAGACTGGTGCACCAAGAAATCTTACCCTTCTGCTTGTGAATTCCGAAGATATATTCGGATGAAGATTGCCGGCCGGCATCCACTCGTATTCATTGTGGTCTTCAAAAACTGGATTATGACTTTACCCTGATAAGAGAGGCTTCAAGGTTCGATGTAAGAGGTGAGTGGGCGATTTTTATAACTGCACAGTGGTGTTACTCGTTTTCTAGTCACTTCATCATAAATTTCATTATTACAAGGCAGCCATACTTTTAGGCCTGTGCTAAAGTATTTCCCGTACGCAAGTACACCGGTGATTTGGCTATTTACACGCCAAGATTCACCATATTTTGGTCCTTAGAGACGGATTATTCCAGTTAAAAAAGTGTTGAGCACCTATATCTATATATTTAAGAAGTACTTAGTATTCAAACTTTACATAAAACATTATGTTATTTACCTTCATATTGTTAGTAGGTACGTAAAATACATAATAATAGGTTTTGCCTAATAATTTGTATGTGGCATATTCCTACATAATTGTTATAAGGTAGGTATATTTACCAAATCATACTAGGTATTTATGCACATAAGTCCGTAAGTAGGTACATAATTATTAGTACATTTTTTCTACTTGGTACAAATTTAGGTAGACAATAGATAGGTGCGTAATCTGTTGGTTCCTATCTGTCTTTTAATTTTTGTTAGGACATTTTAAGTGCGTAGATACCTACATAGTTCTTGTATTCATTCAATTACTTTGTAAACATAAACAAACAATTTATGAGACAAGTAATAGGTGGTTACGGTAGTGACTCTGTGTAGTTACCGTAGCGTTCTACCCAATTGTGTATTTGTTTTTATTTATAGCTTATATTTACGCGATACTTGGTTTGGCCTAGTATTTGGCTATGGTTGTTGTTAATGATGGCGTTAGACCAGAGTATGTTGGACTCCGAACTAAAGTTGGAAAATAAGTTGAAAATACTCACATGTAAAAAGGAAGCTATATTTTCAAAGTTTAATAAAGTTTATGGCTTATCCAAAAATATTTCCAGCTTTGAATCGAGGTCAAATGAACAATTCTTGGCAGAATCAGAAAGTATTGATGAGTTTCGTGAATCATTTGAACATATAATTGATCAAATTAATGATATTATATTGTCTTTAAATTCAGATGCAGTTCCTAATTATAGCGATTTGATCAGTTTCGACGACATGTACGTCAGAGTGAAACGAGTTAGAAATAAAATATTGGGTTCGAAAACTACCACCGACTCTGCCACAATAATAAGTTCAAACACCTCTAAAATCGTCAAGTTACCGCCGATTACGCTGCCCAGTTTTGACGGTCGAACGGAGAACTGGCCTATATTTTATGAATCTTTTAAGTCAAATATTCATGAGAACCCCCAGCTGTCTGACTCGCAACGTGTGCAATACTTAGTTGGTAAGCTTACTCATAGTGCACAGAAAGTTCTAGCAGGTGTCGTACCTACGGGTGACACATACAAGGTTATCTGGGATAGTTTAGTTAAGAGGTATCAAGACAAACGCTCTTTAGGTACGCATTATTTAAATAATATATTTGACTTGAAAAGTTGTCAAAACACGGCTAGTAGTCTCGGCTCTTTTATCGAAAAGTATTCAGCTTCCATATCCGCATTGAAACAATTAGAGTTACCGGATTTAACCGACTTTATTTTAATGCACTGTGCACTAAAAAAGATTGACTCACAGACTATGCAAGCATTCGAGCTATCAGTTGTTAGTAAAGATATTCCATCATATCATGATTTGATAACATTCGTTCAGAATCAAGTAAAAATATTAGAAAGATCGCATGCGAGTAATTCGAGTTCTTTGTCGAACTCGCGCGCGAAGTCTAATGCAAATAAAACGACATCGTTTCCCGTGCGATCTGATACTTTCATCGCAAATAATAATACGCCTACTAGTGGTATTCGGTGTTGTGTTTTGTGCAATAAGACAGATCATTTGCAGCTTGACGAATGCTTACAATTTAAAAAGATGAAATCGCCGAAAGTTAGATTCGACTTTATTAAATCTAAACAAGGTTGTGTTAATTGTCTGAGTGTTTCGCATACGGTTTCAGCGTGCCCAGGTCCCACCAATTGTGAATTGTGCAAGGATAAATGGCATCATAAACTTTTACATTTCGATCAAAATAAAAATAAAAATATAAATAAGAATAATAGGACGCATACTCAAACGTCACTATTATCGTACGATGGTTCGTACTTACCGCAATCGACGCCACGTGCTTGTGAATCTCGCGCCATCGCGCCACCGCGGCATGCGCTTCGTGCGCGCCCGCTCCGCCGGTTTCCGCGTTGCACACCGAGCGTCCTCCCGTCGATGCTAATGTAGCTGGCCACCTCGACCCGCGCAGTGGCGCGAGCTTCTCAAGTTCGAACGCGCCGCATAATCTTGAGATGAACAGGACTGATTCCATGTTGTCTCATGAGCCTTCATGCTCTTTGAATGCGCATTCGAAGCCTAGCGCTATACTTTTAGCTACTGCACAAGTCTACGCGAGGGCAAATAATGTTAAAAATAAAATGTTAGTGCGTTGTTTGATTGATAATGGTTCTCAAAATCATATAATAACATTAGATTGTTGTAAGAAATTAAACTTACAGGTAGTGCCTCTGACTAATTCTGTAATCAGGGGTATTGGTCTGTCTTCTCGACCTATTTACGGATATGTCGATTTTGAAATTGAGTCGAGGGTTAGTCCACATGATAAATATAATTTACATGCTTTAGTTGTTGACTGTATAACTGATCAGTTACCCTCACATTTTATAGAATAATGTGATATGTCATATTTGAATAATATATCGATGGCTGATCTTACATGGAATATTCCCGGAAGTATAGATATTGTGCTCGGTGCACAGTTGTTTCCCTATATTTATTTGGGTCATAAAATTGATTCAGGTTCTCAAGCGCCACCTGCTTTGTTGACTTCGTTTGGTTACGTGTTAATGGGTGACTGCCCTGATAGTGTTTCAGCCTCATCTTCACAGCGTGTACCGTCGTTCTCTGCTTTCGCTTTGCAGGATTTAAATTCGGCGCTACAAAAGTTCTGGGAGTTGGAGGAAATTCCATCAAAAAGATTTTTGAGTCCTGAGGAAACTGAATGTGAGAACTCCTTCGTCACTTCAGTGTCACGTGACGATATAGGTCGTTACTGTGTAGTTTTGCCATTCTGTACTGATCCACAGAACTTGGGTATTTCTAGGAATACTGCTTACCGTCGTTTCATGTTATTAGAAAGAAAGTTTAAGAAGATGCCCGGGCTTCGGGAAAATTACAATACTGTTATTAATGAGTATATAGAAAAAGGCTATCTTTCCGAAGTAACTGATTTAGATGTTAATGGTGATGGCTATTACATCCCACATCACGCGGTCGTTCGGAAGGATAAGCCTATGCCTCGTATCGTTTTGGATGCTAGTGCAAAGACCCATACTGGTTTGTCACTTAATGACATGCTGCATCCTGGGCCTAATTTACAGGCTGATTTATTTCTTTTATTATTAGACTTCAGACTGTTTTCTGTCGCGATGACGGCAGACGTACAGCAAATGTATTTACAAGTTGGTGTTGTTGATGACCACCGTAAATATCTTAAAATATTATTTCGATTCCATGAAAGTGAAGAGATTCGTTCTTTTCAGTTTACTCGTGTTCCTTTCGGTTTGAAATGTAGCCCTTTCTTAGCGATGAGGACGCTGCGCCAGTTGGCATCAGATAGTGCCGACCTGCCGGTCGCTGCTCGGGTAGCTGAAACTAAATTTTACATGGATGATCTCGTCAATTCTGAACCTGAAGTGTCATCAGCTGTTCGTTTAGCTAATGAACTAATTTCTTTGTTCAAGTCAGGTTGCATGGATTTAATAAAATGGACGAGTAATTCATCCAAATTACTGGATAATCTTCCTAATTCACACCGAAACTCTATTGATTTCGATAAGAGCGACGATTCATGCTCGAATTCGAAAGTTTTAGGTCTGTCTTGGGATCCTGTTGAAGATCACTTTTTTTTTCGACTATCGACATACAAGAAAAATGCACGAAGAGAAACATCCTTTCGGTTGTAGCTCGTTTGTTTGATGTGCATGGTTTGGTTGCACCGGTAATATTCTATGCAAAACTGCTCATCAAGGAGTTATGGCTTGCCAAAATAGGTTGGGATGATACTCCACCTGAGAGTATCATTCGTCGTTTCTCTGTTCTCGTGCAAGAATTTCCACTGCTTTCTACGTTACGAATTCCTCGTCATATGAGTGTAATTAGTACTGAAGAAGTGGTTATTGTAGGTTTCTGTGACGCTAGTTTAAATGGTTCTTACGGTTGTGTGATATATTTACATACGACTGATGCTTCCGGGCACATATCAGTTAGATTGTTGTATGCTAAATCTAAGGTTTCGCTACAAGAATTACAACCCTGGCTCGTTTAGAGTTGTGCGCCGCAGTTTTAATGTCCAAATTAATTAAGACTTTTCTGGACACTTATAATCGTGTTAATCTTTCTAAACGTAAACATTTGCTTGATAGTATTGTTCACTCTTATTGGAAGAAATGGCGTACTGAATATTTGCACACTTTGCAAGTCAGACAAAAGTGGCAAAACCACGATCGTCCAATTCAGATTGGCACTGTCGTACTAATTGGACAAGATGATACGCCACCATTGTCTTGGCCTTTGGGAGTAGTTATTGAAGTATTTCCTGGGTCTGACGGTATTGTTCGAGTCGCTACAGTTAAGACTAGACAAAGTACTTTTAAACGGCCTGTCGTTAAACTGTACCCGTTACCAAACCAGTAACTTAATTAAGCAGTTAATTTTCTAAGTTTAAGTAACCATATAGAGCTTAAGATTAGGGTTGGTAAAAATAATGTAGTCACTTTTTAGTAACTTTTTGGTAACATCTAGTAAAATTGTAGTAACATTCTAGAAACAATCTAGTAACATTGTAGTAACATTCTAGAAACAATCTGGTAACAATCTAGTAACATTGTAGTAACATTCTAGAAACAATCTAGTAACATTCTAGTAACATTCTAGTAACATTCTAGTAACATTTTAGTAACATTCTAGTAACATTCCAGTAACATTTGGGTAACTTCCGTAAAATCATTAATATAGTGATTTAATTATTAGGAGGTACTCAATCAACACTGTTTTAACTATGAATTGGTCTGTGTTGAAAGTCTCACGACCTTTCAAAGCGGGGTGCATGGTGAAGCGCCACAGCTTTATACAAATAAATTTAAATTCATTAAGAAAACAAGTAAAATAGTGCAGCGCCCATTCAGTGAATTCGTTCCATAAGTTGCACATGATGTGCTCAGAGATGGCGTTACACGCCCTGATAATTACCGATTATTGAGATTCGTGAATGACTGTATTGAACTGTTATTCTCAATCACTTTTTTGTTTTCTGTGGACCCTTCCGTCCGGTCCATTGACTTTACCTGTTTAACTACGATGAAGTGAACATAATTATAAAATTACTTTATTTTTCCTTCTCATAAGATATTTGAGAAGGATGTGTTTTTGTTAAATTAATAGTGAAAAAACATTAAATACTAACGTGAGACTGGTGCACCAAGAAATCTTACCCTTCTGCTTGTGAATTCCGAAGATATATTCGGATGAAGATTGCCGGCCGGCATCCACTCGTATTCATTGTGGTCTTCAAAAACTGGATTATGACTTTACCCTGATAAGAGAGGCTTCAAGGTTCGATGTAAGAGGTGAGTGGGCGATTTTTATAACTGCACAGTGGTGTTACTCGTTTTCTAGTCACTTCATCATAAATTTCATTATTACAAGGCAGCCATACTTTTAGGCCTGTGCTAAAGTATTTCCCGTACGCAAGTACACCGGTGATTTGGCTATTTACACGCCAAGATTCACCAGGTATCGCGACACTTTTTGTAAATAATAATGTGTTCTGCAAAGTCGTAGTACATTTTTTTATTCTATCATCAATAGTTTTCGCAGCGCACGCGATGTAATGAATATTTTAGGTAATTTTTTTACACCTTGGGTTACATTATTGGAGATTTAGTAAGGATCCCTAATTTTTTTGAAAATATAATATAGCCTATGTCGCCCGGGGATAGTGTAGCTTCCCAACAGTGAAAGAATTATTCAAATCGGTTCAGTACTTTCGGAGCCTATTCAATGCAAACAAACAAACAAACAATCAAATCTTTCCTCTTTATAATATTAGTATAGATAGACAAACCGAAACTTGTAAAAGTCCCAAAAAGAAAATAGTTTTTGAAAAGTTTAAGTATTTGGTTTAATGAAAAGTTTATCCACGATGATATTCTAGGCTTATAGCTAAGATATAGCTTCGTTCGTAGTCTACTAACCCCCTCATTCATAATGGCTTTTTAACTAAAACAGTGTAATAGTGTGCCCCGTCTCACTCTTTCGATCACTAAATGTCACCTGTCAGATATAGACTTCGGAATTTTAGCTAATCAACGTTTGATAACTTCATTATGAATAAGGGGGTTAGTATTTACAAATAAAATTCACCCCAAAAGGTTTCTAGCTAATACTAATAACGCAATGCTTACTCAACTCTAGGTTTCGTCCCCCGAGTGAACTTTTTAATAGGTTCTAAGCCCCAACCCTTGGGACAAAATGAACAAAACAAGCTGGGAATTAATTGCACGGATAATGAGAATGAAAAATTTACTTTTATCGAAGCTAAGGTACGTACTAAATCTTGTTTACTAATTCCATTAATTAGCACGGTAAAAAATACCTAAGTGCATTTAATCTTTTTTATCATCGATTCATCACCCTGTGGCTAGGCAAATAAACGATCAATCAATTACAAGTTCAAAGTACCTGTTGAATACTTGAGAAAAATCTACAGCTAGGGGTGTGATCTATCATTCTTGGGTCCGCTAAGCTTCTCGCTTTTACCTTTTAATATATTTAGCCATCCTACTTTTATATTTAAATTGTTTGTGTATTCAAACTACATACTTCGACTTAACTATTATATTTTTTTTTCCAAAAAAATTTCTTTGTTTAAATTCTCATTCCTAGTAAATATTTTATTGCACGATTAGGTACAATAATATCATTATTTGTGTCGTTGTTAAAACAGCTCAAAAGGATTACGAAATAAGTTTCACAAGAGAACTCTAATTTCGAAGCTGTAGATGTAAAACTTCTTTATTATAGGTACATATTATACTATTCTCCAAGGAATTATTAAAGAGAGTATCTTTAATAATTCCTTAAAGTGTTTTATTATGACTCTACTGAACTAATTTAATATTTTTTGTAAGTATTTTTGTGGATTGTGAAGGCGATTATGCAGTACCTGCACAAACCCAAAAGGTTTTTAGGTACTAAGTTGCGAAATATGTATAAAAAATAAGTAACTAAATAAAATAAAATAAAAATAATAATTAAATGAAACAAAAAACCCGATTACGTAAAACAAAAATTCACTGAAAAGAGAAAAATAAGCTCTTTAATCTATAGAATTTTGAATATAACTTGAATGTTATAATAAGGTATTGCAGTCGGGAACAAACCAATAACCTAAGTATGTGTTTTTTGTAATATTTGTTGTACATACATGCATACATACATACACTCGAAAAACATAACCCTCCTTCCGGGTCAGTCGGGTAAAAAGAATTGTAATACTTATGGTACTTTATAGTTAAATAACATACATCCTTTTTTATTAAAAAAAAATTCCAATATTCTTTGTACCTACCTTTCATTCTGCAATTCTTGTTTATTGATTTTTAAGCCAATACTATAAAGTTACTAAACAAATATACAGGAAATAGTTATTTATCTACCATGAAGCATTATTTACTCATGTACACAAGAGACATGAATCCCAGACGATCTTAACGAGGATACAAGACAAGTCTATCTCAGATGAAATGTTTGCAATGCTCTCCCGATGTAACCGTGACCAAGTCAGACCGTATTCCACCAGTAAATTCCAAAACTACTAATTGAATGTTACTGAGTAACTTACATGACCATCGATATAGAATATTATCGATGTACATGCATGACATACTAATTCTATTTCCTTTTTGTACCGTCCAAAACTGTTTAAAACTTATATAAATGAAATTCTTTTGATATGCTCACGAGTAGGTAGGTACCTACTACATGCGTTCATATGCTCTCCTAGAGCCGCGATCGGGAATTTTAGTAGTAAGGACTTTTTTACAAACTTGTACAGTTTGGATGGGTCGAAACTTGCAATAAAATTTTAAAACAGTTATCCCCAATCGATTGTTTTAATGTCTTAGAAACTTAAACAAGCGTAATCTTGTTTCCATGATGTTTAACATTACTTGAACATTCAGTATGCTTGTCGTACACGTGGCGCTCTGTTTGCATGCTTGTCTCGTGTAATGAATCACCTAGGCCCTAAGATATTAATTAATTAATTAACCTATACCCAGTGCTTTGCAAGCCTCTTTTTTGGCCCCGGCTTGCGCACATGCAATCGGATGAATAGTCTTAAACAAAACTTATTTATTCAGATATAGCTAAGTATAGCTTTCTAATTTAACGCTCATAGGGATGGAATTTCCAAAAATCTTTCTTAGCGGTTGCCAATTAAGGCACTTAGAATTTACAATTTACTCTACCTGTTAAGGAACGTGTAAGTTACAAACAAATATTAATTTCCATACGTTTATAATTATGTAATATACATTATCCCCCTTACTCATAAAGTATGTACTGTTTGTATGTGCTGTTTATATGTGTTGTTGCTATTATTTATTCTGTGACCACGTGCGCTCCTAAAGTCTAGTATGAGAGTACAATAATACTGATAAAATCCAGGCATGTGTATTTCGGACCACGCACAGTGTTTCGTAGTCGGGATGAACGTACATTATATGGTCACTGATCCCGTATCTGGCCACTTAGCGGCCCTTCGCCTGGTGCCATCAAAGGTGCGGGTAAGGTCACTTGGTCACAATGTACCGAGTAGACGAACAGGCAACCGCCACCGAAACCGATACCAAGCTGGAGTATGCATATAGATAGATGGTTATTTTTTAAAGGTTCTATTTTTTGCCTTTTGGCTTCGGAGCCCTAAAAAAACCAACGCCACACACAACAAATGCCGCAGTCAAATTTATCCCGAATCTTTCAGAACTCGAAGGAAACGAGCTACTAAACACATTTCAGCACGTTCATTAATCACAGAACCGGGACGTAATAGCGATGTCTATCACAATAATCACATCTTGTTTAGAATAGGTACTTATGGACATGCTGAGATTGGACCCTATCCAATACAATGATTTATAGCTGTGCACGCCTAAATGTAGCCATTCAGGAGTACTGAAACGTAAACACTGCGTTGCTTAAGTGCTTTATTATGGCCATAAATATAAGACCTAAATGCTAGCCTAGTTTCACATAATAGATGGTTATTTTTTCCGTATTGCTATTGTTCTTTTAGAGTAGCGAGGTTTAGGTACAAAGATATTTATTAGGTCAGTAGAACAGATAGGTGTTGTAGCAACACGATAGTTATATGAAGTTTAATCTGAAAATATAACACCCTTAAATGCATACATACAAGTAATGAATAGGTAATAATTACCATTTTAACTTAAACCATTTCTCACGAACGTAGAATTAATTGATTTCCATTATCAAACTGCTGGGTAACAGACTTAAGAGGTCAAAATTATTCGTAGAACCTTGTACGGTGGCGGCCCCTCAAGCCACCTGCCACTCCGCAGACAGCTGCAAACTTTCTGCAACATAATGATGTTACGAATACAAGCCTCCTCAAACAATAACACAAGTTTTAATGTAAAGACCATTAGTTTCTAGTTACTGTACTCAAACACTATTGATTTAGGTGGCAAGAGGCTCTATAACTCATCTATGTTAAACTGGCGTTCTAATATGTCAAACTTGGCCATCTATTACAAAACTTTAGCTTAAAATTACCCACATCTTTAACGGTGATATTAAATTTCTGTTGTCTTTGATAATTTACGGCGCCTTCGGAAGCTTATTAACACGTTCATTTATTACATATTGATTTTAATTACTATGAAATTGCTTTTCCAAGGTAGACCATTTATGATTCCTTTGTGGTTGATATTTTCTAATAAGCGAATACAGTGTTTAAGTTGCTTGACTTTGTTTTTGTTGCTGCACTTGAGAGCCAGTTCCTTCTAGGCTTTGTGTGCTTACCACCTTCGACCACATCATTACTTACCATAGTGAGATTGTAGTCAAACACAGGCCTATACATGAAAAAAAGTAGACGAATTTATTATACTTTCTAAAAATAGTAAGGATACAGTGCATATGTATTTTATTTATACAGATTCTAGCTAGGCTGTCCCCCGCGGTTTCACCCGCGTACCCGGGATAAAAAGCCTATGTCTTTCTCCATACCATAGGCTATCTGCGTGCCAAATTTCTAACTTTTTTCCATTGAATATATACTTGCATAAAGAGTAATGAATAAACTACATTATGTAATTATATAAAATCCGAAGTAAGTTTGGCGCAAGAATTATTTTAAGTAACTGTTCGTTAAGATCGTATAACGATCCATCCTCGAAAGAAGCCCAGATACTAATTAATCGGGATTTTCGTACAAAAATATAAAGTTAAATGCTTAAATGAATAAACAAAATGGAAGCTATTCAAAAATAATTTGAAACTCATATTATTATTAAACCGTCTAAGATTGTGATCGATAAGATGAGTGGTCGGTTTAAAAGTCGAATCTATTCAAATTAAAATGGAAGTACGGAGTTTGGAGTTCCTCAAGAAGTAGGAGTAGTGGGTACTGCGCCTTCGTCAGGTGGCCCGCAAAACTTTGTTAATAAAAACGATATTGAACTTGCCACTCGGCGGATTTTATTCCTTCGCCTTTTCATTCCTTCTTTGGATATTCAAACGTGTGTGGGTAAGGAATCATTATTTTCTACGCCCACACTGAAGTTATATTATTACTTCTTATTACTATCAATAAATATTGGGTAGACATTTCCTGATGTCAACATTAAAAAAAACAATCTAAGTAAAGTTAGGTCAATGAGATGAGATCAAGATTGTAAATAAATTTTCAGGGGTTCAAACATTACTATTATACCTACATATTTTAAACATCCTATTCTTATCGTTGTCGTCTTTATTAGAAGGAACAACAATAATAAAAACCTTTTATACTTTTAATATTTTTTGAATTATTTGATCATATTCATGAAGTCAAAAAAGAATCAGGTATGTTAAGAGGAAATGCTGGTGGCGTTTGTTCCATACACACGTAATCCTCAGTTTCCTCTCTGGATAATGACACTAGAGCAATGATTATTTTACCATGCAATCTGTAGGTACCACTACGAATTAGGAGCCTTCTAAAATCACAAACAATTACCATTTTTAACGCCCTTATCAAAGTCCAGCGAACAAATTTGACGAATATAAAAAAAAACAAAGCCCTCCTTATTATGGTTCTATTTTTTTTTATCGATCCATTTATGGAGTAAAAAACCGGGGATTATGAAATAGCGACTTCGTCTAATTTAAATAGGTATAATCGGTCCAAGCTATAGTTGTCTCTATCGCCCTCGGGCGGGATAGCTCGGGCACAGCGCGACAGCAATAGTTATGTTAAAAACCTTTTTTTCAAATTTCTTGCAGCCATCCTTTCCTCTTAAGTGTTGTTCTGGTTTCATCATATCATCCCATAGATGTCCACTGCTGAACATAGGCCTCCCCCATTGATTACCACCTCAAACGGTTCTGGGCCGCTTGCATCCAGCGGTGCCCAGCGACTCTGACCAGGTCGTCGGTCCACCTAGTGGGAGGTCGTCCCGCTCAGCGCTTTCCTGTACGTGGTCGTTCGAGCGATGTAGCCTGCCCATTGCCACTTCAGCTTACTAACTCTACGAGCTATATCCGTCGTTTTGGTTCTCCTACGAATGTTCTCATTTCGGACCCTGTCACGTAGATATTCTATTCTTCGATTGACCTCTTTGTCGAATTTGGACCTACCTAGTTGGACAATTTGTCCTAGGTAAACATACTCGTCTACAACTTGGAGAACAGTGCTCCCAACAATCACCGGCATTGGCGGAATATGAACATTATACATAATTTTTGTCTTGTCCATATTCATTTTGAGGCCTACCTGTTGCGAAACTCTGTTGAGGTCATTGAGCATGATGTTCAGAGTTTCCAGCGATTCCGCCATTATGACTATATCGTCGGCAAATCGAAGGTGAGGTTCTGGTTTATGTCAATACAAACGTACTAACTATTTTAGTAGAATGTTGAATGAAATGAACTCGAGCCAGCAGGGTTTACCAAATCCAATTTCATCAAAACTGAAACTAAAGCGTCATTACAATAAAGGTCTCATAAAGGATTTATCGACAGTTTCTACTGAGGGTTTTGCTCACGTACCCTTCAAGGGTGAATACCAATTTCAGGGCTCCCTTAGATACGTGTGAAATAGTCGCTTAAATGGTTTTCTTGCGTCTGTTTCTGTTTTAATTGCGTGGGAAACTACCTCAACTAAGCTTAATTCCATTAAGTTTTTAAATTAAATATTATACATTTAAAAATCAGTAGTTCAATTTTAATAGAGACTATTAAATGTCATATGCTAATAAAGGAGATTTACTTAGTTATTTTGCAGCCGGATCTCGTACTATAGGTGTAATTACTGTTTTGAAAACAAACATAGTTTAAAAAAAAAAATGAGTACTGACAATATTTACGTTTGTCTGCAAAACAACCATTGATGAACGACTAACTGCCAGATTTTGAAAGCCAAATCAAATTTATTTAATCTCTTGTTGACATTATAACTGACATTGTCAATGACGTCTGAAATGACAGACACTGCAACAGTTTTTACTATAGAAGACTAGCTACCCGGCGCGACTTCGTTTGCATGGTGTATCCCTATAGCCTAAACTACTTTCTTATTTTTTTTTCGTAAGAACCTTCTACAATATATTACAAAACTTGAAAAAAAGATGGATGAAATCAGTAAAGTCGTTCTCAAGTTATGGCGTGACCAAGGGCAATAGAGATTCATTTATATAAATATAATAGACTAGCTGCCCGGCGCGACTTCGTTCGCGTACCCTACCCTTCATTTAAACCTTCCCCGGACTTCCACGAATAGGTCAAACCCAAAATTAGCCAAATCGGTCCAGCCATTCTCGAGTTTTAGCGAGACTAAGGAACAGCAATTCATTTTTATATATATAGAAGATTAATAGACGATAGATAGATTAACTTTATTGGATTATTTGCGTTCAGAAACTGGCAGTATGTAAACAACCAATTCAAGCTACCACAATTATCACCTGTTCACAAGTATGATGCATCGCCCTTCTCGCCAGAAAATATGTTAATGTTTTATCCCTTAGGACAATAATTAAAACTTACTCTACGATAACTAGGTGCCAACACTACATTTGTAGATCATAATGCTTTTTAATTAGAATGCCTTATTCAATTTAAAAACATGCAAGTGACTTTAGTGTTAACATACGTTTTCATTAGTTAAAGTAAATGGTTCTCTACTTAACACCCTCTTAATTGATGATTCAATTTCACTCGCCTCTTTGATAAAATACTGCGAACACTGAATATGTCATTCTAGCAACCTGAAACAACGGGAACCGTACTTTTCACATCAACCTACTTTTATTATTTAATGTTTTGTTAGAACTTTAATACAAGCAGCAATACCGCGTATGATATTTTCTGGAATTATATAATTACTAGCTGCCCGGCGCGACTTCATTCGCGTGGTGCTACCCTACCCTACCCTACCCTACCCTATCCTACTCTATCTAAACCAACCAGGGCATCACCCAAACGCATACAACAAAATTCAACTGCAATGTACGTGTGTTTGTCACTGAACTCCTCCTAAACGGCTGGACCGATTTGAATGTTTTTTTTTTATATTCGTTTGGGGGGCGCCCTGGATTGTTTAGATTCACAAATCAGCCCGGCAGATGGCACTGCAGTCGGTATCTAGGTTATATTATAGACTATGGATATAGGAATTCAGTGACATACATACGTACAGTAGAATTTTATATATAAAAATTAGCATTTGCTTACGCGGTAGCCCCGTTGTACTGACAGTTTGACCATCATTTATTATTGCTTTGTGCAAACTTACCGACACAAAAGTTCCGTAGGATAGATCTTGAATACCAAAAGCCTTTAATATGAGAGGCTTCTGCGCTTGAGTACAGCCAATCAGAACAAGCCGCCGGATGTCATTGTGTTTATCTTTGTTCATTTCACACATGTGCCATCCACAGTTGAACATTGCATGGGACAGGCGTGACGCCTGACAAAAATAATGAATCAAACTACAACATACACAATCAAATTAACATGTCAGAAACAAATTGGTACTTGACTGTCGCAACGCCTTATAACAGCATTTTTTAAATCATCTAAGGTAGTAAAAAAGAAAATGACCCGCCTGGTGGTAAGCGTTGCAACATCAAGGGTAAAACTCGCGGGTTGCCGACCCTGCAAAAACCTAATCACACCCTTCTTGACAAACTAGTATATGTGACACCAGCGGGAGCTTATTCCTGAGCGTCAACATTTGGAAGCTCCTTTAATTTGCCTAATAACGTGTCTAGCCACAAACGTGCTTCAAAACTGTGGCATTATTACTACGTGTGTAAACTCCTAAATCGCAACCTTTTGTAGCAGAATTCTTTAGCTTAATATATACCAGTGTATGGTCAGCATTACTCTCTTGAATCCGTAAAAATGGGACGCTCATAACGCTTTTAATTAAAGTAACTTTTACTTTGTCACCGAAATTACAAAACCGGGCCCCCTAATAGGGCCGCGTTAGCTGAGTTTGTGTTGTACGTTATAAATTAAAGGCTATAATGTAAATTAACATGATGCTCTAATTTAGGCCTGTGCTACATCTTTTATTGAGGCGTAATATTTTTTCCGTATTTTGTAATGTATTATTTGAAAGAGTTATTTTGAGAGATGTAGAGCATAGCCTTTATTTGCTTAAAGAGCAGCTAGGCTAGGGAAATACCTCCACCTTACACTATACCGCAGCCAAATAAATTTATGTTGTATTCCTGTTCGTGTCCATATGGCTACTGTAACCGCTTACCATCAGGCGGGCCGTATGCTTATTCACCATCACCAACTTGGTCTTATACAAAGAAAACTTATGATTTACCTGGTAAGTTATCTCCCCAGCGTTCCACAAATTCAGCGCTAGTAACAGGAAAAGGGATCCAACAAACGTGTAAGTCATGAATGCATTTGTCAGATCGAGATGGGGAGAAAGCTGTAATAAAAAAATTATGTAAGCCATTGAAGAACGAAAACAATGCGTCACCTAATAGACGTTTAGCAGGAAAAGTTGATAAATAAAAATCTAAATAGGTACATAAATAAAAAAAAATACTGATCTTTGGTAAGCGCATCAGTTGAGATCTACTGGACCGATTTGGCCTTTTTAAATATTCTTTATTACACGAATGTAAAAAAATGGAAGATTCCTGGAAAATTGGAAAAGTCGGAAAAATCTGAATGTGCTTTTGAAGTGATTTTAGTATGAACTAACAAGGTATGTCGGGTCAGCTAGAAATAAATAAAAAGCATATACTATTATACAATAAACAACACTTACCGCCAGACGTAGCAAAAGTAAAACGGCAACAGCAGAGCTTTCACAAACTTGCAATGACATTATTATTCCAAAAACACGATGTATTTCCTCCGCCAAGCTGAAGGAGGTAAATAAATTGAAGTGATGAAGGAGGTAATTGTATGTACAAGTAAATAAAATAAATAAATAAATTTCCTTGGACATTCCTCACACGTGGTCATCTGATCCCAAACTAAGCAGAGCTTGTACATACTATGAAAACCAGATAACTGATATAATACATATACTACTTTTTATTTGTAAATACATCCTTACATGCTTAATATACACAATTATATCCAGACTCAGGACATACAGACGTGTTTATGGACACAAATGCATGTCCTGTGTGGGAATCAAACCCACCAAGAACCCCAAAAAAATTGCACCTCAAATTCGTTAAAGTATAAAGCTCAGTTTTTATATATTTTATTTGGAATAATATTAGAACGTCGTCCATTGTCAGAAACTTTGTGCGGTGGCAACCCCTCTCTCAGACACCCTTAAAGTATAGTGAATTATAATTAAACTTTCGCCACTTTATTAATGCTGAATTTTAGATATGTTACTTGAGGAACTATCAAAAGATGTTTTCTCAGTTATCAGACACTTTCGATGGAGGTCTACCGTGGGTGCGAGCGCGAGGTATATTCAAAGTATTTTTTTTACAAACCCAACATAGTTTTCGAAAATATGCCATCTCGAAATCCACCTGTATAATTAGGAACAAAGTGTTTGCAATATTATGCGCTTTAATTATTATTTAGAGTACCAGTTGTTTTAAAGGTTTTTATTTAAAAAAATCTAAAGAAATTATTATGATGAAAAGCTGAGTAAAACTTACAATAATAATTTTTGATGCATACGGATGCCTTCCATGCATCCATTTCGGAGCTTCTCAACAGCTTTTCTATTAGTCATTGTCAAGATGTCTCTATCAAATTCCTCCCTGATTCTCTCATAGTGATGACATAAAGTGATAAACTTATACGCCAGGGTGATGAGATGGGTAATCGGCATACAGTCAGCTGACATCATAGGGAGCATCATATACAACCAAGTTACATAGAAGAATATTCTCGAGGCAGATGCTACAGTTGACTCATCATTGTAATTTGGTAAGTATGTTACCACTGTGTAGAATGGTGCACCTTAGAAATAATTAAAATACCTATAAATGACTCCAGCTCTCTGAAACACTTAAAATCTATACTCCGTGACTTTTTATTCGTCTTAGAAACGCAGCCCACATAATATACCCAATGAATAGGTACTAATCATACATAAAAAAAAATTTGATCATTTGTATAATAAAAAAAATATAGTCTTATTCTACTCATGGATGACGTCTAAAGATAAATCTGAGAAACTTTATCAATAATTCAAACTGTTTGCAATTCACCTAAAAGGCTAAAACCAAAAGATGACTATTTTATTAATCTTTTAGTATCTTAGAATAAAGACACAGTACATACCTATTATAGCAAAAGCTTTTCTAAAATAACCTACAATTTTTAATAATTCATTGTATACGTTTCTAGGAGATTCTATTAGGTCGCCTTACTACTAAAAAAGTGGAATCTTTTAGGTCAGGGTCATACGAAATGGGTTACTCTTTACGGCCAAATCTCTACAGGACACGAGCGTTGGGAGTATGGGATTCCAGTGTTCTATACTCTCCGTCAAAAACTCGGTCACCATTGTACAAACAGTTCGAAACAAGTTGTCGTATTCATTCTGAGTTTTTACTTTTTTTACGCTCTTTTTTTCGGACTTTCGTGTAGATGGTGAAAGTAAGGTAGTTTGTGCTGCAATTCTATAAATTATTTCAGAAATATTTTTATTCGATTATAAGTACAAGTAAGTAAATCTTACTTATGTATGTCTCATATTAATCATCTATCATTAATAATCTATCCATTTTCTTATTAAGTTTTATAGTATAACGAACGAGTTATTTATTTACTTCCGAATATTTTCCTTAACTGTAAGTCGAGAAAGCTTAGCAACCCATGTTTAGCTTTGATGTGGCCACAACTGCGGGTGTTATTTAGCTCCGACACACGAAGACGAATATTCGGCATTGGACATCAACTTGCCAAATCACCTTAATCAATCTTGTCAGTTAACTAACCTTCCACGATTGACCTTCTCGCGCTTTCTACGCCATAAGCAATCAGGGACAAATATACCGATATTACATACAACGCAATTCCAACTTTCACTTTTCTATACTGTTTCCTCATGACGTGTTGCTCTTCGAATTTCTCACCCACTGTAGCCATGTCATAATTCAATTTCCTTATAGATTTCTTATGGTACAACAGCAAAAACATTTTAGCCAAAACGATGTTGTGTATGGCGAAGAACATGACAGCTGAGTTTTTTTCCACTTCGGGAAAATTACCGAAGAGGGCGGCGAGGTTCTCGAGGAAAATCATGGTAGTGTAAATAGAGAAAGAAACCACGCTGTAAATCTTGTAAAGGATCGTTTCTCCGTATACAGCCTCGTACCAACAGTTGCCGGCGCCAGCGTAATACACGTATTTACAAAAGTCTCTAAGTAAGCATTTGGTTTTCAGAGTCATTTTCCTTATAGATATATAGAAGATAAGATTTTTTCAATAAACTTCCAAAGCGATAGTTGTAAAATGAATAAAATTATTTCCCTTAATACCTATTATTACACACGTCCTAACGCGGTTAAGGGATATGTTTTATGGAACAAGCATATATAAATAATAAAGCAAATGCGTCTGTATTAACTTACAAGTTATTTCACGAAAACAAAAAGAACTTTTATCGACTTGAATATTTTATGTGAAAACAATAGAATAGCAGTAATTTACCGTCTTATTAGTAAGGTTAGGCTTGTTACGATGAGACTGAATTTTTTAAAGAATATTCACTGTAATTAATGGCGTACGCCTACTTATAAAACTGTATCAAACATTAATGTATTCCAATTATAATTACTATTTTATGTTATTATTATTAATGAATAAGTACCTATTTGAAGGCAAATTAATTCTTGTGAAAACAATATCTAAATTCTGCTAATACCAAATGAATACTTACTACAATAAATTTCTGTCACATGAATTAACCTAGCAGGTATGTAGGTACCTACTATAAGTAGAGATCGTCCCAAGATTGTAAAACTGGCCAAGTGCGTATCGAAACAAGCACAGTGAAGGGTTTCGTAGTCAGTGCGATGTAGCGTAGACGGACCATAAGGCGGTTAACACACTGCCACGCCCCACGCAGCGTAGCATGAATGCGTGGTTTAACGTTGTATCTCCGTTTGTATAGAAAACACGCACAGTCCAACATACAGAAAATGCAAGCATGCATGCATTTTCTATGTGTTGGACTGTGCGTGTAAGACTGAGCATACGTCTTTACGTACATTAAAGATTTTTAGGTGGCCATCTGAGGTAGAGACTTTCCTTGCGATATTTAGCAATGTAGTTAGCATAGGGGTGACTTACAGCTGTTTAACAACAGACATTCTCCTAGTTAAATTATCATGATAAAAACGGACATGGCAAAACTATCGGGTTTTGCCCCGACCCTGTTTGACTACAGAACTCTTAAACGGGAAAATATAACTGGCATAAAATATTACTTATGTCTCTACCTACATTAATAATTTCACGTAACCTCAAGTTAATCTTTGCAGATAGGTGAGAGTCCCTTTCAATGTCAGCTGTCATGGAAAAAATGCTATTCCCTACCTGGGAGGTTGTTTGGGGATTAACGGAACCACATTACCTGAAAATAAAGCCCCTTATATCTGTTGGCTGAGCTTAGACGAGTGGAAAGTAGCTTGGTGCAAACGTTTGTCGACCAATGTAGTAAGTTGATATAATACGACTTAATTTTACAAATAAAATAATTCTCCTTATAATAAAATTAAAAATAAATAAATAAAAATAACCTACATTTATAAATATAACACTAACTGTTCCCCACGGTTTCACCCATAATATAAATAATGGAGAAAGTGCATAGATAACAACAATAAAGAGAAATGTTTAAGATACCTTAAAGGCCCAACGTTCAACAACTTTAGGGTATTTTAATTGACATGTTACGCTACCTTTTAGCGTCTAAGAAAATGGTCTTAAGTAAGGTATAAGGTAACCCTTACACGGAAAAACACTTAAGCATTTAGGCACTATATTAGAGTACCTGATCACGTAGGCGGAAATCTGCCTGACCAATAATACACCTTTAACCCTTTACCTAATTCATATTCAGGGGCTGTACGTGAACCTGGCAAGGATTACATAACTGTATATAAGTATTCGGGAAGTGACTGTAAATGGTTTTTATGCAGCGGTGTTAGGCGCTGTCTCCCATTTAAATAGTAGCAACATTAATAAATAATTTTAAAACAGATACAAACTGTAATAGATTGAGGAATATTGATTTTTAATGCTCGTAAACTATACGAAAACGAATAGTTTCGGGCCTTACAATGACATCTAAGAATATTATGATACATTGCTTTAACGCACGCAACCAGAACTTCATGGTAAAGTTTGTTCCACAAGTGCCAATAAGACATTAAGAACACGTTTATGATTTTTCTTTTTATTCACTATAATTGTTGAAATAACCCAATAAACCAAATATCACTGTGGACATAATTATAATTTCCACTGCTTTGTGTATGGGCAACAGATTTACATAAACTTGTACAGTTAGACACTATTGTGTGCAGTGCTAACGGAGCGTGTGCAAGATAAACCTGTGCACTCATTCATACATAGGTGCCTAACAGCGTTTTCGACAGGTTTGCCTGAGCACGGGAGGTCAGTTTTATGAAGCAGAGCTCTGTGTGCTTTGTTTAATACAGGGCTACCTAGTTTTGCTTGGACTTTGCCGTTGTTTAAGGAATCCAATTCTGCACATTTGTCAGTACACTCACAGTGAACGTCAAAGGTAGATGATTATTTAGTACCATTATAATCTATTGACATTCTCTTGATTGTTTGTATGAAAACTATGAAATGCGCAATGTGACACGATACTAAAGTGAGCAGTTTTTTGTACGATACGTACGTAGCTGTAGTGTTTGTGGTGTTTGAATTTGGTTACTTTTCTCCTGTTTGCTCGCTAATATGACGCGCGTCTTTGAACAACATATGAATAAATAAAATAGTATTCCAGGAACTGTTAATTAATCTGTTGCAAATCTTGTACCTGAGCGAAAACAAAAGAAACCTTTCAGAGACTTACCCCCTTACTCATAAAACGTTATTAAACTAATATACCTACCCCCTTACTCATAAAGCGCTATTTAACTAATATACTGATTAAATGGTCACGTAAATAATGTCACATTATTTGACAATGACAATAGAGTGACGTTATTTACGTGACCCTTTAAACAGTATATTAGTTAAATAATGTTTTATGAGTAAGGGGGCTACTGTTTAAATGGTCACGTAAATAAAGTCACTCTATTGTCAATGTCAAATAATGTGACATTATTTACGTGACCGTTTAAACAGTATATTAGCACTCACCCTAAAACAAACTAAACATTTCAGAAACTAGTCTCAACTCACCCTAGGTTATTAAAATCTTGAAAGAAATACTGAACGAACTTTTTACCTAAGTAAAGTTTAAAACAAACTCTTACTCGCATTTTGGGGTTCCGTACCCAAAGGCTGCCAAACGGGACCCTATTACTAAGACTCCGCTGTCCGTCCGTCCATCCGTCTGTCTGTTAGTGGGCTGTATCTCAAGAACCATAATAAGTAGACAGCTGAAATGTTCACAGAATGTGTATTTCTTTTGCCGCCATAACAACAAATAATAAAAATTAAATATTATGGAACCCTTCGTGTGCGAGTCCGTCTCCCACTTGGCCGGTTTTTTTTTCAACTTTGATATGAGGCCGAAGAATACTTCAGTTTGATAATAATACTATTGTTCACTATGTATATGTATGTTAACATTTATAATTAATTCGACATCACCATCAGACCAGAGACCCTACCCAGAGATATCTATGATCCATAGGCCTTTCCTAATAGCCACATCTTTCGGTACTTCCCATCACGCAAAGCAGCAACGGGTCGTGTTTTTTTTTAGCCAAAAGTCAGGATAATGACATAAGCTACTTTTTTATCTCTAACTAGAACGTGTGAGACTACGGGGTAGTTCGTAATAAATAAGAAGGTTTGTTTTTGTTACCAAGCTGGTAAGATTTTCATAAAATTAGGTAATAGATGCGGGCGAATCCCCGAGAAACACCTAGCATAAAATTTTCGGAAAAGTAACCTCTCTCTTCCATGCTTGTATATCTTTAAAAAAAGCTTTATCAAATAAAATAAAACACTTTGAGTACAGAACACAAAGCGATAAAGTTCGAACAGTATCGACACTAGGGATTTCAATTGTAAGATATTTAGCGGGCTTCCACTAGCACATCCCAGTAGAATGCCTATTCATTGTAGCAGTGGGTATAAATCACCCCGTACACACAAGAGAACCAGTTTAATTCAACCGGGGTGTGTCGATAATACCAACCTGTTTAAATAACAACCAAATCACGTTTCACGCACCTTTGCAAAACATTTGCAGCCTGATTTAAGCTTAAAGGCGAAAGATAGGCGATATATAGTATTTTATGGTCGTAGGTTCGTACCTTATAGGTACATATTATAGTTTTATACTTAAAATATAGTTATAAAATATTGTAATGTACAGCCAGACACCGCTTACCTGACTGTTCCGGCGATTCCAACCTCTGCGGACGGACCCTGACTGGCCCAAAAGCATAGAAATAACTAGATACTTATGATATTTCTATGCCCAAAAGACACTAGACGAAGAACAGAAATAGAAGGACGATTTGAACCCAAGACAAGACGATATTTTCCGCTATTATTTTAAAATTAAAGTTGTCGAGATCTAAGAGGCCCGTTTTAATAAGAGGGTGTCTCTTCTTGTCGCAATATTTTTGTTTGTTGACATATTCTCATGATGTACATGTGCTGTCAAAACAGGCCTATTAGATCTAGCCAACTTTAATAGCAGCAAATCTTAATTCTCGGGTGTACAATTCTTACATCCTTATAGGATGTCTGTAAGCTATTGATGATGATGGTGATTATTATAATATTATACCACCAATTATATTTACCCTTAACATACTATAGTCATATTATATCTTTATTTATAGAATAATAAGGTTAACTGAATGTTAAAACAACAGTAAAGTTAAAATTCCAATAAATACCTCATAAAACAATTTTCAGGTATTCAAAACAAAGGGATATTTTCGTTTAATCAGAAATGCTAATTAAGATAAGTTCATTATTATATTTTCCCTTCTGTTGTTTTAGAAATTTAGTTTTTTTTTTTTTGCCCCGTCTGGCATGAATCACTAATAGCACTTAAATACCTATTCATATCTCATTATAGGAATTGTGTATAATCTATTTGTTTACAGAATATTTTGTAATCTATTTGTTTACAGAATATTTTGATAAATTAATTACTGAAGAAAGGCCTCTGCCAAGGCGCCACCGCATTTACACTTTCTAACTGGATTTTGCAGTCTGCTACCTAGTTGATGTTTTGCCTACCATCCTGGCTGATCTACCCAAGATAGACGTATCTCTGTACAACCACCAGAATCGTAGTTCCAACAATCATGGGCACGGGAACTGACTTATGGTCAGTAGGTCATTGACCATCCCTTGAAGGTTTCCATTGTTTTCGCTAGGCGATTATGTGGTCTGCAAAGCGGAGGTGTGCATTCGCCATTGTTTAATATAAAATTAAATAGCAACATTTTGCTGCTAAAATGTACGATAAAAATGTGACTGGCAACACTTGCTCTCTTAAATCCGATGACGTCGTTTATCTGTTATAAAAATATATCATGTGAGTTTTTCATCATTATTATTACAGTGTTTTCGTTTAAATTGCAACAGACTTGAGATGAAATCTCCTGTCTAACTTTTCTATCTCTTTATATATAAAATTCTACTGTACGTATGTCACTGAATGACTCCTAAACGGCTGAACCGACTTGAATGTATTTTTTTGTATGCGTTTGGGTGGCACCCTGGATGGTTTAGATTCACAAATCAGCCCGGCAGATGGCGCTGCCGTCGGTATCTAGATTATATTATCTAACCATCCAGGGCGCCCCATCTAGGGTAGGGTAGGGTAGGGGTACAATTTCATTATTGTAGGCCCCCCAGTAGTCTCCACTGGACACTGGACACTGTCCAGTGCTGCCCAAGTAACCACGGATTCAAAAGCTTTTTCCTAATCCTGGAACGCAGTACATAGAGGCGTCTTCCACTCTTCAGTCTTCTGTATTAGTTGGCGAAGTGTATGTTGCCTCTATGTAGCCTCCTTACAGAAGTTTCAAGTTTGTCCAGACTATTTGCTAAACCTGGATCAGAAGTTACATGGGCCATGGGCCTGTGGTTTTCGAGTTCCATCTTGTTTCCTCTCTTGATGAAGAGTATCACTGCAGTAGATAGATAATAAAGTCATAATAATCAAATAAGGTTTCAATTAAATGGCGTTTTCTGAAACTACATAGGTATAGTAAATCCGTAATTAGATATCTGGCCTACTACATTTACTATCTACAATTGACAGAAAATTAAGATATGTGGGATCTTGGGAAACGATAAAATAAAATAAAATGGTATGTAAACAAAATAACGCTATCATACCTAACCCGCCTCTTTTTATCCATCCAAACACCTTTAATGAACGATAATTCTCGCAAGCAGGAAGATTTACACACTCCACAAGAATAGTTAGGTCAGATAGGCTCCTGCTGAGCGCCCGCCTGCGCCGATACTACAATATATCAATGGGAGGTTCCCGAAGGATTAAGTGTGTCGGTCACGTATCACAAGTGTTTTTCGAAGAGCCCCTAACATTATCCCACGTTAAGAGAAAAAGTTTAAGTATCGTACCTTTTATGGGTCAATGTCGGAGTAAATATTACGGAATTTGTTATAGGCAGATATTTTGTTATGAAAATAACTTAGAAACTGTTCCAATAAAGAATGATTTTGAAAATGGCGGCATGTACTGACTTGTATTGACAGATTGTACCACAGATATGTATGTATTTCACGTAACCTGTATAATAAGTTCAATGTTCCAAATTCCTTATTGGAACAAGTTATATCAATGCATATCCTGTATGCATGCATTTTAAATGAATGGTTACCACTCAAAAACAGGTCATTACAAAAATGATCCTTCATTCTTTTACTAAACCTGTTCCATATAAAATTTTGCCTCACCCAGGTATTTTGTGCCTGATAGTAAAACATTGTTACAATAACCAACCTCTGAATCAAATTTACTGATAGGATGCTCTAACAATTTCCAAATTATAATTCAACTGTGGTAACGGAACGGAAATTGATGAAGGATTGGTCTCTAATTGCTTTGTTATTGAATATCAGCATTCTGTATGAATGAGCAACTACAGCGCAACGGTGTTCGTGTAAACAATCTATGCAGCTCGGGCGGGCGAGCCAGTCGGATTGCGAGAGAACCATATAACAATCTTTATTAAAACTTCCTCAATAACAGGTATTGAGAAACCACAGAGTAGAATAAAATATTCTTATAATGAATAATTGGACTGTTTTACAAACCTTAAACCGACTTCAAAGTACACTAAGAAGTAATCAAATCCTGATCTGATGACAATGAGACCAAACGGGAAGTGTACCCTTACAGACAAAAAAATAATTTTCCAAATCGGTTCATAAATGACGGAGTTATGAGGTAACAAACATAAAAAAAAACATACAACCGAATTGAGAACATCCTCCATTTTTTGAAGTCGGTTAAAAATGTTCAACCATTTTTTATTTTTCGGAATTTTCCCTTTACTTGTGCTGTAAAACCTTGTTATTAACCAAAATTGACAATTCTAGGTCAACTGGTAGTAAGTACCCTATAGGGTTTAGTTAAATAAAAATAAAAAAGTTGAAAATCAAGGTACATTTTGGTACTTTAAAATGTTGCTCCTACTAATCATTTCTCAGTCAATTTGAGTAAGGTTACATTATTATTATTATTGTACGGAACTTTCCGTGTGCGGGTCCGACTCGTACATGGCCGGTTTTTTTAATTCGAATATTTATACCAGGAGTCTATTCACTTTTTCTTTTGAATCACTGCTGCCTCGACACAAAAAAATGCTTCTTATACCAAATTCTGCAAAACGTAAGTAATGGTTGGAAAAGAAAAGACCTGACATATTTACAACAGGCTACGTTTTTGCTTTTCCCGTTTCACATTGAGGCCGTCTTTCTTATCTGTCCAGAATAAAACTAATGAAACCGAGCGGCAAGTTGGGTTTTCATTAGTCCAATTACAAACCAACTATTAACAACACTAACAGAGCTAATTTAAACCTTTTTGTTATTCATTTATCTTCTATCTTCTATATATATAAAAATGAATTGCTGTTCGTTAGTCTCGCTAAAACTCGAGAATGGCTGGACCGATTTGGCTAATTTTGGGTTTGAACTATTCGTGGAAGTCCGGGGAAGGTTTAAATGAAGGGTAGGGTAGGGTATTACGCGAACGAAGTCCCGCCGGGCAGCTAGTATTTAATAAATAAGGGTTAAGGTATAAATAGAACAACGATTTTAATAAAATAAAATATCTTTACGTTTGTTATCCCCGAAGAGGAAGGTATAGGTAGCAACATATAATTCGTCAAAAGGGACTTGGTGCGAAACTATGAGCAATATAGAACAAATTGACACAGACTTGTCAAAGGCCAATACATAGTCCTATGACATAGTCACTATATCTTTGAGCCCACAGAGTAAGGAAAGGAATCTATTATATATTTATAAATCAATTTAATATTGAGTCTACTGCATAGATTTTGTAATGCTAAGTACGTTATGTATGTTTTCAGAGAATCGGCAATGTTCCTGTACCCAACAGAGGTGCACGTTTGGAAATGTTATTTTCACTTCGAATAACAATTTCAGTCTGACCTGTAACATGTATTAGGTTTGTGTACGAGGAACTCCTTTATATAGATAACATAACAACAAGTAATTTCATGACATAAAGCCTTTTCATTAATGATATATCTGGCATCGAAATAAATAGCTACTAAATGTTAGGGGCTAAATCAAATAAAAATAAATTAAATTTCTCCCGATTTTAATTGGTATACATTGCGAATATAATGTACGTCACTATAACAAGCAGAATTACACTGAGCGAGCGTAAAATAGTTGTGTCGTACAGCAGCCTAAAAAGTTGGCCTGTTTTATATACTTACCCCCTTATTCATAATCGCTTTTTGACTAAATCAGTGTAATAGTGTCCTCGGTCTCCCTCTTTCGATCACCAAATGTCACGTGTCAGATAAAGACTTCAGAATTTTCCTTAATAAATGTCTGATAACTTCATTATGAATAAGGGGGTAAGTCGTGTAGTATGGCGACGTTTTTTTTAAACGACTTCAAAAAAGGAGGGGGTTTCATGTTCGACTTTATGTATTTTTTGTGTATATTCACCGATTACTCAATAACGGTATATGCGATTTGGATGGTTTATGTATTTAGATTCGTAAACAGAAAAGATCACGATTGAAGCATTTTGTTAAATATTGTCGACAATTATCAATGATATGCACATCCTCGGTTAGTGACAAATCTTGAGAAGTAAATGGAACTCAAAATTTAAAAATAAATTATTTTTTTTACAAAAAAGAAACCGCCTTCAAAGAACACTATAAAGTATGAAATAACTCTTATCTGACACTGTTTTGAAGTCAGCGAAACATTTTCTATAGAACACGTCATACTCTTTTGCTGACTTCAAAACAGTGTCAGATACCTAAAAGCGATTTCATACTTTTTAGTGTTCTTTGAAGGCGGTTTATTTTTTTTATTAAAAAGTAAATTTATTAGGTACCTTATATCTATTTCTATGATAGAATCATTTAAAATTTCAATATAAGAAAAACTGAAAAATAAAACTCGAATCTTACACGCCATTTTATTATTCCTTCTTGCATATGAAGTCAAAATTAAAATACAAATCGAAATAGGTAGACATTTCAGATTTATTTTCATACAACTAAAACTTGAGACAGTCGTCACAAATGTGCATAAAAGACTAACATTCTTCAACGTGGTGCAGCTGCACACTAATATATCAAAGGCAACACACTCTTTGAAGCACCCGAATTTAGCTCTAAGCTAACATATGTAATAGATCTGGTAATTCTCAGAATTATTCATCAATTTTATGCAGCGCGGGATGAATTTGGTTGCAAATTGTTTTGTAACTTGCCGAGTTGTGCGCTCTGTATATTTGAATAAGACACAATTTGTAAATTGTTTTTTTGTTTGTCAATTGTTCTGTCATATTGAACAGCAGCAGGAATTGCAAATACATTGAAAGAGTTTTGGAACATGTCATCTATGTACTTGTTCCAAAGCCACACTGCTTGTGAGGGAATATGTTACGTAATCTAATGTTCAAGCTTCTCTTTTTACGCTATTTAAAGACAGGTGTGGTCACTTCGATATGAAATAAAATATCCTTGGACATTCTTTTACACAAGGTGCAAAACAGTTTTAGCGAGAAATAGAATAACCACAAAAATAATTCACATTTCGTGCCAAAATTAAGTGTTACAAAAAGTCGTCGTGTAATCGTAACTTGCAAACTTTGAACTAATTTAACTTTAAAATAGCTTTTTCCCAGCTCAACTGATAGTGTGTTGAGTGTTGACACACTATGTCTTATAAATTTTCTTTTTGACATGTTTAGTGTTTACCTCAGTTTGTTTATTTATATTGTACGCACTATTTTATTCGTAAATATGTTTGTTTATATAGATGTAACTAGAATATGTTTAATTACCAGTAACTTCAGAAGCTTCGACCTTCTAGGTAGGTAGGTAGATAGGGCTTTGTCTGTTTTTTTTATTTGATTTGTGTTGTATTTCGTATAGAGTGCATATGACTTGATAATAATTTATTATTGAAGATGAATACATCAATAATTTGGTACCTTATACCTAGATATTAACCGATGTGGTGGTTATTATAATTTCACGAAGTCGGTGCTGAAAACGCGAAATGGCCTCAGTATCGGATAGTCGATGCCAATCCCGTGCCGAAAGCAAGAACACCACAGATTTATTCCGCCAGTTATTGCACATTCCCGGCAAATGTGCACTGAATATGTGCTCCGGCTGAATATTTCACAGCTTCATGCTTGCTCTTAGCACCAAATGAAAAAATACACCTATCTATGTGTATTTTATACAGGTACGTTGTAATGTAAATGTCTTCGACTTACAAATTACGGACCTTTTAAAGCCGTGTTCACTCTTGATCAATAACTAAAAGCAGTACCTAAACCAATATGGTCATTAGTCGTAAAGTTTTATTTATTTTTAACTATGTATAGACCGTTATTTGATCACAATTATATAATTTTATAATCGGTTGTACAGTCAAGGACATAAATATGTATACACTTTTTGAAATTCAAAAGCAATTTTCTCGCATGTTTAACATTTAAGTGTTAAACTATTACACAAATCATAATAGTATATGTTAGAAGATTCTGCCTTTATAATATCTCATAATTTCAATCAGTAGTTTAAGAGGAAACCGTTGTTGAATTTTACTAAGTGTATACATATTTATGTCCTCGACTGTACATTCAAACTCAAATTTCTGAGAATATGAGACCTGCAGTGGCTGGTAGTGTTTCGTAGAACTGATAAATCGAAGAGCATTAGTCATCTTAGGGCTAATATAATAAGTTAGATGCCACTTATCTGGCCATATATCAGAGGAGTAGCCTTTCCAAGGTTTGTCTAGCGATTGAAAAATCAGACTTATTTTTTTTCTCAGACCAAGAACAAATGAAAGACGGAACAGTCTGTGTTCTTCTTTCTTTGTTCTTAAGTGACGCAAGTAATAGGAAGCCGGCGTTCTTGTAAATTCATGGTCTCACACATACATATACACCATAGGAAGCCGATCGGTTGTCTTTCCGTATTGAGACGTTGACAGTGACAAAAAGGCTCATGTTTTTTTTAATGTCAATAGGTTGATAATCAGGCAGACGGGCCACCTGATTGTAAGTGGTCACCGCCGCCTATGGACATTTGCAATACCAGGGGGATTGCTGATGTACTGCCGACCGTGTAGAGCTCAAAATTGACTGTTATTTTCCTCATCGTTTTACATACTAATTTATAGGTAAATAAAATATATATGTCTGTCAAAAACCACAATCTGTATGTGGTTTCAAACAAAATACCTCCGTTATTTACATTTGGCGCACACCTTAATATTGAAACGAGCTGTCAGGAATATTCGCTCCGGAAATTGAACGTGAGTGCTCCAAATATTTACCATACAAAGTTTGTATTCATGCACTATGTGTATTTTTAGCCTTTTTATTAATCACAAATACTGACCTGCATACTTTACGACAGTTTAATAGTATTATGATATAGATCGTCATCTCTAAATATAACAATGAATCCCTTGGCACGCCATAACTTCAAGACGACTTTACCGGTTTCATCCATATTTTTTTTAAGATTTTTAATACAATGGAGAAGGTTCTAACCGAAAAAATAAAGTTGCGTAGTAAATTAGAAACTGTAAAAACTTAATGGTATGGTAGGGTAAGAAAAAAGGTTAAAATGTCCAGAAGTATACAGAAGTATACAGTACAGTATGTGTGCGATGTGTGTATAGGATGGCAGATCGTAAAAGCTTTACATAAATTGGGAAAATTGAAAATTTTGGGTGAGTAGTTTTATTATAACGTACTACTTACAATTTTAACTTTTAGCCCCAGAAGTGTAAAATAGTTAGGTATATCTTACGATTTATACTAAGATTTTTTTTTGGACGTTAAGACATTTTTTGTATATATTTTTCTTGCAATAATTGCAAATCCAAATAGAATGGTATCCATGGCACAAATTCAAATAGGTACATATTGTACCTATGACAGACATTGTAGGTTGGTTGTATGCGTGGTTAGTATAGTATCTAACTTGTATGTAGATAGAAGTCGGAACAAAAACACCCGTAGGTACTTTTTTAAATTGGTGCAAAAAATATTCACCAAGGAACCTAAACAAACCTTCTTTGTAATTCTAATTCCAAAGTAAAAGTAGCCTACAGCATTTTTCTTGATAGTCACTTAAGAAAACAAATAGCAAAAATACTTCCAATTTTATGCTTTAAAAATTACCTAAAGCATTTGTTTATTCATAATGGTGCGTCCATGCTTCGCGAAGCGAGCACGAGCCGAGCGTCGAACGAACAGTATTCGTTTGTTGTTCGCGTAGCGTGGACGGACTTACGAGGCTCGAACGAGCATTCGTCTCGCGCTCGACTGCGCTCCGCCCGATTGACAGTTTTTTCACGAACACAGGGATTCGCATCGCGCTTGTTGTAGGCTCGTTGTAAGCTCGATGTACGTCCACACTTGACATCGTGCATCGTGAGAAACGAACGAATCCTGTTCGTTTGTGGCTCGGCTCGTGCTTGGTTCGCCTAGCATGGACGCATCATGTTTTATCACGTAAGTAGTATTCAGGACACAATGAAAACCATTGTAGTAAAACATTACTTTTATGGACGGTGACTGACTGAGTACTAACCCCCTTACTCATAAAACGTTATTTAACTAATATACTGTTTAAAGGGTTACGTAAATAACGTCACTCTATTGTCATTGTCAAATAATGTGTAATTATTTACGTGACCCTTTAAATAGTATATTAGTTAAATAGCGCTTTATGAGTAAGGGGGTATAGGTAGGTATGTGAAAGTGATCTATTGTAACTGGATATTATAACTCGACACTGGCTATAAATCCTAATTTGGATTTGTTTGCCAAAGTTAAAAATAAGAAGAAGAAGTAATATTCATTAAGCTTATTGTTTCTTTGTAGATTGCAAGTAGCAATCGCATTAGATACGTTGGAACGCAGCATATTATAAGGAAAACAACTTATAAATTACACCTAATTGATGGCATAAATTGATATCATTGCTCATCGGGTCATTTACAAATGTTATCAGCAAATTTTAACGAAGGCTAATAGCTTTTATATATATTAAGGACCTTTTATTAAACCCGCCCGTGAGTACTTAGTATCGACCAACACCGTAATGGAATTTTTAATTACTAAAACAGTGATGGAACTCCATCCCCTTAGATTATTTTCTGAGCCGTAAACAGAAGACTTTTTGGCATAAAAATAAATCATATGCTTTTATTCATGGTATATCTATATTCATGTGGCTACTTATAACACATTATTCATTCTAACTCGATTTAATTGATTATAACAATTAGAGAATACTTATCTCATGGCAGTATCTATCTATCTATCAAGTTTACCGCTACACTGCTGTAAAAATCTTCACCTGACCGCCGAACTAGCGAAACTTCCTCTTACTCTCACGATTCCTGTTTAAATAAATTTAAAACAAAGTACCAAGTGACCGTTCAGACAGCAGGTGTTGTAACTCACGAAGAATAACGAACATTGCGATCTTTGTATATTTTATAAGTTTATTTAATAAATAAAGATATCCTAGGAAATTCAGAAGCGGATACCTGACCCCAAACTAAGCAAAGCATGTAACCACTCTATCTTCACCGTAGCTCTGTTATGGCTGTAACACTGATACATTTTTAGTTCTGGTATAGCTGTAGCACTGCTAAAGTTGTAGTGCATCCGTAGCCGTAGCTCTATCTTCACCGTAGCTTTGTTATGACTGTAGCACTAACAAATTTGTAGTTCACCCATAGTCGTTGCTATAGCATAGCTGTAGCACTGATAAAGTTGTATTTAATCGGCAGCCGTAGCTCCACCGCCACCTATACAATTTTAAGAGAGGTAGAGCATAGCGTTTATTCGCTCAAAGAGCAGAGCAGCTCGACTGGGGAAGTACCTTCCTCCACCTTACAGAATACCGCAGCCAAATAACAAATAACTTTGTTGCGTTCCTGCGCATGAGTAAGGTCGCCAGAGTATAACGTACTACGTAAAATTTTAACTTTTAGCCCCAGTAGTGTAAAATAGTTAGGATCTTACGATTTATACTAAGATTTTTATGGGACGTTAAGCCTTCTAGGCGGCTTGAAAACTCCAACAGTAGGTTGACCACTAGCCTACCTCCACCGATCCGCAGTGGGCACGCGTGGTGGAGTATCTGCCCCAGTCCCTTTTACCCTGAATTGTGAAAGGAGGCCTGTGCTTAGCAGTGGGCCATTATAGGCTATGATAATGATGATAATGACAGGCCCAGACCTACTCAACCTTGTTGTCTACGCATCTATAACTACATACTAAACTTAAAATTCGAAGAGTTTACGGTGTGATATAATTTTTGCATGTGTAGGCTATATTAAAGGATACGATGACATAAATAAAACTGCTCTATCTTTAGTAAAAAAAAGATTTTAATACGTATTGAATAAAAAGAAAATGGGAAAGTTATATACAAAAAAACAAATGCCATACTTTAAATTATTTAAATTTTATTAGAGAAACTTTATTATACTTAACATTTATTCAGTCTTCTCTGTGACAGATGCTCCTCCCACGACTGTTTCTCCCACAATCACCTCTTACTCCTCTTACCTCACCACGATCTCGGCCACGACCACGAATGGCTTGAAGTGGCAAATAGTCTTCAGATACTGAATTGGTTGTTGAATAAATATAAAGAATCTTCTCTTTTTTATTATTAGGTAGATGCTCATCATCAAAATTCAAAATATTACCGAGTTTAATATAAATAATACTATACACCTATAATACTATAATATTTTAAACCTGGGCCCGACAAGGGAACGTTATTATGTGCAAAATATTGGACAACGGATCTCAAGAGGATAATTTTAATTTTATTTAAGCTCTACATTCGCCGTAGCTTTGGCGTAGCTAATGATCTATCGAAGCTACTATCCTCGTCGCTCTGGCATAGCTGTCGCTCTGATAAACTTTAGTAGCTGTAGCAATGGTGTATACGTCTATTTTTGATGTCGCTTTGACTTTCTGAAAATCTGTCATAGCATAAAGTTCTAGTTTATCGGTTGCCATAGCTCTACCGCCACGACTTTGGCAACTATAGTACTAATCAATTCGTAGTTCTTCCGTAGCTGTAGCTCTACCGTCTCCGTAGCTCTGGTATAGGTGTAGCACCGACAAATATGTAGTTCACCCGTAGCCATAGCTCTACCCTCACCGTCACTATAGCTCTGGTCTAGCTATAGCACCGATGACTGATGAGCTCCACGTAGCTCTGGCTTTGTCGTAGTTGTAGCTCTACGTCATCGTAGTTTTGGCAAAGCTGTAGCACATGTGTAACCGTAGCCATAGCTCTACCAGCACCGTTACTCCCGACGTATCTTCATCATCATCATCATCAGCGTATAATGTCCCACTGCTGAGCACAGGCCTCCTCACACTAATGAGGGTGAAAGGGACTGGGCGATACTCCACCACGCGTGCCCACTGCGGATTAGTGGAGGTAGGCTAGTGGTCAACCTACTGTTGGAATTTTTCAAGCCGCCTAGAAGGCATCCAACTAGCTAACGACTGTCACAATTAAGTGATAACCGGGACCAACGGCTTTACGTGCCTTCCGAAGCACGGAAACGCTCGATTTGAAATACCACTAGGCGGTCACCCATCTAGGTACCGGCCACGACAGACGTAGGTTAACTTTACCGATCGATTAAGAACGGCTAATCATGCTACACCACGTTACGTTACCGTAGAAAACTCAAAATCAAACTCAAGATAAGTTGATAGTAGGGGTACAGACTGTTCTCGTAATAATGAATATGTACAATATCTTCATTACATTATTTAAAAAAAAAAAAAAAACTAATCATGCATGTATTTGAAATAATTAATCAAATCAGACAAAATATAAGTGTTTTTATTAAATACTATTATTATTATTAGGTACTAGAATCCGCCCGCGGTTGCACCTGCTACATATCTCAGGCTATCTATCTGCATGCCAGAAAAATTCATCGCAATCGGTTCAGGTTCAGAAAAATCTTAATTGGTTGAATTTTATACATTCAGTCAATACTTTCTTTTCGCTTTCGCACATTTTGATTAGTTTTTTTTTGTAAACCAATAGTCTCTCAGGCTACATATCTTAGGCTATCTATCTATGTATCTGCATGCCAGAAAAATTCATCGCAATCGGTTCAGCGGTTTAATACATGCCGCCATAGTAATTTGTATGAGATGAGTTTGATCGTTTGATCATCTCTACCATGAGTTTTCTACACTAACGTAATCTATAGACTACGGTGACACATTTCGTATGAAATGTTTCCAAAAGTGTCCACTAGAAGCGGTGCTCGCTATACAAAATATTCACCGTCAAAAACAAAATAAGTTTGTACGATTGTATCTCACCACTTCATCAATCCTCAATTGTTTAAATAATATTTAGTTTTCTACCTATCTACTAATAATTGCTTTTGAAAATGTAGTTAAAGTACAAAGACTAATGCGTTGCTGAATATACACCAAGATCGGTCGGTAACGACCGCCGCGCTGCGATGCCAACAGTGGTGGGCCGCAATTCTTATTTAACTTTAAATAGCTTTTGCAATGCAGCAATCTACGTGAACACGACTGAGACCGGAGATTGAGCCGGCGGGATCGCGGTGAACGACCGACGAACTTCGACAAAGAGTAATGATCTAACATCGTTGGACCGACACCTCTGACGCGGCGCGGCGGTGGCGGGCTACGACTCCCGAGTAAGGAAAATAACGTAGGTATACTGTTATCAACAAGATACCTACGTTATTTTCCTTACTTCATAGTTGTTTAATTCAATTTATATAAATTACATGGTAGTAAAATCCATGGAAAGTTAAGGTGTATGAAATAAGATGTTCCTCAAAATCACAGATAGCTTTTCAGAGTTTACCGATCTGAATCTAGGGAGCAATAAAGACAATGGTTTCCATATACCCACGAGTACCTATACCTTGATAGTCGATCGCTAACCATTCTAACGGCAATCTTGGAAACGAAGTTGTTATCTGGGCAGCTCTCACGTTTTGTTGAATTAGTAAGAGGGTACAGACAAATGGCCATGTAAGAAACACGGAACGATCTCCGAATCGCTCCGAAAGCGATCGTGCTCCACTAGTTACGATAATAAATAGGGGCTTAACGCTAGCAAATGGCCGATTAGGGCATTCTTGACTACAACACGGGCATTCTGATAAAGTTAGCGTTTGCTTTGCAACGAGTCTCGTGGGTTTTATGGGCAACAAATAGATTGTTCGCGCCTTAAATCACTCACATGTTTTAAAGTTTATTTCTCGCAATTTATTTACGCTGATTGATATTTTCGCCTATGTTGCTTTTCATCGTTGTAGAGATGTAAGTTTAGATTATGAACGCGGGTAGCACAAACACGTCCAAAGGGCAAACTATAATAGATTTATTGTAATATTAATGTATCGGGTCTATTCGCGCGCAGATTATTATCAAAATTTAATTTTGACTAACATCTACGTTTAACCTCGAAGTAATATAATAGATTTATTCAGGGATATTTATATTAGTATTAATTATAATATTATTAGACATAAATATTAGCTAATTGGACTTTATATAGGTATAGAGTACCTACAGGTACACGATATCTATTCTATGAATTGTTAAATTTCAATGACAATAACGTTACACAAATTATTCTATATAATAGCGAGTGCGATAAGATTGAATGGGTCTTTTGTCAAAGAATACATAGATTAGGTAGGTACCGACTCTATTTTGTGTTGGTTTTTTGACCAATACGAAAGGGATAAATGGAGTCGGCTCGTCGATTGAAAGAGTACAAGATTAATTTGTTTCACTTTCTGTATTTGACAAGTGATAGACATTATTGTTCCAATTTAGAAAAATGTTAATTGTTTGAATTGTATACATTCAGTCAATACTTTCCTTTCGCTTTCGCACATTTTGATCAGTTTTTTTTTGTAATCAGACTATTGGACTTCGTTTTCATAGGTAGCTGAGAGAACAAACTACCCATACAGTAGGTATACATATTTGTAGCTATAGGTATCTACCGCAAAAATAAAATAATATTCAGAAAATAATTTTGTTTGTTTTGACTTGAAAACTTTTAAACCCGGACAAAAAATTTAACCCCGCCCGGACGCTCTCCAGACGCCCTCTAAACTAGGACAAATCCGAGGAAACCCGGACGGATGGCAACTCTAGATAGGCTTCCATAAAGTAACTAACGTAGGAACCTACATTTCGAATGCAATTTACGTTAAAATGACTTCATAACAACGAAAGTTTTTCTGAAATATGTAGGTATAATAAGCTTTAATTCTCTTGTTTTGGCATTATGTAAATAAGCTCCCTAGTAATTAATCCCTCATTAGTAATTCTTATTAGGTAAATCCCTAGGTACGTTATACCTACCATAATACAATTAGTAACTTATAATAAATATTTTACAAACGTGGTATCTCCATGCTTTCCTTTGCCGATGTCAATAATAATAGTAATAACTATCTATCTATACCACAGTCGAGCATAATTTCCAGCCGTACCTACTTTTGAATAAACGTGGCTATTGCCTCTCTGAAAATATACCGATTGGTAAAAAGTTAAACGTAGAAAGGAAACCCAATACTAACCATGTTAAAGATAAGAGTAAAAGAAAGGAAACTAACGTTTAAGAGGAAACGTGATAATTACGCAAGAAAGTTGAAGCAAAGGAAACTTATCGAGTATTTACGAAGAGAGTTCCAAAGTTCCACCACACATGGACTTCCTTACCTTGTGAACATGAAGATACATTGGTCCGAGAGGTACATACCTAATCTGTTGTAAGAATAGCAAATATTAAATAAAAGTAAATTATTTAATACAGCTGTTGTAAAAATCCTTCACAGATTCTTTTGGGTAATCAATTATGTATTCTGCATAGTTCTCATGTATGTTCTGATGTCCGCTCAATATTCAAGATTTGTCGTAAGTATTCAACCTCTCGGGATTATCCTTTACACATACCTACATCCAACTTTTGCATTACATGTAAATACAAATAGTTTATTGATGGAATTTATTTATTCTAGTAATGGGATCACCCGTGAGCCCCTATTTTAGTGCACCCCTGGTCTTCCGAGATTTTGTATTTTTGTGGGTTCAAAATAAGTATAAGTATTCAACTAAAATTACTTACCTACCTATAAAAATAGGAAAGTAAGAATATTATGTATAAACTAGCAGACCCCCGCGGTTTCACCCACGAACGGTTAGATTTTTTTTGCGCGGAACACTAATTATTTTCAAAAATAAAAGTAGCTATGTTACTCCTTATGAACCGGAACAGACAGAAAAAAATGTTTAAAAACTCAATTCGATTTTATAAAATAGTTGATGTGATTTGAAAGCTTGGTGCAATTCGTAGATAGAGAATTGTAGGTAGATAGGCTGTCAGCGTATAGCGAAGAAGATAGCGATAGTTCGACATAATTACATATATATTTGTTTTTTTTTCGAATTTAGACGAAATTATCTATACAATTTGCATGATATTGACAGAAAATACACTTGAGTATATTAATCCTTTGAGGTACTTACTGTATCAGTAAAAAAAAATTACGACGTCTGGCAACGCTGATACAGTCACAAATAACATACAATTAGGGTTTCACAGTTTCACTGCTCTCATCAACAAATATCGACACTGAGGTCAAACAATAAAAACCTATACCTACGCGAGATAGGGACACAAAAATACGCTTAGTCCAGCTATGCTATTCTGTAAAAGGTAAATCATCTCGAAAGTAATCTCGCAACTCACCTCGCAACTGAATTGGCGGGTGAATTCCGTTTCAGAATACCAAATCCTATTGAAAAACGTCAAAATACTCACCTGTCGTAGTTCTTCTCACTTCCGTCATCACTCGGTGGCGCTAGTGTCGAACTCACTCAGTTTAAGAATATGAAATTCTAATCTCATCGCGGATTCAGAAGTGATTTTACAAATGAACGTTACAGAATAGCACTGCTGCTCAAACATACACGTTTTGACATATGCGTATCTTGGCTTGTCTAACTATAATTCTCCGTCTACGGTGCATAGCAATACTTGTGGCAATACTCTTTAAAATTGGAATGTCAAATACCTATCAAAGAATATTAAATCAAAAGCACTAAGGAGTATTGATATCAATTTCGATGCAAATCATCCCTAAAATAACATTCTTCCCCTTTTTAACCAGTTAGGCGATGAGTTTCAATAACATATTATTATGAAACACGTCTTCCATAAATCTTGTTAAAGAATGTTTATGTAAAATTTGAAGTAGATCGGACCAAGGAATCACGTTGTCCCATACAAACTTTGCCTCCGTTTTTCACCCCCTTAGGGGTAGAATTTCGGAAAATCCTTTCTTATCGGATGTCTACGTCATACAAAGAACACACCCTCCAAGTTTCAGGTGTTTACGATCAGCGGTTTAGGCTGTGCGTTGATCCGTCAGTCATTCAGGACAAAGCATTTTATATGTATAGATTACCTTTACTAATAGTATAGTATCTAATATTGTTCACTTAAAATAAGAATCCATATTTTAGTGTTTTACCAATAAGTAACGCTGTATAGAGAACTAATTACCGACACAAAATACGTACTGGGTTCACAAAAAGTGATTTGAGGATTTCGACATAAGGAGGCTTGCTAAATTAATTAGGTGTATTTGAAATTAAAAGTATTTTTTTAAGTGAGAGTGCCTTTCCACCTAATGGTAGTAAAGGTGGTTCGCTTATGGATATCTATGCAATAAATTATAGGAAACGCCGATAGTAATGAGTGTGGAAATGGACTACTTTAATTGGAATATTTCATACCCAGCTATCACTCTATGCCCTATACACAGCACGGATAATGAATTATTGGATTCATTAGCCAAGTAAGTGTGAATTATTAAGTCAGACAAATCTTCAGGTATTTTATTAGGTATTGCAGTTATAGTTCAACAAAAATAACAAAATAAGCTTAGGCTTATATTATTATACCTACTTATTTAAAGTTTTTACCTACCAGCTTGAAAGGTAGGTCGTACTATACCCTTATCTCTTATTCCAATACCTGAAGAATTTGTTTGACAAATAAATTTTTATCTCATTTTTATAGTTTTTCAATTTTACGCAAGAACACTAAATTTATATTTCCGGTGATTATTATACAATAGATAGAAAAGACTAATCACCAGACATAGTATAAGACAAAACAATAGCAGACCTACACATAACTACAGTAAATAATAATAGGTACCTATGTGCTTACAGTTTTTCATTTAGCGAATCCAGAGACATTCTGGGACAGAATATGGACTTTTATTTAAAAACAATAAGCTTAGCGCGATTGGAATCAATTGATACTTTGGAACTTCCTGCTCCGGAAATTTTATCGGTAAGTTATCTTTCTTCTTTCAGATTCTACTTTTACATATTACAACATATAATGCAACTTAACATTTTTTATTGCACTTCGGTTTAAGTTCTGATGTGAAATAAATTTAAATATTTATTATTTGTTTACGGTTCGGAAAAGAACCCTAAATAGTAAAATTAAGCGTTAAAAGTAACATCTCTGCCCAGCATGTAAAACCTGAAGACTACGCAAAGAAAGCCGCTGAAATGTTCAAGGAATTCGATAACACAACTCTGAGTACAGCTACTAAATGGCCCATATCGGTACAGGCTTCGATGACAGAAATGGGCATGTGCCACGTTATCAATTCAAACACAGCTGTATTCGATAATCCCCTGTAAGTGTACTTCCCTAATCATAGGATTAGGCAGCATAATTATTTAAACCCTTCAGTCAAGGGTCAATCAAGCATGAGCGTAAGTCAACCTTGCAACATTATGGTTATCTTCTTATTTGGGATCTCAAGTGTATAATTTTGTTGTTGCCTAAGTAATATTTAAAGAATGTAAAAACCCAAAAAGTGCGATTTTATAATATGAGTATCCTTGCTCATGCATAACTTCGTGTTAACTGCTATAGTTAGATATATCAAAGTGTATGTTCCATTAAGAAGATACGTTATCGTTGTGTTTCTAGCAAATGGAGTACCAGCAACGTAGTCTACGCCAAGAATAATATTGAACTTTCCGTTCATGATCGCGACTTCTACGCACAAATAATGAATTTGGCTGATAATTATAAGGTAAGTAGCTCACTTATTTTACGATTCAATCCATGTAGGAACCCAAGTACCGCAATAGACATGTCCGCCTTGTCCGCCGCTATTGCTTATTATGAAAATTTTCAACTCACGCATATTCATGAAAATCAAATAATTTGTTATGCCATGTCGGCTTACCACCAGCTAAATCATCGCTTACAATGAAATTGTGTGACGGTGATCAAACAATGACTTGTAAATTAAAAACTTTTTTTTTTTTATACTACTTAGGTGGCAAACAAGCATACGGCCCGCCTGATGGTAAGCGGTTACCGTAGCCTATGGACGCTTGCAACACCAGGGGTATCACGCGCGTTGCCGACCCTGCAGAAATCTCTTCACACCCCTTTTGAATAACCCCATGCTGTACTCCATTGGGAAAACCATGGAAAACCACCTTCCTATAATACTTGTATTTTTTTTATATTTACAACAGATTTACGTGACAAGTCCTGACGATATAATTCTAGCCACCACTTCTGCTTATACATTCTATATGGAGGGTTACCTATCATTCGGGGTGCAAGTTTGGAGTACACGAGTATCAGACAACTTAAGACCTGTACCATTGCACCTCCGCAACTGTAGGCAAGTATACCTAAATACAGTTAATTTTAATTGTCCCCCACGTAGTCTTAATGAAATAGACAATTATAAAGCCACTTTCAGGTTTAAAGATGAACCAATAAACAAAAGATATCCTTTCTACTCGTACAATCGCTGTCTGACAGAATGCAGAATAAAAATGATAGTCAAATTATGCGATTGTATTCCGCACTTCTATAGACCATTACGTAAGTATAAGTATTTTTTACTGTGTTTGACCACAATCACACCATGTTAAGTGATGATGTGGCCGAAGGTGGTAAGCACACAAAGCCTAGGATGAACTGGCTCTCAAGTGCAGCTGTCGGAACACACCGATAGGTGATTGGCGACAGATGGTAGCCAGCCTGATGGGTACTACAAAGTACCCTGCCACCTTGCTATGGTTTCCTCACCATGTTTCCTTTACCGAAAGCCCAAGCTCATTGTAAGATTCGAACCCGGGACCACCTACCACTACCACTGAGCTATCATCGCCTTAAGAAGTATAACATGACCAATTGATAAAACAATAAAATTTAATATTAATGGTAGTCTGTCCTATTTGCTTTTATTATTACAGGCAGAGAGCGAATCTGCAATTTAGGAGAGCTAAAAATGTGCTTACTTATTTACAAAAAAGACATCATGACGTTGACTGCATCTTCAGAAACCTTAAAAAGTGTTTATGAAAAGTATGGGAACACCAAAAGTATCCCTAGAACCTCACGTGATTGTAAGTGCGTCAGTAATTGTGAAATAGACGTCTACCAGAGAGAGCATGAGATCTTCCTACCTCAAGCTGGGACCAAAAGATTAAGAATTGGTGTTACTACATTCCCTAAAGTAAGGGTAGTTAGAGAAATTATGTTTACTTTCTCGGATTTGTTTTGTAAGTATCAACTACCAGCTACCTACCGAGCCTCTTAAATTCGTTTTTAGGGTTCCGTGCATGGTGCCAGCCAACGATATCCTTTTCTGTTTTCCGATAAATTCAGATATGTAAATGAGTTTGTTTGATTACAGTGCGAGGTGGAGGCGTAGTGAACTTATGTATCGGCTCATCAATTATTTCAATTATGGAACTATTATTGACGGTGTTAAGAATACCAATTTACGGTTTAAAGCTAATTATACAACTTGCATACCGAAGTATCCGCAAGAGCATTATAAAACAAAAGAGAGGTTAGCTAAAAAGTAGAATGAGCAATAATATTCAATAATATAATATTTCATTTATTTATTATTAAAGTGGTAAATATTTTCATTTTTCCTATAACTATTATTTTGTTATCGACACAATCTGAAACAACAAATAAACATATTTTTAAGAACTGAAATGTTGAACAACATCAATAGCCGATTCGAAAGTCGTTAATTACAAAAAAACATTTTTGTCAATGTTATTTTTTTGTGAAATATATCGAAAATTATAGGTAAGTATTTATTATGTATAATACATAAGTCATCTTATAACTTGTTTGTATAAATTAATATATTTACCCGTAATTTCATGTTATTCTGTGTATGTATTTTGCTTTTGTCAGTATTGAGTATTTCTTGCAACAACCAGTGTGATCGTTTCTTGTGTGAGTTGAGCACCGATGAAGCAATATCTCCTGAAAATATGTGTTTCTATTAAAATTAGGTTGTTTTTCAGATTTGAATTAATACCTACTAATATTTAAGTATTTATGTATATTAATAACATTCAATGGTAATTCAATTCAAATCGCTTCTGAGCGATAAGAGCGCCCATTGTAGGTAGGTACAGTCATTTTAATGTTAAGAATTTATTGTTATTTTTTGTTTTATCCTTGTTTGTGTACAATAAAAATTATCTAAGTGTAGTGGTAAATTTTACGATTAAATAAAAACAAACTATACACTATACCTTTATTTTAAATGCAAGAAGATCAATTCCAATCTTTTCTTTATGTCTCCATCGTGTCCATTCTGTTCAATGAAGTTATTCCTCGATTGAATCAACCAATGATTTATTCATTTATCGTCTGGCATTATATCATGTTCTGAAAAATGATTAATGATTACAATAAATTCAAATAAAACAATAAAAATAACTACGTAAAACTTAAGTTCCGAGAGTTGTAGTGAACCTAAAATGTGATCTCAGACGGAAATTATTAAATTGAACCCACAATAATGCCTACGCCACAGAACCGTTGATTGCGAGAGTATTCCGAGCGCCGCGGCCGCGCACTCGCTCGCGCTCCTCGGACACCATCACGCGCAGCGCTCGGCATTCATATCAACCGACCCAACGAATCTTCTGGCAGAAATTAAAGATCTTATACATAATTTCTTCCACGTATTGTTCCTTCAAACGCTGGATTCATGCGTGTTATTAAAAAAGTGACGTGTGAGGAAAGAACGGCGATTCAAGATCTGATCAAAAAACAATCGCAGTCCACCAAGTATGAAGATGTCGTTGCATTTGAACAAGTCAGATACGCGGATAGCCATGCAACCCAACCAAAGAAATAACAATCTATATTCGATGACAGGAGAACTTACCATTACTTTGAAAACTGTCTCAAGAAGTACTTCGTAGCAAATGCGAGGCACCCTTTGACGACATATTTGCAATCTTCGAACGATTTCTTCACGTGCTGAACGAGACACCTCACAATGCAAACATCTTATAAAGAGTCGGCAAACTTTAATTATCTATAGAGCCACTATTTGCGGCAACGATTTTAAGTTTATTCGTTCAAAGTTAAATTACTTCGAAGGTAATTATAATTTGAACCAACAACTCATAATTTCTTCCCAATACAAAATATCTCTTTTGGCTACAGAGGCACTTAACTTTATATCGTGCTAGATTGTGACATTTTGTAAACGCAGATAACTTTATATTTTAAAACAAATATAAGAATTATGATACAAATATTAAATCATTCAGTCTGTCGGAACTACTAGGTACCTATTGGGATCAAGGCCACACACACCGACTCATCTTTTTGGTATTTATAGTCAGATTTCTAAATGCAGATTACATTGTTGGATAAAATACAAATGATATAGTAGATAACAGAATACAATGTTATGCTACCTGTCAACGCCCGAAAATATGATACAAACATCACATAATGTTCACAATAATTGAAACCGCTGGTAAAAATAAAACTATACATTTAGTATCTAGTCACAGAGGAATAATCGTGGATAACTCGTGTAGAGGCAGACTGCATGACCAGACGGGAAAGCGTACATAATGAAACATAATTATTATTGAGCAAGCTATTAAGAATCCGCACTATTTACATCAAGTAAAGCCACCTAACCAACCATTTTGATTTCACTTTATTCTAGTATCTACATAATACCTACGAAATCGATGATAAGATGTTTTGATCTTACAATATGATTGATACTATTTAATCGTTCAACAAAACATTATAATGCTCTATCAGTGATGGTGACTTCGTGATACCAAATTCGATTAATTGCCAAAGCTTTTGAGGAGCGTCTACATGACTTTTAAGTTCATCGAACATTCAGTGAATTAACACGAAATGTTATTGTTATCCAAATTGTGTGATATGAAAACTTGATCAACGTTTTTAGAAGTTTTATAAATGCCCAAAAATATATTTCATTCACTAGGTCGTGGCAATAAAACGGATCTTTTCAATGTATAAATAACAAACACATCGAAAACTATACGAGTATTTGTGGAAATGTTACTTTAAGACTCAAGACCAATCCGTCCCATCAGTCAAATAATTATCACTATCCAACTATAATCAATACTTATAGACGACGTATCCTATCCCAATCTAGTGTCTTCAGCGAAGCGACTTTGTTACGAATTATTTGTTTTCGACATTCGGAGGTTACTAAATCGACGCATCGACAGAACTGCAAGTCAATTTAAGTCATACAAGTTATTATTCCTTCTATAAATGAAATTTATTAATCCATCAGGGGTACAGCAAACATTAAGACTTACACTAAATTAACCTAAGTACAAGTATGTGTCGATAGATCAAGATCAACCGAAGAACAAATGACAGAACACGGCATCACTGGACACAATTAAAAACGAAGATGAAAAGCAGTACATGATCCAGGTAGTCGAGTCGATTATACAAACCCCACAAAAGACAGACTTCAATACCACATTCCTGAAAACACAAAAATATATAATTTCACCATCAGACATTCAAAACGCCAAGTATGGGTTTGGTTTAAGATTATAAGGATCAATTTTATGAGTAGATTTTTCTACAGCAGGTATCAGATAGAATACATACTGAATTATAAGGTTTTTTAAATAATCGTCACATGGACAAAGCACTAAGCAAAGCCAAATGTAGACAAGAGAAGAATCCATATCCAGCACAAGAATGACGAGAGACCGAGCAATACACTCCCCATTCGACCAGATAAAAAATATGCTGTACAATTTTATATGCAGTTGTAATCAAATAGTTGCATTAAATTTTTCATTTTACTGTACCAAGAAGGAACATGTCACATCGTCATAGTTTTTCTGGAAAAATCTACTCATTGAATGTTTTCCAAAATATAGTTATTTTGGGAAGGCGCGTAAGAGACGACGAACAGTCTTATGACATTGCAAATTGATGAAGAAATTAAAAAGGTGTTAACTAAAAACGAATATGCCAATCAGAGGAGACAGACCAGAATAACACGCATATACAGATTTACAAAAACGCCTACCTTTTCTACGCCCATTAGAAAAATCGGACGTCAATAGTCCTACCATCGATGCGAGTCCTGTCAAACATTTCTGTAAATTCTGTTAAGGAAATAATATTTCTGGTAAAGTTTGTAATTTTGTAATCTCAAGAACTACTGATCCGATTCTTCTTTTTTTTTTACTAATAGGATCTACACTATTCCCGAGTACTTAAACGTAGGCTGCTTTTCATACCTGGAACCGCTGGATGTAGGAGATAATTATCTCCCGAACTATTCATCCATCTTTGAAAATTCATTCACTAATAAGAAGCTACTTTATCCCCGAGTGTGACTGGTGATAGCTAGTTCTAGATAATTTAGTATAAATAAAACCTTTTTATATAAGTTGTAATTTTTAAAGGATACTGATTGCCCTCTCTGCGTCCCACTCTTTGTGGAAGCGCACAATAGCAGTATCTGGCGCCGTCATCTCGGCGAACTTCACATCGCCACATTCAGTGAACTTTTCACGAATTAACTGCCAAGTCACCGTCGGCGGAAGCTGAAACAAGACAACAAAAATAAGTTTTAGTTCAAAATATAGGTGTTTTTTGAATTGCAACAGCCCAACTTACAGTTATTTCGGAACTTGTTTCGCCATTTCAGAGTTGGTCTCATAGTATAGTACAAAAGATGTTCATATGGGTAATCTTAATTACTGACCCCCTAATTACGCAACATGGTTTAAAGTTAAACCAGGTTTTAAAATAGCCTCGACTCTCTTTATGACGTTAGAAAGTGACCGAATGACAGTAAAACCTGGGATTGCTTTAAACTATGTTTTGTAATAAGGGGGTCAATGTTTGGTAAGTTGGTACTAAATATCTAGTTCTAGGAGTCATTATTACAGAGAACATATGTAGACATTATGAATAATGAAGCTGTATTAATTTACTTACATTTGAGATTATAACCATATCGGAAGCCTTTTCCCTATTATTTTGCTGCACGACTCCTTGGTCTCTGCCATATCCCTGGCCGGAGACTGATCCACCCATTTGCCTGTTCGGGCCTAAATACAAGGTACACTCAATTTAATTGCATAAAGATTGTTTAAATAAATACTTTATAGTTAAGAATATATCAGCCCTAAAAAGTATGTATTATTTTATACATTCAGATTTGTCCTCGAAATTAATGGTTTATGTGAAAATTGAAATATATTATGTTAAACATACCTGAAAGTGGTCCACTGCTCATGGAATTGTTGCCCATAACACTGTTACCCATAACATTGCTAGACATGCCCGCATTACCAAGAACACTGGAGCCCATGTCAGAATTGCCGAGGCCCAGATTGGCCGAGTTCACATTGGCCTGTGCAGTAAGCACCGTCGCGAGATCATTGGCAGTCAACCCTTGTTGGAGCAGTTGGTTTTGTAGAGCACCTAATCCCGTTAAACTCAGTGCCTGCAAATTGTTCAACTGTAAAACTTTTATTTGTGATCTTTGCAGAATAAAATAAAATAAAATAGAAAACAAACTGCTTGATAAAATAAAACAAAAAAAAAAACAAGTTAAAAGATAACAAAAAATTACATATTAATTGAATAAAATTAATAAATGAATATGAATATGAAAATGCTTAAAATCCTCATTGCTTAAAATTTCATCAATTTAAATTATCCTGTTGTGATATATCATCAAGCATTTATAAGTATGTTAGTATAAAACTCACTTGTAATCCAAGATTGCCACCCAAAGCCGAACCAGTATTGAGTGTGTTTGCAGATAATCCTGTACCCAAGCCATTTAATGCAACTCCAGCAGATGGCACTGCTCCGAGTACTCCTGTACCTAAATTGTTCCCAGTGTTTGCCAGGTTCAAGTTATTTGCAGGAGGTGACTGTGGTAAATTCCTGGCAACATCTCTCAGTGGCTCACCATTTGCCCCCAAGCCTAAGCCAATGCCCTTGAGACCCTCTGGTAGTCTAAATTCAGATTTGTCTGTTACACCTCTGTCCATACGCACAGTCATTCTTCTGTCATATAGCATTTGTTTATCAAACATTGATATTGCCTGTAATATTATAAAAATGCAAATTAATAATTTATTTACACTTTTTAAATGAATATCCTGGGATATTTCACAATTACTTATTAACTTTAATCTTATATCAGAATCCACTTTTTTTTTAATATTTACCTGTACAGCCTCAACTGGATGATCATATTCAATTACAGCAAAACCTCTGCTATTCCCATCTTTATCTATTGCCAAGTCAATGTTGCGCACTTTACCCGCCATTTTGAACACTTCTTTTATTTTTGCACGATCTGCCTTGTAATCCAACTGCAAATTTAATAAAAAACATATCAGTTCAATAAAAAAGCTGTCCCAATAATATAATAACCAGATTTGATTTGAGTCACATCTGTATGAATTTGTGGATACATTAATACTATGTAAATAACATCAATCAATTGAGACAACATATCACTATAAAGTCCCCGTCATGAGAAGCTATAAATTTTGTAAACAAGTGTTCAGGAGTTCACAACATTTGGACCAACAAAAAAAATGAATTTGTTTAAGATTTAATAAATTATTAAGTAACAAATATTAATTAACATATATTATTTAACAAACAACTCTTTCTTTTTACTTATTATATATTTTAGATAAATTGTATTACGCACCTTTTGACGTTTTTTTCGTGGCGAATTTATTTCCTTAGATGTACTGGCTACTGGCTCCATTATACGTAATAACAAATAAAATTAACGCAACAATTAAAGTAACAACAATAAAAAAGTGATAACGAAACAATAACAAAATTAACAATAACAACCAGATCCGCGATATATGCAAAGCAATGAAACAAAGTCGTACGCATTCGAAACTCGAATGACGCGTTTATTTCAAAATGGCGTCCCGATAGTTTACAATCCCTGCGACGGACGCGTTCCGGTACCAAGAAACACAAACGATAGCGCTTTGCGTCGTTAAAATATGATCCGACTAAATTAAATAGTTTGTTACTTTCATATAACCCGTCTATATTTCATGTCGATTGAATATGGTCAATTTATTATTATCTCGCAGTATAAAATGTTTACTTAGTAAAAGATGTTTGTTTACATAATTTATAGCTTCTCATGACGGGGACTTTAGGCACTTACATTGGCAACAAATACTTTTTTGACAAGTGGTGGTTGCACATTGATAGACTCCAAAAACTGGAGGCTGAGACCATAAGTACTGTAGTTCTCAGGTTCTCTTGGTTTGTTGATGCCCCACCTGGAAAGATATTTTCCAATATCAACATTTTATGAAACTTTTAGTCTTAAAACTTATTTAATGAGGTTCATCCAAGCATATTTTTTTTTTACCCATCTTTATCATCTCTGCCACCACCTCCACCACCAGATCTTGTTGTGTTCAGCCTGTTCCTTTCATTTCCTGAAAATGTAATATTAATTTTTATGTAGTCACAATCTTCCATGAAATGTTATGTAAACCTTCTGTGGCTCGATTCTCGTAACAAAACTTCAACAATGTTGTAGCGACTTCGACGATTAAAGTGGGTTTTTTACTGTTATAATGTCAAATGAAAGATTGAAAAACGATCCTATAGACCAGTGGTTCCCAAATAAGTTTTTCCTGTGTACCACTTCAAGAAAGACCTCAAACTCGGGGGGTACCCGAGTTTATTGCAGGAATGATAAATAAAAAATGAAATTAGTTTATTTGACATTTGTTACCATCAAAATACTGTTCTAAAGTCAGTGAAAATTAGTTTAATGTTGTAAATTTGCAGGTTTTTTTACATAACTCAAACATCTGGTTGCTTTTTGGTCAGCTTCAGTCGCACGCAAGTCATCTTCAAGTTGAAGTCTGTGACGACGACGTTACAATGACTTACTGACGTTATTTTTTAAATTTGTCATAGCCGCTCGCTGTCAAAAGGTACGTCGTGCAAAATGGCAGTAAAAAGGTACCATATTTTGTTTTTTATTCTTTTTTAGGTCAAAAGGCTGACAAACAGGCAGACGGTCCACCTGATGGTAAGTGGTCACCGCCGCCTATCGACATTTGCAATACCAGGGGGATTGCCGATGTGTTGCCCTTGAAGAGCTCTTTTTATGCCCCTTTTGATTTTTTTAATTTCTGCTTCGCTGACAGATAAATGTCTTTTACATCTAATTACCCAGTGATTGCTTTGCAAAAAAACTCTTGAGTCTGCTGTTGCATGAGACAAACATAAATTCCTCTTGGTCAGAGATGGGTAGGTGGTCGGTGGAATGGTCCGCAAAGGAGTTGTTTACCCAGTTCCATTGCGGCAATATTTCTGGGAAATAACTGTCTTTCTCTAGCTAGTCTATCTTAGTCAAGAGATTGCCGCACATACCCCTTGATGCAACTTCCTTCGTACCACTAACACTGCTATAGACAAATTATTGAGGCATATACACATATGAATGTTTTTTATACAAAAAAAACACGAAACACCAATTATATAGCTATTGCTACGACACTGCTAACTTTTGTTATGAGAATCGGGGCACTGGCCTTTCTTTGGATGGGATGCATATCCTATAACTATATATGAAAAAGAAAACAGAACTTGGAGTCAACTGATTAATGAGTAAAGAATACCAACCACTTTCTTCTTTTAGTACAAGTTTCCGTCCATTCAACTCATATCTGTGCATGACAAATAATGCATTCTTCATTGCCTCCGCATTGGTGAACTCCACCACACCACATCCTCTGGGTTTACCATTCTCATCGTTAAATAGTTCAACATAGGCAACGTCACCAACCTGGAAACAAGTTTAAAACAAGAGTTTAGATAACATACTCTGTGTAAATACAAACTCTCCTTGAGAATTGCTACAATTGGCATTACATCTACTGATATTTATCGAACCTTTTCCTTGAATAAATCTTTCAGCTGGGTCCAGCGGTATTCATATGGAATATTGGATACAAATAATCTTTTGCTATCAGTGCGATCGCGGT